>OX421386.1:4243433-5608009 GCA_949126905.1 Amorpha juglandis | reverse complement strand
TTTAAAGCCTCTTTATATAAATATTATTTGTACAAAACTTGCAAGAATATCAGAAAACTGTCATTTGCGAGGACGCGTCATTAGATTCTCATTTTGAAATTGCATAACATCGACTCGTCAATTACAGTTTCTGTTAAATTCACACCGCAGTCATCCAATAAATTCTCTCCATCTAAATCGAGTTATAATGTAGAGTTGAGTTTACAAGATGAGATAAATTTTTTATTCATTTTTTCTATTTTCTTTTTCTAATTGTACTTACAAATCTTTAATTATTAACATTTTTTACTTTACTCTTCCTTTGTAAAAAGCAAGAATAATTTCGATATTTATAACAAAGCAGATTCGCTTCACCCGTCAGCCCTTTTCCCCTTCATCTTTTCTTAGAACACTCCCTTTTTAATCTTCTCATTTACAAAGTAATCTCAAAGATAAAAAGTTTAAAATAATCGCGTCGTGTCTGGAGTTATGACGTAAAAGACCACTACCGACAGATCATTATGAGGGTGGCATGAGGTATTAGAATTGAATTTTGTTGCAAATTCTTGATGGTGATTAGATAAAAGGGTCGGGTTTAAAATAAACACGGCCTTAATATATATATAATAAATAAACAGAGTGTTTCCAGAAGACTATTATTTTTACGTTGGTCGGGGTATAGTTTTGTCAAGTCTTAGATTTTATTGGCATTTTTATTCTAAAATCATGTTGTGCTGTATAATATGTCCTTATAGTAATTCATAGTTATTGTCTTCAATTATGACGTATTTTGAGGTAAGATACAGATAAAGGAGACCGCAAGCTAGGATGACAGTGATACGTTCGTTATATATCATCATCATCACCCACAGGACGTCCACTGCTGAAAATAGGCCTCCTCCAAAGATTTCCAGACCGACCTGTTGGAAGCGGCCTGCATCCAACGACTTCCTGCGACCCCCATCATCGTTTTTTTTTCTTTATCCTGGCTCGGCAAAATGACTACGCCACACCTGATGGTAAGTGTAACGCAATCCAGGAATAGTGTCGACCAAAGACAAACACTGTGTCTATCGTTGGTCGGCACGATCATGCCGGCCTGCTCTTTATATAGTTATAGGTAGATTTTGAAGTATGCCACCGAGACGGGGTACGACTGTCTCCATGCCATTTACAAAGCAGTCTTGTCGCTATCACTTGACTTACGTCACGTTTCGCCGTCTCCAGGGAACTTAGCCTATGCAACGCGAGATAATTTTGTTGACTCATTTTATCGTGAAAAAACAGTTTTATTCGCTTAACTCTATATATCTATCGAAGCCTATGGTTGCATAGAATTCTCTACCCGTTATGTCAAATGTAGAGAAAAAGTAGAGAAAAAAATACTTTAAACCTTCCGTGGTATTTTGTCTACGAACCCTAACATGACGTTAATTTATCGAATGTTGACACTTTACCCTAGACATTTCGACCGTTTGGAATAAAACGGTTCCATCTAACATTTTTTTTAAATGAAATTTTAATGTTAATTTATGTGTTAAAATATCATTTAAAACGTTTTTAAGTTAAATTTCATTTAAAAAAAAATGTTAGATGGAACCCTTTTATTCCAAACGGTCGGTTTGTCATCGACATTAAACTTTCTCGCGCGCGAGATAAGTCGTGTTGCATATACTAAGCCTAAAATATCGCCTCATCCGTTAATCAGCAAAGTGTATAATACCACGTGCAGGTGCAGGTGGGTTGGCATTGAGACTAAGATGTTGGTGGTCCACTTACTCTCCAGTTGTAAAAAATAAAGTCAACAATTTCGTAGCACCAATTATTTATTTTTTATTTATTTACGACGAGAGACTTTCGGTCTCACAACATCCAGACCTCGAAACAAATATTTGTGGATCACACAAACATTTGTCTCGTTGCGGGGATCGAACCCATGGCCTCTCGCTTCACAGCCGGCTACTCGCCCCCTGCGCCACGGATGGCTAACATATTGGTGATACTCTCGGTTTATTTCTCTGCCTAAAAATAAAAGCAAGTATTTAATGTTATTAAACAAGATACAGTAAGATTTATGCTAACTTGAAAATAGAAAAAACTTTGAACGGCGCGTGTACATTTTAATTTATTCCCGTAGACTGAAAATGAAAGTTTGCCGCTCACTCAAAATGCTGGAGGTTTTCAATACTTTTGCATAAGCCGTTTTGAGGTAAATTTTTGTGTTAACTTCTTTTAGGATGAAATTTCGAGAATATCTCGCAAAGTGCCAATTACAGGCGCTATTTAAAATATGTATTTGCTTTACAAAATTAAGTTTTTAATTTAAATACTTATATTTAATTCGTATGCTGGGTCAGACTCGACGCTAAGTTAATGTTTACATGTTACTATGTTTTTCAAAAATCAACTCCTGAAAGGTTTAAAATGGGGATGAAAGTTTGTATGAAAAATATAAACCGCTGAACCGATTTCAATGAATTTTGGCACAAATATAGTTGATGACCCAGGCTCATTTTTAAACATGGGGTATTTTTTTCTTCAAATTTAAACCCCTAAAGGGCCCAAATAGGGGATGAAAGTTTGAATGAATGCTTTTTGATGGCGAAATACTGTTATCGCTTCTGGTCTATCATAATTTACCGGCTGAATAAACTGGGATGAAATTTGGCACATAAGTATATGCTCTAACATAAAACTTACAATATATTGTATTCAGATAGTCAGTTCCAGTGGGATCTAATACAAAATTACTTTCAAGCGGACAGGGTCGCGAGCAAAAGCTAGTATATTATATATAGCATGATAAAACAAAAGAATATTTTATATATATTCCTTTGTTATAATATTTTGTTATGTCTTTTGTTTTGTTTCGTATAAATATGCCTAAATATGAAAATATTCCGACCAATACTTTTTAATCTTCTCAAGATATTATACCCTTAAGTTACAGATAAATACAGTACTAACAATATAGTAAAATAGTACCTATACCTATAGTAACCTACCTATAGTAACATACCTATAGTAAAATAACACTTTATATTTAATTTTAATTTATACACAGACACGGTCTTCCACATTCCATATAACAATTCAGTAGTGAGACAAACGTTATGCGATAATAAAGTTTATCATAAACCTAATTTTCGCTGCGGGAAACGCTTTATAGCATGACGACACCGATCATTTAAATTCAACATCAAGAAATATTTCCTCTGAAGGTTTGTTACGGTTTCGCGATAAGGATATTTATAAATAGTACGTAATAAATGCTTCCATAAAATGTACTACATTGCTTACATTTTGTTAATGAGTTTATCACCAGTACTGTACAGTATTTTGTCTGGGTTGGTACCACCGCTTTGTCTATTTCTGCCGTCAAGTTACAGTGTGTAAGCACCGTTGTGTTTTGATTTAAAGGACACTGAAGCCAGTGAGATTATTAGGTATTATGAGATTTAACATCTTATGTCTCGGGGTGACGAGCGCAGTTCAGTGCCATGCAGTGCTTTGTAATTCAAAGTTCTGTGTGGTGTTGCTTCTGTTTATAGGCAGGCGTGGCGCTTACCATCAGGTGAGCGCCTTGCTCATCTCGTCATTAAAACAAATAGTAAAAATAAGCAGACGTTAGCCGTCAGGCAGTTGAGTAGCATTTTATTATTTAAGCGTTAGTCTCTCGTTTCACACACATATACAGCATACTTGCATACTACACAACGGTGCTTAAACAAGATTAATAAAAAATTCAATATTCAAGAACATTACCAACACAAGTAACATTCGTTCCATTATAGGAAAGGTCTATTTCCTACACGATATTATGCCATTTTATTGCTCTACCGATTCCTTCCGTGGTAGTCAGCACACATTTGTTGGATGTTATGTTTGATTTGCGCCTTCCGGGTGATTGGATACGTCGTTTTCCTTATTTTCCAAGGTAAGTAGTGAATGTAATATTTGTTTCATTCATAATGGATGGCAATATAAATCACGTATATGTTTTAAAATAAATAAATAAATACACTCAATAGTCACACACATAATACGGTCCTCAAAGCAAGTTACGAGTCTTCTGTCGTGGGTATCAGGAACTACGAGAGACTTTCGGTCTCACAACACCCAGATCCCGAAACAAATATTTGTGGATCACACAAATATTTGTATGTCACACACAAATGATGATCACAAATGTATGTCAAGTGGGAAGCGTAGAGGGTAAGTGGGCCATTAACATGCCATGCCATGGCCATAACCTACACGAGGTACATTGTTGATTAACCGATGAGGCAATGGCGAAATTTAGCTCCCGTTGCGAGTTAAGTTAGATGGCAGATCGTTCCACATAATACCAAATCCACCGCCAAATCATGATGGGAAAGCGGACCCTGGCTTATACCGGTATAATGCCAGCCAGAAAAAAAAATACGTTAGCGGGGAGTTAAACAGAGTACCTCTGTCCCAGAGGTCGCGTGTTCGGTCGCATTTATTAGTCGATACACGTATGACCTTTCATATACAAATTTAAATTTGACTATACGTGTGTATTGTGAATAATGTGTCTTCTTTAATGCTAAAGGTGAGAACCTTGAGGATGCTTATATTGCTTGAGAATTTTCCATAAAAAAATTGATGGTATGTGAAGTCTACTAATCCGTATTAGGTCAGCGTCAGGACAGGCGGATGACCGATGCAGGCACAGGGATAGAGGGATGCACCCCTATACCCGCCCTAACTAACTATCAAGTTATGTCGTAAACTCCTTGGGAGAACCGGCTATACACTGGCTGATCCCGGAACGCGATCCACACAAGGTGAGTGGGTCACTACAGCAGGTTTTAACACCATGTGTACGGTGGTCGCTATCCGGGCCGATATGAATATCCTACCACCAGCATATGTATGTACATAGGATAAAAAGACAATATTATGCTTATTCATTCGTAATAGACACAGTAAATTGCAAGAAATTGTATCTTTACACAAATTCAATACTCTGCAGCGCATGCGGAACGAAAATAAAATTCAGTATTTTTTCCTCTCCGGAGGTTTCAATTTTACAGCTAGATGTACACGTATCGCCTCTTGGGACATTTAGTATGAATGAAAAATTGAATACCGCTTATTTTTTGAGGATTATGTCAAAATAAGAACGAACAAATTTGCTAGAAGCTTCTGATGACTTCATAATAATAATAATATAATACTGGCTCTGAGTTACACGTCCCACTGCTGGGCACGGACCTCCTCTATTGAATGAGAGGGGTTGGGCCTTCACCACGCTGGCCTAATGTGAGTTGGCAAAATTCACATTAGGCGAACGAGCAAATGGGTCACTTGATGGTATATGACTAACTAACACTTGCATGCTTTGCTCACAAATTTTAGGAATAGCACAATGTACACCATTAATATTAGTATACTAGCTTTTGCTCGCGGCTCCGCCCACGTGATCAAACAAACAAACAAACAATCAAACTCTATAGCTTTATAATATTAGTATAGATTTGGGTAGCTTAGCAACGGAAGCCTTCAAATAATGTTATTTCGGTAGCTTAGCAACGGAAGCCTTCAAATATGAATAATTTTCCCCGTTTTTGCAACATTTTTCACTGATGCTTCGCTTCTAATGGTCGCAGCGTAATGTTATATATCCTAAAGCCTTCCTCGATAAATGGACTATCCAACACAAAAAGAATTTTTCAATTCGAACCAGTAATTCCTGAGATTAGCGCGTTCAAACAAACAAACAAACAAATCAAACTCTACAGCTTTATTATTAGTATAGATGAGATTAAGTTATGTGTTTATTCCAAGTTGTGAACCAAATAAAAAAAAAATATGATCTTCACGGTCCACGTACCCACAATACCAAAAGAATCATGGGCGCATTGCCGAGCTTAAAGGATAATTAAGCGATTGGAAAGGGGAGGGGGATTTGGGCCTCCAGATATCTCATTCACTGTACGAAATGCAGCAGTAATCCGCTTCTTTACGTCGGTTTTCTGTGAGACATGACAGTAATGACCCTGTCGAGCCACCCATTCATGCTGTAGACAAAGGTGTCTACAGCGTGGCTTCACTCATAAAAACTAATTTCCGACCAGGACAATGCTACAGTACAAGGTTTTAAAAAGCAACTAATTTTATTTTCAACAGTTTGACTCATTTTAATACTCTCTTATACCAATATTCTATCTCTTAAGCCATCTAATTCGCTAAGTTAATAAATTAACAGAGCGTCTGTTATGACGTCACAGCCTTAGGCCCCTTTTTTCGCCACAAGTCATTAATAATCCTGATTGTACTTTTTGTTTCATTCCTTTGTCCCTTCATTAGCAAAAAATTGTCTGAACTGGACATTTATAAAAAGAAGTTCACATGTACAACTGAATAATAAGAATAGGCTATGAAGCTCTGTTCGACCAAATTTTACGTTACTATCGGCTACTTGAAATTGTTCATAGAATGATTTCTTACGTTTACGCGAATGTTACTCATTCAAATAAAACTAATTTAAACGAATTTTATCAGCCTTCCTGGTCACGGGGTGGACTAAGGTGCAGGTTGTCCCAAAATGTTAATGTAACATTATCTAACTATTCAGTTAAAAATTATTAAGGTTTGATGATGGTCCAATGTACGCAGAAGGAGCTCACGGTGTCTTGAGGTCTGCTAGTTGGTCCTTTGGGTTCCGATTTTATTAAGTGTATAATCGGATCCCAGGCTTGTGCTAGCTTCCAACCATCTTCTCTAATGAAATCGGATGATTTTTAATTTTATTAGCCTCGCAAATCAGCCTGGGTAGGATCTAGGAATCAATGGTCGTCGATATGGACAATATGCATTAAACCGGCACGTGTTTTAAAACTAACACCGGGTCCAAAACGACCCATCTTGAGAAGACCCGGCGAAACAAACTCAAGTGGGCTTCCTTTACCACTGGATTCAACGCGGCGCGACCCAGCCCTGAGAAGAACCAGCTAGACAAACTCAGTAGGCTTGTTTAATTGTGTTTGATTACCTTTTATTGTGGCTAATTTATTTTATTGCCCGCTAACATTTACAGAGCGTTTGTCAACTAGCTTCATATTGATTAGAGCTATCATTGAAGGTTATTGTCGAGGATGTGATTAAGTTAGCTTGTGTGGCTCCATTGGGTTATAACTAATAGAAAATCGTCGTGAAGTAGCAGCTTGGTGTTGCGTGTCGTACGCTGAGTGTGATATCCGGAGGCCCAAAACAACCTCTCCTCCCCATTCCCTTAATTACCTCTTTTCTTTAAGGTCGGCAATGTATCCATGATTCCTCAGGTATTGGAGATAATTTACCATCAGGTGACCCACTTGTTCGTTAGTCGGCTTCAACTATATATTAAAAACTTTTAAGTTATAAATTATATAACGCAACAGTTAAAGATCCACGACGTCAATTAACTAAACAGTATTTCATCAAGTAAAAATATGAGCCATATAATCATACCAGGTTTTGCTTGTACCCTCTAAAAAATAAATCTCGAAAAATATTTTCCAAGGGGACTCCTATGTTACACAAACTATCATATGATCGACAGCTTCCGGTAGCCGGCTGTGAAACGACCGGCCGCGGGTTCGATCCCCGCATCCAGACAAACATTTATGTGATCCACAAATATTTGTATCGGGTGTTGTGAGACTGAAAGTCTGTCTTAGGTCTTGATACCCACGATACAAGGCGTATCTTACTGTGGGGTCAGGACTATGTGTGTGACTGTTAGATGTATTATCTATACTAATAATAAAGCTGTAGAGTTTGATTGTTTGTTTGTTTGTTTGAACGCGCTAATCTCAGGAACTACTGGTTCGAATTGAAAAATTCTTTTTGTGTTGGATAGTCCATTTATCGAGGAAGGCTTTAGGATATATAACATTACGCTGCAACCATTAGAAGCGAAGCATCAGTGAAAAATGTTGCAAAAACGGGGAAAATTATTCATATTTGAAGGCTTCCGTTGCTAAGCTACCTAAATCTATACTAATATTAAAAAGCTGTAGAGTTTGATTGTTTGTTTGTTTGTTTGATCACGTGGACGGAGCCGCGAGCAAAAGCTAGTAATATTATAAAGCTGTAGAGTTTGTTTGTTTGAACGCGCTAATCTCAGGAACTACTGGTTCGAATTGAAAAAATCTTTTTGTGTTGGATAGTCCATTTATCGAGGAAGGCTTTAGGATATATAACATTACGCTGCGACCATTAGGAGCGAAGCATCCGTGAAACATGTTGCAAAAACGGGGAAAAATATTCATATTTGAAGGCTTCCGTTGTGTGCGCTGTTCAAGCTACCCATAAAATATGTATGAAAGAATTATTCCTCTTTAAATGATCTAAAAAATAATATTATAAATGTGAATGTAAGTTTGTTTCTTACGCTTTCACGCAAAAACTACTTAACGGATCATCATGAAACTTTGTACACATATTCTTGGATGTATTAGAAGTAACATGGCCTACTATTTATCCCGGAAGAAGCAGATCAAGCGGGCGGAGCTGCGAGGAAAAGCTAGTTATTATATATGATCAAATTCATGATGCTAACAGTGCTTACACACTGTTGCTAGTAGGCAAAAAAATATAATATTAGAAATACACATACATCTTAATAGAGCTTACTCTTCTTACAAAAACCGAAGACGGGTCCTCATTTCAGACCACACGACTGTCGTATAATACAGCTATCAACATTATCTGATCTCTTACATCCTTGGAAGGCAATATTACAAAACGCTATTTAGTTAACTGGCTATTTGAGGACCTATAAAACAGCTATAATGCCGAATTTTAAAACATAACAATGTATAGCGGTGATTGTAAAAGGTCTTCTTTGGTAACCGATAAGCTTTTATAGTTTTCAGATAGATAAAAATGAAAGTTTATGTTGGGATTTATTTTTATGCTTATTTTTACATGAAAGCGTGCTTATAACAATTGCTCATTAGTTTATTTTTTTATTCGAGCACGGCACAGTGAGTGCACTACACCTGATGGTAAGCGTAGTATAGTCCAAAAAAACGACCATCGACAAACAATGAGTTTATCAGTCACTAGAGTCATGCATAATCATGCTTCTTCCATTTTCGGAGAGGGAAAAAGCAAATCCAGGAGCCTGCGCACAGAACAGGTGGATGACCGATGCAAACACAGTGATACAAGGATATACCTCTATACAGGCCCCAACTAACCATCAAGTCATGTCGCAATCTCCACAGGAGAACCGGATATACACTGGCTAATCCTGGAACGCCATCCACACGAGGCGTGTGGATCACTATGGCAGGTTTTAACACCTCGTGTACGGTAGTCGCTATCTGGGCGGATATGAATATCCTACCACCAGCAGATATGATACCTATATTTTAAACATTGCTGTCTAGTGTATTTTATTTGATGGTTGAATTTTATTCGAATATTGTGAAATAGGTCCTAAATATAATTAACATTACATTTCAAAAATCACCTAGGAAAGTATTTGGTAACTATAAATATAGGCAATATTAAGGGTCGATTTTTCAATCTCCATTTAAACCTTAAATTGTCATATAAAATATAAAACTGCAAAATGCAAAATTATAACGCTAATATACAAGAGCTAAGCATTTGTTATCTTTCTAAATACTTCCTAAATATGCTGTTCAATGCAGTATTTGGCAGACAAAATTTATCCGGACATTGAAAGCAAAATGATACAATTACTAATATTTCCGAAAATTATTTACCAAAAATATATAAACAGTTATTTTCGTTGCTCGATAGAATATCATCACATTTATGACTCAATAAACCGTCAATATTCGGAAAATTGCGTCACCCAATAGCATACATTCGAAATCACAAGTAATCCCGATTTAACGGAGTTTGACGCCAGGTTTCTTAGCCAAAATTCTCAATATGCAATATAGAACCTTATAACTATACAAATAAAGTGGAAATAAGTGTGTCAGACGGAAAATTTAGAGTAAACGAATTGTGTACACATATCACAGAGACGGGTTAGGTGGGTATCAAGCAAATTAATGTTGACAATGTAATCGCATTTCATTTGCTTGAACTAAGCTAAGGTTTCGTAGATTCCTTTACTGTTTTTATAAAATGGGGTATAGTATAGTGATCCCTATTTCCATTTTAATTTCAATAACACCCTTAATTAGCTGAAAATACTTAAGACACAAACTTCGTCATTTATACATAGATTTTGATTATACTTACCCTAAAATTAAATAAAAAAAATTACAGACTTAAAATAACTAAAAATGGAACTAACTTTAAATCGATTCAGAATTGTTTAGTTATTTTTAGCTTTTTAGTTATCATTTACATATCAGAGGAATAGTCGGTGCGTTACCCATATGCGCCATAATAAAGTCCATATTTTTGTGTCATAAGTCGTCTCACAAAATGTACGGCTCCCTTCTTATGTCAGTATTCCCATAGGGTTGCAAATGGTAGATATGATGAATTACGAAATGAGCGTTCTTTCTATCAATATATTCTTACAAATTTAATGAGAAATGACTAAAAATAAAAGGAGGAGCATAAAAACATGATCCACTTTCAAACTAATTTATTTAACTCACAAAGAACAAACTCGTGTCAGGATAACAAACAGTAGGCCTACTTCAAATGCACTTAAATACACACTTAGTATGAATAATTACGACAATATTACAACCACTGTAACAGTCAACCAAGCAGAAGGCTGGCCATGATAATAACGACCACTATAGGTACTGAGGTCTTCACTGTGCGACGACTGAATGCGAACTGTGTCCCTGTCAAGTCGTGCACCTCTTTTATACATATTTTAGGTGGTGTTACCCGATGACAATTTTATAAACACCATCAACACAGATAAAAATAAAAATATTCTAACACGGCCTCTCCTGACAAGTGCGCGTCCCGAGCACATTAGGTATTTACAGAACACAGCACCCACAAAACGCCCTACCTCATCACTTCATATGCCACGTGTTATCTATAGCCGGGAAAAAAGAAGTGATGCAAGAAAACCCAGGAACACATTGATAGCTAGCTGTGTCAATGAGTTTAGAAGAATACAATGCAAATAGTTAATTTCTAGGCGGAGCCGTTATTCAATGCCACTCCGCAACATGCACGCTGTGCCGTATTCTTCATCAGACCGCTGTCGTTGCCCTTCATAGCTTCCATCTGCCTGCGTGACGTACCCAACGAGCATCTTGCACCTCCTGGGTAACAAAAAAATACACGGCAGTATCACATAGCTCGATTTTCAGCAACAAGTAAACCTAACAGTCACACACAAACATTTGTTTTGGACGCGGGAATCGAACCCGTAGTCTCTCATTCCACAACATTATGATGGCTATCCGCTGCGTTGCAGAGGTCATTTTATTTAAATCGTACTGTGGGTATACTCAAGCGACACTTTCTTGTACTAAAATTTCATAAATAAATAGCTAGTGTTTTATGCACCGCTTCGACCAATCCTGACTAATTTAAATAATCACTGCTGTGATAGTCTTTGTGAAGGTTTCAAGCTTAATATGAATCCTAGCTTGGGATTTGACATTAATTTTACTCTTAGAAATAAAACAAGCGAGAATTGGTTCACCATGGATCAGTCCTTAGATGTCTTCAGCATGGTGTACAGCGGGCTGATGCCCGACGCTGGCAGACGGCTGCTGCCCGATGCTGGCAGACGGCTGCTGCCCGTCGCTGGCAGACGGCTGCTGCCCGACGCTGGCAGACGGCTGCTGCCCGACGCTGGCAGACGGCTGCTGCCCGATGCTGGCAGACGGCTGCTGCCCGACGCTGGCAGACGGCTGCTGCCTGACACTGGCAGACGGCTGCTGCCTGACGCTGGCAGACGGCTGCTGCCTGACGCTGGCAGACGGCTGCTGCCTGACGCTGGCAGACGGCTGCTGCCCGATGCTGGCAGACGGCTGCTGCCCGATACTGGCAGACGGCTAACCAGCGCCCAGCACCAGTTGTACAAAGCGAGCTCCTTTAGCCAGCTCACCTCGAATTTCTGCACTTGCACATTATGCGCAGTTCGAGCTACTGTAATCATAAGGAAAAACACACACGGAGAACATTGAAAATGGTTATACAGGTTTGTGTGTCTGAAGCATAACTTCTTAATATTTTTATCGTTTCAAAAGAACTGTACCAAATGAAGTGACCAACTGTACTATAGGCGCAAGCATGCATTCAAGCGACTACAGACAAGGATCTTGTAAGTAATAAAAACAAATGATTTAACTTTTAGTAGCTTCAGACATAACACAAATAAAAATAAAATTTTCAGTACATCGTGAATGACATAATCAGAACTTCCATCACTCCCCATACACTGCCACATAACAGAGGCCATTTGATTTCCGACAAATATTTTATTTGTCATTTTTACTAATTCATAGCACAGGCCCAAACATTAATACTACTTACGCCATAGCTGCGAAATTGCGAGCACGCGTGTACCGGTTTATGCCATAGTTAGCTGCTCGTAGGCAAGCGCGCATAGACTTTAAAATATCAGTTACTTTATAAACCGAACAAATGTACCGAAGAAATGTACCGAAAAAATGTAATGAACAAATGTACCGACCAAATGTAACGAACAAATGTGTCCGACTAAATGTAAATGTACCGACCAAATGTAACGAACAAATGCGTCCGACTAAATGTAAATGTACCGACCAAATGTACCGAACAACACAAAACATATCACTTTGCACAACAGCCGCACACAACGACATTTCATATCACAAGTAAGCTTTACTCAGGTCATATTCCCACACCAAATATCACGTGCGCATCAAAATTTACATTGGTTACAGCGGGTCAACCTCAAGACTCACTTCAGGCTTTAAACTCGGTCTATAGTCAGCTTGGGCCCCACCGACATCACCCGCGATACCTGCTCCATGAACCATACTCTCTTTTAGTACAGCCCACAGTCCGTGCCACTCAAGACTAGTATATATGTGCACATCAAGATTTACATGAGACAAGGCATACAAAACCAGTGCAACCGGTGATTGTTTGGTACATAAAGTCTACTATACAAACTGGAGCGAACTCACCAAACTTCTGCTAATTACCGACGTATACTCAATACTCGTAAATGCGTTTGGTCACAATCGTTCCTCAAAGCTGCTCTGTGCGCCGCACAGGTGCACCACCACACCGTGAGCACGGTGTTATAGTTGATCGAGAACTCTTGCGCACCAATATCTTGCACTCAATGCCATCGCAGGTGCCACATCAGTAGAACTCGTCCATAACAGTCCTAGATAAGTTCTGCGAACAATTGGTACACAATTAATAACTTTGTAGGTGTAGACACAACCATGAACTGATGTGCATTCTGTCTAGACTTGAACACAATATGTAAGACTTTTTGTATCCATAAGCAGTAAACTAACATGTTCACAATAAATTTATTTCTGCTATCAAGTTATTTTCAAAGTATCTTATGAGACATAGAATTGTTAATAATTATCGGGTAGATAATTAAGCATTTACATTTCTGAACACCAACAAATTTAGCAGTACAACGATTTGTTAATAATTATCGGGTAGATAATTACTAATTTACATTTCTGAACACCATCAAATTCAGGAGTTCAATGATTTTTAATAAATGGCGGGTAGATAATTATTAATTTACATTTCTGACCACCAACAAATTTAGCAGTACAAAGATTTGTTAATAATTATCGGGTAGATAATTACTAATTTACATTTCTGAATACCATCAAATTCAGCAATGCAATGATTTTACACTGAATGGACATTGGCCTGCTGCACCATGGATCATCGTAATGATCTAACCAACACACCACATGACAATTTTATTGGCGATAAATAATAAAATTGGAACGGACTCACCAAATACCTCGTAGACAGTCGCATTTCATCGCACAGTTAGATATATCGCGTAATTACCAACACAAGTGCATCTAAAGTTCTAGCATTTGCTATCAAGTAATGTCTTGAAAAATTAAGTATCAAGAAGTTGATGATAGGCTGTGGAGCCTATCCCACTTCTGATCTTACAAATTTAATGAGAAATGACTAAAAATAAAAGGAGGAGCATAAAAACATGATCCACTTTCAAACTAATTTATTTAACTCACAAAGAACAAACTCGTGTCAGGATAACAAACAGTAGGCCTACTTCAAATGCACTTAAATACACACTTAGTATGAATAATTACGACAATATTACAACCACTGTAACAGTCAACCAAGCAGAAGGCTGGCCATGATAATAACGACCACTATAGGTACTGAGGTCTTCACTGTGCGACGACTGAATGCGAACTGTGTCCCTGTCAAGTCGTGCACCTCTTTTATACATATTTTAGGTGGTGTTACCCGATGACAATTTTATAAACACCATCAACACAGATAAAAATAAAAATATTCTAACAATATAATAAGTATGAAATTGTAAGTTTTTGAATTAAAAATATTTTTGTTATCTGATAACAGCAAAGCAGGTGTAGTGCAGTCAGCACTACACCTGCTGGTAAGCTCAGTGCAGTCAAAAAAAAAAATAGCGGCCACCAACAAGCAATGAGTTTATCGGTGGTCACCAGAATCATGCCGGCCTGTATGAATGCTTCGTCACACACCGAAGAGGGAAGAAGAAAATTGAGGGACCCGCTACAGGATAGGCGGATGACCGATGAAGTCACAGGGATACAAAGATATACACCTATACCCGCCCCAACTAACCAACATGTCATGTCGCAAGCCCCTCGGGAGAACCGATAAATAGATACACTGCCTGATCCTGGATCCAAGATGTGTGGGTCATTATAGCAGTATTTTACAGTATTTTAGATATGAATATCCTACTACCAAATTATATCAGCGTTATATACTTGTTCTGGATTAATATCAGGATAAAGATATCAGAGGGCAAAAAACTGAATAAAAAAAGTTAGGTTTCAAACACAATATTTACGAATCAACTTGATCGAAACCTATTTTTCACCTCCGATAAAGAGAGGGGTGCTATAGTTCGATCTCTTTGTCTGACACAGGTTTTTATTCTCTAAGACCAACGATAATCTCTCCGGATGAGGTTGTCGTTAATATAAGGCTTCTATCCTTGGATTTAAATTGAAAAGATGCTGCATCATCAATACAATACAATACAAAACTCTTTATTGAAAACCATTTACAATACACGTAATTAAAACTAAAACTAAACATATAGAAGACAATGGGCGATCTTATCGCTAGATGCAATCTCTTCCAGACAACCGTAGTATGGAAACAATTAACAAGAAGAGTAGACAGCGGTGTATAATAAAATATGGAAAAAGCATCACGACCAAACATACTTATAATTAAAATTATACAAAGCTATATAAATACTATATATCCACCCGCCAAGCTGTGCATTTTAATACAATAACATATTTAAAAAAATCTTTACATCATTACATACTATGTAATACAAATAAAAAAGTTTCCAAAAGATAATAAAAACTTATGGTTTTAAGACTCACTAATTAATGCTCCTACGTATAACGGAACGCAACGCAGCAAAGAAAAGACAAAAATAAAATATCACGCTTCAAGAAGGTAGTTTTATAAAATTCATCAAATTATTTCAAAGTTAGTTTTTAGTTTATTAATATGTTTTTGAATGTTTGTTTGCTGCCATGGTATCATTGGTAAGCAACAATGTTTATGATTTGAAATATGTTTATCCGTAATTGTCGCATGTATTGGAATTTGGCTTTTGCAGTAGTAAAGTATAAATGGTTTTATATATTACTTGATGTGGTTATACCTTAAATAAATAAGACTTCCGTGTATGAAATAGGACAGGCTACGTAAGCAGTCTGAAACTGGATGTAGGTCATACGATAGACCTAATGAATGCCAAAATCGATAGCTATTTTAAACCTGCTTCATCACTGCTGAGTGCTGACATTGCGCCAAGCTAAAATTTTGTTTAATTTAGTAATTAAGTAATTTTATAACATTGAAACATCCATTCCAGTAGATTATTGATTGGCATAAAAGTATGTAATTATATTATCTATACAAAAACGTAGAAATTCTATACTTTAATAATATACTTTGCTCCTATAAACGCAGCGTGGAAAAGCAATTAGACAGACCGGCATTATAATACCGACCTACGATAAACACATTGTCTGTCGTTGGTCGACATTGTTCTGGGATTGCGCTACACTTATTAAGAAAAAAATGAGCCAGTAAAAAAAAGCCGGCAGCTTTTTGTATGGCGGAAATCATCAATGTCATTGACGTGGAGTACAGTCTTAACTCCCGAAAGTACAGGTGTAGTGAAACACTCCAATTAAATCACATAAAACAATAAACCGAGACTGTCAGATAACCGGCCATTAATAATACAAACTAAACAAGCTGGGTCACTTTAATTACTCAACGGATATTAAAGGGATATCCATTAAACGAAAGATTAAATATTGAATATTCATGAAAATTAACGCGGATTGTTGGCTTTGTGTGCGCATTGTTAACTTCCGTTAGTTTGGTAATGTTGGAGATAATTTTCAAGTTAACTTTATTGGTGGCACATTGAGATGAATTTCCGAAATTTGGATTAAAAGAATGCGATGAAGGGTCTAAGAGTGTAAGTTATAACTCAGAAAAAAGGATGAGTCAAATGACGCACGGGGTATGTTTAAAATAAAGTGCTACAAGGTGGTAGGGCCCTCGTATAGAGGCCGTCTGGGTTGGTACCACCGCTTTGTCTGTCGCCAAGCAACAGTGTGTAAGCACTGTTGTGTTTCGGTTTGAAGGACATTAAAGCCAGTGAAATTACTGGGCATCATGAAACTTAACATCTTATGTCTCGGGGTGACGAGTGCAGTTCAGTACCATGCAGGGTTTTGTAATTCAAAGTTCTTTTATTTATCTGATCTTTATACCAAAATCTAATTTGGTTGTTTCGGCTTTATGGTATACACAAATTAATGTTTTATATTGATATAAATAAATATTTGGGTAAGATTTAACCAACAATTAACGTTTAAGACAGCTGTTTTTAAATATACTTAATAGTCATATTTTTACAGTGATATTTCAGAGGATGGCTTTTGTATTTAAACGTGTCATATTTTAAATACAATTTACTGCCTACCCCCTCAGGGATTACAGGCGTGAGTGCGTAAGTATGTCTTTGTATGTTACGACTTGGTCAATGCTATGCTATAATAAATGCTACGGCATTTACTCATTGGTCAGAGAGTCGTACGATATTAAGTTTTTTTTATATAAAATTATGACGATCAAGACTTAGTGATATGTATTGCAATATCCATGACACCCTAAAGTAAGCAGGTAAACGTTGATTGATATCGAAAATAAACTCACCAGAATCAGTTTACAATTCAACATTATACAGGCATGAGTGAATATTCTCTTTGCTTAAGCAGATAAGCAGACGCCCACTCAAATCTTTCGATTGTCTCTTAAAATCTCTTGGAACAGAAAGATAGACGGTTTTCGAGTGTGGTCAATACATATTTTAGGGCCGTGTTAACCATTCACCAAGGATTATTTTCGTCATAAATAATACAGCTCAACCCGCAAAAGTGGCCACCATTCCAATAAACACACTTTAGTAACAATAAAACTGATGTGTACTCGTTTCTAGAGGAACACAAACAAATATTTTACGTCGTGAGAAAATAGGCCGTACTTCAACGGGCTTTACGTCCGAATATAATAACAATGGTAAATATCTACGAACATTACGGCGTGTTTGGTAAACAACGTTTATTCTTTGAAATACGCAATAAATCATACTTCAGATATAAGCTGAATATTTCAGGAAATTGCCACAATATAAACTGATTTATGTTATTGTACTATTTGACACACCTTTCCTTTGTATTCTTGAATTGTTTATTTGTACGGAGGACAATCGTTAAGATGTATAAATGGCTAAAGGTCTGGGGCTATCTATAAATCTGAAATGAAGCAACGACAATCAAAATATACATAAAGTAAAGTAGGTATAGAATAATGACAAATAATATAAAAAAAAAATGAGTACTACAAAGGCTAATTTGTGAGTAAACAGTATATGTGAAATTGTTGATATTTCCTATTCATTGTTGCTTCCTAGATTTTTTTTATTTTGTTGAATGCCGAGACGAGAAAGGCCTCGCTTGATGGTAAGCGCCACGCCTGCCCGTAAACAGAAGCAACACAGCACAAAAAAGGTTCTGTGCTGTGTTGCTTCTGTTGTAATTCAAAGGAATTACAAAGCACTGCATGGCACTGAACTGCGCTCGTCACCCCGAGACATAAGGCGTTAAGTCTCATAATACCCAGTAATGTCACTACCTACAATGCCATACAAACCGAAATACAACCGTATTTACACACTGGTGCTTGATGGCAGAAATAAAAAGCGATGGTGTTAACCTAGACGGACTGTCGCATATGAGAGACCTACCACCCAGTTTAAGATGACGCATATTTAAATAATAGTTAGGACGTTGTGTGTATACGTATATAGTTATCGCTCATAATATTGTGACACAATAGAGTATTATTACATTCTAATGGATAATAGTCGAAACTGCATCCGGACCGATACCACGTTATGTTTTAGAGGACTTTGAGTGGTAGAGCCACGCTGTAGACAGTTTTGTCTACAGCATGAATGGGCTGGCTCACCCCGGTCATTACCACTGTCTCACAGAAAACCGACGTAAAGTAGCGGCTTGCTGCTGCGTTTCGTACGGTGAGTGAGATATCCGGAAGCCCAAATCCCCTCCCCTTCCCTATCCCTAATTATCCCTTTCCTTTATGGTCGGCAACGCGCCCATGATTCTTCTGGTGATGGACGTACATGGGCAGTGGAGATCACTTACCATCAGGTGACCCACTTGCTCGTTTGCCGGCCTATGCCATAAAAAAAAAAGACTCCCATTTTCTGTAAAAAAATTAAATCAACTAAAAATTTAAAAATAACCAAATTTGAGTATAGGCTGAAGGTACCGACTCATAATTGGTGAAGTTTATTTTTCGCCTTCACTTTTTTTGAGTCCGCATGAGTCACTTTTAGTACCTAAAATTTCTGTCCATCCTACGGTTGTCTGGAAGAAATCGCCGATTGCGATAAAACCGCCAATTGTATCACCTTTACTGTAACATATGTTACAGTTACTTTATTTGGTGTGCAGAATTTTCTATCTTCTATATCTATCTACCCACTGGCTTGTTAGCTGGCCCCTGTTTCAAAATATAAAGACAATCGTACATTGATTGCTGAAAGTAAAAATGAAAAACCATTTTTTTCCAGCGACAGAACTTCATTACAAGAGACCCAAATTCTCACCTACGTCATGGCTCAAATCAAACATTCCTTTCGGGGTTGCGCTCCAAATTAAGGACCGCTCGATCTAGCCCACGGTACGGCTGAGGAATACTGATGAATTAGTTTGTCGAGAATCGAATCAAAATTGCGAATGTATGTCAGAGGATTAATACAGATTGCTATTAGAGATCGGTATATCGGTAATCATTGGAATAATTTGGATTTACGGTGAGTATAACTATGAAAGTTAAAAGAAGGTTAACATTTCAGTTAAATGATGTCTAGTTTCATAAGTAGAATAATATTTAGTTATAAAACTCACTATTGGTTTTTCAAATGGATGATGTTTAGTTTCAGTAATAGTATAACTTTTAGTTATAGGTAATACTTACTGTTGGTTTTTCAAATTAATAAAAAAAAGTATT
Organism: Amorpha juglandis; assembly: GCA_949126905.1. NCBI lineage: Eukaryota > Metazoa > Arthropoda > Insecta > Lepidoptera > Sphingidae > Amorpha > Amorpha juglandis. Next base: position 5,588,248 of record OX421386.1, on the reverse strand, counting down.
TTGTTCCTGGAATTACAAAGCACTGAATTGGACTGCGCTGGTAACCTGACACATGTAAAATCTCATAATGCGAAGTAATTTCACACTTAAATGTACTTCAAACCGGCACATAACAGTGCTTACAGATTGCTGCTTCGCGTTAGAATAGGACAAAGTAGTGATACTAACCCAGACGGCCCCTAGCTTACGAGGGTCCTACCAGAAAGTGAGTGGTAGAGCCACGCTGTAGACAGTTTTGTCTACAGCATGAATGGGCTGGCTCGACCGGATCGTTACCACTGTCTCATAGAAAACCGACGTAAAGTAGCGGCTTGCTGCTGCGTTTCGTACGGTGAGTGAGATAACCGGAAGCCCAAATCCCCTCCCCTTCCCAATCCCTAATTATCCCTTTCCTTTGAGGTCGGCAACGCGCCCATGACTCTTCTGGTGGTGGGCGTTCATGGGCGGTGGAGATCACTTACTATCAGGTGACCCACTTGCTCGTTTGCCGGCCTATGCTATATAAAAAAAAAGTATTACTGACTTTCCGAAGCTACGTGTGAGAGGCCCGTGCCCGTAGGATTTATATGATACCGAGCTTGTACATAGTGTTATTATATTGTTATTTTTGAATAGAATAATATCAACAATTGTTTTTGTATATATTCGTCACTTTATGTCTCGATATATACTTATGTCTTTAAACATTAACCACCAAACGTCTTTTATTATCTCAAAGTAATAAATACTTCCCTTCATTATTCCTTTAATTATACTCATTAACTTGATTAGCTCATACATATTTATGTCGGTAATTATTGCATACTATGCTTGTAATAAATTACACCATTGTAATATTTTTTGTACTTTATGTTTTTATGCCTTTGACATATTAATGTTGTTTGATGGCATGATACGTTTCCTGTAATATTACCTTATACTATTGTGATAGTGAGATATCAATAGAGAAATAAAATATTCTAGAAAAGAGCCTACTCTTTCCTCGAAGGCTGGCAACGCAACGACAGTTTCTCTGGTATTGATGGTGTCCATGGGCGGCTCACTTACCATCACGTGATCCACCTGCTCGGTTGTCCCCTCTTTCAGAAAAAAAATGTATGGAAGGTGTTTTTGTCATACAGTACCATAAATATTTTCCAAATTCAGATATTTGTAGATCGTACAAAGTCCATTTCAGCTCTATGTCTAAAATGGTTTTAGTAAGTACTATTTGGTCCAAAATTTTATAAAATGTTTACTGGAAACTAAATACATAAACACTCTAGCTGTAATCTTCGAAGGGGTAGGCAGAGGTGTAACCAGTACACCCACATTGTGCCGAGCTTATTTCCGTCCCATGATGTGATGGGGGCAAGCCTATCACCATACCGGGCACAATTTCAGACTTAGACCTTATGAGCTCTTCGTGATTAAAAATCCCAATGTCTTTTACCCAAGCCGTTTTTCGAGCCCGAGCACGCTCTTGGGACTGGTTTCGAACCTGCTACATAATGCGTCATTTCCACAACGTAATTAAAACGACAAAGTGCAAGAGAAAAATATGCTTATTGTTTTGTTTTTAATTATAAATGTGAAACTACAATCAGCCACTAAACTGCTTTTATGCGTACATTCTTAGGTGATAGTACAATGCAATGCTGTAGTAATTGGTTTCTCCAGTCTGTGATTTTCCACGCCATAAACTCATTGTTTCATCCCTGTCCATGTTCAGTAAATGTGAAGCTACAAGAGCTATAAATAAGCCATTAGATAATAGTGCTTGTTTAATTTAATGTCTGCTGAAAGGAGAAGTAGGAGAATAGACATGTATTAATATTGATTTTTTTAAATAATGAATATACATAAGCTCATTCCGTTTTTCGCGAAGAGGTAACTTGTGCTGCACTGACATTTGGCCTAGCTTAATTGACTAATTCTATTTTCAACTTTGAAGTTTTTAAGTCGGTTTAGTTTAAAAATAAATTTATTTCAAAATTAATTTTAACAATAAAAATGCACCATAGAACTTCATTAGTATTACAATATATAATATAAATCTATCATCGGAGTCTCTACACCCATTAGAACCGAACAAAGGACGCTCAGCACAAATTCCGAAACGGACGAACACCCATAATGGATTTCTCATATATTTTATTGCGCAGTGAAGTTGGAATTAAACGCAATTCGCAGTATTATTAAAACCCTACTCTTATATTTTAGTAGTAGTTTACTATCAATATTTAAGTACGGTTGCTGTGCTTAAAAATAAGGTCATAAACCGAATTAATTTTAATTTCATATTTCAGAATATAATTGAATACTAGACTTGCTTCCGATATTTTTTTGACCCTTGGGATAAACTACAGGGGTCTACTAGTGGGATACTGGCGACCCCTGCAGTATCTCATCCCAGGGCCAAAGGGGAGGAATAAGGAATGGGAAAGTTATAGGAAGAGGGGGCAAGCTACCTCGGGAGATCCGGATATTACTGGCTGACTCTGGAACGGGATCCAATTAAGGTGGGTCACTATGGCAGGTCTTAACACCGTGTATGGTGGTCGCTATCCGAGAGGATACGAATATCCTACCACCAACTACTTCAGATTAGATTCTTGTTTTAAACCTCTAAGGTGTTGTGCTGTATAAAGAAATATACCCATAAACCTTCAAAAATAATTTATTAGGCGTGAGAATCAAAGTACCGGAGTAACTAGCATCTTAAGTTCTAATCCAGGCTATGTTCTTTATGTGTACCAAATTTTATCCAAATCCGTTCAGCCGTTAAGATGTAAGTGATTAAGAAACATTTTTTTATCCTAGTAATCTAGTACCAGTACTTTGTCGTGCCAGTAAAAAAAACATCAAAATTTTCATATGAGTATTAATAGTAGATTTGCGACCATTGCGCTGGAGAGGACCTTCAAGTGAGAATACGGGCTTTACTATGTTTAAAGAGCAAAGACACTTAAAAAGATCGGGGGACCCGGCGCCTTTTCAAAGAGTTTTCATACAAAATATTAAGGTCGCAAATCACATGAAGGGTCGCGCGTTGCGTCCCACACTCCATATGGCTTGTATTTTGATTAGCTACCTTACTATACTGTATTTTGTATGAAAATACTTAAGTGAAGTGCCGCGTCCTTGCCTCATTTTAAAGTGAGTCTTCATATATACTAGCTTTTGCTCGCGGTTCCGCCCGCGTGAACAGCATTTTCCGGGATAAAAGTAGCCTGTAACCGTCTCCAGGGTCCCATCTGTCTCTGGAGATAAATTCATCAAAAACGGTGCAGTGATTAAGGCGTGAAAGCGTAACAAATAAACTCACTTTCGCATTTACTTTCACCCCTTTTTTCATCCCTTATTAAATAAAATTTCTAAAATTCCTGAAACACGTATTTATTTGTTTTACGTCAATAACCGAAATAAACTTTCAAGATCACGGACTTTCATACATATCATCCCCTATTTTGACCCCTTAGGGGGGGGGGGGATTTTCTAAAATCCTTTCTTAGTGGGTGCCTACATAACAAATATACAGTCCGAGTTTCATGCTTTTTTTGGTGCACCGAGAGGCGTGACTGTGACAAACAAGTGTACACAGTTGTAAAATATTACAACCTAATGTTACGGAGAAATACACTGGTTTCTGCTCTGGTTTTGTCATTTTTTGTTTCAAGGCAAAACAGCACAGTGTATGTTCACATCAGCGTACCAGTAAGTGTGGCAGCCACATCCCTCGGTTCCGCAAAATGTCACGGAAGCGTGGACGACTTTTACGACTTTAATATGTGGCTTGGGCATAAGATCTTAAATTGGTCTGGTATGCCTTGATGAGCATGAGGTGACGAGCTAATGATTTAGAATTCTTCAGCCATGGAATATCTAAGTATCACGAAACCTTTTAGGCCGACGCTCCAGACCATATTAATAACTCACCAAAATGTAACTGTGTGCTACCAAAGATGCTTAAGGTATTTTGGCCATATAGTCCGAAAGCCAAAATATAATTTTAACAAACTTGTTGTTGTAAGGAAAGTCGATGGTAGAAGATCATGCGTGTAATCACCTATCTGCTGTTCCGATCAAATTGGTGCCATAATAAGGCTTATTTTTACTAATGCCTTGAAAAAGGACGAAGACAGAACACAAAAAAAAAATTTAACGACTCCATTCGAGCTTTTCAAGGTGGATACGATCCTCAGTAATGAAGACGACTAAGAAAATCTAAATGTAAATCCCCCTGTACTGCTTAACATGATATCGCTTCATTGACCTATTGGGTACTGAGATTGTGAAACCGATGGGTTCAATATCCAGGACAGACGGTGAACATTTTTGTGAGATTTTCGATTTAAAAAAACACATCATATGTCTTGGATTGGGATTTATATCCAATATGACAATATACTCACCATAATTACATCACAAAACGTAAAATAGTTCGTGACATCTTTGATGATTTAAGCATGAGTTTATAAAATCAACTTCCATTTAATATGTAGCTACATAACAGTATCTAAATTTCATATTTATTCGAGCGTTGCGAACACTTAGCTTATTTGCATGAGTTGTGTTGAGCATTTACAGTAATTTGATACACGAGTTATAATGTTTGACTTCATAATGGCTGGGATTAAACCTTACGATTGTTTGTTTTCGGCTAATGTCGACGTTTCCGCTTCGTCTTTTAACGAAATTGATGAGTTTGTGTTACGTTTCTCCTATGTTTTAGACTTTTATGTGAAAATAAAAACATGCAAACTGTTCTTCTTCTTCTTTTTAATTTATGGCTTCGCATTGTTATGCATTTCGCCAATGACAAGTATAATTTATTCTCAAGTCTTCACAAGAACGATGAAATATCAGTGTGGATATCTTCAAGGTCTTGTTGGAGTTTTGGTGTGAATTCCTTGCAGTATGATGCTTAATTTACTTATTTCAACATTTTCATACACAGTTCATCACCGTCAATGTTTATTGTCATTTTAAACGCCATTTTTATACAACAAACACAACTTTAAACTAGTTTTTGAAATAAATTAGTATAAGTGATGAACCGCACTGTCGGAATTCCCGCCAAAACCCCTAGAAACTGTTTAATTCACAAAAAGAAATATATATTTTTGAATTAAAAACCTTCTTTCTTTTTCAGAATACCTATCCAACTAATGTGAATATACCAGCCAGCTACAAGAAAAAAAAAAAAAATAACATTTCAATCCGCCAGTGAATTCGAAATTTAAAAATGACGTGTCCATTTCGCCGCGCATCTTCACAACACCAATTTGCAAATGGCGGAGCGTCTGCTACAAAGAAACCAGAGTTTCGCTCTAGGACATCTTCTATCCATCTCACCGGACCAGAAGAAGAAGATGGAGAGCGAAATACGCTCACGCTTAAGCATATGAGTGAAGCGTTGCAACTTCTAACTGCACCATCTGTAAGTATTCTTTACTTATATAACTCTAAGAAGCTAACCTTATCGTATTAGTTATAACATCGCATTGGTGGCAACTGCAACTGATGTTATAAATTATGTAAATAAATAAATAAAAAATTAAAAAAAACTCGTAGGTCAAGTTGAAAATCTGCGTACATCGCGTACATAATCTTTTGAATCATAATAATCTTCATAGGTATCTTATGGATTACATTATAACTTAGTGATGACGTTTAAATTAATATATTTCAAACACTCGTCCTTAAGGAATCCTAGGCAATTATGATTACAATTAAGTTACCGGTAGTTACCTTCAGATTTCATCAGGGAAATATAGGATCTTACAAAATGTTCTTGTTACAAGAAGCCTAGTAAGACTTTAAAATATCAGAATCTACTTCTGTGAAAAATAAAATTAAACTTCGATCACGTAATTTTGTTGACCACTTTTAAAAAACGTCTGCTAGCTCTTTGCCATAGCCTCTATATAATAAACGTGGCTTCTTTCGACTCTACTGTTGTCCAAACTTTGCTATTTTTTTTATCTTGGCACGGCTAAATGTCAATACTGAACCTGCTGTTTAGTACAGTACAGTTCAAATATAATATCGACCGTCAGAGGCATTGGGTCACTCGACGATCGGCAGAATCATGCCGGCCTGAAGTTACTGGATGTACACTACCTGGTCCCTGGAACGTGACTAGCCTGAACGCCTCTGTGGCGCAGCGGGCGAGTAGCCGACTGTGAACCAAGAGGCCGCGGGTTCGATCCCCGCACCGAGACAAATGTTTGTGGTGTGTTGTGAGACCGAAAGTATCTCGTAGTTCCTGATACCCCTGACACAAGACTCGTGTCTTACTGTGAGGTCAGGACTATGTATGTGACTGTTGGGTGTATTTATAAAATAAAAAAAACGAGCCACTACGGTGGGTTTTCCACCATGTGTACGGCGGTAGTTATCCAGTCGGGTACAAAAATAACAGGAACCCTCCCACCAGTACTATTTACGTCAGTTTCAACTTATGTTTTTTTATAACAACTCGTTAGGGCTTGTGCTGAGGTGCGCTATCGAAGATATCACGACGTGTGACCGTGTTCATACAATTTATTACATTATGTACGTGTTGCTATCACCTGTCTTGCATCGCCATAATGGGTATATATTCTAACCCCATGAAAGACATTTTGTGATTATTTTAAAGCTAAGGCCGGCAAACGAGCAATTGGGTCACCTGATGGTAAGTGATCTCCATCGCCCATGTACGCCCAGAATACCAGAAAAATTATGGTCGCGTTACCAACCTTAAAGAAAGGAATAATTAAGGGATTGGGCAGGGGAGGGGGCTGGGGCCTTCGGATATCTCGTTCACCGAACGTAACGCAGCAGGAAGCCGCTACTTTACGTCTATTTTCTGTGAGACAGTGGTAACGACCCGTTCGAGCCGGCCCACTTATGATATATACAAACTGTCTACAGCGTGGCTGTCACTACTTAAAAGTTTTCGAATTGAAACTTCAAACAAGTTTTCTGATAATATTTTGGGATTTGAACACAGGCCTCCACGGTATCTCAGTTAAGTACTCTACCACTACATCAATGAAGCAAAGTTGAAGCAGTGAAGTTGTTAACAATAAATTATAAATTATTACGCTTCTCATAAATTATTACCCATTCTGCCTTCCCAGAGAACCTTGCAGATCAGACGATCACATGTGTTAGATAGTTTCAAGTTAAGTTTCAATAACCGATTGCTAAATTATTTGGAGAACTTAAGCGTCTATTATGTGTAAACTTACGCAATATATCAACAGTGTTATTGTGAAGTAACTTGTGCAAGGATATAAAGTTATATGACTAGTAGGGTATTCACGGTGGATGATTTCCATTGTTTGGTGGATATAATTCTGGCTCTAGTTTCAGTATGATAAATAATAATAAAGAAATTCTCACATTAAAGCTTTGGATATATCTGATATATGAATGGAGTTAAAATGTACAAGGTGGTAGGTCCTTAGTATGCTAGAGGCCGTTTGGGTTGGTACCACCGCTTTGTATATTTTTGCCGCCAAGCAATAGTGTGTACGCAATGTTGGGTTTCGGTTTGAAGGAAGTTGAAGCCAGTGAAATTACTGGGCATTATGAGACTTAACATCTTATGTCTCGGAGTGACGAGCCCAGATCAGTGCCATGCAGTGCTTTGTAATTCAAAGTTCTATGTGATGTTGCTTCTGTCTATGGGCTGGCGTGGCGCTTACCATCAGGTGAGCGCCTTGCTCTACTCGTCATTCAATTAAATTAAATAAAAACGAAATGTATCAGCCGTCTCGCCAATCCCTAAAGTATTTTGTATATATTGGGATTTGCTTTGATTTGCAAGCTTGCTACTACATGTCGGATTTCTGTGAGACAGTGATACCAACCTGATCGAGCCAGACCATTCATGCTGTGGACAAAACTGTCTACAACACGGGTCTACCACTTACAAATGTATTGGAACATTCAACGTTCTTCACAGTTTAAATTATAGTACCATAGTATATTTCGCGAATTCAAAAACCTTGACATACAATTCCATTGCATAAACTGGAAACCGGTTCCACAGCCTTGCCACTAAACAAGGATAATTGACTCAAATTTAATGTTAATGTATCGTCGACAGTTTGAGCTCGACACGCTAAATATAAAGTACTCGCGATGTACATCCGCATTGGTTTTATTCGTGTAGTTAAAATTCAGTGCGTGTGTTGCCATTGGATTTTACGATACCATCCAAAGCCTATTATAGATGTGATAGTCTGCGATACTATTCCGGTAATGGACCGTATTAACATATTTATACATATTTTGCAATGGCTTCTAGTTATTTTTGCGGCCTGATGTTTTTATATCAGTTGTCCCTCGCGGTTTCATCGCAGGCATGTTACAGCCCTGCTCCCATGGGTATAGCGTAATTTGCATATTAACCTACCCGAATGATATATATCGAAATGAATGCAATAATATACCGAAATGTTTAGTATCAGTGCGGAATATGAATTTGTGTCTGGTATGGCGAAATGCTCGCTTCCCATTACATCATGGGACCGAAATTAGCACAGAAAAATATTGGTGTACTATGGGTGTACTGGCAATATCTTTACGTAGTTATGAAATGAAGTCGCTTCCGCTGTCTGTTCGCTTAGATCTTTTAACTATTCAACGGATTTTAAAGCAGTTTTCAGATATAGATACAGTGATTCATGAGGAAGGTTTATATGTATATCACGCTATGACCCATAGGAGCAGGGTAGTATCATGCAGGTAAAATCACGAGGGACAGCTAGTACTGAATAAATACGTAACTTTATAAAGTCTCGACGTATTGGAGGCTTGTTTTAAATCAATATCTACAGGCTTTACAGTCACTATCACACCTCGCTTTGATATCGTCGCTTTTTTTTCAATAAAATTATCATAGCATTAGCAATTTAGAAATGTGCTACTGTTAGCAAAAAGACACTAGTCTAACATTGCATTCTGCACATTGCAGTGTAATAAATTTTGACCGTGCGGCCAACTGAGCAACTTTATTGGCCGTCGGCCGTCGACTTACATTTACGAACTTCACCACATGCTGCCGGAGTTGTAAAAGTTGTATGGTCTTGTCTTGATGTAGTTGTGTAGTCATGACTTTATTTCGCTATAGGGTTGACATAAATTATCATGCAATTAATTATTTCTGATTTAAAACACTTTTATAACAGATGACGTAATATTTTAGATTAAATTATAGGCATAATTTCATAATATTAAAGACGTTATGTCGGTATTAAATAAAGATGGTGTTGTTACATATTTGGCCCCCGAAATTTTCCTTCAGCGGGTAAAATGCAAAAGCAAGCTACCACTATTGAATACTGAATTGTAATAATATTATTCACTACAACATAAATAATCAAATATTATATATTCGCGGCGCAAAGAACTAACCTCAAAGGAATCACACGTAGACCTTTTACGAAATAGTTTACTGTCTAGAGAGTTTGGAGAGGTGTTCAATTAATGTCATGAGTTTACTGAGTGTGGAGCAATCCCAATACGCAGTAAACTTTCAGTAAAACAATGTTTAAGTTGGGACTGTGTTTTTACAGATGTCACCTTTACAAGGTGGCTAATATTAGGCATGATATTACTATTTTTTTTATCCGAGCACGGCAAAGTGACTGCACTACACCTGATGGTAAGCGTAGTGCAGTCCAAAAAACCAACGACCACCGACAGACAATGATTGGTGATCACCAGTCATACCGGCCTGTATAAATGCTTCTCTCTTCGGAGAGGGAAGAAGCAAATCGAGGGGCCTGCGACAGGACAGGCGGATGACCGATTCAGGCACAGGGATACTAGGATGTACCCTATACTAGGCCCAGCCAACCATCAAGTCCGGGAGAACCGGAGATACACTGGCTGATCCTGGAACGTGATCCACACAAGGCATGTGGACCACTGTGGCAGGTTTTAACACCATGTGTACGGTGGCCAGTTTTTTCTTCATCTGAATGGTAATAAAAACAGGTCACTCGCCTGATGGTTAGCGCTATGCCTGCTAAAAGCAAGCAACATTAGTCAAACCTTGGAATTAGAAAATGGCACTACGATGTGTTTGTCACTCCGAGACGTAATATGTTAAATCTCTTACTGCTCGTTAATTTCACTAGCTTCAATATCATTCAAATTGGAACACAGCGGTGGTTACAAAATAATTCCTGGCCGCATTGTACTGGCTTCAGTATCTCTCAAATCGGAATACAACAGTATTTATAAACTGATTTTTGGCGACAGATATAATATATATTGAAAAGGTGATGCTCTATCCTAGACGGCTTCTTGCATGTGAGGGCTTTAAAACAAAAAAAAGTTACTACTTACTTACTTTTTTACTTTTTTGTGCGTCTGCCTGGATCGACTATAAAACAGCATATGATTCAGTGCCTCATACTCGGTTCATGAGGGTGCTGGATTTGTACAAGATTGATACAAATCTGTCACCTTTCTTGGAAAATGTATGATACAGTGGACTGTTTTGAAGTATCCAGGTGTTACGGGTTACCCTGATTGCGATGAACCAATTAAGATTGAGCGCCTTTTATTCCGGTGTGATAGCTTGAGTCTCTTGTGGTTTAACATGTCCCTGAATCCTCTCAAACAAACATTCATGGATCATGGATCTCAATTATCTCGGTGCGGAAATCAAACCCACGGCCTTTCGCTTCCCAGCCCTCGCCTACTGTGCCGCGAAGGCTGTCAAATAATACAAATTTATACCCTCAAAAAAACACCACATCAATCAAAATAAAATAAAAATCAATACAAACAGTGTACATATATAAAAATTGTGTCTAAATGATAAACGACGTACATTTTGCATACGAGTAATGAAATCGTGTCATATCTCAATAGGCTCTTCTTCTGAATACTGTATATGACGGGCTTCAACTCGCGCATCAGGGATGCACACATTCACACCAATATGATTTCCCCCTTTTGTGAGTTCTTTCGATTGAGTTGCATTTACAGGGAACATGAATACATTTTTATAACCCTTTTCAGTTGCCTTTTCAATACTTGTGTACATGTCTTTGTGTAGAGGCGAAATGGTCGGAAGCCTCTTATGTTGTGTTTGAAAATAAAATTGAGCGGGAAGTTATGTTTTTCAATGTTGCCAATGTGAATGGTAACGGTTTTTTCTTCATTGGTTCTTGATTGACACATCGTGAGGAAAGCCTTAAAGGTTCTCTATATAGAATTTCGATGGTATGTGAAGTCGGCCAACCCGCATTAGGCCAGTATGCGTGGTGGACTAAGGCCTAACTTCATACATAGAGGAGACACGTCCACGTAGGAGGTATTTAATACAGTGCTGGTATTATTATTTCATAATGATCTTGATTGATGAGTTGCTGTGATATATGCACATTTATATATAGAGTTTATCCTACGACATAAGCGAGACAGTAAAAAAACTATCTTGTACGGAGTCGCGTTTACGATTTTTGTTCTCAAAATACATGACGTGTTATCATTCCTGTTTTTATAATTACTTGAACGACGAGTCGAACAGGTTGCTCTCTTGATGGTAAGGGCGACGCTTGCCCATAGACAGAAGCAACAAAGAAATTTGTATTACAAAACAAGGTTTGGCACTGGACATGTGATTTCTCGGAATTATGAGCGCAGTTCAGTGCCATACAGTAATTTGTAATTCTAATTCAATGGGCACGGATAGCGTGACGCTTCCATATGAGCGACCTACTTGTATTGACACTTAGTTAAGTACAAAACCCCGTTTTAGGGTTCTTTAGAGTTTTCTAACGTTGGTATTCGACCATAGCGTACAAATCAAGTTTATAATTCCTAACAAAATCATAACCTTCTATTCCCTTACTGTTTTGTATGTAGACTTTAATTCGTTTCTACATTAATAACTCATGAGTTATACTGTGAAAGTTACTGTGGAAAGAAATGAAAAGTTACCTGAAGTTTCTGTCTAAGTTGTTTCAAGGTATGATTGATTACCCAAATTAATGTTAGGACTAGAAACAAAAGTATACGTCACTTTTGACCTCTTAAGCATAGTTAGTTTATAAAGGTGTATAGAGACTTAATTTTTGTAATAAATGTGATTGATATTCAATGAAGATGATTTCGCTGGATGCAGGCCGCTTCCAACAGGTCGGTCTGGAAATCTTTGGGGGAGGCCTATGTTCAGCTGTGGACGTCTTGTGGCTGATGATGATGAAGATGATTTCAAATCCAAAATTTCGTCACTTTATAATATTTCATTAAGTTGATCAGTTTGAATTTTGATTTCTTATAGTCTGCAGCTTAGATCAGAAATAATGGTTTTTTAACCACTACATACATAGTTGTCTTGTAATTTCTTTTATGTAGTTTCCACTCAATATCTCTACAATACGAGAAATTGCTTATGTCTACTTTACAACCTCACCATGGTTAATCTCAATTGCGAACCCCTCTAAATATTAAAGAAACTTCTCATAAAGTGCAAATATTAAGCAAAAGTTGGACGCCTGAGCAAAATTCGTTTAGTCAGCATCTTTTATCGTAACTTAGCAGGGGTTTGTGGGTTTCATTATTCTTGGCTTAAGCAACGTTGGAATGTTTTCCATCTGCATCTACCATATAAATCACCAAATAAGTTATGATATATTATCTAGATTTAATTATTTTAAAATAGTAGGTATTTGAAGACTATTTTATAGTGTTCTTTCTCTTTTCGAGTAAATTATTCTTTTTTTGTATATAATTATATTAAATCAGCAGATACCGTACCTATTTATATTAATATACTTGGTTAACTTATGTATCTTTCTGTAAATTGTTACAAAAACCGTAACAATTTACAGAAAGATACAAAAGTAAGGGTCGCCAAGAAAAAAGGGACGAATCAGTAAAATATGACGTGGAACTAAAAAGACGATTGTAAATAAAAGTATTTTTCGTTGCCAGTATTTTTTGACTGTTTTTAGACTGGCAAGCCCATTATGACTGGGCATTAAGTTTCAGTTCAGACTCACATTACACAAAATACACACACACTATCAAACTGTACTCGATGATGTCATGTTATCGTATCGTAACGGACAGGTGCCAGCTATCAATTTTGTCATAGACGTTATAAATTTTTTACAGTGGTTAATTATTTTTGGTTGGTTGGTTACATTATAAAAAAAATCCATCATAATGATTTCTTAGGTTTAGGCGAATATTACACATTGAAATAAAACTAATTTAAAGGCTGTATATCTTTGCTGGGGGTAGAATTTTTGTATCCGCCCGGATTGCGACCAACGTACACATGATGGTATAACCTGCCATAATGATCCACACACCTTGTGTGTATCGCATTCCAGGAGCAGCCAGTGTATATTTGTTCTCCCGAGGGGCTTGTGAAATGACTTGAAGGTTGGTTGGGGCCTGAGTAAGTGTACATCCTTGTAACACTGCGCCTGCATCGGTCTTCTGTCCTGTCGCAGGTCCCTTGGTTTGCTTGTTCCCTTTCCGAATAGGGAAGAAGCATTTATACGGGCATACATGATTCTTGTGACCGAAAAACTCATTGTTAGTCAGTGGTCGCCAGTACTTTGGACTGCACTATGCTTACCATCAGGTGTAGTGTAGTCACTTTGCTGTGCTCGGATAAAAAGTCGGGACCAACATGAAACTATAAACGCCGAGAAAATCCGCTTAAATTAGTTTTATTTCAACACTTACCACCAGTTGTAGGCGTCTAAAAAAATCTACGAGAAACCACCTAGTTTTATACAATATATTATTATCCTACATTTTATATTTCGTTGTATAAAAATACGCACATGACGCTAGCAAACAATGCGGTCACACAAATTAAAGTTGCAAACAATAGGGCAGTTTTAACAATGGACGCATTATGAACGTGTGACGTTTTATTATAAGACTGATAGTCAAACAAAAACATTTTCTGACTCATATTATAGGAAATGAAATTGTATTTAAATTCCAGCAAGTGGGTCACCTGACGATAAATGATCTCTACCGTCTATGTATCCCCACAATACCAGAAGAATCATGCATGGGTGGATTGTCGTCCTTAAAGGAAAAGAATAATTAAGGGATCGTGAAGGGGAGAGGGCTTGGGCCTTCGAATATCCCGTTTACCAATCAAAACGCAGCAGCAAGCCGCTACTTTACGTTGATTTTCTGTGAGACATTGGTAACGACCTGGTCGAGCCGGCCCTTCCATGCTGTAGATAAAACTGTCTACAGAATAATGTCGTTTTATATATCAACATCACAAACTTAAATAACCGATCTTTAACTTGCAAGTCCTGCTCTTGTAGTTGAATTAAAGTCTAAAGTTACGGATGATTAATTAAGCGATCGTGACACCAGACAGTACCGCAACGTTACAGTTTTATTGCACCACTCAGCTCTGATTGGAACTGTGCCGGTTTAACTGAATGAGCCGGTATTGACGTGCCTTGCGAATGTACGGGATCGGTCGTAAATAAAGTGCGGTGATTTAATAGATCCAACGGATACGACGGTCTTGTGTTCTAAATTGAAGTAGTTTTAAAGATACATCAGACTTAATTTAGCGTTGTAGATATATACTCTGAGAATAGATGCTTTCAGCTCTTTTTATTGGGAATTTGTTTATATAATGTCACACCTGTATTCCGTAGGTTTTCAATTTCTATTTTATTATATTATTTACTTAACTCTCATTTAGTTTACTTCATGCAATTACGTCGGTTACAAGTACTTCTGATCTTTAGTCTAGTTTCGTAATTATCTGTTGTTTCATGCTACCGACCAAATCACTAAGATGTTAATCTAATCCCTTAATTTCATTTCTATGATTGTTTATTAACATAATTAAGTTGCTCTCTTTCAAATAAAATATTTTAAAACCTTTCACGGTCTCAATAATAATTTGAAACTGGTAATGAAAAGAGCAATGCTAAAGTTGTCCAAAGTATCATGAAATCTAAAATAAGTATAACACTTTATGGCTTTAATAAATACATTTATTTTTGAATACAATTTCGGAACGAAACTCTATAAACATTTCTACCGTATGGATACTTCAATTAAGAGCTTGTGAATGTACTCTCATTGATTTAGGAGCAACATACATGGTTTGATTAGATTTGTTCTCGGTATGGTGATAGGTTCGTCCCCTATCGCATCAAAGGACGTGTATATTGTTGGTAAAATGTGAGTGCCCTTTTGGGGTATTCTGTCGAACGTAATGAAATAGTGTTGATACTTCATCCATTATGTTCTTTGGTAAACATTCGCTTCATTAGTATATCATAAGTGCCACGGTGTAGACGTTTCTGTTTACGACAATGGACCGGCTGTACCGAGTCGTTACCACCATCTCACCGAAAATCAACGTGAAGTTGCAGCTTGTGAGTAGACTATCCTGTTCATCCCCTCCACTTACTCTGTAAGCCAGGCTTACTCCTATAAGCCAGGATCGTCAGTAGCACCTATTTTTCAACACCAAGTAATGAAACTTAGCGAGTCTCTGTGAATGCGAAACTGGTTTTATTATACAACGAAATTAATCAAATAGGAAAATAGGGAGGAGTTGGAAATATTAATTTTACATTTGTCCCCGAAGCAAAACGTGATACAGAATAATGAACTAAGAAGGTATTAACCTCAATCGTAAAGACATTTATAACTGAAGAAGACAAGTATAGCACCACAGATATTTTAAGGGTCCTATCACGCGAGCTTCTGAACTTGATTCCAATATATTTCTATAAATAAAATACATGATAAAAATGTGTGAAAATAGTAGCAAATGTCTTCCCACACAGTCAGCAAGTTATTTTAGTGTCTGAAAAATGCTCTTTGCTTTCGCTGTCACCATTGACAAATTACCCTACGGCTGCAGGTGATTTGATTGATCGCTTCTATTGATTCTTACGGGATTTGTGTTGTCAAATGTTGTGAAAATCGATGTTCGTGCGTTACATATTAAATCCATCATCGATACAATTTTTGACAGAGATGAGTATGTTAAAGATGTTTTTGAATGAATTGGTGACAGTTTTATGGTTTCGGTATCAAAAATACATTCGTAATAATTTGTGATTACTTATTTTTGATGAATTACGTTTTACCGTCGTAATTAATAAATTGTATTAAAAAATCAGCTGCATATTATTTAATAAAATTTGTTGGATTCAAAGGAACATCGCAGAATATGGTTTGACCATGTTTTGCAGAAATCGCATAAGTACGTCTGTTTGTTTCTCCCCAGAGGGGTTGATGTCAGGCAGGCGGCCGGTCCTAAAAACCACAAGCCAAATCTTTCTATAATAATTGTTATAAAGCATGTTGCGCCGACCCAACTGCTGGATAAGGGCTGGTAGAAGAAGAAGAAGATCAAGAATGCCCAGGACTTGGTGGAAACAACTCACTGTTAATACGGACCACGGTACAAAGTCGGAGATTAAAATGACATTGTTTAATCCATAAAAAATAGTTTAGGAGATTATCTCGGAATATTTGTCTGGTATTAACCAAGTGGAAGAATTAAAGGTTTAGCTCTTGTCAACTACATAACCAGATTGATCCAAAGAATCTTCGAGTTAAAACTTAAATTAATAAATGTACATTTTCATTATCTTCTAACTTGTTTTAATAGTCATACTAACCTATATTGATAGTATTTTATTATATATATACGTCCCACTGCTGGGCACGGGCCTCCTCTTCCGAATGAGGGGGATTAGGCCTTAGTCCACCACGCTGGCTTAATAATGCGGGTTGACAGACTTCACATACCTTCGAAAAATCTTATCGATCTTAATCTTATCTTAACAAAACATAATAATCTTAACTAACCAAATAATCAATTTCCATTTCTTAATTGGGTACATTTTATCACAAATATTTATTATCTTAGTTCATTTTAGATGGTACATTATAACCACTGCACATCTGAATGGTGTAATCTAATGTCCATATTATTCATTAATAACATTAATGCTATTCAGTAAGTCAGGATCCGTCAAAGGGAGGTAATTAATCAATCTTTTGATCATTCACGCGCCATTTACCATTTTCTTTGGCGAACGAACAAATATCATTACATATTTATGAATCTAGGATTGTAATAAAATAGGTTGGATAGTAATTTATCCTTTTAACATGATTTATTATTTCGTCTTGCGAATGAAGTAATGTATATTAGTGAGTCTTTCTAATATTAGCATGTTTTTCTGTAATCTGATTTTATTTGAAACTATCCAATTTCTTAAAATAACAGTTGAGTTTCTTGGTGCTCCTTCTCAGACCAGTGGGTATTTCAGAATCACCAGTTAATAACATAATGTTTCAATAATTGAAACATTTCAATGGAATATTTTAATTATTGACCTGTAAAAGAGCCCTTTGTGGCCTACTTGCAAAATAAACGTTTTGTTATTGTTTTTTTTTTTTAGTTTAATATTAGTTTTGTAGTAGTTAATTTATTAGTCTATTTATATAATTTGATTTGACTAATACTGCTCCGGTATTTTTTGATTTATGAGAATTCATATAATATCTAACAGACCTCAATTCTGCAAAGGTTGATTTACACATTTATCACGTTGGTCACTCAGTCCAGATATAATAAGCTGAGTGGCCAAAATTGACGAAGCTTCAAATAGCAACATGTACCTACTACCTCGTTTGCTGGTCTCAGCTATAAAAAAAACTAGCACCAATTAATGTCACCAGTCCCTAGATTTTAAAGAATGTATGCACCTAATTTAATTATCATATTTAAATATTGGAAACATCACTAGCCTAGCCATAGTGTGTAAGCACTGTTGTTTTTCGGCTTGAAGGACATTGAAGCCAGTGAAATTACTGGGCATTATGAGCCTTAACATCTTATGTCGCGGGGTGACGAGCGCAGTTCAGTGCCATGCAGTGCTTTGTAA
The DNA here is from genome assembly GCA_949126905.1 of Amorpha juglandis. NCBI lineage: Eukaryota > Metazoa > Arthropoda > Insecta > Lepidoptera > Sphingidae > Amorpha > Amorpha juglandis. The sequence goes on along the minus strand of OX421386.1, from coordinate 5,570,333 downwards.
TTCAAAGTTCTGTGTGGTATTGCTTCTGTTTATGGGCAGGCGTGGTGCTTATTATCAGGCGAGCTTCTTGCTCGTCTCGTCATTCAATTAAATAAATAAAAAAATATATAATGCATTATACTAACACTAACACATTTATTTTGTCGAAATTATTTACGAGACACTCCAGTATTTCACGTTCCACGCAACGTAAAGTCTCTGCAATACCACAAGGAATGTTTCGATTGAAATAGTTTCAATTCTTCTAACTCGAATTTAAGGCTCGGTAGCACAAATCCGAGAAAATATACCTTTTTTGATCCCCGAATGTGGCGTATCGAATTAACTTTGTATAACACAAAAATACAGTACATGTTACTGGTAATATTAGGAGAATAGGTAAAACTAAGTATGTCGAGCTCTTCGGGTAAAATTGAAATAACTTAGGTTTATCCAATACTGGCTGAGTAATGATATAGTCGTGACGTAATTATTAGTTACACACACATATTATAGACAGAAATAGGTTAGGTTAGAACTGTGAACTATTATTCAATTTTACTCAAAGGTATAGATTTAAGATTACTCCGGTTTATAATTTCTTAAACGAACAGAATTTTCAAAAGCAGTTCAGTATTTTATAAATCAAAAATAAATGTAAATAATTAAGTAAAAATTCAGTATTTAATATTTTATAGCACCCAAATTATTTTTGAGATATCGATAAATATAACATATATCTAAAATAAACGGGCAAACATTAAATTTATTTTTGTTTTAATTTATAAATGTTGCAAAATTCCCATCATCAAGTGTGCTATCAGCAATCTAATAATTGTTCTGCTTTAAATCGTAGTCCGACCGCGCCTTAACGGAGGTTTCTACTTTCCAACGTGAAAATACCTTTTCGGTGTCTGATAATACAGAAGTTTTTGCTCTTTGAAATTTCTCAAAGCATTAAAACATTATGACAGCTCCGGGATTGTGAAGGAAAAATGTTGACCGAGATAAGTTTAATGGACGTTCTACGTTTTTGTAAAGTTTCGCGTCTGCGGTGAGTGTATCCAAGATTTTGAGATTGATGTGGTTTTGAGTATTGTTAATGGAATTTTTGTTAGCTTTCGATTTAAGTATTAATAATACTAGCCCTGTATTATATACGTCCCACTGCCGGGCACGGGGCTCCTCTACTGAATGAGAGGGATTAGGCCTTAGTCCACCACGCTGGCCTAATGCGGGTTATTTCACATACCTTCGAAAAATCTTATCGAGTGCTCAGGTATGCAGGTTTCCTCACGATCATTCACCGTTCATCATTCACCTTCACCGTTAAAGCAAGCGATATTTAACAATGAATATACACATAACTTAGAAAAGTTAGAGGTGTATGCTCTTGGGGCTGGTTTCGAACCTGCGAATTTCGTCTCGACAGTCCATACTAGTCGATTTAAGTATTATATTAATATAATATATGTTTCATATTCTACAGTATTAAGTTCGATGTTGTTTTACTATGCTCGCACGTTATTACTGCAATAATTGCTGCTCAAAACATTTTCAATAAAACAATTGCCTCTGAAACAGTAGCATCGTTTTATCTCGTCTTCATATACCCTGGAGCCTGTAAGCACACGAGAATTAATGATTCACGAGACAAAGAAGTGTCTCGGCTTTGAGATTAACGACGGTATGCTATTCGTTTGGGAACCGGTGGTACTTTTGGCATTACGTATTCATTTAGATAATGTAGAAGGCGTTAGATAAGAATAGATACATAAATAAATACACCAAACAGTCACACACATAGACACAGACTACACACTAGGCTAACCTAGGTTTCGTGGGGTTTTTTTTATCCGAGTCGAACGTGACAAAGTGACTGCACTACATCTGTAGTGCATTTATTTACCAGCCTACGCACAAAGGTCACCAAGCTATAATTTGACGACCTTTGACCATCAAATTCTGGTTTGTGGGCTTTCAAACGAAACAACCTGTGATTATAATACACATTACAATCAACATTCCAGCTCCAAGTTAACCTTGTTTTCTTATTCACCCGTGTAAACTTCACGTGAAGTGCCTTTAATTAAACAGTAGACAATGTTCAAACGTAACTCAAACTATTTTGAACGCATCAACCCTAGAGCACGTAAATGTTTGGTGCATTTCACAAGTGAACAATGTTTTACAGTATTAAAAATATTATTTTTTGTTTAAACAACCTCTTTTTTATTTGATTGAATGACGAGACGAGCAAAGCGCTGGACTGGTGGTAAGCGCAACGCTTGCTCATAAACAGAAGCAACACCACACCGAACTTTGAATTACAAGCACTCCATGGCACTGATTTGCGCTCGTCACCCCGAGTTATAGGATGTTAAGTCTCATAATTCCCAGTAATTTTACTGGCTTCAATGCCCTTCAAACCGAAACACAATAGTACTTACACACTGTTGCTTGGCAGCAAAATAGACAAAGCGGTGGTACCAATCCAGACGGCCTCTCGCATATGAGGGACCTACCTTGTATTATCTGCATATGACGGTAAAAAAACGTTTGAAAGGATACCATATTTAAGGCTGTAAAAACTTAGTCTTGGTTGGCATTAATTTAGATAAAAATATTGCAGATTATTTGAAATATGAATGTGGAAATCGAATATATATTTAAACCTATGCATAGTTAATTTATTTAACACACACATATGTTAGCGCCTATATTCCCGAAGGGGTGGACTGCAATGCTAGTTGTTTCGTAGATCTAATTTCCGTTACATGACGGAATTCATGTACATGTTTAAACTAATATACTGGTTAATATTAACTATAATAATATGACTACTTTCAAAAAGTGTAAGCCTTAAAATAAATAATGCTGAATAGCTAAACGTTTATACCTTACGCCAAGAAAGTTCTGCCTCAGTCACCCCTCTGTGTCTACAACTTTGTAATTATCACTTAAATTTTAATTAATGCGATTTATATTAACGGTCCTAATGACTTTTTTGTTAACGCATTTTGTAAAGTTTTAATTAAGCCATTTTACGTATACACATGTACATATATACGTACTCACGCCTGTAACCCCCGAAGGGGTAAGCAGAAAGCCAAAAATGTAACCAGTACATCCACATTACGACGAGCGTATGAGTACGAGTACCCTTTCCGTCAAAATTTAATGACTTCTAATTTATTATTTTTTATATGAATTTATAAAACTTTTTTTGCAGTGGGATTTGGCTAACATATTTTTTTTATTTATATAATTAAAAAAAAACTAAGGCAGCTACCCTATTCTGAAGTTAAACGACACATGCTACTGCGAGTTCAGCCACGGGCGGAATCCAACCTAGTACGTTTAGAATAGAATAAAATATTTTAGTTACACAGAAACACAACATTCAAGCTATTATTATAAAGAAAGAAAATAAATAAGAACAATATACAAAGAGGCGAGGCTAGCAGTTATTAAAAAATAATATGATTCAGTACATCACAAAAATGATATTAAACAAGACTAGCTTTGAGTGTATTGTCCCGAAAGTAGTGGTGGGTAAACGGGGATACACTCAGCACTAGCAGTCAGCGAAATGCGACGCTCTTCTTCCACGAAGAGCTGTAAAATTAACGATATTCGAATGTGTGGAATTGTGTATGTATTATTCGTTACTGAAACAATCAGATCTCCTTATTATGTAATCTTAATATATTAAAATTTCGTATCACGTTGTTTGTCTGCGATGAACTCCTAAAACTTTTTTCAAACTGTTTGATCCAACTTGAGAGATAGGATAGTTTATATCTCAATTTATAGTCGCAATATTTTTTATTGCAAATTATTAGATATAATTATCTGTGAGTTCCATAAGCTTCAAACATATGGCGGTGTAATATTTTTGTTTTTATTGTCTGGATTGAGTAAGTATCCAATAGATATCAAATACGAAAATAATGTGACTTGGCTCGTGTTAGATTACGCGTCGCATATCTGGACCTTATATTGGAATTTATGCTCGTTCTAATAAAGTTTGTATTAAATGGGTTATTATTAGTACAATATTTGTTACAATGAAAACTTCGTTGGCCTGACTCCATCTTGCGACCATTAACCACAATAAAAAGAAGTGAATAAATATAATACACAGGGGAAATTACTAGTCTATTCTGCACAAAACAAAAGACCAGGAAAATAAATGTCTCCGATCGTAAATAATTTGTTATATCCACTGTTATACCAAGCTTTATTGTAAGATGTCGTAGCGACATCCTTTTAATAAAAGAGAGAAAAAATCTTGTGAATTTTCATGTATTCAAATTGGCTTATGGAATTATTCAAATGAGTCCAAAATTGTGGAGTTCACTTCGCGAAGCTAAGGCGGTAATTGGGTTTTCTTTATATAACGTCACCAAATCTGATTTTCCAAAACACTGACGCTTGAATAAGTTTAATAAAACGAAATTAATTATATCAGAAAACAATATCTTCAACTGAAAGGTTCCAGCAATTTTGTTGTTCATTCAAGTAAGAAATTCAATTGCCAATATTATGTATTCAATTTGTTATTCCTTAAATTTAGCATTGGTTATATTTACTGAAAAAACTAAGAACTTTTCTCTGAGTGAGTTGATTTAATTTTTAACTAGATTGAAGTGAATGATTTGAATTAAAATGGTTCGAATTGAATGGATTCTCTGGAGCAATAAACTCAACTTTCCGAGTTTTTGAAGAGAGAAATTGAGGATCCCAAAGCAATTAGAAGTATCGAGAACCAGACATTTTGGTATAAAACACTAAAAGGTTACTAACAACTTTCAATTAAAGATGATTCTAATATATTTGAATTATGAAATATAACTCTTCCACCATCACTCCAATCATCTGCTTCCAAGCTAATCAAAACAAACTTCTGGTGACATCCATTAGATACTCGATATGGGCCATTATATGCCATTCATCTACTCCCACGCCATTTGATCCCCCTCTAGAATTAATCACTTAAGGTGTTCCGTTACCTGGATCAGGTATGACATTGAGGACGCTGATATTACGAGATTTATTAGAAGGGAAATTATTATTTTTTTATTTTTAACCTGTATAGTTTAGTTATTTGTCTTTATGTTGTATTTTATTGTCAATACGTTGCACCTTATTTTGGTAGCTCAAGTAAGCTATCTGATAAAAAGCTCTTAGAATCTCCGAAGGTAATTTTAATTCTTATTCATGTCCCAAATTGTCTGGTAAAACCTAAGAAATGAATACCAAATCAAGTGGTTTTTAACACGCTTTTATTAATGAAATATGCTACTAGTAAAACTCAAAAAATAACTTCAAATATTTAAAAAAATATAATTACTTTTATTTTATAACACACACAATTTTTACAAAACCCCTCCATTTAGAATTCATTTTTTTAATTTTAAACACACCAGCGTGCCTGTCGTAATACGTAATTTTGAATTGAACCAAACACCCATTGAGTCATTGTTTGGTTTCCTTCATTTGTTTACTTAGACAGGCCATTCAGCGACCTATAAATAGTCAATCAATAATTGCGAACCGATAAATTTAGTAATTAATGGAAATTGTGTTCGACATTTATTTCAGTGTTTGTATTTTTAACCCCTGTTTGATTAATTGGCCTAAACTTACATTGGTTTTCCAATTGTTATTGTCGCAGGATTTAATAATGTCATATTGTTAGAGCGCGGTGCAGCCCTTCCGTGTACGCGACGATGTGCGCCTTTTTTATGCTTTAATTTAACGAAACGAGTTGGTTTCTTGCCTCATAAGCGCAATGTCTTCTCATAAACAGTCGCATAGAACTTTGAATTATGAAGCTCTGCATGTCACTGGACTGCGCTCGTCACTTCGAGACATAAGATGTTATGTTTCATAATGTCTAGTAATTTCAGTGACTTCAATGTTCTTCAATACACAAAAGTACTTAATTCAAACCACATACTAACCCAGATGGCCTCTCGCATACCTACCATCTATTAAAAGGACCGAATTTTGTCGAATTACTACGAATAAACGTTGTGCGGTGTCACATCTGTAGGCTGCGTGGTGAACCTTGTCGGTAGCTTATGTGGCTCAGCGCATGCACACACGTGGCATTTATCTCTACAATGATATGCTTCAATTTCATCATCATACTTAACATGTTTTCTATACACCCCCACTTTTTGGCCCGTTTTTTAACAATTCCATTACAATGAGGTGTTCTGGTAGAGAGCCTTTAGCGATAAGACCGTCTATTATTATAGTTATAAGGTTATTTTGTATTGTTCCTTAAATTGGTTTTTCATAACGTGTTATCTATCTATCACATAAAAAAATAGTTTTAAAATATCGGGTTAATTCGCATTCAATAGTTTCTTTATTATTTTTTCGTAAAACGACTAAGATCTAATTTCTTGAAGATTCAAATTGATTCAAACATAAAATCCAGCTCTTAATTTTCACTTATTTCTCTTCGACAACCAGGGACCAGACGAGTAGATAATGTTATCCCTAATTCAACTTCGGAGTCTGCGGAGTCATTTTGCATTTCATGTAACAGTTTCGGATAACTTCCACACAAAGTTAGTAAAACAGCTACATGACCAACCCAATTCCATTTTAGCGTAGCTTACAGTTTATTTGGGTCATCATTTCCAAGCTTAAGTTGTTTCGTGATTATATCTTCCGCTCAATGATAATATCATCTATTCCTTCCTCAAAAGCAAATTATTCTTATATTTCTTTTTTTGATGTAGGTTCACACAAACTTTGTTCAATAATGCGTCACTAAAGTCGTCATTCGGTAACCTATATGGAAATATTCTTCATAGTTTTTTTTTATACGATTTAATGACGAGACGAGTAAGGCGCTCGCCTGATAGTAAGCGCCACGCCTGTCCATAAACAGAAGCAACACCCCGAGACATAAGATGTTAAGTCTCATAATGCCCAGTAATTTCACTGGTTTCAATGCCCTTCAAACCGAAATACAACAGTGCTAACACACTGTTGCTTGGCGGCAGAAATAGACAAAGCGGTGGTACCAACCCAGACGGCCTTTCGCATATGAGGGAACTACCGCCTATCATCTTCTTCATGTTGCTTGGCTAGATATAATAAATTCCTAACAAAGTGTAATTTTTACCGATCTCTATGAGCGTTGGTCACTTAGTAACAGTGCGTTTCACGGGCAAAACCAACTTTTTTATAGTACTAGTTTATAATATGGTAGTAAGTGACCATCACCGTCCATGAATACTCTCATTCCTAGAAGAATTTAATCACAGAGGATTAAGGGGAAATATTTGGTTCTTTGAAAATCTTACTATAGACGCAATTTATTGAAGGAAAAGTATCGATAGCTCAGCAGGCAATGGTACGGACCAGTGAGGTGTAAGTCGCAGGTTAAAAGATTAGCCCCAAGAGCATGCGCCTCTGACTTACGTTACTACGGAAGTTACGTATGTATTCATCATAATCATCATCATCATCAGCCACAAGACGTCCACTGCTGAACATAGGCCTCCCCCAAAGATTTTCAGACCGACCTGTTGGAAGCGGCCTGCATCCAGCGACTTCCTGCGACCTTTATCAGGTCGTCTGTCCACCTTGTAGGTGGACGTCCAACGCTGCGCTTGCCAGTATTTGGCCTCCATTTCAGAACCTTTCTGCCCCACCGGTTATCGATTCTGCGAGCTATGTGGCCTGCCCAGTGCCACTTCAGCTTGCTAATCCGCTGGGCTATGTATATATTCATTATTAATTAATTTATTACAAATTAATTACAATTTGGTAGGTCCCTCGTATGCGAGAGGCCTTCTGGGTTGGTACCACTGTTCTGTCTATTTCTACTGTCAAGCAACTGTTTGTAAGCACTGTTGTGTTTCGGTTTGATGATTATAATTATATGCAATTTTACGCTGCTTCTTTGCAATAGTGAACCACGTCAATCTAATATCGATCATGTTGTAAACAAAACTATAATATAATCTACTATTTTCATAATATATTTTTAAATGTATTCTATATCTGTTGCGAGGTAGGCTAGAGGTTGTATTACCGGCTACATTTCTACGGTTTCCCGCGTCCTTGCCGCTAGTCACATTATATTTAAGTGGCTATGTGATATGTATGCGGTGGATTCAATAGCACCGGGCATATTAAACTAGTGTATTTTTGAACTATCTCGGATGAAATGTATATTTATGGATTTGACCATGAAGAATGATGAAGCATTCAAGAATTATTCTTTTTGAATTCATTAGATTTAATGATTTCTCACATTTACGCGAATGTAACACATTGAAATAAAACTAATTTAAACAGATTTTATCGCGGTTTTTTATTTTAATTTTGGTCCCGACGCGACGTGACGTTTCGAAAGTTTTTCAGCCATCGTGTTCACGGGGTGGACTCACAAAATAAAAAACCGCGTTAAAATCTGTTTAAATTAGTTTTATTTCATTTCATTAACTTTGTTTATCTTTTAACTAGAAAAGAAACCTTTCAGAATTGTACCATAATAAACGTGATTGTTTCACATAGTATAATAGTCCAGTCCATATCACTGCACTGTTTTGGCCATATTGTTTCCAACAATAACATACCTACGCTCACGTCTATATTCCCGAGAGAGTAGGTAGAGGTGAAATTACTGTACGCACGGCTTGCCAAACATACTTCCACCTTAAACTGTGATTGATCATATCCCTACGTCATGCAAAAATTCTTGGTAACTGGGCTTTTTTTTAATTTGTAAACTCTATAAATATATAAAGGATCATTGTAAGAACTGCAAATTAATTATTAAGTATTTAAAGAAAAATGATGTGAACTTTTTTAAATGCACTTTTTTTACTAGCTAAATGACATGACGTGCAAGTCGCTCGCCTCTTGGTAAGCGCCACGCCTGGCCACAAACAGAAGCAAAGTCACACAGAATTTTGAATTATAACGCACTGCATGGTACTGAACTGCACTAGTCACCCTGAGATATAAGATGTTAATCCTGATTGAAATAAAACTAATTTAAACGGATTTTATCGCGGATTTTTATTTTAATTTTGGTCCCGACGAAATTAAAACACAAATACCGCGATAAAATCCGTTTAAATTAGTTTTATTTCAATAAGTAACATTCGCGTAAATGTAAGAAATCATTATGTTAAGTCTCATAATGCCCAGTTATCACATATCACTCATTATCATCACTGGCTTCAATGTCCTTCAAACCGAAACACAACAGTGCTTACAAATTGTTGCTTGTTACCACTTAGTTGTTGTTAGTTACCCCTTAGTTAAATGTTATGATCGTTTTCTTAAAGACGACTTAGTGATTTAAAAACTACCACCAATATGCTAGTATTAACTTACATCTATGTATTTTTTACATACGAACTTTGAAACTATACTTACACTACCACTACATACCATTTCCACAGTCAGAAACTTTTCACCACAGCTTTAAAGCCTAAGTTTACTATTGCGTAGATGCAGCTGAACCATAAATGGTTTTGTCTCCAAAAGTTTTCCTTGTGTTCGTTTTAATTCCCCGAGGCCACCCCTCTTACTCTTTGAATTTATGGAAATGAATTATGACTGAGGTTAGATCTGGCCTTATTAAGTTTCTCTTTGGCTTATGCATTTATAGGAGGAGGATTTTTTGTTCATTTATTTTCGTGTATTTCTTGTCACTAGATTGGGATCAAAGTCAAATCAGTATTATGAAAGGTCTGGTCCTTATACGATTTTCTTTGGGTAATGCGTTTACGGGACAAACATTATTTGTCCATTTATCTTTTATTTATTTCTTATTGCGAGATTTGAATCAAAAGCAAACCTTCAGTTTGGAGAGCGAGTTTTAATTTTACAATTAGTGATAATTTGAATTTTTGATTTTGAATTTTTGAATGAATTTTTTTTCAAAACTGATCTTATCATGTAACTTATGTAGCACTTTCGTAATATTTTTGTTAAACAGTCGGAATGCTGAGACGAGCATGATAGTAACCACGCTTGCCTATAAACATAAGCAACACCACGCATAACTTCTACAAAGCATCGCACGGCAATGGAATACACTTGTCACCTCGAGATATAGGATGTTAAGTGTCATAATGCCTAGTGATTTCACTGGCTTCAATGTCCTTCAAACCGAAACAAAGCAGTGCTTATGGTATTTTGCGACAGAATTAGATAACCCGGTGCTACCAAGCCAGATGGCCTATCGCATACGAAGTACCTCTTTTTTTTTTTTTTTTTTTATACTGGCTCGGCAAAGTGACTACGCTACGCCTGATGGTAAGTGTAGCGCAATCCAAGAATAGTGTCGACCAACGATAAACAATGTGTCCATCGTAGGTCGGCAATATCATGCCGGCCAGCCAAAGGGCTAAGGGGGAGGGGAAGGAAAAAGGGATGGGAAAAGGGTTAGGATCAGGGGGTAAGCCCCTTGGGGAGAACCGGATATACACTGGCTGACCCTGGAACGCGACCCACACAAGGTGGGCCACTATGGCAGGTTTTAGCACCAGGTTACGGTGGTCGCTATCCGGTCGGATACAAGTATCCTCCCACCAGCTAAATAACTCCCACCTAAATAAAATTATAGATATTTTTCTATTGAACTAGTTGTACTACGTGTGCATCAGTCATTCCAGGATCAGTCAGTGTATATCCGTTTCTTCCGAGGGGCTTGCGACATGACTTAATGGTTGGTTAAGGCTGGTATAGGTGTACATTATTGTATCTTTGTGCCTGCATCGGTCATCCGCCTGTCCTATCGCAAGGCCCCTCAATTTGCTTTTTCCCTCTTCGAAGTGTGGAGAAACATCTTTACAGATCGGTATAATTTTGGTGACCACCATTAAACTCTTTGTTTGTCGGTGGTCTTTGTTGTTTTGGACTGCACTGCGCTTATCATCAGGTGTTGTGAAGTCAAATCTTTTTTAAACGTGATTTCAAGTGTTGCCTTTTTAGAATCGTTGACCAGTTCATTGTTATTTCACCTCAATATATACACTCCACCATGCGAATTTGTTATATGCCTCGCGATTAATTTGATTATTCATTTAAATCCCCCGAAATCTTCTACTATATAAAAATAAGTCGGGTTTTCCTTCCTGACGATATAACTCCAGAACGCACGAACCGATTTCCACGGTTTTGTATTCGTTGGAAAGGTCTCGGGCTCCGTGAGGTTTATAGCAACGAAAATCTAGGAAAAATTTCAATAGAAAAGCGGGAAAATAGGGAAAATCATTTTTTAAATACAGCGCCATCTCTGATACATAGCATGTACTACAAACCAATATTTTAAGTAGATGGCGTCGGTGCGTGACACATTGCTGACAGATGGCGCCACTGTTAGGCTACTTTTATCCCGGAAAATACAGATCACGCGGGCGGAGCCGCGAGGGACAGCTAGTATGCTTATAAATTTGGGTTGAATATAGGATCCATTGCAAAACCGATTTATATTCCACTTCTACTAGCTTTTTTCGAATGCGTTTAAATTTTATATCAATATTTTTATTCACGGCCAGATCTTCAGCTCTTATTTCGTCTAAGGACATAACGTTAATAGATTCACGACTATTTGAAATTTGTTTATCTAAACTGGATCATACGAAACATCTGTCTATCGCGTCTAAATATAAATTGTGTTTAATTTAATGTGAAACATACGAGAAAGCGTTTTTAATTTCCTTACGGCCCGGTAGCAATATCTCACGGAAATTAATATGAGATATGTGCCGGGATATTTCATATTATGCGTAATGAATATCATATAAATAAACGGCTGTCTGTTCAAATTTAAGTTTTATAACGTCGTATATCAAAATATTTGATTTGTTTGTTGAATCTTAGACCTGTTATTAATGTTTCTGAATATAATTTATATCATATTCGTGTTGTGAAATTTTGTTGAAGTTTACGAGTATTTGGTGGCATAGATAAATAAATACACAAAAGTTATCACAAGGAAACTTAAACAATTAATTGAATTTGTTGAGGTTTTAAAAACGAAGGTTTTTCGAGTGGTAGAACCACGCTGTAGACCACGACGTAAAGCAGTGGCTTGATGCTGCGTTTCGTACGGTATGTGATACATCCGGAGGCCCAAATGCCCATCCCCTTCCCAATTCCTAATTATCTCTTTCCTTTAAGGTCGACTACGCGCCCATGATTTATCTGGTATTGTGGGCGTACATGGGCGGTGGATATCACTTACCATCAGGTGACCCACTTGCTGGTTCGCCGGCCTATGCTATAAAAAAAACAAAAAAGAGATGTGTTATAGTTTTGACTCCATTATATGTCTGTTGGTTAGTGTGAGTGTGTGCATCGCTGTGCCTAAACGAGTGGATAGAATAGAATGCGGTTTATTGTTTGAAAGATGGTATTAATCTTTTTTTATAGTAGAGGCTGACAAACGAGCAAGTGGGTCAACTGATGGTAAGTGATCTCCACCACCCATGAATATCCATAATACCTGCGGAATGATGGATGCGTTGCCGACCTTAAAGGAAGGGGATAATTAAGGCCAAAGAGGTGCGTTAGGATCGTAGCAGGTGGAAGTCCGTTGTCTCTGCCTACCCCTATGGGAAACAGGCGTGAGTCTTTGTATGTTTATTTAAGGAATTGGGCCTCCATCTATCTCACTCGCCGTATCTCAATCACATCGATTTTCTGTGAATAATCCGGTCGAGCTGGACTATTTATGCTGTAGACATAAACATATATACATACATTCACTGTCTCCAGCGTGAGTCTCTCGTACTTTTAAAATCTATATTTATGGCTCTTAGCTATATTTGGGAAAAAATATTCAGCCATTTAAAAGTTGCAGATGTTTTATAAAATAACGTCGGGAATTTTTTATTTCATGATATTCTGTCCTAATTCGTTAGGTCTATCAGCGATCAACATATTTTTGTTTTTTTTTTGTGCCTCTTAATTTTAGTTTGGCAATACTTAACAACTTCCTTTTTGTTCTAGAACGAGTGCCTCCATGCAGCAGTGACGTCACTCACGAAGAACCAGTCAGATCATTACCACAAATACAACTGTTTGTAAGTAATATTACCCGACTTTAACTTAGTAACTGAGTGGTAGAGCCACGCTGTAGACAGTTTTGTCTACAGCATGAATGGGCTGGCTCGACCCGGTCGTTACCACTGTCTCACAGAAAACCAACGTAAAGTAGCGGCTTGCTGCTGCGTTTCGTACAATGAGTGAGATATCCGGAAGCCCAAATCCCCTTCCCTTCCCAATCCTTTATTATCCCTTTCCTTTAAGGTCGGCAACGCGCCCATGATTCTTCTGGTGGTGGGCGTATATGAGCGGTGGAAATCACTTACCATCAGGTGACCCACTTGCTCGTTTGCCGGCCTATGCTATTAAAAAAAAAAAAATGTGTATAATGAAAAATCCTCCCATTCGGGTTTTGTTTAATTAGGGACCCATCTTAACTTAGCTGTTTAACACGCCCAAGAGATCCCGCGCCTCCGACTAATTTTAATGTAATGCTTTGTTCTACTAATTTGTTGTTTAACTTCCGTTTCATTTTCTTTACAAGATTAAATGTGCCACTAATGCTAATTTCATTAAGATTTGTTGCCCATATTTTTGTTTTGTTTTTAATAATGACGATATTTTGAATGTAAAAACTATAACAAATTTTGCAATTGATTTTGTTGAATTCTGAACTAGCTAAATCTTCAAAAGGCAAATGATTTTTTGGTGTCTCATTAATATTAACACAAAAATCGTTAACATTTTCTGTATTAATTTATTAATTAAAGTATTGAAATTGTAAGATTTGCGTGCATTTTTTATAGCAAAGTCCGGCAAACGGTAAGTGGGTCACCCAATGGTAAGTGTTCTCCACCGCTCACGCACGCTCACAACACTAGAAGAATCATGGGCGCGTTGCAGACCTCAAAAGGAAGGGATAGTTAAGGGATTGGAAAGGGGATCCGGATATCTCACTCACCGCACGAAATGCTGCAGCAAGCCGCTACTTTACGTCGGTTTTCTATGAAATAGTGGTAACGACCCGGTTGAGCCGGCTCATTCATACTGTAGACAAAACTGTCTACAGCGTGGTTCTACCACTCAAGATTTTTTTTAATTCTAATCTATATCTTGGAAATACGTATTACTTTAGTAGTTTATGTGGCAATTATTACCAAGTATCTAGTAGTAGTACTATCTATCCATCTAATTATCCCGATATTAAATTTTTGTCCACAGACGTAGATTACCAGATGATGTGAAAACCTGTAGAAATTACGCGTATTTACAAGAAATATATGATGCCGTCAGAGCAACCGACAGTAAGTATCCACAACATCTATCACTAGAATAAGTCGCAACGCATACATGCGGTTACAGTCCCCGACTAGAACTAACAGTGGCTGATTTACAATCGACAGTATCTACGAGGTGGTATGCGAAATCTCTGGTATGCGAGAGATTATCTGGGTGTTGTACCATCAGTTCGTTTACTTCTGCCGTCTAACATAGTGTGTACGCGCAGTTACGTTCTATAGGCCTAGTACAAGTTTTGATAGTTTTACAACCTACACCTCAGTCCGCCCCGTGATCATGACGGCTGAAAAGCTTTAGAAACGTCGGGACCAAAATTAAAATAAAAAACCGCTATAAAATCCGTTTAAATTAGTATTCAATGAGTAATATTCGCGTAAACGTAGACATCATTAAATATAATATATGAATTCATATACTCTAAACACCGGTATTCCTGTAGAATTGTCTCGATAGGAGTCGTCTATTTTGAAAGACAATTTTTTGTGACACATTTGATGCATGGAACATCATTATGTTCTATTCAGTATCGGATTAAAAGCGATCCTCTGCGTTACGCCTAAATGTACAAAGAGAATTGTTTGTTCATAAACAAAGGACACGGTCGTAAGTGGAATTTATCTCGGCAAGCTAATGGTACGGTGAGATTAAGGTCTCCGAATGTGTCATTGTTATACGTAATTTTCTACCTGAGGGTATTGCAGGACATTTTCTGTGCTACGCGATTTTCGACCTTAACCCTGTTTTGATCGCTCAGGGACTTAAGGTTAACTATTGTGAAGATTAAAGCGTCAACGTCATATGGAGCGTATATTACGAGTAAAAATATTTTTTGTTTTTGGACTAAATTAAGGAGACCTACATTATTATTTAGAGAATTTAGGAATTGCTGATGGCATAAGATCCTTTAATGGGATGACAGTATTACCTGTGTTAATATCATTTCCTTGAGTTGCTAATGAAATATGGTACAATTTTTTGCTCGCGGCTCCGCCAGGAATGTCTTTTACCGAGATATGAAGAGAAATGTTCTAATCCAGGTCTACCTGTATGCCATTTCATCTAAATCTGTTCAGCCGTTAATGTCTGATTGATTAACAAACATCCAAATTATAAAGTCACAGGCGCACAAATATCTAAATTTTTCCATATTTACATAGTATAAAATGAAGTCGCTTCCGCTGTCTGTTCGATTATATCTTTTAAACTATTTACCGGATTTTAATGCAGATTTCAGCAATAGATAAAGCGATTTATGAAGAACGTTTATATGTATAATAAATACATGTTATAATATAGAAGAGCCAAAAAATTCAAATATTTTTAATATGATATCGCAACAAACATATTCTTACCCGTGCGAAGCCGGTGCGGGTCGCTCGTTTATAATATTACCAGAATGCATAAAAACAAACACCTGTTTATTTTATTTGATAAAAGTTTAACAAGAATATTGCTGTAAACTTTTAAATAATCTTAATATACCAACAAAATATATCGAAACTGCGTTATAGACAAGAGTAATTCATTATCAACGATCACTCATAAATCAAAGAATAAAACTAATTAAAATTAGACGAAACATTTCAAAGAGCCTCAATAATAAACTTTGTTAATTACGTTTACATAATCCATTGTTTATATTAATCAATTTGAATCCTTGATTAATTTTGAAATGAAAATATTTTGTTCCAGGTGTCAACACGAAGGATTTCATGGCAAAATTAGGGGAATATTTAATTTTAACAGCTTTCTCACACAATTGTCGGTTAGAGAGAGCGTTTAAATGTTTAGGCACAAATTTAACAGAATTCCTGACCACATTAGACAGTGTTCATGACGTGTTGCACGATCAGGTAAGGCATGTCATTTTTTTCACCATCACTATAGAATAATTCACTTTGTTCAATCCCATTATAACTGATAGGGATATAACTATATTTAATAATCAAATTTTTCTTTAGAGCTCTTTAGTGGTGCTTACTATATACCGAAACTAAAATTGAGCTTCAAACATTTGCATCTCAATTTTCTGACTGAACTAATTAAGTCTCAAAATATTTTATTCTACAACTAGTAAAAAAAAATTCAATACTTTTTATTTCACTAAATAATAAGATGAAATGTATCTTTAATTTTTTTAGGCGACGCAGCAATATCACTAATTTAAATTTCTCTATTTAGGATGATTCTTAAAATGGATTTCTTTTTGACAGGACACGCCGTTAAAAGATGAGTCTATGGAATACGAGGCAAATTTTGTTTGCACGACATCGCAAGAAGGAAAAATCCAGTTACACTTGACTACGGAGAGTGAACCAGTGGCATACCTTTTAGTAGGAAGCCTTAAAGCTATAGCAAAACGATTGTATGACACACAGACCGACATAAGACTGATGAGCTATACTAATGATCCTAGAAGATTTAGGTAAGTTATTGGTTAGATTAAACGATAATTGACACTTTCCCCATTAATATCTTACCACTTTCTTTTTTAATTCTAAAGATATATTTTTTTTTATCCTGGCTCGGCACCCGACCTGGGGATCGCACCCGAGACTTAAGCACAGCACTCGTATGTGTACGCATTATACCTGCGCCACCGAGGCAGTCTTAATATTTTTTTGTATTTTTTTTTTATCCTGGCTCGGCGAAGTGACTCCGCTGCACCTGATGGTAAGTGTAGCGCAATCCAAGAATAGTGTCGACCAACGATAAACTATGTGTCCATCGTAGTTCGGCAAGATCATGCCGGCCTGCCAAAGGGCCAAGGGGGAGGGGAAGGAAAAAGGGATGGGAAAGGGGTTAGGATCAGGGGGCAAGCCCCCTGGGGAGAACCGGATATACACTGGCTGACCCTGGAAAACGACCCACACAAGGTGTGCCACTATGGCAGGTTTTAGCGCCAGTGTACGGTGGTCGCTATTCGGTCGGATACAAGTATCCTCCCACCAGCAAATATATCAATTAAATAAAATATATCCAGGATAATATATCAATTTACGATTGTCTGCTGCGTGAGTTGCTGGAAATCGCCAGTAATAGTTGCATTTATGGTTGCAACTTACAAGCAGTGTATGCAAATATCTCATACTCGTTAAAATGTACATGGCGAAAATACTAGGTAAGCTTTCATCTTCTTACTATTAGATGATATAACATATTTTATTGGTTGTTAAAACAATGGCCAAAGGAAAAGCCATCGTTGTCAAACAACCTCCAATATGATATTAATAAGTTCGTATTGTAGCACATTGTAATGAATTTAAGAAAGTATCGATTTATAAGAATTCACTATATCCAATTAGGGTATCTACAGAAAATCTAATCTGATCTGAAATCTGGCAATATGAAACATCGTATCTGTTATGATTGAATCTAAAAAGCATTTTAACTTAGTTTGCAGAATTTAATTTCAAAGTTATTATTTAATGCTTGAGAAATTCCAAGACATTTGAAATGTAATAGATTAAAGTTTATCTTTATTTTTTTTGTGACATTTACTTGAATTCAATCCATTGTCCTTAGAATTATATCTGTAGTAAGAATTTTTTCAGTATCTCTAATTGAATTTATTTTCAAATTACGAGTCATAGGTCTCAACTAAACACGCCACTAAGTTTAATCTTCAGCTCGAGAATATAACATTTTAATGATATTGCAAAAATCTTCCAAGGTAATATTAAATCTGCCAATAAATACGTGACAAGTAATGTAAAACTCAAAAAACTTAATACTATACTAATTGTTATTGTTTAAGGTATGAAATCAACGCAGTACCCTTACATCAAAAGTCAAAAGAAGACAGTAACGAGATCACCAACGAAGCCGCCTCCATTGCCACATCTACCAAAGTAACCGATCTAAAGATCGGTGTAGCCAGTTTCTGCAAAGCATTTCCGTGGCATTTCATCACGGATAGACGATTAGAACTCGTTCAGTTGGGTAAGATTTTTTTATGTATTGTTTGAAGATTTGTGTATAGCTAACGTCTATAAAAGAGCAATGACGTCATCTGATGGTGATTTCAACTAGCCATAATATTTACCAGTGGTAGACGAATCAATTGAACATACAAATTTTAAAAAAGAAATTTAAAAATTCTTAGTTGTTTAAAAGTATTCTAATTAAATTTAGTTAAGATGTGTTGCTAGATAAAGCTTTATTAAAAGTAGGTACGTATATGAAATAACAAACGTTTCTTCAGTAATAGCGACATTACTAAGCAAGTTCAATTACGAAATTACATAATAAAACTACGGTGGAAACGTAACAAAGTATAAAAATGTTGAAGAAAGTGAAAATATTTTAGATTAAATAATATCAGACAAGCGTAATGTTAGTAAAGTGTGAAAAACGTATAATACTTGTAATAGCTACTGATATTAGGTTTTCTCAGACTCATACCAAGATAGATGCCCTAAATCGGATGGTCCAAATGTGGAGGCCCCCCCTCCAGGTCGAGGCTTACTTAATGTCTACTATATAACAGCGAGGTATAGAATTTCATTTTCCACAGCGGAAGCTTAAAAAGCATATTACCAATATATGGTGGTATGATAGTATGATTACAGGGTGGTAGGTCCCTCGTATGCGAGAGGCCGTCTAGGTTGGTACCACCGCTTTATCTATTTCTGACGCCAAGCAACAGTGTGTGAGCACTGTTGTGTTTCGGTTTAAGGACATTGAATCCAGCGAAACATTAATAATATCATCCCCGTATTATACTATCCCACTACTTACTGTTATATTTACGAGAGACAGACCTCCTCCTCTAATTAAAGCGGTGAGGCCTTAGTTTACTCTGGTCTAATAAGGGTTGGTAAACTTCAAAATCTTCAAAGCTGTTACGAAGGATTCTCAGGTATACAGGTTTTCTTCACGATGTTTTCTTTTACTCTAAGAGCGAGAGCTAATCACTAGGATTTCTCATTCATTGATGAGTGCTACTTAGATATTTTTTATTATTATTGTATTATGTATGATTCTTATGCTTGACTAATCTATATCTAAAAATAAAACTAGTTTCTATATTTTTATTCTTAGTAAAACAAATATCAATACCCATTTATCAAGAAATAAATAGAAGGGGAACCGAGGTCTTTTATATTCCTTTCTCTCCCCACCTATCAATCATTTTATATTGATAACCTCCGATTCCGGATGCTTTTTATGCTTCATCAGATATAATTCTTTTGATGCCATATGGATCTGGCCTCGGCCTTTATTGTAATGAGATTACGCCGTCCATGAAAATTTGAGAAGTATTATCTTTCTTTTAACGTGTGTTATTATTTTTGAAATTGAATATATACACTGTTAAATAGGTCAATCTAAATATATTATGACATTATATTATTCATATATACATGAAAAAGATTGTAAAGTAAATCTAAAAAAATATGTTTTGTGACAGTGTATTAAGATTAGCCAGGATTTTGACCATAATACTGATAGTATTTATACAAGACATTCAATTGACTTTCTAAAATCAACTATTGAAGGAACTTTAAATAATCAATGAATGTATTTGAAACGTGGAAAGTAAACATATCTTAAGAATAAATACGGAATATTTGACATTAAACTTGGTAACTTAGATAGCTGTGAATAGAATTTCGGATTTGTTAAGTCTAGTGCGCTATTCCCGTTTGACCTAAAAAGAATAGAATTCAGAACAGAGCTGGCGTCAGAATAACAAATAGGATGGACTCAAATCTTTTTTAAATTTCTTTAGAGAATTTATTTTAGCTTTGTGTTGAGAAAAGTAAGTCCATTATTAAAAAAACATAAGTTTATTATTATAGCATGACGCACTACAATATGCATAAAAATAAAACAAAAAGAATGTATAATATTTTTGTTTTATAGATCAAAAGCCTTTTATACTAATTTCGGCATCTAACAATATGAAAACTGCGTTTCTTTTAAACGTCGTCCAAATTGTTTTTTTTATGAATCCTAAGCGAGCTCGTGAAGAAATACTTACATCTAATAATTTTTTCAGGTATTCCCTTTCGCTTATCACCTCTTTCGTAAAATTGTATCTGTATGTATACGACACACTTATGGCTAAACCATGCAGTAGATAGTTAGTACACTAGAATTTTATCTCTTTTCAATGAAACTTGTGACAAAAAATAAAATATTTCTTTCCTCATTGTCAGTTCATGTTTCTTATCCAGAAATATTTCTTAAATTTCTTTATTTAAACTGCACTTGGCTTGCACATCCGTGTGAATATATTTTCCCTGAATAAAATGTAGCTTATGTTTTGATCAAGGCCATGGCCTACTCTTGTGCCAAATTTTATCTATATTTGTTTAGCTGATAAGTCGTCATTACCCAACATCTAAGTCACAAACGGCCAAACTTAGACATTTATAATATTAGTAGGATCATTGTATTAATCCTTACGATTAGTAGAATTACAAATTATCAATCATCCAAACTTTTACATTTTAATTCAATGTGGATTGTTACTCTTTCTTATTATATTGGTTAAAAAATATGAACTATAACTTTAAATTTTCAGTTTTCATTATTTCATTCATTCAATTTTCATCATAACGGTAAGCAATCACTAGGTTAATGGTGTTAGAAACCAGTCATTGAAGCAAAATAAGTAAATCCTTTGAGACTGCAAATAAATTATTGTAAATACTGTTTTCCTTTATTTTCAATTCTCCTTTTCAAATAAAGAACCTTTCTTACACAGATGGCGTCGAAATAATTCTCCTTATTCCGAATCTCTCAAAAAAAACCCCTTTGTCTTCAATCCACCTTCAGAGGTTACTAATGATGTTGGAATAAGGTCATTAAATTCACAGCTAATGTTGAATGGTGATTATGGAAGGCTTTACGAGCTACGTCCCATTTTCTTAGACCTTCGACTGTCCTACAACCATTCACTTTAATGACGGTTAGACGCTTGAGGGAAATTCGTTTTGAATTTTTACCATCGATAAAATGCTCGTTTTCCGCTGTCTATGTCGTTTTATATGACACTTCTGTTTAATGGGCTTCCTTTTTGTGGCTTGTAGTTTTTTCCTATACTAAATTTGTTTTTTGGTAGGAATGACTTCATTTTGTGATTTGATGATAAAGTCTACCTTTTGATTAAATACTTCTGCAAATTCAAACTTTTACACCTAACATTTGTTGTGTCCCATTACGTAAACAAGTAACTAGTCATAGATAACTTGCCATAACCAAACATTTAAGGTCTTCACACACAGACAGTGGAAGCGGTAGCGTGGGGAAGACAGTTTTTTGCATTGTTTGAATTAGTATGAAAGTCTACAGACACCATCCGGCGCGGAACGTATCGGTAATATAAACAGTAGTATGTGCTGGATATTCGTATTCGTATCCACGGATATAAGGGAAGTATCTTTTTTGCCATTCTTTAACGGACCTTTTATATTACTGAATCTCATTACTAGCTTTTGCCCGCGTGAGCGACCTTGTACGGGATGAAAAGTAGTCTATGTCCGTGAGGACCTGCATTAGCAGGTCATGGTCTGCCTGTGTGCTAAATGTCATCGAAACCCGTTCGCCTTTAAGGCGTGATTGACTATAATTAACATCCAAATTCACAAACATTCAAACATTCACATTTATAATAGTAGTAAGATTTTATTCGTAATAACCAAACGAAACGATAGTTTCGTTTTTCTTTATTATCCATACTAAATTTCCTAAATAAAAATATGTTAAAAAAATTAAAAATAAATAATACATAGTAAAAAAAACACGCTTTTTTAGAAAATCCAACTAAAAAGAGGAAATTAATTTGAAGAAAAAAATTGTATTTTATTGTAAAAAAATACCTTGGGTGCTTTTTAAGGTTTTATCAAAATGATAATCCTTGTACTCATAACATAGTAACGCGTATGAAGCTAATAAAAGCCTGTTAATAATTATGATTGTCTTTATTATCATGTGGCCAGTACAAATTTTGCAATTTATCCAAAATAACACTTAAAGGTAAATTGTAGCCAAGGCGTTCTCGGCCTGGAGTCACCTGCATTATTTATACCATACGTTTATGTAGGTTCGCTTGAAATGTACTGAGATTGGATTTGAATTGTAAATACGCAAGAATTGGTATGTAAATATATTATTTATATATATCTGTAGATTGCACGGTTCCTATTATTGATAGAGTCGAAAAAAATTGTTGGAAAAGTTAGGTAATGAAAATAAAAAATAATATACTTTACTGTAAAACTAAATGAAATTTAAAAGTAAGTCTACGAATTTGATGAGAAATATCCATATATGGTTTACTTAGTAAGCGATTTTATGCAATCAATTCAATCAAAATATGTATGTAATGAAACATAATAAATGATTTAAATTATAAACATATTTCTAATTACCTTTTCTGAAAAAATACTGCAACTATTGGCTAAAGTTGGAATAAATGTCTACAGCTTTTAGCGTGATTAACCCGTAGAGACGGACGTGGAGGGATGTTTTGCTCTGTACCTATCTCATTTACATGGAGATAAATTCTGGTAGGAAACAGGTGGGAATATCACGTTAAGGAAGTCGTATAGTAGGATTCTTAGAAGCTGTCAAATTACATGACGCTGCCTTATAAACCGGAGTCTTCTTATTATTTATATTCTCATTTCTATCGTGCCTAGAAAAATCTTTCTATATCAATGGGGCTTTATACTTTGTGTAGGTAATAAATGCATTGTATTCTACATATTATGAATTTGTTTCTTAATTTTTGTGAATGGTAGAGCCACGCCGTATACAGTATGTTTACAGCAGGAATAGGCCGGCTCGACTGGATCGATACCACTGTCTTACAGAAAACCGATGTGAAGTAGCAGCTATAACCGCGTTTCCCACCAAGAGTGGGATTTCCTAGCCTAAATCCCTCTCCCCTTCCAAATCGCTTAATTATACTTTTTATTTAAAGTCGGTAATCCATAATTCCTTTGTCACTGTAGATGTTCATGGGCGGAGGAAATAATTTACCATTAGGTTCCCCCCTTGTTCGTTCGGCGGCCTCTGCTTTAGAAAAGTATTTAATACATTGCCACATAAAGCACGAAACGAGGCAATTTGTATAGCAAATTTTGTTTAATAATATAGGCAACCAGCCTTGCAAAATATTAAACTAGTCCTCATTTGGTACACACCCCTTTAGTTTTATTTAGCTAGCATAGCTTTTATTTTGTACATTTGTATTTCAACAAATTAATCTTTATTTTTCTATATACATAACTTACAAAATATTAATTACCTATACTTATAAAAATATATCATTAAGAAAAAAATGTAATAGATAATATATAAAAATATTATTTAAATGCGTACGGAATCAGAATTCGACATCAACTAATGGTCGTTCTCAACGCAATTAGAATCACAAAATAAGAAAAGAATTCATAATGTGGAACGAGAATATATTGCGACCAATTTTTTCAAACGTTACGAATGTCCCGCCATTTGGTGAAACGCGATAAAATAAATGGCCGCGTTCAACTTTTTACGTCCATTTGCATACATCACTGTTACATTACAGAAGCCACTTAATTTTGTTAACGTAACACTTTTCGGTTGAGTGTGTTTCAGCGAAAAATATGTCGCGAATATGTAATAGTTGCATTGCAGTTACACCTTCGGGTCGGTTACAAATATGTTTTTCGGACTCTCAAACTACATTTATTAATTCTTCCATGTAGTAGAAAGAATGAAATCATAATTATAATTTGTCTAAATTAAATGTTAAAGTACAGAAAGGATTCGCTGCCTCATACTTGAGGGTGCTGGATTTATGCATGACTGATAAAAAATTATGCACCTTCCTTGTGGCATGTGAGGGGCAGTAGACTACTGTCCCAAAATATGCAAGTGATATAGATCCTTAGATTTTGACGAGCCAATTTAGATTGATGATGATCTCAAGCTATTAGCTCAACAATTTGGTTGAGATGCTAAAAATAACTAAAAGTTTCAACGATTCGACAATATGGAGTTTGGTGTAAATAAATGTGCGGTCATCTGTATGGAGCGAGGTGGGGTTACGGTTAATGATGACATCCATCTCTCAGATACTATACGGCTCCGATCCTTCTCCAAGACGGAAACCTATAAATATTTGGGTATGGCTTAAGCATTAATGGCATTATGGGTGAAGACTTAAAAAACTCGATTTAAGGTCGTTTCTTTGGCCATCTGACAAAAATATTTATTTTTTGTCAGGTCGTCACAAAATTCGTGCTTTTAATGAACAATACTCATAAAACATATAATCATGAACTCCTTCAGAATATTCAAATGGACTCAGACCGAGCCAGATGCCCTGATTCGAAAAGTCCTGACTCTGCTAACTGTTTAGCAAATCCATTATCTCAAATTATCCGTGATGAGATTATTTATCATGCGGAAATGCAGGGGTCGAGACTTACTTAATGTTAAGGACTTGCATAACCGCGATGAATGCAATCCTAGAGACTATTTCCATCACAGCGAAGTGGAAAATGGAAATGTAGTTACAATAGATAAAGGATTCAATTCGCTCTCTCTGGCAAACGAGAACTGATGGGTTTCCGTAGTTCTGATTACTAGGGATCGCTGGGAGGTATGGAAGAGCAAGGAACTACGCGGACGATTTTAATGACCTCCAAATAAGACCGACGTGGATCAACTTGCCTACGTGTCTTAGCTAGCTTTGAGTGATTTTTTTGGGTAAATTGATGGTTTATGGATGTATTTCTCAAGGCGAACAATACAAAAAATACATCCTGAGGGACAGTACAGTCGACATCTGATGAGAATGTCACTATCCCGGACAATCAATCAGGCATGTGAATTCGGGTTGTTAATATCTTGCTTACGGTACGCTGGGCAAAATTGGTGATGTCAACATTTCGCATGACGAGAACCTCGTTAAAGCCGAAAAGACAAGATTGCAAAATATTGAGATCTGGCACACGAGGTTACTGACATGTGCGTTGGTGGATTCGACAATCATTGTCCATTGTCATTTACGCCCCTCATAACATGCTCCACCAACATCTTCAGAAGCTCTCAATAAGTTATTCGTTTTAAAGACAGATGCAGAAGGCAGTATTACTGGACACGGCACGTAATGCGACGTTTAATCAAGAAAAAATAATCACAATTCCTTAATAGACGAAGATAACCTAAGCGCACTACTTTATTTGTAGTAATATACATCTATTGGTGTGTTGCTATTGATAAATTTATATATAACTAGCTTTTGCTCGCGGCTCCGCCCACGTGATCAAACAAACAATCAAACTCTACAGCTTTATAATATTAGTATAGATTTAGGTAGCTTAGCAACGGAAGCCTTCAAATAATATTATTTAGGTAGCTTAGCAACGGAAGCCTTCAAATATGAATAATTTTCCCCGTTTTTGCAACATTTTTCACTGATGCTTTGCTTCTAATGGTCGCAGCGTAATGTTATATAGCCTAAAGCCTTTATTGATAAATGGACTATCCAACACAAAAATAATTTTTCAATTCGAACCAGTAGTTCCTGAGATTAGCGCGTTCAAACAAACAAACAAACAAACAAACAAACAAACAATCAAACTCTACAGCTTTATTATATTAGTATAGATAATAATACTAGCCCTTTATTATATACGTCCCCGTGCTGGGCGCGGACCTCCTCTACTGAATGAGGGGGATTAGGCATTAGTCCACCACACTGCCTAATGCGGGTTGGTACACACTTCACATACCTTAGAAAAATCTTATCGAGTTTCCGACCGTCCGTACCCTTCCCCGCTGAACTATCGTTGCTCAACAAAAAAAATATAGCAAATTTTATTTTTCTAATGTAAACAAGTTGCCTTTTTATGAATTAATTAAACAACTTGGCGGTAAAAACTCAACACCGCTTTTGATAAACAATTCGTCGTCGAAATTTTAAAACTAACGTTCATCAATAACATGCTTCTTTTATCCACCCCCGCTTTTGAAGGTTCATTAGTATTTCAGCTTGACCTGAATAATACTTTGTTATTAATGACCGTTGTGATGACGGAGCAGAAATAAAAAAAAACCCCGAGGTCAACGAGCATCGTTTAATCAAACTTATTTGGAAATTAGCTGGATATTTTTATATTAGGGAACGAGAATTAGGTATGTTTTTTGTATTAATAATGGATGGAATACTTAATTATCTGCTGAATTTAATTCATCAAAATGTGGTGGTATATTTGGTAATGGCATCTAAGAAGGTAAAATTTGAAAAAAAAAGGAAAAATATCCCTAAAATGGCCTATATGATGTGATAGGGATATAGCTTATAGCTTATAGAACATAATTTCTGACTGCGGGCTGATACTGAACATAATATCGTAATAGAAAAACCCAATATCACTTTTACCCGACTTGGGGATCGCACCCGAGACTTAAGCACAGCACTCGTATGTGTACGCATTATACCTGCGCCACCGAGGCAGTCTTAATATTCTTTTGGATTTAAATTTAACCATGTTAAAAAAGTAATATATAAGATGACTTTTATTTCGGACTCTAAATCCGCCGTCCGTATCGACATTACAATGTTATTGATACGTAATTTCAGTAACATAATTAAAGTTTAATTGTCTGAATCTCATGAAAACGTGGTCGACGCTACAAAACGGGAAAACTATGTAAATATGTTCCAGATAACTTGACAGAAATTAGAGTAAATTTAGATAGTTGGATTAAATCATAAATTATATGGCCAAGAATATAATTGCTTATTTAAAATAGGAATATAATTTTATAACTTTGTCATATAGCATAGTTTAAAATAATATCTATGGTATAACCGTGGATTTTACCCAAATATTTTCCTCTAGCACCAAATCTATATCTATACTAATAATAAAGCTGTAGAGTTTGATTGTTTGATTGTTTGATTGTTTGTTTGTTTGTTTGTTTGTTTGAACGCGCTAATCTCAGGAACTACTGGTTCGAATTGAAAAATTCTTTTTGTGTTGGATAGTCCATTTATCGAGGAAGGCTTTAGGCTATATAATATTACGCTGCGACCATTAGAAGCGAAGCATCAACTGAAAAATGTTGCAAAAACGGGGAAAATTATTCATATTTGAAGGCTTCCGTTGCTAAGCTACCCACATAATATTATTTGAAGGCTTCCGTTGCTAAGCTACCCAAATCTATACTAATATTATAAAGCTGTAGAGTTTGATTGTTTGTTTGTTTGTTTGATCACGTGGGGGAAGCCGCGAGCAAAAGCTAGTTATATATAATACCAATAACTAACCCGATGTATATGTATATTTGTTTTAAAAATACAATAAAGGAGCTACACCCACAAAGGCGCGCCTTTGAAATTAAAGTTTTATTATTCATACCATAGAGGTGATGTCAGCCGTGCAATTTGTTTTTTATTGCGTCCAATTTTATTATATGCATCGTCTTGTTTATGGTGGCTGCGATTTCATTTCAAGTTATAATTATATAATAAATACAAATTAATTTATTATTCTGGTATCATGAAAAGGATCTTAAATTAATAAGATAACATAAATATAGTACAAGGTGGTAGTTCCCTCGTGTGCGAGAGGCCATCTGGGTTGGTACCACCGCTTTGTCTATTTCTGCCGCCAAGCAACAGTATGTAAGCACTGTTGTGTTTCGTTTTGAAGGACATTGAAGCCAGTGAAATTACTGGGCATTATGAGACTTAACACCTTTTGTCTCTGGGTGATGAGCGCAGTTCAGTGCCATGCAGTGCTTTGTAATTCAAAGTTCTGTGTAGTGTTATTTCTGTTTATGGGCGAGCTGATTACCATCAGGCGAGCGCCTTGCTCGTCTGATGTCTTGCTCGTATGATTTTATTAACTGTTGGAATTAAACGACTATGGAACGCGACTTTGTATGTAATTGGCTGATTATGATCCTTTGTTGGTCAAAGTAAATGGCATTGATTAATTAATTAAATATCGGTTTCGTGGAAGCCGTGTTATGTAGCCATCGGGATAGTATGACAAATACGCTATAAAAGTACGGAATTGTCACGAAGATACTTTTGTAAACGTAATTCAAAAATTATGTGTGTACTCAAAATCCCGAATCACTTATGAAAAGAATCATCGGCTGCAATCGCCGGGATGGTATACCTAGGATAGGAATCATGCGATTTTTAAAATTTATACTTAACTAGCTTTTGCTCGCGGCTCCGCCCGCGTGAACAGCAGTTTCCGCGATAAAAGTAGCTTGTAACCGTCTCCAGGGTGGCATCTATCCCTGTAGATAAATTCATCAAAATCGGTTCCGTGATTTAGGCGTGAAAGCGTAACAAACAATTTAAAGTATTAAAAGTAAATAGTAAAGTTTAAAGTATTCATTTTTTTTTGGGGTTCGCATCCGAATTCACAAATACTCAATTATAGACATTCGTAATATCCAAAGCTGTCAATTTTTGAAATAAAACAAATTTAAACGGATTTTATTGCGGTTTCTTATTAATTTTTGATCCAGCCGTTTCGATAGCTTTTCAGCCTTCGTGGTGGCGGGGTGGGAAAAAGAAATAAAAAACCGCAATAAAATCCGTTTAAATTAGTTTTATTTCACTCTGACAATTTTTTTTACACAATATGTGTTATTATGGCGGATACTCTAACAAATTCATTCAAAACAAAAAGGATATATTTAAAGGTTTGCCGGTGAACTGAACCCGCGGTGCTCAAATCTGACTCGTACTTGACCCGTTTTTTACGTCACAGCACTTTAATTCTTTTCTCATTTACCAGGAGCTGGGTTTATGCGCCTGTTCGGGACACATCTGGCATCACACGGGTCATCCCTGGGAACGTACTTCAGGCTCCTGCGTCCTAGAGGAGTGCCGTTGGACTTCCGCGAGATCCTCAAGCGTGTCAATACACCGTTCATGTTCTGTCTGAAGATGCCTGGCTCTGCGCTTGCTGAGGTAAGTTGTGGTATAGTGGAATTTTCTATAGTTCAGGTCAACGCGACATATTTTGATCCATCGGCTGTCTATGACTGCCTCATGTACTTACTGAGTTTAATGTGGATTCATGTCATGACACTATCCTTACCTTTATTTCCAAAAAAAAAAGATCAAATGACGCAATTGTGTCAACATTCTTTTTGATGTATAACGTTTACTTGATAATTGAGATCAACCTTACATATTTGTAGACTATATCATGACTATATCGCACAATGTAGTTTGCCTTTTGCAATTTAAAAATACATCTAAATGCTTGAAAAATATGACATGCGAAAAATTATTCACGTTTTTCAAATAGAATTGGGTCAATTTAGTCGAGGGAATCGGATTAAGCACTCGTATAATTGCCAATCAGTGTCACAAGTGGGAAACTATATTACAGGATGAAATGAACGAGTAATGTTGTTACATTTTTATGCAATTGCATATAATGAGTTTTAAAAACTTTGATGATGTTTTTTGTATATTCGATTATTCTTTAATAAATGCACCCAACAGTCATAGTCCTGGCCCCATAGTTAACCTGTGTCGTGGGTATCAGGAACTACAACTGTGGTCCCACAACAGCCTAACCCGAAACAAATTTTCGTGGATCACAAATATTTGTCTCGGTGCGGGAATCGAACCCATGACCTCTCGCTTCGTACCCAACTAATCGCCACTGCACTATGACAAATGTATAACAGAAAAAATGTGTAACAGAAATGTGTGTATGAAATAGCGGGTAACAGCTACCATTCATAGATATAAACAGTTTTACTTCTCGGTACATTCTGGGTTTTGGGGAGCCAAGTCTCTCGTATTTCCTGATATCCATGACAATGATGCTGGTGGGAGAGCACCTACTCATTTTGTACTCGTATAGCGATCACCGTACACATGGTGAAAAACCCGCCATAGTGGCTCGTTCAGGTGAGACACGTTATGGGGTCAGCCAGTGTATGTCTACTCACTTCAAACCGGTAGATTTCTGCCGATCGTCGAGGTATGCAATGCTTTATGACTGTCGACATTATATTAGGACTATAGTGTAGTGCCAGGATAAAAAAAACACAAGAAGCACCTTAGCGTGGGGTCAGGACTATATGTATATCTGTTGGATGAATTTAACTAATTCATGATTTAAGGTTTCAAGAATATAAAAACATAGTTTCTTTTAAAATTTTCGTCTTAGCGAAATTGTATTTAATTAATCGCCGAAAATTAATAATAAAACAATAATAGAAAGAAAGAAAGAAAATTTATTATTGGACTATAAAATTATTTTATCTATTACATACATCATTTATTATATATCATTATTTATTTATTATCATCATTTATTTATTATAATTTTTTTATCATTTCATATAGATGTTATTTTCTTTTTTTTATATTCTGTTTTGTATTAGTGTAAACAACCGTTGGTGAACCTTAATAAATAAAATAAAATAAATAAATAAATCATTATGTTAGATCAACACGATTATTTAGACCAATAATAATAGGACTCCCCATTCAACTTCATGCTGAAATACAGCCAAAAAACTAAACAATATTTAGAACGGGATTGACAACATAAAACTCTTAACACGCATGCCTATAAAATTGTTTAACACCGAATTATTCTAACGATCATTACCTATAATACGATGGCGGGAGATATTACCTCACCGCAGCATCTCGTGTTCGCCACATTTGGTAGCAAAATTACATTTTCCTGAGCAAAATATCATAATCCAAGTTAATCTGTCGTCTCACTCTTGTGGAATATTTTCAATGTTGTCACGAGTCATCAACTTGCCGGCTTATTGTACGCCATTCGACAATCATAACAAAATTTTACCGTTTCAATGAATGTGCAAAGTATCTGTAATTTTCTTGTCATACATTTTTTTTTCCGTTTGACGTTGTGCTGTTAGCCTGACGCGAGTCGGCTTTCTACAGCTTCACCGGACTTTTGTCATACATTGGGTTATTTTATTACATTTGACGACTAAATCGCTACACTTATTATGATAAAATTTTGTTTGTTAAAATGTGTATGAGAAAGGATATAAAATGGAATACTCCAGAGACGTTATTTGTCTTGAGAATTAATATTAAATATGTAAATCAATGTTCCGTAAAAACATTTTTTCTCACATCAATGATGATAGGCCATATCGCTATGTTGATAGGCTCGCCATATCACGTCATGGGATGGAAATAAGTTTTGGGAAATATGGGTGCCGTACACCTCTGCCTACCCCGTCAGGGATTACAGGCGTAAGTGCGCATGTATTGAACCTAATGAGAGGGGAGACAAGCGAAGTCACTAGTCCTAATATAAATGAGTAACCACCATTTCAAGCATCATCTCCTCCGTGCAAAATATCACTTTACTTTTCATGTTATAAAACTGTGTCGATCAATGTCAACGAAATGGATGTGATAAAGTCCGAATGCGTCACGCCTGATGCCACATCTGTAGGTACTTTGTATTTATAGGTCTACGTTGATGCCTAGATACGGTTGATTGATTCAATCACAGGCCGTGACACTCGGATTAAGAAAACATCGTTGATTTATGGACATGTTTGGTACGCTTGGAATTGGATCCAATTATTTATTTAGCTGCTGATGGGAAACTGATGGGAGGGTAGTGCTCTATTAAAAACCCGTCATATTGCCTCGCTTTGGCGAGTCGCGTTTCGGCATCAGGCAGTGTTTAACCAGGAACCTCAGGCCGGCATAATTCTGACAACGGTTTAGGCATCTCATGTCTCTTGGTCTCTTGACGGTCAACGTTATATTTGGACTGCACTGTACTTAACATCAGGTCCTCATCTTTTTAGTCGGTTTTATTATCGTTAAAAAGTTTAATTCTGCAAAAAAATCCTTTTATTACATTCATTGTCCACTTTTTTAAAATATACAGGCAAAGGAAGTTGCTTACAAACGACGTCTATTGTTGTTAAGTTTAAAGTAACTTGGGACAACAGTTTGAAACGCTCTCAGTCTGACCCAGTTTTGAAGTTGCAGTATTTTAAGGCCAGTGGAGCGGAACTAACCAAAACTTAGATAGCTAGATGACCCGTATGTGTGGGCGTTGGTAAAATGATTTACAGTTACTAAGGTAGGTTATTCACTGGTGGTAGGATATTCGTATCCGCCCGGATAGCAACCACCGTACACATGATGTTAAAACCCACCATAGTAACCCACACAAAATGTCCAGGATCTCTCAGTGTATATCCGGCTCTCCCGAGGGGTTTGTGATATGACTTGAAGGTTGATTAGGACGGGAATTGAGCTACATCCTTGTATTTCTGAGCCTACATCGGTCATCCGCCAGCGTGAATGTACTTTTACGGGGTCAAACTGCGGGTTAACTTGAAACTGATTAACAAACATCCAAATTCACACACTCACATACATCCAAACTTCCACATTTATAGTACTAGTAAGATGATGTTTTTGTGGTAATAGCAGGATTTATAGTTTGATTCCTAGATCGATTTTATTGTATGTATAAATAATTTAACTCATCTTTGCATGTCGTGTTATCCGTTTAGTTTGTGTGGTCTCAATCTTTGGCAAAGTTAAAAAAATATATAATATTTACATTTTTAATGGTTTTGCTCATAATGAAACATGACCTACATCTCAGTTCTTCAAGTTTCAACTCCAACAAGCCTTCAGAGTTTACAACTTCTCTGTAGCATCTGTTAACAAACATGCACAACTCAGCGTTATCAAAATTTGAAACAACAAACAAAACACAACGCTGTTGGGAATTTCAGCGAAACCTTTGAGTAGTGTCCTCAACGGTATTCCCTTTGTAGTGTCTCTATTTATCCAGCAATATCGTCCTAAATGGACCCAAAATAAACTTGAGTAATTGAAATAAACTACTCATAGTGGATCTTATCCGAATGATCCGTCTTTGGTTAGAAGAGAGAAAGAAAGTAACATATACTTAAAGATAATTGTAGGCCTTATCACTCAAAGCAATCTCTGACAGGCAACCATGCGATGGAGATAAAAGTAGTCTACGAAAGATTGTAGGATCAATCTTAGGATACATCAGAACTAATGTGTGTATTGGATTGAGTTGATATATCTATTGAACTCTAATTCTGAATCAAATTTTAATATAACTTATTCAGCGTTTAGATTGGTGGTTTATTAAACTTTTATTTTAATGTTGTTCAATGTATGTCTGTATGTCCGCCACAAAAAGAGATAATATGTTAATGATATTATAAGTTTGACCTCTCTGCCTCTTTCGCTATCTCTTTCAACCTCTGTATCTGGCTGTGCCATAGTAGCATCTTAACGAATAGACCGATTTAAAGTTTTTTTTTATTAAAAGAGTGGTTTAAGTAATGATGCTTCTATGTCATGTTTAAAAAAAGCTGTTCACGCGCTTAGAAATTACAGATATTTATTAAATGTATTATAGGTAAAAAGTCAATCAATAGTATTTATTCTATACTAACTTTTGAAATTTGGAAAAAAATTGGTTAACAAAAATCTTTTCTTAGCTGCTCTCTACACTAAACCCTCTAAACTGTTATCAGACCAAATTTCTAGAATGATCCTATCCTTAGTAGTTTTTGTGATGTCATAATTAATCAGTGATTGAGTGGTATTTCGTTTTAAATAGAATAACTGTCCCGCGTGATTTCACTGCAGGCGTGTTACTGCCCTGCTCCCATGGGTCCATAGCGGAATAAATTTATCAAAATGTTATTTAAAAAAATAATTTAAATCCGTTTCATAAGGGTAATAAGCAGAGAAACATACAGACAGACTTATTGATATAGATGTTAAAATTGAAATTGATATATTGTTATCTCAGTTATTATACATTTAAATTTAGAGAACGTATTGACTGAAGAAGATTATTTACTAGAAGAAAACTGATATAAAAGAATCCATACGTGTCCGTAATATAAAGTTATAATAAGATATCGTGAATTATTCTTTATTTTCACCCCAGTTCTTTTATCTGACTTCAGAGGGCAGACTGGTTAACTTTTCGCGTAAATATTATCAGTAGCCTTACGCCGATTCTTAGAAATATTAAGCGACGGGTCTGGCCTTAGTTTATCAGATATAACGGAGAAAAATTCTTAGGTTAAATTGAAATATTGTGTTTAGGAGTAGAATACTATACCTATTGTACGCGTTACTTTCATATTGTATTCTTATTATCTGAGATCGGTCGAGAAACTTAGGCTGAGATTTATAGAACAAATTACGACTTATATGAAGTCGTTTTGTACCAAAATGACTTGGCTTAACTTGACTCAATCGCCCCGTGAGCTCTACTCATAATGACTAATGACATCAGATTACAAAATATGTATATTTTTTTCTTTATTTTAATTTAAATTTTACTCTACCTTCTTCTCTAACAAGTACCATTTAATAGTTTTATGGTAATATATGGTTGCTTTTTAAATAACTACGTGAAATGAACATTCTTACGTTGACTTTGGTGAATGCATATTATAACTTACTATTTAAAGTGGCTTTCTGGACGACTTAAGTCGGGTCTATAGATCTCGGACTTGATCTAAGTTAATTTATTGAACTGAGTCGTTAATTATCACGGATACATCTAACTTAACAGATCGCATTCCCATAAATTACACAAACCACTTTTAAAATAGTCATAACAAACTTTTAAAGCATTACTTTCAAAGTAAAAGAAATAAGCAACACAGTACCAACAACAATATAATACTTTTTAAGCAAACGTTTCAATTTAATACGTTTTCATGGTGTGCCTCCACGATCTGTAAACATTGGCGATACAAAGCCAATAGTGTTGACAATTGTTTTTCTATTGACCTAGCTAGAACTAACTGCAACTATGTCAGTGCAACACTGTGTCAAACTTTACCGTTGTAGCGATGTCGCAAACAAGCAAACTTTCTCGCAATTACACTTTATTATTGGAAAAATTCTGATCATGATTTGGTTTTACATTATGATATGTAAGGAATTCGAATGACCGGTTCGAATTAAAAATAAAATTTAGGCAGAGGTGCAAATGATGTACCCACGTTTGGTCGAGCTTATTATGATGTGAAGAAATTTAAAAATTGTGATTGCTCGACCGGGGAATTAAAACCTGGACGTCACGATTTTCAGCCTAGTACGTCACCACATTGAATTTGATGATTTATTTGTATAGACTAGTTAATATAAATGTTTATTTTGTTTTTTTTTTTTTTTATCCTGGCCTGGCAAAATGACTACGCCACACCTGATGGTAAGTGTAGCGCAATCCAAGAATAGTGTCGACCAACGATAAACAGTGTGTCTATCGTTGGCCGGCACGATCAAGCCGGCCTGCAAAGGGTCAAAGGGAAGGGGAAAAGGGTTAGGATCAGGGAGCAAGCCCCCTGGGGAGAACCGGATATACACTGGCTGACCCTGGAACGCGACCCACACAAGGTGGGCCACTATGGCAGGTTTTAGCACCAGTGTACGGTGGTCGCTATCCGGTCGGATACAAGTATCCTCCCACCAGCCTTTTAGCACCAGTGTACGGTGGTCGCTATCCGGTCGGATACAAGTATCCTCCCACCAGCCAAAATTTTCAGCTAGTTGAAATCACGAAACTATTTTCCAAAGTAAATGTTTCAATTGATTATCGGTGGTCACTGGTTTTTTTTTATTGCACTGCGCTTGCCATCAGGTGTAGACCAGTGTGTCAATTTCGTTGAAATCCGTTCAAACGTCAATGACCAACGTGGTATGATTTAATAACCTATCCTATCCTAATCACAAACATCCAAACATAAAAACTAACAATCCAATATTTTATATTTATCATATTAGTAGGATAGTAGGAAGTAGGATTCTATATCGAAACGTGTGAATGACAAACTTGCGGGCAATAAAACCCGTATCACAATGAGCTCGTTAACTCAGATTTGTTAGGGTATGTAAATAGTCGTTCCGGTTGTTTGTCCCTTAACTGTGTTTGAGCATGGAATTGAATCGGGCGCCAGAAGAATTCCGACCCGGGATTGCTTTGTGTGAATGCTGTGTTAAGAACGCTATGTTTGATGACTTATTTTGCTTTGATTGAAGCCCGTATTTACCAAAAATGTTTTAAGAGATTACTGATAAGCGCGTGTAGGTGTATTTGAAAAATAAGAAATGAGAAGCAATGTGGAATTAGAATAAGAAATGACTGAGGAAAATATTAAATAGGCAAGAGAGGTGGAACGGTTGCCGTGATTTTGTCTTACTGATTATTTTTTTACCGTGGTCTAGCCGTAATTTGTAAAGAAGAAATAACCAAAATTAAATACAGATATTTTTTATTTCCTCCATGATGAGAAGATCATGCTTCTATGATGGGATGAGCCACGGTGGCCCATAAACAAAACACAACACTTTATGAGAGGTGAGCATGGGCTGAGCTCGACCGGGCCGTTACCACTGACTCACAAAAAACTGACGTATAGTAGCGGGTTGCTGCTGCGTTTCGTATAGTGAGTGAGATATCCGGAGCATTAAGCCCCCCCTTCCCTTACCAATCTTTTAATTATCATTTTCCCTAAAGGTAGTCATTATTATTCTAGTTTGTGGGCGTACATTGGCTGTGGAGATTACTAACCCTCACGTGACCCACTTGATCGATTGCCGGCCTATGCTATAAAAATAAAATAAAAAACCCTTGAATTCAATTACAAAGTACTGCACTTGTTATGTCGAGGCCTAAGAAGTTTCATAATACCCAGTAATGTCACTGTCTTCATTATCCTTCAACAAAACTGTTTCCACACTGATGCTTGGTGGAAGAAATAGACGTAGTGGTGGTACCTAGTCAGCCGGACTTCCAAGATACTTAACAGTAAAAAAGAAGTTTTTTTGTTAGCAATTAGTAGATGCCAAGAATATATCGGCCACACACTGTGTGAGTTAATTATTGAGCTACAAGGTTAATCGAATTAACGTCGATCGTACCGAGAATGGATTTGGGGCGGCAACAAATTGCTGATTGGAGTCGATATATATTTTTTATCGCGTAATACTATAAGAAATACTAACCTGTTACTAACATAGTCTTTAAGCAAAAAAATGTTACTAACTAACTAATATTATATAAATGCAAAATTAAGCTAACTTTAAATTGTTTAAAATACTAACCTGTAAAATACTTTAAGTAAAATTTGTTACTAACATGTCTATGGACTGTGTCTGAAAAAAAAATTATATTATTATATGGAGTTTTTAGAAGTTTATTTGTGACTAATTGAGAAGCCTACAAAATGGGCAGGCGCTTATTAATACTGACGTAGATTCGAACCCCAAGAGGAGGAAATGATTCCAATTGTGTTTAAGGTGTCACTGGGTAGACATAATATGTAGTTAAATAGATATCATATTTTCCGCAATATGAAGTAATTTATGTATACTGACAAGATATAATTAAATAAATAAATAAATATACCCAACAGTCTCACACAAATAGTACTGACCCCACAGTAAGATACGAGAATTGTGTCGTCGGTGTCAAGAATTACGAGAGACATTCGGTCTCACAACACCCAGACCTCGAAACAAATATTTGTGGATCCCACAAATGTTTGTGTCGATGCGGGGATCGAACCTGCGACTCCTCGAAAGAAAATTCGGAATTAGAACTGTTAGAATCGCGATGGCCTTGCAGGGAGTGGCATGGACTGTCAACCCGAAAGCCGTGGGTTCGAAACCATCCCTAGGGCCCAAACTTTTGAATTTTCTAAGATACGTGTGTATTCATTGTTAATTATCGCTCGTTTTAACGGAGAAGGAAATTATCATGAGAAAACACCTGAAAATTCTCCATAAGAATTTAGAAAGTTTGTGAAGACTATCAATTCGTATTTGGCCAGTGTAAACTTAGACCCAATAGCTGACAATAGTAAAGGAGCTACGTGGAATACAGAGCTGCTATTGTTATGTTATATTGCTATTGTTATCCGTAGAAGAACGAAAGTCACCGACATAGCCCAGCGGATTAGCAGGCTGAAGTGGCAGTGGGCAGGCCACATAGCTCGCAGAACCGATAACCGATGGGACAGAAAGGTTCTGGAATGGAGGCCACGTACTGGCAAGCGCAGCGTTGGACGTCCACCTACAAGGTGGACAGACGACCTGATAAAGGTCGCAGGATGTCGCTGGATGCAGGCCGCTTCCAACAGGTCGGTCTGGAAATCTTTGGGAGAGGCCTATGTTCAGCAGTGGACGTTTTGTGGATGATGATGATGATGATGATGATTTTTATGTCAGAACGCGTTATAACTTTTGCTACAGCCGTATTGATCCCATAATGTAGGGATTTAGTACGAGTATATAACTGCATCGTGAATTCGATTTCACTAATATTTGCACAACCAATTGGTATTTGTCACGAATCTACGGTCTAATCTACGGTGTCACGTTCCATCTTTATTATAATCCTAATACATACCATAGGTTAGTTTGAACATGATCTATTGTAAGAACTTACTCATTGGATCAAATAACAGAAGTTTCGGAAATATTTTATTATACAATAACATTGATAAGTATTTTATTTTGCACTCTATTTACAAGATTTTTAACGAATTCATTAATTACACTGACACCATGATATCGCACCGGATATCTCACTCACCTTACGAAATGCAGCAGCAAGCCGCTACCGACGTAAAGTGGTAACGACCCGGTCGAGTCGGCCCATTCGTGTTGTAGACAAAACTACAGCGTGGTTCCTACCACGTATCAAACTTATTAATATAGAATGTTTCTTAAATATTTTGTTCAAATAATTTAGTCTATTTTCATGTCATAATTTATTGTGTTATCGATTAAAGCGAGTCGAATGGTTTTAAATCAAAAGATATTATATAAAAAAAGATAATAATATAGATAAAGATAATACCTTCAAAGCGGGATATTTTGAAATCTATATAACTATTTGACAAACGATATTTTTAATAAATTAATAACATGAATACTGCATTAAAATGGACTTCACTATTCAATATATTCCGAACATTTGTGTGAGTTCCTTAGTTTCGTAATACGTTCCTATTCAGTATAACATCAAATTTCAAGTTCAACACGAAAGCGTCGTGATTTGACTGGATTTAGACTGGAGTTAGCTAGAAAACTTCGCTCCCCTGATGAGGCATTGTTATCCAAATTAAACATTCCGCGAAAGTTGGTCCATGAATAATGAATCAAGTACAATAATAGAAATGAGAGGGTACAATACAATCGATTAAAAGTTGTATGAGCCTTTTCAACAAAAGTTTTTTTATTACTAGCCCTGTATTATATACGTCCCACTGCTGGGGACTCCCCTACTGAATGAGAGGGGTTAGGCCTTAGTCCACTACGCTGGCCTAATGCGGGTTGGCGGACCTCACATACCTTCGAAAAATCTTATGGAGTTCTCAGGTATGCAGGTTTCCTCACGGTGTTTCCTTCACCATTAAAGCAGGCGATAATTAACAATTAATATACACATAACTTAGAAAAGTCAGTGGTGGGGCTGGTTTCGAACCTGCGACGTTCGTCTCGACAGTCCATACCACTCCCCGCTGAGCTATCCGCTGCTTCAACAAAAGTTTAGTTCATAATATTTTAATAGTGCAAATTACGCACAAAATACAACTAAATTACGTAAGCCTAAACATTGACCTTGGTTTATCAAAATAAGCGATAAGATTAATTGCCGCACTCAGACGACAATTAACTTTAATCGTCAATTAGTCACTTATTACAATACTATTGAATGTGCATCGTGTAGTTAGTAGAGTTAGGCTGGTGGTAGGATATTCATATCCACCCGGATAGCGACCACCGCACACATGGTGTTAAAACATGCCATAATGATCCACACGCCTTGTGTGGATCGCGTTCCAGGATCAGCCAGTGTATATCTTTCGGTTCTCCCGAGGGGCTTGCGACTTGACTTGATGATTGGTTGGGGCGGGTATAGGGATACATTTGTGTTACTGTGCCTGCATCGGTCATCCGCCTGTTCTGTGGCAGGCTCCTCGATTTGCTTCTTCCCTCTCCGAAGAGGGAAGAAGCAATAATACAGGCCAGCATGACTGGTGACCACCAATAAACTCATTGTTTGTCGGTGGTCGCTGGTTTTTTGGACTGCACTACGCTTACCATCAAGTGTGGTGCAGTCTCTTTGCCGTGCTCGGATATAAAAAAATAATACAGGTTGGTATGAGATATTTTTTTTTATATAATTTTTATCTATAATGATTTCTTACGTTACGCGAATATTAAACATTGAAATAAAACTAATTTGAACGGATTTTATCGCGGTTTTTTTTTTATTTTTGATCCCGACGTTTCGAAAGCTTTTCAGCCTTCGTGGTCACGGGTTGTACTTTTTAACTTCTAATTCATTATTCTGTTGCTTATTTGTCTCACAAACTACACTGAGCACTTGTTAAAAAATGTCAAGTAAAGGGTAAACAATAAAAAACAGAGATATTGGCTGAGTTGAGGGAGCCACCGAAAATTATTTTTCGAAGTCTCGTGCCAATCAAAGAGATTGACACATAATACATCAATGGTGCCAATATTTTTTTGCGGCTAAACCTTGGATTCATATTTCATCCCCCAACAGAGTGGTCAGATGCTTGATTGACAAGGTCGTGTTCTATTTATGTCTATGACAGATGATAGTATGATCGGTAAAGAAAGTATACATCTGAACGAAATCTAGTTTATTGGAGACGATCCTAAAAAGTTTTTCTAGTTTTTGTGTATGTTCTTTTTCATAAATCACAATGATTCAGGATAAGACCATTATATAATATGCGCACTCACGCCTGTAATCCCCCGAAGGGTAGGCAGACGTGTAGACAGTACACCCATATTTCGTTGAGCGTATTTCCATCCCATGATGTGGTAGGGGGCGAGCCTATTACCATACCGGGCACAATTCCAGACTCCGAGCTGTTACTGAGCATTTCGTGATAGAAAAAGCCAAT
The DNA here is from genome assembly GCA_949126905.1 of Amorpha juglandis. Lineage (NCBI taxonomy): Eukaryota > Metazoa > Arthropoda > Insecta > Lepidoptera > Sphingidae > Amorpha > Amorpha juglandis. Next base: position 5,529,041 of record OX421386.1, on the reverse strand, counting down.
ATTACTTACCCAGGGATCAAACCCCAGCACAGCAGTCGTATCGCGTACAAAATACAACTGTGCTAAATATGTATTGACTTTGAATCTCGAACTGCGGTGCATATGCCGTTATCCGCAGTTTCCTTTTCTTCGTACTGCGTCATCGAATCTAAACCAAAAACAAAAAAAAAAATACTCCCAACAGTCACATACATAGTCCTGACCTCACAGTAAGATACGAGTCTTGTATCGTGGGTATCAGGAACTACGCGAGGCTTTCGGTCTCATAACACCCAGAACCCGTAACCACGGAGGCTGTCAAATGTATTATCATAGCTTGCTGTTATGTTTCGTACGGTAAGAAACATATCCGGAGGCTCAAATAAGATTTGATGACGGAACGATACTTAAGAAAACTTGGAGGCTCCTCAATAGTAATTGCATTTAATAATGGTTTATGGTTATTTACAAACAAATGTACATGGCGAGTGTGAATAGTACAATTGGGAGGGGAAGGCTTCGGCGAACTTACTTAGATAAAGTCTGAGATATTCTCGAGAAAGGCCAGGTCAGAAGTACCTTAAACCGACGTGCATGCATAAAGAATTTAATGAGAGTGAAGGAGGCCAGAGATGTGTAAGGATCGTAGCAAGTGAAACTACGTTATCTCTGCCTATCCCTATGGGAAAAAGACTAGAGTCAATGTATGTATGTATGGTTATTTATGTCCTACGATATGATAGGTCATAGACCGTTGCCATCACTAAATCGTTGAATTCCAAACTGCACAATAAATACATGTGGTTCAAATCAAAACCCACACAAATATTTATAAATATCATATTAATATTCCAACTTTTCCAATAAACTGATAATCATGGAAACCTTTACAAATACCTTCAGTCATAATTTAGCCAATTTCGAAGAAAACAATAAGCCGATTATATTTAACCTTAGTCGATAAGCCTGTTATGATAATAAGAAAATAACATTCTTATAAAATACTCTAAATCTGTAAGCAGTCTAGTGTGTAAGTAGGTATAAGCCAAGTTCATAACTGATTTGCTTAATCTCTCCAACGAAGTATTTCGTGCATAACACCACGTTTACTTTACGCTTTTCAGCTGTTTTAAACCTGAATACTTAATAATAATACACTATGATAAGAACTTAATAATGTGTTCATAAGATTGATATAGTTTTGGCGGGAATTCTGACAGTGCGGTTCATCACTTATTTTAATTTATTTCAAAACCTAGTTTAAAATTGTTTTTGCTGTATAAATGTGGTGTGGTTTTGTACAATAAACATTAACGGTGATGAACAGTATGGAAACATTGAAATGAGTGAATTAAGCATCGTACTGGAAGGAGTTGACACCAAAACTCCAACAAGACCTTGAAAACGTCCACACCGATATTTCATCGTTCTTGTGAAGGCTTGAGAATAAATTAAACTTGTCATTGGCGAATGCATAATAATGCGAAGCCATAAATGAAAAAGAAGAAGTTTGATACACCAGTACGATACAAATAACAATAATTTATATGCAACAAATGCCTAGCACACCGGGTCCGGTCTGTCACTCAGTAAAAAAATTACATAGTCTTTTTTATCCTGGCACAACACTACACTAGATCTGGAATTAAAATTCATGCCACTGTCGATCCTGGTGCACAGAGTTACAGTGGCCGGTGTGTGGGCGGGATATTAAAATATCCCACTTAAATGCTTTCTTGACCATCGGACTAGTGGAAGATATTTCATCCGCAACCTCAAATTAGCCAGGTAGTGTTTTATCCCACCTTTTTATAGCATATGCTGGCAGACGAGCAAGTGGGTCACCTGGTGGTGGGTGATCTCTACACACATGAACCACAATACTAGAATAATCATGGACGACGCAGCAATTTAGCTACATTTTAACTTTATTCAAAAGGTTAAATATTTTATTCCCACAACTCAAACTATTATTCCTTGAGGTGTTGTTACATTGTAAATAGGTGGAGCGATCCGGAAACTTAGCACTCTCGAGCTCTGAAAGAACTTTCCTATTTATATTTTTCTCTTAGGTGAAGAAAGATATGTATTGACGGTTGTTGTGACTGGGGATATATCGATCTTACTTTGTTTAAGACTTTAGCAATGTTTTATATTTTACAAAGGTTTTATATTTCACAAGGTGCTAGGTCCTTCGTATGCGACAGGCCGTCTGGGTTGGTACCACGGCTTTGTCTATTTCTGCCGCCAAGCAATAAAGTGTAAGTACTGTTGTGTTTCGGTTTGAAGGCCATTGAAACCAGTAAATTTACTGGGCTTTATGAAACTTAACATCTTATGTCTCGCCCATGAGCGCAATTCATGCAGGGCAATATAACTCAAAGTTCTGTGTGGTGTTCTCTCTGTTTATGGGCAGGCGTGGCGCTTACCATTAGGTGAGCGACTTGCTCGTCTCGTCATTCAATTAAATAGAAAAAAGTAAAATCTTGAAACCATACCATCTGATAATATCGCGACGTTTCTAGTGCTTCTGAAATTCCACACAAAATGACAATGGTTAGTGTCTCAACGGACATTGTCAGAGCCCACAATAATGCTATCCATATGAAGCCTTCAAAGTTATAACATTTATGTTTCGACTGCTAATATTAAGTTTATTTTTATCGCCTCACAAGGTCCCTCTTATGCAGAGGCCGTCTGGGTTGCTAAATCCCAAAGCGTCAATACGGGGACTTTACGTTTAACTTTACATTATATTAAAAATAAATATGATCCACAAAATATACGTTTTACTGAAAATTATCCAGTACGTAAATTTATATGATTTTTTATAATAAAAACAACTTTAAATTGCTCTACCATAAAGTTCAAGTAAGCGTTTTACGTTATTATCGCAAATATAATTCACTCTAAAATTATAATATAGTACCTATTTATGTAGTGCCAGTCATTTTCAAAATAGGCACGTAAGTCACGAAATTGACAATAAATTGTTTCGTTAGGAAATATCAGGTAATTGTAAAAGAAAGGCTGTATTCAGAATTAGGTAATAATATAGTTTTGTTTTAAAAGGGCTGCATTGCTACATTGACCATAAGGTCACTGTAACTAGAAAACTAAAAATGTAGAAATATAATTTAAAAAAAAATGTGTTTTCCTCGTTGGCTAATACCAACTCCTGACTGTCTTTCGATATTTGTAACAAGATGTTTAACAATACAATCTTGCGGTACTATATCAATATCTTTGGTAACTTTTGGCTAAGATATTTAGTTTTCTCGTTAGTAATCCGGATGTAGTTACATAAAAATAATCTGTAAACATTTAGTGTTTCTTTCAAAGAAATTCTCCTTTATTTTTATTCGTTACATAAAACACTCATTTTAATACCTTATTTACATATACATGAGACCACAGCTTTACCGTCTACAATATACGGACGTCAGTAAATTGTTCGTCACTAAACATGTAAAACTTAACCTAATAAATATTTTTACACAAAATATAATCATATTCACTAGTAGATTGAAAGCGTAATCTATTATTCTTGTCATAATTTAAGTATATTAAGACAACGGTAGGTGAATACTTAAAAATTTACTTACTTTTGTTCAAAAGATCTTGTCAGGAAAAGGTTATTTATTTTTCCTTCGACCGGAAGTTCCTTATTAAAACTATGTTATACATATATTTTTATACAGTGGTCAGCAGATTTCTCAGATTTTCTTAGAACCCTATGTCATTTTTATGATTTAGCCTTAGTTACCCCCTCAACTTTTTCCTTATTCAGAGCAGCAGCTTATTTTAGTTTACTGCCAGTTTTACTGCCAATAAAAGCTGATTAATGTTGTATAATTCTCAAGGGTGCTTTATTTAATATTGCATGTAGATTTAAAATTGTATATTTCCGTATTAATGTTTTTGATAGGTATTCGGTGTAATCTTGCAATAATAATTGTTGCGGTCGTTTTACATTATTTGTATTGAATTTGTTTTTTTCATGAACTTTGTATAAATATAGTAAATGTTCAAATTAAATTAGTTTTTTGGACCTTTATTTGAACTTATTTCTTTTTAATTTATGAAACATATTTACAAAATACTAAAAAGTAGATTAAGACCCCAATGAGTACATTAATTACTTTTGCGCTGTATCTCAGTACTTAAAATTGTGTTAATTTTTTATGCTTGATTTTTTGTAACAAAGGCCATAGAAAACGAGAAGTGAATCACTTGATGTCAAATGATCTAAACTGCCCATAAGCACTCACAATACCTAAATAATCAGTGCGATACTGACCTTGTGAGACAGTGGCATTCATCATATAAGCAAAACCGTCTACAGTGTGGTCCTACCACTTACAACTTACTAAGATGAATTTAATAATTCATTAAACCAATACATGACTCATGAAATGCCTCGGTGGCGCAGTTGTATGCTTAGGTCTTTGGTTCGATCCCCGAGTCGGGTAAAAGTGATATTTGGGTTTTTCTATCACGACATGCTCAGTATTAGCCCAGAGTCTGGAATTTGTGCTTGGTATGGCGATAGGCTCACATACCGGATCCTATCACATCATGCGACGGAAACATGCTCGGTGAAACGTGGGTGTACTAGTTACACCTCTGCCTACCCTTTCGGAGAATACAGGCGTAATTGTGTATGTATTAAAGCAATACATCCTTAAGTTAATATTCTCATGTAATCAATTTTGCGGAAAATCTAATTAACTTATATACCAACTCATAAACTCAGTACTAAATATTCAAAGTAATCCAAGTAAACAAGTTCAGTTAGTTTAATATCATAAATAATATTAATGATCAAGGTTTCTTCAAGTTTTATCAAGTTGGCTGGAGGCTAAACAGCCGCGATAAGACCGGAGTTAGTCCACACACACTTATCAGTAACTAAGCTCGCAAGCTCTGTACGCTTCGAAGAATTCAACGATTTCACGTTGATAACAAGCTTTGTGCCTTGTTTGAATTATTATTATTGTTTTTGGGTTGTAGAGAAATTTTTCAGTCTCCCGAGAAAAGAAGTATCTGTCTGTGGTATTAACGAACCTTAATGAACGAACTAATTTGAAGGCGGTTTTTGTTGTTGTTTGGAAACTGGTAAAATAAAATATGTATATTTAAATAAAATCTGTTCAAGCTATTAGGTAATTAAAACATAAGTCGTAAAAAAGCATAGAGTGTCGTAACGCATAATTTTAATTGTCGGACTGTATAATGTCGGTTGTAATGTCACTACCACGCTAATTAAAATCATGTTTGGATATTGATTGACAACCCTATCAGTACTGAGCCTGGTTTTACTAGAAAATGGGTGTTTGGTTCTACTGACGGTAACTTCAATACTGCATATTTTTGTAAAGTAAGAATTCAGTAATTCCGTAGCACCATTGACCAACATAACGATCATAATAACCTCCAGCTGAACTCAACTAACAATACTCTCATACAATTTTCGAAAGCAATCCTAAACTACACATTAATGGATACACCGATATGGCACACATACCAGTACCTGCACGAATGAGCCAATCTTCCTATACCAAAACATCTTACTACTCTCTTAAATCTGCGATAAGCCTAGTTTAATGTAGTTTCCTAATTAAAGTCCCTCTTTCACAGGGTTTGGAGATAAAAGGACAAATGGTGTTTTGTTCTGAGTCAGATTCTCTGTTGTTTGTCGGCTCTCCATTCTTGGATGGTCTTGAAGGTCTGACTGGAAGAGGCTTGTTTATTTCCGACATACCTTTACATGATGCGACGAGGGATGTCATCTTAGTTGGAGAACAAGCCAGAGCTCAGGTAAATATTTAATCAAGAACCTTTAAAAATACATTTGATGATTTAATTCAACTGAATTTCAGTGGACTAAACTATTTTCACGTGATTTTGGCATTTTTCTAAGATGTCTATATTCAGTAAATTTATGACTCAAAAATATTTTTGAAGTGATAACTTCTTATGGGAGGGTGAACCGAAACGTTCCGTAACGCGAGCGGCGGCGAGCGGAAGGTTCCAGAATATTCGAGAACCTTCCGTGAGACGTCACGCGGGCCAGTTGACCAGCCAGCGCTAGCCGACTTCCCTGGAACTTCGATAATTTCGAAGTCCCAGGTGGCGTCACACAGTGATCAGTCGGATTGGATCGGACTTTGACCGGACTTTCACAGGACTTTGACCGGACTGTGTTCGTGGTGAATAGACATGTTACCGTAATTTTGTTTTTGATATTGATAATAAAATTACGATATTTTACTTATTTTATAATTTGGAACATGGTGCCGTACCAGGTTCGCATAAACGCGAAGAGAGTAGAATGTCCATTTTTCATGGCGAGTAGCCGTAATTAATAAACAAATGACGATTTGGACAAAGAAAAACTTTTTAGGTTTTTTCTTATTTGGAACATGTTGCCGTAAAAAGTACCAGGCTCGCATAAACGCGAAGAGAGTAGAATGTACTTTTATCATGTCGAGTGGACATGTTGCCGTAATTTTGTATTCTCGCATCTTGTTTGGTAAGTTTTCACTTCTGTCGGCACTCCCGGAGTGCAACCCGTATTTTTTTTATATCACAAATATTAATGTAATTTCATATTAATGTTGATTAATTTATTTTTCTTCAGTATAATATACACTAACTTCCAATAAAATTTAAAGCTAATAAACAATAAATTTGCACAATATTGCTACCAAGGTGTACATTTCTGCCAACGAGATTGAACTTAATCAGAAACCAAATGCAGCTGATGCAGCATTAAATCATCCAGCTATTAAAATATGATTACCAAAACTTAATCATATATTTATATAAGGTTTATGATGTAGCAGTAGTCTTCAATACCAATTCTTAAAATACCGTAAATTCAATAGTTATAATACTGGAAATCAAAGAAAAGAATGACATCATCTAAATAACTTCATTAAAATTGAAATATAAATAACTTATGGTAAGGCCTAAAGAATCCTAAACGTTGGATTCTTTCGCGCTATTTCAGCGCATCGAAGAGTTTGAAAACATCATTTCAAGTCGCTACTTGTTGATACGATATCGACTTTCGATGTCAATAACACACCACTTGACTTTTACTTTGAGCTGAACTCCAGTTATTGGAATTGTTTTTTAGCATTTTAATATTGCGAAGGGATAGTTTTATTAGAAGTGGGTATTGTATTGGATGGGACCGTAGTAATATTTATTGTGGCTTGTGTTCTCTGAACTGTTATTAAATGGATTAAAAGCTATGAAAACATTTATTTACTACTTACATTAATTAAATAACATTTCAAGTCCTATTCAGAAGGGGCGATCCTTTCGAGTATTTTCAAAGCTTTAGATCTCAATAGTTACTGTTTTTTTGGTTATGAATAATTGTATTTAATTATAACAATTCGACACTAAAGGTGCGTATTTCATAATATATCTTTAGCTTCCTGAGTCAGTGAGTTAATTCCCTCGTGTAGTAACTCATAATAATATCATGAGCTTAGCATCAGATACACATTTTGAATATTTATCAAGCATCAAATAGCGAGCGAGGAGTGGTACGAACTGTAGAGGTGAAGTCGCTGGTTCGATACCAGCCTGAAAAGTGTGTTCCTCTGAATTTTTTTTGAAATGTGTGTATTCATTTTTAATTATCGCTAGCTTTATCGTTAAGGAATTATCATGAAGAAATCTGAGAATTATTTTTCTCATTCTTTGAGGAAGCCCGTGCTTACCAGTCGGACACTATAATACTCGTACAGGGCTAGTATTATTATTATTATTATCTGAATGTCACCGTAGATGTCCATAAAATCGCCTCTTGCAGCTTTATATTTAAATTGTATATTGGCGTATATTAAAGAGAGTAGCAATATTAATAAAAAAGGTCACGATAGATGAACTCAATATTTCTGACCTTGTTCCACATTTAAACCTTCATTAAATGTAACAATTCACATTATACAGTCTTTATGACGTACTTTACTGTTTGCACCAAGATTAATTTGGATAAATAATGTTTGATATTAAAAGAAATTCTAATTTGTTTTATTATTATATCAAGCGAAAAAAAGGGAAACGAAATAAGCCTTTATACAGATAATACTCTTCTAGATTATATTCATACCTAAATTAAAATCTACCAATACATTCGCCAACCCGCATTAGACCAGGATGTTGGACTAAGGCATAATCATTCTTATTCGTGAAAGAGATCCGTGTCCGTACAGGTTGATTATATTATAATTATTAAATCTTAACTTCTACGCAAGTACCCTCACACTAATTATATCAAACTGCACACCTTATAAAAAATGCAGTTTAGGGCAATCTAAAACGAACTACAAACAAAATGTAAAAGCACAAAACAAAGCATAGAGCATAGTAATGCAAACAGCAGCTGTTTCATTTGCCGTGACAGTAGAGCCTCGGAATCTAGTGGATACGAGTGACATATTTTCATGGCTTGTGCTTGCTCGACTCGCTCTCGTCTAATCCCCTGAGCGCGAGAACATTTCCGTGCAGTGATTATGCTGTAAGCTGCGACTTATCTTTGATAATGAAATGGGAAGCGTGAAAAATGTTCTATTGTTGTAAGGAACTGGAAAATGAATCAGTATAATAGTCATACAGGGGCTAGATATAAACAATTTTTCTAAAAACCTGCATAACATAGCGATAACCAATACCAATAACCAATTAGAATTGTATTTTTTTCATTATTTATTCCATTTTATACTAATGTGCGTCTACTTCTATTCTGTCTTGGTAACGCAGTTGTAATTTTTACATCCCTAAATCTATGATAAATTGTCTTAGAATGTTATTTACATTAGAATTATAATTCATAATAACTCTATGTTAAACAAAACCTTTGTAATAAGATGCTTTATGTGTATTGGTATTGTCTTTCTATTTTTTGTCGTGTTCCAAACGTTACGAACTAAAGTAGTTGTCCGGATAGACTCTTTGTTGGCTTCACACAAAGCGTTGTGACTGGCTTAGAGAATGGCACAAATGCTTGAGAATTAACAGTGTGAAACTGCGGAGATGATTACAGAGGATGTTTGATTAAACGTTTTTGAGACTTCGAAATCCTTTTATGTTTCGCTCAAATAGATTAAAGTCGTGTTTAATTTAAATCAAGTAAATACCTTCTCTTCCCAATCTCTTAATTATTCCTTTTCTTTATGGTCGGCAATGCGTCCTTTATTTTACTGGAATTACTGTCAATTATCATCAGGTAACCCACTTGCCTGTCTTTGCTATAAAAATAAAAAAAACACATATTGTAGTTAAATCAATCTCTAGGAAACAATCGACGCGCAATATGTCAATCAAGATCCAATTTTTTTTTAAAAATCGTTGTCTGTCTATAGTTACTAACTATGCCATGCGCATCATATTCCAAATCCAAAAGCTAGCAACGGCGTTTCCATATTCCATAACATGTTTAGCGTCACTTTACTCAAATTAAATGTTGCATAAATTTGTTGATTACTATGGTCTTAATTACATATTACAGTAATTTAAATCAGATCTTCAATGACAAAATAAATATTGAACAACGTAAAAGTATTCAAATATATTTGTAGGATGGTTTGCGAAGACGAATGGATAAGCTGAAGAACTCAATAGAAGAAGCGAGCAAGGCGGTAGACAAGGAACGCGAGAAGAACGTCAGTCTGCTGCATTTAATATTTCCGCCCCACATCGCTAAAAGGCTTTGGCTAGGTAAGTTGAACCATTCTGTTTTAATTAAGGCATATTCGTCATGTTGTGAAATTGCAAGCACTCTGTCAGTGTGAGTAAAGATTATAAGTTGAATTATATTTGAAGGTGCATCAAATTGTTATACTCATGAATATGGCAATGTGTTACATAATTATTTATCGTGGATAGCATAAAGTAGTACTAAGTTATATATTCTTATAGGCATATTTATGTATAATTATAGATATTATTGTCGCTTATTTCATAAAATGTGTATTACAATGTATTTCTCAGTTTCCTCAATTAAGGCGGTTAATGATGTTTGTTAAAATTTAAATGCACCTACGATAATATTATAAATATTAACTTTTTATTTAATTCAATTTCAACCACCGTTGATGAGTTGTTGTCAAAGTATTGATGATTCGGAAGATAATAATTTGAACCAGTTTTCCTAGTAGCACATAATTACAAAATACAAAGCCCACTCGTCTTTTATACTAATTGGAAACCGATCCAAAATCAATTCGACGAATCTAAGTAAAGACAAAGTAGATGGAGATCGTGAACGGTTTCCACCATTTAATTACCGACTTTAATAGCAAACGGAGGGATGTGCCGCTTTACTGCGGCAGGTGTGGTCTAAAGTTTTATAATACCATAAAGTTTATTAGGGAGGTAGGCTCGAGGCATAACAATTAGGGCGGATGACTGGGTATTTGTTCGATGTTAGTCAATTAACGTTATAAATTCTCTATTTGGGCTACTGCCTTGCAAGAATGATAATGCAATTAATAACTGTTATTACGGTTGGAGGTCAGAGTAAATTGAAAGTAATGTGACTGGATGGTTGATAGGTTGGTTTGAAATGTTATGGAAAAACTAATTTTAATGATTAGTAATGATTACGTATATGAAAGACAAGAGACCAGGTATAGAAGTGTCGTCTGATAAATCAATGCAAGAGACTGAATAGAAAGAGGATGCTTATCAGAAGCGAGGAAAAAATTGTGACAGGAAATATTTGTTATGTTGAGTAAATATAAATAAATAATATACATAAAGGATGATGATGTATTGAGACAAATATGTAAAATAATTTTTCTGCGTTATAAATGTGGACATATTTAAAAATTTTTGAGTGGTAGAGCCACGCTGTAGACAGTTTTGTCTACAGCATGAATGGGCTGGCTCGTCCGGATCGTTACCACTGTCTCACAGAAAACCGACGTAAAGTAGCGGCTTGCTGCTGCGTTTCGTACGGTGAGTGAGATAACCGGAAGCCCAAATCCCCTCCCCTTCCCAATCCCTAATTATCCCTTTCCTTTAAGGTCGGCAACGCGCCCATGACTCTTCTGGTGGTGGGCGTATATGGGCGGTGGAGATCACTTACCATCAGGTGACCCACTTGCTCGTTTGCCGGCCTATGCTATAAAAAAAAAAAAAAAAAAAAAAATTCTATGCATATTGGTTATTGCAGTATTCTGAATATTTATCTTTATCATCTTACGTAAAGCTCCGGAATTTTGAATGTTACATTGTCCATCATGCTCATTTAAGATTGCCAATGAATAATCGTTTAACAGAATTTATAGCTTTAATAGCTTGAAATGGAAATATTTACAATAAATGTTGGTTTTGTTTTTATGTATTTTAGTATAAAATAATAATTAAATGCAGAGTGGTATAAAATGATAATTATTAGAAATGAGTGAATGAAAAAATTATAATTAATAGCAATCTTATTTTGTCAAGACTGAATTGAAAAGACTTGGATAAGACATCATTTCTTTTGTTTCAGGAGAGAAGATTGAAGCTAAAAGCCATGATGACGTCACAATGCTGTTCAGTGACATAGTCGGCTTTACTTCTATTTGTGCCACTGCAACCCCCATGATGGTTATAGCTATGCTTGAAGACCTCTACAGCGTGTTCGACATATTCTGCGAGGAACTTGATGTTTATAAGGTAAGATTTACACTTTTCTGTCTCCAAGCATTTGCAAGTGGTAGGATACTTGTATCCGACCGGATAGCGACCACCGTACATTGGTGCTAAAACCTGCCATAGTGGCCCACCTTGTGTGGGTCGCGTTCCAGGGTCAGCCAGTGTATATCCGGTTCTCCCCAGGGGGCTTGCCCCCTGATCCTAACCCTTTTCCCATTCCTTTTTCCTTCCCCTCCCCCTTGACCCTTTGACAGGCCGGCATGATCTTGCCGACCTACGATGGACACATTGTTTATCGTTGGTCGACACTATTCTTGGATTGCGCTACACTTACCATCAGGTGTAGCGTAGTTACTTTGCCGAGCCATGATAAAAAAAGCAGTAATGTCTAAGCACTGATGTGTGTCGGTTTGAAGGAAATTGAGGATTTTTGAAATTATTGGGAATTATCAGTTTAAAATTGTAGAAGGGTAAACACCAACCACTAGATCATATCACTAGATTTTAAACTTATTTTCACATAATGAGCGGCTTTAATGTTTTAGTACGGCTTACACAGTTGAAATGAAGTCTTTCGTAAATTCATTAAAATAAATTAGCGGAAACCTTTAAAGCAACACAGTTCTAATTAGAAGTCCCTGTGTAATACTATACTAAAAGTAAAATGAGGAATGAACCCTTCCGATTAATAACTAGTCTCGTACCTAATAGATAAAAAATATATCCCTAAGTTCAGATTTCGTCATCTTCAACGTAACAACGTCCAAAATAGAACCATATACCTACTGCAAAGTCCTCTTTGCCACTTGGCTTGTATTATTTTAAAGATAATCACTCGCTTTGATGTTGAAATTAACATTAATTGCCATGTTAATTTGAAAGTACTCTTTCAGGTAATTTAAGTCGAGTTGGCTTCAATGAAATTAAGGCTTCATTTTGGTTTTGAAGTTGGAACCGTGTTCTAAAATATCATGTTAATTATAAGGTGATTTCGTAATAACAACTTTCAATAGCTTGTTTGGGGATAATTAATGAAAAATGATGAAAGAAAATAATATGTAGGGTATTGATATTTATTTTACGAACATTTATGGTATCATATTTATTCAACCCTTAATTATTTTTACTTTGATAATATTAGACGCGTACTGGCCTGGTAGCGATAGCTCAGCAGGGAGTGGTATGGACTGTCGAGACGAAAGTCGCAGGTTTGAAACCAGCTCCAAGAGCATACACCACTGTTCTAAGTTACGTGTATATTAATTGTTAATTATCGCTTGCTTTAATGGTGAAGGAAACATCGTGAGGAAACCTGCATACTCGAGAACTCGATAAGATTTTCGAAGGTATGTGAAGTCTGCCAACCCGCATTAGGCCAGCGTGGTGGACTAAGGCCTAAACCCTCTCATTCAGTAGAGGAGACCCGTGCACAGCATTAGGACGTATATAATACAGGGCTAGTAAAAAAAACGAGCAAACGAACGAGCGTTCAAACAAGCCTCGGTGCGAATGGCTCGCTCACTCAGGACGGTTGTGTTATGTTTTGCTTGCTTGTGCTACGGATCACAAGCATTACTAAAAATGCAGACAAGTTGGCGGGGTAAAGCCGCGTGCGGTGGTCTCGTGTGATAAAATTTTAGATCGGGACAGCCTCGCGCGGCAAATGAGGCAGCCTCGTAAGGCTTCTCGGTCGGTAACACGGTTAATATTGATTAAAACCTTAAATTTCAGGGTACTTTATAACTGTGTATTTTAAAGTTAGTTAACTGTTACTATTTATTTTCATACTTAGTAACTCCAGCGTATTTTACCTTAAATATAAGTCATAACTAAAAGTACTTCTACCCTGGGTTGTATAAGCAATTTGGTTTAGTAGTTTTTTGTTACCTTTTTATGTGTATAATAAAGAGATTTTGTATTGAATTAATGCCATTTCATTTTATTAGGTTGAAACAATAGGCGACGCATATTGTGTGGCCAGTGGATTGCATCGTAAAGTAGAGACTCACGCGCCGCAGATCGCGTGGATGGCTCTACGTATGGTAGAGACGTGCGCAAAGCATCTTACGCATGAGGGGAATCCTATCAAGGTATGTTGTAATCTTTAAGGGTCTCGTGCCCAAAGAAAGTCAATATGAAAGTGCCGGCCCGACCGGCTCGTTACCACTGTCTCACAGAAAACCGACGTAAAGTAGCGGCTTGCTACTGCATTTCGTACGGTGAGTGTGACATCCGGAGGCCCGAATCCCCCTCCCCTTCCCTATCCCTAATTATCCCTTTCTTTTAAGATCGGCAACGCGTCCATGATTCTTCTTGTATTGTGGGCGTACATGGACGATTGATGGAATACTTATACTCGGTCAAATTTTTTTATAACTTTTCTGGCATTACCAGATTTATGAGTGGTAGAGGCATGCTGTAGAGTTTTGTCTACAGCATGTATGGGCCGGTTCGACCGGGTCGTTACCACTGTCTCACAGAAAACTTACGTAAAGTAGCGGCTTGCTGCTGCGTTTCGTACGGTGAGTGAGATATAGTTATAGTTTTTGAGTGGTAGAGCCACGCTGTAGACAGTTTTGTCTACGTCATAAATGGGCCGGCTGGACCGGGTCGTTACCACTGTCTCACCGAAAACCGACGTAAAGTAGCGGCTTGTTGCTGCGTTTCGTACTGTGAATGAGATATCCGAAGGTCTAAACCCCCTCCCATTCCCAATCCCTTAGTTGTCACTTTCCTTTAAGTTAGACAACGTGCTTATGATTCTTTATGTATTGTGGGCATGTATAAGCGTTGGAGATCGCTTGGCATCAGGTGACCCACTTGTTCGATTGCAAGCCTATGCTATAAAAATCCTTTGACAAATTTGTATTGAATTTTTGTTGTTTCTATAGATGCGTATAGGTCTTCATACTGGTACAGTCCTGGCCGGAGTAGTCGGTAAGACGATGCTCAAATATTGCCTCTTCGGACACAACGTGACCCTTGCCAACAAGTTCGAGTCCGGGTCAGAACCGCTCAAGATCAACGTTAGCCCGACCACATATGAGTGAGTTTTACATCATTTATCGAAAAAATTTGACATGTACATATATATTTTTTAATAGAATGACGAGACGAGCAAATCACTTGCCTTATGGTAAGCGCCACGCCTGCCCATAAACAGAAGCAACACCACACAACACTTTGAATTGTAAAGCACAGCATGGCACTGAACTCGTCACCCAGAGACATAAGATGTTAAGTCTCATAATGCCGAGTAATTTCGCTGGCTTTAATGTCCTTCAAACCGAAATACAACAGTGCTTACATACTGTTGCTTGGCGGCACAAATGGACAAAGCGGTGGCACCAACCCAGACGGCCTCTGTGTAATGGTGTAATATGATGTATTTCTATTGTTTTTTTTACATTTAACTACAAATACAACCCCATATAAATCATAAATTTCTATTTTAATATTTTACAAAGTTTGTCCTGGGCATCCAATCCAGAGCTTCCCAGTTTACTATTATAAGCAAATACATGTTCTTTTCTGTTCATATGTTTGTCCATTAAATCGTTTTAATAAATGATTAAAAATATTTTTGAAGTGAAACTTCTTTATCGGCGTTAGAAAAATAAAATCGTCACATTTTTCCGTTACGCGGCACGCGTCACGTTTTTTATATTTATTTATCACCCGACTCATTTACCTTTAACGCTCCAACTATTTCACGGAAAATTCATGTCCACGTCAAGATACACAAAGTTATGACGAAATTTAATCCACTATACGCGGCACGCATATGTTATGAACCAAAAAATAATATGAAATATCATTTTTCAACTGTGAATTGTAATATTTAATAATGTAAGAATGCCAGCTTAGATTATTTTTTTTTTCCGTTACTCACATTTTATAAATTGAATTATTTTATGTCAAATTAACTATTTAGATACAGGTCGCTTATTTTCTTAATTATTTATTGCGCTTCACTATAAATGGACATTTGTCATATAATTTATTATGTAGTCAAAAAAATTTGATCTTACATTACAAAAAAAGTACAGGTAAATAAGGGATTCATTACTTTTTACTCCCTCTACGTAACTCCTAAGTAAATATATTACCTCAATCATGACTGAACCCAAAACTTAAATACATTTTTACGCCAAGAAACATTTTTCTATTTCAGAATAAGTAACAAAAAACATTTTACATCTGCGTTCGCTTTGATCTATATTTCATAGTCATTAAAACAAACGTTTTTTGTATATAATAATCAGCTTGAAGTAATATCCGACGCCACAATAAGAGATATTTTCCCGCAGGTGGTTAATTAAATTCCCGGGTTTCGATATGGAGCCCCGCGACCGTTCGTGTTTGCCGAATTCCTTTCCTAAGGACATACCCGGGACTTGTTACTTTCTGCACAAGTACACGCACCCGGGAACCGATCCCGGAGAGACGCAGGTAAGTTTTCTGGACTGTATGTTTCTAATTTACTAGCTGTCCCTCGCGGTTTCACCTGCATGTTACTGGCCTACTCCCATGGATCAAGCGTGGTATACATATAAACCTTCCTTATAAATCACTCTATCTATTGCTGAAAATTGCATTAAAATCCGTTGAATAGTTTAAAGGATCTAAGCGAACAGACAGCAAAAGCCACTTCATTTTGTACTATGTAAAGATTATATAACATTTTGTGCAGATTTTTATAACAATATTTTTAGATAATGTATGTATTAGAAAAAAGACAAGTAGGAAATAGTCATGAGAAAAGCAATTATCTTAACAGATTATTTTTATTGTCAGTTTGAGTGAAGTATAGGTGCACTATTCGGGTCCAGTATAAAACACGTTTGTGTACGACATTTGTGAACAATAGAAGACAATAATTTAGAGTTTTAAGACAGGTGTGTTGTATAAGGAAAATGGATGGTCTAGTTTCAATAGAATTTGTACGCAAGTTGACAGCGCAGAGGACTCGTAAATTTGAGACAAAAAATGGCTTTCGACTTTGTTGAAATATAGGACTAAGTTATATTTACGACGGGACGATTTCTATTTTCCATTCAGTAGTTTTTATTGTGGGTGAAAACAAAAATATAGGTAAATTGTACACAGACAAGGTGAAATACTGATATAAACATAATAATTGTCTTTATTATAGTAAGTTTTAATTAGTACCACGCTATAGACAGTTTTGTCTAGAACAGAAATGGCTGGCTCAACCGGGTTACTATGGGCTCACAGATAATCGACGTAAAGTGGCAGCTTGCTGTGGCGTTTCGTGCGATAGTACCGTCAATGATATCCGGAGGCCCAAATCCCCTCCATTGCCCAATCCCTCGAAAACCCCTTTCCTTTAAGGTCGGCAACGCATCCATGATTCCCCAGGTGTTGCGGATGTTCATGGGCGGTAGAGATCACTTACCATCACTTGACCCACTTGCTTATTTGCCATCCTATGCCATAAAAAATATACATTTTAAATAATCTTTGCAAATAACCTACTTAGGAGTAATGAATGTATTAATCGTAGATAGTATAAAAGTACAATATTAACTAATTATTGTTTAGGTCTTTACAAATTATAGGCGTCAATAATATGACCGCTTTTAGTCGAGAGCCCTACTTATTATGCTGAACGCTGGCATATTACTCATTCCTGACGTAAAGATGTCTCCCAAACACCCAAATTGCACATGACAGTCATGCTCGGAAGGTCCGAAGTGTCTGGGCTGCATACTGAACGAGTAATTGGGCCGGTTCATTACTGTGGACGGGGCATGGGCGGAATATTCACCACTATTTAAAATTAATGCCAAACATTTGTACAGTCCCTTTGTTAATTTTTAGGCTTTTCATTAACATTTTAATGTGATAATTTAAGCCAGCAAAATGTTATTGTAGATGTAATTACTTCAAGTGTGTTTTTATGTCAGTCAGGTTAATTAATTCTAAAATGTACTAATGATTTTTAAGACTTGTAGAAATATATTTTGCCGAAGTTGTTTAGTAGAAAACATAAGAAAACAACATGGTAGTTATTTTGATATTAATGTTACATCGTAAAAAATATTTACATCGGTACAAGGAAATCTTAACCGGAAAATACAGATATCCAACAAACCCATCAAAACTTCGCAAAAACATATAGGGAAGAAAATCCCAAACTATTGCTTTCCGATCAAAGTTCATACAAGGTGAAAACATGTTACGCAATCGAATTTCTTTCGACAGGTAAAACATATACGAGATGCGTTGAAGGAATACGGTATTGGACAGGCAAATACAACGGACCTTGATACTGAAGAACCGACTTAGTCAAGCGGTGAAAATGAATAAATTTTAAGACCATTGCTACTTGTAAATAATTACTGCTTTTAGAACGTTAATTTATTTATTGATGAAGAAGTTTCATGTAAAAACGTTATTGCAGTGTTGTATTTTAAATGTTCTGTTCGTAATAAGCTAAGTTTCGTGGCTATTGCAATTGGAATGATAAGTGTTTTTTTCTCTCTTTAATTTAAGGAAGTAATATATCTTATAGCTGATGTATTTGTAGTTATAGAAATTATATATTCTATCGAAGCTACAATTAATGTGGATCTAATAAACGTACTCCATTTAATATTAGCACTCATCGATCGTACTCAAATTTCATATCGTGTGTGTATAAAATTCTTAATAATTCATATGGTTATATCTATTTATAGGTATTTATGTGAAGCTTTACTTTATCGATTATAAAATGATGTACATACATTTGAATCTGGGATAATTACGACTTATATAGATATAATGCAAAATGCTATAGAATAAGCAACAATGTAAACTGTGTGTTGCTTCTAGAATTTATTGATGTATTTAAAATTATAATAAATGATATTTAGAGCCATTTGTAATGATGTATAACGATGTTTCTTATGTAGTTTGTGTAGCCAAGGTGATATTTATTTTGGAAGCCATCATGGTGTCTTAGATTTCTAATTCATCATTTCAATTTTGCACCTTAGTTGTTGTCACTTTTATTTCTATTTTGATAAAATAATCGTAATTTGATGCTTTAAATACTATCGATATTATACTTCCGATAGATTCGGAAAAAGTATGTAAGTATACTTTGAACTAATTTCAAAAATAGCACGTGTATAATGCGTTGTATTTATCAATTTTTCTTCATAATTTACGGTTGAAACCTATGTTTTAATCATTTCCTTTTTGAGAGTTATAAGTAAAACCTTGGCAACGATTGTAGCTCCTTGAATATTTTGTTCTTATATTTCATTTTGATAGGCTCGGTCCATTCCATTTGATCTCTACTTTGCTATAATCAGATCATATTGTCGACAGCTGGGAATTTTTTCTTTGAATTGATAAATGAATTTTTTAATATCGGAGAATTTAATAACGTGAACCTCCGGTCATTCTTGGAAACAAATTTCGACAATATCCCTAAAGATTAGTGTAGGGTCTTATTTCATAATAAAAGAATATCTGGCTATATAGAGTTAATATAAAATGGAAATTCTTTTTGGGTGCGATTTTACGAACCATTACTTTTGTAATTTCAACCAGATTATATACTTCTACTTGTTTTTCTAGATTCCATTATAAATGAGTCGACTGATTCTTGCACGTCTTATGGGTCATGTGTCAAGACGATGACTATGTGTGCTTGTACTATTGACGTAAATGTTTATAGGGTGACGTCTAGATTGTCACTGTCATACAAGTGTCACTGTCAACTGTTTTACAAGCTCGCGTACACATAGCAAGACTTGCTATACTAACATTTCCTTATAAAGGCCTACTGTTGTTTTAAAAAGTAAACTTGTTAGAGTAGATTTTAGGACATGTACTATAATTCATATAGTTTTAAGCAATGTACATATATCTTCTGAACGATAAACATAAAGCGTACGTTCTAAAGTAGTTACTGTGCTTACTGCGATATCTTTAACTAGATGTATCCTAGTTCTAATTGTAAGACTTTATGCCTATAATATGTATACTTTCTTTTTCGAAATTTCTCTTGCTGTGCCTTTTCTCTACTTTTGGAATGTTAAACTTTACCTATTTGTATTTATTTTTAATACCAAAGCCTAGGATAGATTAATACAAATTTCGAATTGTGTGCTTCTTACAATCCGTTTCAAAATGTTATTGCTAACAAAATGAGTGTGATCGATATTAACTTTAATTATTTTGTATACGATGTCTCATTTACCAATGGGATAATTTAAACTTCAAAGTCATAAAATATTGATTAACACCTGAAAATTAATGTACCTATTAAAACTAAGTCACTACCTCAATGTACCTCATTTTTAGTAATTTTTATTTTATGTGTTATGACTTATTATTTTTTTATTTGTTTTACATTACCATGCCTTATGAAAATTGTTTCGGTGACCGAATAACGTTTTTAATGTTAAGCTTGAGTAAATTTTCTAGTCACCTTTGTTCATCGAAGGTATACTGAATATTTAACATATTTTGCTAATGAATGAAATAAACATTCCATTTGTCAAATTTATATTTTGCAGTGTTGTGATTTAGTGTACTAGAGTAATTAAAGACGAACTGTATGTGTATTAGATAAGTGTCATTATTGCTAGGCTTATGGCATTTCAGCACATATCGCATGATAAAATTATATGGAGCATATTCATCTAGTCATTACAATAAGTATAGGCTAATTAGAGCTAAACGACTTTGTATTTCTTAGCGCCTGTTTCACCCCCTCGGAGTAAATTCTACTTACCAAATAAATGTGAATACGTAATGAAATACAAAAGTAATACTGACACATATACCGAAAGAAAAACATCTACTGGTACTTTCAAAAATAGTTATCATACTTTAATTAATGGTTAAATCTTAAACGCATATTGTGAAATAGGGCCTAAATGATTATGTAATTGATAATACATATTTAAAATAAATAAATAATTGTTGTAAGCCTAAAGGTGACTTGAACGAAGATGCTTAATTGTATTTAACCGTTAAACATGTTAGTAATATCAACGTTTCATACGATTTGACGTTTCTTAAACACGTTTCTAAACACGATTTAAGGATTGTTGTGCAAGTGGACCTAAATGATATACTGAAGATTTTGAACAGCTATACAACAGGATATAAAGCAAGAAATCCAACGATAAAAGAAATAAATGTAAATCCCATTTAATTTAATGTAATTAATATTCGTAAAGATAGAAATTTTGCGACTAATTCATTAAGAAGATTGCAAAGTTGTCTAGTGGGACAGTTTTAGCATTCTCATAGCACGTAGGTGGTATATTAGCTATCTATAGACAATAATGATATCTATTGCAATGAGTTTATTACTATATTTCTAACTTAAGTGTACTCCACATGTCTCTACCGTAATCAAGATAAACGAATAGAAAATAAGACGTTTTTATGCTCGTAAAAATTAATCTAGTTTGTCGACAAACAAAATATTTATTATGTGGCTACTATGTTTGCTTTAGCAATAATTTCTGAAATACTCGTTATTTGTTGTTTCTTATTGAATTAATTTTACGTTATTTTTTAAAGTATATGACCCGTAATTATTGTCATCAGCCGAATAATAAATTGTAAATATACGAATTTGACTTCATTAGGCCTAATTAATGATAATTCATTTCAGTTTAATTTCTCATTGTGATTGGAACGCGTTGGACGTCCGCCTACAAGGTGGACAGACGACCTGATAAAGGTCGCAGGAAGTCGCTGGATGCAGACCGCTTCCAACAGGTCGGTCTGGAAATCTTTGGGGGAGGCCTATGTTCAGCAGTGGACGTCCTGTGGCTGATGATGATGATGATGATGATGATTGGAACGCTATGTATTGTACTATATACTCGATTGTTTTATAAATATACACCTAAGAACACGGCCTTCTAAAAAATTTAGACACAAATCTTAAAATTAATGGAACTAGTGGAATATATCTCACTAAATGTAAGCTATTTGTACTACACGCTGTTTCTAAATTGTATTTTGTTTTTATTGGATGGTTTTTTGCCGTAAAGAAACTTTAACTGTGAATGCACTATTAGTGAAAAACTATAAACTAAAATGTTTCTTTCATACTAGACGTGTTTTATTTAAATTTCTTTAGAAAATTGGATATAAAACTAAAGCACACGTGAAATGTTATGTTTCTAGATGTTGAATGCCAAACGAACTGAAAGTGATTTTATACAGGAAAGTGGATTCGGTAACTTAGAGGGATAGAGTCAGACAGAAATAACGTACTGTAAAAGCATAAAAGTATTTTTTTTTTATTGAATGACGAGACGAGCAAGGCGCTCGCCTGATGGTAAGCGCCATGCCTGCCCATACACGAAAGAAACACCACACAGAACTTTGAATTACAAATCACTTCATGGCACTGTACTGCGCTCGTCGCCCCGAGACATAAGCTATTCTCATAATGCCCAGTAATTTCACTGGCTTCAATTTCCTTTAAACCGAAACGGCCAAAGATAGCTGACCCCATAAGGAACAACTTTTGTTCTAGGACTTTTGATAATTTGACTGTATAAGCAATTGGCTTGAATGAGCTGCTATGATGGGCTCTCACCATGTGATGTGAATGGTGGTCGCGAAAATTATCAGGTACCCCACCTCCTTCATACCTCTACCGACCGTCGAGGGTTACAGTATAGTCTTCACCGTGAACCGCACTGTACTTAACACCAGGACCAGTGTAAACACTTTTCTGTGCCAAGATAAAAAAAACGGGTTGCACTCCGGCAGAAGTGAAAACTTGAACATTAACGTTGTGCATTTTTGAATATTTTGGAATCATTAGGGAATAATTTCGCACGAATTGCTTCATTTATTAGAATAAAAGTACTATCGTTTATGTGGTTAAATACAATATTCATTTATTGCGCTATCGTATACAAAAATGACAATTTTCATTACATAAAAAATGTCCTGACGTGGGTTTAACATTTTATACCCATCCTAAGAAAAGTGCTCAACGCCGCTAAACAAGTTTTCACTTCAAAAATATAGATAGATAGATAGTAACTCTTTATTGTAGACACACATAATAAAACAGAAAACAATAATTGACAAAATACAGCAAATAAATGAATGTGCCACAAGTGGCGGCCTTATCACTAAAAGCGATCTCTTCCAGGCAACCATTGGATGGAGAGAATTATCAAGAAAAACATTAGACGGGGTGTAAGTACAACAAGAGCGCTAAAATTATAATATACTATTGGAATATTATTTAAATATATAATAAATACATATATAATTATACATATATACATACAATGCATACAATACTACATAATATGATATACTAATACATAATAATAATACAAGGAAGAAGGAAATTAAGGATGATGGCAAAAACGATACAGGCTACAGGGACGAATGATACCAGTTATTTACTCTGCTTTTAAAAACATCAAGTGACGGCGCCTCTTTTATGTCAAGTGGTAGACCATTCCACAGCCGAACAGCTTGAGCAGTAAAAGAGTCACCGAAGAAGGTTTTTTTGTGCTTAGGAATCCCAAGGGTGAGATTTTCCGACGACCGAAGACAACGGGCGTGAGAGCTGTGAACGTATGAAAAACGAACTTTTAAATAGCGCGGGGTAGTAGGATTGAACAAAATATTATACACAAAGGAAAGAATATGAGCATTCCGACGAAGGCGAATAGGCAGCCACTTGAGCTTAGTGCGGAATTGAGAAACGTGATCATATTTACGTAAACCAAATATGAATCTGATACAGAAATTTTGGAGTCGCACAAGCTTGTTTAGCTGGTCCTCCCGAAGATCGAGATAGCAGGCGTCAGCGTAATCTAAGATGGGGAGAAGAAGAGACTGTGCGAGCGCAATTTTAGTAGCAGTGGGTAAGAAATTGCGCAGTCGTCTGAGCGATGCGCCCGATGCAAAAATTTTGCGGCTGATCGACTCTAGGTGTGCATCCCAATTTAGAGACCGATCCATTACCACGCCAAGATTCCTAACAGATTCACTATAAGGAATGACTGTCCCATTAAAAACTACTGGTGGAATCGTAGACCAATCAATTGTGGATATCATACGTGAACTGCCAATAATAATTACCTGTGTTTTTAAAGGATTCACTAACAAGCCAAAAGATTTACTTCATTCTAGGATTCGACATAGATCAGCGTTAGTTATTGCGATAGCTGAATCTAGCTCACTGACGTGAGCTTGAGAATAAATTTGAAGGTCGTCTGCATATAGGTGGTAGGAAGAAGAAAGATGTTGAGATATAGAGTTGATGAAAACTGTAAAAAGGAGAGGAGATAGTACGCCGCCCTGAGGAACACCGGCAGTTGTGTTGCGCCAAGAAGAGTATGAATCTCCAAGGCGAACCCGTTGCCGGCGCCCATACAGATAACTGTGAAACCAATCAACCACCGATGGAGATATGTTAATTGAGCGAAGTAAAGCCAGCAGTATATCAAAATTGACGGTATTAAAAGCATTACTGAAATCTAACAATGTTAGAACAGTAAGCTTACCGCCATCCATACCCTCGCGGATATCGTCAGTGATCTTAATAAGAGCGGATACAGTACTATGCCCAGGACGAAAACCGGATTGGAGGGGGTTGAGCAAGTCATGTCTGGTAAGGAAATTATTAAGTTGTTTGTGGACAAGCCGCTCCAGGACTTTTGAAAGGAATGGAAGGATGGAAATCGGGCGATATTCAGAAAAGGATTTAGGGTTAGATTTTTTAGGTAAGGGAATAATCTGCGAATCTTTCCAGACATCAGGGTACTTAGAACTAGAAACGGAGTTATTGAAAATGGTACAAAGGACTGGAAGGATGATATCGAGGAGAGGCAGTAGCATGTTCCTACTAATAAAATCAGCACCTACAGCATTGGAAGAGATAGATAATAAGCTCTTCTTAACATCACATTCAGTGAATTGATTAAAGACAAAGGGAGAGAAGTCGGGAGTTGGAATGGCAGCCAGAAGGTTGACAGTGGAATTTATATCCTCCCCTGACGTAGCAGGGGTGGAAGAAAAATGAAAGTTCAGAGAGTTAATATCTAGGTTATTAGAAGTTAAATTATGATTCAATTTGCCAATTCCCAATGACTTAAGAAACTTCCAGACTTTAGCTGGGTTCTCATCTTCGACAGATGTATGAACATGACGACGAATTGCATCCCTACACACCATATTGCAGCGATTACGGGCCAGTACATACTTCTCCTTATTTATATCAGTTGGCCGCAGTTTATATCTAGTCTTAGCAACTGTCTTTTTGTGCATCAAGGCTCTAATGTCATCAGTCAGCCAGGGAGCTGGTAACTGCTTTAATTTTATTGCACGGAGAGGAGCATGTTTATCATACAGTTGCATTAATAATGAGTTAAAAATCGCCACCTGATCATCAACTGAGTCACTATTAGTGACGGGACTCCAGTCAATTTTACTTGCATCATCGAAAAATGCTGCATGGTCTATACTATTAAAATTGCGCTGCAGAATGATTTGAGGTTTAGGTTTTGGAGGACGTATTTTATAAGACAAATAAATCAAATCATGATATGAAAAATCATTAGCTGTGTATTGGCCATGTTTGGCAACATGCTGAGGGGAAGTGACCATCATTAAGTCAAGAAGGGAGGGAGTGCAGTTTGGAAAGTGATGAGTTGCATGTAAGGGAAGAATATGCATGTTAACCGATTTCACGACGGATTCTAACTGGATGGTACGAAGATTACGCTTAAGAAGGCAAGTATTAAAGTCACCCATAATAATGGAGTGATTGTAAGAAGGACAAAGATCTCCTAAGAGAGTTTCGAAAGAAGAAAAATAGTTCAGATTTGAAGAAGGGCTATAATAGGCTCCTAACAAAATTTTTGTATGAGATAAGAGTATCTCAATGAACAAATGTTCACCAGCATTCGCAGGAGGAGGTTGTGGCGATAGGCTAATGATAGAGTAAGGAATGTTGGCTTTTAAATAAATAGCCACCCCACCACCCACGGTACCGATGCGATCGTTTCGTATGAGTGTGAAGCCGGGAAGAGAATAGGACGTAGTTGGCAAGCACGGTCGGAGCCATGTTTCGGAGACTATTATAGCATGAATGTTCTTCTGATCAAGAGACGCCAGCATTTCAGAATAACTAGACGGAATGCTCTGTGCATTTATATGAACAATGTTGAGATTTTTAGGTACATCGGAAAAACTACTCTCAAGAAAGTCTGACAATGGTAGCAGACTTGGTAAGCTATCGTGACTGCTGTTAAGTGATTCACCAGATGATGCAGTGAAGTAATCATCATCGCTGCAGCTATCGTTGTCGCCAAAGATGTTTATCATTTTAAGTAATAATATATAAATACAATAAGTCTATAATTAAATAATAATAATATTAGTTAACAAAAATATTAATAATAACTAATATAAATAAATCAATATTCACCTGCCGGTTGTGTTGGAAAGAGATACTACAGAGAAGAATCTTATGCAAATAAACTCACTAATAATAAAAACAGACACTAATATTCAAGTAACCAACTAATAGTCGCCAATTACAATATAAAATATTATTACAATATAATATAATATAACGATACCACAATTACTACACAAATTAATAAATTAGATACATTTATTAATTTGTGTAATGTATGTAAACTAAATGGCGAAAAGATTGACCACACCACACAGTAAAAAAAAAAAAAAGAAAAATGTCACTGACAGTTGAGATGTCAAGTGAAACTTCAAACTTGTCACATAAGAATAAATATAAACAAAAATAAAAAATATTGTGGGTGACAAAGATTATGTTTAAGTTTGAATATTAATTAAACTAATTGCAACTTAAATTATGTGTAACACAAATTATCTGTAAACTAACTTAAATTACTGTCAGACATTGTAGGTACCGGTGCTATTAAACTTGTTACTTTGATTTCACTGGTTTACGTTTTTGTTTCGGAGCCACGGCAGTCACCGTAACTTTCGCATTTTTAGTATTCGAAGAAATTGTGCTGGGGTCCACCGGTGCCTCGATTAGATTCAGTTCAGCAACGCTAGTAATCCGGTGGCGCTTGCCGTCATGTCCAAGTACATACACATAACCCTCTCGTGTCCAGCACTTGGTGATGCCAAAACGTTGACGGGCCAGCATAAAAGCATCATGCCGCGGCTTTGTCAGAAACTCTGACAGCGTTATTCCGGTCCCCTTGAGAGCTGTCTTTGCAAACCACAGTTTAAGGCGACCAGAAAGGTCTCGCAACTTCAGGAGAATTGGCCTGGGCTTTTCAGGGCCAGAAGAACGACCCATGCGCTGGCAACGACTGATGTGTTCAGCAGAAAAATCTCTCACCTTCAAGTATGAGGTCACAACATTCACCACGCAGGCCATTGTGTCCTCATCTTTTTCTTCAGCCACTCCATGCACCAGCAAAATCTTCCGACGCGACCGCATCTCCTGGCTATCGGACTCTCTCGCAAGTAAATGGATTTGGTCCTGAAGAGACTTGATCGCATTCAGTATGAATGAGCGAAACAAAACAAATTCCTCTGCTAATGAAGAGTTTGTGCTGGAAGAAGACTCCTTCAGCTGCGCTTGAAAATCATCCATCTTGTTCAGGAACAGACTTTGCAGCTTTACTTGGGATTCCAGTACTGCCTCCATTATACAAAGTGTGCAAGTGAAAAGTAGGGTTGTGAAATAAGTGTCGTTAATTGGAAGGAGATAACACGTTCCGACAGGTAATCCAATCAGTTAATTATAAATTCATATAAATATCACTCAAATTACATAAGATTTATTTTTAATTGTGATTTAAAACGCTAAGTAAAATATGTACGTGTGTGCCTGTCAACTACCCACATCCGAAAAACTAGCTGTAAAATTTTCAAGGTCGGTGCGGAATCGTTGGTGCCCAAGTCCCGCTCTCACGAGTTTTATTGGTTGGATCTCAACCAAAACATTTACCATGCCTGAAAACAAGTTTGTTTTGTATATCAGAAAAACAATAGCATTTGAATTTAAATTCTACTTATCCAATGAATTTAAATGGTGTCGTTACGAAAACTTTCGACTTGGCATAATAAATACCAACTTTTCGGCTTAATAAAGGCATTAGAATGGAAAAAGGTTTAATTTCGTGTTTTGTAATACCTTCCTTATTACTGAGGTTTTTGTTTACTTTCTGAATCACAAAACTAGTCGGTTGCTCACTTGATGGTAAGCGCTACGCTTGCCTACACATGGAAGCAATACCACACAGAACTTTGAATTACAAAGCAATGCATGCCACTGGATTGTGATAGACCCCCGAGATATAAGTTGTTAAGTCTCATAATGTGCAGTAATGTCGGTGGCATCAATGTCCGGAACATAAAAGAGCATACACACTGCTGCTTAGCGGCGGACACGGACAAAGCGGAAATCCTAACCCAGACGGACTCGCATACGAGGGATTTACCACATTTGTTTTATTTTTAAATAAATAAATACAACAACAATAATAACAGTTATCCACATAGACCTGACCCCATACTAGTTTAAACCTGTATCGTGGATACAGTGATAGAGCTGGCTCATTCATGCTGTAGAAAACACTGTCTACAGAAAAGTTCTACCTACTACTTCCAAAACATAGTAATTGATGATAAAATATACACTATGCCGAGTATTCATTATATATTAGTAAAAAACAAACATTGCCGAAACTCATAATTTATGTCGTTTATCTGACCATACATGTTACTGCTAATGGAGGTACCTAATCATTTTTGTACCCAACTGGATACAATATAGTGGCCACCGTACACGTAGTGGACCTGCCATAGTAGCTTATTCATGCGAGTCACGTTCCGGGATCAGCCAGTGTATATCCAGTAAGTTAAGTCGGCATAATTCTGCCGACCGCCGAGGGACGCTATATCTCTTGACGTTGGACATTATATTGCACTGTATTTAACATCAGGTAGTCCCTTTGCCGTGTAAGAAAAAAGACTCATGACTGTATCTTCGAATGGGTAGGCAGATGTGTAACTTGTTCACCCACGGTCTACCAAATCTATTCCGTCCTCACACAACATGAGGTGACCATGTCATTTTAATGGTCGCAAATTGAAATCCTTGTTAACACATATTTATTTATCAAATTGAAAATACATATTAATAATGTCATCTAAACTAATATTATAAGGAGAAACGATTTGATTGTTTGTATTGAATAGGCTCTGAAACTACTGGACCGATTTGAAAATTATCCCTGATGAACATAGGCTACTTTTTATCCCAGAAAAAACATTCACGTGGGTAGAGCCGCGAGCAACAGCTAGTATTTATATAAAAGTAATAACCCTTATTATAACAAGAATTCTTTGCGTATACTTAAATTTATGATTGTAGCAAATATGCCACGTTTATGAGCTGTTTAGTTGCCTGCAGCGTTATTCAAGCGATTATAGAAGAATAAAGATTTTTATTATATAGGATTGCAATGAGGAAAATTCTCGCACGTTCCCCCGCAAGAGCTTGAGTCTTTGAAAAGGCATTGTGAATAAGTCATCTAAAACTTGGTATTGTTAAACGTATAATAAAATTCTTTGGTTAAGTAACGGAGCTATAGTTATAGATTTTCTAATGTAGTTTTTTTTAATTGATTGAATGATGCGACGAGCAAAACGCTCGCCTGATGGTAAGCGCCACGCCTGCTCATAAACAGATGCAACACCACACAGAACTTCGAATTACAAAATACTGCATGGCACTGCACGTTCGTTACCCCGAGACGTAAAATGTTAAGTCTCATAATTTCATTGTCTTCAATATTCTTCAAACCGAAACATAACAGTGCTTACACACTATTACTTGGCGGTAGAAATAGACAAAGCGATGGTACCAGCCCAGACGACCTCCCGCATATGAGGGACCTACCATATTGTGAGTATAAAAATAGTAATATGAAAACTTTTGTACATAATTTGAGTGCTTTTATACAAATTCTGCTTCAACAGAAAGTTCCGTAATGGCGCTATTACACATTTTAATACGGCAGTTGGGCCAGCATACTTCAAAGAATTTTCTTGAAACATGAAATAATTTTCATGAGCCTGAACCAATAAATTACTCCTTAATATGCCTATAAAAGTGAATGATTATGATTTTAAGTACAATTTATATCACACAAATCTAAGGATCAATCCCCGTAACTGTTTAGACGGCATCAAGAACACAATGTTATTCTTATGGGAACAATCCATCGAATCGGTTTGCGATCGACTACACTCTAGAGGATCGCGGATAACTTTCTTTTAATCTGACTTGTGAAATAAATGAATCTGTCTCTAACAGCGGGTCGAGTTCGCCAAGTTTTATTTTTGTTTATAGGGTAAAAATACACAGCGGCTATTGTGATGACACTGTGCAAAGTTTTTAAGAATTATCGAGAGAATTATCAGTCCACCCGTGACCACGAAGGCTGAAAAGCATTCGAAACGTCGGGATCAAAATTAATAAAAAACCGCGATAAAATACGTTTAAATTAGTTTTATTTCAATATGTAATATTTGCGTAAACATAAGAAATCTTAAAAAAAATGTCTTAAAAACTTTGTGTAGAATTGGCTTTAAAAAAATATAAGTGTTCAAAAATAATAACAACGTGATCTATGTATTACACTATGGTACAGTTACGCTGTAGACAGTTTTGTCTACAGCATGAATGGGCCGGCTCAACCGGGTTGTTAGCACTGTTTCACAGAAAATCGGCGTAAGTTCGCAGCTTGCTGTTGCATTTCGGTGATTGAGATATCCGGACGCCCAGATCCGCCTCCCTTTCCCATTACCAATATCCCTTTCCTTTAAGGCCAGGAAAGTACCCATGATTCCTGGGGTATTGAGAATTTTCATGGGCGGTTGAGCAATGTTGTGGGAGGTTGAAGGTTAATCCACTTGCTCGTTTAATTGGTAATTGGACACAGGTGTGATTAACAGTGATGACCTCGTAACTAGGGATTGCAATCCGGCGTCATTTTCAATCCGGCCGGATCCGACCGGATTTCCACTGATCCGGCCGGATCCGACCGGATCCGGCCGGATTGATCAAGTCAGGGTGATTTTCGCTTTTCGGTTCAAAATGAACTGTTAGTAAGTTAATCAAGTGTTATTATGCTTAATATAGGTAGTTTATAAAAAATAAAACATATAAAAAAATTATTTCCAATCTTATGTTAAGATTAGACAACGAGCAAACAAATAAAATTTAGTAGTGTAGGTAACTAGTAAAATTTTAACGATAAAACAAATAGCTCAATTTTCACAGATTTCACTTTCACATATAGATCAATTATTTTAGTAAGTAAAATTACAAAATCGAATATAATTAACCTTATGTAATTTATTGAGATGAGATCACAATAATTAATAAAGTATTTGAGAATGCTAACTATTGCAACAAACAAGTCTTATATTTATGACAGGCACCATCATGATTTGATGAATCTTTGTAATGAATGGCACAATTATCACAATAATGAGTTTGTCTTATAATTTCAACTTTTTAGTTTAATCAACTTACGAAAAATAATTATTTTCAGTAGAATTTTAGTAATAATTGTCTTAGTATTCATTATACATAGAAAATCAATGTTGATTTTGAAAAAAGGATCGTAGAAAACAAATATTGTTAATTGTGTCATCTGCTAGTCGACTTTTAATAGAGCTGCAAATATAGCCTGCGGCCAAAAAGGCCCTTTCAGTTTCTACACTTGTCGGCTTTATTGTCAGCAAATAGTCATAAATAGCAGACAAGTATTCTCTTCGAACTCCGTCAAAACTTCGTGACCTTTCAAATGTAGTCATTTAATTTTTTAGTACTTTATGAAAATCTTTCTCTTGTTTAGTATGTAAGCTATAACACATGGTTTCTTGCTGGATTTGTAATTGTAATTCTTCCTGTAATGTCAAATATTTATTTAGTGATGGTGAATCTAAGTTCTCTTCTACTATTTCTTCCAAATTTTTCTTTAGAGTTATCATCTTGAACAACTCTTTCCAAGATTTTTGTCATTTCTGATCGTATGCCTTTTTTCTTTGGCATAGTAAAGTACCTAATAATGCGACAACTCTATTTAAATATCTAAAAATTGTAGCACCGGATCCGGTCGCCGGATCCGGTATATTGGTACCGGATCCGGTGGACGTAAAATGATGCCGGATCCGCCGGATTACCGGATCCGGTTTTCCGGATTGCAATCCCTACTCGTAACGACACTATGACGGGATTTTCAGCATTGTACAATGATCACTATCTTTTTTCTTCTTATACCGCTTCGGCAAGTGAAGATTGGCAGTCAGCTCAGCATACTGTCCTTTATCTTATGTGAGACAATATAATTCAGCAGCGCTCGCCATTCCTTATTCTCGCATGTTCCACAGCCATGAATTTTCCTTCACTGTATATGCAAAATGTAGGTATATGCTACATTCCCATCAGAAAATTATATTTTGATTAATTACTAACCACCTGGTTGATGCTAAGTCTCACTTAACACACATTGATCTTTCAATCTTAAAATCTATATAAATTAAATTCAACACTAAAGCCACGATAGAGGATCCCTGAAAGGGCCTAATTGTAATTTAAGTGTTTAATGCGGATCGTAGGCAAGTTTCCTATTCTAGGATAGGCTGCGCAAACTAGACAGTATCTTATGATGGTAGACCTGCCTTAATTTTGTTACAATTGTAATTAAGGTGGCGATTAGCCGGACCGTTTAATACAACTTGCCCTTGTGAATTTGTTTGTAATTATTTCGTGATTATCCGAGGTTTGTGTTCACTATGTAGAATTAATTTAATGTAATTAATATATATGCTGTGGATAACGGTGTGAGTTACGCATTTTTGTTTATTTTATTAGTTACGCATTTATTCTTTGTATATTTTATTAGTTAGTTTGTATATAATGTGTAAATGTTTGTTATACCCAAATAAAAAAAAAATATAATAATTACTAATTATCAAGTGACTGCTTATTTTTTTAAACGATGGGATTTTGAAGGCGTGATAAGTATGCATTAACATATTAGAGTTGTAGATATATAACAAAGATAAGGTAAAAAATAAGAATAACCTATAAAATATACCCAACAATCCCATACCTAATCCCGAAATCACACTAGGATAAACCTGTAACGTGGATATCAAGAACTCAAAGAACCTACGATTCCGAAACAAATATTTATGGATCACGCAAACATTTATCTCGGTGTGGAAATCGATACCCCAGCCTCTCGCTTCACAGCAGGTTACTCGGCCACAGAGTCCGAATTTCATCAATTTCAGAATCCGGCTCGAAGGACCACAAAATAATGTACGGTTCCTTGTACACTATTTGTATGATAATTGAAATACTGTAAATATAATACATGTATTGTCCAAAACTAATGAGATGAATGATACACTTGATAGTTAATTATATGGCACGCGAGCGCGAGCGGCCCTTGAAGGCCTATTGCGAACTGAAATTGTACCTATGCCTATTGTTTGCCTCACAGCAAGTTAAAATGGAGATACAGATTTTATTTTGCTAAATTCATTAATTTAAATTGATTTTAATACTATATTTTTTTGGAAAATCTTACATGGATTTAATGACCGATTTTTAAAAAAAATATTAATTTTAATTTTAACCTAAGAAATAGCACCGTACAGAATACCAAATAATTAAATATACAAAAAAATATATATTCATAGATTTAAAATACAAATTAAAAATATATAGCCCGTACTCTTTCAATGCCCCTGAAGTGATCATATTATAACCTATTTCCTTATTGCTATAAAATGGTAGCTTGAATCGACGGCGGAAGTGGAAGAAAGTAATTTTCGCGTTACATTGATCCAAATCATAGAAATATGAACCAATGTTTGTTCTAGTTTCGTGTGATCACGTCGGCTGTAAGTTTTGTTGTGTGATACAAGGATTCGTACTTATGTGCCATCGTACGTGACTAGTCGGTAAGAATGAAGATTTTTTATTTGATGTTCAAGGAATTGGGTTGAAAATACAGGCATGTGTTCCATTTCATATCTCAAAAAAATAAATATCGTGTGTTTTTTTTATTGAATGACGAGACGAGCCGAGTCTCGGGGTGACGAGCGCAGTATACTGCCATGCAGTGCTTTGTAATTCAAAGTTCTGTGTGGTGTTGCTTCTATTTATAGGCAGGCGTACCGCTTACGTTTACCGCTTGCTCGTCTCGTCAATCAAATAAAAAAAATGTAACTAACTATATATCCTTAAATTACCTACCATAATAAACTCCACTAACTACATAACTTAAACCAAATCTTACCGTCATACCCGGGTCCTTTTGACCCGAGGTAACGTCTTGTGCGAATTAATTAATATCTCCACTTCACAGTTTGATGCTGATGTTACTTTTGTGTGTTCTGAAACTGTCGGGTACAAAGTACCAGTTACCAAGCCACTGGGTTTTGAATTGTTTTATTGTTTAGATACTAGGTTTAGAATATGTTTCAACATATGCCTAAAAATAAATAAATACACCTAACAGTCACACACATAGTCCTGACCCCATACTGGGTTAAAACGTTAGTATCAGGAACTATGAGGGACTTCCGGTCCCACAACACCCATACCCTTATGTATTTGTGGATAACACAAACATTTTTCTCGTTGCGGTAATCGAACCCGTGGCCTTTCGCTCCTCTGCCGGCTACTCACCCACTGCGCCAACAAGGATGAATAATGAAATGTTACTCAACTGGCTGACTATCTAACGTGCACTTATTTGTATCAGATTATTTATAAAGATAACAACACTTAATTAACACAATCACGCCTGCCTCTAAACAGAAGCAACACCACACAGAACTTTTAATTATAAAGCACTGCATGACACTGAACTGTGCTGGTCACCGCGAGACATAAGATGTTAAGTGTTATAACGCTCAGTAACTTCACTAACTGTTATATCCTTCAAACCGAAACACAACTGTGCTTACACACTGTTGATTGGTGGCAGAAATAGACAAAGCGGTTGTATCAACCCAGAGGGCCTCTCGCGTACGAGCGATCTATCACCTTGTAAAATTCTATCCCAAAGGGGGTGAAATCGGGCATGGAAGACTTAAACTTCTTTATTTATGCACCGATTTTGATGATTAAAAAAATAAAAATGAATTCGCAAAACAAAACGTGCAGGACAAAACAGTAGGAACAAAAAAAGTGTCAAAAAATCAGAAGCAGATGTGTTCCACATAAGGCGAGATTTTTTTTGGCACGGGCATTTAAATTTTTATTTCTGATATACAAACAATCATATCTGTTTGCGTATTATTCTAGAGGAGACTTTTTAATTGCCTCCACTCATCAAAGGAAGTAAAATCGCTTATCGCTTTTAGCGCAATTTATTTTTGTAAATATAAAAGAATTATTGAGCCAGCTTTAATTCAAACGGTTTTACGATAAGACAAATGTTTGTTCTGATTTCTTTTATATTGTCTTCTTTCATAATCCAAAACGCAAATGAGTTGAATTTATAGAATACGGATAATCCGGAGTGAATTTATTTTATTCGGAATAAAAGTAGCCGACGCCTTAATATAGGTCATAGTCTACTAAATAA
Organism: Amorpha juglandis; assembly: GCA_949126905.1. Classification (NCBI taxonomy): domain Eukaryota; kingdom Metazoa; phylum Arthropoda; class Insecta; order Lepidoptera; family Sphingidae; genus Amorpha; species Amorpha juglandis. Next base: position 5,493,747 of record OX421386.1, on the reverse strand, counting down.
CAGGCCTGTCGCAGGCTCCTCGATTTGCTTTTTCCCTCTTTGGAGTGTACAGAATTATTTATATAGGACGGCGTGATTCTGGTGACCACCGATAAATTCATTGTTTGTCGGTGGTCGCTAGTTATTTTAGGTTGCACTGCGCTGATGATATCGGGTGTAGTGCAAAAAAATAATCCGTGCAGCTGTAAGGGTTAATTGATTTATAAAGATCGAAATTCCAAACACCCTAAATTTCACATTTATAATATCACAACCCTACTGATCGTAAACAATACTATGCAAGAATTTCTAATTCAAAATTTATGTGTTAATATAGCGCTTACCATAAGGCGAACAATCTTCACGCTTCGTCATGTGTGTGCCTTGTAATGTTATATCACAATTTTACTGCAATAAAAAGAGAATTAGTTGTTAATTAGTGACAGATCGATAAAGATTTGAGGAAATTAAAGGTGTTTAAGCTTGAAAAAAATATTGATTTATGTGATAAATGATGTAAAAAAGCATCAATTTAAAATTGATTATTTATTGTTACATATGACAGCCACCGTCGCGTACCGGGCGAGTAATCTGAGAAAAGACCACAGGTTCGATTTCCGTAATGAGACTTGTGTGATTCACTAATAGTATTTGTTTAGGCTCTGTATGGGACTACACGTCTCTCATAGTTACTGATATCCAGGATACAGGTTAACCTAGTGTGGGGTCCGGACAATTTGTGGGACTAAATGTGTTTATCTACTAGCTTTTCCTCTCGGTTCTCCCGCGTGATCTACTTTTTCCGGGATAAAAAGTAGCCTATGTTCATCAGAGATAATTTAGGATTCTAATGGTGAAAGAATTTTTCATATCGGTCCAGTAGTTTTTAAGTTTATTCGTTACATACAAAAATGCAAATCTTTCCTCTTTATAATACTACTAGCTTTTGCTCGCGCCTCCGCCCGCGTGATCTGCTTTTTCCGGGATAAAAAGTAGCCTATGTCTTATTCTGATGTAGAAGCTATATTATTGTAAAGTTTCATCAAAATCCATTCAGTAGTTTTTACGTGAAAGAGTAACAAACATACATCCATCCATCCATCCATACTTACAAACTTTCGCGTTTATAATATTAGTAGGATTATAGTATAGATAAACAGCCCTAAGCACGTAGTATACTAAATATTTCAAATATGAAAATATCGACTGGGCTGCCAAAAATCTGTTTACTTCTTTGAAAGTATATGTACCAATTTCTTCTTATCTAAAGTTGACAGTAATTTGAGAGTAAACCCGTCTCTATTATGGTTTTTAGACAGGAAAGCGACGCGCCCGGAGTAAGATGAATACAATGATATTTTTGATAACCGTCCGAACTTCTATTTCTGCAGTATTATTTCACGTGTCTATTCAATTTATTTTTATTAAAAATTAATTTATCATTTAAGTTATAAAAGTTATTTGATTTTACTTGCGTCGGTGTTAGCTACTGATATTTTAAATAGTAAATGTTATATTATAAAAGTAAACAACGCGGATGGTGCAAAAACTAATAATTCTTTTTTAATTGTAACGAACGCTACTTGCTACAAACGAATGCTTTTCATATTTGTAAATAATAATAATAGCCCTATATTATACACGTTCCATTGTTGGTCACAGGCCTCCTCTACTGAACTAGAGGCGTTAGGCCTTAATCCACAACGCTAGCCTAATGCGGGTTGACAGACTTTACATAATTACCATTGAAATTCTTATCGAGAACTTGTTCATATATACAGGTTTCCTCGTGATGTTTCCTTCACCGTTAAAGCAAGCGATAAAATCAACAATTAATCGATGTATTTTAGAAAGGTCAGAGTTGCATGCTCTTGGGGCTGGTTTCGAACCTCCGATGTTCCTTTCGACAGTCCGTACCACTCCCCGCTGAGCTATCACTGCTCCTATATATAAGTAAATAGTTTGAAAAAAGCGAACAAAGAGCTATGTAATACGTAAAGGCACAGACAATATATACTTAGAAAATCTTTACAAAACTACGTCCCTGCTCTTTCAATTTAACAACACCAGATTAAAGTCAACCAACCTATATAAATAAGACACCTCAAACGCTATCAGAGGTTTGCAAAGCACCTTTGTATACTTAACCCCCTACAAGTGTTTAGCAAATATTTGTATTCAAGAACAATGTACACAAATGTGTACACTAAGATATCTCCGAATAATTACAACTCTAATCAGTATTGCATTTCAATTAGAGGCGTCGCTACACTCGGCTTCATTAACGTGGATTACACTGTTAGGATATTACCAGGAATTGAAGGTTGTATTCTAGGAACTTGGATATTTTTGTCCAAATTTGTTTCTAGTAGGATTCAAAGCTTTATTTGGGTGGTAGAGCCAAGCTGTAGATAGTTTTATCTACAGCATGAATGGGCCGGCTCAACCGGGTCGTTACCACTGTTTCACAGAAAACCGACGTAAAGTAGCGGCTTGCTGATGCATTTCATACGGTGGGTGAGATATCCGGAAGCCTAAATCCCCCTTTCGTTCCCAATCCCTGATTATCCATTCCCTTTAAGGTCGGCAACGCACCCATGATTCGTCTGGTATTGTGGGCGTACATGGGCGGTGGAGATCACTTACCTTTAGGTGACCCAATTGCTCGATTGCCGGCCAATGCTATTAAAAAAGTTAATAGTAGTTAATAGTAGTAGTAGTTCTAATAAATTGTGACGCAATGGCTTAGATGTTTAAACGTGAGACGTGTTTTTAAATGGCCTAGAATTATCGTTGCTAAATTGCAACACCACTATGAACTTTTATTTACAAAGTACTATATAGAGTCCAGTAGCACTGCGCTTGTAATGCCGAAACTATTATGAATCAAAATGTCTAGTAAATTAATAAGTATTTAGTTTGATTAATGTCGTTCAATGAATGCCGGAATAAAACAGTGCACACTGCTTCTTAGCGTCTGCTTTCCTTAGTTCCTTTTTTTTTATCCGAGCACGGTAATGTGACTGCACTACACCTGATGGTAAGCGTAGTGCAATTCAAAATACCAGCTAACACCAACAAACAATAAGTTCATCGGTGGTCACTAGTCATGCCGGCCTGTATAAATGCTTCCCTATTCGGACAGGGAAGAAGTATATCGAGGGGCCTGTGACAGGCCAGGCAGATGACCGATGCAGGCGCAGGGATACAAAGATGTACCCCTATACCCGCTCCAATCAACCATCAAGTTATGTCGAAAGCCCCTTGAGAGAACCGGATATACATTGACTGATCCTGGAACGCGATCCACACAAGGTGTGTGGATCACTATGGCAGGTTTTAACACCATGTGTACAGTGGTCGCTATACGGGCGGATATGATTATACCACCAACAAACATTTCTGCTATCTCTCTACAGATAATCATAGCGTGAGATCACGATTACGAGTGTATGCTGCTGTTTTATTCATTTCGTATTTTATGGCATATTTCATAATATAAAATATCTGCAATGCATCGTTACATAAAATGCGCAACACAATTTAAACTAAAAGCTGTTTTCTCTCCAGATTACTTAGTAAAAACAAACAAAGACACATAAATAAAAAGTCAGTGGAAAACAATTTCTCGCGAGTGATACAAAGTTTAAATTTGTTTCAATTTAGTCGTGCAAATGAAGAGTTAAGTTTCTATTTACAACATTTTAAAGTTCCTTTGAAACTCAAATGGATTGACGGGCGCCTTTGTTCCCTGCTGCGTTTTACAATATTCCTAGCTAATTGATACCCGCTTTAGTAATCCAATTAAGACATAAAACAGGATATTTTTTTTTATAGCATAAGGATGGCAAACAAGCAAGTGGGTTACCTGATGGTAAGTGATCTCCACCACCCATGTACGCCCACAATACCAGAAGACTCATGGACACGTTGCCGACCTTAAAGGGAAGGGATAATTAATTAGGGATTGTGAACGGGAGGGTGTTTTGGGCCTCCAAATATCTCATTCACCGTACAAAACGCAGCACCGAACCGCTTATTTAGACAAAACTGTCTACAGCGTGGCTCAACCACTCGAGTATTCATCAGCTGCAATACAGTTTTAATAATTTAATAGCTAACAATGACGCAGAAGATCTACTAAACCTGTTAGAAGTTTTGCTTTGTATCTAACCGCTATTCTAATGAGTTTCTCCTATTTTACAATTTCCGTATCCAAAGAGGGTTATTGCCAACATAACCCTAATAGACCGATGATTTTCCAATTTGAAACATAAATAAATTATAGTAGAATGAAACCCATTGTAAAAGGAAGAGAATACAACAAAATTGATAGGAAAAATAAATTAACGGCGATCTGAGGTCGGGAAGTGGGAAGGGGGGGGCTTTTAAGGGTAAAAAACGGTTTATCTCGATTTCCGGAAAAACTACAAGTCATATGGAAAAAAGTTAAATTGCAAAGTTGTAGGTAATAAAAAGATCTACAACTTTTGTATACACACTCTCTTCACATAACCTCAAAATATATGTGAAAAATTCAAATAACCAAGTTTTTTGTTTTTATTTTTATCTATTATAATAAATCATTTTTTTACACGAAATTTGGTGAAAACTTACCTTTTTGTATCCCAAATACACTGTAATTTTTTTGATTTAAAATATTTATTTTTGCACCTTATTTTGACTTAATATCGAAAAAGCAGCCTAATTTTCAAACGAAAATTCTCACGTCAAAATATGAGTTTTTTTAAAAAAGTCTGTTGGTTTCTTGTTCATTGAATTCTCTACTTTCTGATGGTGTAAAAAAATATATACATTACTACGGTAAATGTGCTCAGAAAATGCAAAGAAACGAACTACTAAATAACAGGTAGTAAGGCCCAGACCCACCTAGCCCCTTCCCCACTTCTTTATGATGGGCTAAAATTTTCCGTAGATCACTCAGGTATATAAGTTATATTAAAATAACAATAAAGAGGCATCTACGCATATAATTTAAAGAAGATTCTACAACTTTCTCAAAATATTGTAGATATGTCTTATTAAATATTAACTTATAACTTTACATTTTCTGAGCACATTTACCATAGTAATGTATATATTTTTTTACACCATCAGAAAGTAGAGAATTCAATGAACAAGAAACCAACAGACTTTTTTAAAAAAGCTCATATTTTGACGTGAGAATTTTCGTTTGAAAATTAGGCTGCTTTTTCGATATTAAGTCAAAATAAGGTGCAAAAATAAATATTTTTAATCAAAAAAATTACAGTGTATTTGGGATACAAAAAGGTGAGTTTTCACCAAATTACGTATAAAAAAATGATTTATTATAATAGATAACAATAAAAACAAAAAACTTGGTTATTTGAATTTTTCACATATATTTTGAGGTTATGTGAAGAGAGTGTGTATACAAAAGTTGTAGATCTTTTTATTACCTACAACTTTGCAATTTAACTTTTTTCCATATGACTTGTAGTTTTTCCGGAAATCGAGATAAACCGTTTTTTACCCTTAAAAGCCCCCCCCTTCCCACTTCCCGACCTCAGATCGCCGTTAATTTATTTTTCCTATCAATTTTGTTGTATTCTCTTCTTTTTACAATGGGTTTGATTCTACTATAAATTTGTTTCTATTTTTAGCATTTTCAACCGGATAATCACCGGTCTATAATACTAAGTGCACGTTATCTATGTGTTCTACTTTTTGAATCGATAAAGGTTCCGGTTGAAAACTTCACAGAATATTTGAAGAATCTCCGTGGCGCAGTGGACGAATGGCTATGAAGCGAGAGACCGCGGGTTCGATTCCCGTACCGAGACAAATGTCTGTGTAATCTACAAATACTTGTTTCGGGTATGACTGAGTTTTCTTCCAAGGAGTTTACGTCAGGCAGGCGCCCGGTTGTAAAAACCATATAACCAATTTTTCTGTGACATGTGTTAAAACACCGACCCCCACTACGAGTGGGATAAAGGCAGGTGGAAGAAGATAGCAGATATAAAAATAACAAAAAAAAATATGGTAAGTTTACAAAAGCCCTGATACCTACATATTCGGTTTCTTAAAACGAAAGAACGAGTCTAATTTCCTGATAGTACTGAAATATTTATAATCCTACTAATATTATAAACGCGAAAGTTTGTAAGTATGGATGGATGGATGTATGTTTGTTACTCTTTCACGTTAAAACTACTGAATGGATTTTAATAAAACTTTACAGTAATATAGCTTATACATCAGCATAAGACATAGGCTACAATGTTTTTCAAAAATCAACCCCTGAAGGATTTAAAATGGGGATGAAAGTTTGTATGAAAAATCTAAACCGCTGAACCGAATTCAATGAATTTTGACACAAATTTAGTTGATGACCCAGGGTTAAACATAGGGTATTTTTTTCTTTAAATTTCAACCCCTAAAGGGCCCAAATAGAGGATGAAAGTTTGAATGAAAGCCTTTTGATGGCGAAACGAAGTTCGCGGGCACAGCTAGTAATAAATAATATCTCTTTGAAAAATAGATACAACAAGTAGAAAACCTTTAGTGGAACATTCATCAATCAAGAATTAACATATTTTATTATTCGTTGAGGTTAAGTTTGGTTTAAAGAAATACGTTTGCATCTTTCTTACAAACCATGATTATATTTAGTTTCATCTTTTAAAACAGTCACGCTTTAGCAATTTGTTTACCATCTTAAAAAGACCACAATGAGCAAACACTTAGAGAGATCGACCTAGTTCTCTCTTTTACATAATTTAATGTTTGTTTACGAAAAAAATTGTTTTTCAAAATGCTAATGTTTGTACGCGGTTCAATGACTTGCAATAACAGTTTGTCAGATAAGTCTCTGAAAACTTGATTAATTGGTTTTATTAAGTCAATTATTTATTTTCATCTGGATAAATTCCAAAAGTAGCTATACTGATATATTGTTTAATACAACAACTGTAAATTTTGTGATAGTAAAGAAACGCTGTAAACACTTTTATCTGAAACATGAATGTGCCGACTCGCCCGGGTAGTTACCACTGTGTCTACACTTTTAGTGTTATGGGCATGCATGGGCGGTGGATCACATACCATCAGGTAATCCACTAGTTCGTTTAGTGATCTGTGCTATAAAAAAAATCACTTACTATCAGGTATGACCCGCTTGCTGGTTTATCGGTCTATGTTATAAAAAAAATAGCAATGACATGTTAAACCAACATTTTTTTGGAAGGTTAGCGGTATCTACCTCTAGTAGAACCTTGATTACAGTCTTATTACAATATAATATATTATTTGTTACATAATTTCCACGTTCCAAACTACAATATAATATTAGCTATATAATTTCCACGTTCCATATATCTTACACCAAAACACAAACACGAGGTTTATATTTCGTAATAACTCAGAAATAAATGGCTCATTTTCGTATATAAAACAAAGTCATCCATTGACTTGCCATTGTCGTATGACCTCGTTCTAAGCCTGAAACAATGGTGCACGCATTTGTGGCCCATTCGGATCGTTTTGTTGGCACTTAGCATAATTATGGGGGTGAAGCTATTGTTTTGATGAATTCATTTTACCATAATATCTTAGGAACCTTAGTATCTTAGGTAGGTGTAGGTAAATATTGAAGGAATTTAGGTCTTCTGTTTGACATTTTTTTTTCATAGCATAGGCCGGCAAACGAGCAAGTGGGTCACCTGATGGTAAGTGATCTCCACCGCCCATCTACGCCCACAATACCAGAAGAATCATGAGCGCGTTGCCGACCTTAAAGGAAAGGTATAATTAGGGATTGGAAAGGGGAGGGGATTTGGGCCTCCGGATTTTCTTCTATTGTTCTACTTCATTGGTGCTGCTAATTATATTAATAAGATAGACGGGAGCTTATGTCATTTTTCTTTTAGTTTAGTATTATACATGTATAAACTATACTTTTATAAAAATATGATCATCACTTCATACAAAACTTTAAAACTAATGCATTTGATTTGCAGGAGAATTATTTTAAATATTTTCTCCACCATTTTCTCAAATTAATTTATGAACATACTAGCTTTTGCTCGTGGCTCCGCCCGCGTGAACAGCATTTTCCGGGATAAAATTAGCCTGTAACCGTCTCCAGGGTCCCATCTATCCCTGTAGATAAATTCATCAAAATCGGTTCAGTTCAATCAATTCCCGCTCAATTTATTACCTTGCAGCATTCGTTGTGATTTATTTTCAGACTTACCTCACATTTAACTAAATGTGTTGTTTAAAATAAAAACGTTGTTTTCTAGATACTTACTTTAAATTTCGATGTAGTTAGTACTGATAAAGGTCGCAGGAAGTCGCTGGATGCAGGCCGCTTCCAATAGGTCTGTCTGGAAATCTTTGGGGGAGGCCTATGTTCAACAGTGGACGTCCTGTGGCTGATGATGATGATGATTATAATTACATCCATAGAATGTATGTTTGTTAGAATGGATGTTTAATACCGGCTTCCCATTTAACTCATTTGTCACGTGTAACCTTCCTTTTATATCTTTATTATACAGAATTGAGTTAAAAGGCACACGGAGAGATGCAATAACATTAATTTAAGACTGAGCAAGTAGTGTTATCACAAAACTTTCACCAACTTTGTGTATTAAAGTTAAAGAATTATTTTCTTTCAAAGATTTTCTATCTGCGTCAGATATTTATACAATGTTTTGCCCCAACTCTTGGATTAAAAGATTTTTATCTGCTTAAGTTGAACGCTTAATGCCGTTCGTGATTTCGAACATTTTTGCAACTCAAAGGTTTTTAGAGCAAAGCTATATGTTTAGGACAACTTTTATTTATTTCTTGTTTTTGCAGGAAAGGGATATGACAGAGTGTAAGTAGCACACAGCCGATTTCTTTAATTTTAATGCATAAATCCAACCATAATGGGGTGTTTTTTTTTACAAAAATAGAACGGACTTATTAAGCGTAAGGAAGAAATAAAAAGTCTTACCAACTTTCAGTCGGTGATATCAATAATTGACTTAAAAACATGAGAATGACCCATAATTGGTTATCATTTTATCTCGCATTTTAATTTTTTTTCCATTTTTTATAGACTTTTCAACAACTATACCTAATTATCATGAAATTATATGCAAACAACCCTCCAATACCTTCACTCGCAAACGCATTGCAGATACCACAAGTATACCATTAGTTTTAGTTCCGGTTGTGCCGGGTATAAGTTTTACGCCGGCTATCCGGATTTACGGTCTAGCTGTGTTTCCGAGCGCCCAATAATCACTTTATAACAGCTATTTCTACGGCACGTAGTCGACTGTTGCCGGCAATATTAAATTGCCTGCCGTTGACTATAAACAACAATAGGCCTATAGCTTGGATGGTAACACGCGATTTGGTGCACAGTGAAGGTTTGAATCTGTTTGGGCCAACGTGTTTGAAACATTACACATGGTGAAAAACCAGCCATTGTGGCTCGACCAGACCTTCGCGTTCCGGAATCAGCGTGGTTTATTAGATTATATGAGGTACAATGTATACAAGGCACCTATCCCTAGTATACGAGAGGCCGTCTGGGTTGGTACCACCACTTTATCGATTTCTACCGCCAAGCAACAGTGTGTAAGTACTATTGTGTTTCGGCATGAAGGTGAAATTACTGGGCATCATGATACTTAACATCTTGTGTCTCGGGGTGAAGAGCGCAGTTCAGTGCCATGCAGTGCTTTGTAATTCAAAGTTCTATGTGGTGTTGCTTCTGTTTACGAGCAGGCATGGCGCTTACCATCCGGCGAGCGTCTTGATGGTCTCGTCATTTAATCATTAAAAAATTAATGAAGAAAAGCCAGCCTATATCCAGTAACTTGAGGCCGGCATAATTCTGCCAACCGTCTAGGGACCCAATGTCTCTAGACGTTCGATATTATGTTTGAATTGCACTGTACATAACATCAGGTCTAATGTAATGCCTTTGCCGTTTCAGAGTCAAAAAAACTCGAGACTTATGATGAAGTATTTGCTCCAAAAGAAGCGATGAAGGTCAAGGCATATACTTTACGCATATGCTGTAAATTCTGCTGTTGGATAAATCTTTTCCTATCTATCTATTTATTATCCCGAGTTTAACAGGTCCCAAATCCCTGAGCTAGTTATCTGTTGTTGACCTTAAAGATATCTTTCTCATGTACCTATTTTATCTCACATAAAATACAAAAATTACTTATTTACAAAATATTTGTCTTATTTTTTTATCCTTGTATCCGATGATGAGTGTACAGCAGTCCAAAAATAATGTCGACTGCATCTAGTTTATTGTCTATTGCGTCCCTCAATGATCACCAGAATTATGCCGGCTTGAAGTTACTAGATACATTGGTTTACTCCAAAATGAGATTCGCCTTTGCCATATAGCGGGTTTTCCACTACCCAGTCGCGTACAAAAATGTTTAAAATCATAAAAGAAAATCCTAATTTATTCTGAAACTAGCTTTTCCGCGCAGCTCCGCCCGCGTGATCTGCTTTTCCGAGATGAAAAGCAGCCTATGTTCATCAGGCATAATGTGGGATTCTAATGATGATGAGTATGATTTATGAGTGGTAGAGCCACGCTGTAGACAGTTTTGCCTACAGCATGATTAGGCCGGCTCAACCGGGTCATTACCACTGTCTCACAGAAAACCGACGTAAAGTAGCGGCTTGCTGCTGCGTTTCGTACGGTGAGTGAGATATCCGGAGGCCCAAATACCCCTCCCCTTCCCAATTCCTAATTATCCCTTTCCTTTAAGGTCGGCAACGCGCCCATAATTCTTCTGATATTGTGGGCATACATGAGCGGTGGAGATCACTTACCATCAGGTGACCCACTTGCTCGGTTGCCGATCTATGCTATAAAAAAAAAAAAAAAAGATGAACGAATTTTTCAAATCGGTTCTGTAGTTTTTAAGTTTTTTGTTGTATTAAAACTAATTTAAACGGATTTTATCTCGGTCTTATATCATAATTTGTCAGACAGTCTCACAGTCCACCCCGTGACCACGAAGGGTGAAAAGCTTTCGAAACATCGTCGGGGCCAAAATTATAATAAAAGACCGCGATAAAATCCGTTTAAATTAGTTTTATTTTAATGAGTAACATTGGCGTAAACGTAAGAAATCATTAAGTTTATTTGTTATATACAAAAATACAAATCTTCTTTATAATATTAGTGTAGATAAAATTGCTACCAAAGGCTACCAAATTTCTGAAACGTTTCCGACAGAAAGCAACAAGAAATATATTCATGAATAGTTGCGTGCTAATGAATGGATTGTTTAGCTTCAGTTATCGACGCGTAGTCGACGCTAATGGCCAACTACACGATTTATTGTTCCCGCTCAATAACCAACCTTTTTGTGATTGATGTTCTCTTTGGACGGTTACCGTTCTTGTAACTGAGCATTGTTTTATTGACCCGGGAATAAGGCCCTATTTAAATGCAGAGATTTTCTCTTAGGACGATTTTCTTCTTTCCTCTTCTGAGTTTAAAGAAGTATTTATATAGGCCGGCATGATTCAGTAGACCAACGATAAACTCATTTTTTGTCGATGGTCGCTAATTTGTTGGACTGTACTTCGCTTAGCATCAGGTATAGCGCAGTCACGTTGCCGTACTGAGATAAAAAAATAAACAAGGCGTCATTATCGTTATATGCGGCATAAGGCATAAGGCTAGGTTGCTTTATTACTTAAACATCTCACAACTTAGGTGATAAATACTATCAAACTTAATGCATTCATTAATACCAATTCTATTGGTTTGACGAAATGAATTCGCAAACAAAACGTGCTGTAATTTTTTTTATTTTTTTTACTAGCCCTGTATTATATACGTCCCACTGCTAGGCACGGGCCTTCTCTACTGAATGAGAGGGATTAGGCCTTAGTCCACCACGCTGGCTTAATGCGGGTTGGCAGACTTCACATACCTTCGAAAAATCTTATCGAGTTTTCAGGAATGCAGGTTTTCTCACGATGTTTCCTTCACCGTTAAAGCAAGCGATAATTAACAATTAATATACACATAACTTAGAAAAGTCAGTGGTGTATGCTCTTGGAGTTGGTTTTGAACCTGCGACTTTCATCTCGACAGTCCATACCACTGTCCGCTGAGCTATCGCTGTATATAAATTTATTTTTATCGGATTACATCGTTTCAATTTAATTTAATAAATGGTCCGAGTAAGAGTGGCGGAACGCTAATAAACTACTCTTCAAATTGATATAACATTTCATTAACTGGGAAAGCTGGTGTGGATTTAGACATTCTTCTAGGGGGCCCCCATCACCCATACTTTCCAAATATAATAGAGATAGTAATTTGTAATCTCGCGCGTTGTAGTATTACTTTTTTTTTGATAGCATAGGCCGGCAAACGAGCAAGTGATGATGGTAAGTGATCTCCATATACGCCCACCACCAGAAGAATAATGGGCGCGTTGCCGACCTTAAAGGAAAGGGATAATTAGGGATTGGGAAGGGGAGGGGATTTGGGCTTCCGGATATCTCACTCACGGTAAGAAATGCAGCAGCAAGCCGCTACTTTACGTCGGTTTTCTGTGAGACAGTGGTAACGACCCGGTTGAGCCAGTCCATTCATGCTGTAGACAAAACTGTCTACAGCGTGGCTCTACCACTCAAAGTGGTAAAGTCTCTCAAAGCGTGGCTCTACGACCTAAGTAATACTTTACTTAGGTCGTACTGCAACATCAAGCTGAATGAGAGGTACCTTTGCTGGCATTATTTAATTTAAATTTTAGTTTTGGTTAAGTAATTAATTATGGTCTAAGATCCCGCGGAACATTGACCTTCACCCATCTGTTTACCGGATGAAACATATATTTTCGGGTATAAAATGTGTTGCTGATCTCATTCCAATAGGGTTGCCTAAAAGAATATGGTCAAGGATATGATTAATTAAAATTTGAAAATAATATTTTTTTTTATAATTTCACTGATCTGTTTACCAAAAAAAAATGAACCTTCAATGAAAAGTGTACAATGTATACTACCTGAAAATGCTAGGTTGCCTACCTTTTTCTGGGCACTACTACCGGGTTGCCGTGTGCAAAGAGGTAACAAAAAAGTGGCAATTGCGCTCATCTGCTTTCCGCTTCAAAAGTATATCAAAATGAAGGAAATTTCATTGCGAATTCAGTAATATAGGGTTGCCTATGAAAATCTGCTCATGGATAAGGGTTGCCTGGCTTTGAAATCCGAAAATCGGAGCAAGTTAGAGATGAGTTTGTTTCGCCAGGTCTTCTCAGGAAGGGTCGCCTTTGGATCTGGTGGTAGTTTTAAAACAACAATCTGGAGATACACATGATACGTATTAATCTGTCTTATAACTAATTATATATTATTATATAAAAGGCTTTGTATTTCCGCAAATAATTTGGATTGAAAGACCGGACCAAAAACAAGCCCACTGAATTCGTCTAGCTGGATCATCTCAGGGCTGGGTCGCGCCGCGTTGCATCCAGGGGTAAAGGAAGCCCACTTGAGTTTGTTTCGCCGGGTCTGCTCAAGAGGGGTCTTTTTTGGATCCGCTGGTAGTTTTAAAACACGTGCCGTTTCGATAATGCCTATGGTCCATATCGACGAACCTCCCCAATATATAACGATTCTGGACTATTCCACTACGCATGCGCACTCTCTTCCATTGTACAGATTCATAGCACGCATCTGATGAACTCCACCCTCCTCTATTGCATCACATAGTACGCGCAATTCTTCTCTCTCGTTCATGAAATGAAATGAAATCGTTTATTAATCATGTAGGCAATTGAAATAGCGCTTATGACAAGTCAGTGCAAAAGTAAAAGAAATTTATATATAGAAATCAGTATCAACTAATGTATACATACATACATAGCATCTTCAAAATACACTCGGCAATTACATACACTAAATCTATTTATTATTATTATTTTTCCATATTTTACTATGGAGTAGTCCAGAATCGTTATATATTGGGGAGGGTCGTCGATATGGACCATAGGCTTTTGCTGGTGGGAGGATACTTGTATCCGACCGGATAGCGACCACCGTACATTGGTGCTAAAACCTGCCATAGTGGCCCACCTTGTGTGGGTCGCGTTCCAGGGTCAGCCAGTGTATATCCGGTTCTCCCCATGGGGCTTGCCCCCTGATCCTAACCCTTTTTCCATCCCTTTTTCCTTCCCCTCCCCCTTGGCCCTTTGGCAGGCCGGCATGATCTTGCCGACCTACGATGGACACATTGTTTATCGTTGGTCGACACTATTCTTGGATTGCGCTACACTTACCATCAGGTGTAGCGTAGTCACTTTGCCGAGACATGATAAAAAAAAGGCATTATCGAAACGGCACGTGTTTTAAAACTACCACCGGATCCAAAAAAGACCCCTCTTGAGCAGACCCGGCGAAACAAACTCAAGTGGGCTTCCTTTACCCCTGGATGTAACGCGGCGCGACCCAGCCCTGAGATGATCCAGCTAGACAAATGTAGCCCACTAAGGGCTTGTTTTTGGTCCGGTCTTTCAATCCAAATTATTTGCGGAAATACAAAGACTTTTATATAATAATATATAATTAGTTATAAGGCAGATTAATACGTATCATGTGTATCTCCAGATTGTTGTTTTAAAACTACCACCAGATCCAAAGGCGACCCTTCCTGAGAAGACCTGGCGAAACAAACTCATCTCTAACTTGCTCCGATTTTCGGATTTCAAAGCCAGGCAACCCTTATCCATGAGCAGATTTTCATAGGCAACCCTATATTACTGAATTCGCAATGAAATTTCCTTCATTTTGATATACTTTTGAAGCGGAAAGCAGATGAGCGCAATTACCACTTTTTTGTTACCTCTTTGCACACGGCAACCCGGTAGTAGTGCCCAGAAAAAGGTAGGCAACCTAGCTTTTTCAGGTAGCATACATTGTACACTTTTCATTGAAGGTTCATTTTTTTGCTAAACAGATCAGTGAAATTATAAAAAAAAAAAAAAAATCATGTTTTAATTAATCATATCCTTGACCATATTCTTTTAGGCAACCCTATTGGTATGTGATCAGCAACACATTTTATACCCGAAAATATATGTTCATCCGGTAAACAGATGGGTGAAGGTCGATGTTAGGTGGGATCTCCTACATTACAGCAAATATTTTTATATACATACTGTCATTGTTTTTAATAAGTTTATAGTGCCAGCAATAAATGTTTTCTTTCTTTCTTTCAATTACCTATTTGATGAATTTTATTACCTCTAAGATAATATAGGGCCATCTATTAATTCATACGAGTCGAAAATATTTTTTTTACATACAAACAACTACCCTGAAGTGGTAGGTAGAGGTGTAACCAGTGCAGCCACAATTTCACCGACCGTATCTCCGTCTCATAATGATAAGGGGCGAGCCAATCTCCATATCGGGCACAAATCCATACTCCGGGCTGATACTAAAATTTTGTGATACAAAATTACAATATTACTTTTACCCGAACCGGGGATCGAACCTGAGACCTCAGCACAGCAGTCGTACCGCATAACCAATAAAACTGTGCCAAAGGGGTAATCTCCTTTTTTAGTCAATAAAATTATTCTAATATAAGCACAAAATATGAAGTACTAACTTTATATTGGAAACATGCCTTGGGGATAGGAAACGGAAGCCCGCAAGATATTAATAGTAATTCGCAACAGAAGTTAAACGGGGGTGGACACGCAATTGATATCCGCTCTAAGCAGGTCATGCAAGTTTACTTTACACTTTAACCTAGTTTTTTTACATAACACCATTATTATTTTAGTAAATCGATTGTCTGCCTTTAAGTCTTAAATCATGGCATGACTAAATTAAACGAAATAAAGAAATTGTATTAGAGTTATATTAGGAAATAGAACTAATATAGGTATATTAACGTCAACCCATCTAGGAAAAATATAGACGCTATGTTATTTTATATTAAAAGAGGAGAAAATTTCCTCTCACATAACATGTTTTGATGAAGCCGCAACTATATGGAGTTAAAGTGAACATTCGAAATCTAACAGCGCGGGAACGTGGCCGCGTATTAAATTATTTATACAGCAATTAGCCAACGTTCCCGAGAGAAATACGTCCAGTTCATAATTCTGAATGTTAACTGAACACTGGATTAATGATACAGGTATTTTATAAGTTTTATTATTTGTTTTTGTCACCGTCTAAAAACCTAACACCGAATATTATTCATATCATATACTAGATGATATAAATAATAATTACCTAGTTATGCACCCTGCACCAGTTCATAACATGATACCAATTTACTTGACATTCAAATGACCTTATTTACTAAAGTAAAGACTCTATGTAACTCTATCCATTGAAAACATGATATGATTTTTCGCTGACCAATGAATTTTGCAGGTGTTCATGTTTAGATTAAAGTTCTTGGAACTAAATGAAAACATGTTGACTGTAAATGTGCAGACCACTGTCTGGAAGGTGGCCTTGTTATGATCAAAATTCCTAGAACTGAATACGTCTTGTAAATAAGATAAGAGTATAAATAAGGATATTTGTTAATTTTAATTCAGTCTCAAATAAATAAATCTTCATCGTGAAGAGTTGGACTCTACATTTTTGATTCAATAACCTCGTGACGCTCCCGCGTAACTTTTGTCTACCTACTTCTTAATAATAAACTAACAAACCACGTCATGTGAACTACAATTTCGGAGCTTTTGGAGACGTGAGCTACGCTTTTTGCTACATCGTAGCATTTCGGTTGAGTCTACGAATGCTACGCGCCGATGCAAACTACGCATCGTGCTGTATGCACTGAGAAGATGCTTTAAAGCAGACTACGCCATTTAGAACATTACTGAAGTCAGTATATTTTATTGCACATTCGTAGCACGCTGCATACAAATCTCAGAGCTCCCGACGTTTTATGTGGCTTGTGACATGTTCAGTTTTAATATAACCTCAAAGTCAGTGCGGTGTATTTGACTATTTTGAAGCATAGTATTCTTATTACATGACAACAGTAAAATGTGCTATACATTCTGAGTGATTTTTGCGTAAAATGGAATACAATTCCGTAGACGAATACTTCGTATCGTAACTTTGCATTTCTATGTTACACTGCGTGCAAACAATGCCAGCGACACTAGTCTAAATTTTAGTGTTATGTAACCAATATATTGATGTTTTGGCTATGTGATGTAGCACTGCGCATAATGTATCCAAACTTTGTATCGGATCCTCGAGTAAAATATTATAAAATATTTCTGTCTTACTTTATTTTGTACAAACATTGAGTAACGTGTTAAAATTGTATAAAGATTTGGCTAAGCTTTAAAATAAATAAAACATCTATATTCTTGTTTCTTCATTTATTTATATATGAACATGGTACCGTAGAATCAACCGATATGGATGTGGTGTTTTGAAATAAAACTAATTTAAACGGGGCGAACTGCAACCATGACCGATGAAATGCTTTTGAAACGGCGGGACCAAAAGTAAAGATAATCTGGGATAAAAACAGTTTAAATTCCTTTTATTTCTATATGTAATATTCGCGTAAACATAAGAAATCATTGGTATTAAATTTGAAAGATAGTTTAATCCAGAGTGTATTTACCAAGGTTAAATTGACTGATGATGCTATGAAGCAGTCATCAGTTGCCATCATCTCGTTAACGAATAACATGATAAGAGTTAGGCTCTATTGAATAGGGTTCTATAAGTAGTAAGCGTACTGATGGCGATCAAGGTCTGATGATAAAAGTTTGGGATTTTTAACTGCTAGAGTATTTTTTATAAAATCTCTGGAACCCTACTAAGCTTCATTAAAATTTATATGTACTAGGCAAACATTTATACCTCCAGAATTGAACTTGCCACTCCCAGCTTTTAGAAGCTCATCTATTTAGGCGTGTTCCGGGTTCCGCAGACTAGTTTCACAACAAAGCGTGGTCCTTCTACATTATATAACTTCCGTGCAAACCGAGTAAAAGCCTTTTAAAGCTTACATTGTTTTTTCAACACGGCAGTTTCTAAATGTAAACAACATTTCGTTCTTTCTGCCTAGCGTTATACCAAAGTCAGCCTTCCTGATACGATCTCACAGTCGAGATTAATGTTAACTAAAGGCAAATAAAATTAAATTTAGTTACACATGTATTTTTGTTTAAGCTCCCTTTCCATATTGGATTTAAACTAATGTTCCTGCAGAAAAAAACAGTCGAATTGATAGCCTCCTCCTTTTTTGAAGTCGATTAAAGAGTTGGGTAAAATACTATCTCAAATTTTAAAATAAGGCTCGAGCCAACTCTATTATATAACTCCTGAAATAAACATCAAAACTCTCCAATAGCGTCTGCAATATGTTTACTCGTACTGTTGAGTAATAATTATTTGTTAACAACATTGTTATTTTTGTAACAAAGTAAGAACTTGTTACAAAAATAACAATGTTGAGAGTTAAGAGACGCTAGAGAGGAGAGAGTGAAATAAAGTTATAACAATTATGCTACTGTAACGAACGAAGAATAAAATACAAGGAGATTGTAAAGACTATTCCTAACGGACAAGTTTTCTTGACAGTTTTTTTATCAATATCGTTTCAATATATTGATTATATTATATACAAATTGTGGCGTATCGCATTTTAATTTGATTAATATGGGTCTTTATGATAGGTATATTAATCAAAATAAATACTGAAGTTTTTTTATACTATCAACTACAATCAAAACATAAAGTATAATGCATCTTATTTGTGATCAATGTATTAGTAATAAAACATTGTTGTTGTATATTCGTGTAAACATTAATACATTGTTCTATTGTATATTTTATTATTTTTATGTAACTCAATTAATATAACATATTCTAGAATATAAATTGTTAGTTTAGTAATATAAATATCTATTTTACTTAGTGTCTTATAAACCTTCGACTGTCAAGCAAACTTGATCGTGTATAATTTTATCATGATTTACTATAAAATTACACGGTTCTCTGGGCATGTAAACGATGGAAGATGTTTTCCTTTGCAAGTGTTTTCATTAAAACTTTTATTCAAGCCATTGGCACGACTCGATTCTTTGTTATGGAACTGTAAAGTGAAGTGTCAGCAGCTTATTAAAAATAACAGTTACAATCTAAACTTTGAAATAGAGTACTTACAATCAAGTACTTTGTATTGCTTAATAGTATAATCGCTTAATTAGAACAAACAACCTTATGTTCCTGAGTTCAAATCCCATGTCAAGCAATCGTAATTTTGTTTATGTTTTCAATTCGAAAAATCACACATGAGTTTTTAAGGATTAAAATTTGAGCCCGGTATGACGATAAATTCGCCACCTCACATCACGGGACGGGAATTGGCGAACTGTGGCTAACCCTTTGAGAAATACCCGTGAACTTATGTTATGTGTATTATATAATAATATTATATTGACATAAGAATTTTCAAATCGTGGAATCCCAACATGTCAAATACACAACAAAGATCCAAAACGATTTAAACTACCGATCAAGTTGAAAGTCTTCGCAAGAAGTCAAAGCCAAACTAATACCAACGTAAACCCACAACTTTGGCCATTCCGAAGGTAATAAATTTTTAATTTTCCGCAACAAAAGTTTGAGTGAAAAGGTCTCGGGTCCCAATATCCATTACAGAATAATGTTAGCCGATCGTGGACATGGCGAGTCACTATTTCTATTTGTTAAAATGTACTTAGTCTTTATGCAGTATACAGTAAGTCAATCATACCTTAACGGCTAAACGATTTTGATGAAATTTGGCACAAAGGTAGACCATGATCTGGATTAGGACATAGGCTATTTTTTATCCCACAAAAGGCCGCTCACGCCACGGGCAAAAGCTAGAAGTTAATATTTTCAGTGCAATCCATATGTGCAGTTGATATAAAATGACAGTTTGCCACATTGCCGACATTTATTTCTCTGTTTATGAACGTCGCGCGCTGCCATTTTTTTAATGTAGCAAACAACCTGATAAGGATCGCAGGAAGTCGCTGGATGCAGGCCGCTTCCAACAGGTCGGTCTGGGAATCTTTGAGGGAGGCCTATGTTCAGCAGTGGACGTCTTGTGGCTGATGATGATGATGATGATGAAACAACTTTTCTGCACGATGCTTATTACTTAAATGCATTATTTAATTGTTAACAAAATCCTTCTTAATATTTGGACTACTTCTACTACTTCAAGTGCCTAATACTTGGAGGGCAGACGTAAGTTAAACACCGCGCAATAAATTCAACATGTACATTCGGCGCTTGAGTATTATTAAAATCGTTCGTTCTAAAAACTTCGATAGCAAATTTTAATTGGCTTAAAGGCTCTTGGCTTAATCTCGCGTTGTTTTAATTAAATTCGACGGTATTGACTCATATTCAAAATTTCTGTGCGATTTAATATAGAACAGGAATATTGTTTTTAATAAGAGCGTTTTTGCTCGAGTAAGGTACTGGTAATATCTCTAAAATTGAATTTCGAATGACAAAACAGTATAATGACGTAACTCGTCAACTCGTCAGGTGGTGGTAAGATATTCATATCCGCCCGGATAGCGACCACCGTACATATGGTGTTAAAACTGCCATAGTGGTCCACACACCTTGTGTAGATCGTGTTCTACAACCAGTTTATATCCGGCTCTCCGATTGGCTTGCGACAGGACTTGATAGATGGTTGGAGCGGGTATAAGGGTTCATCCTTGTATCCCTGTGCCTGCATAGGTCATCCACCTGCCTTGTCTCAGGCTCCACGATTTGTTTCTTCCCTCTTCGGAGTGTAAAGAAGCATGTATACAGGCCGGCATGATTCTGATGACCACCGAAAAACTCATTGTTTGTGAGTATTCGCTGTTTTTTTGGATTGCACTGCGCTTACCATCAATTGTTCTAGACTGATTAGACGAAATAGATTAAGATATGATTAAGTTTATAAAATACGCTCATACAAGCTATGTTTTGACATACGCTTATCCATTATTTATGAATAAACTAGCTTTTGGCCACGGCCTTTTCCTAATCTAGGTTATGGTCTACTTGTGTGCCAAATTTCATCCAAAACCGTTCAACCGTTAAGGCGTGATTGACTACCAAACATCAAAATTCAAAAGCAAAAATCCAAACTTTCATATTTATAATAGTAGTAATATAACACTTGTTTAATCAGTCTAGACATTAATTATAGCCTTCTAGTAAAGTATAACATGTTGCTTACATCTGCTATGTATGGCGTGGTAATAACTATGAAAAATCACCGCAATATCAAGGTAATTAATCATAGAGCGCTCGTATATCAATAAAAAGTGTTGTTTCAAACGCTTCTGGTTGGTATGATATTCTTGAGTTCCGTGCGGTTTTTAAAGGTAGTAGAAATTGTTCGTAATAAATCTTCACATAAAAGCTCACATCTGTATCCCGGAAGGGGTAAATTCAGAGGTAATTAGTGTTGTATCCACGTTTTGCTTATTTTTTGCCTATAATGTGAGTGTACGATCCTTTCGCCTACTAAATATTTAAATTTCGATATTTAAATACTAAATCAACGCTATTTAACAGATAAAATATAAGACGGTAAAATACAAAATGATCAAGCTATCAATGTTCCGGGTCTAAAGGAAACCCTATCTAACAGAGAGGTGACACTGCTGATGATTACAGACATGATACTACTAAAAATAATCCCGAAATGAGGCTATATTATTTTATGAAATTTATCACGCATTGTTTGGATCATTAAACACAATGTTGTTTTATTTAAATAAAATTAAATAACAAATACATATAAGTAAAATAATAAAAGCGTGTAATTTTTTTTTTTCTTACCGTAATTAAAACCCATAAAAATCAGCCGGAATCAGCTGTACAGCGCGGCACGTGACGCTATTTTCGTACTGTCTGTAGTGGTTCAATAATTTATAAGACGTAATTTCAAACCCAGGATGTACGGGATTGTTTACCATATTTTTCAGTCCAGTGAATATAGGGTCAACACGTCTTGTTTATCTCGCCCCATTCATTTTATTGTAGCGGTCTTCCGGAGGTCGTCGTTCTTTCTTATCTCTACTTTCGTCGACGGTTCTATATATAGACCGACTCATTTGTGCACGTCTTGCTATGTGTATTTCATTTATACAGTATTAAGAATAATTCAGTAAGATTTGTTTATTTTGGAAATAGGAACCTGTGATGTAAACCCAATACAGACATGTCATTTTAGATTATACAGGGTTATTTTTAAAACACTGACAACCTCGCAGGGCCATATAGCTGACCCCATAAGGAACAACTTTCGTTCTACGAATTTGGACATAACTCAATACATAAGAAAAAAAATGATTTTACAGGTTTTTGTTATGTAGTGTTTTTGTTCGTACGTCTACGTTTCAGTCATAAACGAACGACGCGACGCTCGCGCCCGCTTGCGCTGCTAATAATAATAATCTAGTTAATTTCTATTGCTCGCGGGGTTTGTAGCCAGTATGTATATACCTACACTGAGTCCACAATCCCTTCATACTTTACCAGGCTTAGGACTAGCTACATTAAACAATTAAAAACCAATACAGTATTTAAACATCTAAAATATGTTACGATTACGTAACAAAATATTTTTTTGTCGTTTTCTAAAGTTTAATTAAACCAATTTAATATTGGTAGTTTGGTTTCTTTACTTTTTATTGTTTAATGGAGGCGTATTTAAATATTGGAATCAGCGTGCTATAGTGAAATCAGCTGACGGCTGGGTGTAGGTATTATCGATCGATACGGCGCGGCCGGCTACGGTCATTGAACTGACGCGCGCGCCCGCGTGTATTACGTAATCTGCGATGCGCGCAGAGCGTAGGTAACATTCAAGACGGAAATTAAATTCATACTTATTTTTGTATGAGAATAAAATCTAACAAATTATGAAAAGTCGTAGAACAAAAGTAGTAGCAAATGACCTTAGGAATCTAGTCCTGCGAGGTTGTCAGTGTTTTAAAAATAACCCTGTATACTTATTTTTCTTACAAGGTGCGGATAGCCATAATTGATTGCATATCCATAGCAATTGGTAAGCCAAAACCAGTCAAGTGGGAATCAGATTCATGTACCAAGAATTACGTTTAATCCGCATAATAAATAACATTTATCTCGGTGTGGAATCGAATTTACGGCTTCTCGCTTCACAGCCGGCTACTCGCTCATTGCGCCGTGGAGGTGTAATATTTTTCCTTTTTTAGTCCATTTATATTATATTACTGTATAAACAATGTTATCCAAACATACACCGTTTTATTTTACTTATTATCCGTCGATATATTATTTTAAACTTATAACCAATATTAAAACACGCGCCCGAGGACGCCTCAAAAATCACCATCTTGACATAGAGCCATGAGAACCAATGTTCTTACCACGACTTCAACTAAAAAGTACATGCTCAAGATCGAGAGAAGTGGAAGAGTTTAAGTAGTAATACGAACCTTGATAGAAAACTGGGATAACGCCAAGCAGTAAAAGGACTATAAATCATATTTACGATAACTGCCTACCACCAATTCAGTGCTCCACATAACTCCTAGTGCAGTTTGCTTGTGGCAAGAAATCTTGACTGGCAACTAAACAAATGAAATAACGTAAGATATTATTTATTATTTTAAACATAAAATGGAATTCAAAAACATAAAATAGAATAGATTCGTTGTTCCATACAAATGCTGCATCTATATGCATTAAAATGTCGCGACCAAAATACGAAACAAAATTTAAAATATAAATGTACAGGGAAAAGGACTGTGATAGTTCAACCAAAAGTAATTCTGCTTTCATAGGAGGCGGGAACCCTATTATGCTAAAAGTCAGATAAATATAATACTTTCCGTGCAATGCAGGAAATTTGAGTTTAGCATTAATGTTTTATAATAATACTAGCTGTCCCGCGCGGCTCCGCCCGCGTGATCTGTATTTTCCGGGATAAAAGTAGCCTAACAGTGGCGCCATCTGTCAGCAATGTGTCACGCACCGACGCCATCTACTTAAAATATTGGTTTGTAGTACATGCTATGTATCAGAGATGGCGCTGTATTTAAAAAATGATTTTCCCTATTTTCCCGCTTTTCTATTGAAATTTTTCCTAGATTTTCGTTGCTATAAACCTCACGGAGCCCGAGACCTTTCCAACGAATGCAAAACCGTGGAAATCGGTTCGTGCGTTCTGGAGTTATATCGTCAGGAAGGAAAACCCGACTTATTTTTATATAATAGATAGTGCCTTAAAAAATGAATCTACATACTTTTATTAGATCTAATTCTTTGAATATAATAATAATAAAAGCCTTTATTTACTGACCAGAGTACAGTACAGTTTTACCTTATAAACTCCTTTGCAAAAAAAACGGGCACCTTACACACACACTTTACCTTAGCTTTTCTATGGGTAAATATTATTATATTTTTAGTATGTCATTAGCTTGGATGACTAGAAATTTCTTATTATCAATGAGAATCTAGTTTTTTAACACTTTTATCCTGGTATCGGTGTTTTAGTCAATGTAAACAGAGAGCCGTGTTAAAATGGACATTTTTATGGGTATAATGAAATTAAGACTACGAGTATTTTTATGGTATTTTAATAAAAGAGACATTAAAAAATAAAAATTAATAACGAGTATGACCTCCTCTTGCAGCGATTACGGCATGTAATCGTCTTGGCATGCTTCCCACCAGGCTTTTGATGGTGTCCTGTGGAATGTGTTCCCACTCAGTCGAGATTACACGTTTAAGCTCTCTGATGTTTTGTGGAGGTGGTTGGACAGATCGTACTCGCCTTTTTAGGAGGTCCCAAACGTGCTCAATGGGGTTAAGGTCGGGGCTCCGCGCTGGCCAATCCAAACGACGAATACCGACCTCTTGCATATAAGCATCTACGTCGCCAGAACGGTGGGCCCGAGCATTATCGTCCATGTAAATGGCATCTTCACCAATTACAGTCAGTGCGGGTTGTGCATTTTGAGAAAGGATTTCTGTTATGTACCTATGCGCATTTAGTGAGCCATTTTCTATGAATACTATCTCGGTACGATAGTTGGAAGTTACGCCCGCCCAAAACATAACGGACCCTCCACCATAAGGGGTGATTTCTTCAAAACACACATCGGCATAGCGTTCCCCTGGTCTTCGTAACACTCGCCGACGTCGGTCCTCACCATGCAGACAAATTCGAGCCTCATCGGAGAAGAGTACGCTACTCCAGTTACCTGGTGTCCAAGATAGGCAATTTCTAGCGAACCTCAACCGCGCAATCCGGTGCTCACGGAGTAACTTGGGGGCCCGCGCTGGTCGTCGACTACGTATATCAGCAGCTAAAAGTCTTCTCCTCACAGTCCATAGGCTAACTTGTGCTCCTCGTACCTCTTCAAGGTTTCTTTTGAGGTCTATGTAACTGCATTTGCGGTTCCTCAGCGCCTGAGTCACTAAAAAGCGATCGTCTCGCGGCTGTGTGCAACGTTTTCTCCCAGAACCTTGCCTTCTCTGAACGGAACCTGTCTCTTGGTATCCAGTCCAGGTTCTTTGTACGGTTGAACGACTCACGTTTAACCGCTGTGAGACGTAACATTGGCTACACCCCTCTTCCAGCAGCGCTATAATTTTACTAGCTCTCATTGCTTTTTCTGCCATTACGATAGACACAAAGATATCTGTTTTAAGTCACAATAAGGCAGAATTATGCGATAAACATAAATTGTTGTACTAAAAATAACGAAAAGTTACTTTTAGTTGCTTGATAACCTTTTAACCGCAAACCCGCGAAAAGTGTCACAAAATGAAAAAGGGATTAATAATTTAAAAAACAAAAGTTTTGAATTTGGAATGAACTTTTTTTCATACCCAGACTCTTTATTAAGTGCCAGTAACATAGTTTGGCTATTAAAACCTCTGAAGAACTAAATTATTACCAATAATGTTAAAAAATCAAACCCGCCCGTTTTTTTTGCAAAGGAGTGTATATTGTAATAATAAATCTAGTTTGGTGAAATAAAAATATGCAATTCTATTAGGTAGTATACATTTTTCAGCAACCAGTTTGTTGGTCAGGTTGTCCTTCGACATAGGCCTCCACTAGTTTCTTCCACTCTTCTCTATCACGAGCTAATCTTCTCCATTCTTTTGGTAAGCCGTCTTCCCATCTCTTGATTTGACGTCCCTTTTGTCTTATCCATTTCTGGGATACCATTCCATTACGTCTATGTCCATTTTTCTCTGTTCGTTCGCATAATGTGACCCGTCCAGTTCCATTTAAGTTTCTTTATTTTTTTAATAACATCGTTTACTCTTGTCTTTTATAAAATGGGATTCTTTGAAAACATAGCCGTAAAAGTTCTTGAGATTGATTTTAAGCCTTAACAAAAATGGAGGGTGTGGTCCAGTCATTTTAGCTTAAATTAGGTAAGAATCTCGGAATTCGAGATACCCAGCTGAAAGTCTGTAAATACATATTGACACCCTAAAAGTTGTCTCAAAACCTACATATGGTAGGGTGTGCGCAACTATTAAATTTCAAGGTCAAAGGTCACAAAAATATTTAATAGACCGCGCGCTCTCCGCCCTCTATCTCGAAAACGGCACACCGTATGAAAAAAAGTTTTAAACAAAATTTGTAGAAAATTTTGTATTCTACAATATTGATAATGGATACAAATAGTAAAAAACCCATAGGAAATGAGATATTTACAAAAAAAGCGATTTTTGTGACCTTTGACCTTGAAATTTAATAGTTGCGCACACCCTACCATATGTAGGTTTTGAGACAACTTTTAGGGTGTCAATATACAAGTATTTACAGACTTAACAGCTGGGTATCTCGGATTCCGAGGTGAACTTACTAAAATGACTGGACCAGTGATGTTTTGAGGGGTTTGAGTGGTAGAGCCACGCTGTAGACTGTTTTGTCTACAGCGTGAATGGGCTGGCTCGACCGGGTCGTTACCACTGTCTCACAGAAAACCGACGTAAAGTAACGGCTTGCTGCTGCGTTTCGTACGGTGAGTGAGATATCCGGAAGCCCAAATCCCCTCCCCTTCCCAATCCCAAATTATCCCTTTCCTTTAAGGTCGGCAACGCGCCCATGATTCTGATATTGTGGGCGTACATGGGTGGTGGAGATCACTTACCATCAGGTGACCCACTTGCTCGTTTGCCGGCCTATGCCATAAAAAAAATATATATATATATAAGTTTGACTTCTTTGTCTGTCTGTTTATGTATCTGTCTGTAGCATCGTAGCGCATAATAATGATAGGTTCTTGCAGAAAGGTGGAGTTTAGGCAGGCGGACTGTTGTTAAAACTACAAGCCATATCTTTCGGTAACATGTGTTAAAAAGAATGTTGCACGGAACATAGTAGGATATGGGCAGGTAGAAGAAAAAATAATTAATGTTGCTTCTATGTTTTTGTGCACAACATATTTTACTATTGTTCAAGGCGGCGCGGCGCGGCGTTTAGGATTAAGAATAGATGTCAGATTTTGCTTCTGGCAATTATCAAATTAAATTTACTCCACACACCTATTGTGTGTAACAACACATGTGTGTGTGTGTTATTGAATGTGACAAAAGTCACACTTACTTGTTTTATTGACCTGTTATGCAGAAGCACGACTTGAGACATTTGGATGTTGTTTTCGACTCGGACGTTCGATCCAGCTATTGGCTGGAATATATTGTATCCTATTTAGATAAATAAGTGACACGAACGACTTTTGATAGTTTGATCAGACTGTAAGAGAAAAACCCTGTCACGGCCTAAGTCGTCTACTATTTTTTAAAACAGAGCAAATCCCAGGGGTCTCTTTCCAGCCTATGTGTTCCACTATTTTTTACACAGAGAAAAACCCGGGTATCTATACCGAGCTTAAGAGTTCTATTTTTTACAAATTTCATCTTTCGTACAATCCAACCATCATTGGCCGTCCTCTACATTGTATACCTCAGTAAGTACTACGCAACTTTGATCCCGCAATCTCCAGACCCGGAACAAATATTTGCGGATCACACAAACATTATCGTGATGCGGGAATCGATCGCGTCCCGCTTCAACCCTCAAATAAAGCCTTTAGAACGAATACATCTGATATTTTTTATCCTCTAGATACATGGATCGGCGACGTCTGATGGATATAATATTTTAGGTACGTTTCCTAAGGTTAGTAATGTTTTGTGCAATTATTTTTCTTGAAAAATATGACAAATCGAAATTAAAATCGCGGATTCAAAATCTGCGCCAAGACTCTGAATTTATGGAGTAACATACGTGTGTATTCATTGTTAATAATCGTTCGCTTTAACGTTAAAAAAATCGCGAGGGAGTTGGCATTCCTGTGAATTTTCCAACAAAGGTATGTTATGTTATGTTGGTTATGTCTGAGCCCGGCTAAGGCCTAACACTTCTAGAGTAATCCCTTACTTAGCAGTGGGACGCATATAATGTAGAGCTAGTATGTACAGTATTATTTATTTTAAAAAGCTTTTTACAAACATTTTTAAATACGACATTTATAAGAACTTTTAAATTATAAAAAAGAAAAATCACCTCTAATGCGAAGCCTAGGACCCTGGCAACCGGCAGTTAAGATTCCAGAGTGAGGAACCGCCTCATAATGCGGGCCGTGTCTAACAACACCGCTTTCTGAATCTTGCTCTTGATCCAACGACGAATTAAGAGGCTGTGGAGAATACAAAGTATTTGTTTTTTATATAGCATAGGCCGGCAAACGAGCAAGTGGGTCACCTGATGGTAAGTGATCTCCACCCATGCACGCCCGCCACCAGGAGAATCATGAGCGCGTTGCTGGCCTTAAAAGAAAGGGATAATTAGGGATTGGGAAGGGGAGGGGATTTGGGCTTCCGGATATCTCAATCACCGTACGAAACGCAGCAACAAGCCGCTACTTTATGTCGGTTTTCTGTGAGACAGTGGTAACGACCCGGTCGAGCCAGCCCATTCATGCTGTAAACAAAACTGTCTACAGCGTAGCTCTACCACTCTAAAGTATTATTATTATTAGCGTTATTGTGTTAACATGGATGAGCCATGATCTAAATACTATTGGAAAAATATGAATGCATTTATCGAATCGGACTTTTCAAGGATATAGCGTAACGATACACTATGCAAAAAATATAGTATAATTTTTCAAAGGAATGTTCGTGTCATCATCCTTACCCCTGTCCTATATTATGCGGTCCAAATATAGACAAATAAACTGAAACACGCCACATAAAATAAGTTTTTATACTATTGACCAGTAAACTAGTACGTGAGTCACATATAAAAGGATTATTTGGGGTTTTGGGCCTCCAGATATCTCACTCACTGTGCTAAACACAATAGCAAATTGCTACTTCATATCAGTTTTCTGCGAGATAGTAGTAACGACCCGATCTTGCCGGCCCATTCGTGCAGTAAAAAAAAATCCATAATGATTTCTTACGTTTACGCGAATGTTACTCATTGAAATAAAACTAATTTAAACGGATTTTATCGCGGTTTTTTATTTTAATTATGGTCCCGACGTTTCGAAAGCTTTTCAGCCTTCGTGGTCACGGGGTGGACTCAGCATAGAAATTCCATAGCATAGATCTACCATTTATGTAAAAATAAAATCTTTATAGTGACAAGTTGGAGACAACCACTTTAAACAAATATGTTTGTCCAATATTCAATTAAATAAATAAATTAAATGATTTCTTTTACACCCAACACACAAAACACAGAATTTTACAAATGTTGGAAAAACATTCATTGAGTGTACATACTGCAAATATTACGCTTAAGTACTGACTACTGCTATACTTAAGTACTCCTGTAGGTAGCGAGAAGCTAGATAGTTCATTTTATATTAAACACTACTCGCATTAATCTCAAAAAGTAAATGACACATACCTTCATACCTAGGTAGATGTGTACCCAGTACACCCATATTTCACGGAGCGTATCTTCATCCCATGATGTAATAAGGGGCGAGCCTATCGCCATATCGTATACAATTCCAGACTCCGGGTTGATATTAAGCATTTCGTGATAGAAAACCCAGTATCACTTTTACCCGACCCGGGGATAGAACTTGAGACCCCAGCAGAGCAGTCGCACCGCAAGCAGTCTTAAAAGTAAAAGATAGTATTATAATAAGCGGTCTTATAACTAATCAACCAATCACATTTGGTTATAATGTTCCGTCTTACAGATTTGTTTGTCTCCGTACAACATGTTTTTGTCCATGCACAAAGTTTTGGCATGGCTTTAACGATCGGCTGCCATGACGTACCCTTCTCGGAAATATGGAAAATTATGGGCCACAGCTGGTTAATAATGATGGTGTGGGCAAAACGTATTAGTGATATTACTTTGAGTTGTATTTAAGTATTCAGGGGATCGGTATTAGTGTAATATTATTTATATTAAACGTGGTATGTTTATTAATAATATATATGTCAAATATATTATATATTTTTAAATATAAAAGAAATTCAGATATAACGCCGAATAGCATAAAGTGTAATTTTATTTAATCATATTTTTTTTTCTGAGATAACGACTAGCGCATCATTGGACTGCGCTGGTCGCCTCGAGTCTTACTTGTCTTACCCAGTACATTAGCTTCAATGTCCTTCAAACTGAAACAAACCAGTTACACACTGCACTTTCAGGAAAAGGCAAAGCGGCTTCTCGGATATAAGGGACCTACCACTGTAGAAGGTGGGCCGTCTAAGTCGATACCATCGCTTTGTCTTTTTGTTCGTTTGTACACATGTAATATGTAAGTGTGACAGCCACATTTCTCCATACGGCGAATTATCACTAAAGTGTGGTAGAACTACACTGTAGACTTATGACGGTATTTTATAATTGTTTAATTTTGTTTGTTTGTTTGTAATTATCATGAATGCTTTATCTCCCTCTCTTTGACAATTACCATAAGATCTTGAACCTTGACCTTCTTGAAGGTCGGCAACGCGATGATTCTGCTATTATTATAGGCGAGATTCATCTAGTAGTATAAGTTTTTTTTTTTTTAATTGAAAGACGAGACGAACAACGCGCTCGTCTTATGGCAAATACCACGCATGCTCATAAAAATAAGCAACACCACACAGAACGTTAAATAACAAAGCACTACATGACACTGAACTGCGCTCGTCACCCTGATACATAAGACTATAAGTCTCACAATGGCCAGTAATTTTACTGGCTTCAATGTCCTTTAAACCGAAACACAACTGCGCTGACACACTGTTGGCGGCAGAAATAGACAAAGCGGTGGTACCAACTCAGACGACCGGGAGGGCGCGAGAGCATACGAGGGACCTACCACGTTTTAATACAATGTAATAAGTGCTGTGAGCATGAGTACGTAACTCACTTGTTAGTTTGCAGACCTCTGCTATAAAAAAATCAAACAAATAAAATACAGTTTAAATAAAAGAAAATGGAACAATACATTTTGCTCCAGAAATAATAATATTGTTTAAATTTGTCACGAAAGGAGACAGGTGAAGTGAATAAAAGCGTATAAGTTATTCAAAATGTACAGACGACGTATAGTGGAGCCAGTATTGAAATTCATAGAGAGGTAACTATAGAGTAAGCAATTGTAAACTTTGGGATGTGCGACCGAATCAGCGATAGTGACTTATATGTTTTATATAAAACTAGCTTTTGCTCGCGGCTCCGCCCGTGTGATTTTCATACAAACTTTCATCCCCTATTTTATCCCCTTGGGGGAAGAATTTAGCAAAATCCTCTCTTAGCGGATGCCTACGTCATAACATCTACCTGCATGCCAAATTTCAGCCCGATCCCTCCAGTGGTTTGGGCTGTGCGTTGATAGATCACTATGTCAGTCAGTCACCGTTGAGTTTTATATATTTAGACTAGATGTCCCTCTCGCTTTCACCTGCATGTTACTGCCCTGCTCCTGCTCATAACGTGACATACATATAAACCTTCCTCATGAATCACTCTATCTATTACTGAAAACTGCATTGAAATCCGTTGAATAGTTTAAAAGATCTAAGCGAACAGCGGAAGCGACTTCATTTTATACTATGTAAAGATTGTATGGAAACTATCGTGGTAGAATACCTCATAACGTATCTATAAAAATACATACAAAGTGGACGTAGCGCTATCGTTGCGGGTTGTGGCTTTGATCTGGGTTGTACTCTTTAAAACATACTTTACATGTACTCGGTTTATTGACTTATTATATAAAAATCGAATCTTGAATTTGAAATTTAATATTTTTATTATGTAAATATTTTAATAATACTTGAAGGGAATTGATTCTATTTCTGTATAAAACGATTTATTCGATACATGCCTAAGTTTGCTATGGATCCCTTTAAGTGTCTCCATAAAGGGGATTCTAACGTGGAGCTGTTATTGTAACTTGACCGGGAACATTTCGTTAGCCTACATCTAAATATATAAAACTCAAAGGTGACTGACTGACTGACTGACATAGTGATCTATCAAAGCACAGCCCAAACCACTCGAGGGATCGGGCTGAAATTTGGGATGCAGGTAGATGTTATGACATAGGCATCCATCTGCTAATAAAGGGGTTTGATAAATTCTACCCTCAAGGGGATAAAATAGGGGATGAAAGTGCTGTTCACGCGGGTGGAGCCGCGAGCAAAAGCTAGTCTTTAATATAAATAATAGTCACACACAAGTCCTTGACGCCACAGTAAGCTACGATTATATTGTGTCGTAGGTATCAAGAACTACGCGACACTTTCGATCTCATAATACCCCGACCCGTAAAAATATTTGCCTCGATGCGGCCACACGTTTCACCGAGAGACACTCGCCTACTTAACCACGGAGGCTGCCAATATGTAATATACTAAAAGTATTCCCTTATTAAAAAAATAGAATCAGAAATAGAAATTGTTACTACAGTATTTCGTAGCTCAGTGCATGTCACAGATGTGATCTAGTGCAGTATGTAATGGAAACAGGCTTCACTTCATACGCTGCACGTATCTAATACCAATTTTATTATAATAAAGTATTTCTTATTTTACGAAATAAATGTGTAAATGTTTTATTGCCGAGATCAGAAAACGAGCAAGTCACTTGATGGTTAGCGATTTCCACCGCCCATGAATGCTTCTTAGAAGAATCATGGGTGCGTTGCCGATCTTAAAAAAGGGACAGTAAATGGTTTGGGAAGGGCAAGTGTACCGTATAAAACGCAGCAGCAAGCAGATACTTTACGTCGATTTTCTTTAAGATAATAGAAACAACACTGCCCATTAATTTTGTATACAAAAGTATGTACATCACCTTTAATTTGTCCTTTTTAGCCCCTGGCAAAATAGAGACGCAACATCTTTTGATGGTTGACATAATATTAAGACTACACTGAAATATTATTTATTGGAATTAGAGCAGCTCAATTTATGCCAATGAGGAACGTTTTAAAGTAAAATTATAAATTTAAAATATTTTTTGTGCATGATCCTCAAGAGTACTACGAATAAATTTACCACAATAAGCAATAACAGTGTAGACCAGTCCACACAAGCAGCCACCCGTTCACGAGCATGACGAATTGATGACGAAACATTACGTATGCTCGGCAACGTTCGAAAGTTATAATTTGATTCGAACACCGTCTCGAATTTAAATTTGGAACTCCACACGTGATTCAAAACAACAGAATTTGTAACAAATTTGATTTGAAAGTTGGTCATACATTTTCCGGACATACTGCCAGTACCGTATAACATATATACGCTGTGATGAATGCTTTGGTAACCGCAGTGTATCTTGGAAATACTATCGGTTGATAATGATCTAACATATACATCTCATAATATTAGATAACATGTGAAACGAGAGGACGTGGGTTCGATTCCTGCAACGAGACAAATGTTTGTGAAAATATCAGGTTCTTTAGAATTATTGGGAGAATACAATAATAACATTTGATGCAATATTGTTCAAAGCAAATATCTTCAAAGTCTCAATCCGTTTTTTTACTTTTGTTTGATACAATGACACATTTTATTTATAAATTATTCAAAGTTCAAACCAGCTTCCGCAAATAGGTTTTATATC
This sequence comes from Amorpha juglandis, assembly GCA_949126905.1. Lineage (NCBI taxonomy): Eukaryota > Metazoa > Arthropoda > Insecta > Lepidoptera > Sphingidae > Amorpha > Amorpha juglandis. The sequence continues at coordinate 5,459,597 of OX421386.1, read as the reverse complement.
GAACAATGTTTGTGTGATATAATTTTTTTTCGGGTCTTTTCCTCATGCAAATAAATGGTTGGTCGTAAAAACTACAAGCTAAATCTTTCTGGAACATGTGTTACAAGTAATGTTGCGCTGACCCTACTACGATAAGGACATTAAAAAATTAAAATATGCGTGATGTGTATACATTTTTTTTATCTTTGTGGTAGAGCCACGCTGTAGACAGATTTATCTACAGCATGAATGGGCTGGCTCGACCGGGTCGTTACCACTATCTCACAGAAAACCGACGTAAAGTAGCGGCTTGCTGCTTCGTTTCGTACGGTGAGTGAGATATCCGGAAGCCCAAATCCCCTCCCCTTCCCAATCCCTAATTATCCCTTTCCCTTAAGGTCGGCAACGCGCCCATGATTCTTATGGTGGTGGGCGTACATGGGCGGTGGAGATCACTTACCATCAGGTGACCAACTTGCTCGTTTGCAGGCCTATGCTATAAAAAAAAAGCAAAGTGACTACACTATATCGTGAAATACAATGCAAAGTACACTACAATCCAAATATAATTTAGTCAAACAAGGGAAATCTCGTACCTCGACTGTCTACAAAATTATACCGACCTTAAGCTTCCTTTTATTTTCAAACAATCTATTATAACAACGTTCTTTATAATCGTATTTCCTCGAGGACTGTTTAAATAAAATAAGGGAAATCCTAATTAATAAGATTCAGGGATATATTGGAAGGAGAGTGGTCCGTCAGTAGCCGATCAATACGGCTTATCAGCTCTTGAGGGTGTTTATAAAACAGGAAATTCAATTATTTACGTTGAAAAGACTTCTTTGATGTATCCTGATTAGTATGAGCCTGGTTGAGAAACAAATTTTACAAGTTCTATTTCCACAAAGTATATTAATTCATGTGTTCCATATCGGGTTCGTGCTTTGTCTATTTCTGACGCCAAGCAACAATATGTTACTGTTGTGTTTCGGTTGGAAGGACATTAAAGTATAAATACTTTGTACCACTGTTCTCTTTGGAATAAGGCAGTTTCATTTTTTATATGTGTTGTTTAAAATAATATTTAAATAGTTGTGTTAATTTAATAAGCTTGTGGTGTTAACCTATAAGTAATTGTTACATTTGTAAACGTTTTTTTTATGTTTTGTGTTCTTTCTTAATATAAATGTAAACAATTGTTGGTAAACCAAATAAAAAAAAAAAAAAGCCAGTGAAATTACTGGGCATTATGCGACTAAACATCGTATGTCTCGGGGTGACGAGCGCAGTCCAGTACCATGCAGTGCTTTGTAATGCAAAGTTCTTTGTGGTGTTGCTTCTGTTTTGGGATAGACTTGGCACTTACCATTAGACGAGCAACCTGCTCGTTTTTTTACGTGGATGCAAATACGCAATAAAATTTCAACCCACATCAAGTAAAAATTGAGATAATATTTTTCATTTGCTAAATTCACTGACTTAAATCAATTATTAAAAGTTCTATTTTGCATAATCGTAGGGGAATGTGTCATTTATAATTTAAAATGAAATACAAAACAATATCTCAATTTTAACTTGATATGGGTTGGAATGATATTTCATATTTGCATCCATATAACTTAATAAAAAATGTATCAGTACGTATTACTAATAGTATATTTTTGTTTGTTGAGATTTAAGGCAATGCTATGGGGCCTTGGCATAAAAGACATCATGCTATGCGAAGCGATTTATCGTTATTATATTAGTGATTTTTAAGTAAAATCCTAAGTTATAGCTTTATATTCATTTAGAAATACTAAATGAATATACTACGAAGCTGAACTATTTCATATTTTGTCATTATATGCTACGGGCATCGATTATAAAGTACTAAGTATTGGTCACCAAGTGGTCGAAATTGGATCGTAATTCATTTATTAACCGACTTCAAAAATGGAGGAGGTTCTCAATTCAACTGTATTTTTTTATGTGAAGGCTGAAAAGTTTTCGAAACGTCGGAACTAAAATTAAAATAAAACACCGCGATAAAATCTGTTGAAATTAATTTTATTTCAATAAGTAATATTCGCGTAAACGTAAGAAATCATTAGATTTTTATTATTGTTGCGTTTTATTAAACGTGTCTTATCTGTCAGTATACATTGGACTTTAAATTTAATATAGTGGGCTGTAACCTAAAAAAGAATGCCCCGTTCTGATTGTGAGCTGACGACTTATTTGCGTGACAAGCAAATATCATGGGGTTACGGTGAGGGTGGAAATTTGAAAAATGTCCGTGTGAATGTTTTATTACGGTAAATTGTTAATGACTTTTGGTATATATATCTTGTTTCTGTAAACGCTCAGATTGTTTTTATTTTCTTTAGGTTCAGTGTAATCGACTGTTTGTGCAAAACGCAGCAGCAAGCCGCTACTTCTCGACGGCTTTCTGTGAGACAGTGGTGACGACCCGGTCGTAATATAACTGGTTATATGGTATAACTGGTTTGTTTCTTTAACTAATATTTCCATGTACTCGACATTTATTGAGCAGAAACTGTTTACAACTTGCGCTTTAATTCGTTCGCATTCACGACATACTTAACACATGCAGTACTAGTTAAAAACGTACTTACTACTTACTAATAAAAAAAAACACATTTAGTCACGATTTGAAGAAACCGAATGATATTTCGAGAATGGAATAAAACAGAATTTATTTTGGCTTAAACAAGGCATCATTACTCGCGTTATTTAGCTTCAGACTACGATACAGAATGTTACACTAATGTAACACGAGTCTTGTACAAACAAAATCCATGTTCCCAGCACTGGCATGTAGAAATATAATTATTCCAACAGTTAACAAAAATACAATTGTTATTTCTCTCTTTGCCAGATGTCTGGTAAGTCCTCGAAATATAATAGCTACGATATGCTTTTTGCAAGGATACTAAGCCACTGCATGTCGAAACCGCTCAACAGAATGAATGCATTGTAACATCTGACAAAACGAGTGGTGTTTTTTGACTTCTTCGTCTGCGTATTTTTTTATTTAATTAAATGACGAGACGAGCAAGGCGCTCGCCTAATTGTAAGCGCCACGCCTGCCCATAAACATAAGCAACACCACACAGAACTTTGAATTACAAAGCACTGCATGGCACTGAACTGCGCTTGTCACTCATAGACCCAAGGATGTTAAGTCTCATAATGTCTAATAATTTCACTGGCTTCAATTATCAAACCGAAATACAACAGTGCTAACACATTTTTGCTTGGCGGTAGAAGTAGACAAAGCGGCGGTACCAACCCAGACGGCCTTTACCTTGGCCTACCACCTTGTAAGCCTCTTTTGGTTAAGGGTTAAAAATGGATTCCCTAACATTACAGATTTCAAATTAGCATAACACTAACGAAATTTCGCTTCACCACTCATCCGTCAATTATATCATACTAGTTAAGCTGATGACACTAATTTCAATTATAATGTACGACATGTGCTAAATACATACGTTTGTAGTGAGGAATATATTACTAGTAATTAATGGCCGTAAATTAAATAGTATTTGACGCGCTGAATTAATATGCGACGTAACATACGCGTCAGACTTGTGACGTGTGGTTTGGAGTGACGTATTGTTCGGAACACTGGCCTTTAGTACTGGCTGAGTTAAACTTCCGCCAATGTTATGTTACGATTGCAGTCAGCTACATTTATAATTTTTGTGTTTTATTTTACATTATTTTAATAAACGAATGAAATTAATAAAAATCCGCGATAAAGTCCGTTTAAATTAGTAACATTTCAAAGTTTAAAAAAAAGGTGTGGTCATATTTATGGATTGTTACATAACATCTGAAAGCAAAAGTTTATTTGCCAGGTCTTATCAAATCCTAGACATCCTAATATTTCAGGCTTATTTTAATAATTTTTCTATTAGGACTGATAGGATCGATCATATTAGCCCTGTATTAGACACGTGCAATGCTGGGCAGTGGCCTCTGAATGAGAGGGGTTAGGCCTTACTTACCACGCTGGCTTAATTCGGGAGTCAAACTTCACATACCTATGAAATTCCTATGGAGAAGTTCTCAGGTATGCAGGTTGCCTCACGATGTTTCTTACACCGTTAAAGCAAGCGATAATAAACAATGAATATTCACGTAACTTAGAAAAGTCAGAGGTGCACACCGCATGCTCTTGGGGCTAGTTTTGAAACTGCGACTTTCGTCTCAACAGTCTATACTACTCCCTGCTGAGTTTTCACTGCTCATATATTATGTATTTTTGAAATTAATTGGAAAATAAAATATTTGCATTGATAAATTACATTGTAATTTATGATGATAATAAATGATTTATTAACAAGATTTTGAGAAAACATTTTCTGCATGCTTACCATTTAAGGTTCCTGTCAGATTGAAAGGGGACACTTAGATATAAGAAATCTTGAAATATGGTTTCTAAAAATGACATTTTTAAAGTATTAATCCATTTATGTGTAAGTCCCAGTAATACGCGGTGACCCAAACAATCATCGATACTGATCATTTCGTGACAGAAAAACTCAATATGAATTTTACCCGACCCGAGGATCAAACCCGAGGCCTCAACAAAGTAGTCGTGACGCGCACTCAATACAACTACGTTATTGAGGCAGTCAACACACATAAGTGATTCATCATCATCATCATCATTATCAGCCACAAGACGTCCACTGCTGAACATAGGCCTCCCCCAAAGATTTCCAGACCGACCTGTTGGAAGTGGCCTGCATCCAGCGACATCCTGCGACCTATATCAGGTCGTCTGTCCACCTTGTAGGTGGACGTCCAACGCTGCGTTTGCCAGTACGTGGCCTCCATTCCAGAACCTTTCTGCCCCATCGGTTATCGGTTCTGCGAGCTATGTGGCCTGCCCACTGCCATTTCAGCTTGCTAATCCGCTGGGCTATGTCGGTGACTTTCGTTCTTCTACGGATCTCCTCATTTCTGATTTGTTCACGTAGAGAAACACCGAGCATAGCTCTCTCCATAGCTCGCTGAGTGACTGTGAGCCGTATTATACGGCCCATATTCAGAGGCCACGTCTCAGTGCCGTATGTCATCACTGGTAACACACATTGATCGAAGACTTGCCAAGTTTCCCGAACGCTGCCCAGCCGAGCTGGATTCGACGATTGACCTCGTCGAAATATTCGTCGACAACTTCGAGAGATGAGCTTCCAACAGTAATCGGGGTGGGCACAACATGGACATTCGACATGACCTTCGTCTTGTCCATGATCATCCTAAGGCCCACCCGTTGAGAAACTCTGTTGAGGTCTTCGAGCATTGTACTCAGGTCTTCCAGCGATTCCGCAAGGACCACGATATCGTCGGCAAAGCGGAAGTGAGTCATGTACTCGCCATTTATGTTGATGCCGAATCCTTTCCAGTTCAAGAGCTTGAAGGCATCTTCCAGCGCGGCAGTAAACAGTTTCGGAGAAATAACATCTCCCTGTCTCACGCCTCTCTGTAGTGGAACAGCCTTCGTACTCTGTTCTTGTACTCTGACCGACATGGTGGCGTTGTTGTACAAGCACCTCAACACTTCGATATACCGATAGTCGATGTGGCACCGTTGGAGAGCACTGCCCAGGTCTCGATCGAATCAAAGGCTTTCTAATTGTCTACAAACGCTAAGCAAAGTGGCAAGTTATACTCCTCGGTTTTTTGTATAACTTGCCGCAGCGTATGAATATGGTCTATGGTACTAACCTTTTCGGAAACCGGCTTGTTCGGGAAGAACATAAGTGATTATAAAGCCCTATTTAGATGGAGATAGTTTTTCATACGACATAGGCGAGAATATAACTTGAAATTTTTATTTCCGAGACCGCGTTTTACAATTATTTTTTCAAACTTTATAAAGCGGCCTCATAAAAAAGTTTTCTGTTATTTTGTCGTTTGTTTCATGCAATAAACTTTCTTCATTTAAATGAGATATTATAAAATTTCCATTATTTATCTCATCCACAAAATCTATATCTTCGACTAAGTGCACGGGCAAGCTTCGTTAGCTATGCAGCTCATAAGTTAATTGTGATGTAATACCATTAAATATCTAACAGTTTGGTACCGAAGCAGTTAGATTTAGGGTTACTTCGCTAGCTTATATGATATGGCCTTCATCTACATAATAATTAGGTTGTGGTTACAATGTATGAAGGTTGCTATTGTTGCTTTATTGTTTGATATGGTCCCATGATTTTGAAGGAAACGTGTTTTGGAGAAGATTTAGCTAGAGTAATTCAAACGGAAAACGTCTTATTTCAAATTGCTTTTTTGTATGAGCTAATTGCTGTGACATATTTCATACAATTCTCCCAAATACATCGAATTTCGCTGGTACGAGAGGGTACGCAATATTTTTGTACCTAACTAGCTAGCGATCAAAGTACACATGGTGTAAATCCCCCCCATAATGGCTGGATCAAGCGTGTCGCGTTCCAGGATCAGCTAGTGTTATATCCTTCAGGCCGGCATAATTCTGCCGACCGTCGACGGACCCAAAGTCTCATGACGGTCGACATTATCGACGGTCGATATTATTACTTTACCATGCCGCATAAAAAAAGGCTGGGCTGAAGATAGACACTTCATCCGCCTTCACTCCCTTACAGACTAAATATTTTTCTATTACCCGGCTAAGTTAATTTGTTCGTATTGTAAGTGACCAACCATTGAAAGTGAAACCGTTGATAAAATTTAAAATGGCTATTTTCTAATACGTATTTTCACTATCAAAAATGTTTAGAACCGTATCATTTCTAGCTGGATTTTCTCATGAGGAAATTTTTGTTCATTCACCAGGTGTTCTGGAAAGGGAATTTGATAGGCTGTAGATATTAAAGAGTTCACAGTACAGAACATTTTATTTAACTTTCCTTTCTTATTTTATTTTTCCATACAAAAATAAAGCTTTTTTAAGTGGTAAAGATATGTTGTAGTTTTGGTTGCAGTGGGAATGGATAGGGTGATACCACTGTTTTATTAGAAGCTGACGTGGATTGGCAGCTTACTGCTGAGTTTTATTTGGTGAGTGAGATTTCCAAATCCCCTTCTCAATCCCTTAATTACCTCTTTCCTTTAAGTTTGTCAATGCATCCATAATTCCTCAGGTACTGTGAGATGTTCATGAGAGGTGATCACTTACATCAGTTGACCTTCTTGCTCGTATGACAGCCTTTTAAAAAAGGTTACTGGTACTATTCTTATAATGAGTGAAGCTACTGAAGGACCATTAAAAACATGGCATCGGTCATGATTTAAATCACCTCTTCAATTTCAATCAATCAAATTCAATCTATTGTGAGAAACTGACTTCAAAAAGTAAAAGGTTCTGAATTCATTTGTATTTTTATGTATGTTACTCGATGTGTCAACCGATTTTGATGATTATTTTTTTGTTCGACAGGGTTTACTCTGACGGTTGTCCCTTATACATTTGGTTAAGATTTGATGATAATGGAGCGTTGTGTTGTGAGAGTTCTACGACGTTTTGAAGCCCGCAAGGAATCATCAAGTACAGTGTACCTTACCCTCGTCCTCGCTAACGCCAACTGAAGGCCCACAGTACACGTTAATTTGCCTCAAAAGCCAAGTCATCTCTTAGATAATTAACACAATTTTATATAGTAGTACTCTAGATAGTCAGAGTCTGATCCCCAGTTCGTCTCATCCAATTACTGGAACAAAATGAATGCAGAAGGCAGCTCGGATGCACTTCTAATGTCATTAAACAACTCTTAAGTAAAGAACTCGGGACGGAAGCCTTTCTGTAAGAACACTTCGGTCGCATAAAAGGCCCTGGCGTATAATTAAGAATGGAAATGTAAAAATATTACTGATTGTTAGGTTTTGGATATCTGGTATGGTTCATGTGCAAATAATGACGCGTAGCCTGTAATGAAGTAGATATATCTAGGTACTACAATATATCATGCCACAGTCAGTAACTTGTGTTGAAAAGAGTAGCAAGAGTAGGCATCGCTTATTTACGTTCTATGATGTGATATGGGGCAGGCCATCAATATTTGTTTTGGATCTGGGTGTTGTGTTCACTGTTGTGTAGTTCCTGATAGCCACGACACAGGTTAATCTAGTGTGAGGTCAGGACTATGTGTGTGACTGTTGGGTGTATTTTTTATTTTTACAATATGAGTTCACGCTTACATCCCCATGATTCACCATGATTATTTCCATTCCTGAATATCACAAAGGGCGGCCTTATTACTGCAACTATCACAAATTTCAATTCTGGCCGAGCCATGACATAATGTGTGTTTTACGATAGCTAAATTAACCTAAGCTACTAAATTGTCCGCCTCACGTAGGAACCAAACATATGCCTCTCAAATAAACCTGCTAGCCTTTAATAAAAGCAAAACCTTTTCTCTTAAAAAAAACGGCAAATTGCATCCTACGCACTAGATGAAATTTAACGCCAGCTCTCTCTATACAATGAAAAGTAATATCCAATGTTTTTGTTTTCCCAGTCCCACATTCTGGTTTGGATTTTAAGCCTGTCGCCCCGCGGCCCGAATATATTGGCAACATTTCACAGACTCGACAATGAACAAAAACATTTCGGATAGGATTAGTTCAATTTGCCATTTATGGATTAGAACATCAAAAACAAATTTAATAATATAAAACATGAACGGATATATATTCGTGAATGGAAAAGATACAGCTATCAATAATGATGGTACAAAAATACTCCGTGACGAATAAATAACTAGCACTACGGTCAATAAAATTAAAGTAGATAATACAAATAATAAAAAAAAACTGCTTTATAATATTTCCGGACATAAACCGGTTAAGGAAGCAGTCATTACCGCGACGAACAAAAGGGTTTCACTCGACGCTAAGGCTGACAAAATGCAGAGCTGATGTCGAGAAAAAGTCATTTTCCTTGTAATTTAGTAGACACCGGCTGTAAAAGCCTCGCTAGCCGTAACGAGTTTTCAAGAACTAGAGAAATACTGCCACGTAAACATTGTAAATATTTTTAAAGAGCAAACATTTGTTGAAAGTGTTTGTAAAGGATTTTAAATTTTTTAAAACATTTTTTCTGTTGTTATTGAACAAGCTGCCGAGAAATACTAAGTTTGAAAAGATTATCAAGAGTCTATTCATACTAGCACATATTTTTATAACAGTTAAGTAAGCAAAGGTCATCAGTGGGTCACATGATGGTTAATGATCTCCACTACTCATGAACACCCACAAACCAGAAGTATCATAGATACGTTTTGAATATTAAAGGAAAGGGATAATTAAGCAATTGGCGAGGAGAAATTATGCCTCCGGATATTTACTCTCTAGATATAATGAGTCTTCGGAGTAAAGTAAAATTCCGTTTATGGGATACGACGATAATATAATGGTGATACTAGAGTATCATTCAAAGTATGCCCTTATTTTTTGTTGTTATAAGATTCAATTTCAATATGCAAGCATTCTTATAGAAAAGCGGTTCATGGAATTATAACATTGATAATTAGGATAAACTTAAAAAAAGTGCACCCATATATCTATTAGCAATATTGTAATCAATATTACACAAACAGTAAAACTTCTGGAACACCTCACAATCAAGCGAGAAATTGTTTGGCAACACAGATAATTTAAATCTGTTTTCATTTCAAACCAAGCTTCACACAAATCCGATTACAATGGGTTTTCAAAAACCATTTAAAAGGTTCGTGGCAGAGTTGAGATAAATAAGTTTTTCTATTAAAACTGCAAAGTTTAATTGAATCTAGGTTTCGCAAACTGACCGAACTTCTGTTAAATAATGTCGCCTCATTCGTAATCCTATTAATGAATTAGTACCAGTTTTGCGTCTCTTAGGGTTGCGATTATAAGAAACGTTTACAAATAAGCAATATACAGCGTGTTACAAAAAGGTGTTGTGTTGTGTTGTGCTGTGCTGTGCTGTGCTGTGCTGTGCTGTGCTATGTTGTGCTGTGCTGTACTGTGTTGTGTTGTGTTGTGCTGTGTTGTTTTGTATTGTGCTGTGTTGTGCTGAGTTGTGTCGTATTGTGCTGTGTTGTGCTGTGTTGTGTTATTGTGTTGTATTGTGTTATGTTGTGTATAATGTGTTGTGTTATATCATCGCTACGTAGCGCATGAGTGTTAATTAGCAGTCTCGATCACTGAAAATTAGGAGACCCACTCGCTCGTTTATCGGCCTCTACTATAAAAAAACATATCAAATCTTTCACATTTATCATAATAGCCGGAAAACAGTACTGGCTGATCGTAAAGATATCCGAAGAATGGGTATCGGTTTATTATGACGGTTTTTCACGCGTATATAACAAGTTAACTTGACCAATTCAAGTTCCCAATAAAATCACTCCTGGCGTAACGGAAAGTCCCTCCGAATCAGACCCAATTAAATATGTGAACCTGAACAGAGGTCTCCATCAATGATCCCCAGCTAATTCAAAATGCCTTTACACCCGACCGATTCCCAATAGCACCTCAGCCTTCGTTAAATGAGTAGTAAAAATAAATTAACCGGAAACGAAAATAAAAAGGTCGGCTATCCTCATTGGAGTGCGTAAATACTTTCAATCACGGCGCAGATGGGTCGCGTCCGGTCAGTGTCCGGTCTGTTCGAAGTTAGGGACTGTCCGATCCCCCGTTATCTATTCCGGACGGTCCGTTTTGCTCTATGTTTATTGGGCGAGATAAAGTACGGGTGTCTTTAGCCTAGATCGCGAAATATGATGTTTGCTACTTGTGTTGCCAGAGTAGGATGGTAAATCGAGATTTATATTATATTTATTGTAAGACACAACTAAAAATATAACAGAAAAACCTAAAATACTCTTGTAAGTATACCAAGTTTTGTCATTGAGTTTGAAAAAATAATCATATGAGGCGAATTCGTAAAGCCTAACTTTTCTTTAACATCTTATGTCTCGGGGTGACGAGCGCAGTTCAGTGCCATGCAGTGCTTTGTAATTCAAAGTTCAGTGTGGTGTTGCTTCTGTTTATGGGCAGTCGTGGCGGTGGCCATCAGGTGAGCGTCTTGCTCGTTAATCAATCAAATAAAAAAAAGTACGTCTAACTACGCCTGACCGAGATAACAATATTATACCTACCATTTAATAATATGCTGTATTCCAGAATTTCCCTAAAATCGGAAATCTCTTGTTTTCATCGCTGGCAATACTTTTTATCGCTATCATTTGTTTCTATTAGGGTTGAGTATGAGTTAGAGGGAGCAAGCAGCCTTGTACGCTTTATTAAGGGCCTTCCATGAGCAAACGACCTTGACTGACTCGCGCCATACAAACTCATGTACTTAGCGCGTGAGTTTTCGTGCAGAATATGCACGTATTTAGCGAATAATTGATTTAAAAAATCAGGTTTTGGTCTTTTCGAAAATTTAAAACGGGCAAAATATTCGTTACTAAATTGCCTATCTAGTGATGTTAATCTCATATGAAAACAATCTGTACTTTAAAAGGAGACGCACGGAATCTTTGCATTTTTCTCATTTTTATGGTTCATTTATAACGCCAATTTAAAAAAATATATCAACATTAACATGAATTTGAATCGAACAAAGTAAAGCTGACAGATTGTAGAAATATATTGTATATTTTTTTAACCTTTATTTATTTTAATTAATGACTAGATAGCCTCTAAAAATCTCGATCGCGCGGCGTTTTGCTGGGGGTATGGCCTTAACAGAGTTTACACACATGGTGTGTTAACATGTAAATATGCATGTTACTGGCAAAATGGTTTAGATATACACTTCCTAGTAAAATCGCATGTCATAATATAAGTATACATATGTATCTCTGAAGGGGTAGGTATAGATACAACTTCTATACCCACGGCTAACCCAGCTATTCCGTCCCATAACGTGATGAGTGGCCTATCGACATTACGAGCTCAAACTCGATGGGCACATATGGAATTTTTCGCAAAGAAAACAGCCCAAATTATGGTTACTCCATCTGGGATTTGAACTCAGAACCTCACCGGTGTCTCAGCCCAAATACGTGTCACTAGACCAATCTAAATATATAAAACTCAAAGGTGACTGACTGACATAGTGATCTATCAACGCACAGCCCAAACCACTGGAGGGAATTTTGATAAATTCTACCCCCAAGGGGATAAAATAGGGGATGAAAGTTTGTATGAAATTTTGTCAATATAAACGTTCACGCGGGCGGAGCCGCGAGCAAAAGCTAGTGAGTTAATATAGAAAGAGCGATTGAGAAACGAATAATTTTAAATATTGTGACAGTAATTAAAAATGCTACTGTAATATTGCAGTGACACTGTTTAAGGCCGTAAGACTCAAAGCACTAATGAAATAAACATAAGAAAAGGCATAAATAACACTTGCATTATATCCACAAGGGATCGTAAACTTATTCACAATTATGCAAAACAACGGCGTTGCTAGCTTGCCCAGTAATTTCTTATTTGAATATTTCATTAGCCGGCGAGAACGCAAACCATAGACATAAATCCAAATAGACGACGCAAGCACTTCAATCTAAATGAGAACTAAGATTGCATAAATTTGTTCCTATTAAAATGTCACAAGGCCATTTTAATGACGAAGGACGCCCATGAACTGCTTTTGAAGTTTTTACTAGGTAAAATTTACGCTTCCTTGTGACATTTTTCGTATGTTCGCTATAACTTTTATCAAAAACAAATCAGTGTATATGTCGATAATGAGTATACGTATATGGTACGATTATGGTTTTGCCTACGATTTTAGTACGTGAAGTCATTTTTTTACAAGAAAAACGACATCCCTAGACAGCTAGTAACTAGCCTAGCGTAGCAACTAGCCAGAATTATGCCGGCCTGAAGTAACCGGCGGACCTCGCAAGAAGCCACTATCGTGGGATCTTCACCTTGTGCCCATTGGTTTTTATCCAGTCAGGTACATATGTTTCTCCCATTGCAAAAAAAAGTACAATTATGTTATCTGTTTAATATATATCTGTGACGCAAACGCACTTTACAGTGAGCTACATTTCTTTATAATACGAGATGGAATGAACTCAGTACGTATTGCGATGAAGGTGAATATTGCAACACGATGGATATCTTTTAATCGGTGTATCAGTAAAAATGCAGAGCTTTAATAGATATCGGAATGCTACAGTCGTTTTATTGATTGTATTTGTAGGTTTCAGTTATTAATAATTATTATTCGACAGCCTCTGTGGCACAATGGGTGAAGTAAGAGGCTGTGGGTTCGATTCCTGCATAGAGAAAAATGTTTGTGCGATGCAAAAATATTTGTTTCAGGTTTGGGTGTTGTGGGACCGAAAGTCCCTCGTAGATCCCGATACCCTCAATACAGGTGCTTTCAGGACTGTGTGTGAGTGTTATATGTATTTATTTAAAGTCTTTTAAATTTTCTACAATATCTGTTTTTGTCAAGGTACGGTAAACTGACTACATTGCCTGTTAAGTATAGTGCAAGCCAAAAATTATGTACACCGTCACAAGTACCAAATCCCACATATCTGTGAACGCATATGCTCGTGTGTGTGTGTATTAATATCATTATATACTCTATTTTATATATTCTTACAAATTTAATGAGAAATGACTAAAAATAAGAGGAGGAACATAAAAACATGATCCACTTTCAAACTAATTTATTTTACTCACAAAGAACAAACTCGTGTCAGGATAACAAACGGTAGGCCTACTTTAAAAGCACTTATATACACACTTAGTATGAATAATTACGACAATATTACAACTACTGTAACAGTCAGCCAAGCAGAAGGCTGGCCATGATAATAACGACCACTATAGGTACTAAGGTCTTCACTGTGCGACGACTGAATGCGAACTGTAATCTGCCAAGTCGTGCACCTCTTTTATACATATTTTTAGGTGGTGTTGCCCGATGACATTTTATAAACACCATCAACACAAATAAAACATCTAACACGGCCTCTCCTGACAAGTGCGCGTCCCGAGCACATTAGGTATTTACAGAACACAGCACCCACAAAACGCCCTACCTCATCACTTCATATGCCACGTGTTATCTATAGCCGGGAAAAAAGAAGTGATGCAAGAAAACCCAGGAACACATTGATAGTTAGCTGTGTAAATGAGTTTAGAAGAATACAATGCAAATAGTTAATTTCTAGGCGGAGCCGTTATTCAATGCCACTCCGCATCATGCACGCTGTGCCGTATTCTTCATCAGACCGCTGTCGTTGCCCTTCACGGCTTCCATCTGCCTGCGTGACGTACCCAACGAGCATCTTGCACCTCCTGGGTAACAAAAATACACGGCAGAATCACATAGCTCGATTTTCAGCAACAAGTAAACCTACCAGTCAAACACAAACATATGTTTTGGATGCGGGAATCGAACCCGTGTCTCTCATTTCACAACATTATGATGGCTATCCGCTGCGTTGCAGAGGTCATTTTATTTAGATCGTACTATGGGTATACTCAAGCGACACTTTCTTATACTAAAAATTTCATAAATAAATAGCTAGTGTTTTATGCACCGCTTCGACCAATCCTGACTAATTTAAATAATCACTGTTGGGGTAGCTAATGTGAAGGCTCTAATTTAAAAAGCTCAATATGAATCCTAGCTTCGGATTCGAAATTAATATTACTCTTAGAAATAAAACAAGCGAGAATTGGTTCACCATGGATCAGTCCTTAGATGTCTTCAGCATGGTGTACAGCGGGCTGCTGCCCGACGCTGGCAGACGGCTGCTGCCCGATGCTGGCAGACGGCTGCTGCCCGATGCTGGCAGACGGCTGCTGCCCGACGCTGGCAGACGGCTGCTGCCCGACGCTGGCAGACGGCTGCTGCCCGATGCTGGCAGACGGCTGCTGCCCGATGCTGGCAGACGGCTGCTGCCCGACGCTGGCAGACGGCTGCTGCCCGATGCTGGCAGACGGCTGCTGCCCGATGCTGGCAGACGGCTGCTGCCCGATGCTGGCAGACGGCTGCTGCCCGACGCTGGCAGACGGCTGCTGCCCGATGCTGGCAGACGGCTGCTGCCCGATGCTGGCAGACGGCTGCTGCCCGATGCTGGCAGACGGCTGCTGCCCGATGCTGGCAGACGGCTGCTGCCCGACGCTGGCAGACGGCTGCTGCCCGACGCTGGCAGACGGCTGCTGCCCGACGCTGACAGACGGCTGCTGCCTGATGCTGGCAGACGGCTGCTGCGCGTCGCTATAACCAGCGCCCAGCACCAGATGTACAAAGCGAGCTCCTTTAGCCAGCTCACCTCGAATTTCTGCACATGCACATTCATACATATGCGCAGTTAGAGCTACTGTAATCATAAGGAAGAACACACACGGAAAGCATCGAAAATGGTTATACAGGTTTGTGTGTGTCTGAAGCACAACATCTTTTCAAAAGAACTGTACCAAATGAAGTGACCAACTGTACTATAGGCGCAAGCATGCATTCAAGCGACTACAGACAAGGATCTTGTAAGTAATAAGAATAAATGATTTAACTTTTAGTAGCTTCAGACATAACACAAATAAAAATAAAATTTTCAGTACATCGTGAATGACATAATCAGAACTTCCATCACTCCCCATACACTGCCACATAACAGAGGCCATTTGATTTTGGACAAATATTTGATTTGTTTGTCATTTTCACTAATTCATAGCACAGGCCCAAACATTAATACTACTCACGCCATTAGCTGCGAAAATGCGAGCACGCGTGTACCGGTTTATGCCACAGATAGCTGCTCGTAGGCAAGCGCGCATAGACTTTAAAATATCAGTTACTTTATAAACCAAACAAATGTACCGACCAAATGTAATGAGCAAATGTGTCCGACTAAATGTAAATGTACCGACCAAATGTAACGAACAAATGTGTCCGACTAAATGTAAATGTACCGACCAAATGTACCGAACAACACAAAACATATCACTTTGCACAACAGCCGCACACAACGACATTTCATATCACAAGTAAGCTTTACTCAGGTCATATTCCCACACCAAATACCACGTGCGCATCAAAATTTACATTGGTTACAGCGGGTCAACCACAAGACTCACTTCAGGCTTTAAACTCGGTCTATAGTCAGCTTGGGCCCCACCGACATCACCCGCGATACCTGCTCCATGAACCATACTCTCTTTTAGTACAGCCCACAGTCCGTGCCACTCAAGACTAGTATATATGTGCACATCAAGATTTACATGAGACAAGGCATACAAAACCAGTGCAACCGGTGATTGTTTGGTACATAAAGTCTACTATACAAACTGGAGCGAACTCACCAAACTTCTGCTAATTACCGACGTATACTCAATACTCGTAAATGCGTTTGGTCACAGTCGTCCCTCAACGCTGCTCTGTGCGCCGCACAGATGCACCACCACACCGTGGGCACGGTGTTATAGTTGATCGAGAACTCTTGCGCACCAATATCTTGCACTCAATGCCATCGCAGGTGCCACATCAGTAGAACTCGTCCATTACAGTCCTAGATAAGTTCTGCGAACAATTGGTACACAATTAATAACTTTGTAGGTGTAGACACAACCATGAACTGTGGCGCATTTTGTCTTTAGACTCGAACATAATATGAAAGACTTTTCGTATCCATAAGCAGTAAACTAACACGTTCACAATAAATTTATTACTGCCAACAAGTTATTTTCAAATTATATGAGACATGGAATTGTTAATAATTATAATCGGGTAGATAATTATTAATTTACATTTCTGAACACCATCAAATTCAGCAATACAATGATTTGTTAATAATTATCGGGTAGATAATTACTAATTTACATTTCTGAACACCATCAAATTCAGGAGTACAATGATTTTTAATAAATGGCGGGTAGATAATTATTAATTTACATTTCTGACCACCAAGAAATTTAGCAGTACAAAGATTTGTTAATAATTATCGGGTAGATAATTACTGATTTACATTTCTGAACACCAAGTTCAGCAATGCAATGATTTTACACTGAATGGCACTGGACTGCTGCACCATGGATCATCGTAATGATCTAACCAACACACCACATGACAATTTTATTGGCGATAAATAATAAAATTGGAACGGACTCACCAAATACCTCGTAGACAGTCGCATTTCATCGCACAGTTAGATATATCGCGTAATTACCAACACAAGTGCATTTAAAGTTCTAGCATTTGCTATCAAGTAATGTCTTGAAAAATTAAGTATCAAGAAGTTGATGATAGGCTGTGGAGCCTATCCCACTTCTGATCTTACAAATTTAATGAGAAATGACTAAAAATAAGAGGAGGAACATAAAAACATGATCCACTTTCAAACTAATTTATTTTACTCACAAAGAACAAACTCGTGTCAGGATAACAAACGGTAGGCCTACTTTAAAAGCACTTATATACACACTTAGTATGAATAATTACGACAATATTACAACTACTGTAACAGTCAGCCAAGCAGAAGGCTGGCCATGATAATAACGACCACTATAGGTACTAAGGTCTTCACTGTGCGACGACTGAATGCGAACTGTAATCTGCCAAGTCGTGCACCTCTTTTATACATATTTTTAGGTGGTGTTGCCCGATGACATTTTATAAACACCATCAACACAAATAAAACATCTAACAATATTATATACTCCATATACATTTGCTAACACCAGAACGCGACTCGGCGGAACGATTTCCCAAGGCTTGGTTTTTCACCATGTGTACGGCTGACTTGATACAGTCGATCTGAAATATTATGTAGTTCTAATAAACACCATGGATAAGATTACCATACGATTAGAACAACATTAAAATACAGTCGGGATTTTAGCCACCCCCAAATTTAAACCTTAATTTTAAATAAAAACATGCAGGTATAAAGTTAATATTACCCGTAAACATTGTTAATTGCAAAATAAAATAAGTGAAAAATTTACTCCACATTTTTGCGATACCAACGTATGCTATCTTCACCTCTAAAATGCAAATTATTCAGAAATAACACGCGAAGCGAATATAAAATTTGATTTTCGGTAGCAAAATGGTTTGTTATATTTATGCTTTATTTTAAAAAGGAGTTTGAAAATTATTGTTGATCCAGCAATTGGCATTGGTCACATAGTAATATGTGATCTCCAACCACAGTAAGTACCCACAATACCTATTAGAACAATCGTGAATGAACTGCCAACCTTTCAGGAAAGGAAGAAGAATTGCTAAGGAGAGAATTTCAGGAATCTCAGGCACCATACGAAACGCAGCAACAATATGCTACTTAACGTTAATTTTCTGTGAGACAGTGGTAACGACCCGGTCGAGCCGGCCCATTCATGTAAATAAAAATGTCTACAGTGTGATACGCTTGGCCACTTGGTATTAATGCTTTTCAACACAATTGCTCATATGTTCATTGGCGATGGAAATCACATACCATCAGCTGACTCAGCTTGCTCGTTGCAGCAGCCTGTGCTATAAAAAAGATAAGACTATCACATGGACAAAACCGCGAACAAAAACTAGTTCAGGAGATTTCTTTTCAGAGGTCTGATTTAAGTTTCGAACACGATAACAAGTTGATATGAGGTTATAGCAACAATAAAGCTTTGATGGTACTAATATTACGAGAAAATTCAGGACAAGAGCACTTCAGTTCATACAGGGCTGTGTAGTGTCGCTTCATTGCACTAACACAGTCATTAGCAAATGGGGTCCAATCGCAAACTCTCACAACCCGAAATTTTAATGGGCTGAGTTTTAGAATAGGCTTCTTGGAAAATTTAACCTATGTTAGAAGTGACGGATTTTTGAAATAATAAAGCCCCATTTAAAAGAAGAAAGTTTCTCATATAACTAAAGCTAGAAATTACATAAAATACAATGAAAGCCAATGACTGCCACTACGAATTTAAGGAATTAGGCCTTAGTCCTCCTTGGGCCTAATTAGGGTTAATCGATTTTACATATCTTCAAAATTCTTATGCAGAATTCTAAGGCATGCGTAAGATTTCATGATGATAATCTTGATGTATCCTTCGCCGTTAAAGCAAGATTTATTAAATAATCAATACACGCATTACACAAAAGTCAGAAGTCATTAAAATATATTGAATTTAAATTCACAAATTAATTCAAAGATTATATTTGAATCAGCCATTTTTATTACTTGCTAATATATTTACACTCAAATAGACCAATTTTCTTTACATACTAACGCAAATAACGGAATTAATTGCGTGTTTATTTCAGTTGAATAAAAAAAACGTGTGCGTTTCGGGACGCTTGACAGAAATGATAACTTGAACTAATATGTGTTAAAGTGAGAGAGGAGGAGCTTGTCTACTGCTGCCGTATGCGTGAGAGAAAGGGAAGCCAGAGTGGCCCCGTAACGCGTTACGTTACGAAGCGGTTTACCATCCCATAAGAAATTATCACTTCAAAAATAGAAGATATGGTGAAACAAATTATTTAAAAATCCTGCTATTGAAACACATTTTTTCCATGCGATACAGATAAACTGGCACCCATGGATACCTATAATGTCAGATTTACTACATTTACTGCCTCGATAGCGCAGTAGTATTGCGTACGTGGTACGACTGCTATGTGTGGTCTCAGGTTCGATTCCCGGGTCGGGTAAAAGTGATATTGGGTTTTTCTATCACGAAATGATTAGTATCACCTCCTATCACATCATGGGACGGAAATACGCTGGGCAAAATGTGGGTGTACTGGTTACATTGCCTACCCTTTCGGTGATTACAGGCGTGAGTATGTATGTATTACTAAATTTATAATTTAGATCTAATAGTCTAAGTATAATAGCACGATTTCTAAATCTTGATTGTGTTTAAACTCAGCTTAGCTTAGTTGTTGGCAAAGTTATCGTAAATGCGATAATGGCAGGTGATTTAAACTCGCCCTAATGACTTTCTCCAGTACAAAAGGGAACTAATTACTCTACGTTTAACAGCAATTAGACTGTTTTAATTCTAAAAAGTCTTTTGATTTAAATCCACACACAATGGCGTAATCATCGTGTTTCCCCCAAGAAAACCTTTGTTTTCCCTTTAATAAGCAATCGTAAATTTGCATAATAGGCACTGGAGCGACCTCTGGCGGTCAACGCGGCTTTGCACGATTAAATATTCATGCCGGCTTATTTGTAGACCTTGGATTTTAAATTTTCTCTTGGAAAAATGCTAGTACCATCATAAGATAATTCTTGGTAAGTAATATCGTAGAATTTCTATTACAAGGAAATGAATTGATTCATTAAGCAGTTATTGCGAGTGTTGTTGGGTCCCAAGTTGAAACTCTGGGTGGGATGCAACTTTGATAAATTAATGTTTTTTATAGCATAAACGGGCAAACGAGCAAGTGGGTCACCTGATGTTAAGTGATCTGCATGCGGCGCCCATGCACGCCCATGGAAGAATCATAGACGTATTGGCGACCTCAAAGGGAAGGGATAATTAAGGGAATGGGAAGGGGAGGGGATTTGGGCCTCCGGATATCTCATTCACTGTATGAAACGCTGCAGAAAGCCGCTACTTTTCGTCGGTTTCCTGTGAGACAGTGGTAACGACCCGGTCGAGCCGGCCTGACAACGACAATCCGTCCTATTCATGCTGTATGTCCTATTAATACTGTCTACTACGTGGCTCTACCACTTAAAAAAAACACCACCTACCATGGCTACCTTGGCTCTACCACTCATGCAGATGTAGTCATAACGGTATCTCAAAAACATTTTGAAGCCATAAAATACTCTCGTAAATAAGGGTTCATGTGATCAGCAATTTATGTTAAGTATTCTAATATTCAACGTAAAGACGAAACGACGTATATTTCTCACCGTGATGACAGAGTTCCATAACAGAATTTTTCAAACTTTTTCTTTGAAGTGAAGAAGATACGATACGGGTGTATTTCTGAAAGACGTTCGACATTTTTAAGAGGAACTGGCTGGCATTTTATGGTTTCAATCTATATGTAAATTTATTAAGAT
The DNA here is from genome assembly GCA_949126905.1 of Amorpha juglandis. Classification (NCBI taxonomy): domain Eukaryota; kingdom Metazoa; phylum Arthropoda; class Insecta; order Lepidoptera; family Sphingidae; genus Amorpha; species Amorpha juglandis. Next base: position 5,438,565 of record OX421386.1, on the reverse strand, counting down.
AAGGAATTTTTAATTTATTTAAATCTACGGGAGGGATGACTGGTAAATTCATAGGAAATTAATTCAGGTTTTTGTGTAAAAAGTGTAAATAAAATAAGACTAAGAAACAGTTATACTTCTTTTTTTAACAGCTTGAATGACGAAACGAGAGGGCGCTTGCCTGATGGTAAGCTTGACCAGATACAGACAGACACAACACCTAAAAACACACAGAATTCTGAATGAAAAAAGCACTGTTTGGCATCGGACTGTATTCTTCACCCGAACACATAAGACGTTAACTCTCATAATGCCTCGTAATTTCATTGGCAAAAATCTCTTTCAAACTGAAACACAACAGTGTTTACAAACTGCTGCTTGTCAGTAGAAATAGACGGTGGTACCAACCAAGATAGCCTCCGCATACGAGGGACCTAGTACGAGGACCTCCCACCTAGTAGAATATGCAAATCGTTTAACGCTTTAGCGTCATGATTTATTTTGAGGGGATAACTTACGTTACATTACATTATATTGTCTAAAATAATTAAATTAAGGGGTAGGCAGCGGCTTAGTTGTGCCTCTGGCATTGTCGATGTCCATGAGCGGCGAAGACCGCTTATCATCAGACGGGCCACTTGCTCGATTGCCTATCAAGGCAATAAAAAAATAATATTCTGTGACTCTTCTCAAACCGTTATGAATAGAAATTTGAAATTTGATCGTTTCACAAAGTTATTTGGAAAGATTTGTCTGGTTAAAACTTGAAAATTGGTAATAAGAAGACTAATGTGGGTGGAGCTATGAGCAAAAGCTAGTAAGGTATATATAACTCACAGCTACAATTCCCGACGTCCATACGAAAAACATCTGAGAATCTTAAATAGCTGAACAGATTTTTCTTCATAACTAGGAACCATCTCGATCAAAACAGCTTTTAAGCAACAAACTATGTTCAAATCGGTCCAATCGTTCAAGGATATAATGCGACAGACAAATAGACAAATACGCAGGCACTCACGCACACACACAGTCTTTTTCTGGGTGTAAAATATAACTATGGTTATAAAGTTACATAGAGGTTACAATGTCGTATAGATTTTAGAATATCATCCCTCAACAAAGTTATATGAATAAGCTCTAAAAAAGTCACCGAAGTTTGAGAGCAACATTTTGTACAAGATATTGCATAAATAATAACCTGTCCAGGATATTTTTATAGCCGAAACATTTGTCTTGAAATCGTCTACCTTGGTCTAGTGGTGGTGTAGGTTAACTCTAAACTGAAACGTCCCGGGTTCGATTGTGTTTGCGTTTTCACAGGGATAGGATTCTCCAGAAAGACTGACCTCAAGCAAGAGGTTGTTCGTAAAAAGACTTACCAAGTATATTATTTTATAAAAAATGCCACAACTCCCTTTTATACCACTGAATATAAGTCACTCGCTTCATGGTAAATGCCACACTAGTCTATAAATAAAATGTAAAAAAAAACTAATCATTTCATGAGGTTACTCGGTATCGAAAAACAAACATTATAGCAAAAAAGCGTGTTAAAAAAATGTGCGTCTCGAGACGCTCGACAGAAGTGATAACTAAACTAATCTAAGTTGAACTATTAAATGCGCTGCGCTGTGGGTTAAAGCGAGAGGAGGAGCCTGCCTACTGCTGCCATATGCGTTAGAGAAAGGGGTGACAGGCGGTTTACCCTCCCATAAGAAGTTATCACTTCAAAATGAGACCAATATTTTCATATGCACTGTACGTCAGTATGCACTGAAAAGCCGACGTTCCAAGCTCAACTCAACAGTGTTGTTTGTAAAGCTCCCTCACGCTAAAGTACACTGTGCAGTGCAAACTTTGATTACATAATTTATATTGCTCATCTTTGAAACGGGCAGTCTTTTAATTGTTTTTTCTACGTTAATATTCTTTTAGTATGAATTTAAATACATCCTGAACTACCTTAGAGTTCATTTTGTAGCATCTTATAAAGTAGTATTAACACAATCCAAAACTTTGTATTTCAAAGGTCTTATACTATATTACTTCATTCGGTCATCACTCGTAGACATTGAGCCTTATTTATAAACATTACTTAGGCATTGATTGGTGAAACTGTATTTTGTGTTTCTCTGTCAACGCGATTTATAAAGAGGCTAGACAGAGACGAATACAGTTTTAATTAAGCATATGTTAGTAAGTTTTTATGTAAAGCCCATTGGATGTAAAGTCTTATAACTTCCAAAAATTGCACTGGTTTTAATGTTCTTTAACTCGGAATCGCAACTATGCCTACATACTTCTACTTGGTGAAAGAAATGGAAAATATTGTACTACCCATGCATACGAGCCACACATATGAGACCTACACCCAGCACTGGTTTTATAATCATAAATATCCTATAAATTGAAATAAAACTAATTTAAACGGATTTTATCGCGGTTTTTTATCTTAATATTGTCCTAACGTTTCGAAATCTTTTCAGCGTTCATTGTCATGGGGTAGAGACCCCGTCGATTTAGTAAAATCCTTTTAAATCTGTTTTATTTCAATGTGTTACATTCGCGTAAACGTAAGAAATCATTATGCTATAAATTGTCATCTGCATTATAACCAGAATACAAATAAATTTCCCAAAAGCTAATCTAAGTTTTGCTTATTCATCTTATGTAACATATTGTTTCTTTTTATTTTTTACTCAAACCATACCAATTTAATCTATAGACTCTCCGTCATAAATCAGATTAAAATATATCTCAGATTCACCTCTTTATTAGAGGGCACGACACTCGTAATACAAAAACATATAAAAATTCGTCGGCAACATTTCATGTGAAAAGTTCAGCAAAAAACGGCCGTGTCGTCGTAAAAATATTTGGCAAAGCAACATTATGGATATTGGCACTGTCAGTATGGCTGTGTAACGTATTATACCTACATATCTTGCGTAAGTCTGGCTCTATGTTTGGCCAATGATGGAGCAAAGCTTGTTAGTGTTGAGATCGGTCTATAGGTGGATCCACACTTCCATGACAATTCGTCGTGAAGAGGCGTGGCTATCACATATTATAGTGATGTGGACCTCCAAATAGTATAGACAACACTGAATTAACTTCTAGCTTCGTTATTTGTGACTACGGTTTGTTGGGCGTCGAAAAATGACTAACTATAAAATCTTCAAATTAGTTTTTTTATCAAATTAATAATTAAAAAAAAAAGGACCTTGAGGACCTTCCTTTTTGAAGCAGAATAATTAAGCTATAAAACTCTATTCTCTTCTGCTAATAAACAAATGCTTGTTGGTAAAAAGTAAAAATTTGCGGCCAATGTTGGAACAAATAAAATCTGACTCATGAGCTATGTGAAAATTAGCAGATCAGCAACACAGAATGGTGCGTGCATACATAAAAACTTTTGTTCTGTTAGACATGAAACTTCTCTCGACTGCTGTAAAAAAATTGTATGTTATTTGAATTTTGATTTACTTTTAACTTTTTGACACATGCTGATATTTTATATAGCACTAACTTTTGCTCGCGGCTCCGCCCGCGTGAACAGCATTTTCCAGGATAAAAGTAGCCTGTAACCGTCTCCAGGGTCCCATCTGTCTTTGTAGATAAATTCATCAACATCGTTTTAGTGATTTAGGCGTGAAAGCGTAACAAACAAACTCATTTTCGCATTTACTTTCACCCCCTTTTTCATCCCTTATTAAATAAAATTTCCAAAATTCCTGAAACATGTATTTATTTGTTTTACGTCAATAACCGAAATACAAAATTTTGTTTATAAATGTAACTTTCAAAATGACGGACTTTCATACATATTATCATCCCCTATTTTGACCCCTTTGGGGTGGAATTTTCTAAAATCCTTTCTTAGTGGGTGCCTACATAACAAAATGAATATACAGTCCGAATTTCACGCTTGTAGCCTTGATAGTTTGTGCTCGGCGATGATGAATCAGTCAGTCAGTCAGGACATGTTATTTCATAAGTATAGATAAAATGCCTCTGCATTTGTGATATTCGGCTCATCAAGGTCCGAGACTCCGTGACCGTTTCAGACAAATGCTATAAGTGCAAATAGTGTCACATGTCACGACCTAATGTCATGATGGTTTTTTTACGCCTATACCCGCCCCAACTAACCATTAAGTCATGACGCAAGCCCCACTCGAGAGCCGGATAGACACTGGCTGATCAAGGAACGCGATCCACATAAGGTATGTAGGTTACTATGGTAGGTTTTAATACCAGTCTATGGTGGTCGCTATCCGGGATATGAATAATCAACCACCCGCTATTAAATATACATAAATAATTTCATACCAAGCAGATTTATCGCTTTCGCCTTATACGCGTCACGGTCGTGCATCTCAAAATGAATCTTTAAAAGTATACCGAAAAGAAATTTTACGATACACTTAATTCTCTATTCAATACAAAAGTTTTTAAATCATACCTCTTTATAGGAAATAGGTTAACAAGCTCCCATATGTACGGAACTTGGCCGAAATATTGAGCCGAAGTATTAGTGCCAACTTGTACTGGAACTAGTTAGGAATTGTTGCCAATTTGACATTTTTAGGCCAAGGCCAGAACCAAAACAATGTGTCTGATAAAATATATGTCATATTATTATCTTCAGGTAGAAATTCTATACAAGGTGCGTCGGTAAAAAAAAATGTAATGTGGATTATGTTGAAGATTAATAAAACTGAAAAGTCAAAAACCGAAATTTCTAGAGATTTTTTAAGTAGGTCCATCCGAAAATCGGTGGTACATATTAAAATAACCAAAAAAGCGCCAAATTGCGAACCTTTTTTTTTGCATTCATTTAAAAACTGACCTTATATACATTTCATTGTCATAAGATTGAATAAGCAGCAAATGCTGAACAAACATAAGATATCATGTAAGGCACCAGATTATACTGATTTCGTCTTTCTCGCACGGAGACTACACTGGACCAACGCTTTAATTGCTCGCTTGATTGCAAGCGCCACTTTTGTCCATGAACAGAAGCAACACCATACAGAATTTGGAATTACAAAGCGTTACATGTCTCTGGGCTGCGCTCGTCATCCCGATACATAGGATGTTAATTCACATAATGCTTACTACTTGGCAGTAGAAATATACAAAACAGTTAGTGGTACCAACCCAGATGTTCTGTCGCATATGAAGGACCTTGTAAAAATTGAATTGATGATTTGTAAGGACAGAACAAAGCTGTAGAATATTTGTGCCTTCAAGATGAGTGGGTCGGCTCAACCAAGTTATTACTATTGCCTCAAAAAAAAGCGACGAAGTGAAAGATAATAAGCTTGTTGTTTCGTCATATGGTAGATGAGATTACCGGAGGCGCATATCTAAGGGAAGTTTGTAAAAAAAAAAAAACTAAACTACTATCTGTCAAATTTGTAACACTATGTACACTGCTATAATAATACTATTTTGTCTTTTCGTTAACACATTGTTTTTCTGTAATATTAGTTATATGTATTAGTATATATATATATATATGATATTTTATATATGTATTAGTATTTTAGTTTACTATTCATTTATTTAATTTAATTTATTACTATTACATTATCCCTGTCTCTCACTCTCTCTTTCTATATCTCTTTATTGTACACCACCGTGACTTCTTTTACTTCAGCTTCTGTCCATCCAAAGGTTGTCTGGCAGAGATCGCTTGTAGCGATAAGACCGCCCATTGTAAAACCATTAAGTAGTCCTATGCTAAATTAATTTATGTGATTATTGGTTATACAATAAAGAGTTTTTGTATTGTATTGTATTGTTTGTCAATGTCTCCAGTCCTTGCCTTACCGGTTGGCATTGCATCAATGATTCTCTGCTATTGTGGGTGTTCATAAGCAGTAAAGACAGCTTACGAAAAATAATTGAATGTTATCAATTTACCCACAACCTCCATACCATTACTTAACCAAACAAAAAACCAGAGATCTTATCACCTTAATATCAGTAAACGTGAGCAATCCAATCAGATTCTATTGCTTTGTAACAATTCTTAATACCTCATTGCGCAGCTGATTTCATTTCGCGTGTCTTGGCAAATTCGGTGGTGTTTATATTGTTGTTGTTATTGAAATATTGTATCTGTATGTTATGGTAATTTTATTTATTTAATAACCTAAATTTAATGGTGTAGTTATCAACGGGTTCGAAACATGCCGAACGACTACCGGGACAGGATTTAGTTGTGTACATGACGCGGCAAGTAAAGAAGAGTTGAAAAAATTCCTTTTTTTTAATAAATTACATCAACAGATCGGTTCCCTCAAATGGTATTCACTCTGTCAAGACTCTACTCCACCTGCAATCACCTCACATATCCCACCCAAGAATACTGGAGTTCCATGACCCGATTTCCGACATCAGGAACTTTTACCCTTCTTTTGTTTTGTTTTTTCTTCTTCTTTTTTTTCTTTTAAAACTCGGTCTCTCAAACTAATACCTAACATGGAACTTTCTTTAACCGTTTTTACTTATATATAAAACTAACTATTAAGCCTAAAACACTAAACCCCACAGCAGACAATTGAGCTAGAACTGGCAAGTATATAAACCATAATGTCATGGCATAACCATAAAAAAGGCGTAAATTATTACCCACAACACGCACCATAAAACATTTTATTTCTAAGCAAAAAGAGGTTAGACATACGTTACATTTTAACTATTCTAGCCACGTTTTATGTATAAAAAATATTACCAAATATTTAGTATTTGCTTTACAAGGTGTGAAGGCCTAGCGGTACTATAGAGTTTTCGAAGTATAGTGTGTATTCATTGTCAAATAACGCTTGATTCAACGATACAGGAAAATCGTGAGTCAACTTGTAACCTGAGAGATCTCCATATGAATTGCGAAGGTATGTAAAGTCTACCAACCTTAGATCAGAGTGGTGAACTAAGGCATAACCCAGCTCATTAGTAGAAGTCTATCAAAGATAGCTATGTTTCGCCAATGCGTTTGCGTTGTCTGGGAATGATACGCTTCTCCATGCAGATTGACAGCGTGATGACGTATACCCGATTAAAAAAACGGAGAAGGTTTTAAATTTGACGCGATTTTTGTACGTATAACCACGCATAATTTCGCGAAATATGGACCGATTTGAATTATTACTTTTTATTACAAACCTTGAAAGAAATGGGTATTGGTAAGAGAAGGGGGATTTAGCTCTCTGGGAATCCCACGCACCGTTCAAGACACAACAGCAACCCACCTCATGTAAATTATCTGTGAGACAGTGGTAATAACCCGGTCGAGCTGGCTCAATCATATTTTACACTTGTGCCAAGACGTGTCTCAATTGCAACACATATTATACACTATTTTTATTTCTATAATTTCACACACGTAATGGCCTTTCCTTTTTACCGCCGACAAAAAAGAAGGGTTATAAGACTGACCCTTTTTTCATTGTGGAAGCCAAACAAATAGACCGATTTGTAAGCGATTTTTTTGTGTGAAAGCCTGTTTATTAATGCTCCGTAGTTTTGTTTGAAGAATATCTTTTCAGACTGTTTTAAGCTATAGATTGAAAACGTTATAATAAAAAGAACGAGTGTGTGTTGAGTGGTAAAGCCACGCTGTAGACAGTAATGTCTACATCATGAATGGGCCGGCTCGACCGGGTCGTTACCACTGTCTTGAAGAAAACCGACGTAAAGTAACGGCTTACTGCTGCGTTTCGTACGGTGAGTGAGACAGCCCAAATCCCTCTCCCCTTCCCAATCCCTAATTATCCCTTTCTCTTAAAGTCGGCAACGCGCCCATGATTCTTCTGGTACTGTGTGCGTACATGGGCGACGGGGATCACTTACCATCAGGTGATCCACTTGCTCGTTTGCCGGTCTATCATCATCATCATCAGCCACAAGACGTCCACTGCTGAACATAGGCCTCCCCCAAAGATTTCCAGACCGACCTGTTGGAAGCGGCCTGCATCCAGCGACTTCCTGCGATCTTTATCAGGTCGTCTGTCCACCTTGTAGGTGGTTCCAGAAAAACTAAATAGCTAAAATACTTAATACTTTTGAGTCGACGGTACTGTAATTTAACAGCCAATTATTGATACTACTGACTCAAAATTGCCTTCGAAAGCTATGAGCTGATAATTATGGTAAGTGATTATCGTCGATCATGGGAATCCTTAATTTTCTCATAAATCAGCAACAACATAGCAAGCATACATTTATTGTGAGATCGAATTTAATTGGGAAGCAAATCTAAGTAAAGACGCTTGTTAAACCCACAAAGAATATTTAACAACTAAATTAAAATTAGAAGGTCCCTCAGTATGGAAGCATTGTTGTTTTTCGGTTTGAATGACATTGAAGCCAATAAAATCACTGGTCATTATGTGACAACATCTTATATATCGCGAGGACGAGAGCTGTCCAGTGCTATGCAGTGCTTAGTAGTTCAATGTTCTGTGTAGTGTTGCTTCTGGTAATGTGCAGGCGTGGCGCTCACCATCAGGCGAGCGAAATGCTCGTCTCGTCATTCAAGCAAAAAAATCAATATAACACTTATTATGTTAATTACAAACTCTAATTGTTTAACACAGCCAGCAATCATTTCAATGAAATAATCTTACAAACAAACTAAAATGCATTCAAATCGGGCTCTTTCTTTAGGAACTACGGTGCCGCGAACAGGTATACACAAACAAAGGGGTTAACTTATAACACACCTCTTTTGTTTGAAGGGTTAAAAATTATGTTTTGCGCTTTCCAGAATGTTTAAGGTAAAGCCTGTATAAACCTAGAGTATTATTTCCAAACGCCATTTTGTATTTTTTAATAGTTTCTCCACACAAAGGAACACGAGAAAGAAAGAGCGTCCACTTAACTTGCTAATTTATGTTCTTATTATTCAGCGGAATTAAATTTTAATTATTACAATAATGGAACACTTGTTATTGAGAACTTTCTTCTTAATCTCTGCCACAGCCTTTTGAATGTAACAATTAAATTTAATATCTAGCTTTGAAATAAAACTAATTTATACGGATTTTATCGCGGTTTTTTATAAATACGGCCTTTCAGCATTCGTGGTCATGGGGTGGACATGGCTTTCGAAACGTCGGGATCAAAATTAGTTTTATTTCAATGTGAAAAAAACCAGCGACTACCCACAAAAAATTAGTTTATCAGTGGTCACCAGAGTCATGCCGGTCTGTACAAACGCTTCTCTCTTCTGAGAGAATAAAAGCAAATCGAGGAGCCTGCGACAAGACAGGCGGATGACCGATGCAGGCACAGTGATACAAGGATGTACCCCTATACCAGCTCTAATCCACCGATTTTACAAATACCGAATAATTTTTATTTGACAGATATAGCAAACGTGTCAAATTGACACACGCTTCTCCGTGTCCATGATGTAACACGATCGCTGGTTCAACGGAAGCAGGTCGATAGACGACCTCAATACTCTACGATTGAATGTGTGTGTATTGCCGAAAATGCAGTTCTAAAGTTGTATGAATTCTCATAAAACATTAATAAAATTGACGGACATAGAACAAATTTCATGGGCGGCTTAAGATTTGTTTAATTTTACGCGTATGGCCATGGGTAATACGTTATGAGTTGTAGAGCCTCGCTGTAGACTGTTTACAGCATGAATCAGCCAGCTTGACCGGGTCATTACCAGTGTCTCACAGAAAACCGACGGAAAATAGCAGCTTGTCGCTACGTTTCATACTTTGAGTAAGATATCCGAAGGCCCAAATCCCACTCCACTTCCCAATCCCTAAATTATCCTTATTATTCTGGTATTGTGTGCTTACATGGACGGTGGATATCACTTACCATCAGGTAACCCACTTGCTTGTTTGCCTGCCTACGCTATAAAAATACAACTAAAAAGGCTTTCACTATTGAATCGATACTAATTCAAAGGATTAACAATTTCAACAAAAATAACATGAGATGAAATTGCGGCGTCAGTTGGTGAAACTGGGCCAATAGGCTCGTTAATTATAACGTGTAATTACATCTAAGTTAATTGAGTTAGCTGTTGTTAATCCTTGTCGAATGTACGTTTCATACTGTTGCTGATTCCTGCTGTTATATAGTATTGTTATATAGTAAATATTTTTCACTGATCACTACCAGCAGAATTATGACCGTCAGTGGCCTTAAAGAAAATGAGTCGGGATTGGAAGAGGAGGGGCGGAGGCGCTGAGATTAGGTCCATACTCAGGGCGACGAGCGCAGTTCAGTGCCATGCAGTGCTTTGTAGTTCAATGTTCTGTGGGGTATTGCTTCTGTTTATGGGCAGGCGTGGCGCTTACCATCAGGCGAGCGTTTTGCTCGTCTCATCATTCAATCAATTAAAAAAAAGAAGTTAGCTCCTGCACCTTCCTTCTACCCCTCGACCTTAGTATTTAAAAACATTACTTTCATGATTGATTTCTGGGTACCCAAGTTATTTTGTGCGCACTTAATCACATAGAATACAACTTACTAAAAGCTACAAATTAAGATACACGTTTAATACAAACCAATCCTTAATCAATCTTAAATAATTATTAAAAAACTGAACAGCCGACGGTAATTAGTCTTGGTTTTTAAAACCACTACACGCCGGCCGATAGTATCGGCAGTCTGTTCGATACTGAGATATGTTGTATGTACTGCAAACAATATTATTCAAGTCCTTTCATAAGATAGGTAGCAACGTTCCCTTTTAAACTGTCTGGCATTATCTCAGCTTGATGTCAGTGTCCGCCCGCGTTTAGACGTTTAAAGTGGTAAAGCCAGTTTTGTTTGAAGTATGAATGGGTCGGGTTGTTACCACTGTTTAAAAAAATAAATAAATACACCCAACAAAAACACAAAAATACGCGGCGTCATATGAACCACCACCTTTTTCGAAATGAATAAATACACTGTTGGGTGTATTTATTTATTGACCGTTGGGTCACATACATAGTCCTGACCCTACAGATACGACACGAGAGATACGAGTCTTGTGTCGTGGGTATCAGGAACTACGAGAGACTTTCGGTCTCACAACACCCAGACCCCGAAACAAATATCTGTGGATCACACAAACATTTATCTCGGTGCGGGGATCGAACCCGCGGCCTCTCGCTTCATAGCTGGCTACTCGCCCGCTGCGCCACGGAGGCTGTCAACTATTTCACAGAATACCGACGTAAAGTAGCAGCTTGCTGTTGTGTTTCATACGGTGAGTGAGATATCAGGAGGTCTAAGACCTTGTACCCATCCACTGGAAAGATAGAAATAAAATTAATCACCTTTGACTCTGTGCTTTCAATGATTGATTAATTAAACAGCACGGACTCTGAATGGGTTACTTTATTTTTGGCCTTTTATAATCCCGGGATTTTATTTTTCATTTTACAGTGGTTATATATTGAAAACGTTTCATCATTCACAGACCTCTTGAAACAAGTGGATCGGCTTAAACTCGATGTTTCATAACTACTTAACATAAGATTTTATAATGAAAGATCAAGGAGGCTCTTAATAAGTTCTTGAGAGCCTATATGGCGTAGCGGGCGAGTAAGATATTGTTAAAGGGAGGCCAAAGTTCTTTTTTTTTATTTAATTGAATGACGAGAGGAGCAAGGCGCTTGCCTGATGGTAAGCGCCACGCCTGCCCATAAACAGAAGCAACACCACACAGAACTTTGAATTACAAAACATTGCATGGCACTGAACTGCGCTCGTCACCCCGAGACATAAGATGTTAAGCCTCACAATTACTACTGCCCAGCTACACATCATGGGACCGAAATGAACTAGTCAATAGTGAATGCTCTAGTCGCATCTCTGTCTGACCTATATAGGTGTGAGAGTTTATCTTACTACTATAAGAATAAATAAAATTTGGATTGAAATAAAACTAATTCAAACGGATTTTATCGCGGTTTTTTATTTTAATTTTGGTCTCGACCATTCGAAAGCTTTTCAGCTTATAATTAATAAGAAACGGCGATAAAATCCGTTTAAATTAGTTTTATTTCAATGTGTATAACATTCGCGTAAATATAAGAAATCATTATAAAAATTGGATGTTTGTAAGTTTGTGACCTATTAGATTATTGAGAGCATATTAATTGATCTAAAATATTCAGTACGCGTTAACATCAATGTGAAAATATTTAAATTCCTCACACATGTCGAACAAGCGTGAAATAAAATCAGAAACAGTGGAAAACCTTCGATTTGTCATTATTGTACAAAACTCCACATTCTTTTGCTTTCGTTTCGCCCCAGGCCGCCTTCATCACGTACTGTACGAATTGCTTTTGGATTTATACGACTTGTGGTATATGCTTTTTTCTTTTATTGAGGTAAATAAAGGAAATAAAGGCTTATGAAGAAAGATTGCTTTTGTTATAAAAGGTATTGTGGCCGTATTTTATGTAATTTCGTTTACGTATGCGTGTAATTCGCGATTATTTTATGTTCAAAAAGGCATGATTCCAAACTCAACCGATGCAGATCGCAGCTGCACTGTCGCCATCATTAACCGCAAGCTACAGTGCTGGTACAGTCTCCGCCTGAGTTAATTTCGCGCGCAGCAGCGCAGCTGCGCAATGCTTTCAATCGTTTGGAACTGCGTTACGGTTTAGTTTTGTAAAACATTACAAAATTACTATTAATCTATATTGCCACTGAGACGAATATATTACAATGTGATCTGGGTGAATTCACAAGGATAGCCACATGGGCAATATAATAAAATAAACCATTGTAAGCAGTAATTCGATACTATTGTATTGGGGTAGCAATCCTTTAGCGTTAATAAATAAATAAATGTTATTAAAGCCAAATAGAATATTATTCTAAGTAGCTCAATTTTATGTACCCGTGGATGTCTACAATATGACGAATGGCTGCTCTTTAGAAAATAGCAGAAATGTGACGACACCCCAGTACAAAGGTTCATTTAAATCACAAAGCCTACCCACGTATGGCAATGTGCCAAAGGCACAAACAACACAGTTTTTAGTTTTCGTGGAACAAACTAAAATAGTATTCGTGTGGTTAATGAGACAGAAACGAATGAAGTGGAAGTTACTTCGAGTTACAAGGATGTTGGTATACTAAAAATGTAAATATAGTATTATAATTTCAAGATCTTATTACTTAATACTATCTTTTTGATAAAAATGATATACATTAACATATGCATGATATATAATATCATTAAGATTTGAATTTCTACCCATTATTTCATCAAAAAAGCTATTAAAGGTAATTATGATGTTTTTTATGTTGTATTTGACAATTTTACGTACACTTTTTTTTATACGAGCACGGAAAAGTGACTGCACTACACCTGATGGTAAGCGTAGTGCAGTCCAAAAAACCAACGACCACCGACAAACAATGAGTTTATCGGTGGTCACCAGCGTCATGTCGTCCTGTTTAAATGCTTCCTCCCTCTTCGGAGAGGGAAGAAGCAAATCGAGGGGCCTGCTACAGGACAGGTGGATGACCGATGCAGGCACAATAATACAAGGATGTACCCCTATACTCGCCCCAACCAACCATCAAATCATGTCGCAAGTTCCTCGGGAGAACTGGATATAAACTGGCTGATTCTCAAACGCGATCCACATAAAGTGTGTGGGTCACTATGGCAGGTTAAAATCATGTGTACGGTGATCGCTATCCGGGCGGATATGAATATCCTACCACCAGCAGCTCTATCTTAGACCAAGACATTATATGTAGCGGACTGAAATTTTGACAGAATATTAGTTATTATGGCGGTTATCCTTTATATATTTATCTATTTCTGCTGCCAAACAGCGCTGTTGTATTTGTTACAGTTTTAATGAGTTAAAACGCAACATTGGCATTCAGACGAAAATAAAAATCACCAAACCAATGATCCGTAACTCAAACTCTGGAATTATTTTGGCCGCCACTCCTGTACGATGAGTCTAAGGATATTGAAGCTAGTGAACTTATTGGGCATTATGGCATCCTACGGATCGGTGTGACAAGCGCAGTCCAATGGCATGGAATACTTCATAATTTGAAGTTCTGGTTGCTGTTGCTTCTGTTTATGCAGTTATGTTATTCTTCTTATGGGCAGGACACAACCAGACGACATGCTCATCCCGTCATTAAGGCTAATATAAAAACACATTTCACAAAGTTATTCGCCATCTCTAAAATACTTCCTGGCTGGCCTAAACCCACAATTACTGCAACTGAACGCGAGCCATTGTGAATGGTTTAATTTAGACACTTAAATCCGTCCACAGCGGGAAAAGGGATTTGCCAGTTAATGAGAATGCTCTTGCTCTCTATGTTATTCTTGGAGTTTTCTATATATCTATCTTTATCATGTTGAATATACTGACTTATACTGACTAAGCTGGTGGGAGGGTACCGGATATTTTTTTTTTTTATTTGAGTGAATGACGAGACGGGCAAGGCGCAAGCCTGATGGTAAGCGCCACGCCTGCCCGTAAACAGAAACAACACCACACAGAACTTTGAATTACAAAGCACTGCATGGCACTGAACTGCGCTCGTCACCTCGAGACATATTAAGTCTCAAAATGCCCAGTAATTTCACTGGCTTTAATGTCCTTCAAACCGGAACACAACAGCGCTTACACACTGTTGCTTGGCGGCAGAAATAGAGAAAGCGGTGGTACCAACCCAGACGGCCTCTCGCATACGAGGGACCTACCACCTTGTGTATATGCAGTAACTTCAGGCCGACATAATTCCGTTGAGGGAATGTCTCTTGATGGTTGTCATTATTTGGACCACGCTGTATTTAGCATCAATACAATATAGTCACTCTGTCGTGCCAGAAAAAAAATAGGTTTTCAACAGGATTGGATACAATAGGATTGTAATTGTATGTAACGCGATATTTTAACCATATGTGGACTGATTTTTAATCTTCGTTTTGTAATATAGCGATGACGCAGCTGTATTGCGTAAGCGGTACGACTGTCGTGCTTAGGTCTCAGGTTCAACCCCCGGGTCAGGTAAAAATAATATTGGGTTTTTGGATTTGATATTGGGAACCCTTTCAGCATCACGAAACACATGCTGCTTCCCTTGCTTGTTACCTTATTTTGTTATTATTACTAATAAAATTATATAAATGTGTTTTCGTATTGAATAAATTATGTTTTATATCTATCATTTTAGCTCACATCAGCGAAATCCTTAAGATATATACATTGATAGGCCATACATTGATAGAAGATAAGATATACATTGATAGGCCAGCGTACATCTACTTTATGGATAAATAAAAATAAAATAAATACACCCAACAGTCACATACATAGTCCTGACCCCACACTAAGATACAAGTCTTGTGTCGTGGGTATCAGGAACTACGAGAGACTTTCGGTCTCACAACACCCAGACCCCGAGACAAATATCTGTGGATCACACAAATGTTTGTCTCGGTGCGGGGATCAAACCCGCGGCCTCTCGTTTCACAGCCGGCTAATCGCCCGCTGCCCCACGGAGGCTGTCAAAAACAATTATTTACAAACACTTTTCAGAAATTAATTCATTGAAATTAATTTTATACTCCTAACTCCCGAACGGCACTATCCAATTCCAATATTCAAACGAAGTTAAAAATTCGATACGAATGTAACCACAGGTACGTAAATAAAAAGTGCATAACCACCAAAACTGAAATAAAACGATGCAGAACAAAAATGTTTGTATATCGGCAACCATTGGTTCATGTAAAGATTCACACTCCGCGTTTAGAGAGCAGAGTAAACATTTATTTAAATGTACAACTTTATTTTGTGTACTTTTTGCGCTAGGTATCGTATATTGACATTATTTACGCGACGGTATTGAATTTTTGTGCACATTTAGCTTACTGCGATAAACTTAGTTTTTCTGCAAATTATTAACCCATGCTTTTATCTCAAAACTAGCTTTTGCTCGCGGCTCCGCCCGCGTGTTCTGTTTTTTCTGGGATAAAAAGTAGCCTATGTCTTATTCTGATGTATACGCTATATTATTGTTAAGTTTCATTAAAATCCATTCAGTAGTTTTAACGTGAAAGAGTAACAAACATCCATCCATGCTTACAAACTTTCATCCCATATTTTTTGCCCTTAGGGGTAGAATTTATCAAAATCTTTATCTACCTGCATGCCAAATTTCAGCCCGATCCCTCCAGTGGTTTGGGCTATGCGTTGATAGATCACTATGTCAGCCAGTCAGTCAGTCACCTTTGAGTTTTATATATTTAGATAGATAGAAGAAGAAGATAGATAAACGCTATTAAAATTAATCGGGCATGTAATTCGGCATAACATAAAAAAATATTAAACTAAAATTAAAACCGATTCAAAAAAACTAAAGAGCCAAAAATAATACTTATCAATTCTGAGTCGGTAGTTTTTTTTCCTAGCCCTGTATTATACATGTTCCACTGCTGGGCACAGGCCTCCTATACTGAGGGGTTAAGCTTTAGTCCACCACGCTGGCATAATGCGGGTTGGCGGACTTCACATACCTTCGAAAAATCTTATCGAGTTCTCAGTAGTCGGTAGTATTGTGGTTAAATAAATAGTCAATGATTGATACCATATTTTAATACTTTATTGAGCTGATTTTATTTTGTCTTAAAAAGGTTTTATTAATTTATATTTTGAACTCTACCACTCACCGTAAAGCCTTTCTCAACACCATCGATATCTATTAGCTCATATGCAATCGATCGAACCCTGACTTAAAAATACATTATTGCTGGAAAAATAAGCTCTCGCGGAAAGAATAATGATGCAAATCCACATTTAATAAGCGTGAGCGACTGCACGCGGCAGATCGCAACGAAAGCGCAGCTCTGTGCACACAGACATTTCATATGTAAAGCAAATGAATTTCGATGCACGTTCAAACTACAACCATTTCAAGTTTTAATAATGAGTATATAAGGCATAATAAGTATATTAGCATAATACGTATATAAGGCATAATAAGTATATAAGGCATAAAGTGTATTAAAGTACAAATCTATAGGCGTGATAGTTTTTCAGTAAAGTGTATAACAAAGCTGCTCAGATTGTAGGATAGTGATAGGGCTTGCTTCGTTCGCTATATGCTCGATTGACGAGACGAGCAGATCGCGTACTTGATGGTAAGCGCCACACTTGGCCATAAACAGAAACAACATCTTACAATACTTTGAATTACAAAACACTCTATGATACTGAACTGCATTTGTCACCTCGACACAAAAATTTGTTAAGTCTCATTTTGCTTGGTAATTTCACAAGCTTCAATTCGAAACTGAAACATAACAGTGCTTAAATATAGCTCATTGCCAGCAGAAATCGACAAAGCAGACAGAAGACAGCCTCTCGCATACGAGGGACCTTCCACATACATGAATCATGTCTAAACTTACCAATAGCTGGCAGTCTTCAGGACATATAAGAATCTGCAATTTATATCTATATATAAAAAATGAATGTTTGTCTGTATGTCCTTTATAGAATCGTATACTATGCAACGGATTTTGATGCGTTTTTTATAGATAGAGTGATTCAAGAGGAAGGTTTATATGTATAAATAGCTTTTGCTCGCGGCTCCGTCCGCGGAATTTTCATATAAACTTTCATCCCTTATTTTATCCCCTTGGGGGTAGAATTTATCAAAATCCTTTCTTAGCGGATGCCTACGTCATAACATCTACCTGCATGTCAAATTTCAGCCCGATCCCTCCAGTGGTTTGGGCTGTGCGTTGATAGATCACTATGTCAGTCAGTCACCTTTGAGTTTTATATATTTAGATACATGCGTAATATATTAGGAACATGCGCGCGGATAAAACCGCGAGGGACAGCTAGTGTGCAATAAAAGGTAATAAACCAAAATATCTTATATCGAAAGCCATGATTACATAATATTAAAGAGTAGATATTACGTGTATGTCGGCGCCATATCAGAGGTACCTCCCAGATCCATGGTAAAATGGAAAACACTTGTCCTTTTAAAGTACTTTTATTTGTTACAACACGAGTTAAAGAAAATTACTGCTCTCTGCTGCTGATCACCAATGGTTTAAATAGCAATTCTTACAATAGAAATCCCTTCCGCATTATTGACAATCAAACATATATCTAATTTTATTTTAAAACTAGTTTGAAACAAAACAAATAATTATTATAAAAATTAAGAGCTCTTTACATATTTAATTGGATAATTATTATAAATCACAAATGAATTACAACAGTTTTATCACATTCATTCAAAAGTAGCGGATGTTCACAAACACTATTTTACAATAGGTGGTAACAATATAATAAAACTGTTGTTTTGTTCTGTGCACGAAATATCAAAATCAAACAAATATTTAAATCACCTCAGAGTATTTGAACATAAGTTTAAGATAGTTAATTAATCATTAAACAATTCGTAATTTCAACACATTTCCGGTAGTTGATATTAACTTTGTAACATAGCAGTATAAACAGTTAAAAATATGAAAACATGTTGATAAATTGCCAAATAATTTGAAATGATTACTGAAATTGCTTTAGTTACAAAATTAAACCAATATCAATACTTCCGGCTATAACAATTTTATTTTTATTTAACATCAATACAGGGCGGTATGAAAGTGCGCCCATACGGCCATACTGACAGAAGCGCGCTCTCGGCGCTTCTCTTTATTTACATAAATATTCTTAATTGTATAAGCGCTAAGTAATTATCGTTAACTCTATTATATAAAAAAGAAAACACGTAAAAAGAAAACAAAGCCATGGCATCAATTGACCGTCAATTTCTATACGTGGGTATAAATAAAGTAAAAAAAATAAATGAAATAAATATAAAGTAATAAATATATTGTGTGCAAAAATAAATAAAAAGAAAATACGTAAATAAAAGAAACAAATCCATGGCATCACCGTTCCTCGGATCTAGCCACAAAAAGGCATCACCCATACGGGATCTAGCCACCCAAAGGCATCACCCATCACGGGGTCTAGCCACTCAGACCAGGTTGCAAGGATACGCATGGTGGCCAGCCAGCGTTTGAGGAAGGATGTTTTGGATGGGTAAAAAAAAATAAAACACGTAAACCAAAGAAACAAATCCAAGGCATCACCCATACGGGATCTAGCCACTCAGACCAGGTTGCAAGGATACGCATGGTGAGCAGCCAGCGTTTGAGGAAGGATGTTTTGGATAGGTAAAAAGAAAAAGCAATAAAAATAAACAAACACATTCTGTGATTTTTTTTTTTTTTTTTTTTTTTTGTTTGTTGGTTTCCTGATCCTTATGCATTTCTGAGTTACTATTACTTGCCCATACGGTCAATTCTCCCGAATTCTTCACAAAAAGATCGTTTAACCAGCTATATCGGAACATCCACGGAGATTGACATGGTTAACTCTATAACGGTCATTTGGCAGTATTTCTAAAATCTCTATTACACAATCACCCACTTTGCAAGACCGAATTTTAGCTTTTCTGTTCTGCAAAGATCGCTCGTCCATCCTATCTTTACACGCTGTTCATAATAATTCGAAATGATCAGTCACTTCCTCATCGTCTATTTGAAAGAGGTTAATATCTGGCCGAGAACATTTTTTTACCAAAAAGAACCTTGCTTATTAATTGCTACTTGTAATTCTTGGATAGCCGAAAGCAAAGGTTTTTTTTTAAGCTTTGTAATAGACATCGTCTTTTATTACTTCGACTAGCCAGTTATGCTAGAGGGAAACTGCGTTAAAGCTTTAGCAGGCTTTACATGTGAACAACTTTTCTTAGGGGAATGACACGAGTTTAAATCAACAATATTACGACTAAAATAGTCTGCAATGCAAACCCTAACTATATAACGTTTTATAGAAATGCTGTCCTTCCGCAGTGTTACACAAATCGAATAAGAATATCAAATTTCATTTGCGTGTCGAGGACTACAAATAATTCTAGCTCAACATTAATCCCATCCATTGTTACTAAATTAGTAATAATTTTATTGGATATAACATGAGAGTCGCCTATATAAGAGAACATAACATTTATACTTTTCCATTAACCGGATATGGATAAAAAAATACTTTCCCGCATTGTAATGAGCAATCGGCACCAGTATCGAAAAAACAAGAATAATTTCTATCTCCTATGCTAAGCCATGCTACATTCCGAAATGCTACAGTAATTAGTCGGTTTATTGTTTTATATTTTATTTCTTTCGTCATTTTGACGGTGGAAACAAAATTTCTCAATGGCACCTTCATGAAAATAATGCACTGCATAGTAATAGGATTAGTAGTAATAAAAATACTAGTACCAGATTTTGCTTTGAAATGTAGGATCAGATCTAGATACGTTCTTTCCTTACATTCATACGAACGATGCCCTGGTTAGTGGCAATTATAGCGAATAAGATATAACTTCAATTATTTTTAAAAGCCTGTTCTTATTTATGTTTTCGAAAAATTTTCAAAATAGAAATTAATTTCGGTAGGGAATCGGGCGTATTACACAGCAATTCAAAAAGGATAAATACCAGCATAACAGCCTCAACCAGATGGTTGAGGCTGTTATGGAGATCCATGTCCATGTCCATGCTTCCGGCCTTACACGTGTGAACAATTTCCATGCTGTAGTTGCGCACTCTGCATAAGCTGTCTACTCCATCTAAAGTAAAGCTCAATTTCTGGACGTCATCAGCGTATCACTTGATCCACGCAAAATGTTGGTTCCGGAGGTCGTAGCACTGAATTGTCAGTGTGTAATCCCACCGCTGCTGTCGGCGCCATATCAGAGGTACCTCCCAGATCCATGGTAAAATGGAAAACACTTGTCCTTTTAAAGTACTTTTATTTGTTACAACACGAGTTAAAGAAAATTACTGCTCTCTGCTGCTGATCACCAATGGTTTAAATAGCAATTCTTACAATAGAAATCCCTTCCGCATTATTGACAATCAAACATATATCTAATTTTATTTTAAAACTAGTTTGAAACAAAACAAATAATTATTATAAAAATTAAGAGCTCTTTACATATTTAATTGGATAATTATTATAAATCACAAATGAATTACAACAGTTTTATCACATTCATTCAAAAGTAGCGGATGTTCACAAACACTATTTTACAATAGGTGGTAACAATATAATAAAACTGTTGTTTTGTTCTGTGCACGAAATATCAAAATCAAACAAATATTTAAATCACCTCAGAGTATTTGAACATAAGTTTAAGATAGTTAATTAATCATTAAACAATTCGTAATTTCAACACATTTCCGGTAGTTGATATTAACTTTGTAACATAGCAGTATAAACAGTTAAAAATATGAAAACATGTTGATAAATTGCCAAATAATTTGAAATGATTACTGAAATTGCTTTAGTTACAAAATTAAACCAATATCAATACTTCCGGCTATAACAATTTTATTTTTATTTAACATCAATACAGGGCGGTATGAAAGTGCGCCCATATGTACAAACATAATTATATCTCGCAAACATTTCTACTCCGGACCAAAATCGTTTAATGCCCTACACAAACCCCGGATCCCGACAAGCATCCCGACGAGATTCACCCCGGGGCGAATTTGGTATGATATTTATTTTGTTTAATACAATCAGTATTTGTTGAGGGTTAATGATATGAAAAAGGATTCTCCGAGTCTGAACATGATCATAAGATAGGCCTGTAGATTTACAACATGTTACATAAAGGTCACATAGGTAGGTTAGCTAGGCTAGGGATATTCCTTCCAGTGAGGTCCACGACACATATCCTTGCCTTTAAAACCCTTACAGATTTATTGTTAACTAGCTTTTGCTCGCGACCCTGTCCACGTGAATGTAATTTTGTATTAGATCCCACGGGAACGGACTATCTGAATACAATATATTGTAAGTCTTATGCTAGATCATATACTTATGTGCCAAATTTCATCCCAGTTCATTCAGCCGGTAAATTATGATAGACCAGAAGCGATAAAAGTATTTCGCCATCAAAAAGCTTTCATTCAAACTTTCATCACCTATTTGGGCCCTTTAGAGATTAAAATTTAAGGAAAAATTATTTTTTTTATTAATTAGGGTTAAACATAGGTTAAACATAGTTTAACCCTAATTAATTAAAAAATTAATTTTGGGTCTGGGACTGGGACATCAACTATATTTGTGCCAAATTTCACTGAAATCGGTTCAGCGGTTTAGTTTTTTCATACAAACTTTCATCCCCTTTTTAAACCCTTCAGGGGTTGATTTTTGAAAAACATAGTAGCCTATGTTCTATTCTGATGTATAAACTATATTTTTGT
Organism: Amorpha juglandis; assembly: GCA_949126905.1. Lineage (NCBI taxonomy): Eukaryota > Metazoa > Arthropoda > Insecta > Lepidoptera > Sphingidae > Amorpha > Amorpha juglandis. The sequence goes on along the minus strand of OX421386.1, from coordinate 5,416,235 downwards.
AAAGTTTCATTAAAATCCATTCAGTAGTTTTTACGTGAAAGAGTAACAAACATACATCCATCCATCCATACTTACAAACTTTCGCGTTTATAATATTAGTAGGATTTACCCTACTCCTTCCTACCCTTGTCCCGATTTCCATAACCTCCTAGTCCGTGAATCCCTACATTTAAGGATCCCCTCCCTCTTCCCATGCTTGTTGGTGTGCTTACAACCATTAAGACCCGTTTAAATAAATAAATATTATAATACACTTACAATTCGCGAAAGCCTAAAATCATACGTCGAAAGTGAGTTACTTGTTGGTAATAAAAGGGAATATTTATAAACTTTTTATACCACTGTCTGCTCAGACCGTTCGTGATTGGAAAGTTTAAGATGTTTTTCAGAAATTCAGTTTATGGCATCAGAGTCTGAATACAAATAATTTTTGTAACTACTAGACATAATAATACCTATATATTTTGACTAAGGTTTTTAATGTTCGTATAAACGACAATAGGCGATTTTGGCCTAAGTAAATCAAAACACAACAATGCTCACACATTGCTGCTTGGCGGTAGAAATAGACAAAGCGTGATAACATCCCAAACAAAGGACCTACCATCTTGTAAAGGAAGTCATAATCACAGCTTTAAGCTGTTTTGTCTCCAATTCCTCAGAATACACTAAGCGCACTCAGCTCACTTATATGTATATCATAATCACACACTTATGATATACATATAAACCTTCCTTATGAATCACTTTATCTATTGCTGAAAACTGCATTAAAATCCGTTTAATAGCTTAAGAGATATAAGCAAACAGACGGCGTAAGCGACTCCATTTTATACTATGTAAAGTTGGACACACTGAACCCATTATCAAATTCTTATTCAAATTAATAACTAACCTGGCACGATAATTATTTAATTATATAGTAATTTTTTGGGCCTCCGGAAATCTCACTTTCCGCTCGTCGTGTAAATGTAATAAGTTGTACTGCATCCGTTGGTCAGCTCCAGTTAGCACGCATTGCTTAACTATAGTATAAGACAGGTCTCATACTAGGAAGAGAACCCGTACCCAACCGCGTCCCAAACAACTAATACCTTGATAATGTCTAAAAGTGTAGGCACGTAATCCTTTTCTAACCACAAAATCTTTATAGGATTATTTTTTGTTTATGTTGTAAGAAGTCTTAAGAAAATATTATATTGACATATACAAAATGAACAGTATGAAATGCTTATTTTAATCTTTGGTTATGTGTGGAACATTGATCTATGGGCTACGTTTTATACAATTCAAACCTGTCACAAGTTTCATATCTAATGCAACTTTAATCTGTGAGTTGGTGTATAATATACATTGTATTAAATATTATTAAATCTATTTTGTATCAGTACTTACTCCATTGTTTAATGAAATAGTTTAACGGAAGAAAGATTCTTTGTTATTGGAGTATTATTAAGGTAGATATAAAAATAAAGACGTTTTACAAAATATAAATTAACAAATAAGTTACTTCAACAACGGAATCTCCAATTCAGCTACGTCATGCTGCAGTATGGCCTAATAATTCATCATCATCATCATCATCAGCCACAAGACGTCTACTGCTGAACATAGGCCTCTCCCAAAGATTTCCAGACCGACCTGTTGGAAGCGGCCTGCATCCAGCGACTTCCTGCGATCTTTATCAGGTCGTCTGTCCACCTTGTAGGTGGACGTCCAATGTAATGACGTCTTGTAGGCCTAATAATTACTGTGGCTGATTTATATTAAGGGGTCCAAGTGCCGTGTGAAAGCTTTCTAAGTGAATATAATATCATTTAATTACTTTAGTCTATAGTTTTTTTTTTTTACTAGCCCTGTATTATATACGTCCCACTGCTGGGCACGGGCCTCCTCTACTGAATGAGAGGGACTAGGCCTTAGTCCACCACGCTGGCCTAATGTGGGTTGGCGGACTTTACATACCTTCGAAAAATCTTATCGAGTTCTCAGATATGTAGGTTTCCTCACGATGTTTCCTTCACCGTTAAAACAAACGATAATTAACAATTAATATACACGTGACTTAGAAAAGTCAGTGGTGTATTCTCTTGGGGCTGGTTTCGAACCTGCGACTTTCGTCTCGACAGTCCATACCACTCCCCGCTGAGCTATCGCTGCTATAAAAAAATTATAGAAAATGTACAAAACAATATATATACAGATGACCTGATAAAGGTCGCAGGAAGTCCCTGGATGCAGGCCGCTTCCAACAGGTTGGTCTAGAAATCTATGTTCAGCAGTGGACGTCCTGTAGCTGATGATGATGATGATGATGATATATAGCAATGACTAAGTTGCATATGTATGTGATTTTACGCCGGAATTATTTGTTTATGAGTGTATAGAATATTCCATACACTTTTAAATACATTCGTTACTTAATAATACCCAAATAAGTCTATTACGAGAATACATCATAACTTCCTTACTGTATTTCTTCATCTTACGTTTCTGCCATCAAGCTAGTAACAAAAGAAAGGTTTCACATTGGTCGCACGACGTATGGTTAACAGGGAAGTTTATAGCGTCGTAAAAAATTTACTTTGTAGAAACGGTATTGAAAAACGTAAGTGTTAGACGGTGTATATCGTAAAAATGACAGTTAAACGAGATACAAGTATCAACCGCTTTTTACGACTTTAACCTTTGCTGAGTGAAAAATTAAATCAGAAAAACAAGTACAATAATCTGTGTTACGTCACAAGATGTTCATCATGACGTCTCGATTCATATTATCGACTACTGGCTTCAGATCAATTCTCCTATTGTGGGTAGAACCCATCAGAAATCACGGGGAGCATAGTCTAATATAACTTATGCGGAATGGATTAATGAATAATATAATACAAAACGTAAAAAATATATAAACCTATGTTTGGATCCCATGACATCTATTCCTGATTGTTTCGATCAACAATATGTCAAAAAACTGACTGACTAGTGGGCACCTATTATCTCTACTAGGCTATAGTATGTTTTGCTTGTTATAACTTTTATTTTATTACTAATATTTGTGTGAGATGCTGTAATAAACTTATTTCCTTTTCTTTCTTTCTTTATTAAAAAAATCGTCATAGTGGCTCATTAAGGTGTCAGCCAGTAACTTCAGTTGCAATTTCTGTTGATGGTCGACATATTTGAACTATACTTACAATCAGCTCCAGTGTAGTTCCTTTATCATACCATTATAAAACAATGTCAATATTACTTATAATTACCAAATTACATTGTCCGGGTAAATTGACCCCCGATAATTTCCACATTCAGAAACTATCCTTACAATGAAAACTAAATAAAAAAAGGTTTTGTGATAAAAGTATTAAAAGAACTATTTAACACTGGCGGATTCTCTAAACATGAACAATATTGTGATGTTTGGCTCCACAAAGTTCAACGTATATAGCGCATGCACGTTCCATATTTGAAATAACGACATTAAAAAGCTAATAAAAGAAGTGACTCGGTTTTGAATTAAGAACTGTCTGTATATTACTTTAAAGCCTACCAAACATCTGGTAACCTACTTTTGAGAGATTAAACGTTGAATTTAGGTTAAGTAAAACGGTTAATCGTTTTAATTTAGATGTTAATTCTTTTATCGGTACTCAAGAACTGTCATTTCTGTGGTCGAATCTGTTAATAGGTATTAAGTTGTGGTCTACGCCATGTTTTTTAATATTCTTAAATGATGAGACAAGCGGGTCGCTCGTTTAATGGTAAGCGCTACGCATACCCATAAACAGTATTAACAATAACTTGAACTTTTTTTAGGCTGAATAACGAAACGAGAACTTTACTTGCCTGATGGTAAATTCAAATGTAGTAAAACCAATAAATCTTTATTTTTTTTTTAAAACAATGACAAGACTTGACAATGGAAATTATTTCTAGAAGTGTACTATCTAGAGTTCCATTAACGAACAACTTGTCAAATTTTAATATAATCTGAACTCTCACGGTGGCCTTTGAACTGATTTCAAAACGTTAATTAAATTACACTCAAAACACCTTTGAACTAATTAATTATTCGCGCCGAAGTCATAATTAAAGACGCTTTATCCCAAAGGCGTAAACTAACGGAGGTTTTATAAAGCATTTTCTTACAGCATTTAATTAGTGATTTTAATAACTAACCCAGTTGTAATCTTTCTTTTGAAGCTAAGGTCAAATATCTACTAAGTAAAATCTAAATGGAATCCAGCGACCTTTTTATAAACATCTTCGTCGTAAATAAGATAAAATGTATAAAAAATTTCAAAGGTACAAAGGTATTCAAATGTGGTCTTTTCGAATTCGGTCTTGGCGAATTCTTATATAGAAAGTGTTAGTAAAACTGACATTTAATTTTGTTTGTATAGTTTCTATTTGAACTAGCAGAACTGATAATAAATTATGGAAGTATAAAAACAAGAAAATAATACTCCAAATTATGCTAATACCTAATTATGCACCCTGTACCTATTCATGGCATAATATCAACTTGCTGAACATTACACATCGTGGTTGGGCTTGTTTACAAACGTTAAGACTTTATGTAACTGTATCCGTTGAAAACATGATAATGATTAACTGATCAATGTATTTTGCAGGTGGACTTGTTTTGATTAAAGTTCCTGGAACTGAACCTCCGTTCATAATATGTTGACAGTAAATGTGCTGACCACTGTGTTTCACAGGTGGGCCTGTTATAATCAAAACTCCTGGAACAGAACACCCATTGTAAACAAGTTAAGTGTATAAATAAGGATCATTGTAAGATTTAAGTTAATAAGAAATAAATCTTTATTTGGAAGAGTTGTATTCTTTTTTAAAACCTCCCTCGTTACTTATTATACTATACCTAATTGATTCTCAAGTTATTAATTTGTAAATATACAAAAATCAGGCTCATAAAAATGATGAAATCAGGGAATAACTGATTGCTGATGGTAATTTTCTTAGTAACTACAGTTATAATATGAGCCACATAATAGTAGCCGTACGTCTAGACAAGTAATAGCAATAGAAGAAAAGCCGTCATATTAATGTAATTAATTAAATTCTGCATCTTCAGGGTGAGCGACTAACGAAGGTTATTGAAAAATTCTCACGTGGGCGGGCGGCTGGGATCTTAATGAAATTCCACGGTTCCTGCAGTTCGAATCTTGCATTACCAAGCAAATGTCTGGTAATTCCATGTCATTCATTTATATTCATCACTATGATTTAAGTCAATATTGCTTCCCGCTAGCTATGTTGTTTGGGTGACTAAATTTATTATTGTGTTTATTAAAGTATCATGTGTGACATGTTTATTATCTATAATAGCCGTACTATCACGCTTATATATCAAAACTGGTAAGCAGAGATTAAAGAACCTATCGCCGATGGCATTCTTGTTTGATGTGACAAAGGGAAAACCTTTAAAACAGTTAATTCCAATAAATACAACCTCTGTGAAATCATAAGTTTAAATTAGACAATTACAGTAATCTATAATAAACACAGTTGAGACTTTGTGCTCTATATCTGTTTGTTAAATTTGTTTACGCAGTACAAAAAATGGTTGTACGGTTTTTTTTTTAATGACCAGACAAACAAGGCACTCGCCTGATGGTAAGCGTCTGATGAAAAGCCTGCTCATAAAGAGAAGCAACACCACACAGAACTTTTAATTACAAAGCACTGCACAGCTAGTTGAATATAATTCCCTCCCAGTATGTCAAGTGTTGATTGATTAATGCAAATTGCGCATTAGGTACATCGATTATAGCTAACAGTTAGGCATTAATCGGTCTGTGTTCGGTCAGTTTGTCTGCGATAGCTGAACATAGTGCAGTATAAACAATGTATAGCGTACAATCGCCTGCACCATTAAATATAGCGCTCTGTATGCACAGTTCTATTGATGCTAATTTACGGTCCTCCTCCACAAATGAGAGGGGTCTACCATTTTTGGTCTAATTCGAGACTATATACGTTTGGAATTCACAAGGAGAATTCTCAGCTATGCAGATTTCGCCGCAATGTTTTCATTCGCTCTTAAAGCGAGTTATATATAAGAAGAAATACTGGTGTAACTTCGAAAGGTGTGTTTTGATTTCGGAAACTTTATTGAAATTGGAAGTTCTGTTACTTTACCTCTCAAGTCTATCTATGCTATGCTATTTAAATCACATGCCAAGCCATACATTGTTGGTGGACAGAACACGCAGTCAAGCCACTGTTTTGATATTCAGAGAAGTAATGCGTGCAAAAATCAATCGCCCGAGACGCAAATGCTTCATTTAACCTGAAATGTATTTAACTCTATTCATTGCCTATCTCCGCAGGCAATTTACTTTATTACCAATACCCGAACATTGATTGGCCTTAACTTCGACATGAATATAGTGATTAATCGGTTTTGTGTCAGCTCATAACTCGGTTATTGCAAGCCAGTAGAGTCGCATACGCCCGTAACTAAATTACTGGGCGATGTAAGCGTGTGGTTTGCGGTGGTAAAGCTATTAGGATATAATTTTGGCGGGTTTTATGTGGTGTATTGTGATTGGTCGGCTTAGGATCCATTCCCGAGTAAACCAAATACGATTCGAAACGAAATTGCCAGATTGTGATATTGACAAAGTATCAAATATCTTTATTTCTGTCTGGCGTTTTCTCAGTTTATTGACGGGGTCAGCCTTGCCATTTAGATGCTTCCAATTCCCCCGGTATTGAGTATTTTCTGTAAACTATTGTTTTTTTTTATTTGATTGATTGACGAGACGAACAAGGCGCTCGCCTGATGGTAACCGCCACGTCGCCCATAAATAGAAGCCACACAACTCAGAACTTTGAATTACAAAGCACTGACATAAGATGTTAAGTCCCACAATGCCCAGTGATTTCACTGGCTTCAATTTTTTTTTTTTATCCTGGCTCGGCGAAGTGACTACGCTACACCTGATGGTGAGAGTAGCGCAATCCAAGAATAGTGTCGACCAACGATAAAAAATGTGTCCATCGTAGGTCGGCAAGATTATGCCGGCCTGCCAAAGGGCCAAGGGGGAAGGGAAGGAAACAGGGATGGGAAAAGGGTTAGGATCAGGGGGCAAGCCCCCTGGGGAGAACCGGATATACACTGGCTGACCCTGGAATGCGACCCACACAAGGTGGGCCAATATGGCAGGTTTTAGCACCAGTGTACGGTGGTCGCTATCCGGTCGGATACAAGTATCCTCCCACCAGCAATGTCCTTCATATCGAAACACAACAGTGCTTACACACTGTTGCTTTACGGCAGATATAGACAAAGTGGTGGTACCAACCCAGATGGCCTCTCGTATACGAGGGACCTACCATCTTGTAAAAGTTAAAAAAAATAGTAATAAAATTATGTTGTTAGATTAATGTGGATATACATATTTTATTATAAATATCATAAAATACTGAATATCAGCTGAAGTCTGGAATAGTGCCCTTTATGGCCATAGACTGGACCCTATCACATTTTAGGACGGAAATACGTTCGGCGAAATGCGTTTGTACTGGTTACACCTCTGCCTATCTCTTCGGGGATTAGAAACGTGAGTGCGTATGTATATATTTTATTATGTGCATATAATAAAGTTATTTTTTTTACTTGAACGCGTCATATTTAATTTGGTTAGAAGCATTTATTATATTAGTCCGAAGCTGTAAAATAAGCGCTTAATCTTATTTAATAAATAGGGGTCATTACAATATTTTAATTTAGAAGCTAGCGAAATCCACGTTAAACAGTCGGCTGACCCTACAAACGTCCTTCGCTTCGAAATCAAATTAAAAAACAAAATTAAAAAGTTGCCAACCAATCAATAGACCCCTCAACACGACTGTTTGTGGCCCCAGCCATTCGACCTTAATAATGTAGACGGTCAAGAACCGTGTTAACTCGGCGGCCAGTTAGGCCGGATATTAGTCTAACACAATTAATCTGGGTTCGCTGCTTTAGTCTAGTGTATACGAGGCTTTAATTTGCCATTTATTAAGACACATATGGCTATCTGCCGACTTTAAATTGGGTTATAAGGGTGTCATTAGGATTTCATATTCCGGTATTTATTAAGATAAAATCGACTAAGTTTAAATTGAATTGTAGAGAGATAGAAATATAAAGCGGAATCGTCGCGACAACCTTAGGTTTTAATTTCAACGTAATCGGGTTTTATAGATTTGTGGGGGAGTTGAAAAATATTGATACATCGATATTTTTAGGCGATAAAATTGAATTCGATGTATCAATGAATCGATAAGTTATATTAAGTTTCGAAGTTATATCATATGTTTTTAAAATAGGATGCCATGAAATGTAGAGCAAAAAAATCGCTAATGATACTTGTTAACTATCGATAGGATTTAAATCGATATTTTTTTGCATTTTCAACTTGCTTATCTATTTGTATATGTTTCATATTTAAGAGATATATTGTAATGTGGTAACATATTAGAAAAAATAACAGTCATGGAAAAAAGAGAATAGAAAGTTTCTAGATCTGCTATATTTCACTAGGACATAGCGTAGTCGGCAGTAGCCAGGGTGGTATATTATAAAAAAATGTATAGCTCACATGGTGTCCTTTGGTTGTGCAACCACTCAAAATTTTAAACCGACTAAAATAAAATGGAGAAGTTTCTCAATTCGACTCGCGTATTTTTTTTTTTGTACGTATAACACATAACATTTCACAGAGTGAAATTTTGATGAAACTTTTTCAATCTAAATGTTTTCTCAGAGTGTAAGAAGTAATTATAAAGAGATGAAAGTCTAAAACTTCGACATTTGTGCACCGATTTTGATGATTCCTTGACAAAACAGCGAAATATAAACAAAATATTAGTGACAGCCTCCGTGGCGTAGTTGGCGAGTAGCCGGCTGTATTGCGACAGGGTTCGATTCCCGCACCGAGAGAAATATTTGTCTGATTTTAGGTAGGTGTTTCGGGGCTGGGTGTTGTGAGACCGCAAGTCCCTCGTTGCTCCTGATATCCACGATACAGGTTTAACCTAGTGTGGTGTCTGGACTATGTGAATGACTGTTTAAAAAAAATCTATATAAATAAAACCGAATCAACAAAATGATACGCTAAAAATAAAATTAAACATCTTCGAAATGGTGTCACAAATCATTGACTAAAACTAATAGCAGTGACTCAAAACTGTTTAATTTTATGTTAAGTTTTCTAGTTTTTTGAGTTGGTTTATTTTGTTAAATAAAAGTCTCTTCAATAATCATCCATTGGTTATGCCATGTCCATTCAGACACAGCTGTTTCATGTTTTGTGTATGAGAAAACGTTATTAGATTTCAAATTTTTATTAAATTAAAAACTGCTTGTACATTTGCCCGGAATTCCTGTTGCTCGTAATAATTAATGCCGCAAAGAGAATGCCGTCAAGCGTAGAAGCTTCGTACGTGGCTTGCATTTCTAATGATTTGTGTTAAATTTTATAGTTCTGTTTTCCAACAAGCCTTATCCAATTCACTGTGTTCTCTTATTTTAAGACACAGTGCATCGCAGTGTCTCTTTGTGTTGTCTATCGAAAAATATTGTACCAGGTAAGAATTACTATCACGTGTTTAATTGAGAATAGACTAATTGAGATTGACGGTAGGGAATGAGTTTGGAGACATGAATAATAACGATTAAGGTTAATTCCTGAATTTAATCATTTAGATTAGTGAAAGACGTAAAGAAAAACAAAGAGTAAAATAAAACATTTTTAAATATTATATAGGTACTGTCGTTTACTTAAATGTTGAATGTTCTCTAGGTCTTAAGCTACATAGAGCTTTCTATCGGTCACCTAGGTGATCCTTGCATCCATTTTATAGCAACATTTTAATTATCCCAGTAATAAAGTCTCAGAATCAATAAATACAACAATTTAAAGAGTGGTAGAGCCATGCTACAGTTTTGTCTACAGCATGAATGGGCCGGCTCGACCGGGTTGTTATCACTGTCTCACAGAAAACCAACGTAAAGTAGCGGCTTGCTGCAGCGTTTTGTACGGCGAGTGAGCTATCCGGAGGACTAAATCCCCCTCCCTTTCCCAATTTAATTATCCCTTTCCTTTAAAGTCGGCATCGCGCCTATGATTCTTCTTGTATTGTAGGCGTACATAGGCGGTGGAGATCACTTACCATTATATTCCTCGTTTGGCGGTCTATGCTATAAAAAATACAAGATTCTTTTGTAGTTTGTCACACCCATAAAGTGTTAAACGTAGACTTAGACCCATGGGAGCGGGGCAGTAATATGCAGGTGAAATCGCGACGGACAGCTAGTAGGATAAATAAAATATACATGGTGACTTAATATTTTTGGCTGTTTTTCAAATTCTCCGTAATATAGTAAACGGGAAAAACGTGTATAAAGCTTCTTTTATAGAGAATTCTGCGTATCTGCTGCTGTTTTTTTATTTAATCAAGGAACGTAGGCGCTAAATTTATTTTACGAAAACCTCAGCCTACATATTTTGTATAGAAATTTTACGAACATATAAAAGGTGGCCCCGAATAAGGTTATATTTGTTTAAACTTTTTTTGTTGAGGCTATAACTAAGACTATCTAAATAGGCACATAGTAAAAAGGGCTTTGGGATATTTTTTTAGAAATATGCTAACTCAATCGCTGTATAAAAATATATGCCCTGCAGCTATTACATGACATATTACAGGACGATCTGTTGAAAAAAAAATAGTTTGCCGATTTAATGTAAAAAAGTTTTGACTACAAAGAAATTAACCTAAGAATAAGAATCGACCTATCACTTCACATACGTATGAGTACATTCCATAACCATCCGTTACTTTGGCCGTGGTTACGGAATCATAGTCAACCTATATAACTCGGTCGAAACTTCTGGAAATAAATAAATCAAAAGTTATGTATACCTTCAAATACTAATCGATTAAGACCCGTTTAAATAAATTTAAAAGTATGTATACAACAAAAGTCTAAAACCGTTGTTAATCTTCTCTTCTCTTTCTTAAACATGTACATAAATATTTATACTACGGTCATGAGAATAGATTCACCAACAAATCTAAAAGAAACTCTCCCGCCTACTGACGGAACTGATACTACAATATCAGGATGCCCTTGCCCTACTTCTGCTTTCATCAATGGCCTAGAGCGAAGTCGATGTCCGTCACATATCCTTGAGCTAGTTTCTTTCAAATATTATCTTACAATGTCAAATTTTAACCCATTCAGTAAAGAAACTATCTGAATGAGGGATAAGTCTAAAAGGAAGGTCAATTTGTAGTTAACTTTGCCTACCCAGAGTTTGACTGTGGAGTATAAGTAAGTATACGTTTGAGTTGTAGATGGACCACCAATATCTTAGACCCAAAGCCAATCTCACCTGTATTTGGTACACTCTACTGATTAATAGAAGAAAGAATGACGAAAAATGATTCCCGTTGCGGGTTGTGGGGGTCAGATGGCAGGTCGCGCCACATAATACCAAATCCACCTTCAAATCATGCTGGGAAAATGGACCCTAGCATTAAGCCGGGTCTGGCAAACAAGAAGGTTTAAGAACGTTTCCCAGAGACTTCACTGCTCGCTGTCAATAAAATGCGGGCCATTATCGATCCTGCTTTTTTATCCTTCCTCGGCAAAACGACCAGCAGATGGTAAACGCAATGCAATCCAAGAATAGTGTCGAACAACGACAAATGGTACATCTATTGTAGGTCGCCAGAATTATGTCTGCCAACTAATTGCTTCTTCACACTCTGCTTAAACATTCTCATGTTGTAGGAATGAGGGAATACATGGTGCGGCAAACTGTTCCACAACTAGATTTACAGGAGTTTATGTGTGTGTTGGTTGTAATATTGTAGGTTACCTTTGGATTACCTGGAAGATACCTAGGAATTAATGAGTTGCTGGTGACCCTAGTTCTAGGATCTCCTTTGTTAAAGACAGACTCGACTCGTCGCGTCAAGCATATGCAAACGTCAGTAATGCCACTATCTGTCAACGCCTTTATGAAGGCTCCAGTAACCATTAATTAGTAACGCTACCATTGAAATCCCATTAGTTACCATTGTTTCCCATAGTGCAGATTCGGCAACATGATACTGACACGCTTTTTAGTCGTTTATCATGACTAATAATAATATATAAATTATCAATAATAATATATAAATTACACGATTTTCTGTTCTTTCCTAACCCACCCAAAATATACCTGCACCGAAATAGTATACTGAAGTTACCCTTTTGGCAGCAACAAAACAAATGGGGTGAAATGGGAACAATACGTATGCGAAACGCAATCTTGGGGTAAATCGTGCAGAATGCTAGGGGTAACCTTGACCGAGAATGTAGTGTACCGCCTTGAATAAATATGCAGTTTGTCACGCCCAGTTATTTAGTTGGTATGTTTTTATATGGAATAATGGAGAACCTCGCATTTGCTCCTTGTGTTTCAAGGTTTTGTTTGGAACATGCTGACGTCATATATTTGACTTTTGTTTTCCTGGTCTATAAGACTTTGTGATTTTTGGTAACTGGCAACAAAAATTTAAAAAAATTATTAAAGCCTTGCTAGCTAGAAACTCTCATTTTCCATTTAAAGAGTGCAATAATCCAATTAGTGAAATTAAATTATAAATTGACATCAGTATCTAATGTCACACTCCTATTCACTTTTTTTAAGCTGTAGGCAATCGTGTGGGTTATACGTTTTCTTAATGTTTTTGTGTATTCTTAACGTGTAACTGTTTTTGCTCCAAATAAATAGAATAAAAATAATGTTTTTGGATATATTTCCATCGTCTTTAACTGTCTGGTTTAACTACTATAGAATTAAAAAAATGTGATACAAGAACATAATGAAAACCCAAAAATAAGTATAAAATATATATGTCAAATATCTGGTCTATTGAACTGATCATCCATCCGTCTGTGCAACTTGCAAATATCCTCACTTTACAGTCATATAAATTCATATACAATCTGGTCTATAAGTTAGTACGAAACATAAACTTTATTACTCATACTTTTATACTGTAGAAACCATTATTCGTGCAATATTATATAGGCGTGATTGGCATATAAAAGGCGCATACAACAAACGTTACGGTTAAGCATATAACAGAAAAGTCAATAAAAAGACTTATACGGGAACTTTGGAACAACTGCCATGGGCTGGTAGGCAAGGATAGAACGACGAGGACGGGGTCAGGAATAGGAGATATTGGAAGATCGGAAAAAGAGAGGGAGATGATCAGTCGAAAGGCAAGGAATTACGAAGGGTTTGAAAGGGAATTATGTAGAAAAAAATGGCGCTGCAGTAGTCCTCAGTTATGAGGCCACTACAAGCCTCAGTACGTACGAGTTGCACCAACTTACTTTAGCAATGACAAACATGTTAAAGTACCGGTTAAGCAAAACATGAATTGCAACATTTGACAAATGTTAGATGACGTCATAACCTTTGCTGTTAACTGTATCCGCCCAAAATTCGTTAGTTAAAATTAGTTAGTTTCTATTGATTAAGTTAAATAGCTGTTAGATGTTTCAATTATAACCTCCAAAGCGATATATCTCCTAAAGCATCTGTGCACCACTCAATATCATGCCCCTGCCTTCTAGAATTAATAGAGGAATCTAGTAGTATCGGAACACGATCGTGCAACACATTCTGCAGTCAATGTTCAAGTGAGCGTCACTGTTATCGTCAAATTTGACATTAACCTTAACTATAACTGCTATTATAGTGTAAGCCAGCCTAAGTAAATTTACTTATTATTTAATTTAGCTATAGGAACAGTTCATGTCGTAAAGGAAGACTTAATATCCAGCTCTTGTTCTTGAGAAAGAATGTTGAAGATCGAGCGAAGTTTAAGAAGAGTATATAGGAAGGCGGCATCTGATACTGAGCTGGAATAATTTCAGGCTATAAGAAAGAGACAAGAAAGAAAAAAACTTTTTGAGTGGCAGAGCAACGCTGTAGACAGTTTTGTCTACAGCATGAATGGGCCGGCTCGACCGGGTCGTTACCACTATCTCACAAAAAATCGACGTAAAGTCGCCACTTGCTGCTGCATTTCGTTTGGTGAGAGAGATATCCGAAGGCCCTAATCCCCCTCCTCTTCCTAATCCCATAATTTCCCTTTCCTTTCAGATCGGCAACGCGCCTACGATTCTTATAGTATTGTAGGCGTACATGGGCGGTGGAGATCACCATCAGGTGACCTACTTGCTCGTTTGCTCGTCTATGCCATAAAAAAAGAAAGATTTACTTAGTACCACATAACTGAAAACATGGAAAACAAGTCTAAATAATAACACACGTTTGATACAAAAACATTGTTTAATTCCAAACGTTTCGTTCAAACACGCAATGGCCGATGAGTTTAAAAATGCAAAACCATTTTCCAATTTAAAACAAAAACAACGCACACAAACTCCCTCGGGAACATTTAAAACGGCCGGAAACAACCTGGTTTCGGATTTAACCTTCCTAAAAAAAGAATTTAAGGATGTTTTGACTAATTAAGTGCCTTTTAAATTAATATAAATTATGTTTATTTTTTGCCAAATTATGTGATGAAAGTTTGATTATTGGTTAAGAGGCAGTATTTTTTGTAACGAAAATACAAACATGAATTGTAATTGTCTGACCTGGAATTTGAATCTATGCCCTCACAGTTTGTCAGGCTAATTAGATGCTACTAGACCAATGAAGTGAAATGTTTTCACAAAGTTCCCTTGTTCCGTTAATCAATAATATAATAATAATATGAATACGCATGTTTTTTTTTTTATTCGATTGAATGACGAGACGGTTAAGGTGCTCGCCTGATGGTAAGCGCCACGCCTGCCCATAAACAGAAGCAACACCACACAGAACTTTGAATTACAAAGCATTGCATGACACTGAACTGCACTCGTCACCCCGAGACATGAGATGTTAAGTCTCATAATGCTCAGTAATTTCACTGGTTTCAGTGTCCTTCAAACCTAAACACAACAGTGCTTACACACTGTTGTTTGACGCCAGAAATAGACAAAGCGGTGGTACCAACCCAGACGGCCTCTGGCATACGAGGGACCAACCACTTTATGTTTAATGGAAAATTAAAACATTTCGTGTGTAAAGTGCAAAAGCTTCACTTGAGTGTTTCTCTCGACATTCCTTTTCGATATGATACAATGTTCGTTTATTGGATCGCTTACTGCAAATTGGTAAACATTCAATATCGATTAATTGGTCAGCGAAAGTGGCTCTCCACGATAATTGGTGGGATTTTCGGATCAGGTATCGTATCGCATATTATCAAAAATATACTTTTTTTATATCTCAAGCCGACGACGAGTATGACGAAATGCATGAAAAACAATATAACACTGCTGTTTCACGCCAGTGTGTATCACCCCTGTCAAGTCGGACTGTTCATACGTATAAATGCACTTTCTATTGCAATCCCGGAAGGGGTAGGCAGACCTAAACATTACACCCACATTTTGCAAGCACTGCTGTGTTTCCATTTGAAAAACATCGAAGCCAGTGAAATTACTGGGCATTTTAAGACTTAATATCTTATATCTCGGGGTGACGAGCGCAGTTCAGTGCCATGCAGCGCTTTGTAATTTAAAGTTCTGTGTGTTGATGCTCCTGTTTATGGGCAGGCGTGACATTTACCATCAGGCGAGCGCCTTTTCGTCGTTCAATCAAATAAAAAAAAAAATTAGGTCCAATGTAGTCACTGCCGTGCCAGGATAAAAAAGAGAAAAATCCATCAAATAATTTATACTTCACCGCAGAAACATATTCGCATTCAAACATTTTAAAATACTGTAATTGAAAATTAAACTTCCCCAGTATGAAATTGCCCTGGACGGCAGTAACAGTTAAAAAAGCAGTTTGGACTTGTGTCTGCATGCAATTAACTGTAATGGGTTCGTTTTAAACTCATTCCAAATGTGTGCCTATAGTTTAATGTTGTTTCCAAGAAGTATTTACTAATTCATAGTAATTTTAAAATGTTTTTACATCAAATACCCTTCTATTCAGTTAATATTAAAGAAATATTATAGTACAATGTAAGTCATAAGTATGTACCTACAATAGAAGAAAGAAAGAAAGAAAATACGTTTATTACGGAACTCACACAATAATAATAATGACTAAATGACTACAACAATAATAATACAAAATTAGGGCGAAAAACAAAAAACAACAATAGCCTAGTATATATAATAGGCAGAGGGTGCCCTCTCATCAGTTGTGTGAGGCCGTAAATGGTCCCATCTCAGCTAAAATGTTACAACGTATAATGCGTTGCAGCGCTGATTTTCAGATGGCACAATATGTACTAATAACTGATGGATATTTTTTCATACTCGCTACTAGCTTTTTCTCGTAGCTCCGCTCGCGTGAGCGGCCTCTTGCGGGATAAAAGGTAGCCTATGTCCTAATCCAGGTTATGGTCTACCTGTGTGCCAAATTTCATCCAAAACCGTTCAGCCGTTAAGCCGTGATTAACTAACAAACAACCAAATTCACAAACTCACAAACATCTAAATTTTCACATTTATAATAATTCTTAATCTTTACCTTTTTAACTCCCGGCAAAAAAGAGAAGTGTTATAAGTTTACCCCTATGGCTGAACTGTCTATATTTGTCTATAAATGGACTAATTATATTACAGTTTGAAGCTGATTTATTCGACTTTTTTCTTAACTGTGTTTGACGAACATTTGTTTGCTAATTTATGTATTATAGATCTTTTTTTAACTGATGTTAGAGTTTTTAATGGCTAGGTTCGGTTAGGTTAGCATTTAATTTAATTATAATATAGTTAATTCATTTATATGGTAAAATCTGGGCCATAATAAGGCAAGTACTAAAAACAGCTTTAAAATGATTATATAAAATTACTCAGTTCTAATATATAAAAATAATGGTATATAGCACCGTTTAAAATTACAATCTTAACTGATACTCGACGAGATTAACTACTTTCTCGCATGTCTAAATTACCTGATTTCATTGTTTCGTAAATGGTATATTTTCTTCTAGACCTAGGCATTTTGGCTAGAAAGCAATAAAGTAAAACGATTAAACATCTAAATAAACATGTGGTTTATTGTTGCCGATGATTAGTGCGCACAAAATAATATAGTTTACTATGCCTTGGTAAGGGTGCCAACTGTTCCGTATATTTTTATAGCAGAGACGACGAACGCGCAATTGGGTCAACTGATGATATCCACCGTCTGTGAACAACCATAATACCTGTGAAATTATATACCTATATATTCAACCATTAAGCCTAAATAAATTTTAATTATTTATTAATTATAACCTTTGCCAAAGGTTACTATAATGTATAAAATTACTTGAAAGATAAAACAGCTTGGAATAGAGCCGCTCACTCCTTACAAAATATGGCTGTCCATGGTATAAAATATAGTAAAATATAATTATTTTACTTGGTTACTCTATTGGCGCATTATTGGTATTTAAGACAATATTGTCATTTTTTAAATAAAATAAAATGTTATCATTCTATTTTTCAGTCAGTGACAATAAATAGTAGTAATAATACTAAAATAGAAAAAAACAACAACACAAAACGAATGAAATTTAAACTAATGAAAACAGACAGTGTTTCAACTTATATGTACTAAAAGCTACCATGAGCCATGCCCACTGATTTCGTTGACAGCTAGGGTGCGGTGAGACTAATTACACAAATGGATTATACAGGGCTAGGCACCTACCTATATGGGAAGCCATATTAAATTTACAGTGTATACTACTTGTTTGCAACCTTGGTACATCAGATATGGATGTGAAATTATAACTGGGTCAGATTTTATCCCGAGGGGTTTAAGGTGATAGCGAATCACGAATATCGTGGCCAGTTAATATTTTTTTATTTGCATGTATGCCGAGGTGAGCTGGTCGCTCGCTCTAGGGTTGGCACGCCTGCCCATAAACAAGCCTGATGGTCAGGCAAACAATATTCGTACTATAAGGGCTTTATTCCTTTTGAGGGAACCCTAAAAATAAAAAAATCATAAATCGTTGCCATTTCCGTTTTATTAGCAATAGTTTCACAGGTCTGACTCAAAATTAGTCAGATTAGATTTATACCTACTTAGTTTTGCTTTTTACTTTTTAAATTGGTTCTATTTTTATTTAAAGGGTTTTTGTTGTATACCTTTTCTTGAAAACAACAATTAAAATTGATCAATGTATCATCAACTATCGATAGTTAGGCAACACTAATGTACAGTGAACGGACAACGCGTTATTTGATACCACGGCTTATTAATAAACTACCCTCTACTTTAAAAGACAATTAAAAATAATATTAAATGGAAATGAATATCCCACTTTCTTCAAATTTGAATACCATTATAAATTTAGTTGTGTGCACCTGCCTAGTTTCTATTATTACCTACGTGTATATGCTGTAAAGTTTTATAATATCATCATGTGTGTACGTCCTACGTCGACTTGATGTAGACCATAGCGTTGTCGACAAACCTTTGTTGTTTATCAATGCTACACTTTGTATTGTTTTCAATATTATTTAAAAATTGATAAATAAAAATAAGCTAAGCCGCTGCCTACTGTATCTTATTAATAGTGCTATAATCCGTACCTTTTGATTGCGTTTAGTTAGAAGCTTGAATTTTTCACACCTCCGAGGCATCGTAGACTTTATTATTATTTGATATTAATTTCAATCTGATGCCTCTATCTAAGAAAAGACTCTTCACAGACTAACAGACAGCATAGTTATTCAATAATTCCCGGCTTTTTCCATTTGAGTAACGGAACCCTAAAACAAAAATATTATGTATATGCGTTAGATCTCAAACTCCCTGCTCTTTTTCAGTTGAATTCAAATACACCAAGCGTCATCTATTAGTAAATAGAAAAACTTTCACATACTTTTAATACACCAATAGATGGCGCTCCCATGCCAAGAAATTACGGCATTTACACAGAAATTTCATTAACCAAGTAATTATGATGTTACAAAAATTTGTTCAAATTATTTAAGTTTCGAATGATTTAGAGAAATAAATAAAAAAGACATTTCGTAATGTTTGGCCTGCGTCTTCTATTGGCTGCTTTCAACGATGCGTCAGTTTGCGCCGAGCGTTTGGCGCGATTGGTTTTGTGGTAAGGGAGTGTACATGCCGTGGTAAATAAAAATATACGTATTTAAACTATACGGCTTCAATACAGCGACCAATTTGTAAAATAAATAGTGTCACGATTGCGGGATATTTTTAAAAACGAAGAGGTAAGTGTTTTGTTTAAATTGTTGTTTTATGGAATTAGATGCATCAAAACGCAGTATCCTTAAGTTCGCGATTTGACAATTCAAAACAATGAAATGTAAAAAAATCTAGTATTTATCAAGGGTTAAATATTGTATCCTAAAATTAGTGGATATCGGAAATAATATAAACAGACAATTAAATTTTTACTTAAAAAAAATTAAAACATTAACAATATTAAAATACAAAATGAGTGTTTGTGCTTCAATATTTTAATTGTTTATCTGCACATAATTGGTTTCCATTTCTGTGTAACATAATTAAAACAAAAATATTAATATAAAATTTTAGTTACGTTTACTCTCTTATTTTCGTATAGTACGCCATCTTGTGGTAGAAAGAATGTTCAGCGGAGTGCAGTAGCACGTTTTATTGTTCAGTGACGCCATCTAGCGCCTAATAGATTTTTTTGATTGAATGACGAGACGAGCAAGGCGCTCACCTGATGATAAGCGGCACGCCTGCACATAAACATAAGCAACACCACACAGAACTTTGAATTACAAAGCACTGCATAGCACTGAACTGCGCTCGTCATCCCGAGACATAGGATGTTAAGTCTTCAATGTCCTTCAAACCGAAACACACTGTGCTTGGCGGCAGAAATAGACAAAGCGGTGGTACCAACCCAGAGGGCCTCTCGCATACGAGGGACCTACCACATTGTGTAGAATTACATTATTTTAGAATAATAAACACTGTTATCAAACTCTTTTTTCCTTTGATCGACACTGAAATGAAGAATCGAAGTTTACAGTTTTCAATATGTCATCATAGGGGCACGTTACTTGTAATGGATTCCTTACTTAACAAGAACATGTTATTCCTCTTGACTGTTTCTTGATTGATCTATAAAAAACTGTTTTGTTTTTCAGGAAAAGGTCTATAATTCTTTGAAATGGTAAGAAATTTTGAAAATTTTTAAGAAGACGAATTTTTTTTGCGGACAATTTAAATGGTCATACTTTGCGGCACGTATGCATTTTTATACTACATTTATTTGTTTTACAGTACGGGTTTGTGAATTACGCCTTGGAGCTCCTTGTGATGAAAACTTTCGATGAAGAGACATGGGAAACCATAAAGTGGGTAGTTTTATTCCATACCTAATAGTATAACGAATGTAATACATTGATATGGGTACTTTTTCTATAGACAATTTATGATAGCTCAATAATCTTCAATCTCCAAAAAAAATAATTAACACATAAAATTATAAACGGAAAAAATATTACATTAACATGCCGCGCCATCAATACCTATAATAGTAGTCTCTAAGTCAAATTGGTTATTCAATAATGTTTAAATAAATTCGGACATTAAATTATTGGCCCTAAATCTAAATAATCATTGTTAACAAATTGTAGTTTCAATAGCTAGTATACGTCGTATATAGTTTTCGCTAACTTCTCTTTTATCACTTGATTAGTTTTTATTTTTATAACAAATAAAATATTACAATATTGAACAGCCAGGAAATAGACTTTTCGTAAGTTTACCAATATCACCGGTTTCATAAGTTCATTATCATAATTTATTTGTTCAAATTAACTTTTAACTCCTTCCTTTAGCATCTACTAAAATCATTAATTTTCAGGAAAAAGGCTGATGTAGCCATGGAAGGCAGTTTCCTAGTGCGACAGATTTATGAAGATGAGATTACTTACAATTTGATCACCGCAGCTGTTGAGGTGTTGCGTAAGTGAAACATACCAGGATAAAAAAATAGTATTGTGTGTGTTATAATTTTAACATTGATTGGGTTTATTACATCTTCAGAAATACCTGCCGATGCGATTTTGGAGCTATTTGGAAAAACATTTTTCGAATTCTGCCAAGATTCCGGGTATGATAAGATTCTGCAAGTGCTCGGTGCTACACCGCGTGATTTTTTGCAGGTAAAACCATTATGCTAACCATGAGCATTATTATGCTATTTTTTTACAAATCATAGTAATTTTTTACGAAAAACGAAATTAAAGTAAGCAGTTTTTTTTTCTTTTTTTTTCTCCTGTGTTTTGTTTTGATATGTGTGAAACGAGTCACTGTATGGTGTAATGCGTGTTTGTTGGGGGTGAGCTAACCGGTGGAGGGTGGGGCCTCGTTATTTTTGCTCTTTTCTTTAATATCGCTGTTCTAATAAGGCTCACAATTAGGCCATACCAGAAGATCTGGGACAAAATGCAGGTCTTATTTTTTAGCAGGAAGACATCCATTTCTAAGGCCCTATCCAAAAAATCATCCACCTCTAACCCAAATCCATCCTGCCAATGCTTACCTGCCGTATCAATAAACGTTATTTTTATTTCAGAACCTGGACGGCCTTCACGATCATCTTGGAACACTGTACCCGGGCATGAGATCCCCATCGTTCAGATGCACGGAGCGACCTGAAGATGGCGCTCTCGTGCTCCATTATTACTCTGACAGACCTGGATTGGAACACATCGTCATTGGAATTGTAAAGGTGTGTATGTAGAAACATTAAAAAAGGGTCAAGAATAAGTTAGTAGTTGCAAAAAAGAAGAAAAAAGAGAGAAGTCGGTGTTGTCATTGGAATTGTAAAGGTATGCATGTATAAACATTAAAATAAGGCTTAAGAATAAGTTAGTAGTTGCAAAAAAGAAGAGAGAAATCGGTGCATTAAAATTTTACATTATTGGGATAAAGTAAATCTATAACACAACTCTGTATTTTTTCCATTGACAAAGTTATGATAACTATTTTGTTATCCTAATTAAAATAAAATAACTACTAGTATCAAACAGTACGAATTGTATAGGTACCAATATAGATAGCTAAATTCTATTAACATGAACCTTAAACAAATAAGGTTCTTTACAATGTCGCTTTGATTTTTAGATTAATATTCTGTACATTATGCCTGAAATAACGTGTTTATATGACTTTACTTAAATCTATGTTCTAATATCTTAAAGACTGTGGCAAGCAAGCTTCACAACACCGAAGTGAAGGTGGAAATCCTGAAAACGAAAGAGGAATGTGACCACGTGCAGTTCTTGATCACGGAAACCTCAACCACTGGACGGGTTTCGGCCCCTGAGATAGCAGAGATCGAAACTTTGTCTCTCGGTAAGAAATTAAATAGTCGCACGTAAAGTACTGATTCCACGGTTAGGCATTATATCGAAAATAAAATCTCGTGTTGTGGATATCGGGAACTGTGAAGGATATCCGGTCCCACAACTACCAGACTCATTAGAGGTTCTTTTTCATAGTAAAATCTAATGCTCTACTGAATTACCTTTTTATCCTTTGGTGGTGCATTTCTGGCTTTAATATCTTGATCGAGAGATTTATTCCCCCCCGACCCTAGTACCGGCCCGCGAGCCGATGATGATTAATTAGTTTTAATACTCACCCAAACCAATAATCGCAGATGTCTCTGCCCTCCCCCAGTGGCCGTCCTGAGCTGAGGTTCATACCCCAAAGGGGGTGCCCTCAGCGTGGTCACTTAAATATAAAGGTTGAGAGCGCCTAAAGCGCTCACCCGAAAGTCCGGTGAAGCTGTATACAGCCGACTAGTATCAGGCTTACAGCAAGCGTCAACACAAAGAGATTTATTTCGTGATTCTTTTGGTTTGAACAGATATTTGCTAAGATAGATAAAGAGATGTGATTATATTATGCAGGTGTTTAATCGAAATACAAGTCACAACTAATATACTAGAACATGTAATAAAATCTTGTTGATATCAGGTATGAATATGTAATCAAAATTTCAGAGCCAAAAGTGAGCCCCGCTACCTTCTGCCGCGTGTTTCCTTTTCATTTGATGTTCGATCGTGATCTGAACATCGTTCAAGCGGGACGTACAGTCTCTCGTCTGCTCCCAAGGGTTACCAGACCAGAATGCAAGATTACCGATGTTTTGGATACTGTGAGTACTGTGAAAATATGCACCGTGCATTTTTCTATACAGGGTTACTTTTAAAACACCAGCAACCTCGCAGGACTACATAACTGACCCCATAAGGAACAACTTTGGTCTACGAGTTCGGACAAAACTCAATACATGAAAAAGAAATTATTGAATGACAAACGACTGGCAACTAGATAAGTGGTTCAAATTCAAAGACGCTAGCGCTGCACCCCTTCCTCACGCTTCGCAAGGGTTTGTTTACGTAATCTTTGCGATGCGCGTAGAGATATAAACATTCAAGCCGGAAATTAAATTATTACTTATATTTTATATGAAAATTAAATCTAACAAATTATCAAAAGTCGTAGAACAACGTTGTTCCTTATGGGGTTAGCTATCTAGTCCTGCGAGGTTATTGGTGTTTTAAAAGTAATCGCGTATAATGTATATTTCGCTTTTGGTTGTAACTCATGAACAAGGATATATCCTACATGAATACGTGGTAAGGGTGTTAAAAATTATATAACATAGTGTAGTAAAATTGACATTATTCTTTAGGTGCGCCCCCATTTGGAGATGACTTTTGCCAATGTCCTGGCGCATATCAACACGGTCTATGTACTGAAGACTAAGCCTGAAGAGATGAGTGTGACTGACCCGCATGAAGAGATTGCTTCCCTTCGTTTGAAGGTAAGGCGTTTCACAATGATTGTGAAGTACCAATTACCAAGTAGTAGGTGGTTTATAGAGTTTTTTTGAAGCAGCCACTTTAAGATTTTCGTGGCTACCCTTCGTACCTAAATAACGCTGATTTTTTTCAGGGTCAAATGCTGTACATTCCAGAGACAGATGTGGTAGTATTTCAGTGCTATCCTAGTGTGACCAATTTGGATGATCTCACTCGGTAAGTCGCTTTAATTTTTAAGTAGGTAAATTAATAGCCTGATATTTACTTACAATGACTACAAATAGATAAATAGATAAGTGTCTAGATAATGATTTCTTACGTTTATGCGAATGTTACTCATTGAAATAAAACTAATTTAAACAGATTAGACAGTCCCAAGACAGACAACGAGACGAGAGACGAGACAGTCCCAACGTTACGAAAGCTTATCAGCCTTCGTGGTCACGGGGTGGACTGGAACCAATGAATGTCTAGATGTTTAAGTATAACAGTCAAGGAAGCGTATAATTGATATAAAAATGAACAAACAATTTAAATAAATGCTCAGTATAGGCCGATTAAGCCTTAAAAGTTTCAGCTAAACATTTCCGTTCCAGTCGCAGTCTTTGTATTGCCGACATCCCACTTCACGATGCAACACGTGACCTGGTCCTCATGTCTGAGCAGTTTGAAGCTGACTACAAGCTGACGCAGAATCTGGAAGTGCTCACTGACAAGTTGCAGCAGACCTTCCGGGAACTGGAATTGGAAAAACAGAAGACAGATAGGTATGTTAATTCAAGGGCAAGATCAAGCTAAAGCATATCAAAGAAATAATAGGAAAATTAAAAGATATTTTTGAGCTGATCTGTATTTTTGTCGTCTGTTCACGAAACGGATGCTACTAAATCAATTTTAATATACAAATGCAAAAAAATAAAACACGTGAATTGAAACACCACGTTGTTTATGACCCATTTTCCGATGGCTTCGTTGTACGCAGGCGCAGACACGTGATAGCATACTAGTAATCTATCTCAATCTCTTGCAGGCTAAATCCTATTTATAAATATGTTTATGTTATTAACATAAATAAATAACATAAACAATAATAAATAAAAAGTAAATAAAATTATTATCTTCTTTCTTGCAGACTCCTTTACTCAGTGCTACCAATCAGCGTGGCTACTGAGCTTCGTCATCGTCGTCCGGTCCCAGCACGGCGTTACGACACAGTGACACTCCTCTTCAGTGGGATCGTAGGGTTCGCTAACTACTGCGCCAGGAACTCGGACCACAAGGGCGCGATGAAGATTGTCAGGATGCTCAATGATCTCTACACTGCCTTCGATGTACTCACCGATCCGAAGAGGAACCCGAATGTGTACAAGGTTTGTTGTTTCGATAATCACGTAATATATTATCGTTTTTTTGTGAGAGACTAATTTATATTATCCTAAGTTTATTCCAGAAGCCCAAATCCCACCTCTCTTTTCCAATCTCTTGATTATACTATTTCCTTTAAGGTCAGCAACGCGTCCATAATTTTTCTGGTAATGTGGATGTTCATGGGTGGGGAAGATCACGTTTTCAGGACTCTACTATATAGAAAACCATTTTAAATGCATTTGACAGCCTCCGTGGCGCAGTGGACGAGTGAAGTGAGAGGCCGCGGGTTGGATCCCCGCATCGAGACAAATGTTTGTGTGATCCACAAATATTTGTTTCGGGGTCTGGGTGTTGTGAGACCGAGTCTCTCGTAGTACCTGATAGCCACGACACAAAACTCGTATCTTACTGTAGGGTCAGGGCTGTGTGTGTGACTGTTGGGTGTATTTATTTATTTGCTGCAATTTTTTCAAAAGTTTCCAATTTTCTCTCATACTTCGTTTTATTTTAACCAAATTTATATATGATCACCCTGGAGGTAGGTAAACCTTATGGGCTTCTAAAAAAACCAATTCTGTCCACATTGAGTCGCCTATACGTATCTATTTTCAAATAAAAAATTCAGACGAATTTTAAATTCCCTCCTTTTTAGAAATCTATTAAAAAACCTGATTAAAACTATAATCTACACTAAAATTGACATTATAATGCAACCAATTATTCCTTTTTAATCGAAATAATGGAAACAGACCTGATTTCGCCACTACTGGACAACAGAAATATCTGGTATATTTTGATCCATGTCGTTCTATTCAATATTTCATTCCAGGTGGAAACTGTTGGTGACAAGTACATGGCCGTATCAGGATTACCAGAATACGAGGTGGCTCATGCTAAGCATATTTCGCTTCTCGCTCTTGACATGATGGATTTGTCTCAAACAGTCACTGTGGATGGAGAGCCAGTGGTAGGTTAATATAGGATAACATGTGGCGTACCTAGTTTATGAATGTGAGCTATTGAGATTTTTCGGTCACGTGAGAGTAACTGAGCACCGCCGTCAAAAAATATTCACGACGATAAAATCCTCTGTGTTTTGCCCACTTTTGAGATTATGGGTTTCAAAGAAGTTCGAAGTCGTTATATCAAAGTACACTTAGGTAAGTTTACAAGATGGTAGGTTCCTCGTATGCTAGAGGCCATACGGGTTGGTACTACCGGTTTGTCTTTTTCTGCCGCTAAGCAGCAGTGTGTAAGCGCTCTTGTTTTGGTTTGAAGAACAGCTACTGAGCGTTATAAGACATCTCTTATCTCCGGGTGACAAGTGCAGTCTTAATACCGTACAGTACTTTGTAATACAAAGTTCTGTGTGGTGTTATTGTTTATGGGCAGGTAATGCTTCCCATCAGACGATTGACCTACTCGTTTAATACACTGGGCTAATAAAAAGCAACTACTGCAGAGGTGTTTTAATTCATATTTTTAATTTCAGGGAATAACCATCGGTATACACTCAGGTGAAGTTGTAACGGGTGTTATCGGCCATCGCATGCCGCGCTATTGCCTCTTCGGTAATACAGTAAACCTAACAAGTCGCTGTGAGACTACCGGCGTACCTGGCACTATCAACGTCAGCGAGGATACTTACAAGTAATGTATTTATCTTTATATATAAAAATTTTGTGTGACGTTGTTTGTCCGGGATGAACTAAATTACTAAAATTACTGAATCGATTTTAATCAAATTTTTCAAACTGTGTGCAGTTTGCAAAATTTTCAGTCAAAAGATGAGAATTTGATACGCATCAAAATACGCTCTCTCACCTGTAATCCCCGAAGGGGTAGGCTAAGGTGTTACCAGTACACCCACATTTCGCGGAGCGTATCTCCGTTCCAAGGTGTGATAGGGGGCGAGCCTATCGCCATACCGCACAATTCCAAACTTCGGGCTGATATATATCAATTTTACCCGACCCGAATTTGGTGTTGATATTTTAGATAACATAGGTATTTATGAGTTTATATTTGATATTCCTCAGTTTATTTTCATTTAAACTCGTATGTAGGTTGAAAATAAAACAAAATATTTATAAACAATTTAATCGTCAAACAAATCCAAATATCTTTTTAATGATGTTGGTATTGGAAGCTTCTGAATGCCGAATGGTAGCTCGAAATTGTCCCACAGCATCTGTCTAACCTTACATCTACAAAGATGTTTCAATTCTACCGGTTTTAACCCGCACCTTGAAGTTTTAATTAAACGATCATCAATAATCTCTCTATAATTTTCCAACGCCACTTTTCTTTGATAGTTATAATCTTCTGGAAGTTCCAAATGTTTTAAAGAATTCTTATCAACCGTGAAGTTTACGCTTAGTACAGCTCTCAAAACCAATTTTAAACACGTAACTAGCTCATAAGGGTACACTCTGTTGTATTCTTTCAGTCTATCTAGAATTGATTCTACAGGGTTAGTAGCCGCTTTATCGTCCATAACTCTTGCTCCAAATCTTAGTAAAATCATGAGCATTTCTGATGCACCCATTTGTATGACGACTCTTATTGGCGGAGCGTTACCACAACTTTCTAAAGGAACGTCGATGAAACGGTACATTTTGTCCCCTTCTTTATATTCTAAGTTGGCATTTGTAGCGTGATCAAGGAAGAAGACGAGAGCGTGAACATTCTCTTCTTTATCCATGAAATCGGATTTCCAACCTGCTAGGAAGTATGGCGCTGATGTGCCAAATATTGCACCTAGAATATGAAATTAAATTTTATCATTAAATGACGATGTAATAGAATATTTACAGTTTCTAGGATAAAAGTTCAAAGTAAAAATTATAATAATATTATTGTTGAATGGACACCATGTAGTCGCAATTCAATAAATAAAAATGAAAAGAGTATACAATTCTGTCATTATAAGCATTTTTCATTACATATATAGTTACTTTGAAATTATTTCTTTCATCATCATCATCATCATCAGCCACAAGACATCCACTGCTGAACATGAGCCTCCCCCAAAGATTTCCTTTATTATTTCTTTAAATCCATTTAATTAATTCATTTTATCAGTTGGATTACTAATAAAGTAATAATGTTCTTACCCAAAAATATCCTCTCAAAAGTCTTTTCACACGCGTAGAGTTCATCTAGTAAGGCGGCCACAACACCGTTGTCTTGTAAACTCCAATCGAACGACAGTTTCATTGCTATATAAAGAAGATTATGATATTTTCCCATAAGACAGACATCACCGTTAATGGCTTTGCAATTATTATGATACTTCAGTGCTGACAGGACGAAGTTCTTGCAAGTTGCATTGTCGGATTTGTTCTGACCTAGACATAAATGATCCATTAGTTTCCAGTTACAATATAAAACAGTTAATAAGATAAGTTTAATATCTGAAAATAGATAAAAAGATTATTTTTTATTAGACATTTCAATCAATTAATTCAATCATATATTTGTCACACATTCATTAAAATTGAAAATCACGATATTTTGGAATTGTTGCGCCAAGGCTTATTATTTGTTTGAAAGAACATTACAAAAATTAAGTATCTACTGCTGGCATTTAGATTAGTTTCATTCTGTTCTATTTTATCACAAACAACAAAAAATAGCGCGTCCATCGCACTGATTTAAATTTAAATTTATTCTTCTCTGAACTCAGCAAAATAGTCAATTATCTGTATTATATAATTTATAGTAAGTAGGTATAGTTTTTGTTGTCTATCGAAGAACATTTTACAGGCATTCTTCAGCTATATTAATTTTTGGTCGTACTTCACATTAATTCTCACTTTTATCAAATCATATCAGCCTCTGCCTGTTTGTCTGTGAATATTGAATTCTATTCTTAAATCATCTAGCAAGATTCCAAACATCACCTTTAGCACATCCCGCTATTACTGTGTTAAAATATTCCACAAGTTCTCGCCTCTTAAACCTCTCATTTAGGCCATCACGGTCCAAAGTACTGAAAACTTCTTCAAAATAATATTCCATAAACGAATCCATTTTTGCAGCAATTTCAATAAATACTTCACTTATAAAATCTCGTTTATCTCATGCTAATATTATTCTTACAATTTATTTTATTTATTCGAATATCATTATTGCTTGTACAATTAATTTTAGGTTAACACATTTTTGGCACTTTAGTATGAAGTTTTAATGTTATCTATGTGAAATTGCGAACTGTAATGGCCAGGAAATCAGTATTTTTACTGGAATACATTCAAGTGCAGTAAATTCTTTACCCTTGGTAATGTAGATGGGAAGCCGTATAGTCGTATTAACACCGATGGTAGGGCTTAGGTGAAATTTCTGTTTATTTTCTATTCAGACATTGTATAATAATGGTCTGAATCATTCTCGGTTCCCGTCAAATTTTCAGCCAAATTTGCAAAATGTTGATGTAAATCGTTTCGTATTCCTTATATTATGCAATACGATATAGGACTGTTCCAAGGTAGTTAGATACTTCACCCACTCTCTTCTCTACGCCACGTCGCCCCTCACTCTTTATTGCCGAACCCAAATTACTTTTGTCGTTGTTATTCTTAGAATTCAATTAACCTCACAGATGACCATTAACTGACTCTGAATATGAAAATAAATCGGATTCTAAAAGATAACTTTATGAAGATTAAATTTAATTTCCATTTATAAGTGCACCATTTAGTTTTTAAAAGTAATAGATGCGACGCTTCTACTGACTAACTGCAGTCCGATCATGTTAAATTGCGCGTGTTGTAGGTAAGTACGTGGGAATGCCAAATTGACCAACTAGCAGTACAATTGAACATCATTGATGACCCAACATCTCTGGTGTCTGGGTCACTTGTAGAGATTAAGGGAAGACCATGGTGTCGAGAGAACATCATAATTTTATAATCGATATAAGCTGTACTTGGCATACGTTATAATTCCACGTGAAAAAAGTGAAACAAAATTTCATCACAATCGGAAGAATGGTTTAGGAACACTTAAAGGACAAAAAAATAGGTCGGAAACCTTAACGTAAGCAAAACAACTCACCAACATTTCTGTTACAATCGAATGGCTTAGGAACGCATAAAGAATAAACATTTAAAGAAACATTATTTTTTATAGCAGATACCTAACGATGTAAATATACTTTCCACAGCTATCTGATGCGCGAAGATAACCACGATGAACAATTTGAGCTGACATATCGCGGTCACGTAACCATGAAGGGGAAGGCAGAGCCCATGCAGACCTGGTTCCTCACTAGGAAGATCAACTAAATATTGTCGTATACGTAGTAATATCAAACTTCTGACAGCAAATATAAACTGCAAGCCGGCTATTTGCAACTTATCCAATTAATAAGACCAATCAATAAGACTTAGTAACACTAAGGTACAGTATAGGCCTTACTGGTAGTCTGGAAGAAATTGCCAGTTGCGATAAGACCGCCCATTGTATCACTTGTATCACCTTACTTTATTTGGTGAGAACTAAAGAATATTCTATCTGTCTATCTAACCCTATAAAGTTGCAAATAGCTTGGTTTATTTATCCATCGATGCAGTAGTAAATATTGTATTTCCTATATAAATGGACATAAATCAGGCTTTAAATGTTTCTATGGTAGATTTATCAAATAAAAAACTGTAGCTAAGTATAACTTATATAACAGGTAAAAGAGTAGGAATAAATCTTATTACGTCTGTATCGATTAATTCTATTTTAGATGTATTGCGTATTTATATTTTTACTTTCTTCCTAATTTATTTATGATGAACCTAAATAATGGCGAAACTCGGTCACCAACTTTGTCAAATCGTGATGGAAAGGTGGACCCTGTCATTGAGCCAGGTAAGACCAGGCAGAAAGGAAGAACTTAAATATTTGCATCGATTTTTAGTAAAGAGGTACTCAATGCACACACCTTTGGGACCATCTTTTAATATTTTCTTTTTAATCAGCAGTATTACTTAAAACATTTATGGACCGCGTTATTTTGTTTATTTTATATCAGAAATTATGTTTTAAAATAGTAAATTTCATTGTTTGATATATTGTTGATGTTAGAAAGTATATCATCATGTATGGTCTAATCCAATTTTCTAAATATTTTCATACTTAAAAATGCTAACTTGTCACTTTTAACTTGGCCGAATATGTTCAACTAATGCAAATGTAGTCACTATATATTTTTTTGTAAAAGAAATTTTATTCGTGTGTATTTACATTAAATTCGTTTGATCTCCTATATTATTATTATTATTATAAATGTACATTTATTGCGTCTAATAATTTTAGTGGGTATATTTAGTGGGAATATTAAAATTAACAGAAATTCATGTATGATGTAAGTTACAAATTACGTTATTTAATTCACACAAGAGAAATTTATACAGTGCGAGAATTATAAGTTGACGAGAGAGTGGCGCTCTTATTATATAGAATAGGCTGGCAAACGAGCAACTAAGCCATCCGTGGATAAGTGACACAGTAAAGGTATAGTATCAGTATTTTGTCTTCATACAAATGGATGAAACGCGAGCTATACCTACGCGCCTCGATGAAGGCACGCGCGCGGCAGGCTGACAGTCGCGACTGTGCCGCAGTCACGAACGGACGGTGTATTGTTTTTAAAAAAGAAAATCACAAAAAATAAGACCAAGTACATATTTAATATGACGAATAGGATATATTGTGCTGTTTTTGGTTGCATGAATTCGTCAATAACGCACGCAGAGATAACTTTTTTTAGATTACCTGGAAACTCTGAAAGGTAAGACTATAAAATAATTTTACTTACTAGTAGGTAGGTACATAATGTGTGTGTTTTTTAATGGATAAGTATTTTCTTTTATCTCCCGAAAATAAATGTCTCGATTAATAAATACAGTAAATAGGTTAAAGGAAAGTAATTGACACGAGTGAAATAGGTAGTTATAGGCGGTTCATGCATCATGATACGGTAGGTACGCTTGTGTTAAAACCTCGGGGCATGTGTATTTTGTTTTGTTAGTTTGTATAATTCAAAGTAATGACGTGGTATTTTATTCTATATATTATATATAAAAATGAATCGCTGTGCGTTTGTCTCGCCAAAACTCGAGACTGGCTGTACCGATTTGGCTAATTCTGATCTTGAAATATTTGTGGAAGTT
The DNA here is from genome assembly GCA_949126905.1 of Amorpha juglandis. NCBI lineage: Eukaryota > Metazoa > Arthropoda > Insecta > Lepidoptera > Sphingidae > Amorpha > Amorpha juglandis. Next base: position 5,383,760 of record OX421386.1, on the reverse strand, counting down.
CAGGGAAGGTTTACGCGGTGAGAAAAAATGAGTAACATAAATAATAAGTAAAGAAAACACTAAAGGGACATGTACAGGGACAGGGACAGGGACAGGGACAGGGACAGGGACAGGGACAGGGACAGGACAGGGACAGGACAGGACAGGACAGGACAGGGACAGAACAGGGACAGGACAGGGACAGAGACAGGACAGGACAGGACAGGGACAATGTACGCAGCTGCGCAGTTTTATTAATATTGGCAACTTAAAAGGTACTTTTTATTACTTAGTTGTTGTCGTTATTTAGAATGGGTGTAATGCTCTAACTGAATCCATAAAAAAGTATTTTATAATCACAAAACTAAATGGAATCACAAAGTAGGCAAATGTAATTAAAATGCTGGAGGCGGGCAGCCCTATCGCATGTTTACGTACCGCGCGGCTGTAGGCATTTATTTCTAAAATTCAGCTGAGTTAAAATACAGTATACAGTGTAAGTGATCTCCCCGCCCTGCCCATGACGTTCCTCATTGGCATGAATGACGTTCCTCATTGGCATGAATTGAGCTGCTCTAACTCAAATAAATGATGCTTCAATGTATGTAGTGCTAATATATATTGTAATAAGTTTAGAAAAGAGCAACGTTGGAGTTTCTTGCCCGTTCTTCTCTAACGAATCAGCATTCCGAACTGGCGGTAGAGTTAAAATTTGACTGAATCTAAATGATGTTTGACATTTTAATGATTCAATAAATGATTTGATTTGATTTGATTTGACATAAACGGCCACAATATTAGAAGAATCATTGCCGACCGATAATTAAGGAATTAAGGACGGGAGATAGAGACGAGAGATTTAGACCTCCGGATATCACTAACCGCAAACGCAGCAGCAAGGCCCTACTTTACGTCGATTTTCTGGGAGGCAGTCTGTTTTTATACATTTTTTAATTAGTTTCATTAACTACCACAGCCAAATTTTAATTCTCGTACACTACTTAAAGTGTTTCCATAATTATATTTAAAAAAACCTTTTTTAAATACATAATGTATTTTAGTACAAAGTATGTATATTTGTCATTTACAACTTATTCTTTAATAGTTGATGTTTCAAAATGTTTATTATAATGCTCTAGTCAATAAATTATGTTAAATCGATGCTTTAAATTTTATAATTTAGTTAATTAATTCTTAATCAATATTTATCACTGTATTTCGAAAGTAAATGTAGATTAGAAAGTATCTTCATTATTGTGATAAAATGACTGTAATAAAACGTTTGAAAATTTATTGACTATGAAATTAATATCTTGATTAAAGAATTTAATAATAATAAATACACCCAATGCTAAGCAGTAGCAAGTTCATGGAGATATGGAAGAGATGGAGATATCTACATGGTCGGTTTTATCGAACTCTTCATGGGCCCGATGTAGACAAGACAGCTTCTGTGGCTTGGCTATGTTTTGGTGACCTTTTTGGAAAAACCAAGGGTTCTGTCTTTGCAATTAGGGACGAAATTGTCACGGCGAACAACTAACGGAAATCACCACACAATGCCACGTGCCAACGGCGAATACTTGCATAGACATAACCTAGTAGCCATTTGATAGATAGATAGATTTGGGCCTCCGAATATCTCACCGTATGAAACGCAGCAGCAAACCGCTACTTTATGTCGGTTTACTGTGAGACAGTGGTAAAATCGCGGTTGAGCCGGCCCATTCATGCTGTAGACAAAACTGTCTACACCTTGGCTCTACCACAGGATTACCATACAACTCTCGTAATTCTTAACTCGACAATGATTCCTCTAAAACTATGTTATTTCTTTTTTTTATTAGCCTATTATATTCGTCACGGATGTCCGTAACAAGACGAGGGTGAACGATGCCTTGACTTTCTCGTTGAAAAGGAAATGGCAATGGGCAGGTCATGTAGCCAGATACAATGATGACAGATGGACTATTCGTTCGCTGAAGTGGGTCGGGCCGCGTGGTACGAGAGCGAAGGGCCGACCGTACGCCAGGTGGTCCGACGAGATCATAGAGACGGCAGGCAGGGATTGGATAAGCGTTGCGAAAGATAGAGATAAGTGGTGTTCCTTGGAGGAGGCTTTTACCCGAAGGGGGTCCATACACACATAACTGCAAGTTAATTACTTAATTAAATTTATTGTATATGTATTTACTGTTGTATGGAATAAATAAAGCTTATTATTATTATATTCGTCGCATTGCTGGGCACGGGCCTCCTCTACTAAATGAGAGGGACCCAAACTATGTATTTTATAAATAATAGTGATCAACTTATCACTCACTTGCTTGTTATCCGGCTTACATAAAAAACATAGCAGAGACTAGTCGGTGTAATTTCAATCACATTACTGTCAACCCCATCTAAGTATGGAACTGCTGCACTAAACAGTAGAGTAGAAACAACAAACTAACAAGAAACTTTCCAAACAAAACTAACAGATGGCGCTGTAAACAGTTTGCGACAAACGATGAATAAAATATCTTTTATTTTAAAGTATAACCTCTGTACTCATAAACATTACTATGAAGCCTCATATTAAACGCAAAGGCATAGTGACGGTTTCTTTAAACGTCATTGGTTAGTTTAAGCGCTAAATAAAAACAGAGCAATCATGGACACAGAATTCGACACTTGGCAAAGAGGTTACCTACTTAAGACGTGTTGTGAATACGGGCTTAAGTATAACAACTTTAATTGGCGATGGCAAATGTTGGAGCAATTTGAAAATGTATAAAATAATATGTTAATTAAAATTGACCATCAACCATAAATCGTACGATGAATTTGGGATGACAGCACCACTGCCACATCCTGTCATGTTTTCACATGCTACGTTATTATAAACGTCATTTCATTTAATGTTGTCTGGAAGAAATCGCCAGTTCCAATAAGACCTCGCATCGTATCACCCTTTCTGTATGATCCCTACTTTTAAGTTACATACGTACTTTTTACAGTAAAAAACCACTTCCAACCTCTGCAGTATATTATTTAGAATACTGCCATCTATCCGACATTAATCGAAAACATTCAAACAAGTGACCGTTGGATAACATATTGAAGGTCAGACACCTTTCTTTGCAGAGCAATCGGAATAAAATGTTTAACTGATTGTGCAAACTTTATGTATGAATTGCTAATAGGTCACGGCGACTGAAAAATTATATTCATTATATCGCAAATGCTTAAAACGTTTTTGCATATGAAACAGCTGAATTAATAATTGAATTTGACATAATATTCGATGGCATATTGAACGAACAAGCGGTTCACCTGACAAGTTTAAATACCAGTTTTTGCATGTACGGCCTCTTCTGGGATAAAAAGTGTGCTAATCCAGGTCTTGGGCTACTTGTGTGCCAATTTTCATCCGAAGCCATTTTAACTAACAAACATCCAAATTCACAAACTCATAAATATCTAGACTTTCAGATATATCAATTTAGCAAGTATAATATCCGATGAAATGTGACGCCACGTCCTTTTTTGTTGTCTTATAATAACACGACATATTTTTTAAAAAATATTTGAAATTTACTTGCTTTCGCACAGTTCGTGATCGCCTAAGCGAGTTGCCACATATTTTCTTCAACATAAATTAACACATAGGTACATGTGTAATAATATATCCATCACCTAATCGAAATAATAGGTATATTGTGTGAAGATTCTTAGACGATAGCTCTGTTGTATCCATCTTTCATGTTTACTACACCATCATAGAACGGCTAAAGAATTTTCGACAATACCCACAAAGCGTTTTTTGTTTATCCAAATTTCGAATGCCACTCAAAAACATGTTAAGAGATAAAAACATATTTTAACAATACATTGAAGAGGATACATTTAGCAAGCACTTATACGGTAAATTAGCGATCGCCTAAAAATAATCGGTGAGGTGGAATGCCACCCGGCGACCTCCAGAATCCGGTCATTTGCTCACTTGGCTTGGCGACGAGCGAGAAACAAGTTTTTAGTTATTGGTAATTTTCTTGGCTTCGGATTATCTTAGATTTGGGATTTATCTATTGTATTAAGTTTGTTGTTGTTTGTTAGAAGCTAAAGAATTCTTGTTTTTAGTATTCAATAGCGAAACGAACAGGTCACTGGTCTGATGGTAAGACTCACGCTGTGCCCGCACATGAACTGTACCCACAACAATAAATAAATACACCCAACAGTCACATACATAGTGCTGACCCCACACTAAGATACGAGTCTTGTGGTTGTGGGTATCAGGAACTACGAGAGACTTGGTCTCACAACACCCAGACCCCGAAACAAATCAATGTGGATCACACAAACATTTGTCTCGGTGCGGAGATCGAACCCGCGGCCTCTCGTTTCACAGCTGGTTACTCGCCCGCTGCGCCACGGAGTCTTACAAATACTTTTATTTAAAATTTAAATACTGTATGGCACCCCAAACGCAAGATGTCTTATCATGACCAATACATTCACTAGCTTCAATTACCTTCAAACTGGAAAACAGTGATGCTCACACACTGCAGTTTGGTGGCAAATATAAAGTGGTTTTACGAATTCAGACTTCCGCTCCCATACAAGAAACCTAACATAGCCATTTCCTAATTGATATTAATATATTTCATAATCTAGATATTTAATAGGTAATAAAATAATAGGTATTTAAGTAATATAATAAAATATAACGTATAATATAATAAAAGAAACATACTAAACTTTATTAAGACAGTATATCTACAGAATTTTTAGAAAATCGCTTTCTGTATTGAATGGTGAATTAAAAAAGTTTACAAGGCGGTAGGTCCTTCGTATGTCAGAGGCCGTCTATGTTGGTACCACCGCTTTAGGTATTTCTTCCGCCAAGCAACAGTGCGTAAGCACTGTTGTGTTTCGGTTTGAAGGATATTGAAGCCAGTGAAATTACTAGGCACTATGAGACTTAACATCTTATGTCTCGAGGTGACGATTACAGTTCAGTTCTGCAGTGGTTTGTAATTCAAAGTTCTGTGTGGTGTTGCTTTTATTTATGAGCAGGCGTGGCGCTTACCATCAGGCGAGCGCTTTGCTCGTCGCGACATACAATCAAATAAAATAAATAAACTAAATCCAAATCTTTTAATCTTTTACTAAATCCCTCTCATTCAGTAGAGGAGGCCCGTGCCCAGCAGTGGGACGTATATAATACAGGGCTAGTAAAAAAAAAAAATCTTTTATAACTTTCAATACAATAAATAATTCCAGAGTGTTATTACGTTCGGAATCTATCTTAGTAAATAATGTGTTAACTGTACTGTCCCAGTATGGGTTTGTCTAACAGTATTCTATGTTTGTGCGGATGCGCGATGTTCACAAACTGGACATAAAGGTCAAAATATACGAAGCGATCGACCGACATATTTAAGGCGCTCGGCTTTAAGAGGGCGCATACAGCAAAAGTATCAATCTAGATTTGATTTTTAAGTTAGTAACTCATGGCTAAATTAAACAAACTTATGTATATGGATACTTCATTATAATTGCAAGCGAATAAGTTTTACAGAAACATAACACACTAAAATTTTCTCGATAGAAAAAAATCACAAAGTCACCTCCATTTTTTGTCTATTTTCGATTTATTTCTAATATGGTGCATATTTTGAAGCCGAAAATTAGACGATTAATACCATTTACGTATGATTCAGAGAGTGGCTTTTTTGATTTTCAAAAATATTTTGTATATTATGAGATTTTAAAATAAAAAGCATTTGGCATATACGACGTTGACATGCGGGTGATGCAGGACGCGCGGCTGAAAAGATACTTCAATTCAATTCACATTTAAGGTTAAGACTCCATTGTTGTTCGATGGCTATGCCAATATTGAGATAAGAAAAAACTTAATGACATCCGTGGTGCTTTACATCTGGCTTCTCCAGTTGTAAATGTCCTTACACTTGAGGTTAATACCTCCTCAATTCATTATTTTGTCTCCCGCTTTGCTATGGAGGGAAGTGGACAATTAATATTTCCAACTCCTCCCTAACCTTCTATCTGATTAATTTCGTTGCGGAACAAAGACATTTAGGCATTCCCAGAGACTCGCCGAGCTTCACTGCTCGGTGTCGACAAAAATGCGTGCCACTGTTGATCCTGGTGCACAGGAGTTACAGTGGCGGGTGTGTGGGCGGGATAGTCTAACGATAAACCCATTCATTGTCGGTGGTCGCTAGGTTTTTTTGACTGCACTACACTTACCATCAGGTGTATTGCAATCACTTTGTCGTGTTCGGATAAAAAAAACTATTGAAGACTATTAAACAGTGTTTGTAGTGATGGATTCTCATGATTTTCATGCATGTGCTTGCTTGCTTGTCTCAAACCCAACAACGTTATTTCATAAACTTACCCAACTAATATTGCCTCATTGATTTTTTGATCGTGTTTTGACAGGGCTTTGACGACGAATGACGTCGTTTATGTATAAATGAATTTACTTGACATTTAAAAAAATATAAATGCCACCAGCTTAAGAAGAAAAACATCTAATTTAAATAATTGTGTAATTGTCATCATTATGAATTAGACGCGACTATAATATTTTATACTAATGTAAACTTTCTTAACTGTTATTTAAAACCAGGTTCGGCAATAATTCATAGTATTTATTAATTTACACACTTTAACTCGATAAAAGGAGTGTTGTTACAAGTTTTACCTGTTTATCTTTCTGTTTACTTATTTGCCAGTGGCATCGAAGTCCTCAATGAATGATTAGATTTAAATACGTTTTTTTTACTAGAAAGTATTTTTTTTATCCTGGCTCGGCAAAATGACTACGCCACACTTGATGGTAAGTGTAACGCAATCCAGGAATAGTGTCGACCAAAGACAAACAGTGGGTTTATCGTTGGTCGGCACAATCATGCCGGCCTGCCTAACTGCTTCTTCACACTCCATTTAAAGGACCCAATATTATAGGAAGGAGGGAACACGTGTGCCGGCAAACTATTCCACAGCTTAATGGTCCGGCAGAAGTAAGAATTTGCGAACTTTTTAGTTCGAGCCGAGATGGAGGAGACCACGAAGCTGTGATAACGCAAGCCAGCACGCGTGGTTCTGTTAAGGAAAGGTGAGGATGGGATAAGGTTAAACAATTCTTCGGAGCATTCACCGTGATACAGACGATACAAGACGCTCAGTGAGGCAATGTCCCTCCGCAATTGTAGCGGTTCTAAGTATCTTGTAACGTCTGCATCATTTACAATGCGGACAGCCCGACGCTGCAATCCGTCCAAGGCATCGAGTAAGTATTGGGCGGAACCGTGCCAAAGGTGCGAACAGTACTCCACACCCGGCCGCGCTTGCGCTTTGTATAAGCGGTAAAGCTGAGCTAAATTTAATCTAGAATATTCTGGGGGTGAAATAATTGCATAATATACGCTGTTTAATTTATTTTATATATAAACTAGCTTTTACTCGCGGCTTCGCCCGCGTGATTTTCATACAAACTTTCATCCCCTATTTTATCCCCTTGGGGGTAGGCTTTCACAAAATCCTTCCTTAGCGGATGCCTACGTCATAACATCTACCTGCATGCCAAATTTCAGCCCGATCCCTCCAGTGGTTTGGGCTGTGCGTTGATAGATCACTATGTCAGTCAGTCACCTTTGAGTTTTACATATTTAGACTAGACGGACCTAACTTTAGGCGTTACCTTCCTACATTTTTATATGACGCAGCGATTAAGGAAGTAGTTTCTGCACGATTCTTTGATATCTTATTTGCATACATACTTAAAAATAATAAAATTAAAAAGCAATAATTAGTCTCAGACAAAAACTGAGCACACAAAGTACATACCCCGACATTGGTTAGTAAAATGCCAATGAGGAATATTAACACCCTGTGTATGTCCAGAACCTATAGCAAAACACTCCTAGTCACAAAACTATCGTCTTTTGAGTTTATCTAGTCGATTATTGAAATATGAAAAGCCGTGTATGGGTTGTTTAATTATTATAAACAGTTATATCTAACGGATTTTAATACCAATTAGAGAATGATTACAGAGGAGTTATTTTCAAAAGCCAGCTTGATTAACATTTTAGGATCTTTATATTTTGATAAGATCCTGCACACGCAGTAAGATTCACTGTCAGGTGTATGTAAAGACCCTTAAATATGACCTCATCATTCTGTAACACGTATGTACATTTTTTACATTTTATTGGCCGAAATAAACAGATCACTCGCCTGATGATAAGCGCAACGCTTACCTATAATCCGAAGCAACACCACACAGAACTTTGAATTACAAAGCAGTGCACGGCATTGGACTGCACTCGTCACACCGAGATATAACATGTCTCATAATGCCCAGTAATTTCACTAGTTTCAATGCACTTCAAAAAGAAAAATAACAGTTTTTACGCACTGTGCTTGGCGTCAGATATAGACAAAGTAGTGGTACCAAACCAGACGGCCTCTCGCATACGAGGGACCTACCACCTAGTTAACAATTTCCATTGGAGTAGTACAAATAAGAAGTCAGCAAAAACAGAATTGGTTCTAAATTCAACGAGTTTTTAATTTTTGAATATATCGCTTATGGTTATTTACATAATGACCCCATTTTGATGATTCTTATTAGTTTTAATATTATGTAAACCTTATTAATTTAACATAGGTTACCTCAGCGCCCTTGAAAAGCCTTTTTTGTAAATGAAGCATAACACATCACTTTTTTTTATTACAGAACGAGATTCCATCAGTTTATCTATAGGTAGAAAACCATTTGATAAAAAAGGTGATGTCGGTCAAGCGAAATCGTTTAAAGTAATTAACAATTAACAGCGCAATTAAAGTGGAGGAATTTAAGTTGTTTACTTAGAAAAAGGACGACGCGATTGATTGGGAATACTAATAGGAAAAGGAAGGACGCTGTGAGCTTATTATTGAGTGTATTTTATTTTAGGTAATACGGTTTTTGTTTCAATTAGATTTTATACATTTTGTATATGCTATTTATTAGCTCCTATCATCATCAGCCACAAGACGTCCACTGCTGAACATAGGCCTCCTCCAAAGATTTTCAGACCGACCTGTTGGAAGCGGCCTGCATCCAGAGACTTCCTGCGACCTTTATAACCTTCCAAATGATAACTCCTATCACACATTATTAAATATTTCCGCACCGAAAACGGTACTCTTTTTTGCCAAAGGTCAATATCTCCTAACGTATTCAATTATACTTTATTCGTCATACATTTACGTTCACAATTTAAATATTTACACATACCTCTAATACAAACAGCTTCGCATATTTTTCCATTTTAACTCATCGTTGGCCATACCTGTCCATATAAACTTAAAAGCAATTTCAAACTACTACAACTACTAAGTATAATGAAGATTTATTTATCTTGTTTGTTCATAAATATTCTTAATTTTTATCTTTAATTGGTAGAGATACATTTTTTTACCTGATGGTAAGTGATCTCCACCGCCCATGTACGCCCACAATACCAAAAGGATCATGGACGCGTTGCCGACCTAGGAAAGGGATAATTAGGGATTGGGTAGGGGAGGCGGATTTAGGCCTTCGGATATTTCAATCACCGTACAAAATGCAGCAGCAAGCCGCTACTTTACGTCGGTTTTCTGTGAGACAGTAAAAACGACCCGCTCGAGCCGGCCCATTCATGTGGTAAACAAAACTGTCTACAGCGTGGCTCCACAACTCGAAACATACATGATTTGCTTTTTCTGATATGATAGAAAACATCCCCTGTATGTAGGGAAAAACTAAACGTCTTATGTCTAACAGCTTTTTTTTATTTGATTGAATGACGAGATGAGCAAGGCGCTCGTCTAATGGTAAGCGCCACGCCTGCCCATAAACAGAAGCAACACCACACAGAACTTTGAATTTCAAAGCACTGCATGGCACTGAACTGCGCTCATCACCCCGCGACTTAAGATGTAAGTCTCACAATGCCCAATAATTTCATTGGCTTCAATATCCTTCAAACACGACAGTGCTTACACGCTGTTGCTTGTCGGCAGAAATAGACACAGCGGTGGTACCAACCCAGACGGCCTCTCGCATAAGAGGTCGCGACTCACGAGTGTCTTGCTCGTCTCGTCATTCAATCAAACAAAAAATAAAAATAACCATTCGATATAGATAGATAGATACTAATAGTTATTTACAAATGACGTCATGAGTCGTTGCTAGTTCTGTTCGAGTGAAACAAGGTCCTAATATAGTCAATATTTTTTGTCGACCGTTCAAGGTTTACATGGTATCCTAATTGTTAATGAATACACGTATAAATGTTTATGCTACAATTGCGCAGCAAGCTTAGATAAATTACCGTATCGAAGATATACGATACACGGAGTTTTTTCTCGAATGTTCTAGAGTTGGATGCGTTCCATTATCATTAACAATTTTTAATATTAACATAAATTCATGTCTATATCTCCGGAAGAGAGCATAAATTCCAAACCCAGACAACTCATATATGATTTTTTTTATCCAAAAGTCAAACACTTATTGTGTGGCGAAGTGGGCTAGAAGCTGGCTGTGAAGCAACAGGCGAGGGGTTCGATTCCCATACCGAGTCAAATGTTTGAACCACAATCAATTTGTATGGCTGTCGAAAAACAAGCCAAATCTTTCTGTAACGTGTATTAGAAAACATGTTGCGCCAACCCACTGCGAGTAGGATAAGGGTGGAAGAAGTAAGTTAAACACCTTTTGTAATTGCCGTTCAAACCCAGGACCTCTTGGTTAAAATTTTATTTTAGCCAGCAATTTTCAGTCTTATAAAAACAATCGATTTAACATTAATTGTTGATCTAAAATAGTACCTAATCATAATGAAGTATGTTGGGTTTAAAGATTAATTTAAAGTTATATTTTTCGTCTTAATAATAATTGATAGTTCATAAAATAATATTTTTCTTAACGTAATTGGTTATTTTGCCATAAAAAAAGCCTTTTCGGCATATGGGCGTAATGATATTTGTTATGTTAAAAAATCCTATTAAAGCGGGAGAGATAGGAAAGAGCACCAAAAAATCCTATTTAGATCCTGAGTCAAGACAATCTGGAAAAATTCCAATGTAAGTACCCAAATTTTATTGCAACATAGTCCTTATGTTGATGTACATAAGGGTGAAATGTGTATGACTGATATCATCGATGTTTTTAGATTATTGACTTTAACGAACGTTCAAATGTTACTGAGTTGTTGGACAGTGACATCATAACATTAAAATAAATTGTTATACCATGTCTGTATGCGTTTTGATTAAATAATTTATTTAGTAACCAGAGACTTAGAATAAAAGAGCTATAATTCACATTGATTTGAAGTAAATAAATAATTACACCCAGTAGTCACATACACAGTCCTGACTCCAGAGTAAGATACGTGTCTTGTATTAGCATGTATAGTGGGTATCAGAAACTACGAGGAACTTACGGTCCCTTAACACTCAGACCCGAAACAAATATTTGTGGATCAGATCAAACATTTATCTCCGTGCCAGAATCGAACCCACGGTCTCTATACAGTATGAATGTAGTACGAGTACTCTACACAGGAGCTCTCGGTGTTTTGAGGTCTGGCAGTTGGTCTTTTGGGATCCGATTTTATTAAGTGTATAATCGGATTCCAGGCTTGTGCTAAGTTAAGGACTTTAATTTTTTACTCCGTAAACTAATTTTGAATGAGAAATAGATGTTCATACATAAAAAAGCAAAAAAGTAAAACAAATCTCGCCGAATATTAAAACCTCCTCCTTTTTTCAAGTGAGTTAACAAACCGAGGTATTTCTGGGCACAGGTAGGCTATGTTTTTCTATAGATTCAAATATGCTTTTTATATACAATGGTACTTTTTTAAGGAGCGGTCATGGCAAATGATGCTTTTTAAGATACGAATATACTCATTATAAAACTACGTAGGAAACTAACAAAAAATATGTAAAAAAAATGTTTGATCAATTTTGATGCTTGTTATGTTTTTGCCGTGTTTCTTTTGCTTTATTAATACTCAGATAATGGTTTTAGTTATTAAGATTGCTAATTCATGATGTTTCTTTAATGGTAAATCTTTTCCTATTAACTCTACAACAGATATCTCATGATGGGAATACAATATTAAGGCATTATGAGACTTATTATCTTATGCCTCGAAATGATGAGTAGAGTGGCATGTTTTAATTCAAAGTTCTGAGTTGTGTTGTAATTATTTATGGCCGTGATTAGGCCATTATGCGAGCGACTTGCTCGTCTCGATATTACGTTGCATAAAAGCTGCACTACACTACACTACTGTACCATTAACAAAGCAAACCCTAAAAATACAACGTTTCTTTCACCTTAACAAGTTTACAAGGTGGTAAATATGCGATAGGTGTGTAAGCACTGTTTTGTCTCGGTTTGAAGAACATTAAAGCTAGTGAAATTACTGGGCAATTTGAGACTTAACATCTTATGTCTCGGGGTGACCAGCGCAGTTCAGTGTAATGCAGTGCTTTGTAATTTAAGTTCTGTGTTGTGACGTGCTTTTGTTTATGGGCAGGCGAACGCCTTACTCGTCTCGTCATTCAATAAAATAAAAAAAAACCTAATATGCACTTTTCTGATTTTGTCCCTTGTGTCCTGTGTATCTGTTTGGTTGAATTATACAAATTCTCAGTAGTTGTTCTTAAACCGGAAATAAGTACGAATAATAGATATAAATTACTATAATAAGGATATGACATGTTATTTTTTAAACAAAACAGTGTTATTACCAAAAAAAAATCTCATAATATTTTTTTGGTTGTTGCGATTTTATGTTGTTGTTTTTATTATTATGACAAGAGTGGACAGTTTACTTTTAAGTAAAAAAGCTCCTTATTATATCATCTTGCAGTAAAAATCTTAATGTTAAGAAATCGAAAATGACGGCACTTTACCCAGTCCCGATGCTCGTTTGCAACGGTTCGTTCCTTTTAAAGACATCAACGCGTCATTGACTCTACATTTCAAGATTACGAAATTGAAATTATATTTCATTAATACTTAAAATAAATAGAATGTTAATCACATAGTTCTTAGTTATATTGTATTAAACATTAGATAGTAATAATAAAAAACCTTTTTTTGTAATAATGAAGTTATTATTTTATAGTTTTAATGTGTTTTAAAAACCTCTTATTTTTAAAACACATTCGTAATCAAAATAAACGAAGAAATTAAAACGAGATATTGCAAAAAATACTCGTGCGCATGTGAAGGCGATCGAGGTGGCAATGCGTTTATGTTACATATTAAAATGTAATAAACACCAATGGCTTACATGCAAATTTTAAGTGTAGCGTAACGACATATGGTCTTAAATCAAGTGTATTTAGAACAATCAAGTTGTCAACGTGAATGGAGAAGGCTTGGGTCCCACTCATTTGAGAAACTGCCTGAGTGCCTCAGTACGTGTCGAGCGTTTGCCACCGCCGGGCGTGTGCGAGATATCGACAGATTCAAATTTCGAATCCGTTCAAACCGACCAATCGCGTTCGAACGTTTGATTTCTTTTTCGCGACCATATTTTCGCATATACAGTGCGTTCCGTTATCGTGTTGTGCTTGTGACATTGAATACAGGGTGTTTTAACATCTCGTGTGTGTGAAGAAGGTCGGATGTTTTCTCACGTGTTCTGTGTAAGTTTTTTTGTTTAATTGCATTTTTAAAATTTTTCTTTTTTTTTTTAAGTTCTCATAATTATTGCATGGTTTTCAGATTACGTTAAGTCTTATCTGGCTTTTACAATTCATTGTCACGGTTGCAATGTTTTGTAATGTGGATTTTTTCACGTTATGACACTTTATTTGTAAATTATCTTTTTATTGCACTTTCTAAAAAATTCGACGAGGTAACATTTTTATTGACCTACCCACGTATTAAATATAATTTAAATTATTCAAACTTGTTTCTACGAGTGATGTTTACGACTGGTCATTGATAGTTTTGTCAAACACGCTACGGGTTTCCAATAATTTTAAGGCCTGTAAACGCTTGTGTATTTTCTGTGGTGTGGTCTAATATATATACTTACTTCAGACAACAATAAAAAAAATCCGAATTAAAAATCTTCATCTCTTCTGAAGTTATTTAAAATTTCATAGAATAATAAAAAAAATATTAGCTAGACTGACAAAGCTGGCAGGTTTCTTTGTCGATAAAAACATCATTTACATTCCTTCTATTTTGCACGTGGAATATTAACGACAGACAGTTGCAAATCCCATGGGTTGATGGGATTCCCATTCTAAGAGTGATTTGTTTCTTTGAACCGTGTTTAGTTTCGTTAAGTATGCATTTTTTACCTTTGTTTATGTTTTTTATGTCATTCTAGAATCTGTTTTATTTTTTATTGACTGCCAGTGAAAATAAAGTGAATAACAGAAACTAAAACGCATCAAGGTATATGAGAGACTGTTTATATCAGAAGAAAATACTTCGTGTGATTTTTTTGTCACAGTTGGCTCGTAGGTAGCTGTGAAGGAAGAGGCTGTGGGTTTAATCCCTACACAGTCGCAAATATTTGTATTGGGTCTGAGTGTTATGGGACCGTAAGTCCCTTGTAATACCCACGATAGAGTTCATTTTAGTATGCGGTTGGGATTATATGTGACATAGATTTTTTTTTATCCAAGCACGGCTAACTGACTGCACTACACTTGATGGTAAGTGCAATCCAATAAAAACCAGCGACCACCGACAAATAATGAGTTTATCGGTGGTCACGAGAATCATGTCGGCCTATATAAAAGCTCCTTCGCACTTCGAAGAGGGAAGAAGCAAATCGAGGGGCCTGCGACAGAACAGGCGGATGACCGTTGCAGATACAGGGAAAGTTGAAATACAAAGATGTACCCCCGCTCTGACCAATCATCAAGTCATGTCGCAACCGCCTTGGGAGAACAGAGTATATCCACTTGGCTCATCCTGAAACCCGATCAACACAAGGTGTGTGGGTCACTATGGCAGGTTTTAACACCATATGTACGGTGGTCGCTATCCCGACAGATATGAATATCCTACCACCATTTATTTATTAATTTACAATTTATAATTAGGTGCAAATGAGAGTTGCACGTCGTAGCTGTGACTGATAAGTGGCCATTTAGAATTATTTTATGCTGTAGCGCGAAACACAACATAGTGCTATTTTATGGTGTCACATCAATTGTCATACAAATATACATTTTTGAACCTGAGAAATGAACCCAACTGTCACTACGCTTTAAGATTTTTAACGGCGTTTTCGCACCTAACCTACTCCCTCGAGTATTTTTAGACAACTACTTTAGGTCAAGCCAAAGTTTGTTTTTAAATATGTGAAAAAGGGCTTTTATTAATAAAATGATTTTAGTTTAAAAAACTTACTGCATTATTAATTGTAACAATTTTAATACTAATTAATGACCTTGCTATATGAATAATCGATTAGTCGGTTCACAGCGGCCTCAAGCGACCTTTACGTCACCGTGCAGGTAGGCGAGTACTTAAGGCCATTCCACCACCAAAACGCCGCGCGATCGATGTTTTTAGAGGCTATCTAGTCATTACTTAAAATAAATATTGATTAAAAAAATATACAATATATTTCTACAATCTGTCAGCTTTACTTTGTTCGATTCAAATTCATGTTAATGCTGATATATATTTTTAAATTGTCGTTATAAATGAACCATAAAAATGAGAAAAATGCAAAGATTCCGTGCGTCTCCTTTTAAAGTACAGAATATTTTCAAATGAGATTAACATCACTAGATAGGCAATTTAATAACGAATATTTTGCCCGTTTTAAATTTTCGAAAAGACCAAAACCTGATGTTTTAAATCTATTATTCGCCAAATACGTGCATATTCTGCACGAAAACTCACACACCAAGTACACGATTTAGTATGGCGCGAGACAGTCAAGGTCGTTTGCTCACGGAAGGCCCTTAAGGCGCTTAGTTAAGATCACATTTTGTACTGAGTACAAAAAAATTACAAAGACTTTTTCGACGTTTCAGTCATTGTTTATCTAAATTATTATTTTGATAAATAACAATTGAGATAGAACTGTTTTATTGCTCAGCATTATTTAAATATTTTTTTAATAAATATTATCAAATTCGGATCACTCTGTAAAAATTTAGGGACATATACACTCCTTTGCAAAAAAAACGGGCGGGTTTGATTTTTTAACATTATTGGTAATAATTTAGTTCTTCAGAGGTTTTAATAGCCAAACTATGTTACTGGCACTTAATAAAGAGTCTGGGTATGAAAAAAAGTTCATTCCAAATTCAAAACTTTTGTTTTTTAAATTATTAATCCCTTTTTCATTTTGTGACACTTTTCGCGGGTTTGCGGTTAAAAGGTTATCAAGCAACTAAAAGTAACTTTTCGTTATTTTTAGTACAACAATTTATGTTTATCGCATAATTCTGCCTTATTGTGACTTAAAACAGATATCTTTGTGTCTATCGTAATGGCAGAAAAAGCAATGAGAGCTAGTAAAATTATAGCGCTGCTGGAAGAGGGGTGTAGCCAATGTTACGTCTCACAGCGGTTAAACGTGAGTCGTTCAACCGTACAAAGAACCTGGACTCGATACCAAGAGACAGGTTCCGTTCAGAGAAGGCAAGGTTCTGGGAGAAAACGTTGCACACAGCCGCGAGACGATCGCTTTTTAGTGACTCAGGCGCTGAGGAACCGCAAATGCAGTTACATAGACCTCAAAAGAAACCTTGAAGAGGTACGAGGAGCACAAGTTAGCCTATGGACTGTGAGGAGAAGACTTTTAGCTGCTGATATACGTAGTCGACGACCAGCGCGGGCCCCCAAGTTACTCCGTGAGCACCGGATTGCGCGGTTGAGGTTCGCTAGAAATTGCCTATCTTGGACACCAGGTAACTGGAGTAGCGTACTCTTCTCCGATGAGGCTCGAATTTGTCTGCATGGTGAGGACCGACGTCGGCGAGTGTTACGAAGACCAGGGGAACGCTATGCCGATGTGTGTTTTGAAGAAATCACCCCTTATGGTGGAGGGTCCGTTATGTTTTGGGCGGGCGTAACTTCCAACTATCGTACCGAGATAGTATTCATAGAAAATGGCTCACTAAATGCGCATAGGTACATAACAGAAATCCTTTCTCAAAATGCACAACCCGCACTGACTGTAATTGGTGAAGATGCCATTTACATGGACGATAATGCTCGGGCCCACCGTTCTGGCGACGTAGATGCTTATATGCAAGAGGTCGGTATTCGTCGTTTGGATTGGCCAGCGCGGAGCCCCGACCTTAACCCCATTGAGCACGTTTGGGACCTCCTAAAAAGGCGAGTACGATCTGTCCAACCACCTCCACAAAACATCAGAGAGCTTAAACGTGTAATCTCGACTGAGTGGGAACACATTCCACAGGACACCATCAAAAGCCTGGTGGGAAGCATGCCAAGACGATTACATGCCGTAATCGCTGCAAGAGGAGGTCATACTCGTTATTAATTTTTATTTTTTAATGTCTCTTTTATTAAAATACCATAAAAATACTCGTAGTCTTAATTTCATTATACCCATAAAAATGTCCATTTTAACACGGCTCTCTGTTTACATTGACTAAAACACCGATACCAGGATAAAAGTGTTAAAAAACTAGATTCTCATTGATAATAAGAAATTTCTAGTCATCCAAGCTATTTACCCATAGAAAAGCTAAGGTAAAGTGTGTGTGTAAGGTGCCCGTTTTTTTTGCAAAGGAGTTTATATGTTCATGGCTATATAATCATAAGGCTATTTTTAACATATGTATATGTCCAAATCATTCTACGCCTACCCCTTCAGAGATAGCGTGAGCATTTGAATGTAAACATACTAACATATCCCAGTCAATATTAGGTAAACTTACGTATGTAATGTTCGAAATTTAAACATTGTTCGCGCTTTACCCAAGAGTCTGGGTAATCCTGATATGACCCATACGGTCCGTATTATTAGTTTATATTTAGTGGTTTAAATTAGTTATTTTTTATACTCAATATTAAAATGTACCTGGTGAATGCTGGAATACCTGTAATGGGCATATACATCGGCCATATGACCTTATGTATTGTTTAGTATAAAAATTGTAAAATAAATATGCGTGTACATAAAAGGAAATAAATAAATTTAAAAAAATCTACAAGCGGTTCAATGTTAACTTGATATTCAAATAACCTGGTAACTGGTTGATTAATGATATTACATAATTATGACAATTATGGAACGTTAAGCAGAATATCTAATGACTTTAACCCTGAAGGTAATTTTTGAACCACACGCAACCCATGTTTTTGTGCTTGTTAACAAGAATTATAATATTTACCCCACCTTTGTTAACAACAGGTAAAATAAAGTTATGGGCTTCGGCATACTACGTCTATTTTGGAAATACGAACATAATACATATCTTATGGTGCGAGATGCATGCTCCTCGTATGCGAGAGGCCGTCTGGGTTGGTACGAGCGGTTTGTATATTTATTTGTATATTATATACCGCCAAGCAGTAGTTTGTAAGCACAGTTGGGTTTCGGTTTGAAGGACATTGTAGCCAGTGAAATTACTGGACATTATGAGATTTAACATCTTATGTCTCATGGTGACGAGCGCAGTTCAGTGCCATGCAGTGCTTTATAAAAGCTTTCGAAACATCGTGACTAAAATTAAAATAACAAACCGCGATAAAATCCGTTTAAATTAGTTTTATTTCAATGTGTTACATTCGCGTAAACGTAGGAAATCATTTTCATGCGTTAGAAAAATTATAATAAATAGAATAATTATAAAAATATGCAAAAAAAATATTTCTCCTATCCCAATACGCATCCATTAATCAGCGGAGAAATCAATGTGCATACATAAATAAAAAAGCTAAACTACACAACACTGAAAAATTAAGTTCGTTTTGCAGTCGGTAAATTGAATTCGGTTGTCTAACCGAAAACATGCCTTAACTCAATAACTGTACAATTATCAAAACCAATTTTCATTGGAAGTACCTATTAAGTAATATCTAGAATTTTCCATACGTAGTTTAGGCATTTGACCCCTAAAATAAAGACTTCTGAAGGGCATGACTTTTATTACATTATACAAGAACACAGCTGATCTATGGCAGTAATCGGTAATAATTAACTCTGTCGGCGTCGTGACAGCTTGAGAAACCTGCGCTTGAACCTGAGGTCGTGGTTTCGATTCTTGACACGTACGCTCGGCGCTCCACGGTGAAGGTTGATATACATATTTGAATACCATCACGCTGTGGCTATGTAAGGGTAAATATAGGAGTTAATATCCACTGCATGAATGATAGATTTTTTCAAGTGCTGAAGCAGCAAAGATTGTATAAATACACTAGCGACCCGGCCACGCGTTGCTGTGGCTAAGGTATATGTTAAATTATATTCTGTTAAACTATTCAATATATTATGGGCCATCTATTGGATACTTACTCAATCCAGCCAATTACCTTACACCGCGATCTGTTAGAATCTTATGGAACTCACAGATTTATCAACTCTTTTTCATATTTTTTTTTTTATCCTGGCTCGGCAAAGTGACTACGCTACACCTGATGGTAAGTGTAGCGCAATCCAAGACTATTGTCGACCAACGATAAACAATGTGTCCATCGTTGGTCGGCAAGATCATGCCGGCCTGTCAAAGGGCCAAGGAGGGGGGGAAGGAAAAAGTGATGGGAAAAGGGTGAGGATCAGGGGGTAAGCCCCTGGGGAGAACCGGATATACACTGGCTGACCCTGGAACGCGACCCACGCAAGGTGGGCCACTATGGCAGGTTTTAGCACCAGTGTACGGTGGTCGCTATCCGGTCGGATACAAGTATCCTCCCACCAGCAAATAATAATAAACAAATAATTTGCAATAAAAAAATATTGCGACTATAAATTGAGATATAAACTCTCCTATCTCTCAAGTTGGATCAAACTATACACAGTTTACAAAATTTGATTAAGATCGGTAGTCAGTAGTTTAGGAGATCATCGCGGACGAACTATGTGACACGATTTTTTTATATATAAAGATTTCTATCTTTCTAACACTAGTAGCTACATAATAAACGTTTGGAAACACTGACTGAGCCCATTTTTTTCATATTTGTTTATCTAAAATCGACTATGGAGAAATAATGAGTTATTATAGACACCGCATATAATTAAAAGTAGAAACGGTAGTTCAGAAACTTCATCTGACTAATGTTAATTAAACGTCGCGTGTTAGCATAGCCCGGAGTCTTTCCGTGTACACGACGTACATTATTTTATCGTTCATAGTAAAGTGACTATACTGAACCTAACACAGTGCAGTCTTAATATAATGTCAATCGTCAAGAAATTACATCCCGCGACGGTCGCCAGAATTATGCCGGCCGACTGGATATAAGATCATCGACCCAATTTTAATTTAATTATCAATGAAACCAATAAATGTAATATTTGCTCTGTTAATATTATAGTTAAGAGTTGTCAAGTTTCGAAACCAGTTTATTTTTAAGGGTATTTTTTATATAATACTAAGCCACTTTTAAAACTTCAATTTAATCCACATTTTACTTCAAATCCTTTAATTTTATACATCACTTTAAGTTACTTTGTTTCGCCACACTGAGTTTAAAGATGTATTTTTTGGATTTAAGGTGCGACCTCATCTTAAATTGTCATCCGTGCAATAATTTTCACACAGGGACGCTTCCAATGTCCTCTATAAAGCGTAATGATACACTTACATTGACTTCTTTATTAACATCTGGCTCTCAATATCGTAATTCCCATTAGCATACTTTATATACTTTCACTTGGACAAACAAAGCGTGCTTTATTGTTATTATCCGACGAAATTATATTTACGCTGTGCCATTCTTAACGTAAAGGTTAATCGTACAACTGTATTTAAGGTATTATTCCACTGACTTCAGAAGTTGTGGTTCGTTGTTCCAAATGTCACCGTAATATTGATATAAGTGTTTTCAGACAAGAAAAATGTAACATCAAAAAATCTATATAAGACCCGGCCACGCGCTGCTGTGCCTAAGGTATATGTTAAATTATTTTGTAGTAAACTATTCAATACAGTATGTGCCATCTATTGGACACTTACTCAGTCGAGCCGCTAAATTACCTTACAACGCCATCTGTTAGAATCTTATGGAACTCACCGATAATTATAACAAATAATTTGCAATAAAAACATATTGCGACTATAAATTGAGATATAAACTATCCTATCTCTCAAGTTGGAACAAACTGCATACAGTTTGCAAAATTTTATTAAAATCGGTTCAATAGTTTAGGATTTCATTGCGGACAAAGAACGTGACACGAAATTTTTATAAATAACAGTTTTAAGATAAATCTTTAATAACAAAGTTCAAAATCCCTTGAGGCCCGAATCTGGTAATTTATTTTATTTATGACAACCATAACCACACCACTACTATTCCATTAATTGCCAGAAGCAAAAAAGATTTTAGCTTAAGTGATTGTCGAAATCCATCACTAAATTTAATAATCCTGTATGTCTAAGCGAAGATTACTTTTCAATAGATTGTCAACGTTACGCTATCGGAAAACATGATGACGCCATTGAATTAGTAGATTAGCAGAACCGTCAAAACTAATAATTATTAAGTCAACGATCGACTATTGTGAGATAATTGCTGTAACAGAGTCGGGCCCCTCAACTCCGTCATCAGCTGACAATGGAACTATGAATGTCGGAGTAAACCCAATTTAATTATAAAAAGAATCATAAATTTTCTTTTTATCTACATTAATATTATAAGGAGGAAAGATTTGTGTTTTTGTATGTAAAGATTAAACTTAAAAACTACTGGACCGAATTCAAAAATTCTTTTGCCGTTAGAAAACTACATTATAACTGAGTAACATAGGCTACTTTTTATCCCGGTAAAAGCAGATCACCGGGGTGGAGCCGCGAGGAAGAGCGTGTTTTTTAATAAATACACTCAATAATCACATACATAGTCCTGACCTCACAGTAAGATATGCTTCTTGTGTCGGAGATATAACGAATTATGAGAGACTTTCGGTCTCATAACACCCAGACCCGAAACAAATATTTGTGGATCACACAAACATTTGTCTCAGTGCGGGGATCGAACCCGCGGTCTTTCGCTTCACAGCCGGCTACTCGCTCGCTGCGCCACGGAGGCAGACATTTATTTGAGATAAACACATAAAACGAATAAAAAACCTTATCCTTTTTTTAAAGTCAGTGTACAATTCTATATATACAACACTATTTCCAACTAATCAACATGCCTTAGAATTAATATTTTCATAAACCGTTTATATTCCAATGTCCCGTAAGTACAATCGAGGCAGTGATTCAAGCCTTTGCTATGTCTATAAAAGGTGTATAGTTTCACATGTCGGATATAACTCGAATTCTGCTGAGTTGTAAAGTGCTTGAAAATTAACTCAGCAAAGGCAATCAGAAATCATGCCTTTGAAAAAGTATTATAAAGTATTTTGTTTTCACCAAGTTATTATAATTGAGCCGTTCGTACAACCTTATCTTTTATTGTAATGTTCTAAAATTTAAACAAATGGCGCAGTTTCCAGACAACCTTTAGGTATTCCTTTCGGCTCCACTAAATACTAAAAAAAAAGAAATAACGAATTACTATTTCTATATATTTCTGTCTATCTGTCTACATAAATAAGCGAAAAATAAATATCTTCATTAACAATATTATAGCGGCGATAGCTCAACGGGGAGTGGTATGGACTGTCGAGATGAAAGTCGCTGGTTCGAAACCAGCCCCAATAGCATACACCACTGACTTTTCTAAGTTAAGTGTATATTAATTGTTAATTATCGCTTGCTTTAACGGTGAAGGAAACATCGTGAGGAAACCTGCATACCTGAGAACTCGATAAGATTTTTCGAAGGTATGTGACGTCTGCCAACCCGCATTCGGCCAGCGTGGTGGACTAAGGCCTAATCCTTCTCATTCAGCCGAGGAGGCCCGTACCCAGCAGTGGGACGTATATACTACAGGGCTAGTAAAAAAAAAAAAAATTGGCAATATTGATACCAATAAATGTAACAAAAATTGTAAATATATAATAAAATATATTATATTAAATAAATTATGGTTAATGACGGACAATTAGATTACATTCGCCACTGAAAATTAGGTTTCATTAAAACCATCATGAAGTGGCGTCATGCTCAAATTAAGAGAGACCCCTAATTAGGGTCGGTGAAAACGTGCTTCAAAAAAAGCTAATTCTAAAAACTCTTTATAATGAAACGGTCGCTTTTGAAATTATAGGAGTACAAAATAATACTAAAATATGGAACAGATATGACATTCTATGCCCGTAATGGTTACGGCTTTGGATAAAATATCACTGTCGTAACCTTGCCCGACCATTCTGTAATAGGATTAAAGGTTTAGTGTTAATACTTAAAAGATTACACTGTAGATTATCGATTATGTGTTTTATACGAAGCCTTAATTCATCTACAAATAAGCCGATTTATTGGATAAAAAAGAAAAAGCGTCAAATACTGTAATACCAATGCCATGGGATCCCTTCTAAAGAATTGAAAGAAATTACAATTAGAACAATAGAAGAAGAATCATAGATATGCGTCATGCGCTACTGACCTTTATGGAAATTAAAACTTGGGGGACGACTAATTAGTTCTATTCACGCCTAGGAGTTATTTTGTCTAAAACATACATAACCTCTATGATTATACCACAAACTCACCTTGCTCCTTTTCCTTATTGTTTTGACATCTTTATAGCCCTAACATTGAATATATTGTCCAAAACATTGTTAAATCCATAAGATACGGTCTTATCTAAGGTTAGAACATCGCAGTTTTATTCGGTAGTAATTTAACCTTTGACCTTATATGGTTTGTAAAAGAGAGGTCGTGCATATAATCGCCTGTAAAAATTGCGCAACCTCCAAATTATTTAGACGTTTGATCCTTATTAACATTCAATTTTAGCAAAAGAGTCTCCTAATCTTCGTGGATTAAATTCTGAAGTTTAAAAGTTTTCAGTTACTAAATCTTAATCTCTGTTATTCAGAAAAAATAAAGAACCTCAGTGTAGATAATGCAGAAATGTTGATAGTTGTTAGGTACAGTTAGGCTGGTCGGAGGGTACCTGATATTTTTGTGCCTGACTAGATAGTGACCACTATACACATGATGAAAAATCCATCATAGACTATTTGTAAGGTCAGGCTGGCTTAATTCTAGAGATAGTCGAGGGATGCAATGACTCGACGGGCAGTCATTATATTTGGACTATACTGTACACCATTCCAGAGCAGCCACTTTGTAGAGCCAGTATAAAAAAATCTATCAAGTGGTATTATGGTGTAGGTAAACGATGCATATATGTAACAGAGCGAACCGAGTCAGGGATGAGGCGAGACCGAAGTTTAAGGTGCTCTTCCAAGCGCCGACACGCTCAATTAAAATACAATTAAGCGGTCACCCATCCATAAACTGACCGTGCCAAGGGTTGCTTAATCATTTTTGATCAGCGAATGCTACTGGCTACGAGCGCATCGATAATGTTTAGTATGGCCAGTATATTGTTTTGTTTTTTCTGTATTAATAAATTTATTTTTCCACTCTTAAATTATTTTTGCACTAACCTCTTTCTGTACGATTATGATGCAACAAAAATGCATCAACATTTGGAGATGCTAATCAAGTTGTTTTACTTTCAATAAACAAGAATGCCGATGAATATCAATGTTAAACATTATGTTGAAACAAAAAGTGCTTGTTCAAAAACAAGATTGTTTCGTGAAATGTCTCAAATCGTGTTTTTAGTAAAAATAGACGACTTTCTTTGTAAATATACATTCTTTCGATACACATACGGAATTTGATTGATATTACACATTTAATGGTATTGTAATATTAAATTAAAACTCACGCCTGTATCCACAAAGGTGTAGTCAGAGGTACAACTAGTACACACGCAGTTCTCCAAACGTTTACCCCCTATCACATCATGGGACGGAAATAGGCTCTTCCAAATATTGATGTACGGGTTACACCTCAAATAATCACCCAAATCCCCTCTCCTTCCCTTGTAAGCACCTTACACACACTGTACACCTTCCGTCATCTTTTGTCTTGTGTTTTGCTATAGATATTCGTGTTTTGCTATAGATATTCTAGAATCGAACCCACCGTGGGCTATCCACGCCCGTCTCTCCTTTTCACAATGAACTACTCAATAGAATAGAATGTCATGTAATGCGACAAGATTGTAAACGATATCTGATTCTTACAATCACATCTATTTGGGGCCCATCTTAATAAGTTCGTTGACTCGGAAATTTTATGGTCACGCAATATACTAAGATTAGGAAATAAAATCCGATCAACATTTATGGACAATTTCGATATTAAATATCTTGGTACTAACGTTGATTACTTATTACGTACGGCTCGGTGGCGCAGTTGTATTGTGTACGCGGTTCGACTGCTGTGTTAAGGTTTGATTCCCGGGTTGGATCAATGATATTAGGTTTTTCTTAAAAATCTATATATATTTGTTTCGCGTTTCTTCGCGTTTGTTGTTTGTTGTTTTCGCGTTGGGTTGACGACAGACAGGCCACTAAAAACTACAATTCAAATATCTTCAAAGTGGGATAAGGGCATGTGGAAGGATGATAAGGAGAAATATTAATTAAATTTATCTTTTTATTGATTCGTTCGCCACAGAATCTCTAGAAAGCAAAGCCATAGATAAAATATAATATATTAATTTATTAATATTAAAAATTATTATGCCACGAAAACTTCTCCATATAAATAGTTTAATATGATCATATTTATAAATAACATTAAATCCGATATTAGATTGGTTTCTAGTCACACGAAATGCACGACATTTACGAGAAATATACTTTTTAGTTTTTTACATTTACGTGTAAATGTCAACCTTCGAAACACACGAGAACAATCTGTATCACCTTGACAACATTTAGCACAAAAAGAAACAAAAGGAATATTTAATATTCCAATGCTATGAACCCCGGACACTAACAGTGAACACAAACAATATAAACCGAGTACAATATATGCTATTCAAATAACAAGCGAAAACCAGTAAGAGAAAATATTTAAAGATGTATTGGCATAGGTTTTCTTCTACGAGTTGATCTTCATTTATTTGTCATTTTTCTTACAGCTAAGTTGAGCCCCAAGTATGTCAATAACCTACTGGCTGACATCTTGGCTGGCATGCACGTAGACCATGACATGGATTAGGGCATAAGCTACTTTTTGCCCTAAAAAAGACATACACACGGGTGAAGCTAAGATCAAAAACTAGTGAATTACATATAATACTAGATGGTCCTTGACTTGAAATAACCACAAATCTATCTTAAAACGACTTGCAAACGTGCAAGTGGTTCACCTAAGGTTAAAATGATACCAAAGGAATCGTGGACATTTAAGAAAGATACAACTAATCAGTTTTATTTCCCCTGTACTAAAAACAATACAAACTGTGATGGCAAGCAAGGCAAGGCATAAATCTTTTTTTCAACATAATGATGCTCGCAATCGGCAATTTATAATAAAGATTGGATCCAAGAATCCGAAGCCATGTAAGGTTTCTCTGGAATCTGAAAATAAAACTAAATAAACGTTTTGCCGCGTAACCGTTTTGAGTTGGCGATCTACGAATAAATAAATTATTTGATGTGGCAAGTGCAGTTTAAAAGGGATGTGACTAATTTCGGATGAGTCAATTCGAGTCTATTTTGTATTTAGAATAGGCAGTTTCAATAACGAGTGGATAAAACATTGGGAGTGTAAGTGAGCCACAGCATCGTATACCCAAAGCATTTATTTGCACATGGTACACTTGCTGATCACATGAGACAATGGCGAAACTTGGGTCCCGTTGCAGAGTCAGACAGTGGGTAAAAATATAATAATATCAAATTCACCGTTACATCATAATGAGTAGACGGACCTTGGCATTAAGCTGGGATAAGCCAGCCAGAAAGACAATTTAAATGCCTATTCAAATATTTTTAACACAGGAAATGTATAAAACGTCCAATGTACTCGCATATTTGAATAGGATGTATGAATAATATCCGCTGTTTTGACTTTACAAAAAAACAAATTAAATAATCGTTTAAAAAATTTTAGTATAAGCAGTATGATTCATAATATTTATTCCAGGAAGCGTAAAAAATGCATTCAAACCAACTTATTATTTGATTACTAAATACCTAAACGTCAGTTCACAGAAATGGCATTCTTGACAAACATTTATGTTAATATTACATTCTCTTCATATTTTACACATTTTATCCGACTATAGCATTTTATTGCACTTTCTACTTCCTGAACCACGGACTCGATGTTCACTGACCATTTATCTCATAGCTTGATCATAATCTTCACACAGTCTCATATAAAAAATAATCATAACGTACACTTTTGCCAAGAAATATGTAATTCTGTAACATACTTGGGAATGTCTGCTACTGATTTATGATATCCGGACCATAATTGAGAAATAAACTACTGTCTCTTTATCTGAATAAAAAATAATTGACTAAAGTATATGCATTTTGTGACAAAATAAACAATACTTTTATTACCATTCCAAATAAATTCACATTTATACAAAGAGAGTTTATTACACGACAGAGATGACAATGTAACATAAAACTGTCACTTATGAGCCTGCCTTATATATTTTGAATAAAAATAATATGACATGATTTCGTAAATGATGGTTTTCTACTCTCACTTATTACTTATGAGAAATTATTCATTTAAACTGGACTTAAAAAAAAATAGTAAAACAGCGTCAGAACGAGAGGGTTCCTTTCAACAAAAGCTATACCACCCGGAACATTTCTAACCTAAAAATCATACAAAATACAACCAGCTCTTTACAGCGTTAATTCCCTTAAACACGACATAAATATCAGAACTACCGTCGATTTACAGTTTACGATAACAAACGAGCATGCAAGTCAGTTATCCAATTATCACATTTCGCGCATCTCCCCGCGACATATTTATGCATCCGTGGCGGTGACTCAAAATTATTACTTTTCGAAACGAGTTCGCAGGCTCAGTCACGCGTTAAGGACCTCGGGCTGTGAGGACAAATTCAAGGACATGAACTTCAGTTCGATTCTTATACACATTGTTTGAAATGGTAAACTTAGGCTGGATTACACTATAATAGCAGTTATAGTTAAGGTTTACGTCAAATTTGACGATAACAGTAACGCATCACTTCTATCGTGGATGCCGAAGGCGGAACGATGGACTACCCATAAGTCACACAGGATATTCCAGTGGGAGATCAGGACTATTTGTGTAACTAGTAGGTGTCAAGTTATTTCCTGAGCAAATTATTTTTTAAATCACCCAACTTTTTAAGATCGTAATTACTAAGATTTGTCTTTGCCGGTTCTTAGAAACACAATGAATCAAATTAAGATCAGATTGAGAACAGGAAATTATGAAATAACTGTTGTCATATACAACTTAAAACATAATGAAGTATAAAACGATTCATCATATTCGAAACAGTTCATCTACCTTTGGGGAAAGGATGTTAAATCAGACATAGTTTAAAAATATAGTCTGTCACAACGTTTAATATTTATGAGAACCGTCGCATCGTCTATAGCTGTATTCCTATTTGCGTAATTTCATGTTCAACTTGAGTCTATATCTGACGTATAAATCTCGGATCAAAATACGATTGTGGCATATAATTGTATAGCCACAGTATTTCGAACAATTGTATTCTCTTTTTTCAGTGTTTTTGTCATACCGCATACGTGCTATATATAATTGCCCTATCGAAGTATGCATACCACAGAAGACGGAGCTAGTTAAAGATGAAAATACATGAGTGAGAATACAGATCATAAGCGATTGTAGCGGGTGATACTCAACCGAGTAAGATTGTTGAGATATATAAAATTGATATTTTTTCAGTTGTAGAAAAACTTTTTAGACAGTTTTGTCAACAGCATGAATGGGCCTGCTCAACCGGGTCGTTATCATATATCTCACAAAAAACTAATGCAAATTCTGCTGCTGCTGCGTTTCGTACAGTGAGTGAGATATCAGGTGGCCGAAATTCCCCTCCCATTTCCCAATCCCTCAATTATACCTTTTTTAAGATAAACGCAACTACGGCAACGGCAACGCACCGATGATATTTCTAGTATTGTGGGCAAACACAGGCAGTGGAGATCACTTACCATGAGGTAATCCACATGCTCGTTTGCGGTTCTATGTTATAAAAAAAGAGCTAGGTGCCTACCATTCATATACTATACACTCCCAATTTCCCCTATCTATCTAGACGCTTTCGTTGACAGACTGTATTATTATTAGACTGTGTACAATCTTGTGTGGCTTGTGCCAAATCGCGTGTTACTTTTTATCAACGTGTTTTTACTGCCGAGGTTTCTTCATCTCCAACAAGAAGTTTTGTTTTTTATAATCATCGATTACGACATTAAAAAGTAGAGCCAATTAATTGTATTCTTTATGCCTGTTTGGAAACAAACACATTGCAATATTTCGTAAAAAAAACAATCAGAGTAGTTAATTTTATTACATAATTGTCTTATTTTAATGTCTTTATTTGATGCAATTAAAGCTGGGTCTAATGCGATTTACTCTTTTTTCGTCATTATTTTAAATTATAAACGTGCTACGAATTATATTTAAGTTGTATTATAATTTAAGTATGCTGAAATTTGACTGTTATGAGATGTTACTTAAGCCTAATGTCTAAGATTTGCTATAATGAATTCCTTATTGTTGCATTTATTGTAAGAGTTTAATTTTGGGCTAACACTGGTTTCTTACAATGTCTTTCACATCATGATTAATAGAATAATTTCAAGATATGTTTAAGACCTATTTGTCACCGTCTCTGAGAAACCATTTTAACTAAAAAAAAATAGAACCGTCCGAACCGAGAAATCATATCTTCCTGTCAACTATCACATGTAAAATATGATTATATTTCCTTCCCCTCGCAGATTCACCTCACGGTGCTACTCTACTCCCGTAGGTCATAGCATGATATATGCAAAACCTTCCGGAATAAATTCTCTAAATTATAGTGCAAAGCATCTAAATTCGTTGCATAGTTTAGGAGAAATAAGCAAACAGACCGACGCAGACAGCAACTATGTTTTATGATTGCATTCAATAGATCTAAGATTATTCAGATAGTTCACCAAAATCAGCCAATCAAACTAAGTTATTTGTACGCGTGACCTTCAAACTGTATTCTGATTGGCTCAATTTGATATCTGTCCGGAGAATCAAACTATGATTTTTTGACACCGACCGTTATCCTAAGTATTGATGTATCAAATTTAACTTAGCATTGTTCGTAAGCTAAGTCAGTTTATAAGTTAACATCACAATATGGTTTCAGGTCAAACCTATTCTTATTATCGCGTTGTACTTTAATTTGAACAGAGTTCGAAAAAAGTGCGTTTTAAAAGTCATCATTATTTATTTATTTAAACTTTATATACATAGGCGGAATTAATGCCAGAGCCATTCTTTAACAGTCAACCTACAGGTGGTGCAGAGATGAGACACTGTGGCTGTATAAAAATTATAAATTATTAAATAATATATCACATATTAATACATAAATCTACTGACGTATTCTCTTAATGAATACTTAAATGAATAATTATATGATATTTGGAGACATTCTCGTTTCACTGGATGAGTTGTGGCCCAGCCAAGTGTTATATCATTTTCACGCTATTTTCATGCATTTAAATATTATGAAATGTCACGGTAGATATTGAACACAATACTCCGAAATGGTTGATTCACAATTTGGCCCGTCCCGGTTCATTATGCGATTGTCGAAATTTTTCGGATCGGGCCACGCCTTTTAGGCCATTGTTGTTGGTATTTCCCAAACATGTTTGTTGGGTAATGAGGATGCTAGGAGTGGCTGATGCGGTTGCATAAATGCTTACAGATTGGGTTTCATCTTTCACTAGGTGGTAGGTCCCTCGTATGCAAGTCTGTCTGGGTTAGTACCACCGCTGTTTATTTATGCCGCCAAGCAGCTCTGTATAGACTATTGTATTTTGGTTTGAATGAAATCGAAGCTAGTTAAATTACTGTTAAGTTTAATTATTAATGAGACGTAACATCTTATGTCTCTGGGTGATGAGTGCGGTTCAATACTATGGAGTGCTTTGTAATTCAAAATTCTGTGTGCTGTTGCTTCTGTTTATGGGCAGGTGTGGCGCTTACCAATAGGCGAGCGACCTGCTTATTTCACCATTCATGCTAATAAAATTAAAAATAATAAGTCACTTGCAATCAAGGCCTGAATTGAAGCTTCTGACTTGAAGATCACCTCAGATCGTAATGGCGAAACCATTTACGTGCTGAATTCAAAAGCATAAATTGCCATCACCACAACTTGTTTCGTTGCAAATTAATCATCTGGTAATTTAACAGCCCAAATTGGTCACGGAGGAAATTGCCGCTCTGTGCCGTCAATTTAAAAGGACCAAAGAAAGTCCTGAAGGTGAAGTCAATGACCCGGGAACCTGTCCACCCACGGTCGACTACCGACCGAACAATGGCGTCAACTTCATAATTATATATTCGTAACTCGATATCAATCGTATTGAAAGGATATTATAGTTTACTACTAATTACCCGCGACTTCGTTCGCGTGGTATTTAACAAAATATTTGAATCGAATATTATTAAATTTTTCATTGGTTTTAAAAAAAAAATCGTGAGATGTATTAATTTCTAATTTTTTTTCTAAAATAAAAGTAACCTATGTTACTTCTTGATACATCAGCTATCTGCCAGTGAAAGTATCGTCAACATCGGTCCAGCCATTTCAGAGATTAGCCGAAACAAACAGACAAAAATTGTAAAAAAAAATGTTTTGGTATATGTACCGTGTATATAATATACATCCAAATGCACTAAGTAAAAATGGTTATTTTAATATTACAAACAGACACTCAAATTTTATTTATTTGTAGAGACTAGTCAGTGGGCGAGAAGCAGGCCGCGAAGCGAGACGCCGCGCCGCGCCGTGGGTACGATGCCGCACTGAGACAAATATTTGTATGATAAACAAATTAATAGGTATTCTCGAACAGGTATTCTCGAATACCTATTGGGCAGCGAATCCAGCGATTCTACTCCACTAGAAATCGTACCTTCATTTTCTCAGCGATCATTAATTCTGACCCGCAATGCATCCGAGATTTTGATCTGTTCCAAATACGCGATCGTTTTCTACGGATACAAAATATGTAGGGCAACTTATAAGCATACCATTTTCACCCGCTTTGCTTGCTTAGAAATCAAATAGTGTGTTATGTTAATTGAGGTAAAAAGTAGATTATATTCTAAAACTATGATAGTGAAAGTTATTGGATACGAATGTTGTGGAAATTTGGTCAAAAGCTATAGGAAGGCTCAATAAATTTTTATCTCTTATACAAATATATGTTTATGTTCTGATGTTAGATACTCGTGGGAGGCCTTGACCATCACAAAAACAGATAACTTTTAATTACTCGGCATTAACAAAACTTTACAAGTTTTGATGATTAAACACCATTCACACGGTAATTTTAATGCACAACAAAGGAATAACTTCAGAACGACTTAATTATGTTTAACAAGAAACGTCAGAACTAGCCCGCGAAACCTTTTTTTTTAAATTTCAGATCAATATTTCGTATAAATAATCACACTGGATATACTGTATAACAATGAACACTCTATTTTTGATTTTAGAGTCAATGTCCAAAATTACTAATTTGAAAAAAAGAAGTATTTGGACACAGCTAATAAAGACTTTGCTAATAGCTTCTATGATTATTATTAAAAAAAATAGATTGAAATTTAGTTTCATTGCCGAATTATACCAAAAAATTACAGAATTTTGCTTTTTTTTTCAGGACAACGACTCAAGTAAGGTGTTGACTAAACCTTAAAAAAAACAATAAACCTGAATCCGAGTTCGTTAATCATATCTTAATCAAATATGTGTAAACCTTACTAAAAAAAAAACTAAATCACTCCTTATTTGAGATCTCGTGTAATTTATATAAAAATTCAAAAACTGCATTGAATTATAAACCCTCTTCTTTTCGTCGAGTACAGGACTCATGATGATAATCATACACCTCCTATTCAAGTCAGTTTGATCTAACTAAAGATAAAGCCGTCACTCACTATGCAATAGATATGAAAAGCTGCGTCCACATTTGTGACATTTCGACCCACCGAGAATATCAGGCTGTCTCAGGTGTTTGATATATTTAATGTGGACGGGAGTAACATCACACGAAAATTGTCTATACGCGAATTGTATATATTATAAACGCGAAAGTATGGATGTATGTTTGTTACTCTTTCACGTAAAAACTACTGGATGGATTTTAATGAAACTTTACATTCTTTCTTTCTGCCTTGCGTTATCCCGGCTTAGTGCCAGGGTCCGCCTTCCTACTCAAACGCCTCCACTTCGCCCGATCTTGAGCATCCTCTATAGTGAGACCATTGGCTCTCATGTCTCCCTCCAATACGTCAAGCCAACGCTTTTTGGGCCGTCCACGGGATCGTACCCCCGGTACGATCTGGCTCAGGCACTAATGAAACTTTACATTAATATAGCTTATAGGTACATCAGAATAGGACATAGACTACTTTTTATCATAAATCAAATAGCAGTAGCCACTCGGGGGAACTATAATGAATTAAATTTAGTGTTATGATTATTTTATATCATATGCGTCGAGTACGAAATTAGTTTTCGAGCGATTCTTTCCTTTTTAACAGTATGAATTTCTAGTTTGACATTTCCTGATAAGTAATTTTATACGAATTCGATAACTGTGAATGTTTTTGTAACTTTTATTAGTCTTACAAAAAATAGAGACTTGCAGTCCCTCAAATTGTGTATCACAAAAACATTTTTCTCAGCGTGGGAAGCGAACCCACGGCCTCTAGCTTCGCCCAAATAATCAGTGTAGACGTAGTTTAACAAACGCTATTCTTTAGACTCAGAAAGTTCAATGACGCCAGATCGGACGTGACCAATGGATTGTCTGAACATGATTTAAATGTCTAGAGCACCTATCAATACGTGATTTTAATATACTAGAGACAATTTCCAGAATTTGGAATTGTAGAATCGAATCTGGAGAAAATATCAGAGAAGGAATAAAGGAACATGTAGCTCCATATTCTGTAATAACAATAATTATAACACAAGTACATATATTAATAAATATAATTTAAAAAAAACAGTTCCAAACTCATAATAATAGATAATACTAGATTAAGTCTTCACTTAGCTAATGATACCGAACTTAGCAAATATTAGCTAATCGAAATAAAATCACATTTCGTATAATAAATTAACAACTAAAAAGACTAATAATTTCGACCAAAGAGAATATAACTTGAAGTTCGATCTGATCGACTTTAATGCTATCGCAGACCTCAAAACCAAAATGAGGTTGCTTACAAATAACAAAACGAACATTGAATCAGATGGACACCACAATCAATCTTTAATTATCAATTTTAATATAGTGTAAGACGCAGAATCATCGCTGCTTATTTTTAACAAGTGTAGAACATCATCTAACGGTAGTTTTAACAAGCATACGACAGTTCGTCTGGCGGTCAGTGATTTCAATTCAAATGGCACAACGTATCTTTATACTTCGAGGCTGTTGTTAGGGTTCCGTAGGTACCCATATATCTATTTTCAGAAGCATAATAGATGGTCTGAAAATTTCACAGAATGTGTGCTGTTATAGGTAATATCTTAATAAATATTGAAAAAATAAAGTAAAAAAGAGTGAGCAGAATCCTCGGCGCCAATCCGACATGGACTTAACCGTTTTTTTATGATAAAGGCTAAGAAACGAACAAGTAGGATGGGTCATTTGATGGTAATATCTACCGCAATGAATAAAGACAACACCAGAAGAATTATGTTATCGATAATATAGGAAAATAATGGGGATTAGGAATGGGGAGAATTGTCCCAATCGAAAATACAGTACTAAAACGCTGTTGCTAGCGCAAGCTGCCGTTTTCCGACATTTTTTTGTGAGCTGCACTAGCCCAGTCAAGCAGGTATATTTATTTATTGATTTTATTTATTTAAGGAAGTATAAATCAGGTTCCTATGCCTGTTAAAAATGGCGGCCGATTTGACATTTCGTGCTGCTAGTCTAAATATGGCTAATAATTTAATATGACAATTTTAAACAAGTTTGAATGCCTTTATAATAATAATTGGTCGAATGCTGCTAGCTTAAGATATTTATCTTTATTTCATTATTAATCGGTTATTCTACTAAAATAACCTTTGAGAACATATTAACTAGCACAAAACCTACACCTATCTATTGATCATGTAATGAGAATACATTGCATTTATTTACTTCAAACCAAGTACTCAAACACTTTACTTATTTGTTAACCGGCACCAACATCTTAGGGCGAAAGTCAAGTAATTCTTCTAATTAACCAACAAGTTATTGGAGAAACTTGGTTCCCATTGCGGTTTGTGGGGATCATATAGCGGATCGCCCCACATACTATCAAACCACCATCAAATCATGATGGACAAGGGGACCCTGGCATTATCGTCAGGTAGGAAGAAAAAAAAAGAAAGAAACGATTCGATCTGAATATTATTCAATAAGAAATATAATTGGTCTTGTATCGAAGACATGATCAACTCTCTTCAACAAAACAAAGTAGGCCCATCAAGTTCCAAAATAGGCTAATTTATGTTGTATTACAATAATACTGACCTGTTTGTTTGTCAAACTTCCTACATTGACTATTGTAAAACTATTTTCGAGGCCTTATTATACCACAAAAAAATCATAACAGCTTATGTCACATAAACTCATTACACCAATAAGGAGTTTAATACAAGAGGATTAAAGAATAAAATAGCTTGATACGGACACGAAGCCGGCTTTATAACTAAAATATAACTTCCGCTGTAGTGCATTATATTGACAGGCGGTTTGTCATTTGTCTAGTGAAGTAGCGTCACGCATCGCTAAAGACCTTTCTTTAATATTCATTTCGTTCTTTCTCAAGTGAAAGTGCTGTTTGTCATTTTAAAAGTTTGTTTACGTGCTTCGCTTAGTAACTAGCCGGCGGGCTCACCATAATTTCCTTATTACTAACGGAAATAGTTATTGCTGGAAATTCTGCTAATTTGAATGCCACAACTTTATGTAATTTATAAAAGGTCAAATTATCTAAGTTTAAAAAATGTTTGATGTTTTTGGAAGCAAACAGTAATTGCGTTAAATGTGTTTGTATTACTATAACGATAGCAGTTATTGTAGTAAAAAGTGCATTGGTTTTATTTTCTATACCACAACAATACAGAATATAAAAACCAATTCACTGAATGACTTTGTTTTCAAACCGATATTTCGTCGAATTAATTGTATGCCATTTCAAAAGTTAATTGCAACACTGATTTGGTAATTTTCTAAAATACTGATTCATCGTTTATTCGCAGGCAAGTTTGCGTCGTTTGAATTGAAACCATTTTGAATGAAATGAACGACTTTTTACGATTGTTACTGACCTAGCATTGTATTCTCAATTGAATATAGAGAATACAATACAAGTGTTTGCAATAACAAATTATTGATTGATTAAATATTCTTTATTTTTATATTACAATGTGGCTAAAAATACATCGCCAATACCTGATTCGTTCCCCATGACCATAAATACAAATAGAATAAATCATTTCTGGGTTGAAATTTGACCGTCATTGCTTACAAATTAAATAGCATAACAGTAAATATAACAATTTAAATAACTCGATGAAAGTCCATCCAGTGAAATTTATATCTAATTTTATAAAATTTATCAGGCTTACAGAGCGTTTCTACTAATTTCGATATAATGACGTGTGAATGACTTTTAACGAATTGATCGGGTCCGATCATTGAACGATCACGTGACGTCATAACTTTCTTTTAAGATAAAATTTATAAGAAACATGTATATCTTATGGCTAGTTGTGGAATTTTTGGATTCTAGTATATCTTTTTAACACATACAATTTTTAATCACTTTATAGCTAAAAAAATTAATGAAATGAAATGGTTTAAAAAAAAATATAGGTAAAAATATACAGCCAAAATTTATTCCCATAATCCTGACCCAACTATGAAGGACTTACGGTCCCACAACACCCAGACCCGAAACAAGGTGGACAGACGACCTGATAAAGGAAGGCGCTGGATGCAGGCCGCTTCCAACAGGTCGATCTGGAAATCTTTGGGGGAGGCCTATGTTCAGCAGTGGACGTCCTGTGGCTGATGATGATGATGATATCATACAAACATTTGTCTCGGTGCGGGATGAATCCGCAATTTCTACAGCTGACTATTCGCCCGCGGCATCACGGAGTCTATGAAAAAGTTTTTAAATACCATTCATTGCTGGCCTTGGTAGATCGTGAGATGCAGTGACTGGTTAATTTATTATATCGGACATAGTTTGTCTAGTACTTATTAGAGTGACTATGATCTATTCAGTCCAGAATGTATCGAACTATACTTTCGACAATCTAATATTTCCGATAAAATACTTACACTCTTTGATAATATTGTATGGGTTGATAGATGTCAAATCGGACCTATTCGTTTGTCAATATATTATTATAAGAACCGCTGTTTATAATATGAGTTCATTATTTAGACCCTGGTTCACAATGTCCAAGTTAAATTTGAACACACAATGAGAAAAAGGCTCTTCGAATTTATTCATATCTAAAGCATTGTAACCGATAATTTCTGGATCAAAAATAAGAAATCGATGGGCCATGTGGGTGTACGGGTTACATCTCTGTAAACCCTTTCGGGGATTACAGGCGTGAGTGTGTATGTGTGTATATCCTACTATTATTATAAACGCGAAAGTTTGTAAGTATGGATGGATGGATGTATGTTTGTTACTATTTCACGTAAAAACCACTGAATGGATTTTAATGAAACTTTACAATAATATAGCTTATACATAAGAATAAGACATAGGCTACTTTTTATCCCGGAAAAACCAGATCACGCGGGCGGAGTCGCGAGCAAAAGCTAGTTGTACATATAGCTGTTGTACAAAAGCAGTTACCGACGCGACGCATCCCACCTTGACATTTACGTTATAAAATTGTACACCTGCCTTAACCTTTAGTTAATAACGTGCATAAAAGCATACACGCTTCATACATTTGCAGATATTCTCAAGGAATTTATTAAGTACGCATAAACCTATTTCTTTAAATAGGAATACATTATCGGATTAAGTTTAAACCTTTTAACCCCGACATAAAAAATAGTGTTTTTTTCTGTTTGACACCTTTTTTTTTTGTTTGGTAGCTGATATACTATGGTAGCTAAGATATACCTTTATTTATTTTTTATTTTATTTCATTGAATGATGAGACGAGCAAGGCGCTCGCCTGATATTAAGCGCCACGCCAGCCCATAAACAGAAGCAACACCACACAGAACTTTGAATTACAAAGCACTGACTAGCACTGAACTGCGCTTGACACTCCGAGACATAAGAAGCTTGCTAGAAGAACTATTTAAAATAAAAAGCTGCAGGGTACAATAAAATCAACATTTTAATAAGTATATAAAGGTCTTACGAGAACAAACGTTTAAGCCGCCTAATCGATTCTCACAATCAATCAATCATCGTCCGATTATCTTATCCGATAGTTACATCACTACTTTCCTCATAATTTATGTATGAACAAAACAAAACGTTTTGCTCACAAACATCGCTCAATAATTAGCACCATCAGGCCCGATTGGATTGAATAATCATTTTCTCGTTCCGACTACACGTGAACTCGATATTTCGATGTGAAAGTACCAGTTACAATATCTCGATTCATTGGGATAGAACACGCAATATGCATGTGGGTTACTTAGAGATACCCGTTTGTTTTGATTGAAGCAAACGTGCATGATGTTTGAATGTTAATTCTCTTCTTATTCTTAATTTAAAACTCAAAATCACCTGTTTCGAGGAACATTACTAAGAAACAACAAATTGTAAACAGTGGTAGGCCTCTCGTATTTACTAGGTAATTGGTCCCGCATATGAGTGATATCGTCTGGGTAGGTACCACCGCTTTGTATATTTCTGACGACAAGCAATAATTTAAACTTTAATTAAAACTTATTTCTTACACATACATTGTGTTCCGGGTTGAAGGACATTAAATGGGTATTATGAGACTTGACGTCTTACATCTTGGGGTGATGAGGTTAGTCCAATGTCCAGCGCTTTGTAATTTAAAGTTATTTGTGTTTCTTTTGTTTATGGGCTAGAATGTGCTTTTCTAGTCATTAATATCAAAAACGTGGATTATAATATCATAATTAATATAAGATTTAGTTCCAGCAAATGGCCAATAATCATAATTGTCAGTTATCACATAATCTGTGGTTTGTGGTCAGCAATTAGCGGTTTAGTAATGATTATTATGTTCATATTAACTTAATGTTTATTATTAGAATTAGAACTTAATATATACTCAGAATAATAAACATGCTTATTATTAAATCAAACTGAAATGTAGTCAACACTTAATTTTAATCATATCACGCACATACGATTAATAAAAACATAGTAAGGAATATTGATTTCTTACGTTTACGCGAATGTTACTCATTGAAATAAAACTAATTTAAATTGCTACGGTCTACCATTCATGAAATTAGATCCGACCTCCATCATCTAAATAATTGTGTTGAGATTAAATCCAATGAGTTGAAGACAGTACTATCAACATTTGATTTTAAAAATTGCATTGATACTTTAAACAAACGTGAAACATCAAAATTTAACGAATGCAAGAATAAACAAATTATAAAGTTTGAAAAATTAAGATCAAAATCAAATGGCGAAAATCTTAGTAGCACCGAATGCAAAAACGGAACGCACGCTACCATAGATAAACATCACTCACGCGCAGACGAACAACGCGCTGTCATTAATCTGTCAAAACAAGTATTGGATGATAACACAGTTCAGGTATTATCGAAAGGATTAAATTTTGCCGTAACACCACGAAGGATACCATATGAAGATATTATCTGTAACGTTGAGAATAGTCTCTTCAAAAATAATTTGAAAAAGGAGGATTCGGAGGCGATACGTCAAGACATTTCGTCTATATTACGTCAAAAGACAGCGCCGAAACCAAATCTTCCGAAACAACAATATATCGCTTTAAAGAACTTGCGATCAATGAAGGACATAGTTATTCTCCGTGCCGATAAAGGTAATGCGACAGTAGTAATGGATACGTCAGATTATAATAATAAAATAGAACAACTTCTGTCGGATGGAAATACATACCAGAGGGTTAAAACAGACCCAACTAATAAAGTTTTAAAGGCGACTAGCTCTTTAATAAACTGTTACTCCGACACATTAAATCTTGACGTAAACTTACTTGTCCCTTCGTGTGCAAAAGCTCCTAAACTGTATGGGTTACCAAAAATACACAAGCCAAATGCTCCACTACGTCCCATCGTGAGTCAGATCGACACACCAACCTACAGACTGGCTCAGCACGTAGCAAAAGTGCTTTCACCACTAAGAGGAAACACTAGAGCATCTGTGAAGGATTCATACCAATTTGTCAGTGATATTAAACACTTACAATTAGCTGACAATGAAACCATGGTTAGTTTTGATGTCCAGTCTCTATTCACAAGCTTACCCGTACAAGACTGCATCGAAATTGTATCTAAGAAGTTAGCAGATAATAACATGCCCATAGAATATGCAGAATTACTCAAACATTGCCTCACATCTGGCTATATGTTGTGGATGAATCAATTTTATGTACAAGTGGATGGAGTAGCTATGGGCTCACCTGTGTCTCCAGTAGTCGCCGACATTTTCATGGAGGACTTTGAGGAGACAGCCCTAAGCACAGCCCCCGTCACTCCCAGGTTTTACAAACGGTACGTAGATGATACATTCACAATTTTACCATCTGACAAAGTATCTGCATTTTTAGATCATCTTAACTCCATCAACAATAAAATACAATTCACTGTGGAGTTAGAACAAAATAAATCTCTTCCTTTCTTAGATGTTTTAGTTATTCGTAATCCTGATCAGTCTTTAGGCCATACTGTATACAGGAAAATGACCCATACAGATAAATACCTGAATGGTCAATCTCACCACCATCCAAAACAGTTAGCTACCGTGGGTAAATCTTTGTTTCAGAGAGCACAAGGAATCTGTGACGAGGAACATCTGACTGCCGAGCTGCAACATGTCAAGCAAGTACTGCGAGACAACAAGCTCCAAATTCCACGCCGTCGTCACAGAAACCGAGTGAAACCAGCCACAGTTGAACGTGTACCTGTTGTGTTACCTTTTGTAAGAGGAGTCACAGACAAGATTGGCTACATACTGAAGCGTGCTTCAATTAAAACTTACTTCAAGCCGCCCAAGAAGATTAGTCAATTTTTACCACCTGTCAAGTGCCATATACCTCTACAGGAACAGGGAGTATACAAAATCGACTGTGACTGTGGCCTCTCCTATATCGGTCAAACCAAAAGAAACATAGGGACCCGCGTAAAAGAACACATAGCTGATGTTAAACACCGACGCTCTACGAAGTCTGCAGTTGCTGAACATTCTGAGGAAGGCTCCAATCATTATCTTAGATTCGACAAACCACAAATCCTTGCTAAAGAACACCGATTCCTACCTAGGATGATTCGTGAGGCTATTGAAATTAAAAAACATCCAAATTTCAATAGAGAAGATGGTTGGAAGCTAGCACAAGCCTGGGATCCGGTTATACATTTAATTAAATCGGAACCCAAAAGACCAATTGCCAGACCTCAAGACACTGTGAGCTCCTTCTGCGT
Organism: Amorpha juglandis; assembly: GCA_949126905.1. Taxonomy (NCBI): domain Eukaryota; kingdom Metazoa; phylum Arthropoda; class Insecta; order Lepidoptera; family Sphingidae; genus Amorpha; species Amorpha juglandis. Next base: position 5,341,644 of record OX421386.1, on the reverse strand, counting down.
AGATCGGACCAAACCATAAAGATTTTTTATAATTGTAAATTGAAGGTAGATACTGTAACATTACCATTTTTTGGACAACCTACACCTCAGTCCTCCCCGTGACCACGAAGGCTGAAAAGTCTTCGAAACGTCGGGATCATAATTAAAATAAAAAAAACCGCGATAAAATCCGTTTAAATTAGTTTTATTTCAACATAGTAAGGAAACTGTTGAATGAATAGAATAGTAAAACAGAGATCACTATAATGGTATATTTTATAGTCACTACAAAGTTTTGAATCCCATACAACAGTAGGGATATTAAAGCACTTATTTACTGCCATTTTTTATCCGAGCACGGCAATATGACTGCGCAGTGTAGTCCAAAAAACCAGCAAATACGATAAACAATGAATTTATCGGTGGTCACCAGTCATGCCGGCCCATATAAATACTTCTTCCCACTCCAAAGAAGGAAGAAATAAATCGAGGGGCCTACGATAGGATAGGCGGACCAATGTAAGCACAGGGATACAAGAATATAACCCTATACTCCTCCTTACCAACCATCACATCATGTCGCAAGCCCCTCGGGAGAACTGGCTGCACTGGCTAGTCCTGGAACACGATCCACACAAGACTTGTGAATCACTGTGGCAGGTTTTAACACCATGTGTACGGTGGTCGTTATCCGGGCGGATATAAATATCTTACCACCATCTCTATTGATATTAAAATCCCATTCATGAACAACACTCTGTTTACCATGCACTCTTAATTTATAGGCATTTCGGCCTAATAGTATCGTTTAAAAGTAATACATTTTTTGTTGACAAAAATAGACATTAAAGGTCTAAAAAATAAAAATGTAATTTTTGAAATGAATATGTTCTTTAATATAAAAAAAATGCATTATGGCATAGTGAGTCAATGATCAAATCCCTGTGCAGGCCTGAAGTGAATTAGACATAAACTGTTCAAAACAATGACTCAGCGTTCAAAACTTCAACCTCACCTTTGATGGAAAAACCTGAGGTGCACTGTAGTCGTATAACAAGACATTTTATACGATGATCAAGTTACCACACTGTATAGAAATAAATTAGATGCGACAAGTTGAAATCTTGACCAAAGACATCACGCTGCAATCAATTAAGCAAAATATGAGCAAATAAATTAGATCCGTTTATGAGAGGGTTAATTAAGTTTTTTTAGTCTTCGAACATAACATAAATATGAATAAATAAATGCACTCAACAGTCACACACATAGTCCTGACCCCACAGTAAGATACGTGTCTGGTTTCGTAGGAATCAGGACCTACGAGAGACTTTCGGTCTCACAACAGCCAGACCCCGAAACAAATTTCTGTGGATCACACAAATGTTTGTCTCGGTGCGGGGATCGAACCCGCGGCCTCTCGCTTCACATCCGGCTACTCGCCCGCTGCGCCATAGAGGTTGTAGTGCCATGCAGTGGTTTGTAATTCAAAGTTCTGTGTGGTGTAGCTTCTGTTTATGGGCAGACGTGGCGCTTACCATCAGGCGAGCGCCTTGCTCGTCTCGTCACTCAAGTAAATAAAAAAAACTCACGTTTTTGTCGGTTAAAAACATGACAAGCATCAACCGGAAACCGGACTCAAGTAGACCGAAGTCAAAGTAAACTAATAACAATTCTCAAACGCCTAAACTTCCTTTTGTGTAGTCACTTACCTCACATCCTTCTAAGAAATTATTATTCACAAATTTCTATACAAGTTAGTTGCCATGTCCACAGGTAGTGCAGTTTCCGGTGTCCACTCACGAGGAAGTAAAAACCAACGAGTTTTTATTGGTTTGTGGGAGCTTTTGACATATGTACGACATGTGTGCACCCTGTTGGCATTTTGTAGACATCTGTTATATTTTTAGATCTGTGGGCAATTCAAGAAATGTATTTTTATAACCCACGACAATGGTTGTTTTAATTTTGCGTGGGGTCAAATAGGTCGATTTAAATGCGTTTTTTTGTTTGAAAGGTAATCGAATCTGTAAGTTTCTTAGCTATGTTTGAACAATCTGTTCTATTAGACAGCTTGATAGACAGTTTGTCTACAGCATAAAAGGACCGGCTCGACTGGATCATTAGCACTGTCTCACATAAAACCAACGTAATGTAGCGGCTTGCTGCTGCGTTTCGTACGGTGAGTGAGATATCTGGAGGTCCAAACCCGCTCTCCTTCCCAATCTCTTAATTATTCCTTTTCTTTAAGATCAGCAACGCGCCCGTGATTATTCTGGTATAATGGGTGTACTTGGGCGGTGGAGATCACATTGCCATCAGGTGACCCACTTGCTCGTTTGCCGACCTATGCTGTGGAAAAAAAATCCAGATTTTTTTTACGATTGGCGTTGGGGGTTTTAAGGAATAGATTTATTGGGTATAATATTGGATATTATATAATTTTTAACTTTCCTATACTCAGTTTGTTTTTAAATTATATTTATTGTGAGTCAGTGGTACTAGCCGAGCCAGCCCTTTCATACTGTAAACAATATTATTTACGGCGTGGCTCTACAAACTATAAAATCTACCTGCAAGTGGTCATCAAATTTTGATTACATACATTTGGCTGGAACTGAACGTGTATCTGACATGGCAATAGGCACTTTGGCCTTAGTGATAAAGATGTGACGGACATGCCTATCTATATTATTTCTTACTAGATTTTCTTCGCAGCTCCGCCCGCGTGATCTGATTTTTCCGGGATAAAAAGTAGCCTATGTTCATCAGGGGTAATGTAGAATCCTAATGGTGAAAGAATTTTTGAAATCGGTCCAGTAGTTTTTAAGTTTATTCATTACATACAAAAATACAAATCTTTCCTCTTTATAATATTAGTTTAGATAATACCATAATATGTGAATATGCATACTACGAACCTCAACTTTCCCATACAAACATCCTCTTACGTGTTCGTAAGAATGTTTTCTCCATATACAAGTGAAATCCTTACGAACATTACTGAAACAGGCTTCCAAGAAATGTATCCTAATGCAGCGGACCCGGGTCGTTATGACTCATATCTGAACACATTTGAAGAGCATATCTCTGCAAGGGCGTGCCTACTGAGCCATTCATTTGAATATGGTGCAAGTGACAAGCTTAAGACAATAACATAGACAATAGTCAGGCTTCTTTTGTAATATTAGACAAGGCAAGGCAAGAATTTAACAGAAGAATTATATTTATGAGAATCCGTCATAACGTTCTTAGGTATAACGCGGCCTCGGAATTAACAGATTTTGTAAACTCTCGCTTTGGCACGCTTGGTTAGATTTTTTTTTGTAAACTAAGCGCGCTATAAAACACGAAAGTACTTACACATGACTACTCGGTGGTGGAAATAAGCGGTGGCACCATATCCAGACAGCTTAGCAGATAGGAGAGACCTAGTGAGTACTCTGAATAATATCTAGAATAAGAATTTAAACGTAACTAACTGCCTTGGTGCCGCATTTGTCTTGCGTAAGCGGTACGACTACTGTGCTGAGGTCTTGGGTTTGATCCCCGGGTCTGGTAAAGTGACATTGGTTTTTTTTTTATCACGAAATGTTCAGTATCAGCCTGGAGTCTAAAAGTGTGCACGGTGTGGCGATAGGCGGGTAAGAGCCTATCACATCATGGGACGAAAATACTCTCCACGAAATGTGGTGTACTGATTACACCTCTGCCCACCCCTTCGGGAATTACATTGGCCTATGAATTTAAACGAATTGCGTTGAATAAATGCACAGCACTTCGTATTCTTCGTATTGTTTATAATCTCCAATGTCTTATTACATGGGCCACATGCAAACGTGACGGCTAAGTTGGCCACTGTTGATGAAAGCAGCGCGTGAGTCGCTTGCCAATGACACCAGACCAGTCCTATACTTTAATTTCCTGTAGAATTCACACTTATTAATAAGTATTCAATGATTTTTGAAGTGAAACTTATGTACACCGTTGTGTTTTGAAAATGCGACGAAACGAAAAATCGACAGTAAAAAGAGACAAACATATTCATAAATAGCATTTAACCTGCGCAAGAATGAGATAGATTATAAGTATATAGTGTTTTCTGTAATATTCGTCTTCTCTTTGTTTATCTCGTTCTTTTGTAGACTATTTTTCTGAAGTTTCACTTCTGCCGTGTGTGAATTCCACACACACATTTTTTTATTTTTTCCTGGCACTACAAAGCGACTACACTAGACGTGTTTTGTGTCGTTTGTGTTAAAATATATAAATTTTACGTGTTTGATATGGAAAAATCCCAGTACTGAAACAGACTTAAGCAATAACATTGTTACGTATTCTGTGCATGCATAACAATGTAATTAATATTGAATTATATGAACAAAACAATAAAATATAAAGGACATCGGAATTCCAACCAGCTATGTTCTATTAGTATTTAATAGTATCAGACTTAATATATTTATTGGACGTATATAACTCACTCGTACTAGAATTTACCTTATTCATTTTATTTTACTACTAGCTTTTGCTCGCGGCTCCGCCCACGTGATCAAACAAACAAACAAACAAACAATCAAACTCTACAGCTTTGTAATATTAGTATAGATTTGGGTAGCTTAGCAACGGAAGCCTTCAAATATGAATAATTTTCCCCGTTTTTGCAACATTTTTCACTGATGCTTCGCTTCTAATGGTCGCAGCGTAATGTTATATATCCTAAAGCCTTCCTCGATAAATGGACTATCCAACACAAAAAGAATTTTTTCAATTCGAACCTGTAGTTCCTGAGATTAGCGCGTTCAAACAAACAAACAAACAAACAAACAATCAAACTCTACAGCTTTATTATTGGTATAGATGATGGAATGTCGGTTATCTGGGGTATAAAGGTGCATATAAAGGTTGCTATGAAAGTCAAAGTAAAATAATAAGAAATCTTAAGAATAAGAAGAAAAAAGTCATAAAAGGGATATACCCAGTGTCTCATAATCCACCTGCCAAAAGTCGGATGGTTGAACTTAAAAAAAGGGGTTGAAAACAATTTAAAAATATCGCGGCAATGTTGTTATTTTACAAGGTGGTAGGTCTCTCCTATGCGCCAGTCCGTCTGGGTTGGTACCAACGCTTTGTCTATTTCTGTCGCCAAACAGCAATATGTAAGCACAGTTGGTTTTCAGCTTGAAGGACATTAAAACCAGTGAAATTACTAGACATTATGAGACTTAACGACTTTTTAATGGAGCGGGAACTGAACGCGGTCCAAAAAAATCCACTCCAAAGGGTTACCGGGAGTTGTCGCCCGGGCGAACCAGTGACTATTTAAAATCTATATATATAAAAGAAAGTGGTGTTAGTTACACCACTTATAACTCGAGAACGGCTGAACGGATTTAGCTGAAAATTGGTGGAGAGGTAGCTTAGAACCAGGAGACGGACATAGGATACTTTTTATCCCGTTCGACCGCGTTTCAGTCAAGTCACTATAAAACGTGGTATAACAAAAACACATCTGACATGACACAAAACGCAAATGACAGTGGAATAACAAAACTTAAATGACAGCTAAACGTAATTTTGTCTTTGGTTAAGTATGGTAAAAAATTTGACAATTATAAAAATAATAGCTAAACGTAATTGATAATATCATCAGTAATTTATTTTCTCTTTGAATCATCATTAACAATGCCGCGACCAAGACGATCAAATCTTTCCCGACAAAACTATGCATTTGATCATGTGATGATCTTTAGCAAAGTTGTTGTGCATGAGCCCACAAAGGTTTCTGAGAGGGTACGATCAATTTTCGACACATGGCGCCACTGTTAGGCTACTTTTATCCCGGAAAAGGCAGATCTCGCGGGCGGAGCCGCGAGGGACAGCTAGTAATATATAAATCTATTATAAAATAACCTAGCTATTCAATAACAGAATAACATGATCTTGATCCTAAACTGTTATTTGTTATTAGATGAGCAATTATCTTGGAGTAATAACTTTATAATTGGTATTGCGTTTGCAACACAGCTCAACAGGCATAACATTATACGCGTGTTTTTCCATTACATTTAGTCTTCACATATTAATATAACATATATACATAAATCCATCCCTTTCAATTTGTTTTATTTTTCATCATATTCCAGGAATGAAATTGTATATTGAAATCATCATCATCATCAGCCACAGGACGTCCACTGCTGAACATAGGCCTCCACCAAAGATTTCCAGACCGACCTGTTGGAAGCGGCCTGCATCCAGCGACTTCCTGCGACCTTTATCAGGTCGTCTGTCCACCTTGTAGGCGGACGTCTTGTAAATTGAAATAAAACTAATTTAAACTGTTTTTCTCGTGGTTTTTTATTTAATTTTGGTCTCGACATTTCAAAAGCTTTTCAGCATGCATGCTTACGGCGTGAACTCAGTTCGTGATAAAATTCGTTTAAATTAATTTTATTTCAAAGTGTAATATTCGCGTGAACATAAGAAAACATTATGAAATTGTATACTTAATCATCAGATACATGGGACTGAGCGATAAACGAGTTGGAAACTGTGGTCTATCTATACAAGGCAGGTTGTGTTTATGTCCGTCTGTTGAATCTCGATTTACACTAATGGTTAATTAGATCATGCTTTTATACGGTTGTGAAGGCAAACATGATTCACTGACTTGCGCCTGCGTCAGTGAGAAAGGGAGCCAAGTTCAAAAATGTATGGTTTTGTTTATGAAAGGGACAAAAACAAAAAATATTTTTTTAATAAGTGGTAGAACCAATGAATGGGCCGGCTCGACCGGTTCGTTACTACTGTCTCACAGAAAACCGACGTAAAGTAGCGGCTTGCTGCTGCGTTTCGTACGGTGAGTGAGATATCCTGTGGCCCAAATCCCCCTCCCTTTCCAAATAGCCAATTATCCCAGCGCACGCGTCGTGGACTACGGCATGACCCATTTCATATCATCTCATAATCTATTTCCCTTTGGTAGAAGAGGCTCGCGCCCAGCAGTGGGGCTTTATTAATACACTGTACTGACAGTACTGATATTATCAATTAGAAGGGGTATAGCAGAAGCATGAGTACGGAACTCGAAAAAACATTTATTAACGTACATTTTACCTTACTCAATACCTTTCAAAGACCACACTTTGTTTCTAATAAAAAGGTGAGTCAACAACATTTTACTCCATTATCTAATTTGCTAAAGCGCGTGTTTGCTTAATGGTCACCATTCCTTTTAAGCGTTATCGATTATTGGAATCCATTTTGTATGAATGAATGTTACTATAGCATGATTAAAACCACTATACCGTGTCAGTCATGGCGTGGAAAGTTGCAACAGTTATTTCAACCCAAGTAAGTACGTGGTAAGAAATTATACGATGAGAAATAGTTCTACGTCAATATGTAAATATAAGGCCAAGTTCTGTAATAAATGTGGTTGCTGTAATCTGTAACATAGTTTTTAATTAAGGTTCATGTTTCAATTTCTCATTGAATTAATTAGTTATCTCTATTAAATTTGGTGTATTTGACAATCAAACAAAGCAATTATTTGAAACTGGCTATTTTTTTATATTTTTGGAATAGCTTCGGTGTCTAGAGACTATAGGTAAGGGAACTAGTGATATTTTAATTAGTATATTAAAACGTGGTACAAAAATGTTTATTAATTCTTCATAACATAATTAGCAACTTATGATATCAATGTTGGGTCAAATATCACATCCAGATTTAGTCTATTATTACTAATTTTGAATAAATAAATAAACATGAATTTTTCCTGGTGTGTTTGTCCTCTATGCGTTCCAAAACCAGCATAACACCTTTTTATGTGATAGAACCACACTGTAGACTGTCGTGTCTACAGCATGAACAGGCTGAACATGAACGGCTCGTGCGTGTGTTATCAGAAAATGACATGTAGCACGTTGTGTTTCACACGATGAGTTAGATATCTGGAGGCCCAAATAACCTTTCCCTTCCCTATCCATTAATTTCCTCTTTCCTTTAATGTCGGCGAAGCGCCCGTAATTCCTCAGTGGAAATCATTACATTACCATCAAGTGAACCACTTGCTCATTTGCCGGTCTGTTATAAAAAACCATTGATACAATTGCGATGAAATTTTGCCACTGTTTTCTTTACGTGGCATTGCAACGCATACCGGGTGCAGCTATTTTATTCAACTAGATTATTATAAAATACGGAAAACTTAAAAAACATCTACGCTATGCGTAGTTCGTTCACAAAAAACCTCAGGTACATAAATTATGAGTGACAGAGATAGAGCCGTTATCGTCTCGTTCGTTACTTATTGTCCATTCTCGAAACTGAACGGTAACATTATGGGTGTCTTTTTACGGTTTCCTAATGGATGCCGCTCCTATGACGGAATGGAAAAAAGGTAAAAAGAACTCTTATTTTTAAGATTAAGTTTTTGTTGGCTTTGTCACTATTGTTTAGTATACAATACTAAGATTAAAGCGATGTTAAAGTTCATCACTTTCGAGAACATTGAACGCTTGATGATGATAAATGTGTGACTAATGCGAGTTTTTTCGATAATGACAATTATAGGAGAAATATGAATGAAGTTAATTAGTTTAATAGGGGCGCTATACGTTTACATACTATATAATATATTTATAGCATAGACCAGAAAACGAGCAAATAGGTCACTGATGTGATCTCCACCATCCAAACACACCCACAATACTAGACGAATCATAGGCGCGATGCCGATCTTTAAGGGAAGGGATTAGGAAAGGGAGGGGAATTTTGGGCCTTGGAATATCTCACTCAATGTACGCGACGTAGCACTAAGCCGCTACTTTACGTCGATTTTCTGTGAGACAGTGGTAACGACCCGGTCGAGCCGGCCCATTTGTGTTGTAGACAAAACTATCTACAGCGTGGCTCTACCACTTAAAAAATTGTCAATAGGGATGACCAGACAACTTGTTATAATATAAATGTTGCGTCCGCGATTTTATCACCCGGATCTACATATTTATGATGGACGAAATAAAAAAAACACAATACAGTCGTCTTGATAATATCTCCTCGGGCGCATCTATCCGGCCTTGACTGCGTGACTTGGCGACCCGCTTAAATGTCGGGACTGAATAATTCGAAAGGCCAAACCGATTAGATTAATAAGAATACCACTGATCGTATAAAATATTTTGATAATGATTTCTTACGTTTACGCGAATGTTACACATAGAAATAAAACTAATTTGAACGAATTTTATCTCGGTTTTTTAATTTAATTTTGGTCCCTACGTTTCGAAAGTTTTTAGCCTTCGCGGTCACGTGGAGCCAGTCCACTGCGTGACCACCAAGGCTGAAAAGCTTTCGAAACGTCGGGACCAAATCTAAAATTAAGAACCACGATAGCATCCGCGTAAATTTATTTTATTTCAATATTTTAGTTAATTTTTTATTTATTTTTGAGGTGTCGATATTATATCTTGTAAAAGAAATCTGTCATATCATTTAAATTCATTCATTTAATTCGCATGCGGAAATTTCCGTAAGTAAACTCTTAAATTTTTAAATCAAGAAGTATTGATTTCTTACGTTTACGCGAATATTAGTCATTGAAATAAAACTAATTTAAACGGATTTATCGCGGTTTTTTAATAATTTTGATCCCGACGAAAACTTTTCAGCCTTCGTGGTCACCCCGTGATCCGTTTAAATTAGTTTTATTACAATCAAGAAGATCTATCCTATCTAAGATCTGATATTTTACTCCTTTAACATTAAATACAAGTAATTAACAGCGTCCCACAAAATCCTTTTACTGCGACATCAGAAATATCAATTACATTCAAGTACCACATTACATCGGAGAGCATTAGCTAAATTGCCATAAAATGTGGAATAATTTACACAAAACTATTTCAATTGGTTGTATCAGAAACGCTATTATATTAACGATGTCAAGTATTACTGGAGACTTTGAAACTTAAGTCCATACGTCGATATATATATATATATACTAGCAGACCAGGCCACGCATTGCTGTGCCGCCTTATATGTTAAATTATATTGTAGTAAACTATTCAATACAGTATGCGCCATCTATTGGATACTTACTCAATTCAGCCCATAAATTGCCTTACACCGTCATCTGTTAAAATCTTATGGAACACATTATAGAATTTAAATAGCCTATAACTGAAATATTTTTGGAGGGATTAATAAAAATATTTCTATTATGTATTATGGACAATGCAAGCTATTGATTAAAATAATAGAAGACATACATGCATCAAGCCTATTGCATACAAAATAGATATGTCTCTGTCTCGCTTCGCGGTCTCTTGTCTCGGTCACGCACCTCAGGCCTTAAGTACACGTTATATTTTGTCATGCACGTTAAGTAACTAGTTCAAGTCGATCAATATTAACCCATATCGGTTAACGGCCGGTGGCATTGCATCATGTAAAATCAAACCACACGGTCTTAAGACGAATACTTGGGCGGTAATTTATCGGTGTTGAAAGACATTTAATAAATCTCGTTTATGGCGCAAAATGTATCGGTAGCTTAGACCGCTTATCTCTTGAATATTTCCCAAGCTGTACATAGACTAAAAATAAAAGCGACTTTAAATAAAAAAACAGTCGAATTGAGACCTCCTCCTTTTTTGAAGTCGGTTTAAAACTGACTTCTATCATACGCGGCAAGATTTTTATGGTGAGGTCTCGAGCTCGATCTCCGGGTCGGGTAAAACTAATATTGGATTGCTACCAGAAATGCTCAGTATTAGCCCGGAAATTGAAAAAAAATTGTACCCAAATGGCTAAAAACTCGCTCCCTACCATATCATGGGAATAAGCTCGGCGAAATGTGGTGTAATGGTTGCACCTCTGCCTACCCCTCCGGGGGTTACAGATGTGATTTCGTATGTAAATAAAAACTAAAAACTAAATAACATATTTTGAGTCGATGCTATTGCAATTTAGTGATTAAGTATAGGTAGAAAACACCGATACATAAAATGGCTATTTTTATTTTTAGATATTTAATATTTTTGAGTAGATACAGACAGCAGGCGCGGCGTAGTCTTTATTAGCTTTTGTTTTGACAGACCAACTCTATCTTGCCAACCTTATTTGGACTCAGTATCATTAAGACGTCAAACTAACTCAACAAGTTAATAAGCATGTCATTTACATTTTTCGCTTTCTTAGGCGTCATATATTTTTTTGCATCATAAACACCATTTTTCAACACGTATTCGTGACAGTTGATCATTAAACAATGCATTACACACATTGCTGACAAGTTCGCTGTATGCAAATTGACATACTCGGCCGCTAGGTGGCGTGTTTCAACACCCTTACGATATAAATTGAATTACTTCTGTACAAAGATTTCAATTATTGTAATAGTAGTTCACAATCAGTTTCAGAATTCTTTTGATGAAGCATAAACATAATTTATTTATAGCATTCGATACAGTATAATTAATTTTACAATAATTACTTAGATACATATTATCATGCCTGTCACCAAAAAGGGTAGGCAGAGACAATGGTTTCCATTAAAGCGGGTCTTAATCGCATAATATTTAAAGGTATATATAGTGACGGCGCTAAACCAAACGTGTAAAGATTTGTTAAGGGTTGAGAGCGCCTAAAGCGCTCACCCGAAAGTCCGGTGAAGCTGTAAAAAGCCGACTCGCGTCAGGCTAACAGCATGACGTCACACCACAAAAAAAAAAACCAAACGTGGACGTCGGCGATATCAGCTTTGCAAGACTTTTTTCATTTCCCTATTTAGAAAGAAAATGGTAAATTAAATAAGCTAAATTAATGTATGAGTATACGAGTATTTAAATTCATCATCATCATCATCTCAGCTTATTGCCGTCCACTGCTGAACGTAAGCCTCCCCAAGTGAGCGCCAACCATCCCGGTCTTGGGCAACCCGCATCCATCCGTTACCTGCCATCTTTTTCAAGTCGTCGGTCCACCGTGTAGCCGGGCGTCCTACACTACGTTTGCCTAAGCGCGGTCTCCACTCCAGCACCTGTCTGCTCCACCGACCATCTGTCCGTCTGCAAACATGACCGGCCCACTTCCACTTCAGTATTTAAATTAAATAAGCTAAACTATACATTAATATTTAAGTATACGAGTATTATTGCTAAACAAATGATGACAAAAATTACACATACAAACCCAAATTAAGGACTCGGGGATACCCCAAGTCACACGGAATCGCCAAAATTTTATAGTGCTGCCAGACGGAGATGACTAGATAAATACTACCCACGCATACGAAGAGATATACGATTAATTAATATTTTAATAACTTGTAAAACTGCCTTGCTTGGCCACCTTAGGCGCGAGGCCGTCGGGTATATATACCAATTTATTCTTTATTTCTCGATTTCCTCGTTGTTCCGACCCTAGTACCGGCTGCGAGCCGATGTCTCTGCACTCATTTTCCAGCGTTATAAACCTCAACTGTACCCGTTCACGCTTACCTAATCCTTTATTCTGCTCTGTCAGCATTCTCTTTGTCCTAGTCGCTCCCACTTCCTTCTAGCACCAGTCTCCTTTCTACTCTCATCTCGGGCGGTTGTCTAAAAAATTCTAATTCGTAGTTTTATTAAAATATTCCTTTTTTTTAAGGATAATCGCGGAACCCTTATAACAGTCCGCTCTGAGTCGAGGTTCGTACCCTACAGAGGGTGCCTTCAGCATGGTCGTTTAAATGCAAGGGTTGAGAGCGCCTAAAGTGCTCAAAAAAGTCCGGTGACGCTGAAAATAGCTGACTCGAGTCGGACTATCAGCATAAATGTCCAATAAAAAAAAATCCCGAGCAATACGGTGAATACGGCATCAGCCGTAGTCACGGTTAGACTTATTTTTTTTTTGTAAGTTAATACAGACTTGAATCAGCGATAGCTCAGCGGGAAGTGGTATGGACTGTCGAGACGAAAGTCGCAGGTTCGAAACCAGCCCCAAGAGCATACACCAGTGACTTTTCGAAGTTACGTGTATATTAATTGCTAATTATCGCTTGCTTTAACGGTGAAGGAAACATCGTGAGGAAACCTGCATACCTGAGAATTCGATAAGATTTTTCGAAGGTGTGTGAAGTCTGCCAACCCGCATTAGGCCAGCGTGGACGACTAAGGCCTGATCCCTCTCATTCAGTAGAGGAGGCCCGTGCCCAGCAGTGGGACGAATATAATATATAGGGCGAATAATAAAAAAATAAAAAATACAGACTTGTATATGTAATTCTACCAACCATTGAGGAAATCACTCTGCTTATAATCAGTTTAGTTTTATGCTATCCCTTCACAAATTGAATAGATTAATAATTCAATACAACATTATGTCCGCAAAACAATTTGCAAACAAGAAAATTGAAATCGGCATGTTCAAAGATCATGATATCATAATGACGTCACAAACGAGGTATGTGGATTCCACTCCTAAGATCCGTTTTGAGTCAAAACATTGATACAACGTAGGGTTGCCATCTATCCAGGTTTCTCCGGGTTTCATAAGTTTTAATTTGGGCCTTCAAATTAATAATACCAGCCCCGTAATTTAAAAATCCCGCTGCTAGATACGCATTTCCTCTAATAATTAGGGGGATTAAGTCCTAGTCCACCATCTTTACTTAATGCTTGTTGGTAGACTTCGCTTGCTTTTATAGAGAATTCTCAGGAATACAAGTTTTCTCACGATTAATATATCGTCCTGATCGTAGAACAGTGACGGATGTGACATTTTATAAATTTTACAGGGCAGCCATTTCAAATATTTATTACAGTTTTTTTACCATAACTTTTTTAATACAAAATATAGAATGTTGAAAATTTAAACTTATCTTATTGATGGGGTACTTTTTGAAATGAAATAGAAATAATAAGTAATTATTTAATGGTTTTCTAGAAAAATCACTCGCTCTATTTTACTTCGGAGTCAACGCAGCCACATAATACCATCCAACGTTTTTCTTCGAACAAAAAAATTTGGTGGATTGACGGATGTTACTTTACGATCATTTTCTATCGACAAATGAAAAAAAAATTGACGGTTTTGATATATTATACTTAAGTTTTTCTAAAATTATACTCATATTATAAGGATGTAACCATTTTAATTAATAAGAATAACGTATTAGACACAAAACAAAAATTATGTCGATTTTAGTTATACTATATGCTTTTGTTTACGTTACTTTAGACCTGCTACCTTAGCCCACTGTGCCAGTAATTTCCATTCATCTGGAATGTAAATAATGCAGCCCTTTCTATAACACTATGGACAGAGGCGGCTTTATTTTAGGTGTCTTTTTTCAAGGATTCTATATAGTAATATCAAATCTTTTGGCTGCATGTGCATACATGTAGAAGACTATACGATTTAGATTCTGGCTGTCACAATTGTCTGAACAGAAACTAAATTCTTTTACACACTACAATGCAAACTTCTTTATGAAATCATAAACACAAATGCCCACTTCGCTTGCCACACGTTTGGCAACAATTTCGCTTTACATATAACAGTAACCTTGTTTGTCAGCCATGTGATATATGTAAAATTACAACAAGGCATTTTTTCTTATAATACACTCATTGGCCCATAAGGACACGATAAAGCCTTATGGAAATCAAATGTAGTAGAAATAATACGTCCATTGGAAGCAATGGCATCATTTTTATTATTTTTCTTCAAGGTCCTGAATGTATTTGCCATTTTGGAGTTATTAATTACTAAGTACAAAAACAATTAGTTAATTCTATCACTGAGAACGTCGAATGGGTTTTCTTTTTGTTTAAAACTGTGACTTTGATCACAATCATCTTTTTTGGGTATATGAATACTCAAATTAAAGTGAGTATTTACAATGTCTATATACTGTCTAAAACTCAAAGCTTTAATGAGTAATTATTAAGTTCAGGCCATTCTTTATATAAGTTGAACATCCGAGCTATGTTTAAGTTACCATCTCAATACAGTATTTTGGAAACTGCTGTGTTACAATGAGACTCTACCGAGATTAATGCATTTACATAGGCACAGACCGATATAACTATTTCTTCGTTAACAACCTTCTTATGACTGTTATGTTTCCCCCTTATGTCTTTTTTACAGAAGTGCTTCCACCGTACTTCTACCAAACCGTTCGCACGTATCTTTCACTAATGATGTATTCAAAAACATAGTTTTGCATACCCGTATGCTTAGTACAAGTTCTTAGTTTTCTAAAACGATGACGGTTCTCGTTTTATCTCCATGCTCTCCATATAGGAACTATGATGAATTACAATGAATGAGATGGATTTTAAAACTATGAACGTATTTGTAAATCGTACTAGACCTACGGTATTATCGACGAGTTTCGGAGTTTCCTGACAAAAAAATATTTGAATGTAATTTGATGATCACGCTTTAATACACTTTGAGGACCCCTTTTATTTTTCTCTTTTGTAGTGTAGTTTACAAAATGAAGCCGTTGTTTCTTACAATCACTTATTTTTGAAAACTTTTCTCTTTCTTCAAATGACAACAATGTTCCATATTTATTTCTGCATGTGCAAAGTCTACACATAATTATTGCTGGAACAGTTATACCCTTTTTGGATGAATATTCTTTTTCTTAATTTTTAGGCGCTGTCTCTTCACTTCTTCCCAGTTGCCATAATTGCAGACCCATATTTTACCCCGACATCAAACAGTAGGGGCTGGACACGACTGGCATTAACACCCAGCTGCGTTGGTAGATGAACAGTTGCTATAATCATTCGAATCGTAAACAGGACAAAAAATCTTTACATATCTCACATACTTATCATAGTTTTTGCGGTGATAGCATAGATGTTTCTTTTTCAATGGCTGAGGAAATTGGTTGAGGGAAAGGTGACAAATCTGAGATCAAAGTGGATATGTGAGATCAAAGTGGTATCTAATAGTGTTGGAGCTGAGCTGACATTTAAGCAGGAAGCGACAGTTTACTGATAGTTTAATAGGACTAAATATTAGGATGAATTCTGATCCACGGGCATAAAAGGACCTTTTCTAAGAATGAATGCGGGTGATGGTATATTAGGATTCATATTTTCCTCACATGTTCATTTTACGACCTCACTTAATGTATCGTCGTCCTCTGAAAAACATCCCTACAAATAGCTTCTATTTTTTAAATTATTACGCGTACTCCTGAGGATAATGGTAAATGGCTTTCTAAAAAAAGACTTTGTGAAACACTTTAAATATTATTATTTTTCTATGTTAGTTAAAAAATAAGCATATTATTTTTAGCGGTGGTTCAATAGTATCAATAACGCACACCGTATATATATCAAAACATCATAAAATATTTAAAGTTTATTTATTTCAATTCACTTACACAACTATTACGTTAACTAGTTTAATGTTTTAATTGTAATAAATTGAAATCAATAAAAACAAACTTTTTTTTGAAAAGAATAAAGACTCAAGTGAATTTGAGTTTCGAGAATAAAATCGGATTGGCAAATACGACACTCAGATAGAACAACGTGTACGCAGAATATCGTCGGTACTGATCTTTCGTCAGTATCATGTCCATATAACAATGTAGTATAGTTACGTACAGCTCAAAAATTGTATCCCCGTTAAAGATACTATTTAAACTCAATAATTTAATTTTACAATTGGTTACTTAAAATTTTTGGAAAATAAATAACAAAATGTATCGATAGTATTCCGTAGAAAATTGACGGATAATAAATACCGCCCTTTCAAAGTTTTACCTTTCATAGTTTTGCGTATAAACAGGTTATAAGTGTGAAAAAATGTATAAACCTCATGCACTAACTTATCCGGAGTCTCTGGTATGTAGTCCTCATTACTGTTCTCTTGGTGAAGGAATTTCGTAAATTTTTCATATTTGTTTAATTCCTTCAAAAGTTTCATTATAAGTTTTAATCTTCCTAATTTTATTGTAGTACATAGTATGTCAAATACTAGCCACGAAAGCAATATTTATAACATGATTTTAATTAGGGTAATTGAGTAATAGCGATTAAAACAAATCAGATGCAACGCGGGAATAAATTCAACGAACAGTGACGGTTGCGCATATCCGTCGGGGGTGGAAAAGGACGGCGGGGCAATCCCGCGCATCGTAGGCAGACGGAAATATTCAACCGTCATTTTTCTATGAGCGAATATCAAATCCGTCAGTATATTGACTGTGTAATTTAAAATCCTTTAGGAAAAAAAAATATTTTTTTATATACCCATAAAGATCTGATGATGTAGTACCCAAATATACTAAAAAGTCATTTTCGTATTTTTTTCACATCCGACACTATTCTAAGATCACGACGATATTAACAATAGATACACATGCCAATTTTAAAAGTCAGAAGCGTGTTTTGAACCTGCGACTTTCGGGTCGACATACTACTTCCTGCTAGACCATAGATAGCCTTTTTTCTTCTCATGGAGGTTTGCAAAAAATTACTAAATGAAATCTGGCATATTTGGCGTCCGAGTAAAAACATTGAATTAATTATATTGATTTACATACATGAAAATCGACTTAGAATTGATTTCTATCACTGACGAGTAATGTATAAATGTGTATGTAATGTTTTGACGTCTCAGAGTCGGCAATTTAAGTGATGGCAATTCAAATCATGAATAGCTTTCAACGCATATTCAACACTTTCATCTGCATTAGGCCTATAACCATAAAGAAAATCGGACATCTGGCGTACAGGTGAAAGTAAAGTATTATTGTCAACACAACCAATGGTTCTCATATAACGTAACTATATTTGATTGACAATAATTTGATATTATTAGAAGCTATATAACTCTACCATGAAGAGTCGAATGTTTTACGCAATTCGAAAACGAACTCGCAGACGATTATTACGCGCCATTGCGTCTGATTGTCGGTTGTGACACAATTTAAATTCGTAAATATAAATTACTAAGAGTTCTCGTCTCATTGGCATAGACCAGTTGCGATTGGTCGCAGCGTACCTAGGCTGAAAAATTAATGTGGTCTTGGGTTCAAATCCTATGTCAACATTTGTGTTTGTTTGATCACACATGTGTTGCCCGGAATTATAGTTTGTGGCTTATATGGCAATTGACTCGCCACCAGCCCAATACAGGTCAAAAATAAGTTCGGCGAAACGTCGAATCTTTTACACAATTGAAAGAAAATTCAAAGGCGATTCTCACCACTAAGGCACAGTTGTTACAATTTTTATTTGTAATTAGGAGTATAATGGTAAATAATTCTGTAAATAACGGTATACAAGTAAAGTTAATAAAAAGTTGAAACCCAATATAAATTAAGATCACATTTCGAAGACATATTAATTAAAGTTATCAACTGGTCAGATAATTCATCATTAGTTCATAAAACTTACATCATGTGCCAAAACAGGTGCTCTAGCAAACGGCGATTTAGTATATCGTTAAGCTGGAAGCAATTTATCACTTTCACTTTTTTTAATGCAAAATTAAATATTTTACATCATTATTACATACCAGTTTCATTCATATTGAATTATGTAATGAGCGAGGCGAAATTGATTCGAGTTGGTTTTCGTAGTAGAGGTCATTGTTAAGAATAAACATTAGAGTAGGTAATATGGTATTGCATTCAATTAGTAATCAACATTTAATTATATTTTTATAATTATAGAAATAAAAAATTAAGCAATTTTGTTATTAACGTGAATGACGAAACGAGCAGGTCGCTCGCCTGATGGTAAGCGCCACACCTGCCCATAAACAGAAGCAAGACCACACAGAACGTTGTATTACAAACCACTGCTTGATACTGGACTGTCTTCGTCACCCCGAGACATAAGATATTACTCATAATACTCAATAATTTCAATGGCTTCAATGTCCTTCAAACCACGATACAACGTTGCTGCTTGTCGGCAGAAAGAAACAAAGCGATTTCGAGCAATCTTAAGTCTTTATGTGAATGAAAATACCATTGGCGAAATGGGATCACTCGATCCACTTTTTCCTATCCTCTTGAGGATATAAGCGTGATGGTATGTTTTTAGAAGTAGAATCACTTTGAGCGTTCGAATCTCACTTTTGATCCAATTTCCACACGTTTATTTTACTAGGAGCCGACGACTTGTAAAAAACAGTATTAACATTGAAATATGTGCCGCGGCAATTTTTGTAATTGTAATAAAATTGTAAATATAATAAAATTGTAAATATAATAAAATAGTAAATGTAATAAAATTGCCGTGAACACAACTCTTTGATTGAGCCAACAAAACTTGCAACTTCTGGGCACAGGAAATTTATTAGAAATTCAAATCGTGTGGCCTAGATAGCCGATCCTTTAACACCATAAACCAAATAGTATTGATGCAATATGATATATTGACAGAATTTTTGTATTATTTATTTTAATGTTATTCAATATTTCTCTTTGCCGCGGCAATTTTTGTGAAACAATAAAATTGCCTTGAACATGATTCTTTAATTATCAACAAAACTTTCAGCTTATGGTCACAGGAAACCTATTAGAAATTTAAATCGTATGGCCTAGATAGCCGATCCTTTAACACCATAAACCAAATAGTATTGATGCAATATGATATATTGACAGAATTGTTGTATTATTTATTTTAATGTTGCTCAATATTTCTAGTTTCACGGCTAACCGGTGACAAATTTATTTATCTTCGATTATTAAGCTAAACAGGCGTAACTATTGTATTTGCTAACTTATTAGTGTCAGCATTATCTTCTTCAATAGACGGTAATATTTCATAAGAATTGTATAAATATTTCAGTTCGTATTTGCACGTCTTACTGTGTGTATGACCTTGTAATGATCTAAAATTGATCTTTTGGCTGTCACTATTCACATACTAATAATGAATACAAGCACATAGCAAGTCGTGCAAGGATGAACTGAAATGTTTATAAATAGCGTCACAATTTTAGAGATTTTGGGGAAATTTATCCTTTCAAAAAATCGCCCCGTGTGTTTTTTACTGCTGTGTTGGACTATCTAAGCTGTGTGTATATATTTTTATATGTTCTCTGTAAAAGACTCTCGAATAAAAAATAAAAAACTGTAACACATTCAAGTATCATTTTAATACCCATTATGAAACCTTAATACAATCTTCTTCTTCCATCCTTTTTTCTTCTTCTTCCTCTTCTGCCTTTATCTCACTTGCAGCGCCGCATGCTTTTTAACACATATTGCAAAAAAAATTGACTTGGTAGTTTTTACGACCCGCCACCTGTCAACCTCTCTGGGGAAAACATTATTTTTAAATGTTTTACCTAACTTAACCTTTACTCTGCTTATTTCTACAAAGTCAAGTCAAAAGAGGCTGTCTTTAAAATATCAATTATCACCAAACATTCTCTTCTAAAAACAAATGACAAATCTAATGTAATTAGTTTCAATTTACTTTGAACGGGGAAAGTTTTCGTCTCGCTGTTGCTCGCAGCGATTTACTGTATTTTGTAATGGTTGTAACTATAATTGAGTCGTCGCGTTTAATAGAGTAGGAAATTTATTGCATCACTGTTAACAGCTGTTATTTGTTTTGAGTTCTTCGTTGTTTGTTATATTTTGAAGATTTCGTTCTATGATGACTGGTTTCTGAGATTATTGAGATGAGGATTTTCTTTATCCGAGCACGGCAAGTGATTGCACTACACCTAATGGCAAGGGCAGTGCAGTCCAAAAAAACCAGCGACCACCGACAAACAATGAGTATATCTGTGGTTACCAGAATCATGCCTGTATAAATACTTCTTCACACGAAGAGGGAAGAAGCGAATCGAGGAGCCTGCGGTAGGACAGGCGGATATAAGGATGTATATTTTCTGTCTTATTGGTTGATGTGGAGATGTGAGGTGATTATATATACTAGCCGTGTATTATTCACGCGCCACTGCCGGGCATGGGCCTCCTCTACCAAATAAGAAGGGTTAGAACAGTGTTTCCCAACCTTTTTTAGGCCATGCCCCACTTTTTTTTATTAAATTTATCACCGATATCTAGCATTGCATTTAAATAAGCCAAAACGAAAGCTTTAAAGTCGTATCGAGTCCATTTTTAAATTGCCCCCCTTAACTAACCATATTGCCCCCCTGTGGGGCGTGGACCCCACGTTGGCAAACACTGGGTTAGATCATAGTCCACCACGCTATCCAAATGTGGGTTGGCCAACTCTATGTACCTCCGAAATTCTCGTGGAGAACTTCTCACGTATGCAGGTTTCCTCGCGATGTTTTTTTTCACCGATAAAGCAAGCGATAATCTCTTCTTTCGGTTTAGAAACCGTGAGGTTCTGGGTTCAATTTCCAAGTCCGGTAATCACAATTAATTCTAGTTTTCGATTCTAAAACATCAAACATGAGTTGGTCGTGATTTTGTTTACGGTGTAACAATAGACTCGCATCCTATCACATCATGGGATCGAAATAAACTCGGCGAATAATCGATGCTGCACCTCTGCCTACCCCTAAGGACATCATCAGCCACAGGACGTCCACTGCTGAACATAGGCCTCCCCCAAAGATTTCCAGAACGACCTGCTGGAAGCAGCCTGCATCCAGCGACTTCCTGCGACCTTTATCAGGTCGTCTGTCCACCTTGTAGGCGGACGTCCAAATAGTCCCCTAAGGATATCCACATATTTAAATCATAAAAAACAATGTGGCGTACATTAAGCCGTTTATCTAAATGTACCGTATTAAGCAACGCATTGCGTATAGAAAAATAAATGGCTATACACATTTTTGTATAATTATGCAAACATTACGGCCATTTCAATGTACTGTTGCGTTAATTGTTTTACGTGACATTTTATTTGTATGTATGGACGGAGAATTGTACGTTGCTTTGTCTATTATTACGTAATATATTGAGGTTATTTTTGGATAATATGAGACTTATCCATAAACATTTAATTGTTTTACTGCCTTATGGTGCTGCCACACCGGTGTTATAAAATGTTATATAACATTTTCTAACATTAAACATTTATTAACATTATCTAACATTGTGATAAAATGTTATAAAATGTTAGAAAATGTTAAGAAATGTTAGAAAATGTTTGCAAACATTTTCCGTCGGTGTGGGAGCACTTAAAACATCTAACAATTCTTAACAAAATTCAACAATTTTAATGTTAGAAAATGTTTGTTAACATTTTATAACATTGGTGTGGCAGCACCATTACTGATGAACGTTGTACACGTCTTAGATAAGCAGTGTTTTGTTTTGTAATATTAACTGACAATTAACGTTGGAGGGAGCAAGACAAAACACAGTATAACTTTGACAATATTTATTAGTAAGGTTTAAAATTATTTGTCACAATATTTTGTCGAATAAATCTGATGTGTCATACACGTTATAGTCAAAATAAATTACACCCAACAATCATACACATGGAAGAAAGAAAATGTTTATTCATCACGCATATACGACATAATTAGATAGATAAAAGTAAGGATCAAAGAATAAGGGTATCACAATTGGCGGTCTTATCGCAAACGTAGATTTCTTCCAGACAACCTTAGGATAGATCGATCATACAAAGATACACAATCGTTTATACAGACAGACATATCAAAAAAATTGTATAAAGGGATCTACAGTGTGTCTCGGGATATACTGCTGAAAGGGTATTAGTGCATCGTTATGCTAGGCAGGCACATAGTCCTGACCGCACATTAATGATGATTATCTTGTATCGTGAGTATAAGAAACAGTAAGTTACATTAGGTACCTCACAACAGCCAAACCTGAAACAAATATTTGAGGATCATAAAGATATTTATGTCAACGCGGTATTCTTGTTTTACAGCCAGCTCTTACCCACTGCGCCACGGAGAATGTCATCAAATTCTGTTGAAATACTTTGTTTTAGTTATTCATAAAAGTCAATATCTGATTTATGTGCATGTTTGCTAATTATTTATAATATAATGAGCCATACAGCTAACAGTCACCCACATAGTGACCCCACACCAGGTTAACCTGTATCGTGAGTATAGAAACTACGAGGGACTTACATTCTCATAACAAACAGATATTTGTGGATCCCAGTAACAGTACAAACAGTTTTTCTTTAATGGGATCTAAACCGCGATCTTACGTTTCACAGTCGCCTCTCGTCCGCTGCGCCACCGAGACAGTTATTTATGCCGATTTTGAATTCTCTATATAATTGTAGCTACCATTAAATTGTGACGAACCACAATCACGTCGACCAAATCGATTATTGCGAATTATGTCCCATAAATCTTCTAACTGTGCAAAATACTAGAGCATTTTTTATCCCAGAAAGTTTTCCCAAAAATATTCAATTTAAATACAGCAAAAACTCTCAATAAAAACTATACCTCAAAAACATAGTGTATTGATCTAAATATTAACCTAAAAATAATTTGTTTTGCAGGTGTAAGCGTGGACTAGAAACAGCGAGTGCGGATTATTGACCCAGTCACGAACGTCCACCGGAACCATTATGCCTTATAAATCCCTCACCATCTGAACGCGGACCTGGCCAGCATTGCAACTAAAGCACCGTTAATTATGCCAATTTAGTAACCATGGAAGAAGTAGCAACTCGACCTACAATGGAGTACATCCCTCCACTACCCCCGAAAACTAAAAGGGGCACCACAACCCTTACAATAAGACCTGACAGCGACACAAATGAATTTAACCCAGATCGCAACATGGAATC
The DNA here is from genome assembly GCA_949126905.1 of Amorpha juglandis. Classification (NCBI taxonomy): domain Eukaryota; kingdom Metazoa; phylum Arthropoda; class Insecta; order Lepidoptera; family Sphingidae; genus Amorpha; species Amorpha juglandis. Next base: position 5,317,912 of record OX421386.1, on the reverse strand, counting down.
GCTAAGTTCGATGCACTCACTCGTCCTTAATTCAAAGACACCATCCACAACGGTATTTGTAGCGGCGACCCAGTCAGAACGATCCGCGAACAAGCCAAGCACGGACGCTCTCAACGGTCCCCACGTGGTTACAATCAGAATAAATACCGATGCGGATAAACCAAAAGCACCGAAAATATCCAGCGTCCATTTAAAGAGCGACGTGGACTTTGACAGCCTTAAAATAAACGAATTGTGCAAGAAAAATAATAGCCTCGTCAGAATCACTGTCGACGAAACCAGACAGAAGATTCTCGAAAATGAAGAATTAACAAAACCAGAGAAAGCCCCATACATCTACTGCAACTCTTTCAGCTCTATGACGAACATGGTTATGTCGAGTGGTCAGTGCTCCCCGAGCGACACGTTAGACTCGGGTACGTGCAGTGACCTTGACGGAACGCCGCCGCCGCTGCCCAAAAAGAAGACGACCAAATCGAGTTCTACAAAGAAAGCCGTCTCGGTGACTATGATCCGAAACGGGAACAGTCAAGGCGAACTCGATTTCGAAGATAACGATTCAAACATATCGTGTGACTCACTGAATAGTAGTGAATTAAACGGCAGCCTCCATGCCGATGAAAGTCATAACGAATATATCAAAAAAGAAAAGAAAAATACGGAGTCACCCGCCACGGTGCCGACGTACGCCAAAGCGAATAATAAAGACAGCTTTCTACCTCAAGGTCTACTGCAAGACATTAGAGACCGTTCGGCGAAACTCAGTACGGTCGAAACCGAAAGCGAAAAGAGCGAACACGAGGACGCGATTCAGAATATTAATGAAAATGCTAATATCCCGAAAGAAAGCGCGCAGCTCACTTCGTTCCGTCTAGTTTCGCAGCTTAATAGTGAGACAAAGAACGTCTCGGAGTCATTACAGGCGAATTTTTGCACTAAAACGCCGATCATTAGCGAAAGCACCTACGAAGACAGAAAGATAGAGGACAAAATGAAACAAGAGCAAATGTGTTATAGCAGCCACTATTTTGATACGGACAAGTTCTACGATTTTCATCTCAACGAGAAAGAGTTTGATGACGATAAATCAGTGAAAAGTGTAAGTGTTGGCAAAAGTGAAAGTGGTTTGACGGAACTGGAATACTTCGCGGGAGTGAAGGATTTCAAGAACGAGGAATTACCTTCCACCATAAGGAGTTCTAAAGGAACGGTTCGAGGCGTGAAGAACCGGGTCCGCGCCGGAATAGCGACCTTCCTACAGATGCAGAACACGACTAAGGTAATCTTAATTATTATCTTAGTTTTAATCTTGTTCGTGTTTATGTCGTTGTGCACGTAGTGATTTTGGAGGTCGGTAATTTTCGAAAGTGTTTCTCGCCACGTATAAAATTAAAATTCACGTTGCTATTCGTATATTGGCTATTGAACCTTCATGGTAAGTTGTCGAGAACAATGGCCGAGATACAGGTACTGAAAAGTAAACAATTGACATGGGTTGTTTAATTACAAATTAAAATTATGAACGGAACTATCCGCGTCTTGGTCTATAAGGTATTTAGTAAGACAATGACAGCGTCCTTGCTATTGTGGTCCACCTGACAGGTTAAATTCTTACTTTGGTGTTGTGCGGCTGATATAAGTCTTGATATAATGGATAGCTACATCACCTTAAATTATTGTTTTTCTTTCAATTTGGTTAGGTTAGGTTAATCAAAACGATAGCATAATATTCTTTATTTTCTTTCGAACGCAGCACGTGCGTAATATTTATGTACAAACCATAGTATTACTAATGGTATTATAACGCAGGATACTAAATCGATCATAATAATATTATTAAGTATACCGTATTATATTAGTAACATAATTAAATGATTTTTATTGAAGCTAAATATTATTTCATATTGCATTTAGAAATATAAGTCCTTACAATGTGACATAAAATACAACGAAAAAATCGATAATTATAGAACACAAATGATTTGCAGTCTTACTTAGCTCCTAACATGAAATAAATAAACAATGTAAAGAAAGCTTTAGCAAAATACGACATACACATAATTATCATCCTTAATTCTACAGAGACGTTCTACAAGCAGCTCTACACGATACGCCTACTCTCTCACGGAAAAATCGTTAACACAAACTTTAAACTTCTTTCATATTCTATAATCACACGTGTCACCTTCCGCTTTTCTATGCATTTAATTGAACAGCATTTCCTACAATGCTCCCACTTCTCTTTACTACGTCGGAAGAGCAACATAGTTGTTCCAGTATTCAATGGTGTAACATTAAAAACATATAGAGAAAGTAGCTTATTACAGTTCGCGAGCAATCGTTGGCAACATCTTTTTATAATAATTATCTTGTTTAGTGCTATAGATGCTTAGATTATCTATTCCATAGATAGGACCATCACAGAATGATTTCCCTGCAAAACGAGATAGTTATATAAGTAATTGAACGTGTTAGACAAAGATGCCTATATAATATTGCTGTCACTTTCAGCGTAGCCTATAATTTCTTGTTTGTCACGGTTCGAAGTTTGCCAAACAAACCATAGCGTGATTGTTTTCTGGACTTCCTGGCGTTTTTAAGGTGTTTATAGCGATTCTTATTAGTGTTTGTATTAAAATAGTAATCAAATCGTATTCTAATGATGGTTGGGTGCAGTATTTTTGAGTGTAAAAGCCGTAGCGAGCGAAAAAATCCTGGTGTCTCATTTCACATGTAAGTACCTTATAAAATCTGTTTCTGGGAATTAAAATAGTTTTAGATTGTTGTATTGGCGAGTATTTTCACAAGATTTTGGTAAAATTGTTACGAAAATCTTATTTTAATGCATTAATCTAACTTAATAACCTAAAAATAGTGTTGCCGGTTACTAAAGCTAAATGCCGATAAATTATTATTAAAGTAGATAATACATTTTTATAATATGTTATATAATACTCAATACTTATTTCCTGAAAGAAGTGAAATTTATCTTCCGTTTTGTCTTATTTGCAGGTTTCCTAAAGATCCATCACAAAGAAATCGGTGGATCTAAGCGACCGGTGGAATCAATTGGATACCAACTAAAAATGCTAAGATGTGTTACCTGCATTTTTCAAGGAGTATGCAAGTCACCAATGATTTCGCAAAAGATAGAACGTATCAGAAATTTTCATACAAAATTAGTTAAATTTAAAGGTCAATGAAGGGGCGTGTTAGCAAAACGACGCGCTATTACTCTCTCTAACACCGAGGGTCGCAATAGAGCACAACGGGAGCTTCGCTTCCGGATGTCATTAAAAACTAGATATCATATAATATCACGTTAATGCCGACATGTTACTCATTATAGGAAAAAGAAAATGCTCTATTTATGTCCTAGCAATGCATTGACATGATTTGGTACTACAGTTGAAATACTTGTATCATACACTAGTACTTATATTTGCTTCAATTTGACCACACCTTAGAAAGTTATTAGCCCGTGTATCATAATTTGTGTTAATAAAGAAATTAACCATTCACATCTTTTTATTACAAAAATTAAGTGAAACCTAATGGACAGGGAGCCCTCGGGTAGCTGATCCACTTGACTACTATCAAGCTCATTTTCCGTGAGTAGCTTCGTTTCGATGAGACGACCAACTTCCCTATGCGAAAATTCTCTATTGTGGTAGCTAACAGAGGTAGCAAGGATAGAATATTTCAATTTGATGATACTCAAAAAATTATTATTTTATTTGTAGGACAATATGACAGTTAAATTATATAAATATTAACTAAGTAAATACAAAAAAATCAGCTGGTTAGTAATCATACCTATTGGAAGGAGGGGCTTCCAATAGGTATCGATAACGAGGTCATAAGAATGATGAAGAATGAATCCTTGCTACCTCTGTTAGCTATCACAATAGAGAATTTTCGCATAGGGAATTGTTGGTCGTCTCATCGAAACGAAGCTACTCACGGAAAATGAGCTTGATAGTAGTCAAGTGGATCAGCTACCCGAGGGCTCCCTGTCTATAACATTTAATTCACTATCCCGTAATTTTAATAACACTAATTGGTATTATGAATAATAGGATATTCACACTATTCGTAGGGTACACGCGATTTTTTTTATTTATTTTAATATTTTAATTAATGTTGCATATAAAATAATGTGTAAATAAGGATATAGGGCAATATACTATACATAGCCTTTAATAGTATTTTATTTTACTTTTAAGAATCTTCACTAAAATATAATAAAAAAATAAAATAATTATGGATTTTTTTTTACATTCTGACAACACAAGCGCTGGGTCTCTCTGTCTCACCACAGGCTACGCTATGGCCGTATCTTGTTCATATTTGATCTGAGTATAGATGCGTATGTTTTTGTTTGAAGTTATAAATGTTGGTGATTAGCTCGATATATTTTATATTCTTTTGAGTTAGTTAAGTGTTTTGTAGTCAGTTCGTTTCACACAATAGAGCCGGCTGTAAAGCTGGAAATCTATTTGAGTAGACTCAGTGCGAAACACCTCAAATTGAGGCAAATCGAGGCTGCATGTCTAGATACATTCTGTGTTTACTGAACTCTCGAACGGAACTCCTTTAAGCGCGATAAAAAACATCATATATATTGGCATGTCTCAATGTGAGGCAACGCCTTTACTTGAGCCGCCTTGGGTCGAGGCTTGGTAGGCTACTACTAGGCTCACCAAAAATTCAGTATTTAGAATATCAGCGCGCATAATATCCAATATGTCATTCTATTTTGATGACGACCTTCATGAGTAAAGAGTTGAGATCTTCCATTCACATCCAGTTGCTTCATAGAAAGATACTTCAATTGGGACTAGATAAAGTAACATTTATTTTTATTAACAGCTGTAATTTTTTTACCAGATTTATCGCCATATTAAGTCACAGACATCGTTTTCGATGATTCTTGATAATTTACCGATCTAATTGCTTTAGTATTTTAATAATAAATAGAATGGAGTATCATTGCATTATGAAATGTGTGATTGATAATTCATTGGCAACTGTTTTAAATGATTTTCATTCAACTTGATATTAAGTATAAGTGTTGCAAATGCCTCAAAACAATATTTGTATGAACATAGGATAGACGTAAAATCCACTTTCGTTCTTCTTCTTTTTCCACCTGTCCTTATCCCACTCACATTGGGGTCGGGGCAACATGCTATTAACACATGTCACAGAAAGATTGGACTTGTAGTTTTTACGACCGGCCTCCTGCCTGACGTCATCACCTCTAGGGAGAAGACACCCAGAAACGAAACAAATATTTAGGTCAACAATGCAATGACAATTACTGTACTAAATATTAAAGTACGGATAAAAATAGCTTAATCCATTCATCTAGTTTTTTTCTCAGAACAAGTTCTAACTACAGCCAACACCTTGCATTCTTGATGTCAACAAAGCATTTATCTTCCGCGTACTGATGCGCAACCTTGGTAACTCCGACCACACGGTCTACAATCACTTAGTCCAGTTTGGTATTAATAAAGGCTATAATAATATATTTTTTTAGTTTCTTTCCTTTGTTTTTGTCCATGATAGTCAAGTTAGTATTTAATGGAATAATTTGATATTTTTTCGTTTTATTTGCATTTTTACCTTAGTGAGAGCAAAATAAACAAAAGCAAAATAATAAGTGCGCCACTTGATAAGTCTTTACTCGGTAGTAGGTCCTTTGTATGCGAAAGGACGTTTCGGTAGTTACCACCGCTTTATCAATTTCTACCGCCAAGCAGCAATGTCTAAGAATTGTTGTGTTCCCGTTTAAAAGACATTGAAGCCAGGGAAATTAATTTCTGATGTTTTGGGGTAACGAGCACAGTCTAGTTCCATACAATACTTTATAATTCGAAGTTGTGATTGATGCTGCCCTTTTTTATGGACAAACGTGATGCTTATCATCAGGCAAGCAATCTGCGCGTCTTGTCATTAACTTAGATTTGGCGGCCTCAGGAAATCTAAGTCACCGCAACAGCATGGATTCGTGACTTCACCAATTAGGTAATGATAGGTAGTTTTGAATCCATAGATCTAGTGCTAGAGCCACGCTGTAGACAATTCTGTCTGCAGCATGAATGCATCGGCTCGACTGGGTCGTTACTATTCTCACAGAAAACCGTCGCAAGTAGCGGCTTGCTGCTGCATTTCGTACGTTGAGTGAAATATCCGGATGCCCAAATCCCTCTTCCCTTTCTAGTTCCTTAATTATCCCTTACTTTTAAGGTCGGCAACGCGCCCATGATTATTTAGATACTATGGGCGTACATGGGCGGTGGAGATCACTTACCATAGGTTGACACACTTACTCGTTTGTAGGCCTATGCTATACAAAATATATTCAACAAAAACAGCTCAACATTGTAAAAATCAATTTTGAAACCACATTTCAAAAAGTCATTGGCACGCGTGAACGGGAATCGAAACAACGGCCTTGCGTTCGCAAGACAACTTTCACCGATCTAATAAACTGTCAAAATTATGTTGCTAATAACTTTTGTATGTAAATTTTTCCTGTACATCTATAAATCAGCTATCATGTTCATTAATTGGACTATAAGTATCATGAACTAGGTTTTGCTTACCGCTTCGCCTGCGTTAAGTCCCGGTGAACTCCATTTCAGCCACCTAGGGTTGGAAATGTGTTATTTATTAAATGCCTACAATGTTATTAATATACCTCTTGCCTATTGTACATATAAGGCCACTGTAGCTTTGTTTATTGTTTGTTTTTTTTTTAGAACTTGTCCTGCCTGACTGACTGATTCATCAACACAGATCCTAAACCGTTGATGCTAAAACCATAACATTTTGGTAGTTGTTGCCGTTTATGTTGTAAGCGTCCATTAAGGAAGGATTGGAAATTTCACATTATATGCAAATTTGCCTTTTACGAGCAAATACTAGTATTATGGTTTCTTATGTTTACGCACCTATTACACATTGAAATAAAACTAATTTAAACGAATTTTGTCACGGTGTTTTATTAATTTTGATCCCGACGTTTCGAAAGCTTTTCAGCGTTCGTGTTCACGGGGTGGACTTTGGGATCAAAATTAATGAAAACCCGCGATAAAATCCGTTTAAATTAGATGAGCACGATATAAAAGTTGGCAAACGAATATTTGATCAATCGATTGTTTGTGGTCTTCAGTCTATTTTATTCTACATCGAATGGTTAATGACCCACCTAGTGTCACATTTTCAAGCTGCCCGAAGGCCTTCTTTGCTAACGACTACTATTCATAACAGCCGGGACCTACTTTATACGTGCCCTTCAAAGCACTGAGACGCTCAGTTGAAATACCACTAAGTGGTCACACATTGACTGGCCAAGGGTTGCTCAACTCGCTAATTGCTTACCGATGAGTAGGTGCAACTGCAAACATTTTATTTAGTCGGAAACACACACACGGGCAAGCATGTATGTGGGCAGAGATGTAACACCCACGATACGCCGAGTTAATTTCTGTCCCATCATGTAATAGGTCGAAAATCCATCACCATTTTGGGAATACCAATACCGGGCACCTCATGTGTGATTTTATGAATGGATTAGTAGTAAAAAAATACGTTTTATTATTGTTGGCAAAGTCTTATTTGGGTGAGCCACTTCTACAGCCACTGCATGGTTAAAAATATCTTTTTGGTTTAGTAACATATTTTTTTTCTCCTGTTTTTTCTCTCATTTGTGATGTACTGAGTCGTCTGTAGAGTGCATTAGTGTCAATGATGGGATCAGGCAAAAGATGGGAATCCGCTATTTGATACGAATTCCACTTTACGCCAATCGTGTGCAGTGTTGGGCTTATATTGGCACTTACTGGGCATTATGCGACTTAACATCTTATGTCTCGGGGTGATGAGCGCAATTTAGTTCCATGCAGTGCTTTATAACTCAAAGTTTTGTGTGGTGTTGCTTCTGCTTCTGCTCTGCTGTAGGCAGGCGGAGCTTACCATCAGGCGAGCGACTTGCTCGTCTCGGCATTCGATTATATAAAAAAAATGAAATGCGTGTTGTTGCAAGTATGAGCTATGGTTACAACAATGTGGTAATCATGAGGATCTAAGTTGATTTGTACACAAACAAAACAAAAATACTTTTTGTAACGTTTTTTAAACTCCTACTCTGAGGCTGCGGTTCGCGAGGCAGTGAGCCTTAAACAAGTCTGCAATATGTGAGAAAATATGTTGCGGCAACCCCAGTATGTGATTATGGGATTCCTACATGGGATAAGGATTACGATACGTCTAATAATAGTTCTATGACTCGCTTTCTTTACCTAATCTGACATGTAAACATAAAAAACATTTTTACTTATGAAGTCAAACTAAACTTCCGTTGTTTTGATTGCCACATTGAAAAATTCAGATTTTGGTGTAGTTTAAGCATGTATTATGCAGTTATTAATATTACTAAAAGTAATTATCAGATTTTAAGACTTGTGACTTAGGGCATATCATTTTTATACCCTTGCCCGTATGGCAGTACGACAATTTTAGATATTGCATTATATTATTTTATCATTATATATTTATTATATTGTATTATTTTATCTAATTAATAACATATTATACTGAATATTAAAAATCTGCCCTAAATGAAATATTATTTCACGTCTTTGTTCACTCACGGAACAGCAAAGGCCTTGACTTTTCATACATACTGTAAGGTAAGAACTTTCGTTTTGCCGGCCGGGGCTGTACAAAAAATCATTTGCATACATTGCTTCACGTTTTATTGTGCTCGCCTGCGACAAGCGCTATTAATTTTTAGCATTAAGGTGTGATTTCTCCTATGATTCTTTATTTCTATTTGCATCTATTTTGGAGTTATAATTGTTTTAGGCATAATATAGTATTAACCTGAATATCATATAATGTAGTCATCTCATAATGTAATCGCTTAAGCACCATAAATAAAAATAATTATCTCCTTTTTTCAGTGCGTAATCAAAGAGTACGATACAGTTAAGTTATTTTCATGGCGTTTCATTTCCAATAACATTATCGTTATAGATTTATTATTGCCTTGCAGAAAAGACATACGGTTTTTTTCATTCAAGCTCGGCAAATTGACTACACTACACCAGATGGTAAGCGCAGTGCAATCCAAAAATAACAGCGACCACTGACAAACAATGAGTTTATCGATGGTCACCAGAATCATACCGACCTTTATGAATGCTTCATCCCACTCCAAAGAGGGTAGACGCAAATCGAGGGGCAGCGACTGGATAGGCAAGTGACCGATGCTGGGACAGGGATACAACGTTGTACGCACACCAACCAAGCATCGAATCCTGTCGCAAGCCACTCGAGAGAGCCGGATATGCACTGGCTGATCCTGGAACGCTATCCACACAAGGTGTATGCGTCACCATGGCATTTAACACCATGTGTACGGTGGTCGCTATCGGGCTGATAAATAGTAATCAGAATTGAACAGAGACGTTTTAACGGTAAATAAATTATTTATAATAAACCCTGAGTCATCTTCAGCGAAAGGTAATATGAAACTGTATTGCTCATTGAAGGATGATTCGCCACAACACCAATGTGAACTAGCTTATGAAATTTCTCTATTTATATTTTATTCAGCTGACGATAAAAAGCCTCAAACAAAAATCATATATCACCAAATAGTGCCTTTCTAAGATTACAAAAAAAACATTTGACAAGGTACTTCCCTTCTATTCGAGAGGCTATCTGGGTTGGTACCCCCGCATTGTGTTGGTCTGCCGCCAAGTACTATTGTCTAAGCACTGATATGGTGCTGCCACACCGATGTTATAAAATGTTAACAAACATTTTCTAACATTAAAATTGTTACATTTTGTTAAGAATTGTTAGATGTTTTAAGTGCTCCCACACCGACGGAAAATGTTTGCAAACATTTTCTAACATTTTTTAACATTTTCTAACATTTTATAACATTTTAAAACATGACATCGGCCCTTTTTCTTTGACGGCTTCTTTGACGGCGCCGCTCTCAAAAGTACCGCCGCCCGCGGTTAAAGAATGTTCAAAAATGTTACAAATTGTTAAGAAATGTTTACTAAATGGTGCTGCCACACCGATGTTATAAAATGTTATACAACATTTGTTAACAAACATTATCTAATGGTGCTGCCACACCGATGTTATAAAATGTTTACAAACATTTTCTAACATTAAATCTAACATTTTATAACATTTCTTAACATTTTCTAACATTGTCTAACATTTTATAACATTTGAAAACATGACATCGGCCCTTTTATTTGACGGCTTCTTTGACGACGCCGCTCTCAAAAGTACCGCCGCCCGCTGTTAAAAAATGTTCAAAAATGTTACAAATTGTTAAGAAATGTTTACTAAATGGTGCTGCCACACCGATGTTATAAAATGTTATACAACATTTGTTAACAAACATTATCAACATTTTATCACAATGTTAGATAATGTTAATAAATGTTTAATGTTAGAAAATGTTATATAACATTTTATAACACCGGTGTGGCAGCACCATTAATTATATTTATACATACATACGCGCTCACGCATGTCATCCCCGAAAGGGTAGGCAGAGATGTAATCAATACACCCACATTTCGCCGAACGTATTTCCGTCCCATAATGTGATCTTTTTTCGCAATTGTTACGATCACCCATGGTTTAAAATTTACAGTGGCTGGTTTATTCTCGTGAAATAAAGACCAACTAATACTACATATCGTTGCAACATTGTAAGGTAGTTTTACTATAGCGCCTGAGAATCAGCATTTTGAACTGTGTCTAATGCAATTTTTTTCGATACCTCTCCTGCTTATTACGAGAAATATGTAGGAAATTAAGACATTTATGATACTTTCCGCTAGAAGCGCTGTAGATCAATTTATTTTCGTCAATATGGATGTCGTGACGGGTACCCATTGGTGTACTCGCAATAATCCGAGGGCAACGAAATCAACAAGAAATCAATTCTGTGGGTATCAGGAACTACGAGGGACGTGCGATCTCACAACACGCAGACAGCATTAGCAACTGCATCGCTTTTAACCAACATTTAACACACCGCTATCTGTGAATTGGGTCAGCAAAGTTGTAAAATTAACGAGTTTCATATTAAATGGAAAAGTCAAGTGACAAGATAAATTTTCTCTTGAAATATTAATATTCGCTTTATAAATGCAGTAAGAATTGCCCTAAATAAATAGAAACTTTATAATGTGTACTGCGATCTTATTTTACAAGAATTCGAAACTTAAGTAAATGGAATGCGGTTATTTTATCTTTTTTTAAACATCGGCCGGCAAACGCGCAAGTGTTTCTCTTGGTGGCAAGTGATCTCCACCGCCCATGGACACTCGAAACACCAGAGAATCATGGATGCGTCGCAGGCCTTAAAATGAAAAAAATATATAAAACTCGGTCTACATTTGAAAAAAGTTGTGCGAAAAAAAATAAAAATGAATAAATACATAATGTAAAAAAACAATCAAATACTTTTTCATTATAAGAAATAATAGCGTTTATTGGTATACGAAAAGCAATGTCATAAATTGTAATAGTGCGTTCACACTAAAATGACAGTTCACTGCACCAAAATGCGTAACTGTCCCACGGGCTTGTTACGCTAATGTGGATAGGTGTCGTAACAAGCACCGTATCATTTTGCTGTGACATAAAACACGAAATGACAAAACCTTAAATGAAATGTCACGTCAAAATATGACAAGGTCTTAAAGCGTATTGACAACCGTCCACACTTGAGCGTTTATCACGCATGTTTATCAGAGTCACTCCTCTCGGTGCGGCGAAATATTACAAGTGGAGACTCACTTAAAAAGCCTAACTAGCAACTTGATCCACATAACTGAATTTCTATATCATGTACAATTTCAACTGGATGAACCAACACCTAGTACACGAGTAAACACATTTTTTTTTCAATCTTCTTAACCGGGCCTTATCCCACTCACAGTTCCAGTTCTTATCCCAGCTCGACGCAACATACTTTTTAGAATATATACAGTAAGATTTAGCTCCTAGTTTTACGACAAGCCGTTTATTTTTTCAATAATAATCAAATACAGGTTTTCTTGCAAAACCTATTTCAGGCACTAATCTCTCACAAATGTGGAAATACAGTTAAGACAATAATTATTTACTTTAAGACAACGTTGTTATGAGAGAATAAATTATATTATTATTATAAAAAAAAATACCCTATTTGCTGCAAACCAACAAAAACCTAAATTAAAACCACAAAGTCATTCTATACCAAATAAATAAACCAGCACCGTTACACCCAATTCATAGAATTATATTCCGTTTGTTACTGTTGTAAAATATGTGGTTTGTGAAATGACTTTTGGGTGTTAAGGTACGCTTTGAAAACGGTAATTTCTGTCTCTGTCGTTGCCTCAAATTGAACCTGTTTAATACAAATAAAATGGTTGACGCTGTGGTCGCGCATCTCAAAATGTACCATTCGATTTTAGGTCTCTATTATAATAAAAATGAAACCGACCCAAAAAATAAAAAAGCTATAAATTAAAATAATCAATTATGAGTCGATTTTCTTTCGAATGAAAGAAGAATCATCCAAATCATTCCACATTTCAGGCCACCGTGGTGGACTAAAGCCTAATCCCTCTCATTTAGTAGAGCAGGCTCATGCCCAGCAGTTGGACGTGTGTAATACAGGCCTTGTATTATTATTATTGGAAAACACTAACTTCTCTGAAACCACGGAAGTATTATTAAACCATCCGATCACAGCTTTCTATATTCATTTGCATGAGCATATGCCAATAATTTTTAACGGAAAATCGACATAATTAAAACGCTAGTGACAATATCTAGTTGTCCGTGTATACGCGGGAAGCACCGAAACTATCCTACCGCGTAATCTATTCATGCATTGCGATGTAAAAACTTCTATCTAGCATGTAATTAAATTATAAACACACATCGGAAGCGTGTATTCGATTATTTCAACCGTAGAAAATGTACGGGTATAAAAAGACCATAATAGTCAATGTTTTAAAATATGCAATAGTTTTGCGCGTAGTTTACCGGATGACAATATTATTTTTCTTTTTACTATCGCTTGTGATAAAAATAATGAGAATGAAATAAATACGGACTTTTTTTTACACCCTACAGTCACACATAGTCCTGACCCCACAGTAAGATACGAGTATTGTGTCGTGGGTATCAGGAACTACGAAAGACTTTCGGTTTCACACACCCAGACCACGAAACACATATCTTCACACTTCTTTCTGCCTGGCGTCATTCCAAGCCATCCCTGCTGTCCCGTCATGATTTAAAGGTGGCTTTGGTATTACATAAGGCGACCCACCGTCTGACTCCCACAACCCGCAATGGCAAACAAGTTTCGCCTCGTCCGTTTATCAGCAATGTATCACATCCAAGTGAGGTTGCTTCCTTACACTCTAACATTCACAACTCCACCTCAGGCATTCATTGCATATTCGTACTATTTCGTAAAACCTGTAGATTACTAAAGCGCTTTAGTTAAATCAAAGTTTGTTTATATAGCATTTCTCTATTCCATTTTTTTTACTTAATGAGAAAATGAGAAAACATTTCAACCTCTAGTGAAGTGTTAAAGACCATTCAATTTACTGTGTTCTTTCACTTCTCTCGCCCCCTTTTTTGCCAGGTCTGTTAAGCCCTATATGACATTCTAAAATATCTTAACATATAGTTGAGGGTTAAATATCTACATTCAGATCATAGCATTCGTAATTGCTTATCACAATTAATGTATCGGTGTTACTTCAATATGAATTGGAAGAAAAAGAGTAATGCGCGAGCAAGTGAGCTACGTGATACGCTTCAGTGGAGTTTAGATTTTAGATTGATCAGTATTGTTCTTGTTCATTAGTGTAAATACGATATCGATGTGTAGAATTATAAATAATAAATAAATACACCCAACAGTCACATACATTGTCCTGACCCCACGGTAAGATACGAGTCTTGTGCCGTGGGTATCAGGAACTACGAGAGACTTTCGGTCTCACAACACCCAGACCCTGAGACAAATATTTGTGGATCACATAAACATTTCTCTCGGCGATTCGATCGTATGGAACATAAATAATTATGGATTCCCGTTTGCTGGTTGAAAGTGAGTTTGTTTGTTGCGCTTTCACGTCTAAATCGCTGAACCTATTTTGATGAATTTTAGTATAGATGGGGAACCTTGCAACGGTTATAGGCTTTTTTTTATCCCGGAAAAGGCTGTTCACGTGGGCAGAGCTGCGAGCAAAAGCTAGCCATAAAAAAGTCTTTAAAATTATAAAATAGTTACGTGTAATTGAAAAACAAGTCCAAAGAAAACTTTCGCATTTCTATTACCACATTTTATTAGAATGATAAATGTTCCGACCGTAATTAATTTAATTAGAAAAAAAATTACAGTTAACGACGCGCGTAAACACCTCCCTCCTACCTCAAGCCCCTCTGATCCCATATACGTACTCAGTTAGCTTTCACGGTGCGGTTTGAAAAGTTTACCCATTTTCTTAACATTCCATTCTATAACACACTTTCTGCAGTTAATTTGTTTGTGTTGAAACTGATGTTTATTTCGTTTAATGAAACAAATCCTAAATTGTTCTTTCACGTGAATTGATAACAAAACATTGTCCAAAAGACGTTGACAATCGTAGCTTTGGATATAAATGAAACTTATCATAAGATCCAAAAATAGTACTTAAATTAAATACAGTACAAAAAAATCTATCGTGATGACACCCACAAATTAAACAGAAATAAAATTAACTACATTTTAGTTTAATATTCCTGTGACTTCACTAAATATACTATAGATTGACTCACGTGATACTGTACCATTAACTAAAGGAAACTAAAAGTTGAAAATCCCTAAATTTATTTTGTTTTGATGATTTAAGACATCCACTATTGAATGAGATAGTAAGTTGCTGGTGGTAAGATATTCGTATTCGCCCGGATAGCCTGCCATAGTGATGCACACACCTTGTGTGGATTGCGTTCCAGTATCAGCCAGTGTATATCCGGTTCTGTCGGGGGGCTTGCGACATGACTTGATGGTTGGTTAGGGCGGACAGGGCCGGGGGACATCCTTGTATCCCTATGCCTGTATCGGTCATCCGCCTGTCCTGTCGCAGGCCCCTCGATTTGCTTCTTCCCTCTTCGGAGTGAAAAGAAGCATTGATACAGGTTGGCATGATTCCAGTGACCATCGATTAACTCATTGTTTATCGGTTGTCGCTGGCATAATCACGTGCTAGTAAGTGGCGCAAGTCGTGTTAAACATGCTTCTTGTGCACGTAAACACTAACAGTTTATAAGTTACATACAACAGACAGATCACGAGTGTGGAATTAATTTATGATGGTAATATGAACGGAAAATTTATTGTATCACATATATTAATAATCCGTTTCCAACAGGTCGGTCTGGAAATCTTTGGGGGAGGCCTATGTTCAGCAGTGGACGTCTTGTGGCTGATGATGATGATAGATTAATAAATATATATCTTTTTAAGTCGATTAAAAATATTAGTAGGTACCTGATAGTTATTTTCTAAGATAGTGATACCTTCGTGATTAAGCGAGATCTTAAATTGTTAAGGCTTTCTACGACCGCTTCAATCGTCAGACACAGCGTCAGCGCAGGCGCAGTCGTCTTATTTTCACTGTATGATGCAGCCTCGAGAGTTTTCTGTAATATTCTCATCTGGGTCATATGATAATATGTCTATCTAAATGGGTCTTAAATCTCGTACCACGTCACAAAACTAAAATGCCGTTAACCATAGAAGACAGAAAATAAATGTGACTCGATTATATTTATGGAAATCATAAACTGGTGCAGTCATCCTTCAACTCTAAGACTGGTCCTACGCTGGTGTATAGGCAAAGCAGTACTCTTTAAACTTTGTCGCCGATCATGCAATGTCATCACTAGCTTGTCTTTCTGTAGATGACTTTGATTAACATGCATTTACTGCATTCACAAGGTCTCTCGTAAGCGAAAGGCTGTCTGGGTTGGTGTTACATAGGTATATTTCGGCCGCCAAGCGGCAGTGTATAAACACTTGTTTTGGTTTGATGGACTTTGAAGCCAGTGATATTGGTAGACATTATGAGGGTCTGTTTGGATCCAGTGTTAGTTTCAAAACACGTGCCTTTTCGCCATAATCCACATCGATACCCCTTAAAATTCGTAACAATATTAGACTTGTTCCTTAATAAAAATATTCTATAAAGTATAAAAAGAAATCAGTTTTAGTATAATTGTCCAGTGTATTATTGATATTGCTATGTATGTTGTGTATTTTATTATTTAGTTATAAGTTGATATGGTTTCTGATACCAACATATCTTTAGTTTATTTTTGTACAGACTTTTCATAAGCGTTATTTTTTTCCGGCCCGTTCATGCTGTAGACAAAATTGTCTACAGCGTAGCTCCACGCAAAGCCTGTCTCACTCACCTAAGTTGTCATGAATTACAAAGTAAGTGATGCTGTGCTTAGTCGTCTGCGTGGTAGCAAACGACAAGTGTAAGGTGACCACAGGCGGGCGCACAGAGTTGCTGTAATAGGAAATCAGTAGGCTGGTCCACCACGCCATTGAACTAAATTTATAACTCAGCTAGGGTTGCCTATGTTTTAGAAGTACTACATAAAGCATTTCAAATTTACGCGCTTACTGAGCTAACTAGGCATAGAATATTTGGTACTTCATATTAAAGTGGACGGAAAATATCTGCAATATAATTATAATGATTTCTTACGTTTATGCGAATGTTACTCATTGAAATAAAACTAATATAAACGGATTTCATCGCGGTTTTTTTATTTTACTTTTGGTCCCGACATTTCGAAAGCTTTTCAGCGGACAGCGACATGTGGACTAGGGTGGACTGACTGACTGACTGGAGACTGACTTAAATTAGTTTTATTTCAATCTGAGATATATTTGTTTATTAATTACAAAGATTTTCTCTAATATTTTTTTTAAATAACTGAACAAATTTAAAGAGCGATTGACAGCCCTAAATCCACCTGCTCTAATTGACCACGGATCTAATACTAACGTGAATGTGGTATTTATATTATAATATGTGATATTGTCACGTTTTGTTAATAAGACCTTTGTTATTACTTAAATATAATATTCAAAGAGATAATGATTTTTTCCTTGTTCTAGATATTTACGTAATAAAAATAATATTATCAGACTCATTTTTTAAAATTAAGGCTAAATAGTGTAATTCAAACCATTTGTTATTAAAGTTGTTTGATTTGATACCATAGGGACAGTTTTAGCTTTCTTTGGGGTGTTTTAGCAAAATAATAACGTGGTTAGCACTACATATTACAAATGTGGATGGATGTATATAACCGGGTTGATATTGATAGTATGTAAATTGAATATGACATAAAAAAAAACAAAAAAGCTTATGACGCTACTTTTAGCTACGCCTTGTAAAATTCGAAATTTCAATTATTTTTATTTGAAGCAGTGATAATATTTCAGAGACATATTCTGAATTTACTTTATATTACACATTAAAACATCTAATCAAATTAACTTATAAACAATGCACCATATCCACAACTTTGTTTTAGTGCCTCGATAACAGTTTCATCTCGTGGGCGCTTCGTGGGCTGATCCAAGGTAGTATGATGGTTTACATAACTTAACGCCATGACTTTATAAATGATAATCGCTTGCAAATGCGTTTTGATATTAAATCATTAGTTATGTCCATAGCTTAGATACCAATGATTATTTAGTGCTACCTGTTTCACTTTGAGATTGTATAAATAATCTTTATATTATATTTTAACGCGAATATTTTTTTTGTTTAACCGAATGACGAGACGAGCAAGACTCTCGCCACGCCTGCTTACAAACAAAAGCAGCACCACACAGAACTTTCAATTACAAAGAACTGCGTGGCACTGAACTGCGCTCGTCACTCCGAGACATAAGATGTTAAGTCTAATAATGCCCAGTAATTTCACTGGCTTGAATGTCCTTCAAACCGAAATACAACAGTGCTTATACACTGTTGCTTGGCGGCACAAATAGACACTGCGGTGATACCAACCCAGACGTTGCGTCGTATGCGAGGGACCTACCACCTTATGCTCAATATTTGTGAAATAGTTTTACTTATTCATACTTTTTCTCTCAGTTTAATAACCGATTCATTGAGAATATCACGCAATTCTCTTTGCAGGTAATAAATCACCATCCGTAGTAGAATGTTAAATGATTATGAAGAATGCGTTAGTCTCACGCACCACTGACTGCTATTATTATTAGAATATCATTATTAATTCCGACAGCGTAGCGTGTGCAATAATTAATAATGATTATTATTGTCAGATACGTGTTGTTAACGTATTGTATCTGTTATTACTGTTGTTGTTATTAAAACATTAATAGCTTTGAGATTATTTTTTAATTCGCATTCATCATTATCATCATCGAGCTGGATTCGACGATTGACCTCTCCAAAGTTGGACCTGGCTAATTGGACTACTTGTCCTAGATAGACATATTCGTCGACAACTTCGAGAGATGAGCTTCCAACAGTAATCAAAGTGGGCACAACATGGATATTCGACATGACCTTCGTCTTGTCCATGTTCATCCTGAGGCCCACCCGTTGAGAAATTCTGTTGAGATCTTCGAGCATTGTACTCAAGTATTATTGTAGGTAGGTATTGTCAGATCATCATCAGCCACAGGCCGTCCACTGCTGAACATAGGCCTCCCCCAATGATTTCCAGACCGACTTGTTGGAAGCGGCCTGTATCAAGCGACTTCCTGCGACCTTTATTATTTATTTATTCGCATTAAGATTATATTTTATCACTTATTTTATTTTTAAATATTGTCTAATTTCTCTTTACAAAATGTAGTTAGCAAACAAATTGCGTCTAGCGATAGACATGCGTTTATTGTTTTGCAATTCTGTCACGCATAGCGGGTTTTATACGGCGATTATTTTGTTATTCCCTTTTGAAACATTCTAACAATGTTTCAAAACGAGCAATCGATTAATTTGAAAGAAATAAATGTTGATAATCGATAGCTCATACTTTCGATTGGTATATCAGACAAGTAAACAAGCTGAGTACAATAACTAAGGGTTTCGATCGCTTCATTGCTTACTTATGCTGCGGAACTAATTAGGTATTTGTTCAAATTAGGTATTGGTTGTAGTGCTGATAATATCTATTTTTTATTAGCTTGATTAACGAACCGAGCAGCTGGTCGTCCGGTTGATGGTAACCGCCATACCTGCCCATAAACAGAAGCAACGCCACACAGAAACATTTGAATTACTAAGCCCTGTATAGCTGTATACTGGACTGCGTTACCTCGAGATATAATATGGTTGAGACACTATGGGCAGTAAGAGGCCGCGGGTTCGATCCCCGCACCGAAATAAATGTTTGTGTGATCCACAATTATTTACTGTGAGGTTAGGACTATGTTACTCTTGGTTGTATTTATTAATAAAAAATAGGTCCTACGTTACCAACTATCCGATTAGAAACAGGTAGAATTAATACAGCCCAGCCAACGGTACCGCATTGCAGTACGCTAACGGGTCTACCGATCGTTGTACACAAAAAATAAGCACATCATTAATAATTTGAGTACTGCTAGTATTTGGACTTTCGCACAAAGAACTTTTTTTATCTTAGTCCGATGGAATAGCGATCAGTGATCTTTGAGATGTCGATTATAGTCAAACTCGTGCTCCGAGGGTATATGGTATGGGTACATGATACACGAAAAGTAAACAATTAAGGGTGTGGAACCTTTATGTAGCACAATCCGGCAAACGTGCAAGTGGCTCATCTGATGGTAAGTGATCTCCACCGCCCATGTACGCCTACAATACTAGAAGAAACTAGGCGTGTTGCCGACCTTAAGGGGAAGGGGACAATTAAGGTATTGGAAAGGAGAAGGGAATTTGGGCCTCCGGATATCTCACTCACTGTACAAAACACATCAGCCGCTACTTTACGTCAGTTTTCTGTAAGACAGTGGTAACGTCCCGGTCAAGCCGACCCAATCATGTTGTAGACAAAACTGTCTACAGCGTGGCTCTACCACTCATACTTTTACTTTTCGTTATTTTTATTACTTCTTACTATAACTATAAATAGCACATATATTGTAAATATTCCTGCCGACTTCATTTTATGGTGCAAGGGATGAAGCACTTTAAAGGTAAAACAGATAAACAAACAGACAGATAGAAGGATTCGGGTTCTGTAAAAACGAACTATTGACGCAGGTATTCTATAAAGCAGTTGCTACACTGGTTGAACGCCCCTATTTAGTATTACAGAGTTATAGTACAGTTCTACCACTTTTTTGGTGGTGGTAGGAGATTCATATCCGCCCGGACAGCGAACGCTTGCGTAGATCGCGTTCCAGGATCAGCCCGTGTATATCCGGTTCTTCCGAGGGGCTTGCACTGAGGGGGTTCATCCTTGTATTACTGTGCCTGCATCGGTCATCCGCCTGTCCTGTCGCAGGCTCCTCGGTTTGCTCTCCGAAGAGAGAAGAACATTTATATAGGCCGGCATGACTGGCGACCACCGATAAACTCATTGTTAACTCGGTGGTCCCTGGTTTTTTGGATTGCACTACACTTACCATCAGGTGTAGTTCAGTCACTTTGCCATGCTCGGATAAAAAAAAAACATGATTGACTGGTCTTTAGACACTTTCCGCATTCTTCATCTCATAACCTTGATATCAGATCTAATTCTTTGCGGTTTTTTTTCAGCAATTACATGCCGGTTGTGCGTTCTATTCTGCGTTTCCGTACATGAATTTGAGGTTTCATTGCGTAATAGGTTCGATTGTTAGGATGTTAAATTATTGTTTAAATATAATGCATTGAAATCTTATATTGTAAGTCTTCCTAAAAAGTAGATTGGGGTTCATAAAGGTAATTACAGTAAAACCATAGAAAACAAATATTATCGATATCAGCCAGTGTATATCCGGTTCTCCCAAAAGGGTTGCGACATGACTTGATGGTTGGTTGGGGCGGATATAAGGGTACATTCTTGTATCTCTGTGCCTGCATCGGTTTTCCGCCTGTCCGATCGTAAGCATTTCGATTTGCTTCTTCCCCCACCAAAAAGGAAAAAAACGATTTGCTTCTTCCCTTTTGAGCTCTTTCAGCATTTATACAGGCTGGCAGGCATGATTCTGGTGACCACCGATAAACTCATTTTTGTCGATGGTCGCTAGTTTTTGGACTGCACAACGCTTACCATCAGGTGTAGTGCAGTCACTTCGCCGTTTTCGGATAAAAAACAGAAATCTACGCATAACAGAGAGCTACATCAGTTTTACTGAAATATAGGCATTAGATCCGTGGTATGCTGCCAAGAGTAAGTGCGTGGCTCTTATGGGTATTTACTTACGCCATGAAGACATGCCCATGTGAAACATGCTAAGCGAGTTCATCACGCATGCGCTATTGCTAAACCGACGACGAAAGCGTGGGAAGGACATCCAACGTTATTATTATTGTGTTATTACTTAAAAAACTATCGATCTTTGTCAATAAGTGGTAAAGGTTTGGTGAGAATATTTTCGATTAGATGTATTAGGGATATATTTACAGCCTCCGAAGGAATAAGTTGATGAGAAAGCTTGAGTTCGGGCCTTACATCGAGAGAAACGTTTGTAGCTGCAAGTTAGTCAGCAATAAAAGTGGTAATAAGTTGGTAATATGTTATGGTAATAAGTTTATAAAGTGGTAGGTCCCACGTATGCGAGAGGCCGTCTGGCTTGGTCCCATCGCTTTGTCTATTTCTGCCGCCAAGCAACAGTGTGTAAGCACTGTTGTGTTTCGGTTTGAAGAACATTGAAGCCAATGAAATCACTGGGCATTATGAGAGTTAACATATTATTTCTTAGAGTGACGAGCACAGTTCAGTGCCATGCAGTGCTTTGTAATTCAAAATGTGGTGTTGCTTCTATTTTTAGGTAATCCATTACCATCAGGCGAGCGCCTTGGTCGTCTCGTCATTCAACCAAATAATATTAATAAAAAGTAATTTAGCCGGCATGATTCTGGCGACCGTTAAGGGATAATCTCTCTCCTGTCCTGTCCTGTATCTCTTTGCCATCAAGGCCCTTTTTTATTAATTAATATTTTATTATGTTTAATCTACTAAATACTATACCTTTATTTAACACGTCGAAACATAATATCCACGACATATGCGATTACTGTGTATTGTTTAAAAATAATAGCTCGCAATACAATAAGATTTTATCAAATATTCTTAAGCGAATTAAAGGCGTAATGCCATTAACGCCTTTAAAAACATGTCCATTACATGAAATTAATTGCCATTAAACATTATACCTTACAAGTGTAAATGTTACACAAACGTTTGGCAATGTATTACGTCCCTCGTCCTTGTACTATAGTCATTTTTAAAACATTAAAGTTGTTAGTCACCGTTGGTATTTGAGTGACATTATTGTTGTATGACAATCTACATTACAAAATAAGGTTTGTTCAAAATAAACAAAGCGTTCATACTCAGCCTGAGTTTCATATACCTATAATATATTAATATTATATTATTATTATTATCTATATTTCAATAGATATTCTTTACATAGTATAAAATGAAGTCGCTACCGCTGTCTGTTCGCTTAGATCTTTTAGACTATTCAACGGATTTTAATGCAATTTTCAGAAATACATAGAGTGGTTCGTGAGGAAGGTTTATATGTATATCACGCTATGACCCATGGGAGCAGGGCAGTAACGTGTAGGTGAAACCGCGAGCGCGTATCTATTCAACAGTTTTAGATGCCGTTTTCACGATAATTTAGACAATTTATTCCGAAAAGTTTATGTGTATTACTTTGTGACCAATGGAAGTAAGGCAGTAACAATTTCGAAGTTACATTAATTCATAATTAAGTCTATGATTCTCTAATACTTGTGGAAAAAGTAATAAAAACGAGACAAATTTGGCGTTTCTTTTCATAAGCTGACGTAAATACAAATAAATGAGTAAATAAAACTAATTGAAACGGTTTTTATCGCAGTTTTTTATTTTAATTTTGGTCTTTCGATACGTCGGGACCAAAATTAAAATAAAAAACCGCGATAAAATTAGTTTTATTTCAATGAGTACCATTCGCGTAAGCGTAAGAAATTATGATTAAATAAAGATTAGACTCCATAGAATAACCGGAGCATTACAACACATGCTCTCATGACATCATAGAATTCCCAAAATCAAGGCGTTGTTGATGACCTTTAATCTTAATAATATATTTAATACCTCATAAGATCCACTAATTTACATAACCAACCTTAACCTATGATAAGTACGGTCGATTGCAAAACACATTTGAATAACATATTGCAAAGACGAGTTTTTAATGTATCGGTGTTACCCAATAAATTGTAAAATAAGCTATAAATTTAATTAAAGCCTAATGTAGGCTTTGAATCAAATTAATGTCATGTTATTTGTGATTGCATAACATTTTAATGGAACTGTGCAGAAATTATGCAACTTAAATGTGATATCCAAAGATAAAATTAGAAGCCATTGAAATCTGATGTAAAGGGCACTTGTCAAATAACAGACGACGCAAACTTTGACGACACTGTGTCAAATGGCCAGTACGATGCACGCGTGGGTGTGCTCATCCCAGTATTTAAAATTATAATTGCGGGTTAATTATAACCCAATTTTGATTGTGTTTCTTTTTCGTATTATTTTCTGTTGCATATAAAATAATGTATAAAATTCACCATAAGAAACTACCCTATTACAATTTGGTACAAAATCACATATTATAGGTTTCCGGATTGAATGTGCGCCCGGTATGATACAGGCCCACCCATCACATATCATGGAAATACATTCGGCGCACCATGAATGCACTATTTTACATTACTGCCTACCCTTTAGAGCTACAAGCATGAGCTTATGTATGTGTATTTAACAATACACTTCATCGCTATCCACTCCGAATGTAACACGGAATTCCAACCGGCTCACCTCACAAGGTCACCCAGCGGGATCGTGACTAGATCGCATCGTGTTTATAGCACTATTACCGTACTGTTCTCATTAGCAATGTAAACAAAATACTTTAGAGCGTACTTAACACTTTTGTGGATGACTGTACCAAATGTAGGATGCTATAAAAATGGATATGTTAATCAGATAGATGTTAAATATTAAATGTAATTTTGGACTAAAATCGTTTTTATGATTGATTTTGAATGCCACATAAGCGCTTGAATTGTAAAGGCAGACTTCCGATAGCCACGTCATTGACGCCGCGTTGGGCGTTAATACTACTTCTAAATATATAAAACTCAAAGGTGACTGACTGACATAGTGATCTATCAACGCACAGCCCAAACCACTGGAGGGATCGGGCTGAAATTTGGCATGCAGGTAGATGTTATGACGTAGGCATCCGCTAAGAAAGGGTTTTGATAAATTCTACCCCCAAGGGGATAAAATAGGGGATGAAAGTTTGTATAAAACTTTGTCAATTTTAAACGTTCACGCGGGCGGAGCCTCGAGCAAAAGCTAGTATTAAATAAAGCTTTGGGATAGGTACCATTCGACAGCAACGTCACTAACGCATTGACACTACCTATAAAGCTATTTAGTAGGTTATTTAAAGAAGAAAGCATCAATGACGTCAGCGTCAGACGCTTAGAGCGATCATGGGAAATTGTACTTAAGGGCTATATGTAGCGATAAAATCAAGCGTTTAGACTCCCTTTTTCTCTCTTCTCCGTCCAAAATTTATTCAGTAATTTGTATATACCAATCTATACATATTAAAGAAAAACACCTGACTGACTCTTCATCGCTCATCACAAACCGTTGATAGAAATTTAAAAAATTGAGAGGATGTTGCTATTTATACTAAGGCCCTACAATTCTAAGGGGTGAAAGGGGGTTGTGAAGTTGGTATATTAGACCAGTGTCGATAATTTTTGAAACCAAAAAAATTAGAGTAGAATGAAACCCATTGGAAAGGGAAGATAATATGATGAAAATGAAAGGAAAAATAATTTACGTGCGATCTGAAGCCGGGAAGTTGGAGGGGGTTAGTTTTAAAGGGTAAAAAACTGTTTATCTCGGTTTCTACGATATTCTCGTAACTAAACTAACTACCATTTAGCTTCTATAATAAGTTCTTTAAAAATATGATGGATGTTGGTGTCGTCCAAACTATTCTTGCAAACCCACAATCAGACGTTGCAAAAAGATTGTGTCTTCTGGCGACCCTGACTGATTGACATTCCGTTTCTGTCTATTTGTCTTGTCGGAGCGGCGTACTCATATAAATAATTTTAATGTAATGTATAGTATTGCTTGTACTAGTATAAGATACGATGGGGTTGACATGTCCATGGATAAAACCCCCAAAACAAATAAAGATTAAAAAAAACACTTTAAACTCACTTCCCGTTCCGAATAATTAAATGTTATTAATACATAGACATTGAAATAACATAACGCTTTGATAGATATTTATTACAATAATTATAATCAGAGTCGGTCAAAGGCCGACAAGATGTTAATTTGATATTAATATAGAGTCTATAAACACCACTGTTGGGCTCAAGGCCCACGACACATCTCCTTAGCTTTAAAATACAAAGTGGTAGGTTGGTGATGCGAGAGGCCGTCTGAGTTGGTACCGCTTTGTCCTTTTTCTGCCGCCAAGCAACAGTGTGTAAGCACTGTTTACAACCGTTAATACCGTATATAATTGTATGTATAAAGAAAGATATAATAGATCGTGTCATCATAAAATGCAGTCACAATTGTTAATAATGTGTTAATAACTAACACACGATATTGCTACAATAACTAACACACGATATTGCTACTTCAATTGAAACTGATTGATCAACTCTATTGATTGATTTATCATCATTACGCATTCTTTTTCACGTGTTAGCATAAAAGATGTTTAATTAACATCAACTTTGTTTCGAAATATTGTTTATTTAGTTGAATGACGAGACGAACAAGGCGCTCGCCTGATCGCGCTCGCAAAGCACTGCATGGCACTGAACTGCCCTCCTCACCCCTGAGACATAAGATGTTAAGTCTCACAATGCCCAGTAATTTCACTGGCTTCAATGTATTTCAAACCGAAACACAACAGTACTTACATACTGTTGTTTGGCGCCAGTAATAGCCAACCCAGACGGCCTCTGCTTACGAGGGTAGAAAAATAGGGGTGATTGCGTATTCAATTACTGATTTCACTGAGTTATTGGGTACACCTCCTACCTTGTACTAGGCCTCATATTAATAAATAAATTCTTTGCTTTTCAGTTTTTGCGTCGGTTGAATTAATTGTTAAAAGATTATTATTTGACGTCGGTTTTTAAGTTGTGTTAAAACTTATTTTGTTTATTAAGCGTTAACCAAAGTTATATCATAACTATTTGAGTAATTGAGGTTTCGATTGTCGTGATAAAGGAAACATAACTAATTATAGCGCGTAATGGATATAATTAAAGAATGCTTACAAAAAGTAAAATGTTTAGCCGATCGGATATCTAAACATGTTGTTGAATTCAAGTCCAAGGTTGCACATAGCAGCCACTTAAAACATTCAATCATGGGAGTGAGGCTCGCATACTGTGGGTTCTGTATGCCTTTTACAAGTTTTGATAGTTTTCTGAAACAATGACAGTTGCCGTTTTCTATCCATACATCCAGTAGAAGTTTTTTTTTTATTATTATTGCCATGATATGCAGACGAGCAAGCCGTCCCGCCTGATGGTAAGCGGTCACCGCCGCTCATGGATATCGGCAATGCTAGAGGCAGAGCCAAGCCGCTGCCTTCCGTTGAAGAAATACTCTTTTTAACTATCTTATTTACTCTTTTTTTTGAAGCCACTTGTAGGAACTATGATAAATTAAAATTGATAGAATTTTTTATCCTGGCTCGGCAAAGTGACTCCGCTACACCTGATGGTAAATGTAGCGCAATCCAAGAATAGTGTCGACCAACGATGATCAATGTGTCCATCGTAGGTCGGCATTAAAGATCAGTTTTCGAGTGATTCTTTCCCTTTCTTTCAGTATGAATTACTAGTTTGACACTTTGCCAATAGTAGTTTTATATTAATTCGTAAACTGGGACCATATTTATAACTCGTACTTTTTTTCATCTCTATGTATAGAGATATATATTATCTCTATATTTATTTTTATTATCTCGCGTCTGAAGTAGTTGCGGTGCTGTGCCGCAGTGCATGGCGCACAACGCGTTGCCGGTTTATTTTATTTTATTTATTTATTTAAACACAAAACAGGTTACAATTAGAATATAAAATCAGTAATTAAAAAAAAAAATATATTAATTAGTCGGTTCTAGGACTTCAGTCCACAATAGTTCTATGTGAGAGATACGGTCATTATAACTGTATCGGCGTGCAGAGCCGATTCAGGGTCGTTTCATACGTGACCGAATAACTGTCTGTACTGCACTTTCAATAAACTTCGCAGAACATTTTTTGGTAAAAAGTTGCTTTTCAATTCAATTTCCAGATTAGGGATATTTTTAGTGAATTCTATTATCTGGGTAACGCGAAACACTTTCAAACTATTTTGTTAACAATGCATTCATTGTATGACTATTAGAATGCGTTTTTACTTGTTGCTTTACATAAATTTTATTTATAGACTGCTGCCATTTCAAAATTGTGTTTATCTACTTTATAAACTAGACTAGATAAGGCATTATTATTATAACAAAATTGTACCAAGTGGAGGTTTCCAACCTAAAGGTTAGTAAGGTAAGTAGCGATTCGTAGAGTATACTTTTTTTAACGTTGGGAAATCCGGTACTGCCCCACCGCGTGGTCAGTCGGGGCGGTTATGTCCCACTCCTACGAACTAAAACCCAACGGTGCTTCTCCGGGTACGCTTTTGTTCACAGAAACACCTGCCATCCAAATTTCATCCACTATATGGATCACAATTTCATCCACTAACAGTCTCCGAGTAAAATGTGTGTAACTTACAGACGGACAGTCAGACAGAAGGAAAGTCGGACATGACGATATAATTTGGGTTGCGTTGGGCTACAGAAACCTAAAAACAAATATGCGCGTCCAATTTTTGGTTAAAAATACGCAAGCAAAATTTCCAAACTATAAAATCAAAGCAATTTTATTTTACAACTTTTGATGAAAAAAAAATATAAATTTTATTCATAAATGACGCAAATTGCCACGGAATTTGATTTCAAATTTAAATAGATACAACTTCATATGTACCTTATCAAATAAAAAATAATCATTCACATTGGATCACACTGTGAAAAGATATGCGTACGCGTTGAATTGAAAAATCTCTTTCATTTTACGTCGTATAAAAACGGAGTATTCTATGGTGTTCCCAAAAAAATAAGTAAAAATATAAATTACACTTAATAACCATCTAGAAACATCCGCTAAGCGCTAGCTGCGTACAAGATTACTTATTTCTTTTTGCATTGCTTGACTCGCGGTTTTTAGATCGACATTAGCCGTTGACCTTGTTTGACCTGTAACGTCATCGGGCTTTGGTGTATTAAGGCTGTCTTGTGTCTAGCCTAAATGTCAAATGAAATGTCATCATATTGTAACCTTGCCAACTTACCTGTAATAGATTTATTAAGCTGAAATTAATTGTTATTAATAATAATTTATTCATAAATAGTCACTTTACTATGCCGGGATAATCTTTGCCCTCCATAACCTCTTAGTTTTGTAACAAAAAGTGTTCTAATGAGACTCGAGATTAAGTAGATATACAAAACAATAATCTAACTTTGTTTAAAATTCTTTTTTTATAGCATAGGCCGGCAAACGAGCAGGTGGGTCAACTGATGGTAAGTGATCTCCACCGTCCATGTAAGCCCACAAAACTAGAAGAATCATGGGCGAAGGGAAGGGAAAGGAAGGGGAAGGGAAGGGGAGGAGGATTTAAGCACCCGGATATCTCACTCACCGCACGAAACGTAGCAGCAAGCCGCTACTTTACGTCGGTTTTCTTTGAGACAGTGGTAACGACCCGGTCAAGCCGGCCCGTTCATGCTGAAGACAAATCTGTCTACAGCGTGGCTCTATCACTCAGAACAAAAGTCAAACATACTGTACATAATCTCAATTAATATAAACACGATAATTTCAAATACTGACTTTCTTGTAACCAGAATGAATCATTTAAAAACCTAACATAATGTATTAAGCAATGCATGTTTAGCATTAAATTACCACTTACTTGTAAACAGGCTTATATAAAATATAATAATTTCTGTAAGCATTTACAAATGCGAACTCGGATATCAGAAATTGATAATTTTTACACCTATCACATAATACTTACTTTGCAATGCAATCCACTTAGAACAACTACACACGATCATTCAAAACTGAGGTTTCAATGTAATTTTAAGTTCTGAGAAATCTCTTTCGGTTTTGATACAAAAAACACGATTAAATAGAATTTTAAGATTTGCTTAAATATCAGTGATATAATATTCTGTCATCATCAAATTTATACTACAACAAGCTTACAACCTGTCATTTTAGCTAATTGCTTTATTGGTCCACAAGTAATGTTAACCACCAGATAATTTCCAAAACAGCCAAATCAGAGATTAGTAATTTAAAACACACTTTTCTATATATATTGATAATATGATAATATTGTTAAATTTAATTTAACTAGTAATTTTTACTTGGACAATGTGAAACAAGCATTGAATGTAATGTCAAGATATTCACAAGGTGGTAGGTCCCTCGTATGCGAGAGGCCGTCTGGGTTGGTACCACCGCTTTGTCTATTTCTGCCGTCAAGCAACAGTGTGTAAGCACTGTTGTGTTTCGGTTTGAAGGACATTGAAGCCATTACTAGGCATTATGAGACTTAACATCTAATGTCAAGATACTATTACAGATTTAGATTCCACGATTTGATATAAACTGCTGCTATTATACTTGCCAAATCACACATCAGTTTTGACTGATCGTGCGTAGTTGGTAGTTTATACAAATGACGTAACCGCTAAGTAACGGAGCGCCTAATGCCATTCGATGGTTTGGAACTTGGAAGCGAATGAGCACCGTTTCTTACGGTTCAATGTTTTAAATTTGGAATGCGAATAGTCATTGATCTCAAATTACGGGATTAGATGTAAACAACATACACTTTGGTTAGAAAGTAAGTCATTGTATGCCAGTGACGGTTGAATGACGCGAGTAAAATAAGTAACATTTAAGGATATCAAGTGTATTCATATTTCAGCATGAATAACTTGTGATGACTAGACATATTGTTAACTTGACATTATCTACACTAATATTATAAGGAGTTAAAGATTTTAAAATTGTGATTTTGTATATAATCTCTGGTTTCACTGCTCCGATTCTGAAATTTTGTGGGTAAAGCCGCGAACAAAATCTTGTTTAAAATAAAGACCAATCCAATTTTATTTTATTTGTTTGAATGACGAGACGAGCAAAACGCTCGCCTGATGGCAAGCGCAAACCTGCCCGTAAACAGTGACCAGTGACCACAACTGACTATATAATTCATTATAATACAGTAATGGTAATAAAATTACACAAATCCAATAAAAATCACTAATTAATTTTACGTTTCGATGTTCCAGCGTCGGCGCCGTGTGAATCGGACTTAGGTTGACGACCATAAAAAAATCTATTAACTATATTACATAAGTTATGTGCCATAATATTATGCAGTTTAAGTACCTACATTATGAAATGCCCGTGTGAATGCGGCTGAACGGTTTGCGAATATTTGCGACGCCTCATTTTAATGCTATATGTAAAAAATATTAAGTAACACTGTCTCACGGTTATGAAACAAGAAATAATTTAGATATCGCAACTAATATACTTATAAATCGTAATTTATTTAGATAAGCATTGATTCGCGACCTTGTTGGTCGCATGAATTGTTGATTTACTCATAACTGGCTTTCGCTCGCGGCTTCGTTCTTACTAACCTTTCTTCTGGGATAAAAACATGCGCGCCGCCGGTATTACTTTCAAGTAAATGCATCTGCATCTACACATTATACTATTAAAAAATAAAAAAAAAATAATTAACTTATATAAAATATAGAATTATACATGCATATTATGTAAATAAATGTAACGCCTTCAGTTTTTATTCAAATAGTAACTTAATAGAAAACATGTATTTTTCTGCTTTTTCTTTCCTCACAGGGGGGTGCAAGCGCACGCCCTTACACCCTTCTGCCGGCGCCCGTGGATAAAAGTATATTATATTACTCAAGAATAGAATAACTTACTGTTAAGGCCTATTTCCCAATATTCGAGAAACAATTAACAAAAAAATTACGTAAAAGACGGCTATTTTACGATTTTAAGTTAAAGAACCTTTCTTTGTCACAAAACATAAATAAAAGTTGCACGATTTTTGTTGATCACTTCGATTGAGAGCCCGTTCAGACGGATATATATGTATATGTATGTATACGAGTGGTAGAGCCACGCTGTAGACAGTTTTGTCTACAGCATGAATGGGCCGGCTCGACCGGGTCGTTACCACTGTCTCACAGAAAACCGACGTAAAGTAGCGGCTTGCTGCTGCGTTTCGTACGGTGAGTGAGATATCCGGAGGCCCAAATCCCCCTCCTCTTCCCAATCCTTAATTATCCCTTTCCTTTAAGGTCGGCAACGCGTCCATGATTCTTCTGGTATTGTGGGCGTACATGGGCGGTGGAAACCACCATCAGGTGACCCACTTGCTCGTTTGCCGAGCTATGCAAAATAAAAAAAATATAAAAAACCTACTCGTGATTATAATACATAATTATTTGGTCATTGTGAAACAATCCCAAATACAAGACAGAAAAAGACATTTGGTGCAATAAAATAATAACTATAATTTACCACTAAGGACTTATGAAACAGGTTAAGAAAGTAAGATGAGTGACCTGGGTTGTTACAACCTGCTGCCCTGCAGGCAGGTCGCAGGACAGGTATGGTGTAACTCGGTCGCAAATTATATATCACATAGTCACGTAATTCCGAATGCATCACATAAATGTTACATGTTATGAGATGTATTGCATTGAATACGCCCACGTGGCAAGTTACGTCATCGTACGATCAGATTCAGAAATTAATTTTTAACCGATGCAAGAAACGGAGGTTGTCAATTCGACGCATATTATCTTTTCGCAAAGTGATCCGATGTTAATGTATTTTTTATAGCATAGACCGGCAAACGAGCAAGTGGGTCACCTGATGGTAAGTGATCTCCACGGCCCATGCACGCCTACAACACTAGAAGAATCATAGGCGCGTTATCGCGCTTAAAGGGAAGGGATAATTAAGGGATTGGGAAGGGAAGGGGGATTTGAATCTCCGGATATCTCACTCACCGTACGAAATGCAGCAGCAAGCCGCTACTTAACGTGGTTTCCTGTGAGACAGTGGTGGTCGTTACCACTTTTGTCTCTGTATAGCGGATATACAGACAGACGCGAAAAGCGTCTTTGTTTTATACTATGTAAAGGTATTATAGATATTTGATTCATATGTGTATTGAAGTTTTCCTGCTGCGGAAATCAAACCCGTCACGCCTGTCACGTTACATAGGTTTTTAATATAGACACATTTTTTGCATCTGTTTTTTTGCCCAATCCAAATAACAGGATGTTTGATACTGCTAATATAAAAATTAAATGGTTTGCTATGCTTGTATTTTGTATTATTAAAAATTAAATTACAGTACTAAGATTTACACGCTTCAGCTATGATCTAATAATAGTGGTAGAACCACGATTTTTTTTTTATCCTGCCTCGGCAAAGTGACTACGCTACACCTGATGGTAAGTGTAGCGCAATCCAAGAATAGTGTCGACCAACGATAATCAATGTGTCCATCGTAGGTCGGCAAGATCATGCCGGCTTGCCCAAGGGCCAAGGGGGGAGGGGAAGGAAAAAGGGATGGGAAAAGGGTAAGGATCAGGGGGCAAGCCCCCTGGGAGAACCGGATATACACTGGCTGACTCTGGAACGCGACCCACACAAGGTGTACCACTATGGCAGGTTTTAGCACCAGTGTACGGTGGTCGCTATCCGGTCGGATACAAGTATCCTCCCACCAGCAAGACCACGCTATAGACAGTTTTGGCTACAGCATGAATGGGCCGGCTTGACCAGATCGTTACTGTCTCACAGAAGACCGACGTGGAGTAGCGGCTTGCTGTTGCGTTTCGTATGGTAAATGAGATATCTGAAGGCCAAAATCCGCCTTCTGACACCGACTCCGAGCTGATATTAAGCTTTTCGTGATAGGTAAACCCAATATCACTTTCAGCCGACCCGGGGATCGAACCCGAGACCTCAGCACAGCAGTCGTACCGCATACGCAATACAACTGCATATTGTGGTCGTTGCAGGACAAAATATATTGAATACAAGGTGTAAAACTAGGTGGTCGCGCATGCGAGAGACCGTCTGGGTTCTTACTACCGCTTTGTCTATTTTTGCTGCCAAGCAACAGCGTGTTAGCACTGTTGTGTTTCGGTTTGGAGGACATTGCAGCTGGTGAAATTATTGGGCATTATGAGACATAGTATCTTATGTCTCGGGGTGACGAGCGCAGTTCATTGCCATGCAGCGCTTTGTAACTCAAAGTTCTGTGTGGTGTTGCTTCTGTTTATGGGCAGGCGTGTCGGTTACCAGGCGAGCGTCCTGTCTCGTCATTCACTCAAATAAAAAAAAACATCCTGCATGTATGCAGATGACTCACGTAACGCGATGAGTTCAGTGTGACATAACCGGGGAATCGTAAACATGCCCAGTGTTTGTCTGACCTTAATTTTTTATACTTTCTCATTTCCAAAAGTTACAACCTCACATAAAGACGATTGCGATGTGATTTAAATTTTTTGTACAGCCATTTTTTTGTGATGAAAAAATCACTTAAATATTGAACAGAAAGTGCAACATTTTAGCGGAAATGCTTATGTTGGCTAAAATAAATTAACTTATTTATCTACGAGCACCGAATTACTAATGGCTAATGGTCTTTAATGGTTTCGGGCTTAAAAATATAATACAGAAAACCGTTAATAGAAAACCGGCGTTAAGTAGCAGCTTGATTTTGCATTTCGTACGGTCAGTGGGGTTTTCGGAGACCCTAATTCCTCTCCCATTTCAATCCCCATTCCTTTCCTTTAAGATCAGCAATGCATCCATGATTCTCTAATTAACGTTACTTCTCGAATATAAAACTTAAAAAAAAATGAAAAATTAATAATAAAAAATTATAAATAAATAGGTAAATCAATAGATTTAGCGTGATTGTGACACTCAGCAATTTATACTAAAATGTATGCTACGTAAACATTAGTTGATACTGTTCTCTATATATAAGTTTCTTTTACTTTGTACTGACTTGTTATAAGCGATATTTCAATTGCCTACCTGATTTAATACTTCATTTAATTTCATATGGTCTAAGATCCCGCGGAACATTGACCTTCACCCATCTGTTTACCGGATGAAACATATATTTTCGGGTATAGAATGTGTTGCTGATCACATTCCAATAGGGTTGCCTAAAAGAATATGGTCAAGGATATGATTAATTAAAATTTGAAAATAATATTTTTTTTTATAATTTCACTGATCTGTTTACCAAAAAAATGAACCTTCAATGAAAAGTGTACAATGTATACTACCTGAAAATGCTAGGTTGCCTACCTTTTTCTGGGCACTACTACCGGGTTGCCGTGTGCAAAGAGGTAAAAGTGGTAATTGCGCTCATCTGCTTTCCGCTTCAAAAGTATATCAAAATGAAGGAAATTTCATTGCGAATTCAGTAATATAGGGTTGCCTATGAAAATATGTTCATGGATAAGGGTTGCCTGGCTTTGAAATCCGAAAATCGGAGCAAGTTAGAGATGAGTTTGTTTCGCCAGGCCTTCTCAGGAAGGGTCGCCTTTGGATCTGGTGGTAGTTTTAAAACAACAATCTGGAGATACACATGATACGTATTAATCTGCCTTATAACTAATTATATATTATTATATAAAAGGCTTTGTATTTCCGCAAATAATTTGGATTGAAAGACCGGACCAAAAACAAGCCCACTGAATTTGTCTAGCTGGATCATTTCAGGGCTGGGTCGCGCCGCGTTGCATCCAGGGGTAAAGGAAGCCCACTTGAGTTTGTTTCGCTGGGTCTGCTCAAGAGGGGTCTTTTTTGGATCCGGTGGTAGTTTTAAAACACGTGTCGTTTCGATAATGCCTATGGTCCATATCGACAAACCTCCCCAATATATAACGATTCTGGACTATTCCACTACGCATGCGCACTCTCTTCCATTGTACAGATTCATAGCACGCATCTGATGAACTGCGCCCTCCTCTATTGCATCACATAGTACGCGCAATGCTTCTCTCTCGTTCATGAAATGAAATGAAATCGTTTATTAATCATGTAGGCAATTGAAATAGCGCTTATGACAAGTCAGTGCAAAAGTAAAAGAAACTTATATATAGAATTCAGTATCAACTAATGTATACATACATACATAGCATCTTCAAAATACACTCGGCAATTACACTAAATCTATTTATTATTATTATTTTTCCATATTTTACTATGGAATAGTCCAGAATCGTCATATATTGGGGAGGGTCGTCGATATGGACCATAGGCTTTTGCTGGTGGGAGGATACTTGTATCCGACCGGATAGCGACCACCGTACATTGGTGCTAAAACCTGCCATAGTGGCCCACCTTGTGTGGGTCAGGTTCCAGGGTCAGCCAGTGTATATCCGGTTCTCCCCATGGGGCTTGCCCCCTGATCCTAACCCTTTTTCCATCCCTTTTTCCTTCCCCTCCCCCTTGGCCCTTTGGCAGGCCGGCATGATCTTGCCGACCTACGATGGTCACATTGTTTATCGTTGGTTGACACTATTCTTGGATTGCGCTACACTTACCATCAGGTGTAGCGTAGTCACTTTGCCGAGGCATGATAAAAAAAAAAAAAAAGGCATTATCGAAACGGCACGTGTTTTAAAACTACCACCGGATCCAAAAAAGACCCCTCTTGAGCAGACCCGGCGAAACAAACTCAAGTGGGCTTCCTTTACCCCTGGATGCAACGCGGCGCGACCCAGCCCTGAGATGATCCAGCTAGACAAATTCAGTGGGTTTGTTTTTGGTCCGGTCTTTCAATCCAAATTATTTGCGGAAATACAAAGCCTTTTATATAATAATATATAATTAGTTATAAGGCAGATTAATACGTATCATGTGTATCTCCAGATTGTTGTTTTAAAACCACCACCAGATCCAAAGGCGACCCTTCCTGAGAAGACCTGGCGAAACAAACTCATTTCTAACTTGCTCCGATTTTCGGATTTCAAAGCCAGGCAACCCTTATCCATGAACAGATTTTCATAGGCAACCCTATATTACTGAATTCGCAATGAAATTTCCTTCGTTTTGATATACTTTTGAAGCGGAAAGCAGATGAGCGCAATTACCACTTTTTTGTTACCTCTTTGCACACGGCAACCCGGTAGTAGTGCCCAGAAAAAGGTAGGCAACCTAGCATTTTCAGGTAGTATACATTGTACACTTTTCATTGAAGGTTCATTTTTTTGGTAAACAGATCAGTGAAATTATAAAAAAAAATATTATTTTCAAATTTTAATTAATCATATCCTTGACCATATTCTTTTAGGCAACCCTATTGGAATGTGATCAGCAACACATTTTATACCCGAAAATATATGTTTCATCCGGTAAACAGATGGGTGAAGGTCGATGTTAGGTGGGATCTCCTACTAATACTACTACTTATTTTCATACTATTTTGACAAATAAAATAGTCATTTCATACTATTTTGACAAATAAAATAGTCATATAGCAATTTTAATACTTAAGTACTGTACTGTAATACTTAAGTTGCGTTTTATTATTCGAGCGTTAATGTCAGGTGACCCACTTGCTCATTTACCAACCTCCGCTACATAAAAAAGTTCTTAACTTAAACAACCATGTCCCAGTTGTAATAACTCGGTCATATTAGTTTGCCATTTCAATACTAGAACAATAAATGGCAAATCACGTAAGTCATGTCATCAGCCAATCAATATTGACTCGAGAAACAAAACAATTGCATCAAAGCTAAAGTCGTTTATTGCGTAACAAGAAGATGGTACATTTGTAAAAAGTACTGTCATTTACACAATATGCTGAAAAAAGATAGGTTCTTAAATATTGCGACTTTATTCTAGTGATTATGATAACAGAAATAAAGCGACCGATGTACCTACCTTGAATTATATTATATACGTGTCCAAATCTCGCAGTGGGATCGGCTCAAAGTGCTTTTTAGCACATGTTAATTGGACCTACTTACGCAAACAGGAAGGAATTATTTAAACTAATTTTATCACGTACTTTTTGGAAAATCGGTTGCGTAAGTAGGTCCAATTGATAATGTGCAACATTTGGCTTATAGATTTCTTGATCAGCCGCCTGCCTGACTCCCTCTGGGGAGAGACTTTAAAGTTTATTTAATATCATTCACATTTTTGTTTTGTCCTTTTTATATGTGTTCGTTATGATGCTGAACTATAATTATGTGTGACACCGGATTTTCATTAATAAAATTTAAGCGTATTTAGTAATTAATTCCTGTGAAATTTTTATATAGTTTTTATACAGTTTCCTACTTCATAGAATGCCATAAAGGTTATGATTTTGGCCGACATAACACACATAGTTTCATCAGTATAAAGCTTTCTTTTAACGTGATATTAACTGTTAGCTCAATACCAATTAGACTAATCTATTTTTATTAATGTCAACACTTTTATCATCCATTATACCGAATAGCCGAGAGGAAATTGCGTAAAACGTGCAAAGTGTTGCCACCACGTAAAATATGTGAATTTATATTTGACAGTTTCGACGCCTCCGTTACATTTGCAGACCATTGGTGGCCTAAATGTGTGAATTAGTGGTGAACAGACATGTTTCGTAACCTGTAGACTTTGTTTAGTGTTTATCGCGAATTGTTACGGAACTTAAGTACCATGGTAGGGCTATAGCGGCTCTTGGTAGAACGTCTGTTTATCAAATCTTTTATAGTCACTACCAGACTTTACAAAATATTATAACTGCGAAACTAGCCATCTGTCAGTCACGTTTTTACGGCTCTAAACAGCAGAACGGATTCTTAACGGCTGAACGAATTTTAATGAAATTTTAGTAAGGAGATATGTTATATTTACTTTTGTATCTGAAAATAAATTTTGTCCCGGAAAAAGACATTCAAGCGGGTGGAGTCGCGAGTTAAAGCTCGTATTTCATAAATAGACAGTGTTGTTCTTGTTTTATATATAAAAAAATAACACCCAACAGTCACACACATAGTCCTGACCCTACAGTAAGATACGATCTTTTGTCATGGATATTAAGAACAACGAGAGACTTTCGATCTCACAATATTCAGACCCGAAATAAATATTTTGGTGAATTACTAACATATTTTAGCTCGGTGAGGAATAGAACCCGCGACAAAACAACAAACCGACTGTGAGAACTATGAAACGAGAGCGGATCTAAGCCAGCTACTTGCCCAATGAACCACGGAGGCTGTCAGTTTAATAGATGAACCAAACTTAATTTTTCTGCTGGCTTGGATTTATTAAATTTGTTTTTGCCTTCATAGAGTTTTTGTCGTTTTCATTAAGATTTTTTTCTCGTACTGAATACCTATTACCTACATAAATTGTTTACTATAACCTAATAAAATTGTATTGTAAATTTTACTTACGTTGTAAATAGTATTTCATTCTAATCATGTTAAAAATAGTCACTTTTTTGTAATTAAGTTATTTTTTGTATCGAAGCATTTTATTATTTATCAGCTGAGCACCAATCAAAAATAAATGTATGAAATAACACAAATTTTAAAACACGCCATCTATTAGAATTTAGTGGAACTACAAAGAAAATCAGCATCTCATTAAACCTACGTTACAAACAGTTCGTCAGAATTTACACAGATGGCGCTAATACCAATATTTATTTTAAGTTTTATTTTCTGTAAAGGCTAATTAATTATTTTCATCGTTACAGAGTTATAAAGAAAAAGATGCTGGTAAAGTAGTAATCTACACAACAACGATGGGCATCGTCCGAGGAACGTACCAGCGCTGTGTCCTCGTGAAGAAAATCCTGAGGAATCTGTTAATAAAGTACGAAGAACGGGACGTGTTCATGAGCACGGAGTACCAAGACGAGATCAGGGATAGAATGAGGAGCGATCAGATCCTGGTTCCGCAGCTCTTCATTGACGGACAACATATTGGGGTGAGCAGAACATAATTTTTTAATTACCTAACCTAACTGTTAAAACGCCGACATTAAAAAAACACTGTAATTTCTAAATGTCCGAACAGATTTTCTTCAAACATCGAAGAACCAAATCAATTAAACCAGCTTTCATATCCTACTTATATTATATACGCGAAAGTTTGTAAGTATGGATGTATGTTTGTTACTCTTTCACGTAAAAACTACTGAATGGATTTTAATGAAACTTTACAATAATATAGCTTATACATCAGAATAGAACATAGGCTACTTTTTATCCCGGGAAAAGCAGGTCACGCGGGCGGAGCCGCAAGCAAAGGCTAGTATACTATAAACCGCATTCATTTCTGATGATTCGTTTCGGCGCGACAACGCCATAGACAGATACCCAGACATGCTGACAGACAAACGTACTAACAGACAGACACGCTAAAATATATAGGAGTCAAACTTATAATACCCCTAATTTTTTCGGGGTATTTTTTTCGTTGTTGATTGAATGACGAGACGAGCAAGGCGTTCACATGATTGTAAGCGCCACGCCCGCCCATAAACAGAAGCAACACTACACAGAACTTTGAATTACAAAGCACTGCATGGCACTGTACTGCGCTCGTCACCCCGATACATAAGGTGTTAAGTCTCATAATGGCCAGTAATGGCTTCAATTTCCTTCAAACTGAAACACAATAGTGTTTTCACACTGTTGCTTGGCGGCAGAAATAGACAGAGCGGTGGTACCAACCCAGACGGCCTCCCGCATATGAGGGGCCTACCACTTTGATAAAAAATAATTCCACCTAGTAATATACATACTCCTCAAACATAAGATATTGTGTTTACGTTAATCTGAAATATAGACATTTTACCGAATACAAATGAGAAGGTTGTTTAGAATCCCTTAAATACGCCTAGAAGGTTCCATTTTAATACGTTCACAAGGTAAGCTTACTAAGTCACTAGTGAGGCCTTGCTTACTGTTTAAACACAATACTGTTAGGTACATCGTAATTTATTAAAGGCCTTAATACCAATTTTCACCTACATGTGCACAACATTAGTTAATTAATCCTGACACGGCAAAGTAACTGTTGCTGGTGGTAGGATATTCATATCCGCCCGTATAGCGACCACTGTACATCATCATCATCATCAGCCACAAGACGTCCACTGCTGAACATAGGCCTCTCCCAAAGATTTCCAGACCGACCTGTTGGAAGCGGCCTGCATCCAGCGACTTCCTGCGATCTTTATCAGGTCGTCTGTCCACCTTGTAGGTGGACGTCCAACGTTGCGCTTGCCAGTACGTGGCCTCCATTCCAGAACCTTTCTGTCCGATCGGTTATCGGTTCTGCGAGCTATGTGGCCTGCCCACTGCCACTTGAGCTTGCTAATCCGCTGAGCTATGTCGGTGACTTTCGTTCTTTTACGGATCTCCTCATTTCTGATTTGATCACGTAGAGAAACACCGAGCATAGCTCTCTCCATAGCTCGCTGAGTAACTGTGAGCCGTCTTATACGGCCCATATGTAGAGGCCACGTCTCAGTGCTGTATGTCATCACTGGTAACACACATTGATCGAAGACTTTAGTCTTCAGGCACTGAGGTATTTTGGACGACCTTGCCAAGTTTTGCTGGTGGGAGGATACTTGTATCCGACCGGATAGCGACCACCGTACATTGGTGCTAAAACCTGCCATAGTGGCCCACCTTGTGTGGGTCGCGTTTCAGGGTCAGCCAGTGTATATCCGGTTCTCCCCAGGGGGCTTGCCCCCCCATCCTCACCCTTTTCCCATCCCTTTGTTCCTTCCCCTCCCCCTTGCCCCTTTGGCAGGCCGGCATGATTTTGCCGACCAACGATGGACACATTGTTTATCGTTTGTCGACACTATTCCTGGATTGCGCTATACTTACCATCAGGTGTAGCGTAGTCACTTTGCCGAGCCAGGATAAAAAAAAAAAAAAAAAAAAAAAAAAAAAAAGTTTCCCGAACGCTGCCCAGCCGAGCTGAATTCGACGATTAACCTCTCTCTCGAAGTTGGACCTGCCTAATTGGACTACTTGTCCTAGATAGACATATTCGTCGACAACTTCGAGAGATGAGCTTCCAACAGTAATCGGGGTGGGCACAACATGACCACCGTACACATGGTGTTAAACCTGCCATAGTGACTACCTTGTGTGGATCGCGTTCCAGGATCGGCCAGTGTATATCTGGTTCTCCCGAGGGGCTTGCGACATAACTTGATGGTTGGTTGGGGCGGGTATATCGGTACATCCTTGTATCCCTGTGCCTGCATCGGTCATCCGCCTGTCCTGTCGCAGGCCCCTCGATTTGCTTCTTCCCTCTCCGGGAAGAAGCATTTATATAGGCCGGCATGATTCTGGTGACTATCGATAAACTCATAGTTTGTCGGTGGTCGCTAGTTTTTTTGGACTGCACTACGCTTATCATCAGGTGTAGTGCAGTCACTTTGCCGTGCTCGGATAAAAAAAAAACTGAATTGGACCACTAACTACATTGCTAGTAATAACTGCATTACAGTGCAGTCGAAATAAAATGCCGACCGTCAAGAGACATAGTGTTCTTCGAAAGTCACCAGAATTGTGCCGGCCTAAAGTTTCTGGATATACACTGGCTGACCCGGAATAGGACTCGCCTCTACGAGCCAATATGGTAGGTTTCTCACCATGTGTACGGTAGTTGCATTTGAGGATGTTGAGATTTATTTTTAAGGTACCCGACTCAAAAGGTGCTAATAATAAGGTCATACGGTCTGTTTATAAGTCTCTCTGTCTTTCTGACTGTCCTACATTTAAAGAGTGTCTTTAGTAATTAATTAAACCGTAATTAGTAGCTTGCTGAATTTATGCTGGATTATTGATATCATTTTTATTTTTTATTTAGTTATTAATATTTACCAACATTTGTTTACACCAATACAGTAATAAAGTATTCAAAGAAAACTTAAGCATGTTATTTAAATGCAATGCTTATTTACAGGGAAACAACTCATGTATAAATTAAATGGCTAACAAACAAAACAAAACATGGCAGATATCCTTATGAATAATAAAAGAAGAATAAATTCAAATTCAAAGTTTTTTTTATTTGATTAACGATGAGACGAGCGAAGCGTTCACCTGATGGTAAGCGCTACACCTGCCCATAAACAGAAGCAACACCACACAGAATTTTGAATTACAAAGCACTGAACTGCGCTCGTCACCCCGAGACATAAAATGTTAAGTCTCATAATACCCAATAATTTCACTGGCTTTAATGTCCTTCAAACCGAAACACAACAGTGCTTACACACTGTTGTTAAGCGGTAGAAATAGACAAAGCGCGCGACCAACCCAGACGGCCCCTCGCATACGAAGGACCTACCTTGTCTATCACACTCTGCCAAAATATGTACTTTTAAGCGACCAAAAGACAAATAAGAACCAAAGTCGTTTTCAAAGTCGGTTAATAGCATGTTCATTCCTTCTCGTACGTACTAAATATAATATTATGTAGCCAAGAAACAAAATAAAAACATTTTTTATAGAAACTCCCGCATAGAGTTTTGGCGGGAATTCTGACAGTGCAGTTCATCGCTTATTGTAATGTATTTCATAAACTGATTTAGA
The DNA here is from genome assembly GCA_949126905.1 of Amorpha juglandis. Lineage (NCBI taxonomy): Eukaryota > Metazoa > Arthropoda > Insecta > Lepidoptera > Sphingidae > Amorpha > Amorpha juglandis. The sequence continues at coordinate 5,274,756 of OX421386.1, read as the reverse complement.
GTTGTGTTTGTTGTATAAAAGTGGTGTGGATTTGTTCAATAAACATTGACGGTGATGAACAGTGCATGGAGGCATTGAAATAAGTGAATTAAGCATCGTACTGAAAGGAGTTAGCACCAAAACTCCGGCAAGACCTTGAAATCGACCGCACCCGTGTTTCATCGTTCTTGTAAAAATAACTTGAGCATAAATTATACTTGACACTGGCTAAATGCATAATAATGCGAAAGCCATAAATAAAAAAAAAGAACTCCCGCATAATGTTCCGCGACAAAGTTCGCCATTATTAAATGCAGTTAACCCGGCCTTTTGTAATTTTGCAATAGTATTTTAACACAATGGTAAGTCGGCGTTAGTTCTTTAGTTATTGTGAATTCGTGTAGTTTTATTTACCCCGAGGGAGCTCTACATTTTGCTTAAATGTAATATCGGGACATGGATAGTAAGAATCGGGTTTCATAGAAAATGTAACATTATATTTGCAATTAACTTAAGCTCGTGGTCCTGTCCGCTTGAACTACCTTTTTCGGGATAAATATTAGCCTTTTTTTATTTGATTTAACGACGAGGCGAGCAAAGCGCTCGCCTGATGTTAAGCGCCACGCCTGCCCATAAACAGAAGCAACACCACACAGACTTTGAATTACGAAGCGCTGCATGGCACTAAACTACGCTGGTCACTGCGAGACATATGTTAAGTCTCATAATGCCTAGTTATTTCACTGGCTTCAATGTCCTTCAAACCGGAACACAACAGTACTTACACACTGTTGCTTGGCGACAATAATAGACAAAGCGGTGGTACCAACTCAGACGGCCTCTCGCATACGAGGTACATACCATCTTGTAAAAATTATATTCTAAAATATAATCTAATATACACGGAGAGCAAGATTTCAAAATGTAACATTATATTTGCAATTAACTTAAGCTCGCGGACCAGTCTGCATGGACCGCCTTTTTCGGGATAGATATTAGCCTTATCTTTATCTATTATCCTAATCTAGTTCATAGTCTACCTGTTTCAATTCATTCAAAGTGGCTTAGCCGCTAAGGCGTGTTTGATTTACAAGTATCCAAATTTATAAACAGACAAGTCTTTGTCACAACTCGGGCAGTAGGGTAGTTTCCCATGATAAATATTTCCATTATTTTATACGCAACAGAAAATAATATGAAAAAGAAACCCTTTTGTTAAAACACAGTCAAAATTGGTTCGAAAATGAGCCAGCAATAATGATTTTAAACATTGGTTTGAGCAAAGGTGGGTGCGTAGTGGGGACATCTCACTATCTTGCTCGCACGCATGTAACGGCCATTTTACACAGTGACGTCAAAGTTTGCTTCGTCTATTATGTGATAAGTGCAGAGTGTAAGATTTGAATGGCTTCTAATTTATATTTTTATGGACGGATTAATGAAATTCTTTCTGCAATAGATTTTGGGTAAAGTATATTAAAGATTTAAATAATAAAACATCAACTATCCTATTCATGCTACAAACAAAACTGTCTACAACATAATTCAAAATATAAAGATTCTACTAAGTAATTAGAGTAGTAACATATTTTATAACTTAGCATCTGTCATATCGCTTTCTCTATCTACGGACAGGAAGAAGTACGGTAGGGATGTACCCTAGAGTTGTAATTGAGACGGAGCTCTCCGCCAAATCGATACATCCGTGTCCTCTACCTGTTGAATGCACACACACATAGTTAATACATACACACATATACAGACACATGTATTTAACACACCACCTTACACATACAATAGAGTAATCTTCACGTATACGCGACATTACAGTAAATATATTTTATCGCCGTCTTACCGGCTTTCGTGGTGAAATGTCCGTCTCAAGAGTTAGTCTAGGAGCTGGTGTGCAAAGTCTTTTACATTATAATATATTTTTTAAATTTGTACATTATAATAATACCAGTATTTTATATGTCTGGGCATGGACCTCCCCCACTAATGATAGAGTTTGGGCCTTAGTCTACCACAATGGCCCAATGCAGGTTGGCCGTCTTCACATACCTTCGAAATTCTTATTGAGGTTGTCAGGTATGCATGTTTCGATCATGAAGCGATCGATAATAAACTCAGAACTGAGGCTTGGGGGCTGGATTCGAACCTGCGCCTTTCGCCTTAATAGTCCGTACTCCCTGCTACGCCATGGCTGCGTTATATAAAACAATATTTTTAAAATTTCGTCTAATTATTATTAGAGTCGTTATACACAAAAAAAAAAATTGGTTTGTGTCGTGGGACACCAGGTTAGACCGGTGATTATCCATTTTGAAACATAAATAAATTATAGTAGAATTAAACCCATTGTAAAAGGAAGAGAATACAACAAAATTGATAGAAAAAATAAATTAACGGCGATCTGAGGTCGGGAAGTGGGAAGGGGGGGCTTTTAAGGGTAAAAAACGGTTTATCTCGATTTCCGGAAAAACTACAAGTCCTATGGAAAAAATTTAAATCGCAAAGTTGTAGGTAATAAAAAGATCTACAACTTTTGTATACATACTTTTTTCACATAACCTCAAAATTTATGTTAAAAATTCAAAAAACCAAGTTTTTAGTTTTTTATTTTTATCTTTTAGAAAACATAATTTTTTTTCACGAAATTTCGTGAAAACTTACCTTTTTATATCCCAAATACACTGTAATTTTTTTGATCTAAAATATTCATTGTTTCACCTTATTTTGACTTAATATCGAAAAAGCAGCCTAATTTTCAAACGAAAAATCTCACGTCAAAATATCAGCTTTTTTAAAAAAGTCTATTGGTTTCTTGTTCATTGAATTCTCTACTTTCTGATGGTGTAAAAAAATATATACATTACTATGGTAAATGTGCTCAGAAAATGTAAAGTTATAAGTTAATATTTAATAAGACATATCTACAATATTTTGAGAAAGTTGTAGAATCTTCTTTAAATTATATGCGTAGATGCCTCTTTATTGTTATTTTAATATAACTTATATACCTGAGTGATCTACGGAAAATTTTAGCCCATCATAAAGAAGTGGGGAAGGGGCTAGGTGGGTCTGGGCCTTACTACCTGTTATTTAGTAGTTCGTTTCTTTGCATTTTCTGAGCACATTTACCATAGTAATGTATATATTTTTTAACACCATCAGAAAGTAGAGAATTCAATGAACAAGAAACCAACAGACTTTTTTAAAAAAGCTTATATTTTGACGTGAGAATTTTCGTTTGAAAATTAGGCTGCTTTTTCGATATTAAGTCAAAATAAGGTGCAAAAATAAATATTTTAAATCAAAAAAATTACAGTGTATTTGGGATACAAAAAGGTAAGTTTTCACCAAATTTCGTGAAAAAAAATTATTTATTATAATAGATAAAAAAAAAACAAAAAACTTGGTTATTTGAATTTTTCACATATATTTTGAGGTTATGTGAAGAGAGTGTGTATACAAAAGTTGTAGATCTTTTTATTACCTACAACTTTGCGATTTAAATTTTTTCCATAGGACTTGTAGTTTTTCCGGAAATCGAGATAAACCGTTTTTTACCCTTAAAAGCCCCCCCCTTCCCACTTCCCGACCTCAGATTGCCGTTAATTTATTTTTCCTATCAATTTTGTTGTATTCTCTTCCTTTTACAATGGGTTTGATTCTACTATAAATTTGTTTCTATTTTTACCATTTTCAACCGGATAATCACCGGTCTAAGGTAGGAACGAAGTTCCTTCGGCTAATGTAGAATCGACACAAATTGTAAAAAATACAAATTATCAACTAAAATAACAAAATAAAAAAAGACGTGTAGCACTCGGAGACTGCCGCGGTAAAGCTATTGTATAGCATTTTTTATCAACTTATGTAAAATTCTTTTAAAAATCGAAGGAGATATAAAAATACTTCAAGTATAACTGGCTGAATGAATTTCATTTTAAAAACTGATTGAGCTGAAATTCTCACACAATTTTGGTGCAGGCAAAAAGGAACTAACGCTGGCTGGTTATGCAGCGCTTTTAACGCTTTTTTCTTACGCTGTTTTCTTACGCTTTTACTATCACATTTTTTTCAGTTCGGTCACGCAGCAAAATCCCTATCCCCTCCAAGCCTGCCGTAAGGAACTTCGTTCCAATAAAGAAAGTTTCTGACTTGCTCATTAGGAGTTTAAGCAAAAATCGACGAATTTGTTTTGATCGGACGTTTACGGTATATTCAATCCAATATCCTATTTAGGAGACATAAATAATATCTAAAAAGGGACAAGAAAATTTAAACTGAGACCTCCGCTTCTAAGACGACTAGTGTTGTATATTCCCAGGGGTTATTTGTCTATGACAAATAACCCCTGGGAATATACAAAATTTACCCTAGCTTATCGATATATAATATTTATTAGGTGATGAGGCTCTCTTAGGCAAGAGGCCGCAGTATTTTATCGAGCATAAATTCAATTCCGGGCAACTCATGCATAATTTTACAAATCGAAAACTACAACAGCTTCACCGGTTTAGAACTAAGCTATAAGACTATAAAATTTTTAAATGCGATGATTTGCGTTAGATTTTCGACCATCAATTTTGTTAACATTTCTGCATTGAATTATCACTTGTTTTAACGGTGAAGGAAACTTTGTGATGAAACCAACATAACTATTGAAGTTCTTCGTAAGAATTTCGAATGTATGTGAAGTCTGCCAACCCGCTTTAGGCCAGCGTGGTGGACTAAGGCCCGACCCCTCTCATTCAGTAGAGGAAGGCCGTACCCAGCAATTGGACATATATACAAGACAATATAATATACAAGACTAGTATATTGTATTGGAGCCGTGTATACAAGACAATAATTTTACATATTTATTAATAATACTAACTTTTGCTCGCGGCTCCGCCCGCGTGAACAGCATTTAAATATTATCATCCCCTACTTTGACCCCTTTGGGGTAGAATTTATCAAAATCCTTTCTTAGCGGATGCCTACGTCATAACATCTACCTGCATGTCAAATTTCAGCCCGATCCCTGCAGTGGTTTGGGCTGTGCGTTGATAGATCACTATGTCAGTCACTCAGTCAGTCACCTTTGAGTTTTATATATTTAGACTAGTATTATTATTAATTTTGAAAACTTCACTAACCAAGATGATATTGAATCTTAGAACCACAAACTGACATAGTTCTTCGAAGAATACGGCTCTCTTATGATCCACAGTAATAATGGATTTAATCATTAAGGTTAGATGTTTCTGAGTTCTAGACGGACAAATAAGAAATGGTCAGGTTTTTACTAAGTACGATTTAATGATCATTCGTACGTAACTAAAAAATATTAAAAGCTTTTTGTGGTAAGCAGAAAGGTTTTATGGAATTTATTTTATTAGATAGATGATAATATTGCATTCAGTTTTGATAGAATTAATGATTAATAACTAAATAAAGTTGTAATAAATAAATGTGATTACGCCGATTATGTAGAAATGCTGAATTTTTTCAAATGTAATTATTATTTGGCCTCTAAACATTAACACATCATGCGATAAAATTAGTGCCTCTCTGGGTTCTATTATGTCAGACAATCAAATAGAAAAATCACACTTCGAATTTATGCTCGACATAATATAATAATTCGCTGGTAGTAGGATATTCATATCCGCCCGGATAAGCTGAACAGTGGCCTGAATTAGGACATCAATTTTTTTATTCAGGAAAATACACACGTGGGCGGACCTGCGGGTAAAAGCTATTCTCTAATAATAATTAGGATCGAAGGCTATCCATATGTCAATGTCAGTACTTTAATCAATCAACGCCAGATCACATCTCGAAGATGGATGATCCATATCTGTGCACCAAGGTCACTGTGAGCATTAATGGGTGGTGGAGATCACTTACCATCAGGTAACTCACTTCCTCTATCGCCGGCCTAGACTGACGGCGGCGTCGTCTCTGTAATTAGGTTCCGTTGGTACATTTTGTATACAGAACTGTAATAATATAATACTAACCCTGTATTATACATGTCCCACTGCTGGGCACGGGCCTCCTCTACTGAATGAAAGGTATTAGGCCTTAGTCCACCACACTAACCTAATGCGCATTAATAGACTTCACATACCTTCGGAAAATCTTATCCAGTTCTCAGGTATGACGGTTTCCTCACGATTTGTCCTTCACTGTTAAAGTATTAACAATTAGTATACACGTAACTTAGAAAAGTTAGAAGTGTATGCTCTTGGGGCTGGTTTCGAACCTGCGACTTTCGTCTCGACAGTCCGTAACACTCCCCGCTGAGCTATCGCTGCTTAGATATACAAGAACTGTACAAATATTATTTCTATTATTCTATGCTTTTATGCTACATCAATATTAGTAGTTTGTTTTTTGTTATTGTTCCTCGAATCACAATAGATAATCCGTATTAAGCTAATCGGATTATACCAAGCAATCTCTGCAATAGGTACGCTAAGTTTATGATGCCGTGCAATTACTGAACGATAATTATTCTTTATATCTTCTTCTATTTATGATCATTTTACTTTTATTTAAATTTAAATAAATAAGTACTAGGCTTACAGTTGCCAACCTTTTGTTTAAGGATTAAGTAATAAAGAATAATAGGTTCGAAGAAGTAAAGTAAACAACAATAATATTTTTGAGTAATAAAACGTATTTAATTGTTATTTATGTTTATAAAAATCTACAATTCAGTTATTATAGTTTTACGAGCAAAAAAATAAAAATAATGTCATAAAATAAAATGTAATCGTAAAACAAAGACGCCTGGCCTGTATAATCCTAAGCGTGTAAAGTGTACACAAGAGACTGTTCTCAGATGAACTGACACGCCAACCTCTTGGTTCCCTCTTATTTGTCAAGTCAGTGACACGCGTCGACCACCCCCGCGCCACGTGCATGCCCGACCTTCAACTTGACACCGTGTGATGGCCTTTTATATGTTTACTGTTGCATAAACCATCCACTTTTGTTAATCGGTCGGACATTTTATTAGGTTGTGCGTTTTATTGGCATAATTACATTCTTGTTGTTGATGACTATTGAATTTTTTGCATTTCGAAATAACTCTACTTTCAGCTTCTGTACAGTTGTACTCTAAAAATATGCAGTATGGGTAAAGGAAATTGATCTAAATTTTGGATTCCCAACGGAGCCTAAAGGGGCAGCAGGCGCTGAAGCCTGGGTGTGGGCGGGCATGTGGACGGCGGATGGAGGGCGCGGGGCGTACCTACCTTATCAGCCCCTAAATATTTTTAAATATCTATTTGCAATATAAATACCGCCGCGGTGGCGCAGTCTTAATGCCTACGTGTTACGACTGCTGTGCTGAGATCTCTGGTACAATCACCGGGTCTGGTAAAACTGATATTGAGTTTTTCCATCACGAAATGCTCAGTATCAGCGCGGAGTTCGGGCTCGGTCCCTATTACATCATGGGATGTATTGGCGAAATATCAGTGTAATAAAAGAAAGAAAGAAATATTTATTTGTACACTACCTTCAGATATGAAAAGTTAAAAATACATGATTCTTAACACTATGCATTATCAGGCACTAATATTATTAACAGGGTTATTACTTATTATTACTATTATTATTACCATTTCATAAAACCATAGCCAACTTGAACAATATTATCAAAAGCGCAATAAATACAGCGTACATAATCTTCGGAGACCGGGGTTTAATATCCTTTTATACTTTTTTATCCGAGCACGGCAATGACAATATAAAGCTATAAATCGTTTTATCCATTAACCTACTTGTTATTCATAGTATATAATATAAAGGAGTGATATTCTAAGTCTTGACAACAATAGCACTGGATGAAAGTTTACAAATGACACGCAACAATAATACAACGAAAATTGTTAATTTGAGAGTGGAATTTGATGGCGTATTTTTTTTATTGGTTGAATAACGAGACGAGCTCGGCGCTCGCCGGATGGTAAGCGCCACGCCTGCCCATAAACAGAAGCAACACCACACAGAACTTTGCATTACAAAGCACTGCATGGCACTGAACTGCGCTCGTCACCCCGAGACATAAGTCTCATAATACCCAGTAATTTATCTGGCTTCAATGTCCTTCAAACCGAAATACAACAGTGCTTACACACTGTTGTTTGGCGGCAGAAATATACAAAGCGGTGGTCCCAACCCAGACGGCCTCTCGCATACGAGGGGCCTACCACCTTGTACAGTTTGTTGCGTATACAATTATTGCTCCTTAGAGCCTATTTCACAACATCTAAGTAAGATTTAACCGCCAATTAACATATTAAGGACAGCTATTTTCAAAGTACCTTGTAGACATATTTCGGTATACTTGTCAGAATGTGACATTTATATTTGAACGTGTCATATTTTGTCAGTTATTCGGAGGTAGTGAAACAGGCGCCTAATAATTCTATATGGTGTTTGCTTGTTTATGAGCATGCATGACGGTTGTTTTCACAAAAAATAAACTCACACCTTTTTCTAACAGCGGAAAGCAGAGATAACAGATTTCCACTCACTACGATCCTTGCACACACCTTTAGACTCCTATACTCTGTTCCAGTTTAGTGTAATTCTGACTGGACCGTCGGAATTTTACAAAAAATACTCGCTGTTAAAGGTCGAAAGAGGATATGTTACATCAATTTTTACGAGCTAAGCGAAACTCAACCCATAGCCGTAAAGGAGCGCTACAATTCCCGACGGGTCTCCGGCTCAGGTGGCTGCCATCCCTAATACTGATAAAGTATCCAACAAAATGCAGATGAGTGGACGGGATGCGATGCTAAAGGCTTAGGTGTGGGATTAGATATTGGTTTGAATTTTTTATTCGTTATTTGGTACAGTTTACTGCTTATTGTGAATACTACGCTATATTTTTGGAACGGAGTTCCTTACGGCAGGCTTGGAGGGGATAGGGATTTCGCTGCGTGACCGAACTGAAAAAAATGTGATAGTAAAACCGTAAGAAAAATGCGTGGAAAAAATGCGTGGAATAAAAGCGTTAAATGAGACGTGCACAGGCGCGACAGTCAATGTGTCAATTTTAATGTCAGACATTTCTATGTAATTCTATGTTGTCAAACAAAAATAAAGAGACATATTTAAAATGAAATTCATTCAGCCAGTTATAATTGAAGTATATAAAAATACTCCTTCGATTTTTAAAAGATTACGCTAGCTCGTTATCTATACTAATAATAAAGCTGTAGAGTTTGATTGTTTGATTGTTTGTTTGTTTGTTTGTTTGTTTGTTTGTTTGTTTGAACGGGCTAATCTCAGGAACTACTGGTTTGAATTGAAAAATTATTTTTGTGTTGGATAGTCCATTTATCGAGGAAGGCTTTAGGCTATATAACATTACGCTGCGACCATTAGAAGCGAAGCATCAGTGAAAAATGTTGCAAAAACGGGGAAAATTATTCATATTTGAAGGCTTCCGTTGCTAAGCTACCGAAATAATATTATTTGAAGGCTTCCGTTGCTAAGCTACCCTAATCTATACTAATATTATAAAGCTGTAGAGTTTGATTGTTTGTTTGTTTGTTTGATCACGTGGGCGGAGCCGCGAGCAAAAGCTAGTTATTTATAATTACATAAGTTGATAAAAAATGCTATACAATAGCTTTACCGTGGCAGTCTCCGAGCGCCACACGTCTTTTTTTTATTTCTATTTTTCTATTCTATTTCTATGTAATTTTATGTTGTCAAACAAAAATAAAGAGACATATTTTGTTATTTTAGTTGATAATTTGAATTTTTTGCAATTTGTGTCGATTGTACATTAGCCGAAGGAACTTCGTTCCTACCTGGTGTCCCACGACACACACCAATTTTTTTTATTTATATAATATTTCAGTGGTAGAGCCACGTTGTAGACGGTTTTTTCTGCAGTACAATTGGGCGTCTGGGGGCTCGAATGGGGCATTGTCTCATTGAATAAAAAATATGTTGTATACGCCTGATTTTACTACCTACTTCCTGCTTTTTTAACTGGGTTAAAAATGTATAGCTGAAAACTTTTAAACGTTGTTAAATACGAGTTACTTAATATGAAACAAAATTATTAATCATGTAGGCGATTAAAATAGCGCTTATGACAAGTCAATACAAATATAAACACCCAACAGTCAGTCACATAGTCCTGACCCCACAGTAAGATACGAGTCTTGTGTCGTGGGTATCAGGAACTACGAGAGACTTTCGGTGTCACAACACCCAGACCCCGAAACAAATAAATGTGGATCACAAAAATATTTGTCTCGGTGCGGGGATCGAACCCGCGGCCCCTCGCTTCACAGCCGGCTACTCGCCCGCTGCGCCACGGAAGCTGTCAAAAACGAAACTAATGTATACATAGCATAAATAGCATCATCAAAACATACTAGACAATTACACTAAATACAATATATTTACCAATAATACACTCACAAATGCAACGTCTTTCCCTCGAGAAAATTATAGAAAGGTATTGCGTCGCGTTCCTGGAATCAATGACAGTAACAAGACAATAATCGGTTTTACGCAGTTAGAGAAAATTAATGAAATGAAAATGTTTGAATACGTATTGTGTGATATCATTACATAAGTCTAAATATTGGTCGGATCCTATTTTATTCTATTACGTCAGCGGCTAGACTTGACATTCAGACATTGTCAGTGTAAACCTTTCGTTATTGTTTATTGGAACGAAGTTCCTTACGGCAGGCTTGGAGGGGATAGGGATTTCGCTGCGTGACCGAACTGAAAAAAATGTGATAGTAAAACCGTAAGAAAAATGCGTGGAAAAAATGCGTGGAAAAAATTCGTGGAATAAAACCGTTAAATGAGACTTTTTTTTAACTTAATTTGATATCTAGCACACAAAGTTAAAGTCGAAATTCCGTTAATAAAAGAGATAGGTCTGAAACTTATGACATTTGGAAATGTAGACGCGGTTTGAAATTTGAATTTGAATTTTTGATTATAGAACACGGCCGTCCACCGTTTAGTAGCCAGTCTAAGTCTAAATTAATAAGTTTTTATTTATAATTACATAAGTTGATAAAAAATGCTATACAATAGCTTTACCGCGGCAGTCTCCGAGTGCTACACGTCTTTTTTTTTTTTCTATTTTTCTATTCTATTTCTATGTAATTTTATGTTGTCAAACAAAAATAAAGAGACATATTTTGTTATTTTAGTTGATAATTTGTATTTTTTACAATTTGTGTCGATTCTAAATTAGCCGAAGGAACTTCGTTCCTACCTGGTGTCCCACGACACACACCAATTTTTTTTTATTTATTTGAATGTCGAGACGAGTAAGTCACTCGCCTAATGGTAAACGCCACGCCTGCCCATAAACAGAAGCAACACCACACAGAACTTTGAATTATAAAGCACTGCATGGCACTGAACTGCGCATGTCACCGCGAGACATAAGATGTTAAGTCTCATAATGCCCAGTAATTTCACTGGCATCAATGTTCTTCAAACCGAGACACACCAGTGCAACACACTCTTGCTTGGTGGCAGAAATAGACAAAGCGGTGGTACCAACCCAGACGGCCTCTCGCATACGAGCGACCTACCACCTTTGCATGCGACTTGCTCGTCTCTTCATACGATTAAATAAAAAAAACTGTTTTATAATGTAAGAGATAAAAAACATAATAAAAAACGTCGGAACACCGGCTTTTGAAATCAAAGAGCCAGTAATCGGATATCATGATTTTGTACATTTCTGTATCGCAAAAATTCGTAATCCTCTGTTTTTTACGATTTTTCATACCATCCACACGGCGGGCATAAAGCTTTGCCGATCATATAAGTACATTTATACAATGAAACATAAGGTATTGATGTGGCATTATGACGTATTTTTATTAAATATAACCAAGTTTTTTTATAGCATAGGTTGGCAAGTGGGTCACCTAAAAGTAAATGATATCCACTGTCCATGTACACCCATGACAAAAAAGTGACATGGACGCATTGCCTACCTTATAGGGATAATTAAAATGGGAATAGTGTGGGCGGAATTGGGCCTCCGGATATGTCACTCACCGTACGAAACGCAATAGCAAGCTGTTACTTCTATCTATTTTATGTGGTAACAACCGGGTTAAGCCGGTACATTCAAGCTGTAGATAAAACTTTAATACTTTTTTATAATAGCATAGACCGGTAAACGAGCAAGTGGGTCACCTGACGGTAAGAGATTTCCATCGCCCATAATACCAGAACAAATCATAGGCGCGTAGCCGACCTTAATAGACCGGTGATTATCCGGTTGAAAATGGTAAAAATAGAAACAAATTTATAGTAGAATCAAACCCATTGTAAAAGGAAGAGAATACAACAAAATTGATAGGAAAAATAAATTAACGGCGATCTGAGGTCGGGAAGTGGGAAGGGGGGGGGGCTTTTAAGGGTAAAAAACGGTTTATCTCGATTTCCGGAAAAACTACAAGTCCTATGGAAAAAAGTTAAATGGCAAAGTTGTAGGTAATAAAAAGATCTACAACTTTTGTATACACACTCTCTTCACATAACCTCAAAATATATGTGAAAAATTCAAATAACCAAGTTTTTTGTTTTTATTTTTATCTGTTATAATAAATCATTTTTTTTCACGAAATTTGGTGAAAACTTACCTTTTTGTATCCCAAATACACTGTAATTTTTTTGATTTGAAATATTTATTTTTGCACCTAATTTTGACTTAATATCGAAAAAGCAGCCTAATTTTCAAACGAAAATTCTCACGTCAAAATATGAGCTTTTTTAAAAAAGTCTGTTGGTTTCTTGTTCATTGGATTCTCTACTTTCTGAATGTAAAGTTATAATGTAAAGTTATAAGTTAATATTTAATAAGACATATCTACAATATTTTGAGAAAGTTGTAGAATCTTCTTTAAATTATATGCGTAGATGCCTCTTTATTGTTATTTTAATATAACTTATATACCTGAGTGATCTACGGAAAATTTTAGCCCATCATAAAGAAGTGGGGAAGGGGCTAGGTGGGTCTGGGCCTTACTACCTGTTATTTAGTAGTTCGTTTCTTTGCATTTTCTGAGCACATTTACCATAGTAATGTATATATTTTTTTACACCATCAGAAAGTAGAGAATTCAATGAACAAGAAACCAACAAACTTTTTTAAAAAAGCTCATATTTTGACGTGAGAATTTTCGTTTGAAAATTAGGCTGCTTTTTCGATATTAAGTCAAAATAAGGTGCAAAAATAAATATTTTAAATCAAAAAAATTACAGTGTATTTGGGACACAAAAAGGTAAGTTTTCACCAAATTTCGTTTCAAAAAATGATTTATTATGATAGATAAAAATAAAAACAAAAAACTTGGTTATTTGAATTTTTCACATATATTTTGAGGTTATGTGAAGAGAGTGTGTATACAAAAGTTGTAGATCTTTTTATTACCTACAACTTTGCGATTTAACTTTTTTCCATAGGACTTGTAGTTTTTCCGGAAATCGAGATAAACCGTTTTTTACCCTTAAAAGCCCCCCCCCTTCCCACTTCCCGACCTCAGATCGCCGTTAATTTATTTTTCCTATGAATTTTGTTGTATTCTCTTCCTTTTACAATGGGTTTCATTCTACTATAATTTATTTATGTTTCAAATTGGAAAATCACCGGTCTATAACGGAAAGGAATAATTAAGGTTGAACAAAACAGACTTAGCAAACCTTACTCTACTACTGGATTAAACGCGGTGCACCACAGCCCTGAAAAAATCTAGCTAGTTAAACTCAGTGGACATGTTGTTGGTCCGGATTCAATTTATTTATTAAAAAAATATCTCCGTTGAGCAGATCAATATGCCACATTTGTAGGTTTTATAAATCCGTGACTAAGTAGGATACCGATGATAATGCTTGTGCAGTTAGCGTATATGAAATTGTTTTGTATGAAATTTTACCAAGTACAAAGTTAATTTTAGGTGCACTGTATAGTATTTATTTACTTAATTCCATCTTTAATGAATGAATGTATTAGCAAAAAAGATATTATATTGTTTATAATTTTATGTATGTATTCTATTGTTAATATTAAATTATTTTATAATTGCTATCATCAAATCATCATCAAAAGCAGTGATAACCCAGCGAGTAGTGGTACGGACTGTTGATACGAAATCGAGTCTATTTAATCGACGACTCCCATATCAGTAACCTCGTGTGCAAGCTTTAAATATTTGGGTCTTTTGCAATTTTTTTTATTACCATATTTTTGTCTTTTCTTAATATCGTATATAGATATAATTACACCTTTATGTAAACTTTAAATACAATTTATCATCATATTATTATAAAATTTAAACTTGAAATAACTCCATCTGCAAATTTCTATTGTCTTCTAGATCTAGTCTAGTCTAGTAATGCTTTAGTAATTCAGGAAAAAAGCGCAAATCTATTTATGGAATAAATTGGAATTAGAATTTATATTTTCTTTCTTCTTCTTTCCATTCTTATTCGCCGTCCTGCAAATTGTAAGAATGTTGCATCAAGTCATTCGATTTCCTTTCAAACAAGACAACTAAATGATAAGTGACGGAAACGGATGTGAAAATGTCTTGTCTAGAGGAAGACGTGGGATTGTCAAACACGTGTTCTTTCAAAATAGTTTAGATAATTTACTAGCTTTTGCTCTCGACTCAGCCTGCGTTAGTGTTTTATGGCAGTACACCCAACAGTCACACACATAGTCCTGACCCCACAGTAAGATACGAGTCTTGGGTCGTGGGTATCAGAAAAAACTAGAGACTTTCGGTCTTACAACACCCAGACCCCGAAAAAAACATTTGTGGATCACACTAACGTTTGTCTCGGTGCGTGGATCAAACAGTTAGTTAATTAGTTTAAAAAGGGACTTGTCAAAATGTAGCCATTAAATTGCAAAGTATCCGCAAAATTGATTAACGCTGCGGAAAAACTCAACGTTTAGAACTAATCAGCCTAATTTCCTAATTTATGGTAATTTTTCCATTCCAGGATGCAGACACGGTAGAGAAACTCAACGAAAGTGGTGAGCTGAGGAAAATGTTGAAACCCTATAAGGTATTTTTTTGTTTATTTATTTAGTCGAAAATGTATTAAATTAACTAAATATGTACAAATTGATGCAAACGTAAACTCATTTAAATTTAACCGTGCATCATTATCATCGACATGTTAAGAAATAAAAAAAAATATTACTAGGTTTTATTTAGAGTAGATATCAAATTCGTAGGAACCTCTATAACCAAGCAGGCCATTAGTCTTACTAGAATTAACAAAGTGGAGATAGGATGCGTTGACTGTTGATAAAAGTTATTCCTTGTGTCTTGTTTTAGTATAATCGAAGTTTATCACAATAAAAGCGTTGTACATCTGTAAATAGTTAATTTAATTCTTTCATCGTTGCTAAATCTATGACAAGAACATAATCAGGATTTACTTCAGGGTGGGGCAAGATTGAATGCTATGCGACAACGCCAGGGAAGGTAAATAGAAGGGCGATCAGTCGTTGTGAGGTAGAAACAATGTTGTAAGACCTCGCGCACCATGCTCTGGAATTTCGAATTAAATTTTTAGTGATGTTCACTTACTCATCTCAGTATCCAAAGTGGCGCAAACACTCAGCAAATTGATGTTACGTTGAGTATGGTGATTGAGATATCCAGAGACCCAAATCCCCCTCCCTTTCCAAATCTCATACATAAATATCCATTACCTTTAAGTTCGGCAACGCATTCATGATTCTTCTCATATTGTGGGTATTTTAGGCGGTTGTGATCACTTTCCTTGAAGTGACTTACTTGCTAGTTTGCTTTCAGATTCAAGGTTTCCTTGAAGTTTATATTTTATAAAATATTACTAAAAGCTACAGTACTTTGTAAATGTTGATATTTCACACGCGTAGTTCACAATTATTCATCTACCCACACAATAACTGTAATGTATAATACTATCTAAATACAACAAATTTAAACGGATTTTATCGCGGTTATTTATTTTAATTTTGGTTCCGACGTTTCGAAAGATTTTCAGACTTCGTGGTCATGGGGTGGACGGTCAGTTATTTCAATACACATTCGCGTAAACGTAAGAAATCATTATGTATAATACTAGACCGGCTTCGCGGTTCATTAGCGCCACTTACGGTCAATTGACCGTAACTCAATATTACCATCTTGCTTACTCTTGCCTGGAACCCATCTCATACTCCCAGTTTGTCAGCTATCAAACTCCCGTATTATGTGGCACTATTTTACTGCTAAACAGCCCGTCTAGAAGTAAACATTGAAGTCTTTGTACCCATCATAATATGCGGGTATGAGAAACGCGGTAATAGTAATGGTGGAAAGTAAAATCAATTCCTTATTGGATATTATTGTTTACTCAATTACTTCTACATACTTTGGTTACGTAAGAAAAATGTATACAGAGCCGGAACTAGAATTTTTCGGATTATATTTTACCGGAATAAAGAGCAGGTTGTTCGCCCGTATTCGTAAAAAAAGAAAGAGCCAAAGCCAGCAGTGCGTGAGCACTGTGGAGTGTCGGTTAGGACATGGGAGCCAGTAAAATTACTGGGTATTATGATTAATTATCTTAACATGATGGGCCTTACTTATAAACTCACTTAGCACTGATTAGATAAAACACTATTTTCGTCTCTTGAAATCTTGAAATTTTTCGGCTTTTCTGTACTATAACATATATGTGTTATACATACAAAACCTCCCCCATGAATCACTCTATCTATTGCTGAAAACTGCATTAAAATCTGTTAAATAGTTTAAAAGATCTAAGCGAACAGACAGCGGAAGCAACTTCATTTTATACTATGTAAAGATGATAAAATCCACCAATGCTGAGACAATTACTAATACGTTATTTCTCCTGGCTACGGTCCTGTGAATGTTAAATATTTATTAACACTCTAACACTAGGCGTTATGGTGTTATGTACTAGGTACGTAATATATTTAACATGTTGCTGAGAGCATTTGCTTTTCATTTATAAGGTGAAAGTTGATAAATAATGCCTGTATACTTGTTTTTTTTTTTATAATAGTAGAGCTACGATGTAGACAATGTTGTCTACAATATGAATGAGCTGACTTGGCAACGTATTCATTTTTTTTTATTTGATTGACGAGACGAGCAAGGCATTCGCCTGATGGTAACGTCTGCCCATAAACAGAAGCAACACCACACAGAACTTTGAATTACAAAGCACTGCATGCCACTGAACTGCGCTCATCATCCCGAAACATAAGATGTTAAGTCTCATAATGACCAGTAATTTCACTGACTTCAGTGTCCTTCAAAACGAAACACAACAGTGCTTACACACTGTTGCTTGGCGGCAGAAATAGACAAAGCGGTGGTACCAACCTAGACGGCCTCTCACATACGAAGGACCTTCCACCTCGTGTTTTTTCAATATATCTCAGACAATTTTTAATGCAATTTTTACACAAAAAGTTTAATACTATTTCCCAAAAACCACTTTTTAGTATTGTGACACTATTGTTGCCGATGTCCGATATAATGAAAGCGAGTAACAATTCGTTACATAGACAAAATCCCCATACTGCCGTATCGATTTCCTTGCACGTGCTCAGTGAGCGATATTCACACGGGGCACGGGAGGCAAGCGCGGTGACAGGCGGAATGTTACATCCTGTGCCAGACAGACAGGCTCAACGTATGTCGTAATGTATAGCTTCGGCTTTTGTATGTACTTTTATTGATATATACAGCCTCTGTAGCGCAGCGGGCGAGTAGCCGGCTGTGAAGCGAGATGCCGTTGGTTCGATCCCCGCACCGAGACAAATGCTTGTGTGATCCACAAATTTATTGGAACGAAGTTCCTTACGGCAGGCTTGGAGGGGATAGGGATTTCGCTGCGTGACCGAACTGAAAAAAATGTGATAGTAAAACCGTAAGAAAAATGCGTAGAAAAAATGCGTGGAAAAAATGCGTGGAATAAAAGCGTTAAATGAGAAGTGCGCAGGCGCGACACGTCACGCCAGCGTTAGTTCCTTTTTTAAAATGAAATTCATTCAGCCAGTTATAGTTGAAGTATATAAAAATACTCCTTCGATTTTTAAAAGATTACGCTAGCTCGTTATTATTTACTAGCTTTTGCTCGCGGCTCCGCCCACGTGATCAAACAAACAAACAAACAATCAAACTCTACAGCTTTATAATATTAGTATAGATTTGGGTAGGTGGTGACAGTGTTAACAACTTCAACGGAAGCCTTCAAATAATATTATTTCGGTAGCTTAGCAACGGAAGCCTTCAAATATGAATAATTTTCCCCGTTTTTGCAACATTTTTCACTGATGCTTCGCTTCTAATGGTCGCAGCGTAATGTTATATATCCTAAAGCCTTCCTCGATAAATGGACTATCCAACACAAAAATAATTTTTCAATTCGAACCAGTAGTTCCTGAGATTAGCACGTTCAAACAAACAAACAAACAAACAATCAAACTCTACAGCTTTATTATTATTATTATTATTATTTATAATTACATAAGTTGATAAAAAATGCTATACAATAGCTTTACCGCGGCAGTCTCCGAGTGCCACACGTCTTTTTTTTATTTCTATTTTTCTATTCTATTTCTATGTAATTTTATGTTGTCAAACAAAAATAAAGAGACATATTTTGTTATTTTAGTTGATAATTTGAATTTTTTGCAATTTGTGTCGATTCTACATTAGCCGAAGGAACTTCGTTCCTACCTGGTGTCCCACGACACACACCAGTTTTATTCCATATTATTTTTGTTACGGGGTCTGGATGTTGTGAGACCGAAAGTCTCTTATAGTCCCTGATACCCACGACACAAGACTCGTATCTTACTGTGGAGTCAGTGACTATGTATGTGACTGTTGGGTGTAGTTATTTATTTATATATTCCTATACGAAAATCATTAAAACGTGCAGTTTTGGGACTTTTTAACTATTCAGGGAATCCCAAGTTTTTTTGGGCTAAAGACTTCTTTTCCAAAATGAACATACCTCAGACCCTCAATGGCAAATTAATTTAAAAAGCCTATCTCTAGTTTTTTTTCTATTGATACAAAATACTTACCAATTAAAAAACTTTGCGGTCTTCCTTTATGTCAACCCTTTTGGGAATCTGATCTAATACAACAGTATTTTGAGTTTTTAAATGCTGCCAATTTCGAAAGGGTCTACGTTTGAGTTTTTATTTTTTTTAGGTTTTTTTTTTTATAGCATAGACCGGCAAACGAGCAAGTGGGTCACCTGATGGTAAGTGATCTCCACCGCCCATGTACGCCCACAATACCAAAAGAATCATTGGCACGTTGCCGACCTTAAAGGAAAGGAATAATTAGGGATTGGGAAGGGGAGAGGGATTTGGGCTTCCGAATATCTCACTCACCGTACGAAACGCAGCAGCAAGCCGCTACTTTACGTCGGTTTTCTGCAAGACAGTGGTTATGACCCGGTCGAGCCAGTGGCTCTACCACTCATAAATTTTTGGACAATGCCATTCTGCTTTTCATTGTATTATGTGTTTGAGAACGATTGTAGTTATATTTAAGTTGATTTATAGATAAGTTCCTCCAGCCTCCGTGGCGCAGTGGGTGAGTAACCGGATGTGATGCGAGAGGCCGCGGGTTCGATTCCCGCACCGAGGCAAAATGTTAGTGTGATCCACAAATATTTGTTTCGGGTCTAGGTGTTGTTCCCCAGAGGGGTTGACGTCAGGTAGGTGGCTGGTCGTAAAAACTACAAGTTCAACTGTAACATGTGTAAAAAAATGTATGTTACGCTGAACCCACGGCGAGTGGAATAAGGGAGGTTAGAAGGAACGATTTATATACATGAGACATCATACTATAGCATACAAGGTGGTAGGTCCCTCGTATGCGAGAGGCCGTCTGGGTTGGCATCACCGCTTGGTCTATTTCTGCCGCCAAGCAACAGTGTCTAAGCACTGTTGTGTTTCGGTTTGAAGGACATTGAAGCCAGTGAAGTTACTGGGCATTATGAGACTTAACATCTAATGTTTCGGGGTGACGAACGCAGCTCAGTGCCATGCAGTGCTTTGTAATTGAAAGTTCTGTGTGGTATTGCTTCTGTTTATGGGCAGGCGTGGCGCTTACCATCAGGCGAGCGCCTTCCTCATCTCGCTCATTCTCATTCAATCAAATAAAAATAATACTAAGGAGGTCACTCCAGCCTCGTGATTGTAACATGTTGTTAGCCACTAATAAACTGTTTCTAAAACATATCACAAAGAAAACTAGGTTAATGCAATTGGTAAAACGAGATATATAAAACAAAAGGGATACAAAGAACGAAGAATACATTTACAGGATTAATTTAATAAAAACCTCTTACAGGTAACTTCTTTATATTATACTGCACAATAGTTTAAAGACTTTTATGAAACAAATAATTTTTCAATAATTTTTTTACTATAAAGGAAATTAAATATACGGTGTGCCGTCACGAAAGAAAGGGTTATACAATCAGCGGAATTCAAATGCGGACGCGATCGCATCTTTAAACTGGGTTGTTTTTATAGCATAGACCGGCAAACGAGCAAGTGAGTCACCTAATGATAAGCTATCTCTACCGCCCATGTACGCCCACAATACCAGAATTTCATAGGGGCGTTGCCGACCTGAATGGGAAGGGATAATTAAGGGATTTGGAAAGGGAAGGGGATTTGTGCCTCCTGATATCTCACTTTTATATGTCGCTTTTCTGTGAGACAGTGGCAACGACCCGGACGAGCCGGACCATTCCTGCTGTAGACAAAACTGTATAATATTTGTTTGTAATATATTATTTATATCGGAAAAAAAAAAGAATTAAAAGCCGTAGTTTCAGATATATGTAAGTGTTGCTTCCATACATTGGTTGAGTTCTATCTACCCAGTTTTAATGTGAAATTGATATCGGAAACTAACAAAGAAAGGCACATGTCTAGACGTGTAATAATGTATGAAATTGTTCCGCATAAATTCTCCGTTTATTGATAATAAAAGTATTATACTCTCGCTGACTTTAATATATTTTATCGGCCAAAGAAAAACTCGGGTCTTGTACATAGTTCATTCCGCGGAATGTTTTGTTAAGGTGTAAATGTTTCGCAAAAAACTATTACGAGTTTAAAGTATTTTCGATGAATTAATTTACAATTATATTAGCATTAGCAGCACAACTGTATTAGCAGTGATAGCTCAGCGGGGAGTGGTACTGGACTGTCGAGACGAAAGTCGCATGTTCGAAAACAGCCCAAAGAGCATGTACACTCCGATTTTTCTAAATTACTTATATATTACTAGCGACCCGCACCGGCTTCTCACGTGTAAAAATATGTTTCTTACGACATCACATTACAAATCTTTGAATTTTTCGTCTTTTCTGTACAATAATATGTATGTATTATACATATAAACCTTCCTCATAAATCACTCTACCTATTGCTCAAAACTGCATTAAAATCCATTGAATCGTTTAAAAGAGCTAAGCGAACAGACAGCGGAAGCAACTTCATTTTATATCATGTATAATAAAGTAGATTTGTTAACTATTGCTTGCTTTAATGGTGATGGAAAAATCGGGAGGAAATATGCATACCTAAAAGGTCCACCATAAAAATTTTGAAGGCATGTGAAGTCTGCCAATCCGCATTACGCCAGCGTGGTATACTAAGGCCTCTCATTCAGTAGAGGAGGCCCGTGACCAGCATTGGGACGTTTATAATACATGGCTACTATTATTATTCTTTACAAATATATACATATTTTCTTTCCAGAGTCCAGATGCGTGCACGACATGCCAAGTGTGTGGTGGATTCCGTCTGCTACCCTGCCGCATCTGCAACGGCTCCAAGAAGAGTCTCCATCGAAACCACTTCACGGCAGAGTTTGTCGCCCTCAAGTGCATGAATTGTGATGAAGTTGGCCTCGTGAGATGTGAAGCTTGCTCTTAATGATAGTAGAATAGGCGTTAGTTTGTTAAAACCTGAACAAGAATAGGTAACATCAATCCTGGCCTTTATACAAATTGGAAAACGACAGAACTTTCCAGAAGACTAGATAATGTGGTCAATTATTTGAAAATCTGTATGTTCTAGATATCAAACCTGTTTGTTTTTGATATGCCAAAACTAAATTTTGCACAAATTAGGTCTAGATTTGTGAAACTTTGTCAGTTTGCAACTGATGCTGACAGTTATATAATTTTCAAAGTTCTGCTAAGGTATTGAATAATTCGAAATGAATATTTTATGCGATGATCTTTAGGTAGAATATAGATATATATATAATAACTTGCTATTTGGAGTTAACTTAATATAACTGCGAAGGTAACAAGTGTGGTCAGGGGTCCCTCGGGTAGCTGATCCACTTGATTACTATCAAGCTCATTTTCCGTGAGTAGCTTCGTTTCGAAGAGACGACCAACAATTCCCTATGCGAAAATTCTCTATTATGGTAGCTAACAGAGGTAGGAGGGGCTTCCAATAGGTATCGATAACGAGGTCATAAGAATGATTACTAACCAGATGATTTTTTTTATTTTTACTTAGTTAATATTTATATGATTTAACTGTCATATTGTTCTACAAATAAAATAATAATTTTTTGAATATCATCAAATCGAAATATTCTATCCTTGCTACCTCTGTTAGCTACCACAATAGAGAATTTTCGCATAGGGAATTGTTGGTCGTCTCATCGAAACGAAGCTACTCACGGAAAATGAGCTTGATAGTAATCAAGTGGATCAGCTACCCGAGGGACCCCTGACCAGTGGTGGTAAACTGGGTATATAAACTGAATTGAATAAATTATATCAAAATACATTTTAGCGAATATTATCGCGAGAAAAGTAAGCTACAAACCAGAATAATGATTATTATAGTTACCGACACGAGTCATGAACACATATGTCACCTGCAGAATGCTTCGTTTATAGTTCTGATTGGCGGATTAAAAGACCGCGGGGTATCAACGCTTCACGCGATTGGTTGATAGGTCCATAATCGTCGTCTATTGGATCCTCAATTGCCCTCCTACTGTTCATACGTGCTCACGACTTCTGTCGGTAATTATATTATATGTACTAATAATAACCTAGTGATATGTTTAATTCCTCTGAAGTAATCCACGTTGTAGCCAAAAGTTTAGATTGGTGTAGAATTAAAACATATTTTGAACCTGCTTAGTATTGCTACAAAGTGATTATAAATAGAAAAAAAGTATCTTAAAATATCTGCCGCGAAAAATCGCTACATTGATTAGCTATTTTTATCAGCATTGCTTATTTAATTACTTATTTAAATGTTGTTCCATTATTACATTCTAAGTAGGTGTTTAATAGACAGGAAAAAAACAAAATGAAGTTAATAACTGATTAAGGAGTGTTATTTAAAAGATATTTTGTGTGGGTTGAAACAAATATCTTTTAAAAATGGTGGCACATTAATATGTCAAATTGTCAGCACTGTACGCGCAGACATGCAATCACCCTAATGCGGGATTTACACGGAACGATTTCTGCCGCCCGACTAGGCCGCACGATGAAAATGTATCATATAACAAACAGAATATAACACCATACCAGAATATAAAACCAAATAGAATAGGTCGATAGTGAGTTCTATCGCAAATCCCTAATTTCCGCACGTTGAAAATCGACTCGTGTAAATCCCCCATAACCAAAGTATTTCTGACATGTTATGGGATTTTTTGAGGATTTTGACCAAAATCATGTCCTCTTTGTATGTATTTGTATGGGAGCGTGAATCGGACCCGCGATGATTGAAATTACTTTGTGTCTCTCCCGTATTCACAAACAACACAAGTAAGTTCTTTGCCAAGTATCGAATTCTATTGCGCCAAAACTAACCAATGAGGTTTAAAGAAATTATCACTATGCGTTGGCGCTCACTATGAAGCCGCATAGTTTATGAATAGCATTGCATCGTCATACAAATAATTGTATGAAACAACCATAAATCATACAATAATTTGTAAATAAAACATCGTCTGCATCTAATACGTCGTAGTCTGGCATGAGCCTTATAATTCGAAAAGGAGAATGTACTGTCAGTCTGTGAAAATCAATCACATTTTTTGTCCTGTGCTTTCAAAAATTATTTTCTTTTAATAAGCTACCTAACTAGTTATTAATAAGGAAAAAAATCTATGCTCTAAGTATGTGTGGGCATTTGTTAATACTTATGTTCAATACTATCAAGATGATGTAAGTAATATTTTTCTCGTTAAATTGTAAAAGATGTCTGCTATTTTATTGTTATAGATACTGTTATCAATTTATTTATCGAAAAAGATAGAATAACTACACGTACGACAAAACATACATCTTACTTTATTACACCTACAAATATCTTATCTTTATTGTACATATGTATATTTAAATGTGCATATCGCATTAGAGTTTACAGTGAACCCAGGCAAAACAAATCATGGAAACGAAATTCTACAATTGATGTGGAGAGTAATAATTACAGAACAGTAAACCTTTAAAAAAACACAAAATGTTACCAGTTGGGCTATCAAGCGAATAGAGATTGAAAATAAAAACAAAGTTTAGTGTAAGATAATCTCGTAAAACCTGTTTATGGTTTTGACATTTAAATTAAAAAGGAAATCTCAAGTTCATTAATTCAAGACAATCAAATATTTATAACAAATGAAATGTGTTTGATTTTTTGGAATTAAAGAAACTGATTTTCATATATTGCCATGGACTTCTAAGTCCATTCATATTAGAAGGAGTGTGGAATGTAAGTTGAAAACTTACATCAGGTCTTTTAACCATTCATTAAAAATTTAATTAAGTTCAATGTAAATTACTAATATTTTTTCGACCAAGCGAATTCTATAACCATTATGCCATTTTATATTCAAAATGATCTTAAATATTGTTCAAAATCTAAATAAACGTAACGGCATATGAAACAATCATGTTGTAGAATATATTCACGTATTATTATATTATATGCATATTTATTTGTAAGTAATGTTATAAAAAAAACACCAATATCTTTAAGCAGAATAATATTCTATCTTTTTCGGGAAAGAATTTATGCTAAGGCTCAAATCAACACTCGTCTGATTTTACCAAAAAAAAAAACGGATGCGTGTCTAGCTTATTTTTTTATACTTTTCATGAGTAGTATGCCATAATTTAAATGCAATATTTTTATACAAACTGTTTATAAATTAATTTTATGTAAGTAGTATAAGTTTACACTAAGTATATAAACGCATGAATAGGTAAATAAGTTCGTATTGCAATTATGTTTAATCTTTATGTAATTAACTACAATGTTTGTCGAAAATTATATATTTGTGAAATACATAATAAGTGTTTTTTAAATAAAATAAAATACTATATAAGTAGTCGCTCAAACAATATGCCTGAGCCATGTTTTCACGAAGAGGGTTCATCGCTAGATAGAGGCGAGATTAAGAGAATATACCATAAAACTGTAATTTATGAGTCCACGTCATACATTATGAAAAAGGAATCGAATGATGGGCCTTCGTAATTGACGGTTTTTGTCATAATATTGCTTTTGTCTTACAAGAAACTCTCTATCCAATGGGGTTTTAAACTAAAAACTTATCATGTATGTATTTTTTATGGGAAAAATAGTTTCAACATTTACCATCATGATGGCAAAACCCCATAATTATTATCAGTTGAATAAAATAAATAAATTAGTTATAAGCATATTTTGCGCCGACTGTACTTCATAAGTCGAGCCAAATGGCATGTCCATTCAGTTGTGATAGTATAATGTTAAAATATAATAATCTTAATTAAATATATTTAAATGATATTAGCAATGAATTGTGCCCCAATATTAATATGTAATATTGTAAGGGTAACTTGTAAATAATATGTTTTAATAAATATTTTTTTAATAACTAATATTTTATTGTTTGCTCCTTATCGGACCTTGACACAATGCTTCATGCCAGAATGGACTTAATAGTAGAGGATCCCGGGTAACATCGACCTTCACCCATCTGTTTACTGAATGAAGAACATATTTTAGCTTATAAAATGTGTTGCTGAACACATACCAATAGGGTTGCCTAAAAAAATATGGTCACACTCGTCCGCTACGCCACGGAGTCTGTAATTTTTTTGTATCTATTATTTATTTTAAAATAAAAAGCGCGCAAAAATAAAAACGCGCTAATTTCCGTTTAAATTAGTTTTATTTCAAGGCTAAGAATTTTAATCAGCTATTTTATTTACCGAGCACTTTCAACTACTGGGGAAGCGCCGTATCATATTATGTTGAGTTGTGACACGAATAAGTTACGCTCGGCTCGATCTAGGAAGCATAGCTTAACTGCCACATATCATTTAGGCTGGTTTGCAGCAACCCTTGGTTAAAGATATAGTTATACTAACAAGCAATGGTTGACGAAGTTTACAGATTTTAACGTTTTGTTAATACTGAATACAGATGATAAAGTCTTATATAACGTGAACCATTGCTTGTTACATTTGACATTAACAAAGATTTGGTGCAATCATATTTACGTTAATTTAGGCTATTATTAGGTATTATCGGTTGGGATTATACAAAGCATGAGAAATGCCCTTGAGAGGATACATGTTTTATTTTATTTAATTGAATGACGAGACGACCAAGGCGCTCGCCTGATGGTAAGCGCCACGCCTGCCCATAAACAGAAGCAACACCACACAGAACTTTGAATTACAAAGTATGGCACTGAACTGCGCTCGTCACCCCGAGACATAAGATGTTAAGTCTCATAATGCTCAGTAATCATTGGCTTCTTGGCAATCACTGGCTTCAATGTCCTTCAAACCGAAATACAACAGTGCTTACACACTGTTGCTTGGCAACAGAAATAGACAAAGCGGTGGTATTTGACCAGAAAAAAAGCTTATTTTTCTCTTGAATGACTGGAATGGGATAGCCGGGCATTAATTATATTTACGTGTTAATTTGTAAAAGCAGAATTTAACCGAAGCGCATAATTTATTTTATATTATTTTCCAACTTTCTCATTCCTTTTCAAAGTGATCTCGAACCACAGTTTATGCCAACATTGTGTAGGTGTCTAGCCATTTCAAGGAAACTGCGAAGTTCCGTCCGTAGGCAGTTATTAGCAGCAATAAAATGTTTTTTTTATCCCACACACATCCAAGGGTTTTACGAAATTAAACGAGAAAGTACCGTTTTTTACGACTCTCCCACTTTAAGTAAATACTCGTTAACCTCCTTTATTTGGTAAATAATTTCGTGTTTTTTCAACTTATATTAAAACCTTTAAGGTGTATTCCCAATTTTTTTGGTTTTATTTTATTAGGTACCAGTTTTTGTCCACGTCTGTGTCTTTTTGGTCCGGCGTCCCTGGGCCAGCTGATCCACTTGATTACTATCAAGCTAATTTTCCGTGAGTAGCTTCGTTTCGATGAGACGCCCAACAATTCCCTATGCGAAAATTCTCTATTGTGGTAGCTAACAGAGGTAGCAAGGATAGAATATTTCGATTTGATGATACTCAAAAAATTATTATTTTATTTGTAGGACAATATGACTGTTAAATTATATAAATATTAACTAAGTAAAAACAAAAAAATCAGCTGGTTAGTAATCATACCTATTGGAAGGAGGGGCTTCCAATAGGTATCGATAACGAGGTCATAAAAAATGATTTGAATGAGCTGATTTTTTTGTTTTTACTTAGTTAATATTTATATAATTTAACTGTCATATTGTCCTACAAATAAAATAATAATTTTTTGAGTATCATCAAATCGAAATATTCTATCCTTGCTACCTCTGTTAGCTACCACTATAGAGAATTTTCGCATAGGGAATAGTTGGTCGTCTCATCGAAACGAAGCTACTCACGGAAAATAAGCTTGATAGTAATCAAGTGGACCAGCTGGCCCAGGGACGCCGGACCATTTTTGGAAAAAGTAACTTCTAAAGTCATGTCATGGTCTACCAGTGTTCCAATTTTCACTTAAATTCGTAGGCGTGATTCACAACATTCAAACTCTACATATATATACATCACACCTGTAATCCCCGAAGACGTAGTCAGGGGTGTAAACACACATTTCGCCGAGCGTATTTCCGTCCCATGATGTGATAGGGGGCGAGCTTATCACATTACCGGGCACAATTCCAGACTCCGGGCTGATACTGAGCATTTCGTGACAGAATACTCCAAAATTAAATAAAAAATACAAATTTAAATAATGAGTAATAATGACAATAAAGAAACTAAATAATACCTTTCAACAGTGCCAACAGGCTTTTGCACAAATCGAAATTCCTATTTGTCAGAATATTTCTATTATAGTTTCAAGAGGACCATATTAATAATTATTATTTTCATTTGTATTATGAAAAGCTTTACCGAGTGAAAAGTTACGTTTAATATCGTTGAAAATGATTTTATCTATACATTTAATATAAATCGAACGTATCGCTGTCTGTACATAGAAGATATATAAAATATTGTTTGGGACCTTTATCAACGCAATAGCACCCCATACAATGATTGTAAGAATTTATGTGTTTGTCTGTGCGTTTGTGCACGATAATCTCAGAAACGGCTTATCCGATTTAGATTTAGTTTCCACTAATATATTGAGGTAATAAGCTTCACTTAACATTTAGCGTTTGTTTCATGTCAATCGGTTCATAAATAAAAAAGTTATGCCAATTTAAATATATCGTTAATATAACGGTGCAGAACTTCACGCGGGCGAAGCCGCGGGCGACTGTTAGTATAAAATATAATAGGGAATAAACTATTTAATTTTAATCTCACTGAGCCTTATAACGTCTCATAAATTAATATTTTCAACTCTGTGAAGCACAGTCTGCGTAAAGACTATTGTTTCGAACTGGAATTTATGTCGTATGCGACGGTCCGACCGGTTAGACACCATCCGTTATATATTTCTGCCACCAAACTGCATAGTGACTGCCTCGTTTTTTATTTGATTGAATGACGAGGCGAGCAAGGCGCTCGCCTGATGGTAAGCGCCACGCCTGCCCATAAACAGTAGCAATATCACACAGAACTTTGAACTACAAAGCACTGCATGACAGTGAACTACGCTCGTCACCCTGAGACATAAGCTATGAAGTCTTATAATTCCCAGTAATTTCACTGGCTTCAATGTCCTTCAAACCGAAACACATCACTGATTACACACAGTTGCTTGGCGGCAGAAACAGACAAAGCGGTGGTACCAACCCAAACGGCCTCTCTTATACGAGGGAGCTACCACCTTGTAAAGTCAGTCGGTGGCATAGTTGTACTGCATGTCTAGGCAATCACATAAACTGAAAAGCAGACAGCGCGGGTTCCGCTGGTAGGTACTTTTTGTTTAGAGAACCCTAAAAAACGTGAATAAACAACAAATAGTTATACGTCTAGCTACAAAAAAAATCCAATAGATTCAAAGGCAGACAGTAATTTCGTAGGCGTCACTAATTTAAAATCGGCGTTTCTAGTCTTATTTTTCAAACACGAACTTTGTAATAGAATATTGATCACTCGACTCCCTTAAGCCAGTCAAAAATTCATCCAACATTCCTTTTACAATCGCGTCGAACTATCAAAGGCAGTAACAAAATCCTCGACGAGTCTCTCGACTCGTCGCCTGACAAATCTCAAAGGCACCTCTTCAATTAAAATAATTAACGCGATATTTCTAGACTAACGTTTTTTATGTTAGTAAAATAGGAAAAACCATCGACGATAGTCTAAAGTACCGAACTGCCGAGGCGAGGGTCTTTGTTTCAAACTGAGTGACCAATTGACATTTAAAAGGTAAGTGTATTTTCATTGTTAATTATCGCTCACTGTAATATAAATAAGTTGAATATATATTCAGCCTCTGACAGCCTCCGTGGCGCAGCAGGCGAGTAGCCGGCTGTGAAACGAGAGGCCGCGGGTTCGATCCCGCACTAAGACAAACATTTGTGTGATCCACAGATATTTGTCTCGGGGTCTGGGTGTTGTGAGACCAAGTCTCTCGTAGTTCCTGATACCCACGACACAAGACTCGTATCTTAGTGTGGGGTTAGGACTATGTATGTGACTGTTGGGTGTATTTATTTATTATTTATTTATTCAAATTTAGAATTCAACATAATAATTTAGGATATCTGAAGTCTACCAACCAACAATGAATACATTAAAAAAAAACTTTTTTATATCTGAATAAATGACGAGGCGCTCGCCTGATGGTAAGCGCCACGCCTGCCCATAAACAGAAGCAACACCACACAGAACTTTGAATTACAAAGCACTGCATGGCACTGAACTGCGCACGTAACTAATTTAATTTAACCACGAACCACCCCAGTCCACCCCGTGACCACGAATGCTGAAAAGCTTTCGAAACGTCGGGATCAAAATTAATAAAAAACCGCGATAAAATCCGTTTAAATTAGCTTTATTTCAATGTGTAATATTCACGTAAACATAAGAAATATATGTCTACCAACCTACTTTAGACCAATATGATGTGCGTATACGTAAGCCCCATAGGTAATTGTGAAGGGCCGTGCTAGGGAGTAGGCCAGCGTAAACATAGCTGCAACTACGGTATTTTTTATTCGGGCATTGAAAAGAACTACGCTTAATGGTAAGGAGAGTACACTTCACAAATAATGGCGACCGTCAAGACATTTCATGTCTCAACATCGTCCCAATTACGCCAGCTTGATGTTACTGGCTGACATCGGTTCGCAGCTCGGTATAACGAGCTACAATGGCAGTGTTTTTTGTTGAATCAAAAGACGAGCAAGTCGCTCGCCTGATGGTAAGCCTGCTCATAAACAGAAGTAACACTACACAGAACTTTGAATTACAAAGCACTGCACGGCACTGAACTGCGCTCGTCACCCTGAGACATAAGATGTTATGTCTCATAATGCCCAGTAATTTCACTGGCTTCAATGTCCTGCAAACCGAATCACAACAGCGCTTACACACTGTTGCTTGGCGGAAGATATAGACAAAGCGGTGGTACCAACCCAGACGGCCTCTCGCATACGAGGGACCTACCACCTTGTAAAACTTTTTACCATGTGTCGCTATTCAATGTATCATAAAAATATTAAGTACCCGCCCGACAATAAATGTTACGCTACAAAAATGATACTATCCATATTTTTGTACAGTAGTATCAACCGAATAAAAGAAACGGATCTTTTACGTTTACGCCAATGTTACACATTGAAATAAAACAAATTTAAATGGACTTTATCGCGGTTTTTTATTTTAGTTTTTTCACGGGGTGGACTGAAGACCACAAACGCTGAAAATGCCTTCGAAATGTCGGGAACAAAATTAAAATAAAAGCCGCGATAAAATCCGCTTAAATTAGAAACGGATTTATCAAACCCAATACAAGGACCGTATAATCAAGTTGGATAGAACAATCATTGCGATTGTTTACCGAAATGAGGGTAATTAAGCGGCAACATCGCCGTGTTACGAGCCTGTTGCTATTGTGGCGGAAATCGATGTAACACGAACACACCTAGCCTGTTGCACGGACTGTTGTCTGTACAGAGCACGCACACTATTGCGTGTGTTGCAGGAATGTTACGAAGGAAGTTTTATTTCGAATTGGCTAGATTAAAATGTATCTCGGATTTTATCAGTTTAAAATTTAATTTAAATTGTTTTGATCCCTTCATATTCTGTTTCTGTCTCCTGTCACGTTTAAAAATATTTTTATATTTCAGGCCAGTTTCGGCAGATTCAATCCAAAACCAACCTCGTACCGCTAGACACCATTTCCTTCTGGATTCAATGCTGAGAATTACGATATGCCACACGATTATGCTATTTATATTGAAGTTCTATTTAATTCCGCAAAAAAATCAATACTATTAGAATAAGTAACAGTTATATTACGGAAATAAAGTAATATATTGCCTTCTAACACACCAAGAGGAAGACTGCGCCATGAGAACTCAAAAAATATAACTTAAAGCAAATATATAAGTTTAAACAATAATATGGTCAGTTTCATTAGCTTTCATTAGCATTTGATGTTCTATAACCTTATTAATATGATGAGTGACTATTATATTATTTCGTTGCAACGAGTGTGGTTTATTTTTTAAGGTAATTCGATAAAATTACTAAATACATCTTAGTTCCTAATTTACATTTTATTCTTATTCAAAGAATCCCAAATATCCATTTCCTTTCGCAATTATTTTTCCATTAAGGTAATGAAATTACAATACCTTAGCCTTATTTCACAAAACAAATTAAACAACATTTCCACAACACGGGACATCGTTTAAGGAAACTCACGCACACAAACATATTTCAGGGTCTGGATCACGCACACATACAACACTGGATACAAGGGAAGCTGCAGCTAGGTCGCGAATGACGTCATGCCCGCAAGGTCAATATCACTTTTCCGCTCTCTTCTATCACGTGGGAGCGGAATGTTCTGTCACTCTCACACAGGGGCTCGTCGCCCCGTCTGGGCTGGGTGGGTGCAGGCTTGTGACACGCCTTTGTGTGAGTGTGTTTCAGTATTTCCATGAAGATATTAGCTAGAATAAGATATCTAGGATAAATAAATAGTTTGCTTACAGTGATGTATTTACTGCTTTTATAGATTTTGAATTTCAACTAATTATGAACTTTTACAGCCGATTTTATTATTTTTTTATGATAGTTTATTGTTACATATAAATTACCAATAGTTTACTAATGGATTTAATTGATTTTAAGAATGATTTTAAAATAAGTATTTTCGAGTATTACACTCACATTTTTTTAAATGGGAGGAATAATTGATCATATTCTAGTAGAATGTTGTAGCATTTATTTAATTGTAAGAACTAAACAAACAATTTCGTTTCACAAAGCGAGGGCATTTGCTGGTTTAGTATTAGAACTAAAAGGTTACTAGAAATACTATTTAACAGAAAAGTACACTCTTTAGTTACATTGTAAATTTCTTTGTGATGTAGAATCAGATTGAAGGAGTTTCAAGACATTTATTTATTTTATTTTATTTATTTATTTACATACATAATTTATAACATCAATTACAGTTGCCACCAATGCGATGTTATAACTAATGGTATTATGACATAATATATTGTTACAGTAATTTTAATTTGTATTGCTCATTTGAATTTTTGTAATATTCTGATTTCGGAATATATGTGGGTATACGAGCGTGAATAGGTTGAATGTGGTTCAATAAAGTGGTAGAGCTGAGCTGTAGCTATTTTTTTCCATCTTAACCGAGATGATATGGTTTGGCAGTAATCCAACGTATTATTACAGCTTTGCTGTTTCGCATTTATAATAGCCAGTGAGATCGGCAAATGCCCAACCGATTTCCGATTCCTTTCTTTAAAAATCAATAATGTATTCAAAATTACTCAGGTATTATAGATATTCATGAACCTTAGAAAACACTTAATGTTAGATGACCGACCTGCTCGTTTGCCGTTACTTTCAATAAAAACGCCTCTCAGAAGATACATAGAATCGTAGGCCTTCTGTAGATATATAAGTGAACCTCTTAACTAAATTGCTTTGAATGTTTTTTCTCTAGCTTAGTAATGGATATTAATTGTAGTCCATACTCACAAAAGGTTATAGGGACATTAATTGATTAAAGTTGCTGATTACGGTCACTTCATAGTAGTGTCTTGGCTGTACCCCTGGAATTGTTAATGGACAGTCTCCGTAGCACAGTGGGCGAGTAGTCGGCTGTGAAGCGAGAGGCCGCGGGTTCGATTCCCGCACCGAGACAAATATTTTCGTGATCCACAAATATTTGTTTCGGGGTCTGGGTGTTGTGAGACTGGAAGTCTCTCGTAGTTCCTGATACCCACGACACAAGACTCGTATCTTACTGTGGAGTCAGGACTATGTGTGTGACTGTTGGGTGTATTTATTTATTAATTATTTATTTAATGTCCATAGGCTATGGTAATCACTTACCATTAGGTGAGCTGTCACATTCGAAGACCAATGAAAAATCGCTAGTGAGTTTTTTACTCTCGGGACTAATTTTAAACTCATGCAAAGGAATTATTACGGCTTAAATACAGTTGTTCGTTTTGAACAAAGCAAAATTACTGCTACTGATGTGGATTATAGGATTACATTTATTTGTAAATACATCGACTTCTTGAAAATAGATATTTTAAATCTAATCATCTTTTAACCTTCGCACTTGCCTCGTTCCTCTCGTAAGTCATTATTTTTATCCACTTACGGTCTTTTTGAATATTCAATGAAAATTCTTTAGGCATCATTTTTGCAAGGTGACGTGAAATTATTCGGCACTTCGGTTTTGTATTATTTCATACGCTTTTTAAACCCCAGACAAAGAAGAGGGTTATTAATAAGTTTGACCCCTTGGTCTTCTTTGGTAATTTATATGTCTGTGTGTGTATCTGCCTATGGTATTATGGGGCCTAAATGAATGAGCCGATTTTACTTAGTTTCTTTTTAAAACTGGTTAAACTTCATTGACTATAGATATCTTGAAAGAAAATCTTTTAATCCATTTGAATGTTGTATATGTGTTTCTAATTGACTATTTATTGTATGTTATTATTTCCTTGAATTACAGAATATGTTTTTTTTTATTTGATTGAATGACGAGACGAGCAAGGCGCTCGCGCGATGATAAACGCCACGCCTGCCCATAAACAAAAGCATTTCAAACTCAGAACTTAGAATTATAAAGCCCTGCATGGCACTGAACTGCGCTCGTCAACCTAAATGAATGTGTTTACATAAAAAAAAACTAATAAAATACTTACGAAAATATATCAAATAAACAATAGTAATTAAGTGCGAAATCTACATCCGTACTTGTCGATACCACACATTTCAACCCCGTCATAAATAGCATATTTTGGGCTACATAACTTTTAAGTGGCTACAGCCGATAAACTTTGCCATTAAATAAACTAAGTTACTGTTAGACAGAAAACATACAACAGAAAATTCTTGCTTGTTGTACAATGTCACCTCCAACTTTTCGGGGAAACATGTCTCGATATTATAAAAATGAAAGATGTTTATTCCATTATTAAAGCATTTATATCTGTAGATAAAATCCTGTACTTGCTTGTTCGTACCATATTATTTCGCATCCCGTATTCACATTATGATAAATCGATCGACGTTGCTACGCAGTTGCACCTGGTTACGGGCTACGGGCTACGAGCTACGAGCTACAGTGTTAAGCATCAATTTAAATATGAATCGTGGGAACAGCAATTTGTGTTTATTCAGACATATTTTATTATAATTTAAATGTAAAGCTTCTGTATGCAAGTTAATGGAGCTTTGATTTTCTCTTCACATCTGGATTTGTTATCGCCTTTTCAGACTTATTTATTTTTTATAAAGATATTATATAAATTTATTACATCGCCTTTTCAGACTTTATTATTTTTTATAAAGATAACCATTACGTAAACATACACACATGAGCTTATGATGAGAAAGATTTAATGCAACTGTTAAATTTACGGTTCGATGAGCTTATTGTCTCATATGCGAGATGCCATCGCTTTGTATATTTCTGCCGCCAAAGCAGTGTGTAAGCACCGTTGTGTTCCTATTTGGAGGTCATTGAAGCTAGTGAAACTACTGGGCATTATGAGACTATATTTTATCTTTTATTAAAGAGATATTAGGTTTTTCTATCATGAAATTGTCAGTATCAGCCCGAGGTCTGGAATTGTGCCTGATATTGCTATAGACTCGCCCCTATCACAGCATGGCAAATAAGCTCAGCGAAATGTGGGTGTACAGCTCTGCCTACCCCTTGGGTATTACATGCTTGAGAGCGTATGTATGTAACGTTTTATAAGTCGGAGAAACAAGCGCTGTTCAGTGCCATGCAGTGCTTTGTAATTCAAAACTCCGTGTGGTGTTGCTTCTGTTTACGGGCAGGCGTGGCACTTACCATCAGGCGAGCGTTTTCTCTCCTCGTTTCGTCATCCGATAAATAGATTCATTCAAGGTTATCCAATAAATACGTACAGTCAAACACATACTCCTTAATATCACACTATGGCTGGGTTGCACCAACTTACTTTAGCAATTACAAACATGTTAAAGTACCGGTTAAGCAAAAAATTTGTTGCACCGTTTGACAAATGTTAGATTACGTCATAGCTTTAGCTGTTAACCATAACCACCCAAGATTAGCTGGTTAAAGCCATTATTCAACTTAAATATCTGTCAGATAGTTCAATTATAACCTCCAAACTGATATATCTCCTAAAGCGTCAGTGCTCCAAAACAATACATGTTCCTGCTTCTAGAATTAATCGAGGAATG
Organism: Amorpha juglandis; assembly: GCA_949126905.1. Taxonomy (NCBI): domain Eukaryota; kingdom Metazoa; phylum Arthropoda; class Insecta; order Lepidoptera; family Sphingidae; genus Amorpha; species Amorpha juglandis. Next base: position 5,238,343 of record OX421386.1, on the reverse strand, counting down.
TAGTAGTATCGGAATACGATGGTGCAACACATTCCGTAGTTAATGTTAAAGTCAGCGTTAGTGTTATCGCCAATTTGACATAAACCTTAGCTATAATTGCTATTATGGTGCAACCCAACCTAAGATTAAAGTCTTGTAATCATAGAGTTATATATATTTACATTTGACATCCACAAAGGGGCATACAAAGTCTTAAAGTCATTATCCCGGTTGTGTATAAAGGCTTCTACACAAAGCAAGTCAGACGACTTATAGGGGTCTTAAAATTTCATCCCATCCCGGAGTCTGCAGACCACTGAAATTAAATTTAGCGAAAAGATTCAAATATCAGTCTCCTTTCTTTGTCCCACCTCGATAAAAAATCTTGATGTCTTTTCTCACGTCTTTATATTAAACACATATGCTCACGCCTTTATCTCCAAAGGGGTTGGCAGAGGTAAACTAATGCACCCACATTTTTCCGAGCTTATTTTCGTCCTATGATGTGAGGGGGCGAGCATATTGCCATACCGAGCAACAATCCCAATTCCGGGAAATTCGTATCATTTTGTAATTGATGATTTAAAAACTTGATTGCTGACCTGGAAATCGAACCCAGGACCTTTCGATTCTCAGCCTTAGTACGTTTCCACTCCACTACGGAGACAATTATGTACGAAAATATATACGCAAACCCGTACAGCGCCCCTTGCGGATCGATTTAGAAACTTATACACATCATATAGATATATCGTCTATTGAGATACTCATTCTAGGCCCATAGTATGTACATTCGAATACGTACTTCGAAATATAATTTTAAAATTCAAAATTCACATTCGAAATTCGTCTCCAAGACGTACAAAAACCTGAATTAATGGCATATCTCTTGCAAATGGTTGGAGGGAGCTTAATTAGTGCCGGCTGCGTCCCCCCAGCTCAGCGCGACAGTTCCGCAAGAAAGGCTGACAGATGAAAACTGAGTCGCTGAGTAATATGACAGCGGTAGCTGGGGGCGATTTCGTTTGTACGAACCCGTTTTAACCGACTTCAAAAAAGAGGAGTAAATTATAATGAGGAGTAGTAATTCGTTGAGTATTTTTGTGTTTTATTGATTTTTTATACTGGTGGACTTAGATTTATTAATGTTTATTTTACGTTGCAATCCCATATAAAGTTGTTTGAGGCATGATCGAGTACGAAGTAAAAGAACCGGCCAAGTGTGTGTCGGTCCACGCACATTGAAGAATTCCGTAGTCGAGATGAACGTTCATTATTAAAACAAGTATAATATAGCAAAAATAAGTTTGTATTACTCAAAAACACTGAGAAAAATAAAGTTATTTATGTAGTCACTAAACTAAAATAATGTAACAATATTATTAACTACAACCTAGTTTATTAATACCGATTTCCATTGGAAGTACCTTTTAAATTTGATTACCTTGAGTTTTTTTTAGAATTTTTCACCCCATTGTTTAAAAGGCGGGAGGACATTTTCCACGATTTGTATACATATATCTAACAAACTAATGGCTAATGATTTCTTACGTTTACGCGAATATTACTCATTGAAATAAAACTAATTTAAACGGTCCACCCCGTGGCCACGAAGGCTGAAAGCTTCGAAACGTCGGGATCAAAATTAATAAAAAAAACCGCGATAAAATCAGTTTAAATTAGTTTCATTTCAATACTAATGGCTCCTGTAAAGCAGTTATTTTGCAACCTCTATATATATTTTTAAGGAAATAACCAATGTTATTACACACATGCATATGCGCACTGGAAAAAAGTATCCCTGAGTTACATAAATAGAGAGCCACACGAAAATATTTTTTTTCGTAATTTCACTGCACATTTGGGTAATGGCTCATAACACACTTACCATACAAATTTTATTCATATAGTGCTAATATTCTACAAGTAAAATGACTGTGACATACGGACGGGCAGACGCACATGATGCAATTGTCGATTGCATTTTGCCAACATACGATTTAATTATACTGCATATTTAATAAATGTACTGTAAAGTAAAAGAAAATAAATTGTTCAAATAAAAAGCAGAATTTCTCCTACAACATACATAAGTGATAATTTTCATACAGAACTAATGAGTATGAAAATCGACTTTGTTTCGAACACCATATAGTTTACTATGCATTAAATATTTTAGCAGACAATTTTATGTCCGACAACATAGACTAATAGTGGTTAACGATGGTCATAAGTTGTTTACACTTTGCAACGCACATAAACATTAAGTATAGTGTTTCTTTTTCATATTTTTTATTCATCCGAGCATAGCAAAGTGATCTGCACTACACCTGATGGTAAGCGTAGTGCAGTGCCAAAAACCAGCGACCACTGACAAACAATGAGTTCAGCTGTGGTCACCAGAGTCATGCCGGCCTGTATAAATGCTGCTTCCCTCTTCGGAGAGGGAAAAAGCAAATCGAGGTGCCTGTAATAGAGCAGGTGGATGACCGATGCAGGCACATTAATACAAGGTACCCTATACCCACCCCAACCAACCATCAAGTAATGTCGCAAGCCTCACGGGAGAACCGGATGTACACTGGCTGATCCTGGAACGCGATCCACAGAAGGCGTGTGGATCACTATGGCAGGTTTTAACACCATGTGTACAGTGGTCGCTATCCGGGCGGATCCTACCAACAACATTTTTTTATTAGAATTGGGAAAATCTAGAGACCGATGTCATGTTCGGCGGCTCTCGCCACATCTTGCCCAATATGTGGAGCTATATCTATTACAGTTTTATCCAAATTAGTATTTAAGTATATTTCTTTCGTAATATTTGATATCTTTAGCTGAATATATATAATAAGCTTCAAATTTTCTATGTGCTGACTTTGTCTCGCAAAATACTACCGAATATATTATGAGATATCGAGTTTCAATAAAAAATATTCTGAATGTCAAATAGGTTCTATAAAAATTCATATTATGTTTAAGTGAAAAACAATAGTTTATCTATACTAACATTATAAGTTTTGCAAGTTAGTAAGTTTGTTTGTAATCTAAATAATATCTTTATATTGTATAAAATGAAGTCGCTTCCGCTGTCTGTTCGCTTAGATCTTTTAAACTATTCAACGGATTTTAATGCAATTTTCAGCAATAAATACAGTGATTCATGAGGAAGGTTTATATGTATATCACGCTATGACCCATGGGAGGAAAGCAGTAACATGCAGGTGAAACCGCGAGGGATAGCTAGTAAATAATAAAAGCGTAATCACTGGAACTACTGATTCTAGTCTGAAAAATATTTTTTTAAATTTTGGTCTGAATGATGAACCATAATATTAATCGTAAAAAAAACAACTTTAAAATGCTCTACCGTAAATTGCACGTATTGGCGCTCTAGTATTTTTGCTTTTGCACTGACGATATGTATAAACACTATAAATTTTTATCGATACAATTGAAACCGATTTTTCGATTAAAAAAAGCCTGTACGAGAGCGGAGCTGCGAACAAAAGATAGTCTGATATAAAATGAGACATTAATAAAAACGTCAACAATAAATATTCAATTTAAAAGATTATTGAATATATCTCTTATCTATAACTTTTGAAGCGATTCGTATTTGATAGATATTTTAATAATGCGAACATTCGATATTATAGTTCAGATATAAATATATTTTTAATTCAATTTGATCGAATCAATCGATCGATCAAAATTTATTAAAAGCCTTATAATTTATTGTGATATTCGTAGAGCCATGCTATAGCCAGCTTCGTCTTCAGCATGAAAGGCCCAATTGGACCAAGATAGTACCGTCTTATACAAAACCGAAGTGGCAGCTTGATGTTGCATTTCGTACTCTGAGTGTGATTCCCGGAGGCTCAACTCCCCCCAATTCCCAATCCCTATTCCTCGCCTTCGAATTCAGTTCCCATGATTCTTCTGGTATTGTGACTGAAAGCTCAATTTATAAATTCGCTATTATTAAATCAATTTAATATTCCGGTAGTTGTCTTGCCACCCGTATTTTACGAATATGTATTCAAATTCGTACAGCGCCCCTAGCGGGTTGTATTGGAATCTTATTAAATTCATACATAATTCTCTTATACGGATTATAAAAAACTTGCACAATCCTCACAAATACATGAAAGAAAAATTCATTGTCCATTTAAAATTCATTGACATTCGAAACAGGAATTATTTTCATATTTCGAATGTCAATGGTACTTACCCTATCCTATTCGAGTAAGTGGCGCATTTACCAACAATACACTTTCCAACTGGCCAGTGTGCATTGCTTGGTGAATAGCTTCGATAAATAGAGACTGGGCGAGGTCTGTGTCGATAATTCCGACACTGTGTATTGAAATGGAAATTACACTTCCATTATGATTCTAATAGGTTATGTGCACCCGACCATTGAGGTTAACAAAACTCATTTCTAGAGGGCAGGCAGACTTGTTTTTTTTATCCGCACAGTATAGTTACTGTTTTAAACCATTTAAACCATTTAGTTGCCACAATACATAAAAACTACTCATTTTTAACAGACAGTTCTACATTATATGATATTTTAATTGCATATATTTTATTATGTATGTGGCGAAGAGCCAGCTCAGTGTATACTGATTTTCAGCTGGTTCTTCCCAATTTAGTACAAAAAACGTGATTTTTGCGCGACATTTCGATCGTATACTGCACTACGCTTGATGTTAAGCGCAGTGCAGTCCAAAGAAACCAGCGATCACCGACAAACAATGAGTTTATTGGACTACCAGAGTCATGCCGATCTGTATAAATGCTACTTCACACTTCGAAAAGGGAAGAAGCAAACCTAGGGGCCTGCGACAGGACAGGCGGATGGCCGATGCGGGGATACAAGCATACCCCTTTACTCGCCCCAATCAACCATCAAGTCCTGTCGCAAGCCCCTCGGGAGAACCAGATATATACTGGCTGATCCTGGAACATGATCCACACCAGGTGTGTGGGTTACTATGGCAGGTTTTAACACCATGTCTACGGTGGTCACTATCCGGGCGGATATTAATCATACCACCAGCATATTAAATGCATCGAATATACTGTCATTTTGTCGTCTTATATTTTGTCGCAATATGCAGATAAACAGGCGTAGGGATTAAACTCAATACTACGATAGAGCCACATTGTAAACAGTTTTGTCTATTGCATAAATTGGCTAGATCGACTGGGTTGTTAACCCTATCTCATAGAAACCAGACGTGAAGTAGCAGTTTGTTATTACGTTTCGTACGGTGAGTGAGATGTGAGAGTGAGAGAGAGAGTGAGAGTGATTCCGGATGCCCGAATTCCTTTGAGGTCGGCAGGAGGCAACTCGTCCATGATTCTGCAGGTATTTTAGTTCTTCATGTGTGGTGGATATACCAACCAACAGGTGACCCACTTGCGCGTTTTCTGGCCTGGCTATATGGACAATTTGCCGTCTTAAATTTTATCTGATAAAGAACGTTAAAGTACTTGGAGTTTGAAAAATCCTACTAATATTATAAACGCGAAAGTTTGTAAGTATGGATGGATGTATGTTTGTTACTCTTTCACGTAAAAACTACTGAATGGATTTTAATGAAACTTTACAATAATATAGCTTATATATCCGAATAAGACATAGGCTACTTTTTATCCCGGGAAAAGTAGATCACGCGGACGGAGCCGCGAGCAAAAGCTAGTCAGCTATATTTTCAATATTTCTTTACATGAAAGTAGATAAAAATGCTAATTGACAATTTCATCATTCCGACAGACGGTAGCGTGGCCGAGCGGTCTAAGGCGCTGGTTTAAGGCACCAGTCTCTTCGGAGGCGTGGGTTCGAATCCCACCGCTGCCAATGCTTTTTGTCACTTAGTTTTATTAATTTGGGTCACAGTACAGGCTATTGTCTAAAGATATTATCATAAATGACAAAATATGTATTCCATTATAATGTAATAAATTAATTAATCATTTCAATATCACCGTATAATCATTTTTTAAATGCCAATTATATGTAATATATTTTATTATAATAGCAAATAAAAGTAGAGACTTGAAACAAGTCGAGTATTCTATGCAACCATGTTGGCTTCGATAGACATGTAGAGATGACCTAATAACACTGTTTTTCACGACAAAACGACAAAATCATCTCGTGTTGCATATGCTATACCCACTGGAGTCACTAATAGTCTTTTGTTTATGCTTATGATTTTTTTTAAATGTCTGCATAATCTATACTAATATAATAAAGCTGTAGAGTTTGATTGTTTGTTTGTTTGTTTGTTTGAACGCGCTAATCTCAGGAACTACTGGTTCGAATTGAAAAATTCTTTTTGTGTTGGATAGTCCATTTATCGAGGAAGGCTTTAGGCTACATAACATTACGCTGCGACCATTAGGAGCGAAGCATCAGTGAAAAATGTTGCAAAAACGGGGAAAATTATTCATATTTGAAGGCTTCCGTTGCTAAGCTACCCAAATAATATTATTTGAAGGCTTCCGTTGCTAAGCTACCCAAATCTATACTAATATTATAAAGCTGTAGAGTTTGATTGTTTGTTTGTTTGGTTGATCACGTGGGCGGAGCCGCGAGCAAAAGCTAGTGAAATATAAGAAACAGTAAACAAAATAAATTACGCAATAAGTATGACACTAATAATGTTAAGTACTATTAAAATATGACCGAGTATTTATATAAATGACTGTGAACCATGAGTAGAAGAACGAAAGTCACCGACATAGCCCAGCGGATTAGCAAGCTGAAGTAGCAGTGGGTAGGCCACATAGCTCGCAGAACCGATAACCGATGGGCCAGAAAGGTTCTGGAATGGATGCCACGTACCGGCAAGCGCAGCGTTGGACGTCCACCTACAAGGTGGACAGACGGCTTGATAAAGGTCGCAGGATGTCGCTGGATGCAGGCCGCTTCCAACAGGTCGGTCTGGAAATCTTTGGGGGAGGCCTATGTTCAGCAGTGGACGTCTTGTGGCTGATGATGATGATGATGAACCATGAGATCCTGGGATGTAACACAAATTAGAACTTCAAATTATTAAGTACGTACTGCATGACACTGGACTGTTTTTGTTACCCCGAGACATGTGATTCTTACAATGCTCAGCCATATTACAGACTCCAATACCAAACCGAAACACAAATGTGCTGACACGCTGCCGCTTGGCGGTAGAAATAGACAAAGAGGTTGGTACTCGCAAGGGACCTGCAAGCTAGTAGAAAAATGCCATGAATCATTTAAAAATTAACCAACCGAAGATTCAAATTGCATTTACGTGAGCAAAACATATTGCGCACAGTAAGCAATAAATGATATTATGATTTCACGCTGTGGTTTGGCAATTCACAAATTGGATTGTGCGGTTTTAAATTCTATCATATTATATATTAACGCTATCGAAAATTTTAGTACAATATTTTATATTTTTCGTTTATTCTGGCACAGGAAAGGATACATTGGACATTTTTTTTATTTGATTGAATGACGAGACGAGGAAGGCGCTCGCCTCATGGTAAGCGCCACGCCTGCCCATATACAGAAGTAACACCACACAGAACTTTCAATTACAAAGCATTGCATGGCACTGAACTGCGCTCGTCACCCCGATACATAAGATGTTAAGTCTCATAATGTCTAGTAATTTCACTGGGTTCAATGTCCTTCAAACCGAAACACAACAGTGCTTACACACTGTTGCTTGGCGGCAGAGATAAACAAAGCGGTGGTACCAACCTAGACGGCCTCGCATACGAGGAACCTACCACCTTGTGTACCACCTGGTATTAAGTATAGTGCAGGCCAAACATAATGTCACTGTCAAGAGACATTAGGTCCCTCGACAGTCGGTAGGATTATGCCAGAAGTATAAACACTAGCTGATCCCAAAACGTGACTCGCCTAAACTAGTCACTATGGCAGGTTTTACACCATGTGTTTTACAGGTTCTCATAACATCAAGCCAACGCATTCATGCTGTAGACAAAACTATCTACAGCATGGCTCTACCACATAAAAACCACTAATGATATATTATATCGAAAGAAGAAAAAAAGAAAGAACTTTACGTTAGAGAATTTTAAAGTTATCTTTTTACAATAAAAAAATCATATTTTTTTTCAGCGTGGCTCTACCACATAAAAACCACTAATGATATATCACATCGAAAGAAGAAAGAACATTACGTTAGACAATTTTTAAAGTTATCTTTTTACAAATAAAAAATCATTTTTTTTTATGTTTACGCAAATATTACACATTGAAATAAAACTAATTTAAACGGACTGACAGTCCAATCCGTGACCACGAAGGCTGGAAAGCTTTCGAAATGTCGGGGTCAAAATTAAATAAAAAACCGCGATAAAATCCGTTTAAATTAGTTTTATGTCAATCATAATCATTGCATTTATGATTCAATAAAATATAAGTTATACTGAAAATTATCCAGTAGGTAAATTTATATGATTTTTTATTGTAAAAAGACAACTTTAAAACTCTGTACCGTAAATTTCCAGAGATTTTAGTCTAGTAGTTTTATTCCAGTGAGTTTATTACAAAAATGAAGACGTCAAAATCAATTTTCCGAACGAGTGATATTTGAAAAATTCTTCGGTAAGTAGGGGAAGTCTTATTCAGTAGAACTTGAACCAATAAGTGCCATTGGAAAACCGCTCACGTAGCCCTCCTATGTCGGCCCTAATACGGAATTGATTGGACGTCCACTGTTCGAATGCTTCAAACTTTTCGACAAGGCCCGGTTTAAACTTTGATTACGAACATATTGGTAAAAATGTAACTGAAAAATGCATACTCACGTCTTTAATCCCTAAAGGGGTAGACAGAGGTGTGTTTACTGGGTGTAAAGCACATTTAGCCGAGCGTATCTCCGTCCCATGATGTGATAGGGGGCGAGCCTATAGCCATACCAGCCACAATTCCAGACTTCAGGCTGATACTAAGTAGTTCGTGATAGAAAAACCCAATATCACTTTAAACTGACCAGGGGATCGAACCCGAGACCTCAGCATAGCAGTCGTATCGTATGCGCAATACAATCATCACCATCATCATCATCAGCCACAAGACGTCCACTGCTGAATAGGCCTCCCCCAAAGATTTCCAGACCGACCTGTTGGAAGCGGCCTGCATCCAGCGACTTACTGCGACCTTTATCATGTCAATACAATACGCAAAGCAATATATAATTTATGTTATAAAAAAGGCAATGAATTTCACTGAAAGCAAGGTAACAATAATATCCAATTACTGAACCCATTTATAAAAACCCTATTTTTATAACACGACTCAATTTTCTGTATTGACATTGAAATCAAACGCGTCACGGGATTGTCGCGTGCTGGACACGTGACGCTCCGTGACGTATCGGCTGTCTGTAATGATTACCTTGCCCCTGACAGTGACATTAAATCCATTAATAGATTTAAAAAGGTGGTAGGTCCCTCGTATGCGAGAGGCCGTTTGGGTTGGTACTACTGCTTTGTTTTTTCTGCCGCCAACTGTAAGCACTGTTGTGTTTCGGTTTGAAGGGCAGTGAAGCCAGTAAAATTACTGGGCATTGTGAGACTAAACATCTTTTCTGTCTCGGGGCGACGAGCGCACTTCAGTGCTTTGTAATTCAAAGTTATGTATGGTGTTGCTTCTGTTTATGGGCAGGCGTGACGCTTACCATTAGGCGAGCGCCTTGCTCATCTCGTCATTCAATTAAATAAAAATTAAATCAATAAAAAATGACGCGACTTCCTCGGTGGCGTATTTGTATTGCGTATGCGGTACGAAATTGTGCCGAAGTCTCGGGTTCGATCCCTGGTCGGGTAAAAGTAATATTGGGTTTATTCTATCTCGAAATGCTCAGTATCAGCCCGGTGTCTGGAATTTGTGGTTTGGCTATAGGCTCATGTAATTCAAGTGACCACGGATAAACTGATTGTTTGTTGATGTTCGCTTGTTTTTTGGACTGCACTGCGCTTACCATCAGGTGTAGTGCAGTCACTTTCGTGCGCGCATAAAAATACACTTATACGACCGCATTTTACAACACACGCTCAACAGCCAGCCTCCGTGGCGCAGCGGGTGAGTAGCCGGCTGTAAAGCGAGAGGCCGCGGGTTCGATCCCCGCACCGAGATAAATGTTTATGTGATCCACAAACATTTATTTCGAAGTCTGGGTATTGTAAGAAAGTCTCTCGTAATTCCTGATACCCACGACACAAGACTCGTATCTTACTGTGGGGTCAGGACTATGAGTGTGACTGTTGGGTGTATTTATTTATTTATTTACAACAGTAAGGCTTTAGGTTCCTTGCACGTCCCTGGATATTTCCTGGATTAGCTCGTGGGAGGATACTCGTATCCGACCGGATAGCGACCACCGTACACTGGTGCTAAAACCTGCCATAGTGGCCCACCTTGTGTGGGTCGCGTTCCAGGGTCAGCCAGTGTATATCCGGTTCTCCCCAGAGGGCTTGCCCCCTGATCCTAACCCTTTTCCCATCCCTTTTTCCTTCCCCTCCCCCTTGGCCCTTTGGTAGGCCGGCATGACCTACGATGGACACATTGTTCATCGTTGGTCGACACTATTCTTGGATTGCACTACACTTACCATCAGGTGTAGCGTAGTCACTTTTCCGAGCCAGGATAAAAAAAAGCAGTTTGAGTTGGTACTACCGCTATGTCTTTTTCTGCCGCCAAGTGTGTGTGTAAGCACTGTTGTGTTTCGGTTTGAAGGGCATTGAAGCCAGTGAAATTACTGGACATTATGACACTTAACATAAGATGTCTCGGGTTCGATCCCTTGTCAGGTGAAAGTGATATTGGGTTTTTTCTAACTCAAAATGCTCAGTCTTGAATTTGTGGTACGACTATTGGCTCGTGTAATTCATGTGATCACCGATAAAGTCATTGTTTGTTGGTGTTCGCTCGTTTTTTGGACTATACTGCGCTAACTATCCGGACGAATATGAATATGCTACGTGGATATGGATTATTATGACGTGTCACATAGGACGCACCTTGTATTGAATTCGAAGGCGCGTCCCTCGGGACCGTCGCGTCTGAGAGCACGTGACGCGCCGGCAGTATCGACATTACTTCCAAACCCCTGACAATGACATTGTCGTCATTTAACGAGCTGTGACGTAGATGTAGGTTTATAGATATGACACTGAGCGCACTTTAAAGGGGAAATTCCATTTGGCTCATTGTGAACAAAGTAAAAGTGACATGAAATTTGATTATGTGATACCTAAAAATCTAGTTCATCATCATCATCATCAGCCACAAGACGTCCACTGCTGAACATAGGCCTCCCCCAAAGATTTCCAGACCGACCTGTTGGAAGCGGCCTGCATCCAGCGACATCCTGCGACCTTTATCAGGTCGTCTGTCCACCTTGTAGGTGGACGTCTAAAAATAAAAAAAAATAAAAAATAAAATTAAAATCTAGTTATTACAATGAATTTGTAGCAAGAAATAAAATGAACCAAACCTATCAAGTGTAATATATATTAATATTGTCACAAAACTCAATAAAATAAATACCTACGTGTGTTTATAAAAAAGTGATTTGTCTTTTGATTTGTTATGAACACTTACGTATGTATCCTTGAAGAGGAAAGCAGAGGTGTAACTAGCACATTTCGCCGGAATTATTTAATATAATATAATATTTAAACTGAAAGATGTAAACTAACTGAATAAATCTTTACATAGTATAAAATGAAGTCGCTTCCGCTGTCTGTTCGCTTAGATCTTTTAAATTATTTAACGGATTTTAATGCACTTTTCAGCAATAGAGTGATTCATGAGGAAGGTTTATATGTATAGTACATATTATAGTACAGAACGGCCGAAAAATTCAAAGATTTGTAATGTGATGTCGTTACAAACATAATATGTTTACCCGCGCGAAAACGACTCGGGTCGCTAATTCATAAAAAAAAAATTGAATTAACATAAAACTGAATCTGATACCGTTTAAAAGAGAAAAACAATCATAGATATGCTTTCCATTATACTTATATCCACGTGGACCACGTGCCCCATCACGTTTTTGATCAATTTACTATCGACGACAAACAAATTAGGCTTGTATTACTCCGCTAATAAATTCCAAGAAATGTTCCAATTTATGTTGCCCTTTTTCCGAGTTGTGGTATACATTTTTATTGCGATCGAGATTATTTAAGCCTTTGTTTTTTATTTATTACTAGCTGTCCCGGGCGGTTTCACCCGCAACATATAATAGAAAAACTTGCAGCGTCTCCTATCGGGTTCAATGTGAAACTTAACCATCCAGGGACCTCAAACACACACAAAAAGTCGTCAAAATCGTTCCAACTGCTGGAACACAACTGGAGTTTTTGCGAGACTTTGACGAGCCTTTCGCCATACCGGGCACAATTCTAGACTGCGGGGTGCTATTGAGCATTTCGGGATAACTTTTTACCCAACCCAGGGATCGAACCCGAGGCCTCAGCATAGCACTGTGCATTGTGCCACCGAGGCAGTCAATAATATGTTTAATAAGGTAGTAATTCATAAATAAAATATATTATTTTTGTCATTTTTATAAAGCCGAAAAGAATTGTGTTTATAGAACCCGCGGTATTAGTAGAATGTTACTTGTATCTCAAATTTTGAAGGAGTCATATTTTACTCAATTAGTCAAAGGTGGTTAACCAGGCGCTTAACAAGTCAATACAAACATTAACTAACATTACTGAACCAGGCGTTAATTGAAACAATCTGTTCCGATTCCCCGACACCCCGACATAATTAGAAGGTGTCAAATGAGACTAGGGGTCGTAATTTTCACGGTCAACTTACCGACGACAATCTAATTACGCCAAAAACAAACTATAGATTGAGTGTTCATCCTGGAAATGTTCGACATTTTGTTGCGTAATTTAATTTATTGCCACTAACAAGCTTAAGCTGCTTTACATATATATTTATATATATTTTTTTATAATATTGAATCGGTCGTGGATAAGTATGCCGAAGTTCAATTTAACCCGACGTTTTGAAGGAGGTCAAAATCATGTTCAAAGTTTCCGTTACACACTAACATACAAACATATTAACATACGTATGACGTTAATAAAAGGGTGTTAATAAAAAAACAACTGTTTATTGTCAGATGTCATTCACTATAAAATATTATAACAAAAATTAAACCTAACCTAAACTTACACTAAATAAATCAAATATTGTCATCAGTACATATATTTCAATATCTAATCGCTTTGTACAACAGTCTATTTATCGAGTAGTGAATTTCTTACAACGTCATTGTAGGACTGTCGTATTTTATAATAGTAATTATGGCGAACAAAGACAACAAATCTAGAATTGAACCCCACAACTCGTCCGTTCGTAATCACGTGTCGGAGCAATCGCGCTATTGAAAAAAAACTCATGGGATTAATTTGTTTGGACATTTCAATGATTAATATTGATATTTATTATGATTAATATTAACAAGGTGGTAGGCCCCTCGTATGCGATAGGCCATCTGGGTGCCACCGCTTTGTCTATTTCTGCCGCCAAGAGACAATGTGTAAGCACTGTTGTGTTTCGGTTTGAAGGTCATTGAAGCCTGCGATAATTACTGGGAATTATGAGACTTAACATCTTATGTCTCTGGGTGACGAGCGCAGTTCAGTGCCATGCAGTAGTTTGTAATTCTAAGTTTTATGCGGTGTTGCCACTGTTTATGAGCAGGCGTGGCGCTTCCCATCAAGCGCCTCGCTGGTCTCGTCATTCAATAAAAAAAATTAAAACAAAATACGTATTTACGAAACGGAAGAAAATTAAATAACTTCCTCCTTTGTCAATATTTAAACATCGTTAATTAATTTCTCGTGTCAAGGTCATATTATCAAGAAACATTTGTGAATAAGAGAAGTCTTTTCTAAGACAACGTTCATGGAAAATTTAATTTCTTTATTAAATAAATACGACTTATTAGAATTTTGATTTAATATTTACTAGTAGGCCCGCCCGTGGTCTGAATTCTATAATTTCTGCTTGTAAAGTTGCGTAATTACACTTTTTTCGACATAATTAGAAAGAACTACTATATGCCTCGGTGGCGCAGTATACGTACGCGGTGCGACGGCTGTGTTGGGTTCGATCCCCGCAGCCGGTAAAGGGGATATTGGGTTTCTCTATCACGAAATGCTCAGTATTATCCCGAAGTCTGGAATTTGTATCTGGTATGGCGATAGGCTCGCCCCCTATAATATCTCGAGAAATAATGTTTCTGAACACAAGCATTAGATTCAAACAAGAAAACATTAGTAACCTGCATCGCTATTTAAAACGGTTAATGAAAACGATGTAAAAGGACACTTATTTGCATATGCTGTGGCAGTAAAAGTTAGCAAGGCGTAATTTTCTTCTTTCTCTTGTTAAATTATCGCTTTCGTAGTTGCTAGGTTTTCATTCTAAGGCGAGGGTTTGGTGCTAAATATTAGAATACAAAAACAAGGCGTTAATACGTCAGCTTCTAGTCATTTCGGCAAACTATTGTAATTTAGTTAATATTACTAATTACAGATATTACACTAACTCTACAGTTAGTATTTATCTTCATTAAATTTGTTGTGCCCTCAGCGCGGCTTACATGAAACCATGCCTAATATTTGAGTAAATTAGTAAGTTAGTAATTCATACATGATAATATATCTCTCAAGTTAAATTTATCTGTAGAATATCCTTATTTCATCCAATTGACACAACCCTTGGCGCAATAGGCGAGAAGCCGGCTGTGAAATAAGAGGTCATGGGTTCGATCCCCGCACCGACACAAATGTTTGCGTGATCCCCAGATATGTGTTTCGGGTGCGGGTGCAGTGCTTAAACACTGTTGTGTTTCGGTTTGAAGGACATTGAAGCCAGTGAAATTACTGGGCATTATAAGACTTAACATCTCATGTCTCGTGGTGACGAGCGCTGTTCAGTGCCATGCAGTGCTTTGTAATTCAAGGTTCTGTGTGATGTTTCTTCTGTTTATTCCATCATGCGAAGATCTTGCTCGTCTCATCCTTCAATCAAATAAAAAAAAAAAAAAAATTGTGTGTGTCGTGGGACACCAGGTAGGAACGAAGTTCCTTCGGCTAATGTAGAATCGACACAAATTGTAAAAAATACAAATTATCAACTAAAATAACAAAATATGTCTCTTTATTTTTGTTTGACAACATAAAATTACATAGAAATAGAATAGAAAAATAGAAATAAAAAAAAGACGTGTAGCACTCGGAGACTGCCGCGGTAAAGCTATTGTATAGCATTTTTATCAACTTATGTAATTATAAATAAAAACTTATTAATTTAGACTTAGACTGGCTACTAAACGGTGGACGGCCGTGTTCTATAATCAAAAATTCAAATTCAAATTTCAAACCGCGTCTACATTTCCAAATGTCATAAGTTTCACACCTATCTGTTTTATTAACGGAATTTCGACTTTAACTTTGTGTGCTAGATATCAAATTAAGTTAAAAAAAAGTCTCATTTAACGGTTTTATTCCACGCATTTTTTCCACGCATTTTTTCCACGCATTTTTCTTACGGTTTTACTATCACATTTTTTTCAGTTCGGTCACGCAGCGAAATCCCTATCCCCTCCAAGCCTGCCGTAAGGAACTTCGTTCCAATAAGGCTTGTATAAATGCTTCTTCACACTTCGAAGAAGTGGTCACTATCCAACCGGATATAAATATCCTATCGCCAGCAAAATATTACTCAACCATTGCAAAATAGGTCCCTAGTCCCATAATGCCTAATATTTCCTCAACGAAACATTTAATTAAAATATTTACATTTGCACAAGTAAGGAGTCCCATCAGTGCCGTCAGATATTGGTAAATAATCGTGTCATTGCCATTCATAGTACTATTCAATTTGATCAAAATTGTCCTCCCGAGGTCTGTGCCCTCTAGGTTTTTCTTCAATTCCAAATAAGAGAGTATTTTAATAAAACTAGCAAATAGTGTAAACAAATATAATCGTAGTATAGTCGTATATCCAAAAAATATTTAAATAAAGGTTATATCTTACACAAAACCTTTAAGGAACTATTACAAAACGTTCCTAATTTTTTTTTATAGCATAGGCCGGCAAACGAGCAAGTGGGTCACCTAATGGTAAGTGATCTCCACCGCCCATGTACACCTACCACCAGAAGAATCGTGGGCGCGTTGCCGACCTTAAAGGAAAGGGATAATTAGGGATTGGGAAGGGGAGGGGATTTGGGCTTCCGGATATCTCACTCACCGTACGAAACGCAGCAGTAAGCCGCTACTTTACGTCGGTTTTCTGTGAGACAGGTCGACCCGGTCGAGCCGGCCCATTCATGCTGCAGACAAAACTTTATACAGCGTGGCTCTATCACTCAAAAAGGTTCTAACTGACCAATATAAACTTAATGTTAGAAAACGTGCTGTAATAAGGCCTTTAAATTAGGTAATTATATCTTTCAAATCACTCTGCATGATATTAAAGACAGGCTAAAAAAAATCAAGTCCCTTTGTTTACAATAAATGCGAGGTCTATAGGAAAATACTTTATCGATAGTGATTACACAAAAAAATATGGAAAAATGCCAATCATCCGTCTGCCATCAATATTCATGAGGTCCACTTACCTCTTCATCGTTTCCTCTCAACGGATGACACTTCGCAATTGCCAAGTGATTAGTGAGTATCGATTATGAACGGGTCGTGGAACGGAATCCTTCTATTGTGTGATAATAGAAGGCGTTGTACTTTCGGCCAGTGACATTTATACAGCGTTGACATTGTTTTCGAACTTTAACTTTTTACTAGTTTTCCCGCGCGTTTTCATCCACATTATTGAATTAAAAGCTAGGATTCAATTATGGAATCAAAAATGTATATTCCCACATATTTTTTCTAAAAAATAAATAATAAATTTGAAAAAACTAACAAACAGGCTTTTATAGAAAACTCAACAAAAAATATATATCTTTTTAATAAATTTGTAGAAAAAATGTATTTTATTATTTAAAAAAAAGGGTGGGGTGCATGGTGTCAATAGTTATAAATATTTTATTGACAAATATGAGTAGAAGGATTATCATTTTGATAATATCTTATGAAGCACCCCACGCTTTTTTAAATACATTTGAATAATTTTTTTTTTTTTTCGAATTTATTTTCTATTTTTCTTAGGATTTTCTATAAAAGCGTGTTTTTTTAGTTAAACTATCATTTTAATATAGTTTGAGTAGCTAAGGAGGAAATTATCAACCACCTCAGACATTTCACAAGTGACAGTGAAAAAAGATCAGGTTGGGGGCAACCACTCAGCAAATTATTAATTTTCAATCGCTTCTTGCTGTTATTATCCACTAAATAATTCATATTATATGCAGGTGTTCATAATATGTTTATAAAACCTGTGCAGAGGAAAGTGCGACACATAGAGAAGTTACAATTGTTAGTGTAAGGGTTAGTGTACAATAGAGATTATTGACTATCGAAGTAGTATTTAGTAGTTGATAAAATATTTTAATGGGCGATCACAATTAGTTTAATATTTGTTATATTATCATATCTATTATCATAATAGTTTTCTTTCTGTCTGTTTGTTTGTCTGAGAAAAAAAAAGTTTGTGCTATTTCAATTTAATAGTCACTAATTTATGGTTTTTAAATTTATTTGTGTCAGTTTTTTTAATATTTTTGTGACGCACAAGTTGCTGTAAACGTCGAAGTATGAACCTTTCATCTAATATCACCATTAAGAGTGGAACATTATGTTAAAATTTAAACCAGACCTACTTTTAACTATACTTTCATGGATCAGAATTGATTAACTGAAAATGTATACGTTCTGTATAACAGTGGTACTAACCCGGTCGATCCGGACTACTTATGCTATAGATAAAAACATCTACAGCGTGTCTCTTTTACTCATATAATGTACATACGGTATCCTGTCTTCCATGCTTGTTTATTGAATTACATATTTCTATTTTTTAATAATAGTAATAAACCGAACAATCACACACATAGTCCTGACCCCACACTAGGTTAAACTTATATGGGCATCAGGAACTACGAGGGGCTTGCGGTCCCACGATATATAAATATTCAACAGATCAACGATTCATCTGGCATTACGAGTTCATTGCCAGCTGTACTCATTTACAATGAGTTGACCCACTTGTGCAAATCATAGGCAGAGCTGTATGTTCTATTCTTTAAAATGCCTACTTTTTCCACGTGTAAAGTTCCACACAACTCTCCGAGCTCAACCGTTTCATTTAACTTTGTTTCAATCCGAGACGCATATGTGTGTTGCTGAGTAAACAATTGTTTTTGTTTGAGGGCTCGTAAATCACTACGGGTGAGGTGAGATTGAGTTGTAATCATAGTGATATGCTTAATATTTCTATTATTCTTCCCTCTTCGGAGAGGGAAGAAGCAAATCCAGGGGCCTGGGACCGGACAGGCAGATGACAGATGCAGCAGCTTGGTTTAATTTGCACAGCATATATTTCAACGAACTTAAAGAGGAGTGATGGACTGGTCTTGAGTGGTAGACCCACTCTGTATACAGTTTTATCTACAGCATGAATGGGCCGGCTCGACCGGGTCGTTACCACTGTCTCACAGAAATACGACGTAAGGTACCGCTTGCTGCTGCGTTTCGTACGGTGAGTGAGATATCCGGAGATCCAAATCCCCCTCTCCTTTCCAATCCATAATTATCCCTTCCCTTTAAGGTTCGCAACGCGCCTATTTTTCTTCTGGTATTATGGGCGTACATGGGCGGTGCAGATCACTTACCTTCAGGTGACTCACTTGCTCGTTTGCCGGACTATGCTATAAAAAATCTTCCAATGAGCGATGGCGGTATTTGGTGTAAGTCGTACCTAATTAAATTTTTTATCCAAATCTTTAATATTCATACCTAGAGCGATCTAAATTCATATTAATTATGCTGACCACACGTATAGTTTTTTTTTATTTACCACAGTCTTTCAGCTTTTACTTGATCTATTATTTCTAAACCTAATAAATTCGGCTCAGCCGGATTACATTAATCACCAAAACCATCGTTATAAATCGATAAAAAAAAATCCACGATACATCATCTGGTTCCCAGGCCGCAAACCTTTCCTGCGAATTCATAGATTTAAAAGACTTGATTTATTCGGTTACTATATATCCAAAAAAGAAGGCAGATAAAAAACATAAAAAAATGATATTATAAAAATGAAAATGTTGCGATACGAAGAATCTAAGTAATCTAACTCTAAGAAATCTAGAGAATCGCTTAACAATTTCTGAACGTATTCTTATCTACACAATATACTTTATTACATTTTTAATAAACCCTAATACCAAAAACCCAAAGAAGCCACGAGTCATTCAACCCAAACTTCCCTTTATAGTGCCATGACCTTCAAAATTCATATATTATAAAGTGACCTTTCACCAGCCTGACCTTTGTCAATAATTCGTATGTATTTTTGTACGTTGAAGGTTGGCCCTTAAGTAAACATTAAGTTTCTCATGCAATGCCCTTTTCTTTGCTTAATTATACTTTCAACGTACTCATGTTCGAGGCTCGGTGTTGACCTTCCCGCAGACCCCGAATTCATGAATTGCTACAAAGGTGTAGTTTGGTTAGGTTTTAACAATCTAACGCAGTGTTTCCCAACCTTTTTTAGGCCATGCCCCACCTTGATAAGGATAAGGGCAGGTGGAAGAAGAATAAGAGTATACTTAGTTAAATGTGTTTCTCATATAAGTAAATGTTATGAGAAATAAATATACAACCTAAACCTATTTACAATTTTCCGTAGATAAGTTTCCTATTTTCGCTCACACGCCGTTACATCATATTTTAACCAAATTTTTATAGGACCCTCGAAGTAAACTCTATTGAAGACAAAAATGATAATATGGAGATATCGAGTAACATAAAAAAAACAAACGAATAGCTTACTCTTTTTTGAAGTCAGTTGATTATCGTAGTTAAGGTATAGAATCCTGAAATTAAACAGACGCCAATATCTTTAGAAAGACTTTTCTTTTTTTTCTCCGGTCTTATTGAAAGGCAATAAAAGAAATAAACAAAGCCTGCGCCCTTCGTATATAATTATTGTTGTAACGTACACTCCCTGGGTAAAGTGCCACGTACAATGACTCAAGTATAAATCTGAAATACATGGGAGAAATATTTTTAAAATTACTATATGGTCAACTTAAGGTTAAGAAATCTAAGAACTCTGACAATGATGCTATCTGAAATGATGATCTGTATTAATATGGATAATTGAAAAAACTGAGCGATAGCAGCAATACCACTTGCAGAGTCAGTCGTAACCGAGCATGGAAAATGTTTATACCTATGTGTCTTTGAGTCGATAAAAAAATGAAAACAAACCTTTTAATTGCCTTAATGTCGTGTTGCTCGCCTGATGGTAAGCGCAACGGTTTCCAATAAACAAGCAACGGAATTGTGAACTACAAAATAGTGCAGGGCACAAGACTGCGTTCAGTATCCTGAGACATTAAGACGTTAAATCTCATAATTCTCAATTTTACTGGCTTCAATATCATTTAAACCGAAACACAACAGTACTTATTGCTACTCAGCTCTCTAGCATATTTAGGTTCAAAATGGAAGACGCTTTAAACAAGAAGTGGTTTGGATGTGATTAAAGATGCCTTACAAAAGTTATCGTGTGAATGTCAATAGAAGAGGCTTTAGAGGACGCACGAAGAGAACCTACGCTAAACAAACAAATAATCTCCGAAAAGGGCAGGTCACAAGCACCCATAATCGACGTAAACGTATAAGATGCATGACCGCGGTAGAAGCATATGAGGTGTGTCTAAATCGTAGTTTATGGCACTCAATAGTCTCTGCCTATCCGTGGGATGCAGGCGTGTAAATAAATAAGTGCCCTGTTTAACTGAAAGTTGAGGAGACTGTACTGTAATGCGAGTCGATTTTTTCATTTAACGTATGAAAGAGGCACGAATAGTCTCGTCGCTATGACGGCGGGGTTTGCGAAGACTTTATAACATCTAGACACGAGCATTTTACGGTCCTTCTTTATCTTGATAGAGGTGAAGCGCAACGTTCTGTGGTGTTGCTCCTGTTTATGGGCAGGCATGCTAACCATCTGGCAAGTGACCTACTCATCTCGTCCTTCAGAAAATAAAAGACGTTTGTTATTAATTCGGATATGTTATAGAATATGAATAATGATATACTTGTTATGTAAGGACCCATCGCGCGATTTGATGACGCATTACAACACCTCGCCATCTACCAAGACTTCGCCGCTTCCCATCGAACCACCACATCATCAGGCCACCTGCATTCAGTGGAATTCGGTAGCACCTGCATCCCGTCATTGATGATTGCGAAACCAAAGATTATATCAGTTATCGTATTCCAATTTTAGGCACTCTTTCGTTCTAACATCGACGGGGGAGTCAACCTCTAGAATGTAGTATTTTAATTGTAACTTTTTATTAATTAAATCGTTTGTAAGAAATGAAATCGTATTTTTTTTGCATATTCAACGACGGCCCAAAGTAATTTACTCGTACTTACATGAAACAAAGCCCTAAATATAAGGATACTGTATAAGGTTTCAAGTACAGAGCACCGAAAACATTATCCCCTTCTAAAGGAATACGTAAATTGCCTAATTAATTATTAAGGCTTGAAAATCTAGCCTGTTTTTCACCTAATTTCACTGAAATCTTGATCAAATCCTACCGGGAAAACCAAGCAAATGGGGTAATTTAATGAAATAAAGGTTCCATTATGTAAACAATTATACCGCTGCTACAAACGCTTTTATGAATTTCTAACAAACGACTTCGGTAAAGATGGTTTGTTAAATTGAAAATAAAACTAATTTAAATGGATTTTATCGCGGTTTTTTATTTTCCGTTTAAATTCGTTTTGTTTCAATGAATAATAATAAATACACTCAACAGTCACATACATTGTCCCGACCCCAGATACGAGTCTTGTGTCGTGGGTATCAGGAACTACGAGAGACTTTCGGTCTCACAACACCCAGACCCCAAGACAAAAATCTGTGGATCACACAAATGTCCGTCTCGGTGCGGGGATCGAACCCGCGGCCTCTCGTTTTACAGCCGGCTACTCACCCGCTGCGCCACGGAGGCTGTCTGCGAATTTGCGTAAACGTAAGAAATCATTATGGTCTTTTAAATATTTTGGATCTACAATTTAATCGTATTTGCAACGCTGAATGCTTGCAAACTCATTATTTTTTGCCTTTAATTTATATTTGTTTTAGACTGCTACTAAGCCGAGATAATGCCAGGCAGAAAAATTAGGATTAGTTTGGATGACGAGATGAGTAGGTTATTCACCTGATTGTAAGCGATATGTCTGCCCATAAAGAGAGGTAACACACCATAGACCTTTGACAAAAATCACCTGAGCTGAGAATGAGAAATAAACTTGTACTACTGAAGCCCATACCTTTTATTTGATAGAATGACGAGACGAGCATCGCGCTCGCCTGGTGGTAACCGCCACGCCTACCCATAAACAGTAGCAACACCACACATAACTTTGTATTACAAAGCACTGCATGGCACTGAACTGCGCTTGTCACCCCGAGACATAAGGTGTTAAGTTTCATAATGCCCAGTAATTTCACTGGCTTTAATGTCCTTCAAACCGAAACTCAACAGTGGTTACACACTGTGTTGCTTGGCGGCAGAAAAAAACAAAGCGGTGATACCAACCCAGATGGCATCTCGCATACAAAGGGCCTACCACAATCTTACAGCGATCAAATAGTAGAAAACATAATTATAAATTTATAAACCCGTCACATCTATACATTGCCAATGTTTTTTCTTTCAATTATTATCGCTTGTCGTTGATTTCCTTTGTGGGTCGAGTGCTTATACGACCGACTTTAATGTATGTACTGTATACGCCCCGCGGCCTTACTTCATTGCTTTCTCATGCCTGTAGCAGTGAAGTTTGTTCAGGCGTTGGAAACTGGATTTTAGCCCACACAGCGCCCACGACATTTCCAAGTATAGGGGCAATAACTGAAATTACACAAACCCTCGACAATAAGAATAAATTTGTAATTTATAAATGGCTTTCATGAGATTTTTTTCAAGTATTGATTTCGGACCATGTCGATTATATCATATCATAAGATCCCGGGTATCATTGACCTTCACCCATCTGTTTACCGGAAAAGGTTTTTTTAAATTAATAAAACATATCCTTGACCATATTTTTTTAGGCAACCCTATTGGTATGTGTTCAGCAACACATTTTATACCCTAAGATATATTTTTCATCCGGTAAACAGATGGGTGAAGGTCGATGTTACCCGGGATCTTAGACCATATGAGATATAGAAAATTAAAATGTTATTATCTATCGGTACCTTCGTAAAAAAATACATTTCCTGACTTATTGAAAACTACTCGTAGTTCCTGATACTTATAAAAATGCGTCCATACTTCGATGTCATTTCTCCGCAAGACGCGTTGCTGTCACACGTACTTGTTACGCGTAATGTGTATGATTATCATAACATGCACTGCGTGATTTTGCCGTGAACGTAAACAAAAATTATATACCATGTCGAAATATTACGGGGTCTCAGAGCCAAAGGAGTCTCTAGCCCATGTAGCGCCCGTGTGCAATCATTACCGTAGCACCCTCTAGTAAGTGCGCGATCAAAATGGAATAGACCTAAAATGTAACACTATTTGATCAAATAGTGCTCTCAAAAGTATCGCCGCCCGCCGGCACGTGTAAGGGCGGTTATCCTAACCTTGGAAAGCGCATCTTTGACCGCGCCGCTCTCAAAAGCACCGCTGGCACGTGTAAGGCGGCTATCCTGACCTTGGATAGGTAATTTTATTTTTTTATCCTGGCTCAGCAAAGTGACTACGCTACACCTGATGGTAAGTGTAGCGCAATCCAAGAATAGTGTCGACCAACGATAAACAATGTGTCCATCGTAGGTCGGCAAGATCATGCCGGCCTGCCAAAGGGCCAAGGGGAGGGGAAGGAAAAGGGATGGGAAAAGGGTTAGGATCAGGGGGCAAGCCCCTATGGGAAGAACCGGATATACACTGCCTAACCCTGGAACGCGACCCACACAAGGTGGGCCACTATAGCAGGTTTTAGCACCAGTGTACGGTGGTCGCTATCCGGTCGGATACAAGTATCCTCCCACCAGCAATTAGTTTGTTTCGCGCATTTGTTAAAGATATTATGTGAAACAGAACATATAAGACGGGCGCAGGTGCATTTGAAAATGGCCGCCCAGCGTGTGAGTGGAGCTCTGCCGATGCCCCTAGAACGCTGCGCCCGTGTGCACCGCACACACACCACACCCGGTAAAGACGCCTCTGCTCAGAGCCATTAGCAGAGACATTCAGTCATAACATTTAACAACAGTCCACAATTAACGAGCTTATCACGCATTTTTGTCGCAGTTACGGCTCTCGGTGCGGAGACGCACTTTTTTTTTTTTTTTTTATAGCATAGGCTGGCAAACGAGCAAGTGGGTCACCTGATGGTA
The DNA here is from genome assembly GCA_949126905.1 of Amorpha juglandis. Lineage (NCBI taxonomy): Eukaryota > Metazoa > Arthropoda > Insecta > Lepidoptera > Sphingidae > Amorpha > Amorpha juglandis. The sequence continues at coordinate 5,213,715 of OX421386.1, read as the reverse complement.
AGTGATCTCCACCGCCCATGTACGCCCATCACTAGAAGAATCATGGGTGCGTTGCCGACCTTAAAGGAAAGGGATAATTAGGGATTGGGAAGGGGAGGGGATTTGGGCTTCCGGATATCTCACTCACCGTACGAAACGCAGCAGCAAGCCGCTACTTTACGTCGGTTTTCTGTGAGACAGTGGTAACGATCCGGTCGAGCCAGCCCATTCATGCTGTAGACAAAACTGTCTACAGCTTGGCTCTACCACTCGGAGCTTGGCTCTACCACTCGGGGCTTGGCTCTACCACTCGGAGCTTGGCTCTACCACTCGGAGCTTTAAGGCAACTTTAAGGCAGCGGACTCGAAGTCAGCGGCAAGCGGCGGCGTCGCGGGAGCGGTGCGTTCAAATGCATAGATTTAAATGGACAGCGGCGCAGCGCGGGCGCGAGGAGCGACTTACGAGCGGCGCGCGCCAGTCGAGCGGCAACTGCGCGTCTGCATTGCCGTAGTGCTGTGTATTTTCAAAAATGCCCGCCGACGTGGTGGAGCAAATTATTTCAATGATTTTTTATATACACCATATTCACATCAATTTCGTTCGCAAATAGACACTAATTTCTCATAGTACAACACTACGCCGCTCTAGAGCCACGCGATGCGCCCGCTGACTTCGAGACCGGGTCTCCGCCGATCCCGCGCCGCCGCCGCCGCCGCCCCGTACCCGCTGACTTCGAGTCCGCGGCCTAAGACTTGCATCTCAGTCGGGCTCAGAGCGCTGTTCAGTGTATTTAGAACTAATCATAAGAATCCCAGATAAAGGCATAATAACACTTAGTAATTGCGATAACTCTATCTAGAGAAGTTTATTTTCTCTCAGTTTTGATTCCAAAGCACTGAAACCTAGCTTTGGAATCAGATCGCAATAGGAAAAGGGATGTATAATAATATAATCATAGGCCGGATATGACGTGTCCAACCTATTGTTTCCTGCCGAGGTTCTTGATATAGTAGTTCCTGTAGGTATGGTGGTTTCACACGGTTCCATTTTAGCTGCTCAACTGCAAAATCGAATGCGATGTGGACCGTCTGAACAGCCTTCCAATCAAATTGAACAACAACAAACCCGCTTTGTTGCCTGAAAACCTTCTTCACATTAACGGGTCGATCCACTGTGATTGCGAAGAGACGTTGTGTTGTGTCTTTCTTTATTATTGGGAGTATTCCGAGGAATTGTTTGGATTAATCCCAGCTGCCAAATTCCACCACTATACATAGTAAGTTGGGATTCATCTGCACTACTTTGATGGAAGGCACTTTATATCGGTGCAATTTGCACAGTTTCTTTGCGCGAGCGCCGTGCAATGGCCTCGTAGAAGCAGCTTTCATTTGCGGTATTTTCAGAACCATATGACATGGGTTCAAACAAAATCACCTATTCTTTTTTGAAAGGCCGGCAAGACACCAACAATTCGTCTGGTACTGTAGGTGATCCGCTTGCTAGTTTACCGCCTCGTCCATAAAAACAACGATTTTCGTTATACTAATGTATATGATTCAGAGAGCATACACCACTGACTTTTCTAAGTTACGTGTATATTAATTTTTAATTGTCGCTTGCTTTAACGGTGAAGGAAACATCGAGAGGAAACCTGCATACCTGAGAACTCGATAAGATTTTCGAAGGTATGTGAAGTCTGCCAACCCGCATTAGGTGGTGGACTTAGGCGTAATTCCTCTCATTCAGTAGAGGAGGCCCTTGCCCAGCAGTGGGACGTATATAATACAGGGCTAGTAAAAAAAATATGATTCAGACATTTTAGTATTTACTTTACACATTGTTAATATAAGCAGCTCTTAGTGTCTCCTTAGTTTCGTGTCATTTTGCCGCCCCAAGAGACGTGGCTGTCACATGTTCATACTTTTTACACTGATGTGGACGGGTGTTATAATGCGCTGTGTCATTTTACCACGGGTCTCTGAACGAATCTCGGTGGCATTGGTCATTTGAAAAGTATTTGAACATTTAAAACACATTTACAATTTAGTTACGTGGTTTCGCCATAGTCTCACCTCTCGGTGCGGTTTGATATAAAAATTCAATATGTTATGTAAATCAAGTTTAGAATCAATCTGCATTTCAATAACAAAAGGAAAAAAGAATATATTTAAAATAACATAAAAGAAAAGTCTTTGTATACTCTGAAAACAGATGTAAAAATTCAAATAAGAAATTGGTAAAACTGTGTAAAACGCTCGGATTTTATAAATACACGGACGAATGGATACACCGAATTTATTATAGCTTATTTGACTTCGAAACGATGAAATAACGCCAAAGGACAAATCACTATGTACTTTTACGACGAACGAATCCAGTACTTTTTAACTGACTTCAGAAAAGAAATACGTTGACAATCGCCTGGGTTTTAAGCGTATCTTAAAGAGCAGATCATGGGTCACATGATGGTCGGTTGTATCCACCGCCCATGCCAGAAAAATCATCGACACGTTGCGGACTTATTTAAAGCGATTATCTTAATGAAGTAACTGGTATTGAGAGGGGGTGGGGATCAGGGCCTCCGAATATGTCACTCACCGTTGAAACGGAACACAGCTTGTATGCTACTTCTCGTCGGTTTTCTGTGCAGTGGTAATAATCCTATTGAAGCGGCCTACCTCTACTGTAAATAAAATTGTCTACATCATTGCTCCACCACTTGTCTTTGAACATCAGAATTACACGGGGTTGACGAAAAACAGCACGAGTAAGCTGACTATGGCTATAATCTGTCGAAATTTCTACAGTAAGATTTCCAGAGGCCCCAAATTTATTTCTATGTTCTCCAAAACTTTTGTAATTCGAGGTCTGTCGTCGCATTTTCGGTTTTATTCTTATTTCTAAGTTCATTTCCAGCGTAAAGCTGACCTATTTACACGTAATCGTTCCGAAGGGCGCGTCTCTCAATATCAACCTATTTTTAGAACAATGTACACATACAAGTTTCTACGTGGGATGCGTAGTTAGTGCTGCTTCAATAAACTAGCTATCGATAGAAAAGATAATTGACACTCCATTATTTCTACTGACGTATCGTAATTAGATGTCTCTAGCCAACTTTGTTTAGAGATTCAGCACACATTTTTTAATTTCTTTTGTGGTATCGTGATCATAAATTCGAGTGTTTAATAATAATATTACTAGACCTGCATTATACACATCCCGCTGATGGGCACTGGCCTCCTCTGCTGAATGAGAGGGGTCGGGTTTTAATCCACCACGCTGGCCAAGTTCGGGTTGGTAGACTACATATACCTTCGAAATTCTTATGGAGATTTCAGGTTTTCGCTAAGGTAAGCTATAAATTACAATTAATACAGACGTAACTCAAAAAGTCAGAGGCGCATGCTTTAGGGGTTGGTTTCGAACCCACGATTTTCGTCTCGACAGTCCGTACCGCTCCCCGTTGAGCTGTCGCTTCCAGGCACTTCGATTGTACAGTTGTTTAAAGATACCAAGGTGATTTTATAGGTACGTGCTTTACACAAAGAATGGAGACAGTTGAAGACAAAAAGAGAGACTGATACGACAGTGGAATTTTTAATAATAATAATAATGTGCAGATTTCTGTTGACCGGCAGCGACAAGGTCACCGACTCTAAAGAGATCTATAGAAATTGTTATTTAACTTCTCGGTCTTACTTTATTTAAATCGGTTTTTAAATTTTTTAAATATTTATTTTAAAGAATATTGCGCGCACGGACGCATGCGAAATTAGGCACACTGAAAGTTTATAATATGGAGAAGCAGTACGGTAAGCTATTTGTATAGATATTATTCTGTAACAAAAAAATATATATTAAAACATTCACTGATTACGCTTACACTGCCAATGTCTGTATGTCAAATCTATCAGCTGACGTAATAGAAGAAAATTCAAAAAATTGGTCGAGTTTCTACCACTACGCGACAAACTTTGCTGGTGGTAGAATTCATATCCGGCCGGATAGCGACCACCGTACACATGGTGTTAAAATCTGCCATAGTGATCCCCACGCCTTGTGTGGATCGCGTTCCAAGATCAGCCCGGGTATATCCGGTTTTCCCGAGGAGATTGGGACATGATTTGATGGTTGGTTGGGACATGGGTACATCCTTGTATTACTGTGCCTGTATCGGTAATCCGCCTATCCTGTCATAGGCCCCTCAATTTGCTTCTTCCCTCTCCAAAGAGGGAAGAAGCAAATTGTATAAATATATAGGCCGGCATGTCTCTGGTGACCACTGATAAACTCATTGTTTGTCGGTGGTCGCTAGTTTTTTGGACTGCACTACACTTACCATCAGGTGTATTGCAGTCACTTTGCCGTGCCCAAAAAAAAAACAACTAGTTTTAACAAATGGCCTTAAAATATCATAATTAAGTTTTGAGACATATTTTTATATAACTAAACTTGCTCAAGTTATAATTTATTTTATGTATTTTATTTTATAAATAATTTAACTTAAGTCAATATACGTAAATTAACCGTGATTAAAATTTAATTAGACACTTTTACCTTTAAGTAAAAATATGCTTTAAATTGTCTTGTTCACGTAATTCTATTCTATTGAAAAGGTAAGAACAGCTAGTTATGATAGTTTCTAAACTATAAATTAATGTTGCTTCTTTGTTATGATTTAGCAGTCTTTTACAAACTATTTGGATGTCGCAACAACAACATAATAGGTTCATTTAATCTAATTCGTAGTATTTTACCTAAGTCAAGATTATCCCCTAGTCTCGTTATCTAAAGCTTATAAAAGAAGTAATTCATCAACATCATCAGCCACAGGACGTCCATTGCTGAACATTGGCCTCCCCCAAAGATTTCCAGACTGACCTGTTAGAAAAAGCCATAAGTGCTGTTTAGTTACCTGTTTGAAGAAGTAATTATTCCATAAAAAATAATTTGGATATGCAGTTTGATAGAAACTGTGGGAATCACGCTAAACCTCCAATAGGAGATGATATAAATTGATAAGAATTAACTTTACTTTACTTACTTTGCAAGGTGGTAGGTCCCTAGTATGCGAGAAGCCGCGTGGTTTGGAACTTTGAGTTACAAAGCACTGCATGGCACTGAACTGCGCTTGTCACCCCGAGACCTAAGATTTTAAGTCTCACAATGCCCGGTAATTTAACTGGCTTCAATGTCCTTCAACCCGAAACACAACAGTGCTTGTACTTGTACTTGTTGGCGGCAAAAATAGACAAAGCGGTGATACCAACCCAGACGGCCTCTCGCATACGAGGGACTACTTGAGTCCCTTAATATTAACTTAAGAAGTCTTTATTTTCAATAAAGATAGAAAATCAAATAATTTGAATACCCAATTCCTAAACTAATATACTCGTAATAATACTTAAAAGACAAACGAAAATATGATGTAACGATATTGGAAAACTTTTTTATTTGAGTTGGGAATTGTAACAGTGTTTTACTTATTTCGGAATTATGTCAACATTGACCTAAATATCATTCACTATAAGTATTACATTTTGGTTTTTTTTTCATCCCAGTACGGCGTAGTGACTACTAAACAAAGGTGCTCGTTATATACGATTGAAGATTAAAATAGCAGTTTAAAGATTATAACACAAACTTGCTATTACTTTTACTGTTATTTGCGTACTAGTAAGAAAATAAATAAAAAGAAATAATTGGGTAATCCAGAATGATCAACAAGATAATTTGATATATTTGAGTCTCTCAAAAAAAAATATATATAAATTATATATATTGTAGGTTTTTATTTTGTTAAACGTTACATAAATCGTACACATTTGCTTTTTCTTATCTGTGAACGGCAAAGTGACTACACTACACCTAAGCGTAAGTAGTCGTAGTAAGCGTAAGTAAGCGTAGTGCAATCCAAAAAACTGGCGGCCACCGACAAACAATGAGTTTATCGGTGGTTACCAGAATCATGCGCGCCTGTATAAATGCTCCTTTCATCTTCGGGGAGGTTGCTAGATTTACCTCACCTACCTTACATTTCCTAAATATACCAACGTATATACAATATACCACGTCGCTTATTACCTACTATTTTACACAGCGGTTTGTTTAAAACAGCGAAATAAGAATTTACAAAATCAAATCAAAATCTTGTAGACTAAGAAAGCGCTTCATTATGACAGGTCAGGTACAGAACATTTGTCATGATAATAAGACTAACTTAAAATTATGAGAACTTTGGAATAACCGCCGTGCAGTAGGATTGGAGGAAAAGGCACACCAACAAGCATGGGTAGAGCACCAGAGCGTCGAAAAATTGCGTCTGCCGACAGTGGCTGGTGGGAGGATACTTGTATCCGACCAGATAGCGACCAACGTACACTGGTGCTAAAACCTGCCATAGTGGCCCACCTTGTGTGGGTCGCGTTCCAGGGTCAGCCAGTGTCTATCCGGTTGTCCCCAAGGGGCTTCCACCCTGATCCTAACCCTTTTTCCATCCCTTTTCCTTCCCCTCCCCCCCTTGGCCCTTTGGCAGGCCGGCATGATCTTGCCGACCTACGATGGACACATTGTTTGTCGTTGGTCGACACTATTCTTGGATTGCGCTACATTTACCATCAGGTGTAGCGTAGTCACTTCGCCGAACCAGAAAAAAAAAAAAACCCAATTATGAAGGTACCAGCTAACCTCGAAATTAATTTCAGGTAACGCAAATAACTCTCTACCCTTTTCTTATTATTTCGGGTGTAGGTGTTTTAGGACCGCAATGGACCACAGTTTCTTAGAAATCATCCTAGTGTGGGGTTAGGACTATGTGCCTAATTTTATTTAATTTCGTCGACCTCATCTTTGTCCCTGCGGCTAGATAGAGGTCAAGAGCAAACCCATCGTTAATAAAAAATTTAGCCTGACTGGTTTTAAGGTAAATTAAATAAAGCTAGTGATTTTAATGATGTTACAAATTTACCATCCATTTTACCTCCATTAGTTTCATATTACAATTCGGTAATACCAAAATAAACATAAGACATTTAAGAAGGGTCCAACGAACGAGATTTTCTAACCTGAGCCGGTATTATCATAAATAATGGTATTGTAAGGGATACCTTTCCATGACCCCTATATTGTTTTAAAATAGGTGATTTATGTATTAGGTACAAAAAATTAGTTTTTTTTGGAATAATCCGTAATATAATATAGTATTGTATTACATAACATAAACATCAACAACAGTGATCTCAGCCCCTTTTTTTTGTTTCATTGTTGGATGCAATCGATTGATTGATGCTTGATTTATAATTTTTGGCGACACATTTTTTTTTAATATCCTCCTCACATAAATCACAAAAAACTCACTACTTTTTGCTTAAGTTCGACCCAACAATCTAAACGTTTACAACCTCTGTGGCGTGGTAGGCTAGTAGCTGACTGTGAAGCGAGAGGTCGCGGATTCAATTCCCGCATCGAAACAAATGTTTAGATCAGAGGTTCCCAGACTCTTTTTCTCATGGACCACTTTCAAAATTTAACTGGTTCCGGTGGACCCCCTGTAGCTACATTTCTACCATATTCCCAAAACTCGACAATAAAAATCTTCGAGCTTCTTAAAATATTATCTGCCTACATTGATAGGTTCTTCACTACCGAAAGCCGATAAATTTTCGTGGTCCCCCGCTTACGAATTGTGAACCTCTTTTTTTTGTCACGACAACTAGACCCCTGTCGAGCCTCCTGTGGACCCCTGGGGATCCACCTGGACCACTTTGGGAACTCATCGTTTAGATGATCCACAAGTATTCGGCTCCGGGTGTTGTGGGACCGCAAGTCCCTCGTTGTTCTTGATACCCAAGACACAGGTCAAACCAATTGGAATTCTTGTGTTCTTGTGTTACTAAACATCTGAATCTGTTGTGAAATTATTAGAATTAACTCGTTCTAAAACAAATTTGACCCTCACAATGAAATAAGACACAGTTATATAAGAATTGGGCGAAAACTACAAGCCTCAGCCCTCTGGTTTTGTTAGATAACATAATACAGCATTATCTCGCTTCAAGATGTTGCATAATTCATACAAATATTCAGTGAGTTCGGGGAAAAAGCTTGCACTAGCAGCTTTAAGGTTTGTAATACGATTCGCTTACCAAGAGATAACAGCTTTTGATAACTTCATAAGCAAAAGCTTTATAAGTTGTAGAAACAAGTGTCTACATTCTTTTCTCTTTTTTTCCGCGGGGTAAATTTACCAATACCTTCTCAACTTCGGTGGAGGATGGTTATGCTGGACTCATGAGCATTCCGAGTCAGTTGTATGGACCTGAACGATCGCTGGATCGCGTGGCAAACCAAATCCCTATGCTGTTATTAAATACCAATTAATAATCCTGAAGAAGTTGCAAAATCTCTTTCAACTCCTCTAGAAGTTATCTTTGTGTTGCAGTATACTTATTATACACATGAAACTTTTTTTTTTAATAATTACACCCAACAGTCACATACATAGTCCGGACCCCACAGTAAGATACGAGTCTTGTGTCGTGGGTGACTCACAACACCCAACACATATGTGCTCTCAGAGGGACTTCATCATCATCATCATCAGCCACAAGACGTCCACTGATGAACATAGGCCTCCCCCAAGGATTTCCAGACCTGTTGGAAGCAGCCTGCATCCAGCGATTTCCTGCAATCTTTATCAGGTCGTCTGTCCACCTTGTAGGTGGAAGTCCAATAAAATAATAATATCGCAGAACCGATAATCGATGGGACAGAAAGGTTCTGGAATGGAGGCCACGTACTGGCAAGCGCAGAGGGACTTGCCAATGAGTAATTAAAAAGTAAGTTTACCTTTACCTGGTTACCTGGTACTACGAATGTTTAAAAGTGCGTCTACATTTGTGACATTGTGACGCACCAATACTCCTTGTCCATATCAGATACGCGGTACAAAGACGTAAGTGGAGGACTGTCAAATGACGTTAACAAGAAGAAAATAAAAAAGAAATATTAAACATCCTACTAGACTTCCTGCTACTATAATAAATGTGAAATTTTAGATGTTTGTTAGGCAATCACTTTTATGCACATATATTTACATGCCTATAAAAATATGGTAACAAATAATATTACAACAAAAATATATAAAATAAACATACTTGAACTTAAAGACCCTTAATGCGTCGAAATGTTACAAATGTAGATATTCCTCTAGATCTCCCGAGTAAAATAACGTAAGTAACTATTGCAATAAATTACAAAATACCTTAGTTGGCTATAAATTTTCTTAATTGGTACACGTACTTTTAAACCCTTAAAATTACGTAAAACTTTGTACTTTCAAAATATATCAATTTTAGGGATGTGATAATGAATGTTATGCTTGAATTAATTGGGCTCGTGTTAATAATAATATGTTAATTTAAACATACTTCAATAAAGTCACTTAATTAAGAAACAATATTCTGTAGAGAGAATATTGTCAGCATTGATTAAACTTTATCTTTTATGGTTAAATAATGGTAATAAGAATGGTTATGAGTGGTAGAGCCACGCTGTAGACAGTTTGTCTACAGCATGATTGGGCCGGCTCAACCGAGTCATTACCACTGTCTCACAGAAAACCGACGTAAAGTGGCGGCTTGCTGCTGCGTTTCGTACGGTGAGTGAGATATCCGGAGGCCCAAATACCCCTCCCCTTCCCAATCTCTAATTATCCCTTTCTTTTAAGGTCGGCAACGCGCCCATAATTCTTCTGATATTGTGGGCATACATGGGCGGTGGAGATTACTTACCATCAGGTGACCCACTTGCTCGTTTGCCGATCTAAGCCATAAAAAAAAAGTGAATATATTAGTATGTATCGAATTAAAAAGACAATTTTGCTGGCTTGAATTATCTAGATTGCCCATAAATCTAATGCTACCTCCACACGCTTGCCCAACCGACTTGCCAATGCAATCGGTTGGCTATTTTGCCAGTGTTTGCCACTAGTTACCTTTGATTTGTGTGAAAAAACAACCTTGAAATCTAACCCGTGGCCAACGCTTGCACACCCATTCCACGTGTTGGAATCTGTAACCGCTGGGCAGGCATTTAGATACAAGGTGGTAGGTCCCTCGTATGCGAGAGGCCGTCTGGGTTGGTACCACCGCTTTTTCTATTTCTGCTGCCAAGCTGACAAGCTGCTGCGGTTTGACAGACATTCAAGCCAGTGAAATTACTGGACATTATGAGACTTAACATCTTATGTCTCCGGGTGACGAGCGCAGTTCAGTGCCATGCGGTGCTCTGTAATTCAAAGTTCTGTGTGGTGTTTCTTCTGTTTATGGGCAGGCGTGGCGCTTACCATCAGGCGAGCATGTTGCTGGTCTCGACATTCAATCAAATAAAAAAAAGATACGCTATATCACTCCTGGTTTCCTAAATTAATAGTGTTATTGGAAAAGTTTAACAAAAACACGCGCCGAAATGAAATCTCTTTCTTTTTCAAAGTTAATAAAAGGCCGAATGTATTAAATAAATTCATTACACAAAAAAACCGCGCAGTTTCTTCGAAGTTATTGAAAAGCCCAATAACATTGCACCTGTTGAGATAGCGCTAACAAAATTTATAAAATTTTACATAATAAAAATAAAATGACAACCTTCAACGGATTTTGGAGCAAAGTTGTGGGTTCTCGGTTGATTTAATTGCGTATTATGTTTCCATTAGCGTTAATAACGAGACCATAGCATAGCGTAAGGTATGGTTAGCTTCACGCCTGCCCATAAACTAAAGCAACACTGATCAAAACTAGGAACAATGAAGTACTGTATGGTACTGGATTACGTTCGTCACCCCGGGACATAAAAAAGCATAATTTCATAATGCTCAGTAATTTTACTGACTTACATTTTTATCGAACCAATGTTTCATTGTACGAACTTATATTTTCAAAGCTGTAAATTAAGACAAGAAACAATTCATTTATATTTTTAGTTTATTGTCTTAATAATTTGCTTTACTACTCAACTATGGGTTCCATATATACTAATATTTAGGTTCACTGTCGAGACAGTACGGTTAAGTACGCAAAAGACAAACACACACAAACACACACAACTTACCCCACTCACAAACACACACAACTTAGAAAGGCGCAAAATACCATAATTGGTTTAAAACTCTTTGACGGGCTCCATAGGATGCTTATTTCTGAGTGGTAAAACCACGCTGTATACAGTTTGGTCTACAGTGTGGCTGGGCCGGCTCGACTCGTAATCATTGTCTCACAAAAAACTTACACAAAATAGGGGCTTGCATAAAATGACGAGGCGAGCAAGTCGCTAGCGTGATGATACGCGCCACGTCTGCCCATAAACAGAATTTAAATTGAATTACAAAGCACTGCATGGCACTGAACTGCGCTCGTCACCCCGAGACATAAGATGTTAAGTCCCATAATGCCCGGTAGCTTAACTGGCTTCAATGTCCTTCAAACCGAAACACTTTGATGCTTACATACAGTTGCTTGGCGGTAGAATAAGACAAAGCGGTGGTACCAACCCAGAAGGTCTCTCGCATACGAGGACCTGCCTTGTACTACCAACTTGGATTTATCCCTCATTATGATGGACTTCTGGGCTATTCGTAAATTATCATACACATAAAACCCATTATCTCAAAAACTCGTAGAAAAATCCGACGTCAGATCATGGATTACAATGGAGACATATTGAACTGAACGGATCACGCGGAATCTAATTTAAATTCAGTACCATTGGTGCGGCACGCTGTCTGAATACCTTCAGCCGATATACATACCTAGTATTTACCTCGGTGGTTAACTCATTTCAGTATGGTTAAAGATTTCTTGAGGATTTCTGTGGTAGCTCTGTTGTGTGTAAAATTCGAACAGAGTACGCGACGGTAAAATGAGACTGCGATGTAGCTGAACCTAACACTGAAAATGGAAAAATAAAATAAGTTTTAACAAAAGTTAAAAACTTGACCTCAAAATATAAAACTGAAAAGTTATAATAAACAATTTCTATAGTCGGTGCAATTTGAATTGTTATTACGTTAAATAGCAAACATATCAAAAATATTTCATCTGTTTATAAATTCATCTTCAATGTGATTGGATATTGTTGTAAATCCGATCAGACATTCGCAGCAATTCAATGACAAATGTAAATAATTCTCGGAACAGTGACTTTCCCACGGAACCTTCGGTTTCGCGGAATCCACGTTAGGAATCGATATTGTACGACATACACGAGAATATAATAGAAAATTGAAATGTGGCCGCGTCATAAGATTCTCTTTTCAAACTGTATGATCTGGCATCGTAAATAAGAGTCAATTGTGTTTACTCTTAGGGTTTTTACACTCCCTCGTGTCAAATCCTGTGAAAGATTACCAAATAAAAAAACCGTTTATGTGTTTGTTGGTGTTCTATGCGTTCGCGCATTGTTTATTTGATTGCTTTGAAGATTTTTACAGTTGTTGGGGCTTGCCAATTTTTAGACGTCCGAATCTTTAGAAGATTTTTTTTTAAACTTGCTTTTTGATATTGATAATATTGTGTCACACTATCTCCTAATCTATGGATAAACAGAATCATACAAGGAGCTGGAGGCAAAAACTAGTTTAAAGTAAAACATCAAATGTGAAATTCACAACACCTATTATGAAATTTAGAACTGTGAATGCAAAGTCTGCAAAGTTTTTCGTTTATTTATTAAATATTCCAAAATGCGCCGAGGTACTCTTAATTTTTTTTTTTGTGCTAAAATTTATAAGAAAGTGGTTTAATAAATTTATGAAGTTGAAATTAAATATTTTCATTAAAGCCATTTGTTCTGCTTAATACGACAGTAATTTATATAAAGTAAATTTTAATAAAGAGTTAAAGTAATTTCAATTTATTTTGAGACAGTGAATAAAAGCAATGTAATTTGCTTACTTTAAACTGCGCAATGAAAAATTATAACAGACTGAGACATTAACTTACTTTTTTTTAAATTCAGCTGCATGTTTTATTACGTAACTCCTGGACCAGGATCAACAGTGGCACGCATTTTTCTTGACACCGAGCAGTGAAGCTGGGTAAGTCTCTGGGAATGCCTTAACGTCTTTAGCATGTCTGCTGGTGGAAGGATACTCGTATCCGACCGGATAGCGACCACCGTACACTGGTGCTAAAACCTGCCATAGTGGCCCACCTTGTGTGGGTCGCGTTCCAGGGTCAGCCTATGTATATCCGGTTCTCCCCAGGGGGCTTGCCCCCTGATCCTCACCCTTTTCCCATCCCTTTTTCCTTCCCCTCCCCCTTGGCCCTTTGGCAGGCCGGCATGATCTTGCCGACCAACGATGGACACATTGTTTATCGTTGGTCGACACTATTCTTGGATTGCGCTACACTTTCCATCAGGTGTAGCGTAGTCACTTTGCCGAGTCAGGATAAAAAAAAAATGTAATGCATGTAGTATATGCATGTCAACTTTTATATACGATTTGATGTTTTTTAAACACTTAGTGGCTAAATACAATTCAAGGATTGCTGTGCAAGTGTACCGAGCCCCCGTATTCACAAACACTATTATGAAGTCTCAAAGTGTCCACAAACGCATAGCGGCGACTTCTGTACACGTAATTGGTCTGTTTTTGGCGCTAAACACAAACAAACCTTTCTCTCAACGTCATTAGTTAGTTTTTGGCGCCAAATAAAAACAGACCAATCACGTACACAGATATCGACCTTAGCAAAGAGGTCATTTGAGTGTTGTTTATAAATACGGGCGTAGACCCCAAGTGTTGAATTCTGTGTACATGATTGGTATATTTTTATTTAGCGCCAAAAAATAACCAATGACGTTTAGAGAAAGTATAAAGTATAATGTCAACCATTAGGAGACATTACAGCCCTCAACGGTCAGCAGAATTATACCGGCCAGAAGATAAAGCGAGTAATGAAAGGCAGGTCGAGCCTCATGCACACGAAATTGGTTTTGAGTCAAAATGTCGCAGAGCCTTCTGCTTCTCATATGACTGAAATTTAATATCAGTGCATACCTTCTGACATACCTGAAGGTACCTGAATATGAAATTCATAACCTGGGTAATAACAGTTAACAAAGATCGATACGAGGTTCCTGCAGAAAATGCTATTAGTTTTTTATTTAATTGAATGACGAGATGAGCAAGGCGCTCGCCTGATGGTCAGCGCGACGCCTGCCCATAAACAGAAGCAACACCACACAGAACTTTAAATTACATAGCACTGCATGGCATTGAACTGCGCTTGTCACCCCGAGATATAAGATGTTAAGTCTCATAATGCCCAGTAATTTCACTGGCTTCAATGTCCTTCAAACCGAAACACAAACATTGCTTACATACTGTTGCTTGGCGGCAGAAATAGAGTAGTGACTTTTTTTAATCTGGTTGTCATAAATTGTCTAAAAGTTGAAAAGAACTAATGTGACAAAGTTTAATTTCAAGTATAATGTTTCTGTAAAGTTTTAAATTAATCTTACAAAGATATATTCATTGTTTGCTGAACAAATTGGTGGTAGTGGTGGTGGTATTTATGTTTATTAAGTTTGACCTTTATATCTGTGTGTTTAAGTATGTTTAAGTATGTATGTACATAACTATCTATGGAATTGTAACGCTTATATAGATGCGTATGCGTGTATATGCAATAACACCACATCAAGTAAAAATGTAGATATTAATTTTATTTTAGTAAATTCAATAATTTAAATCAAGTTAAAAGTTCTATTTGGCATTATCATTAATCGGAAATGTTTATTATAAAATACGGAATTTAATCTACTTTAATCTAATGAATTTAGCAAACTAAAATCAATATCTTAATTTTTATTGGACGTGGGTTCAAATGATACTGCGTATTTGCATCCATATAAGAATCATCTTCATCCTTTTTTGAAGGCTGGTTAAATGAAGGTGACCCATAGCTAAGTTAAAAGAACATCTATTTAGTAATTCAAAAGTTATAGATGTTTTTCTAATAGGCATTGAGTGTTTTAACAGTGAGTTTATTAATTCATCTTAAATAAACCTACTTAAAGAAAACTTACGTTCCCCAGACACTTTTTTTTTTAGTGTGGGGCTCTATGCCCCACTCTCGTCCCTCTGATATTATTATTCAGAGATTTTCCCATCTGTAAATTCTCTACATCTTTTATTAGAAAAAGCCCATAATTATGCAATATAAAATATATAAGGTAAAAAGACCCCACAGACTCTTTGAAAACTTGTATTCGGCGTCATCCTAATAGCGTACCTTCATGATATCGGAGTTGTTAAGAAAAAAAATCTTAAAGTCAATAAAAAACGGGTTAGTTTTAAAAATGTCAACATTTTATTCATAAATCAGTATAAGTACTTACATTCACTTAAATCTAAACAGTTTACAGTACAAAGACTAAAGTATCGTTTACGCCAAAATATGTCTAATCTCATACAAAAATATTAGACTCTCGTCCAACCTTCTCTTGTACTGTCATTTCCTATTTGTGAAGACCGTTAAATTATTATTATTTTATAACAATAACTCAATTCCATAATGGTTATAAACTCAATCAATATATAGTCTCTCTAAGCATTTCATATTCTACATAGATAATAAAATAATGATAATAAAAAAACAACATGTCGAATCACGCGTTCACATAATAATTCTTTATATTACAAATACCAAACTACTAATATCCAACATTTTCTTCTGTCACATTAAAAGTTTAAGCAAAACAAAGTTTTTGCTGACTAATGACAACAAATTGTTAATTCATAACACATCAATCTGAGGTATCAATTTAGTTTAAATAAAGATTCAACAATATTCACCTCCTCAGTATAAACTCGTTTTTTTTATTTATTTATTTTTTATTTGATTGAATGACGAGACGAGCAAGGCGCTCGCCTGATGGTAAGCGCCACGCCTGCCCATAAACAGAAGCAACACCACACAGAACTTTGAATTACAAAGCACTGCATGACACTGAATTGCGCTCGTCATCCCGAGACATAAGATGTTAAGTCTTATGCCCAGTAATTTCACTGGCTTCGATCGTCTATATGACCATTTCATAAATACGTATATCTTAACATTTTACCACTACCGAACCATCCCTAATCTTCCCTCATTCAAGAAGATTTCTAATAACCAGACAAGTTTCAGCAGAAATGAAAGGAAATATTAAGGTCGACTTGCATATAGACCCTGGTTTAAAAAACGTCAAATCGTGTGAATATTTCACATTAGAAAACATGTTTAAAGGTTATATACGATTAAGGATTGTTGTGCAAGTCGGCCTAAGTTTCTAATTCTTAATTTAATCGCTTACATATTAGATAATAGGATAAACACGTCAGTCCAAATGAACGAAAATTTTAAATGCAGTTGTAAGGAGCAGAAAGGATTTTTTGCAACAACAATTACATTATTTCTTCATTAATTAGTTTATAATTAAATTCTCTATACTTTGCATACGCGATATGAGAGTATTTTTTAATTCTACCATTTATTATACCATTAAAGTACAATACGCTGCAAATAACTTGGCTAACTTTAGGCCAAGTTAATTCACGCGCATTGTACATACTTTAACAAATATCATGATAAAACATTTAATGGAATGTTCTAGAATAATACACACATGGACATGAAAGAAAAGTTTCAACTTTGCAACCATGATTTTAATATATAAACAACGGTGATGGAATAGTATATTACTTTGATGTTAAAAATAGATGAATGTCTGTTTGAGTTGCTAAAGAAAACTTAAATATTGATGGCACATTGTAACTGTGTAAACATTTACAGTAAAAGACAACGTATCTCTACTAACAGTGATATTTCATTGCCTATCAAATAAACGCAATTTTGACAGTTTAACTTTATATCCGACAGTCGATTGATAGTAGCATACTTACGTACAGAGCAAATGTGAACGAAATATAAACGGTATTCCGTCTCGAATTAAATTCAAACAAAACTTAATAATATCAGAGGAGTCACGAACAAGCAAACTCGTTTATTACCACATAAATCTCTTCACAGTCCATTGAGAGCAAGCTTAGTTGCATTTAGCAGGACGTCAGATGATCTAAGTGAAGAGATAGGGCTTGTATAAGCAAAGTCAGCAGTGGCTAATGGGTTTGATAGCAATTACATGGACTCGTGGTATGAACACATCAAAGTTGGAAAGTGGCGACCAAAATATCTATTTTACATATTTAATTTCTTTAAAAATATACTTAATTTATCAAGTAATTTGATTATTTTACCACACAGAAATCAATTTGCACAATTCAATTGTTCTTTTAATATATGCAATTAGAATTCTAAATTACTTTTACATTTAGTAAATATTTGTTAAATTATTTTTGTGAATACTTACTTATAACGTTCAAAACTTTATAATTCACATTAAATTTCAAGAAATTGAACATTTATGCGAATAATTTGTAAATTAAACAATAACAAAAGACTTTACTTCTTCACGGGATGCTGCGCCGTATAAATTTTAATGTTTTAATTTATTATACTGTAAACAAGTACAAGCAATTTGTTCTCATTATATTAATAGTTTTTACTAATTGAACTAAATAATACTTCAATGAAGAGCAGATTTTGTAAATCAGTTTAGAAAAGAGCAACTTTAGAATTTCTTACCCGTTCTCCTTTAACGAAACAGCATTCAGAACCGGCGGTAGAGATAAAGTTTAACAGAATCTAAATGATGATTCTATAAATGATATGACAATAATATTAGTATGCAATTAAATAGTTTTCATATGTATGCATATTTAAATGAAACAATTATAATAGAGACAGAATTATTTGTTTAACTACGAAATAAATCTTATCACATAATTTATTAAGTTTATATTCAATTTACTTAAACTATCCATTACATAAATCTATGCAAATAAAAATGAAATAAATCATAATAGAACAGCCTACTTTTTTATATATTATTTTTCTCGATTGATATGATTACACATAATTCCATATATGTATATATATAATTAATATAGATTATCTCCATGAGTATACACTTTGAAATACATTTTTTAATGTATTATAATTTTTAATTACGATTTAAAGCTTCATTTTCATCTTACAATCATTTATGTAAATAACGAATACAATATTTGAGTGGTGAGAAAATATTTTTATACCATTTAAATATATAATAAATCCATTATTATTGTCCTATAAAGAGAGCCTGAAACGTAGATTCCAACATATGCGAGATTTAAGTATGTTATAGCCAACAATACAACATCCATATTATAAAGTTATATACATAATGAACAAGTCTTGGATTTGACATGTGCGTTTAAAATTCAGGAAGTGGTAAAGGACTAGAACTGACATTAAAATTAATTACGATACATGGATATTTTTCAAAACACTACAACCTACAACTAATATTAAACAAACATGTACTATGGGATAAATTCATTTTCCTCTACATCAACGGATATACCTATTCTATAGCTACTCAATATCACTGAACATTGATTTTTTAGTATATATTTTTCATGTTTCTACAGTAAATGGACATACAACCGTTTTGATCTAATCACATTTACTTACATTAATGTTTGGCATCGCAAGAAGGTTCGCAATGGTGCATCATTCACCGCTACTTATGGTTTGCCGTGGGCCGACGCCGCGTCCGCTTCAAATTCAGTCCTTGGTGATTTGTCTCTTCATCTGGGAAGCAAAATAAATTATTTCATACGATGAAAACCCCGATATAGTGGCTAGGTATGCGAATCGCATTCGGGGGTCAGCTAGTGTATATCCAGTGAAATCATGCCGGCATAATTCTGCCAACGGTCGACTTTATATTTGGACTAAGTACACTAGATTTACCATCAGGTCATTTTACGTAGTAGGATAAAATTAATATTAATCACGTTTAAATTAATACATTTTTGTTTGAGGATCGTTGTTTCAGTATTGGATGATGTATTTAATTGATGATGAATTTAAATTAAAACGTTCTTTCCAAACTTTAGTATTTTAATCAAATTGCAAAGCAACATACATCCAAACTAACATTCAAATCATAAAACAAATCGCATTCCTAATATCCAATTAGTAGAATAGTTTAACTGATAATCTATATAGCATATTTATGCCATAAATAATCATATTTATATCTCAATAAAACTCCTATACTATTACGGTCCGGCGTACTTGCAAAGTATCAATGGCTTTTCGACGTCGAACACCCGAAGGTCTTCCATTGTCCTACCTACAATAGCTCTCAGCTTCGTTCAGAACCAAAGCGACTTAGCATGAATACAGCGAGGGAATAATGGCTCTATGCCACTAGAAAAAGCGTTGACACATTTTGCGTCCGGTTTTAAAGATATCAGAAGTGTATTCGAAATTTTTGCTACTTTTAGTTCTAGCTTTAGATTGTTCATTAAATAATGCTACCCATTCATTTCATAACATATTTTTATTCTTAATGTCTGCGACGTGGCATATAAAATTCAGGAATGTCGCTTATGATATTTTGATATGGTCACGTTTTAAGGAAACCGCAGGAATACGTCCATCGCAAATTCTTATCGTGCCAGACATACGATCCCGTGGACGGTCTAGAAACTGCTGGCTAGATGTTAAGCCTGCACTACACTACTCGCGAAGTTACCTCGACGAAGTACTCTTCGAAATTGACCGAAGTCCGAACTATGTGACCACACACTCGTGCAACCTCGCGAGGACGCTTCGTGTGACACTTCGTGACACGGGCGCAAAAACCGACAACGACTGGAAGTCGCTCGTGGCGAGCCGAGGTTACACGAGGCGAACCGAAGTGCCCTTCTACACTATCATATTCGCTCAACTTCGATCAATTTCGCGAGTAGTGTAGTGCAGGCTTTATAGAGGAACGCTAGACATCTTCGAGCGAAGTAGATAACGTATTTTATATTTATGTATTTGTATTTTTGTTTACCATACATTTATTTAAATTAGGTTATTACAATTACGCTATCCTTGTTTCTCACGATATTTTTATAATAAGATGGCATAAACTGTCGTATAAATCTCTAATGGATATTCCAATATTTTATAAAAGATTGCAGAAAAATATCTTCCAAAATATATCAAGCCGATATATCAAAAATCATAATTTCTTTAAAATGACAATATCTACTTTTTTGCACGTCAAACATGATATATAGGACGGTGATATTTTTTATATTATTAAATATTTTATTTTTTACAAATGTTATATTTAAAAATGTAAATAAAACCTTTTAAAATAAAGAGTACTGTACATCACCAAAAGATACGTACATACCTCCCATTTAAACAACTCAACCCCGCGTTCTGCTGGTTGTTCGACGGCACTGTGATATTGTTCGGCAGGCTCTTGTTCAGGGGGTACCACTGCGCCACCGGCTTGCGAGGGTTGTCCAACATCTCGAGCCAGTGGTCCCGACCGATCCCGATCAGCGACGATCCGATCGCCGTGCAGCCGATCAGCTCGTTCGGGCTGAGTCTGTGTCAAATAAAGTTGTTAATTGTTTTTTTTTATAGCATAGGCCGGCAAACGAGCAAGTGTGTCACCTGATGGTAAGTGATCTCCACCACCCATGTACGCCCACCACCAGAAGAATCATGGGCGCGTTGCCGACCTTAAAGAAAAGGGATAATTAGGGATTGGGAAGGGGAGGGGATTTGGGCTTCCGGATATCTCACTCACCGTACGAAACACAGCAGCAAGCCGCTACTTCACGTCGGTTATCTGTGAGACAGTGGTAACGACCCGGTCGAGCCAGCCCATTCATGCTGTAGACAAACTGTCTACAGCGTGGCTCTACCACTCACAAACGTCGACCACTACACGAATTTTACTTAAACGAACGTCAGTCGCAGATGCCTGAGCCAGATCGTACCAGGGGTACGATCCCATGGACGGCCCAAAAAGCGTTAGCTTGACGTATTGGAGCGAGACATGAGAGCCAATGGTCTCACTACAGAGGATGCTCAAGATCGGGCGAAGTGGAAGCGTTTAAGTCGGAAGATGGACCCTGGCACATAAGCCGAGATAACGCTAGGCAGAAAGAAAGAAAGAAGACACGGTGGTAGGTCCCTCGTATGCGAGAGGCCGTCTGGGTTGGTACCGCTTTGTCTATTTCTGCCATCAAGCAAAAATGTGTAAGCACTGTTGTGTTTCGATTTGAAGGACATTGAAGCCGGTGAAATTACTGGGCATTATGAGACTTAACATCTTATGTCTCAGGGTGTCGAGCGCAGTTTAGTGCCATGCAGTGCTTTGCAATTCAAAGTTCTGTGTGGTATCTGTCTAACTTAATAATAATCTCTCACAGAAAACCAAAGCGTAATAACAGTTTACTTTTGCGTTTTGACTGTGATTGAGATATCCGGAAGCCCAAATAAACCCTCTCTTTCCTAATCTCTTAACTATCCCGTTCTTGAAATATCAGCATGCGTGATGATTCCTTTGGTATCGTCGTATTTGATTGGTGGAGATCACTTACCATAAGGTGACCCACGTTCTCATTTGCTATCTGCTAAAAAACTTATGTACACAAAGCGAATGTTTTAAAACAAAAACATTTAGATAAAGGGTATTTTATTGTGATATTGAGAATTGATTCTTGAAATAATTCAAAAGTTTGTTGTTTTATTGAGAATATCGATTCAATGAAAGACTAGCACTTAATGAAAATTAATTTTCTGAACTAACTTTATCGTAACATTTCTACTGGAATAATATTATTTGTCGTCATGGCAAAGGACCGTAAAATAACATAAAATTATCAGAATTTAATCGAACTTCTATCCAATCAAATCTCATTACCAAATAATCAATAAATAGAATCTTTGCTGAGTTTGAAATTAATAATGTACTAAAATAATCATATCAGATAGTTGTTTCTATTTTGAAAATCTATGAATAATTAATCCATTCACATAATTATTCAAGTTAACAAAGAAAATAAATAACATGTACACATCAAACCGTGGTTTGGGATTACAGACAGTTATTTTAACAGTTTCTCTTTCAACGTATAGTTCTCCACTAATCCATGATATTACTGTGTTTGAGCTTCGTTAACTGCTATGATTAGTATAAAGCTCACGATTAAGCTCCATTTATACAGACACTCTCGTACGACGGAAGCGGAAATAGACATCTATGAGGCCACATTTACAATTTTAATTTTCAAATTATATAACGCGGCCTAATAAATGAGAGATTTTTTGCTACATTCTCGTCTTCGTTATGTGTTATTATAGTATACGGACTTATTTCAGAAAAGTAGCTAGCAATACATGGGACCTTGGATATGACATTTAAACGGTACTTCACATCGGAGCCATCGATGAATGGCTAAGTGTGAAATACCATGATGGCATAAATTCTTATATATTTTTTTATAATCCTTTGACCACAGACGAACTTTTTTTTATTTGATTGAATGACGAGACGAGCAAAGCGTTCGTCTGATGGTAAACCTGCCCATAAACAGAAGCAACATCACACAGAACTTTGAATTACAAAGCACTGCAAGGCACTGAACTGCGCTAGTCGTCATGAGACATAAGATGTTAAGTCTCATAATGCCCAGTAACTTCATTGGCTTCAATGACCTTCAAACCGAACCACAACAGTTACACGCTGTTGCTTAGCGGCAGAAATAGACAAAACGGTGGTATCAAACCAGACGGCTTCTCGCATACGAGTTACCTACCACCTGATGACTCACCTGATGGTATAGACATGGTTATCGTCACCTATGAACAACAGCCATGCCATTTTCTAGTATTATTTTCATCCTACTATGTTAAAAGACATCAAATAAAAACACAATTTCAAGATGTTTTACTAACCTGTCATAATCGATGACTTTGATCAGCAGGGTGACATCAAACACATTCTCTGAAGGAAGGTCGAAGACCAGGGCCTCGTTGTAGACCGGGCAGAGAGTGTTCTTCTTGACAGTAGTTTTCTTCTTCTTGATGCGCTTGCCTTGGCAGATCAGGCAGATTTTCACGTATGGATCTGTTAAAGAAAATAAAAATTTAATTGACTTTCTTAAAAAGGAAGAGTTTATGACAGTTATGTACATATATGTTATGGGATGTATCCGGTGGGGGTTTTGGCGGGTATTCTGACAGTGCAGTTCGTCGCTCATTTTAATTTATTTCATAAACTAGTTTACAGTTGTGTTTGTTGTATAAAAAAGGTGTGGATTTGTTCAATAAATATTGACGGTGATGAACAGTGTATGGAAATATTGAAATAAGTGTATTAAGAATCGTACTGAAAGGAGTTAACACCAAAACTCCGGCAAGACCTTGAAATCGACCGCACCCGTGTTTATTCGTTCTTGTAAAAATAACTTGACAATAAATTATACTTGACACTGGCAAAATGCATAATAATGCGAAAGCCATAAATAAAAAAGGAAGGATGTATCCGGTAAATTTAGACCGATTTTGATGATCATTTTTCCATTGATAAGGTGAGAGGGGGTAGTTCCATATAATGTTTAAGATCTGATGACGTCAGACATATAGAAAGGTAAAAGGCAATGAAATACGAACGGGTTTACCGACGAACCTAAAACTACGGCTTTACACTCTGATCGATCATTGCCACTATCAAATAATAAAGTCTTACATTATGAAAGCATGTAAAAAACATTTACTTTATTAATTGTTTACGTTTTGTTTACGTTTAGGCCCTTATAATTTTATTACAGTTATTGAAGTAAAAATTTCTTAACACCGTTGTAATTTAAAAATTCTATGAAACTAAAAAGCGAATGTAAAAAGAGTTGATAAATAGGATTTAGCCTGCGAGAAAATGAGATGGATTACAACTATACCGTGTTTTCTCTAATCTTCATCTCCTCTTTGTTTTTTTCCTTTATTAGAAAGGCAAAGGACTGCATGTTATACAGCCTCATCGTCTTACGAAGGCGTTGTATATGCATAATACTTGCTTCGGCCCAAGCGCTCTACGTATATATGTTTGTAAATAGCCTTCGGAAAATGTGTCATAAACAACGTGGTGTATTTATCCACGTGTTTTATTTTTTTTCCATTCGCGTATTCAAATTCGTTGGTTAATTAATTTAGGTTAATTATTCTGAAGTTTCACTTCTGCCGTGTGTGGATTGCACACACACACATTTTTTTGAGTATAAAATCTTTTTTCTATTCCAGATAATTTTTATTACATTTATTACAATAATATGTTTAGTTACCACTAGCTTTTGCTCGCGGCTCCGCCCACGTGATCAAACAAACAAACAAACAATCAAACTCTACAGCTTTATAATATTAGTATAGATTTGGGTAGCTTAGCAACGGAAGCCTTCAAATATGAATAATTTTCCCCGTTTTTGCAACATTTTTCACTGATGCTTCGCTTCTAATGGTCGCAGCGTAATGTTATATATCCGTAAGCCTTCCTCGATAAATGGACTATCCAACACAAAAAGAATTTTTCAATTCGAACCAGTAGTTCCTGAGATTAGCGCGTTCAAACAAACACCCAAACAAACAAACAATCAAACTCTACAGCTTTATTATTAGTATAGATTTGGCCGTACGCTTGTTTCACCGATGTCATAAAAACGAAATCTGTCTGGACTTTACTTTGTCCATCTAACACGACTGTTATATGTCTTCATCTAATTTCAGTATCTTATTAAGGTTAAAAGAAAATATTATGTGTTTGTCACATAATTGAAGTGAATTGAGTTGTGTAATTTTTTTGCTTTCGAATAATGGATTTTATTGTATTCTCTTTGTAATAGTTTTTTGGTACAATTGACATTAGATAAGTTCTGATAAAAACACACAAAAGTCTCCTCATTCTTGTGACAGCGTATTAAGCTGAGAAACCGTGAAGTCCTGAGTTGAAATCCCAGGTCGGATAATTTCAATTAGTTGAGGTTATCGATTCGAAAGATCATACATGAGTTGCCCAGAAGTGTAATATGTGCCCGGTATGGCAATAGGTTCGCCCCCTATATCATGGGACGGTAAGCTCGGCGAACCGTGGATGAACTAGTTGCGTCACTGCCTTCCTCTTCGGGGATACAGGCGTGAACTTATAGCTACACAAATCTATACTAATAATAAAGCTGTAGAGTTTGATTGTTTGTTTGTTTGTTTGTTTGAACGGGCTTATCTCAGGAACTACTGGTTTGAATTGAAAAAATCTTTTTGTGTTAGATAGTCCATTTATCGAGGAAGGCTTTAGGCTATATAACATTACGCTGCGACCATTAGAAGCGAAGCATCAGTGAAAAATGTTGCAAAAACGGGGAAAATTATTCATATTTGAAGGCTTCCGTTGCTAAGCTACCGAAATAATATTATTTGAAGGCTTCCGTTGCTAAGCTACCCTAATCTATACTAATATTATAAAGCTGTAGAGTTTGATTGTTTGTTTGTTTGTTTGATCACGTGGGCGGAGCCGCGAGCAAAAGCTAGTGTGATATATAAACCGTGGTAGTTCATAATACAATTTGAAGTCTAGAAAAACTAAAACGTAGCATTGAATATCATACATTATTTGCAAATATTCAAATTCTTATTTATTTTCAAATAGATATAAAGACGAACATAAAAGACATACGTCTGTTTAGAATCTGTGACCGGTGTTTGCACGAACCGCGGATCAAAGTATCGGATGCGTATTGATCAACTCCCCTAGTGATGTCCTACGTGAAAAATCATGGTAGGTACATTTCGAATCGATTCTAAAGTGATCTTCATTTGCATCGAATACTTACCGTGGATTTTGATTTAAACTCTGATTTAAACACAACTGGTGTTAGTTGATTTAAAGTAATATTATGTTATTTTTATTATTCCTCACAAATATTATGTCACACGAAAATAGAATCATCAAAATCCAGTCAATCTAGAGAAAATTGTGCATTGCACATAGAAAAAAACAGGACTTAAGAACCGTTGAATTTTTAAGAGCCATGTCCGTTTTCTTCGTCTAATTTAAAAGAGATAAAATTTATAGTTTGTTTGAAAAGACCTCTGGATAACTGAGTCTCAAAAATCTTTTACCACAATAAATAAATAATAAATTCACCCAACAGTCACATCCATACACAGTTAAGGTTAATTTGTATCGTAGGTATCAGGAATTGCGGGGGATTTGCGATTTCATAATACTCAGACCTTACAAATATTTATGGATCACACAAACATTTGTGTGCAATTGAATTTTCTGTAAATTTCGCAATAAAAAAATTACAAATAAAAATAAATAAATGTAAGATGTCTCACCGAGCAAACCTTCGAGAAAAATCTAGTATTTTATGAGTAAATTAATACAAATTGATTAATAAACCTAAACCTATTTAACTCCGATATTTCACGGATCTAAAATTCGTTATAAATACGAGTATATATTTACATATTATATCAAATCGATAATAAAAAAATACACTCTAGAATCGATTGTCTTTCTTATCGATTTTACAAAATTGTCTTCACTGAATAGGCTATAAGGCGGCTTGTTTGAGTCGAGATCTATATATTCACCGTCTGGCGCCTTACTTTTACCCTCTATTTGATCTGCTAAAAATGTGCCTTTTGGGAAAAGGCTCATGTTGAATTCTTAATTTGAATAATAAAGTTATCAAGAGGCCTATATTTGATACTTTTTGCGTAGTATTAAAGGGAACGCTAACGGCTATGATGGAATTTTATCGTATTTATTAGCTTTATATTCCTTCGTAAAGAAAAGTGTTTTAATATTATTTCGAGTGGTAGAGCCACGCTGTAGACAGTTTTGTCTGCAGCATGAATGGGCTGGCTCGACCGGGTCGTTACCACTGTCACACAGAAAACCGACGTAAAGTAGCGGTTTGCTGCTGTGTTTCGTATGGTGGGTAAGAAATCAGGAGGCCCGAATCCCCCTCGCCTTCCCAATACCTAATTATCCCTTTCCTTTAAAGTCGGCAAAGCGAGTTGAATTTTTTGGTATAATCGAACATGAACAATTAAGGGTTTTGCAAAAAAATATGATATTAAGATCAATTTTAATTAATAAATTTTGCAAAACAAAAACTGTATCTTCATTGATATTAGATGTTGATTGGAATATTTTACGGGATTAATTTTAAAAAGGGATAATTAGGGATTAGGAAGGATAGGGGATTTGGGCCACCGGATATCTCATTCATCGTACGAAACGCTGCAGCAAGCCGCTACTTTACGTCGGTTTTCTGTGTGACAGTGGTAACGACCCGGTCGAGCCAGCCCATTCATGCTGCAGACAAAACTGTGTACAGAGTGGCTCTACCACTCAGATCTTTTAAAGGTAAGAGGTCATACAGACAGTCTATGCTTTGTAAAAAGACTCCGTTAGCTACGGAATCCTAAAATTAATATAGCCGAAGCGCTTAATATAAATTGTAGCACTGCACATGCTTCAAAAGCTCTGTCAACATGATATTTATCAATAATAAACATATAGTAGGTAGTTATGCACCCTGCACCAGTTCATAACATGATACCAATTTGCTTGACATTCAAATGACCTTATTTACTAAAGTAACGACTCTATGTAACTCTATCCGTTGAAAACATGATAATTTTTTGCTGACCAATGAATTTTGCAGGTGTTCATGTTTAGATTTAAGTTCTTGGAACTAAATGAAAACATGACTGTAAATGTGCTGACCACTGTCTGGAAGGTGACCTTGTTATGATCAAAATTCCTAGAACTGAATACGCCTTGTAAATAAGTTGAGAGTATAAATAAGGATTATTGTTAATTTTAATTCAGTCTCAAATGAATCTTCATTATGAAGAGTTGGACTCTACATTTTTGATTCAAAACCTATTGGCGCTCCCGCGTAACTTTTGTCTAGGTACTATCCCGCCAACTATTAAATTCTTGATGAAAGTAATTTACAGCGGTTATCGTAAAAAATGTTTAATTGAATTGTACTGTCATTATCAAGCTGGCATGCTATAAAACAATTATTTTTATGTTTTTACTTTGAAGATTCCATTTTTAAAACCGTTTTTTCAAAAGGTAATGGCTCGCGTGCGTTTACTTAATTTGTTTTTGAAGCGATTCGTGAGACATTCTTAACTTCGTTGAGTTGGTTTTTAGAGTGGTATGGAATCCTCAGTGCACGAGTAAAATTGGCGCTATTGCTTTTGTTAATTTAACGGCTTATTGAGACAATTTGTTAAACGTTTGGGACGGTTATTATATTATTTAAATATATTAATTTATGTTATATGTTAGTAACTTATGGGAAGAGCAGTGTTTTTATTAAACAGTGAAATCTGTCGAAAAATGTATTAAATACCGTATATTGTTAGATCAAATTAATAATAGGGATATTTTTTTGTATTTTCTTATATCAAAAGCGGGCAAACAAACAAATGGGTCACGTGATAGTAAGTGATCTCCACAGTTCATGAACATCCACAATACCAGAGGAATCATCAATGCGTTGCCGACCTTATAGAAAAAAGATAATTCAGGGATTGGGAAGGAGAGGGGTATTCGGGCCTACGGATATCATATCATATTACGTCATATCGTATTATATCATATCGTATCATATATTTTTCAAAACCAATTAAAACCTAAATACATATCGTATTATTAACTGAGTTAAATAATGCAGAATAATAAGTGTACAAAATAATAATCCTCGATTTTATTTATTTAGGCTGTTTGAATGGGCGATTTTCCTAGTGATATTTTAAACTTTAACTTATTAGGAAGGCCCTATATAACAAGCCTAATCAGAGACTTTTTTGTCATAATTAACAACAACGAGGACAGCCGTCATTTGAGGAAGATAAATTCTTTATGTTTTGTCTTTTAAACAAAGACAAAAAATGCCAACGGTCCTATGATACAACAATGTCAACTTAAAACTAGGTTTATATTTACAAGTTATGGTAATTTATTGATTATAAGCCCAGTATAAATTTAGGATACGTTTTGTAATAAGGCGTTTAAGGTATTATTACTGAACGTATAACTTCAAACTAGGTTTTTATTGACCCGTTTGTATAGGTAACAATAGTTTTTAGTTGTTAGACACCTATTTATAACACTGTAATAGAAGACCTTAAGACAAAAACGAGGGGTGATATAAATCTATAAAATTTGACCCCTTTTTCTGTCTGGATTTGTGATTGTGTTAAGAGTTATCGATGTTTAAACGCCTAGTTATAACACCGTAATAGAAAGAAAGAGGACCTTAAGACAAAAACGAGGGGTTATATAAATCTATAAAATTTGACCCCTTTTTCTGTCTAGATTAGTGATTGTGTTAAGAGTTATCGATGTTTTTCTAAGTGACGCCGTGGTGTTTTGATGGTTGAGTTATTTGAATGTAAAACAGGGATATATTGGCTATTATATACCTAACTAGCTGTCCCTCGCGGCTCCGCCCGCGTGATCTGTATTTTCCGGGATAAAAGTAGCCTAACAGTGGCGCCATCTGTCAGCAATGTGTCACGCACCGACGCCATCTACTTAAAATATTGGTTTGTAGTACATGCTATGTATCAGAGATGGCGCTGTATTTAAAAAATGATTTTCCCTATTTTCCCGCTTTTCTATTGAAATTTTTCCTAGATTTTCGTTGCTATAAACCTCACGGAGCCCGAGACCTTTCCAACGAATGCAAAACCGTGGAAATCGGTTCGTGCGTTCTGGAGTTATATCGTCAGGAAGGAAAACCCGACTTATTTTTATTATATACCTAATTTACTCTAAGTATGTTTCGAACTTCCTTGCTTCGTTTCGGATTTATAGCATGATGTCAAAGTTGAAGAATATTTACAAAGGAATGCAAACTTACCAGATGATCCATTGATATCCATGGCTTTCAGATTCCTCCCCTTGATGACTGTGACGGTGAGTCGACCAGCAGTGGGCAAGTAGCATAAAGACAGCATCAGCTCACCGAGGTCTTTCTTTTCCTACGAATGAAAAATAATTAATGTATTATGTTTTCTTATACATTTGTCAACATTATGAGTGTTATGTAAGGACCCATCGCGCAATTTGATGACGCATTACAATACCTCGCCATCTACCAAGAATTCGCCGCTTCCCATGAAACCACCACACCATGGCACCTGCACTTAGTGGAATTCGGTAGCACCTGCATCCCGTCATTACTCATCGCGAAACCAAAGGTTATATCAGTTAGCGTATTCCGATTTTTGGTACTCTTTCGTTCTAACATCGACGGGGAGTCAACCTCTAGAATGTAGTACTTTAATTGTAAGTTTTTATTAATTAAATAGTTTGTAAGAAATTAAATCGTATTTTTTTGCATCTTCAACGACGGCCCAACCTATTTTGAGTGTAAACATTTAAAATCAGTGATTATTCTAATTAGTGTTCTGCCTCTTTAACTTACAAATAATGTAAATTAAGATTTAGGTAATTCACTCGTTAATTACATTTATACGTGAAAAGATTATAATTATAAAATATACCAACGTATTTACGACACTTCGCCCGCGGCTTTTACGCGTGCGGAGCTCTTTAGAGACACAGAGTAATTTTCATATACAAACTTCACGCTCCTTTTAAGAATATCCCTATTGACTTAATTTTTTTAAATTATTTAAACCAATAAATTACGTTACCTATGGCACAAAGAATTCTAAAGATCCGTCCAAACTTATACAAGGTAATAAGATGCCCATCTTCATACATAATAATATTTAAAATCATAATTGCGGGATCATTTTTAAACCGATTAATATTGTGTTTTCACAAAAACACCTAAACATGTTATGAAAAACCATTAACAAAGAGTAACAGAGGTTCACGACACAATCCCTCGGGTGTTACTTTGTATCATTTAAAACACGATACACCTCCGTGTCGTTGTAATTTGACAAAGGTCCCAGATGGCCTCGGAATCTGGTACAAATTGCGAGAGATTCTAAGCGTAAAGTGATGTGGCGTTTGAGTAATGATCCCGACTCATACTCTGATGAATAGCATGTTTTTGATCGATGAAATCGCTATTCAATTCATAATCTATTTATTAAGGACAGGCAGTGATTGGCTAAAATGCAAGTGACCCTGTTATTCTAAGCTTTTATAAGTAATCGCCCACAAAAACAGGATATATATATTTGACTCCTTATTGAAATGAAATGAAGTAGTTTATTAATCATGTAGGCAATTGAAATAGCGCTTATGACAAGTCAGAACTTATATTTTATTGTTTGGCATTATGCTGATCTAGATCCTCTTGGCACTGTTGTGGTGGGATATATACCGTACACACTTGTTTTTGTTTGTTTTTTGTTTTGCTGTGTTTTGCTATTTACCTATTGTTTTGATACTTATACTATAACTTATAACTTATGATATTATAACTTTTTACCACCCAATGGTTGCCAATAAATGTTTCTTTCTTTCTTTTTCTTCTTTCTTATATAGAACTCAATATCAGCTAATGTATACATTGCACACATCATCATCATCAGTCACAGGACGTCCACTGCTGAACATAGGCCTCCCCAAAGATTTCCAGACCGACCTGTTGGAAGCGGCCTGCTTCCAGTGACTTCCTGCGACCTTTATTAGGTCGTCTGTCCACCTTGTAGGCATAGCATACATAGTATCACCAAAATATATTTATTTATCTTTCGGTATCTGTCTTATCTCCCTGCATAATTATGTATGTATCAATCTATATTCTGTAGCATCGTAATGCCAGACGGTATGGAATTGGTTGGGATCTTTAATTCTTTAATCACTAAAGGTGTATTTATATATTTATATTGTTATTTAATTTTTTTAATGTTATAAAGTAATGCGTCGCTTTTTTTAATTCTATCACAAGGACTATTTTGGTTAAAGATTCAACGAATCGATATATCAGTGCACTAGCAAACTTTGCAACAAAAAATGTAAAATAGCAGTAATCAAAACTTTTTTCTACGTAAGTTGAATACACTTAAACAAGCTCTGAGTCGACAGAAAGTTCCGTAACGAAGTTACATTTTTTATACAGTGATTGAGACAGCAGATTTCTAAGAATGTATTTGGAACCCGATGTCATATTCAAGATTTGGCATTAGTTACAAACTTAAAGTAGAAAATTGCAAAACAGTAATCATACATTGATTTAAATGTTTCAATTACAAACAGTTTGTGACTACCTAAAAAGGGATAATTTACTGTGGTTAATTTTATACATTACTTTACATGCAGCTGAAAATAACATGAAAAAGAAACAGTTATGTGAAAACATAATTAAAATTGGGTAATTAATGAGGCCGCAGTTCATGTTTTAAATACTGGTATGAGTAAAGGTTGGCGCGAAGTAGGTTATTCTTACTATCTCCCTCGCACACATGCACAGTAATATCGTAACCTGTCATGTGACGTCACAAAACATGCCATTCATCCTTTTTCCTCCGTTTGACGAGTACTTCATCCATCTTTTTTTTTTATCCTGGCTCGGCTAAGTGACTACGCTACACCTGATGGTAAGTGTAGCGCAATCCAAGAGTAGTGTCGACCAACCATAAAAAAAACAATGTGTCCATCGTAGATCATGCCGGCCTGCCATAAGGCCAAGGGGGAGGGGAAGGAAAGCGGATGGGAAAAGGGTTAGGTCCAGGGGGCAAGCCCCCTGGGGAGAACCGGATATACACTGGCTGACCCTGGAACGCGACCCACACAAGGTGGGCCACTATGGCAGGTTTTAGCATCAGTGTACGGTGGTCGCTAT
The DNA here is from genome assembly GCA_949126905.1 of Amorpha juglandis. Lineage (NCBI taxonomy): Eukaryota > Metazoa > Arthropoda > Insecta > Lepidoptera > Sphingidae > Amorpha > Amorpha juglandis. The sequence continues at coordinate 5,180,933 of OX421386.1, read as the reverse complement.
CCGGTCGGATACAAGTATCCTCCCACCAGCATATCCGGTCGGATACAAGTATCCTCCCACCAGTGAGGTGGACCACCACCTCCCACCTCTTTCATGGCTTCTAAATTATTTATTATTGACCAGATTTTTTTTCGAAAATTCATTTTAGGTAACATAAAAGGTAATATAAGCTAGAATAATAAAAAACGAAAAAAATCAAATAGCCTAATGTACAAAGGAATCTGTTAAGTTCAAAAATCGACGTACATTCGTTTTCAAAAGGCAGAATCGAATCACAGGCAGTATCTTCAAGATCTCACCGGTTCCTCAGCCAAGGCGCATTGTCACAAGAGCAATGAGTCGATCTTATACAACTTTATTGAATATCATACCTGAGGTGCCGCGAGTATGTTCATAGTGTACTCGATCTCCTGGTGTAGGTCAGCGGACTCCAGCAGACCCTTCAACACGACGTGTCCGATCAGGTCGTGGCGACTGAATCGGTCGAAGTCATATACCGAGAACTGCAGGTAGCGCTGGCGAAGTTCTTCGTATGGGACACTGGTAAGAAAAATTATTAGTCTTACATAACGGTTTTTTGTTCGATAAAATGAATAGTCTTTAGTAATCACCAATGTTTCCCAACGTGGGGCCCACGCCCCACAGGGGGGCAATTTAAAAATGGACTCGATACGACTTTAACGCTTTCGCTTTGGGTTATTTAAATGCAACACTAGATATCGGTGACAAATTTAACAAAAAAAATGTTAAGGCATGGCCTAAAAAAGGTTGGGAAACACTGGTATAAACTATACCTGATGGTAAGTAGTATGCAGTTTATAGTACTAGCTTCTACTCCCAGCTTCGCCTCGTAAATATCATTTTCCAAGATAAATGATGATAATAGCCTATGTCCGAATCCAGCTCTTAGCCTACCTTAGAGCCTCATTTCATCCGAGCCCATTCAGGCGTTAAGACGAAGTTGTATAATTACCAAACTAAATTCACAAACTTGGGTATTTGTAACCTTCACATTCATAACAGTAGTAGGAAGTAGGATATGATATGAAGGTCTCGACGATCGCCAAAATTATGCCGGATTGTTTTAATGCAAAGATTGACCTTAAAACACAACTCGTAGGAGACGGGCACAGTACTGCGGCGGATATTTCACTATTTTTATTATGTTTTTATTTGAATGAATGACGAGACGACCAAGGCGCTCGCCTGATGGTAAGCGCCACGCCTGCCCATAAACAAAAGCAACACCACACAGAACTTTGAATTACATGGCATGGCACTGAACTGCGCTCGTCACCCCGAGACATAAGATGTCAAGTCTTATAATGCCCAGTAATTTCACTGGCTTCAATGTCCTTCAAACCGAAACACAACAATGCTTACACCCTGTTACTTAGCGGCAGAAACAGACAAAGAGGTGGTACGAACCCAGACGGCCTCTTGCATACGAGGGCCCTACCATCTTGTAAACGGTATTATTATATTTGTGTACGGTAGTCGCGTCCCAGTAACGTACAATTACACTATTTATTCAAATTGGTATTGAACGAAATTCTGGAGTCTATGCTTGCAAGGAACATAGTTACAACAAATGAATTCAGAAATATAATTATTTCTTATGATTGCGCGAATATTACACACTGAAATAAAACTAATTTAAACGGATTTTTTCGCGGTTTTTTATTAACATTCATAACATTTACATTCAATCTTAAACAAGTATTTGCCTTTTTAACAAGGCGAGAGGCTTTCAAAATTTATTTAAAAGTTGAAAACAAATTCAAACTTTATTACTATAAAACAATGCACACAATATAAACAATTTATTAATCAGCTTTGTTGAAAAGATTCGATTTGACACAAAGTCGAATAAAACAATTTGAGATACTTTTAAATTTTATCGAGGTGTTTGAACCTTTGCAAAAAGTTTTTCTAACTCTCTTTTTTATTCAAGCGTCGAGCTTTTGTGTTTTCCGGAAAGCTTTTCACTGTTGATGGTTTCGTTTATAAATTAATTTAAAGATCGGTGGCCTGTCGAGGGGTTGTTTTTATTTCTCGATTTTGTTAAACAATACAGGTAGCTGTATGCTTTTGTTGTAGCATGAAGAGGAACTTACCATCGAGACAAGGGTCGTGGGTTCGATTGTTAAATATCGCTCGCTATAAACAGATGCAACACCACACAGAACTTTTAATTACAAAGCACTGCATGGCACTGAACTGCGCTCGCCACCCCGGGAACGAGAGATATTAAGTCTCACAATGCCCAGTAATTTCACTGGCTTCAATGCCCTTCAAACCGAAACACAACAGTGCTTATACACTGTAACTTGCCGGCCGAAATAGACAAAGCGGTGGTACTAACCTAGACGGCCTCTCGTTTACGAAGGACTTACCTTGTAAAATGTAATATATCAACAACTTAATTATTTAAAATTATTTACGAACGGTTAAACATCATATTGGCATTAATTTCGTGTTAATAATAGGCAATTAAATTATTTTACTCGATTAATGAGATATCTTATGAACTGCCGCGGGAAGTATACCGACAATTTAATAACAACCCAATATTGACCTTCAAAATTATCGAACAAGAAACAATGGATATAACTAGGTATTTGAAAATGAAATTTCAGGGAAATTCTCCGATAGATTTAATAGGTCAAAGGTTTAAGACTACTAAAAGGATTATAATAAGAGTTTTAAGAAATTTACAAAAATCTTACGTATTTATTGTCAACTCTTTTGGCAGCTTCCGTAGCGCAGTCGACTAGCGAGCTGTTACGCAAAAGGCAGCGGGTTCGATTTACGCACCGAGGCAAAATGTTTGTCTGATCAAGCGACTACTCGTAAAAACTACAAGCCAAATTTGTTAACATTACAAAAAAAGGACGTAGCACTGACCCCACTGCGAGTGGGACATGGGCAGGTGGAAAGAAAGAAGAATTGTCAAACCTTTTGGAAAATTCAATACCGGGAAAAACTATTTACGTAAAACGAAATTTTTCTAAAACATAGATTATTTAACCTAAGAATAGAATATACAGTACTTCTAAACCTAACAGCGTAAATTGTGTTAATTAAAAATACAGTTTTCGGAAATCACACCTAACAAAGTAGAGTAAGTTCTTACAAGGTAAGCGAAATATTACAAAAGATGAACTAAAAGATTCTGATAATGATCATTCTGCCTTTTCGATTGTCAGCTTACACAGCAAAAAAGTCTTCAATTCAACATTTAGGTAAAATTGTCATTTTAATATTTTTAAGGATGTCATCGAAATTATGTTCTGACAACTTTTGAATGTTCAACAAAGAAAAGTCTTACGATCAAAAGTACCGAGAAGTCAAAATCCTGATCTTTGTAACACGTTTTTGGTGTTTTGTGGTTTAGCCAGATGTATGAAAGGGTCAGCTAGTTAGGGTGTTTACATCTCACAGAAAACTCACATGAAGTAGGAACTACTGTTAATTTATTTTACTTATTATCACTGTTTACTATGACACATTAACGCCTGTAATCTCCGAAGGGGTAGGCAGACGTGTAACCCTTGCACCCACATTTACCTGAGCTTATTTCCATCTCATGCTATTATAGGGGGCGAGCCTATCGCCATACCAGATAATAATTAGTTGACTCTGAGTAGATACTGAGCATTTCGTGATTGAAAGATCCTGTCTCATTTTTTCCCGAACAGTACGCAATACAACAACAGCGACATCAAAGTACAGACAATTGTTTACTATGAAATATGATATCACACTACTTAACGTAAATTAGTACACGCTTTGCTTATATAATAAACTACGCAGTATGTTAAAAAAGAGAGTAGAAAATGGATCCTAATTTTCCACACTTGCACAAATGGCTTTGTATTAATTAATAATAATAATGATAGATACAATTTTATGATCTAGACAAAGAAATGAGTTACTCATATTATAAAATTGCATACCTACACTAAAATATCTTAAAGCATTAGAAAAGTAATTAAGCAAAAGCAAAAAATGAATTGAGAATTCCACTTCAGAAGAAATATTTCGAAAATATTTCTAAAAATTGACCATCATCACAATTTCAAATCCACGAAGCGGTCAAAGTAACCGTTACAAAAAGCTTTAACTTATAATTGTTTAATTGACAGGCCGTTACAATTCTGGCGACTTACAATAGATATGCATTTTTTGCAGTTTGCCGACACTGTTCTTGGATTGCGCTGCACTTACCATCAGCGCAGCGAAGACACACATCTGAATCAGTATAAAAAAGAATCCGCTGCCGTAGGTAGACCCCACCTTGAAAGTGTTCAGGTGTGTCTCTGCTATATGATGGAGCCTCCATCCTAAATTCCTGCTTATTTATCCCCTCCCAGTAGCCTTTATCTATATCTGTGTTACCAAATCATTTTTAAAATCTAGTAAGTAGTAATAAGTACTTATTTTAGAGAACACTTATGTCTAATTTAAATTGATCAGCTTTCTAAAAGATATGGTCAAATGATTTACCTAAACAAGAAGGTTTCGTTGAAGACGGGATTCAGGTTCTTACGATGGACTTTAGTCTGGAATTTCTTCTTGCGGTCCGGTAAAAGGAACACCTTGATGTACGGATCGCTGCTTCCAGTCACATCCTTGATTGGAAGGTCACGGGCTTCGAAGATCTGTGAACAATAAAATAAATGAAGATATACAGCAACAACTTTAATATAACGAATATAAAACAATTTATAAAACAATTCTGTAAAATTATGTGGTCTCCCGCGATACAGGTTCGCCTAGTGCGGGGACCGTTATGTAAGTAAACATTTGTAAAAGATGTGTTTTTGGATAATAAATGGTTATTATGATTATTATAACATAAGTAGATAAATATTATAATAACCAAAGTAGATTTGCTAAATTAGTGGCGTAAAATTAAATAAATTTAGACCTGCCCCATACTAACCTTCATAGAAAGACTGTGAGTGCAAAATTTATTCCATAATTTCTTCTTTCTATCTACCATCACAATCAACAACCACATATCTAGAACTAACTACATTTTATAAGTAATCCGGTCTGAAGACATTTTTTTCTTGCACCGTTTTGTATGGTGAGAGATACCTGGAAACCCAAAATCCCTCCTCGTTTTCCCAATTAATTAATTATTAATGACGTTTGCCGCGACCATCGCAATTCAATATTAATTATTGTTCTAGCATTACAACATTCACGATGGTATTTTGATGCAAAATTATATTCATCACAAGATGACGTATTATTTTCGAAAATTATTCTGAAGTAATATGACTATTGATAAGTGCTTAGAAATCCTCACAATCAAATTTCTAATCAAGTCTTCTTGATAGAACAAGATTAAAACAGAACATAGATTGTTTCTAAGCTTTTAATACGCAGTTCAAAAGAATCATAAAAGAGCTTTTTCCATAGCTGACATAATTAAAATGCCCCGATGCGAGGATGATATGCAAAAAGATAAAAACACTCTCCCATACGAGTTGTGCAGTCTAGCGTAAAAAAAAAACATCGATACACCGTATATGGCTTTAGATACTCCATAGATATATCATTATTATTATAAGAATCAATATTAAACTAAATGCTATTGCTTTTGACACTATTATATCTAGAATAAAGACTGCTGATTGATTGATCAGAATACAATATGATATTAATTAAAATTGTCATTTTAAGGACAGTCACGCCTAACTCTGGAAGAAATAGCCCATAAGGCTTTTTGTGATCCACGCCGATCGTATTCTATGCCGATCCTTTCCTATCCGAGAGTCCGTCTGGATTCTGGATCTACCATCAAGCAGCAGTGTAACGGTTGAGATGTTTGGAACTTCAGAAATCTCACCTACGGTGCTTTATTAAGCAACCACTTTAACACCAAGCGACCACTTTTCGTCGGCGTGCTTACACACTGTTGCTTGGCGGCAGAAATAGACAAAGCGGTGGTACCAACCCAGACGGTCTCTCATATACGAGAGACCTACCACCTTAGTAAATGTTAGCTAAGATGATTTAAAGTTAGAAAAATAATAAAAACAAATAATGAAACGGCACTAGTTCGTGCAAACGGAGACGGTTTTTTGGTATGATGGATGGGGATAATGTCAACCCTTGATTATGAAGGATCACCTTCACACACACATTTATCTGGAAATCCAGTACCTAGCGTTGTTTATTCAGCACCCGACCTGAATTTAAAAAGGTAATTTGTGCGTTCACGAGGAAAGGAAACTGTGAAGCGTGAGGTGGCTAAGCTATTTTGATTATTCTTAAACATTATTAATGGTTTTGTTCTTACGTGGCATACAAATTAGTATGTAATGCAGAATATTTTTCATTGGCTCTTTCTTTTCTAAATTTGTAGCTTGTCTCTTTCCCTCTCGCCCCCTTCCGGTGTCTATTCACTATTGAATGTTAGCAACTTCAGATATTCTTTTTTATTTCCTTCTCTTTTCATTTAAGAACTATTTTTCTTCTATCCTGTTGATTCCTGTTCTTTGCTTTATGTTCCTGAGTCAAGGTTTCCTTCTTCTACCAACGTATCGCTTTTCTACTTAACCCCTTGCAATCGTTTTTAGAAGGCTGTACTGGGGATGCCATGTCCATATAGTGCTAGAACCACGCCGTAGAGAGTTTTATCTTCAACATGAATGAACCGACTCAACCGAGTTACTACCTTCTCACAGAAAACTGACGTAAAATAGCGGTATGCTGCTGCGTTCCGCGTGGAGAGAGAGATTTCCGGAGACCGAAACTCCCTCCCCTACCCAATTCCTATTTTCCTTTTTTTTAGTTTTTTCTATTGTGGGTGCAAGATCACTTACCATCAAGTGACCTACTTGCTCATTTGCCATTGCCATTTACTTTAAATATATAATGGTCACAACTTCATAAATGCAGATTATATATAATTAAAAGCCATTCCGAAACCATTGGGAAAGGTCGTGACCTCTAACAGGAAAAATCAATTAATCCGTAAGACCCACCTGTTCGCGAATAAATAATGAAAAGGCGGAATTCTTTTATCCCATTTTTCACCCGTTTTTTGCAAATAGGAATATTGGCTGAGTCTATCCGGGCATAATAGGGCAACGTCCGGGTAACAGGCTATGCCTCAATTGACTTAAGCCTCGAAATTTAATAATTCTAAACCCAGGTGCCTTTTGCATCGGATGAACGCTTTATTATCCTTTTCCTATTTTTTAACTGTATTTAATTGCATAATGTAGGAATATTCTCCTGGTGGGAGGGTACCAGATATATAGTTGTACCCGACTGGATCCACTGTACACATGGTGAAAAACCTGTTATAGCTTCTGTTCCGGGATCAGATCTAACGACGGAATACGAGGAAAAAACTTAAACCGCCCAGCGAATAACAGGCAATGTCCATTTTCACACATTCGTAGCCGAATAGCAATAACAGAACTATTTTTCATCCTGTCCAGCCGTCCGTCTTTCCGTCTGTCTGTCCGCATTTCACAATCATTTTACTATGAGACTGAAATATGACATTATCTATGAGACACGTAGGTGAAATTTCATTTTTTTTTCTAAAAACCACTATGCAATATTGTTGATAAAAAAAATATGTAAAGGCAAATGTAAATGGTGGATAAAAACCAAGTTCAAATAAAAATGCTGAGTATTCTTTACACAGGTGTTTAAAATAAATATTAAGGTTTTTAATTACTTTTTAAGTCATTATTTACTGATTATGTGCACTTCTGAAGTCGTAAAAAGTTGTATGCGTGTATGTACATCTGTTACCCTCTACATTAACTATGGGGTGGAAAAAACTAAAAAATATCTGGTGGGCTGCTGGGTACGAAATCCTTTAATGAGCGTTATCTGACACGCGGTTTATTTTTTTATTTTTAGTTTTGATTAAAAAATGTTATTATCAAATTAACTATCTAACGTGACTGTCTCAGTAGCCCAGTTATATTGCGTACGGAATGATGTTATGATGGTTATGTCGACCAACTATAGGCAATGCTTAGTCTGTTGGAGTAGCGAGACAAAGCTACTCATTTCATAAAATTCATCTATCGAAGGAGTCTTTCTGTTCAACACAGTATTGCACTTTGAAAAGTCAATACAAAGGGAAAGTACTAACAAAACCTATAAAGATAACAATGTCTGGCTCGTTTGTCGTACGGTCTGTTGCCTACATCGACGAGTTTGTTTCTATTTATTTTCAAAATATATGGTGCAAGTTTGTAATGTATGTATTTGTTTTTGTTTTACTCCCGTCACGGCAAACCTGATGTTAAGTAGTTATGCACCCTACACCAGTTCATATAATGATAACAACTTGCTGACTATTAGACATCGGCTTATTTACGAACTTTAACTTTTCTAACGTTATATTTTTGGTATGGATTGGCTAAGTTTGGTGAGTGGTACAAGGGAGTCGACACCATGAGTATTGTATTTTGTAAGTGCGTTGTATTGTTGTTTATTACTCGTTTTTTTAACTATTGTACATTAGGTGTTGTGCATCAAGTATTTTCTTTTTTTTGTAATATAATACTGACAGTCTAAGTGGCGCAGTGTGCGAGTAGCCGACTGTGAAATGTGAGGTCACGGGTTCGATCCTTGCACCGATTCAAATATTTGTTTGGATATTGTAAGACCGAAAGTCTCTCTTGGTTCCTCACACCCACAATACGATCGGGGCTCTGTGTATGCCTGTTGGGTGTTATTTATAAATTACTAATATTTATACCATACATAATGCAGATCGACACATTTCTCCCCCTTAAGCCTACCACCAATTACTACCTTAATTAACTAATTATTAATTAATAAAAAGTGACGCTTCAACTAACTAACATCCCGAATATCTGTAGTATCCCGAAGCGATTCCCTTCCTCTATGACAAATCTCTCAAAACGGAAAACGTTGAAGTTCAACAACCTTTACTTGCCGATTAGCATCTTAATTGAGATCACGTAACATCAATCCGGAACAGTAATGGAGGTACGGTTTACGACAAGCCCGAATGGGTTACGTTTTATAGGAAACTGTTTTGACAAGTCTGTGAATGTCTGACCATAAACCTGGAATTGGGGTTGGTATGAATATTTTGAATATACTTTTCGTGAAGGCTGATTATGATAAATGTGAAAGTGAAGGCTCTGACCAAACCACAATATCGGAGTTCACCGGTAATGCGGACTCGTGTATTACTACAAAAATAAATAAATAAATAAATAAATACACCCAACAGTCACACACATAGCCCTAACCCCACAGTAAGATACGAGTCTTGTGTCGCGGATATCAGAAACTACGAGAGACTTTCGGTCTCACAACACCCCACAGACCCCGAAACAAATATTTGTGGATCAGACAAATATCGGCTCGGTGTAGGAATCGAACCCACGGCCTCACGTTTCACAGTCGGCTACTCACCCACTGCGCCACGGAGGCTGTCAAATGTGTTTTAAAAAGCAGAGTCGAACACGTGGCTCCTCCAATACCGGATCTAAGATTTTTCAGAGCTAGAGCAATCACTTGATATTGGCGTCTAGTTCTTCAGCACCATTCCTTCCTATTTAACTTAAAACGTATCCGATGCGTTGCGAGGATGTGCGTCGCGCACTTGTGTTTTCGAATTTTACGGCCAAGCAACAGTGTGTAAGCACTGTTGTGTTTCAGTTTGATGGAAATTGAGGCCAGTGAAATTACTGGGCATTATGAGACTCAACATCTTATGTCTCGGGGTAGACGAGCGCAATTCAGTGCCATGCAGTGCTTTGTAATTCAAAGTTATCTGTGGTGTTGCTTCTGTTTAGGGGCAGGCTTACCATCAGGCGAGCGCCTTGCTCACTCACTCAATTAAATTTAAAAAAAATCGGTGTTAATTAAAATTGCCACATTGGACAGGTATCCCGGTTTGACTCCCCCTCCCTCTTCTTCTATATCCGAGGTTAATCTACATACAAATCATAATCATAAACAACATGGCTCGTTCGTCAATCACCCGCTAGACGTATCATCGTCAACGTATGGACGGTGTGTCGTTTTTCATATTAGGCCTCACAACCCTAATTATTCTCGGTTATCAAAATGCTCAGTCATAAAGTTGGGAATAGCATGTGTAGCTGTAAACTGGTACTACTAGATTGACGAATAGAGTAGAAATAACTGTCAAAACGTAAAGGCTTGAACCCGATAGTAAACATAACATGCTGTGAGATACAATGTATAATTAAACCGGTTATCTCACTGGAATATAACATGTATTCACGAAAATATTATTCAAACTCATACAGCGCCCGTGGCGAATCGTATAGGTATATATTTTTTATTAGCCACGCCCGCCCATAACCCGAAGTAATATCACACAAAACTTTGAATTACAAAGCACTACATGGCACTGGACTGCGCTCGTCACCCCGTAACATTAGAAGGTTTGCATATTGCTAGTGGTAGGATATCATATCCACCCGGATAGTGACCACCGTGCACATGGTATTAAAACCTGTCATAGTGACCCACACACCTTGTGTGGATCGCGTTCCAGAAACAGCCAGTATATATCCGGTTCTCCTGAGGGGCTTGCGACATGACTTGATGGTTGGTTGGGGTGAATATAGGGGTACATCCTTGTATCCCTGTGCCTGCATCGGTCATTTGCCTGTCCTGTCGCACACCTCTCGATTTGTTTCTTCCCTCTTCGGAGTACGAAGAAGCATTCATACAGGCCGGCATGATTCTGGTGACCACCGATAAACTCATTGTTTAATGGTGGTCATGGGTTTTTTTAGGCTGCACTGCGCTTACCATAGCCTAATGACGTAACGCTCTAAAGATAAGAACAGGAAAACCATAATTCTGTACATTTATACTGATAACCGAGAATGGGAAAAGCTTATGGAAAAATGTTCAAAATGGCGCAAACGTGTAGAGGCAGGTCACGAATTTTACGATGAAACTGTATTCGGAGTTCTTGCTGCTAAAAAACAAAACGAAATCAAGGTGGTTCGACATCAATAACCACAAATTTATTTTGTCAAGCATAAGGTAAATTATTTCACTCTAGCATCGATCTCTTCAGTCACCAAAGTAATGTCTCCCAAACACTATACCATAAATCGTATGTAATAGATGAAAAAGCCGATTAAAAATACTAATAACATGAGAATGCAATCATAGCTGGTGCAATTTACTTAGTCCTTGAAACAGCTAATCAGATTAATTTGTCTCAGTACCCGCAAGGCACGTACAATAGAGCAGCCCAGAGCATAGTCAAGCTGTTAAATATGGAAATGTAACTATGCTGAGGTGTTGGTGAATGTGAATAAATAATATGGTATCCATTAAAGCGCTAGTTCAATGAATCTGGCATCATAATACCGCAGATCTACGACGGGTATATCCAGGCGAGGATACACGAGGACTACCCCTGAGCCAAGTAAAACAGAGGTACTTTAAAACAACATCCCCCCAGCCCATAAAATGTAACTGTAGTTCTCTCGTTTTATCGAAAATTGTCCAACTCAGTAAAGTTAGGTATCTCACTTGACGATCATTTGGTGGTGCGACCAAGCCATCCACCAAACTTAAAATTTGTTGGCAGCGCAACATGGTTGCGGCGCCATATCCATATGTTTATATAAAGCCTCATTTTGCTGAGAAAGTTTCTCGTGCGACACAGACTAGAAACAAAAGAAAACTGTAATTTACATAATTTCAATATTTATAACCGTGTCATAAGATTCTTTTTTCAAACTTTTGAGTGGTAGAGCCACGCTGTAGACAGTTTTGTCTACAGCATGAATGCGCTGGCTCGACCGGGTCATTACCACTGTCTCACAGAAAACCGACGTAAAGTAACGGCTTGCTGCTGCGTTTCGTACGGTGAGTGAGATATCCGGAAGCCCAAATCCCCTCCCCTGATTATCCCTTTCCTTTAAGGTCGGCAACGCGCCCATGATTCTTCTGGTGGTGGGCGTACATGGGCGATGGAGATCACTTACCATCAGGTGACCCACGTTTGCCGGCCTATTCCATAAAAAAAAAACTCTGTCACACGGTATCGTAAACAAGAGTTCTCTGTCATCTTCTCGTATGTATTATGCCATAAACCCTCTCCATCTTAACGATATTTTAGTCCATTACCTTGACTACCAACGCCTCCACCTCCTGGTCATACCGCAGAGCGAAGTGCAGTTTCCCACAGAACTCGAGCTCGGCGCTGTCGGTGGATGATTGACGGACCAGCTCGTTCTTGTACAGTTCCGGCTGAAAATAATTATTCCGTGAGTATATTTGACGCTTTAACAGGATATGGGGTTTTAGCAGATGACCATTGAATAAAAGGAAAAAGTGGCTACTGAAAATTAGCGCTGTGTTGTGGCACCCGCCAGAACACAGCAGTAGCATATTTTTGTTTGGATCAATAAATACGTTGACGTTTTGTTCAATTAATAACTAAAATCGCATTTTTCTTAATACGCAATGTAGAACGAATAAAAAATCTGGTAACATTGATTACAAAACCCTTTTATTCAAATAATAATTAAAATCGTATTTTACTTAAAACACAGTGTAAAGTGAATAAAAAAAGGTGACGCGGCGCTACTGAGTACTGGCGCGCGATCATTGACCCGTATTTAGTATTACGCTTTACATTGCGGCCTGGCGTTTCCAAAATGGCAAGTAAACAGCATAGGAATTACATTTTCCCTTTATATTAAAGTAGTATTTTACTATCGTTTCGGCTTCGGATGCGGTCCACTTACACCCGGTATACTGTACACAAAAGTATCTACAGCGTGGCTCTACTGCACTACAACAGGTGACGTCAAAAACACCTCACTTTAACATTAATAAACCAGTCAACTAAAATTTTTGTACTCATTTACTTTTACGAGACCCGGTGGCGGAGGCAAGGTGGATGCAGTAAAAATGTAATTTAAATTTAAACCTGACTCCAGCACTTCGTGACCTTAAAATTTAACGACTGACAATGAAAGAGAATTCGTATCACCTGTTTTGATTCACTTTACATTTTGTTTTTATTAGCAGCGACAATACGGTGTGATCTTTATGGCCGAAATGTGTTTTAATTAAAAGCTTATTAGTGTTTGTACAAATCTTTCTGTCTAAGGCAAAATCCTTATCTTATCGTTGGCCAGCCCAAACTGTTAAGGCAATTGAACTTTGAGAGTTTTTTTTTTATTCGAGCTCGGCAAAGTGACTGCATTGCACCTGATGGTAAGCGTAGTGCAATCCATAAAACCAGCGACCACCAACAGACAATAAGTTTATCGGTGGTCACCAGTCATGCCGGCCAATATAAATGCTTCTTCCCTCTTCGGAGAGGAACGAAGCAAATCGAGGGGCCTGCGACAGGACAGGCGGATGACCGATGCAGGCACAGAAATACAAGGATGTACCCCTATACCCGCCCCAATCAACCATCAAGTCATGTCGCAAGCCCCTTGGGAGAACCGGATATACACTAGCTGATCCTGAAACGCGATTCACACAAGGCGTGTGGATCACTATAGCAGGTTTTAACACCATGGGCCGTCCCTAATGCGCCGAAGATGGTCACCGCGGGGTTTTAGTTGGTAGTTACCGGCATAGGTTGTAAATAGCGTTAGGGACTCGGCCAAGCGGTCGGGTGGCTGGGTCATAAGGCCGATAGAACCCAACATAACCGTTCCACCTCCCCCCGGTGGGGCGGTCGCAATAAATGGCTTTCGGCGCGACAAAAAAAAAAAAGTTTTAACACCATGTGTACGTTGGTCGCTATCCGGACGGATATGAATATCCTACCACCAGCAACTTTGAGAGTATTTTAACAGACTTCAAAAAAGCAAGGGGTTCACAATTCGCCGCGTATTTTTGTTGCTTATTTAATGTATGTGGACTGATTTGTATGGAAAACATTTTAATTCGATTCGACTCGAATATTTAATTATATCAATAAATAAATAATATGTTTAACAAACTGTAGTTCTAATTTAATTAACTTAAAAGTAAATCTGAACGCAATACTAACGTAGCCATTGAGATTAACTTTATTAGGTACTTATAGTTAAATGCAGCTTTTAACAAATCGCTTTGAAATACAAAAGCACCTAAATAAACAAGTTTTAATGTTTATCGAGTTTTTCATAATAACTTACACACGAGTAAAGAAACAAAAGATTTTAACGTTTACGATAACGTTAAAGTAAAAGAAATAAAAAATAAAAAATAGAAATATAAATTAATATCAACTAATGTATACGTAACATGCATAGCATCCTTAAAATACACTAGGCAATCACACTAAATCTATTTATTTATCTATTATTATTATTTCGGATTATTATATGGAATAGTCCCGAATTGTAAAATATTTGGGGGGAGGGGTCGATATGGACTATAGACATAACCGAAACTGCATATTTTATGTTTTAAAACTACCACCGAATCCAAAACGACCCATCTTGAGAAAACTCGACGAAAAAAACTCAATTGGGCTTTCTTTACCACTGGATTCAACGCGGCGCGACCTTATAAAAACTACAAGATAATTCTTTATGTAGCATGTGTTGAAAACCCTGTTGCACCGACCCCTCTTCGAGTGGGATGTAGGGGCAGGTAGAAGAAAAAGAAGATATATAAACACATATATACATATATGTGTCTTTTTTTGCCCTTCGATATGAACTACAGAGGTCCCTGCTAATCGTATACTACCCCTGCAGTATCTCATCCCAGGGCTAAAGAGGAAGGGAAGGAATTAGAAAAGGGAAAGGGATAGGAGGAGGGGACAAGCCCCTCGGGTGAACCGGATTACACTAGCTGACCCTCGAACGCGACCCACAAAAGCTGGGTAATTATGGCAGGTTTTAACACCAGTGTACGGTGGCTGCACCTCCCACCAGCTTATGTCTTTTATTTGATAACTAGCATTTACTTAGAGGCAGTGAAACAGTATTATTAATTATTAATATTGTATTTTACTACTTTTACCTGTCTTCTTTTTTAGGACAGACGGAAAACAATTAAATATTATTATTTTTTATTAATGGCTCGGTCTTTTACGCGAAACCCTAAAAAGGGATCACCGTAGGAAGATCATTTTATTTGAGGACAAATTTGATATAGGTAAATTTTCCAACAATGGTTTATGACTTTTACCAAGCTTCGGGATATAGCTTTGAAATCCTATGATTCCGTGGGTATTTGAAAATCTGATAACGTTTGGGTAGATTTATTTCCATTGTTTTCTGGAGATTATTATGTAATATTATTTTAGAAATGCCTTTCGAAACAATACTTTGGATTCCTAATTTATATGTTTTTTCAGCTATCAGCCTCCGTGGCGCAGCGGTCGAGTAGCCGGCTGTGAAGCAAGAGGCCGCGGGTTCGATCCTCGCACCGAGACAGATGTTGGTGTGATCCACCAATATTTGTCTCGGGATCTGGGTGTTGTGAGACCGAAAGTTACTGTGGGGTCAGGACTATGTATGTGACTGTTGGGTGTATTTATTTATTATTTATTTATTTATTTTATAGCAGAGAACGTTTAACGAAAAAGAGGCTCACTATGGAAGGTGTACGGTGATCGCTATTCGGACGGATATACCCTACTACCAAACAATTAAAGCCACGTGTCGCTTTCACGTGCCAAACACAAATTGAAACTAAACTATATTGGCCATGGGACCTAAAGTGTTTTAAAGTAATTGATTGGCGTGTTCCACACGTGCAGGCAGGGAATTTGAGAATTAAAGCCTGTACATTTGCATCTGTATTTGTGAAGAGATATCAAAATGTTTCATCATATATGATTTCCATTCTCACACATATGACAGCATACTTGTATCCGCGATGGGACAGGCAGATACGTGCATATCCGCGGTTCACCGAGCTTATTTCCGAACCATGATGTGATAGGGTCCGAGCCCAACGCTGCATAATATATAATATTTTAATTTGTTTTATTTTCGATTGATTGACTTCATATTTTGATTATTATATTAAAAAGATCGAATAGATCAGCTAACGAACAACTGTATCTATCACCTGATGGTAAGTAACCTCCACTGCACATGTACGCACACCATACCAGAAAAATCATAGGCGCGTTGCTACTTTAAAGAAAAGGAATAATTAGGTAATTGGGAAGGGGAGGGGGACTTGGGTCTCCGGCTATCTCACTCACCATGCGAAACGGCGCATCAACTTTATGCGCGCTACTTTACGTCGGTTTTCTGTGAGACGGTAGTAACGATCCAGTTGAGCCGACCCATTCATGCTGTAAACAAGACTGTCTACAGCATGGCTCTACCACTCATATCAATCAACTAGCAACCCATTTTAATCTACCGATATAAACAAACTTTAAAGTTCATGCACGTTTCATTATAATGGCGAATATGTTTATGACAGTGTTATTCGAACATGTCAAAATCCAGTTTAATGAAAGTTCCATTTTAGCTCGAGCTGGGCGTTTCGGAAATCGCTTGGAAATGATGCCTGTCTGCTAAATGAGCGCGTTAATGTCAGTATATAGTGTCACGGTCAATACCAGAACATTACTTAGAGAGTTCTCAGGTATGCAGGTTTCCTCACAATGTTTCCTTCACCGTTAAAGTAAGCGATAATTAATATACACGTAACTTAGAATTAAGTCAGAGGTGTATGCTCTGGGGCAAGTTTCGAACCTGCGACTTTCGTCTCGACAGTCCATACCACTCCTCCCTGAGCTATCGCTGCTTTTTTAACCTCTTACTTTAAACAAAATCAATCTTCGTATGCATATTAAGTACGTAAATGATAAAATATATTATTTAAAAGAATATTTAAAGCACATCAATTAATAAAGGATGCAGCCACAAGTTGAAGTTTGCTAAAGCGTTTTTAATTACAAATCTCGCTTTCAAACGGGAACTTTTTATATAGAAAAAAATTGCTCATCTTCCAAACATCTATTTTCGCAACTAATTAAAAAGTTTCAAGTTAAAAACTCCAGTAACTGTGTTAATAACGTGCTGGTTAATTACAAATTCACAGCTCTAAACATAAAGATCGGGTTGAGTTAACAGTACTGCAAAGCTGTGTACAGTGTAATTAAGAAAAAATGTACCCGAAAATGCACACAGAATACACAAAGGGAACCGTAATTAAAAAAACAAGCTCATGTTAAAACACACGCTTTTGCAGTAGATGTCGGTTTGACTATTTAGACCAGTGAATGCTTTTGAGCGGATAGCAGCTACGTTAGGCGGGTGGTACTCAAAACTTTTTAATATAAACAAAAATATCAAAAATAAATTACGGATTTGTGTCGGTATTGCAAATTCATGGTCAATTATAGTAAGCTTTATCGAGTTTTAGTTTTGATAAGAAGTTTCTATTTCCCTATTTTTTGTAAATGAATCACGAAAATCGCTGCATATAAAACGATTTTTTTGTGTTTCATCACTTTCCGATTCACCCCCTTCTTTAAATGTGACCGACAATTATTTTTTTATAGCATGGGCCGGCAATCGAGCATGTGGGTCACCTGATGGTAAGTGATCCCCACCGCCCATGTACGCCCACAATACCAGAAGAATCATGGGCGCGCTGCCTACCTTATATATCTCACTCACCGTACGAAACGCAGCAGCAAGCCGCTACCTGACGTCAGTTTTCTGTGAAACAGTGGTAAAGGACTCGGTCGAGCCGGTCGATGCTATCGACAAATCTGTCTACAGCTTAATCGACAAGTCATTCTTTTCGATATTAGTTTAAACGGATCAAAAACAAGCCCACTGAGTTTGTTTCGCCAGGTCTTCTCAGACATGGTCGCGTTTGGATCTGGTGGTAGTTTTAAAATAACAATCTGGAGATACACATGATCCGTATCAATCTGCCTTATAACTGATTATATAATAAAAGGCTTTGTATTTCTGCTAATAATTTGGATTGAAAGAGCGGACCAAAAACAAGCCCACTGAGTTTGTCTAGCTGGATCATCTCAGGTATGGGTCGCGCCGCGTTGAATCCAACGGTAAAGGAAGCCCGCTTGAGTTTGTTTCGCCGGGTCTTCTCAAGATGGGTCGTTTTTTCGTTTTTCTGAGCCTGAGGCCTGTTTGGCCTAACTTGAGACACAGATGGTCCCTTGTGAAGTAGAGGATATGCCTGTGGCCATCCTATTTTATATGAATTTGTGAATAATGCATATTCTCATAAGAATAGTTTTTTAAATTTTCATGTCTCGGGTTAGTGTTCCGAATAAATTATTTCTTTCTTTTATTTTTTTTGTGCCGTTTCGAAAATGCCTATGGTCCATATCGACGACCCAAAATATGTATTGATTCTGGACTATTCCATAGTAAAAATATGGAGAAATAATAATAATAAATAGATTAAGTGTAATTGCCGAGTGTATTTTGATGATGCTATGTATGTATGTATACATTAGTTGATACTGATTTCTATATATAAGTTTCTTTTACTTTTGTACTGACTTGTCATAAGCGCTATTTTAATTGCTTACATGATTATACATGATAAACGATTTTTTTTTTGGCTCTATCACTCTTTGTCAGTGTACTTTATTATGAAAAGCAATGTCTCTTAAGGTACCATTATTAAACGTTTCTGTTAAACTTTTATGAAGATATTAAAATAAGTTCCTAGAAAAAGCTCTTAACGAGTCAGAATAAGTTGTTTTCCAACAAGAATCCATTACTTGTCTCTTAGAAACTTATTCCTGGAACTGTTGCCATTAATCTTCCAATTACCATAATTCTCTCAGATATTAAACGAAAAATGTTTTCGTATTAATATTGCATAATGATTTATTATGTTTACGCGAATGTTACTACATAGAAATAAAAAGATTTTCTTTTTTTTTATAGCATAGACCGGCAAACGAGCAAGTGGGTCACCTGATGGTAAGTGATCTCCACCGCCCATGTACGCCCACAATACCAGAAGAATCATGGGCGCGTTACCGACCTTAAAGGAAAGGGATATTTAGGGATTGGAAGGGGAGAGGTATTTGGGCTTCCGGATATCTCACTCACCGTACGAAACGCAGCAGCAAGCCGCTACTTTACGTCGGTTTTCTGCGAGACAGTGGTTACGACCCGGTCGAGCCAGCCCATTTATGCTGTAGACATTACTGTCTACAGTGTGGCTCTACCACTCATGATCATATTATGATCATATGACTCATACCAAATTTTAAAGGATTTTATCGGGGTTTTTTATTTAATTTTAGTCCCGACGTTTCGTAAGCTCCAGTCTTTGTGGTTACGGAGTGGACTGACGTTGGACTCACGGTGGACCAAAATTAAATAAAAAACCGCGATAAAATCCGTTTAAATTAGTTTAATTTTGATATTGCATACTTTATTTTAGATTGCTAATACATTTTAGTTTTAATTATTGGCATGAGCAAATACTAACCGCGTCTCAATCGACAAGCCTCAGACGGACTCTCGCTTGGAAGTCCTGCAGCATCAGCATGGTGATAGGCAATGATGCTTACCTTGATAAGTCCAATGGAAGAATCAGCACGCTCCAAGCTGCAGATGCTGAACTGGATGGAGGGCAGCTCGAGGCGGTGCGACAACTGGCGCTGGAAGGTCTGGTGGCGTGTCGGGACAATGGGCAGCGTGGTCTGGCGAAGAACCTGCGGGGCCAGTAAGGTAATTAAACAAGCGATATTATTGTGAAAACTTGGATTATTTTTTTTATCACTAAATATTATACAAGATGGTGATTAAATTTATACAAGATGGGTCCCTCGTATGCGAGAGGCAGTCTGGGTTGGTACCACCGCTTTGTCTATTTTGTGCAGCAACTGTGTGTAAGCACTGTTGTGTTTCGGCTTGAAGGACATTGAAGAAAAGAATTTCACTGAAATTACTGGACATTGTAATTCAAAGTTCTGTGTTTATGAACAGGCGTCATCGCTTACCATCAGGTGAGCGCCTTGCTCGCGTCACGTCATTCAATCAAATAAAAAAAACTGATGTGGACTTATAATCTATAGTCTTTGTTCTTTTTAACTTAATTTAGCTTACTAGAAGCTTATATTTTTTACAACTGGCCTGGGTACGTATACAACATATTTTGTGTTACTTAAGTATGGATTTTATTAGCTACTTAAATTTTGTTAATCAGTGTTTTTGTTGGTTGTATCAAATAGTCAGTAATAATAAAGTTGGTAACAAGCAATAATTTATGCTATTTAACGGTTTACTTTATTTGTATTCAGTTATAAAGGGTACGTTCGAAAATTAACTGACTATGCTATGAGTACTGTAGATACACTTACTTACATTAACAAGGTGGTAGGTCCCTCGTATGCGAGAGGCCGTCTGGGTTAGTACCACCACTTTGTCTATTTCTGCCGCCAAGCGCGTGTGTATCGGTTTGAAGCCAGTGAAATTACTGGGCATTATGAGACTAAACATCTTATGTCTCGGAGTGACGAGCGCATTTCAGTGCCATGCAATTCAAACTTCTGTGTGGCGTTGCTTCTGTTTATGGGTATGCGTGGCGCTTACCATCACGCGAGCGCCTTGCTTGTCTCGTCATTCAATCAATTTAAAAAACAAATCAAATAAAAAACACTAATGTACATATCACAAGACACACTGCCCTTCACTTTATAATTTTTGTTACTCTGTCTGTTATACTACTGTGTATCTTTATTTGATCTACTTGTATGTATATCGTGTATGCGTGCTAAATAAATGTTTTCTTAGGTAAAAGGTAAAATTTTAATATTTGTTAATCTTTAATGGAATAGTCTTCAGTAAGACCTCCGGTGGTAAGTGATCGCCACTAGCCATGAACACTCACAATGGTAGAAGAACCATGGATGCGTTACCAATCTTAAAGGAAGATATAGTTAAGGAATTGGGCAGGGGAATTTAAGGCTCCGGATATTTCACTCGCCAGATAAAACGCAGCAGCAAGCTGTTACTTTCAGTTTTCTGAGAGACAGTGGTAACTACCCGGTCGAGCAGACTAATTAATGTTATAAGCAGAATTGTCTTCTGCGTCGCTTTACTACATATAAAACAACAAACTCTTCCCCTCTTTCATACATCGGTAGTCTGTCTGTAGCCAAATAATCACGCCTATGCTCACGCACACTTCAAACTATAAATTAAATTATAAATAATAAATTGGTGTGTGTCGTGGGACACCAGGTAGGAACGAAGTTCCTTCGGCTAATGTAGAATCGACACAAATTGCAAAAAATTCAAATTATCAACTAAAATAACAAAATATGTCTCTTTATTTTTGTTTAACAACATAAAATTACATAGAAATAGAATAGAAAAATAGAAATAAAAACTTATTAATTTAGACTTAGACTGGCTACTAAACAGTGGACGGCCGTGTTCTATAATCAAAAATTCAAATTCAAATTTCAAACCGCGTCTACATTTCCAAATGTCATAAGTTACACACCCATCTGTTTTATTAACGGAATTTCGACTTTAACTTTGTGTGCTAGATATCAAACTGGTTATGCGACTGTCGCGCCTGCGCACGTCTCATTTAACGGTTTTATTCCACGCATTTTTCTTACGGTTTTACTATCACATTTTTTTCAGTTCGGTCACGCAGCGAAATCCCTATCCCCTCCAAGCCTGCCGTAAGGAACTTCGTTCCAAAAAACTACAAAGTTAACACTTGGTTATGTTAAATAAACCCAAATACGTAAACAGCCTAGAAGAAGTCCCGATAGTGTAAAGACAGCCAGATAGTTACTATATAGCTAGCTGGTCGGAGCGTACCTGATAAATTGTTGTATCTACATTACGACCACTGTACACATGGTAACCCGCCGTAGTGGCTCATTGAGGCAAGTCACGTTCGAAGGTCCGCTATTGTTTATCCATTCGCTACAGCTCAGCATAATTTTAGCGTCGAGGGAAGCAATATCTCTCATCGACATTATATTTGGACTGCATTGCACTTACCATATCCTTCCTGCTAATATTATATCCTACTAATATTATAAACGCGAAAGTTTGTAAGTATGGATGGATGGATGTATGTTTGTTACTCTTTCAAGTAAAAACTGCTAAATGGATTTTAATGAAACTTTACAATTATACATCAGAATAAGACATAGGCTACTTTTTATCCCGGGACAAGCAGATCACGCGGGCGGTGCCGCGAGCAAAAGCTAGTCTTTTAATAATATCTTTACTTTGCCATGTCCATATAAAAAATCACCTTCTACTAATTTTTATTTTTACTGATTGTGTTATGAACTAGCTAGTGGTACACAAGGTGGTAGGTCCCTCGTATGCGAGAGGCTATCTGGGTTGGTACCACCGCTTTGTCTATTTCTGCCGCCAAGCAACAGTTGTGTTTCGGTTTGAAGGACATTGAAGCTAGTGAAATTACTGGGCATTATAAGACTTAACATCTTATGTCCCGGGGTGACGTGCGCAGTTCAGTGCCATGCGATGCTTTGTAATTTAAAGTTTTGTGTGGTGTTGCATCTGTTTATGGGCAGGTGTGGCGCTTACCATCAAGCGAACGCCTTGCTCGTCGCGTCATTCAATCAAATGAAAAAAATGCTTTTCCCTCGTCGCTTTAACGACCTTTTTCGGGATAAAAAGATGCCTGTGTCTTCATCCAGGTCATATTCTGTGTACTAAATTTCATCCAAAACCATGCCACCGTTAAATGATTGACTCGCCAACATTCACAAACTCACAAACATCCAAACTTTCACATTTATAATAGTAAAACAACTTTTCACTTTGTTAATGCACAATATGAACAAAGTGAAACTATACGTCTATAGAAAACAAACTAATAACTTATAACTATCGCTAAAAGCCATAACAACGAGGGCAATGAAACAATAACGTGTGGCTCCAAACTTTCTCCGGCGATAAACTCTCGTTAAAAGCTCTTGTTAACTGCTGGTTCGGTGGCGAGATTTAATAAAACCCGCCCCACGCAACAAATTGTACACAAATTGAGTGCAAGCTCCAGATTTATTAAAATAAAAATTATATAATCGTTGTGGTAACTAAATTGCATGCAAAGCACTGCATGGCCTTGAACTGCGCTCGTCACCCCGAGACATAAGATAGAAGAGTCTCATAATGCCAAGTAATTTCACTGGCTTAAATGTCCTTCAAACCGAAACACAACAGTGCTTACACACTGTTGCTTGGCGGCAGAAATAATAATACATTAATAATAATATATCACCAACAAATATAAAGTTTATTAAATGAAACTAAAGCCAATAACTCAAGGAATATTAAACTGTTAACCAAACAGTTTAGAAAATTAAAACCCTCATCTCAATTACTTAGTTTCCACTCCGCACCGAGTTTATTTCTTACAAACGTTTTGAATTTCCCCGTACAAAGATTTATACACTCAGCAGATTAAAAGAAGATTTGCATATTTTATATCACTTTTCTTATCATTAAGATGAGAAAACCTTGCATACACATAACATAAGCTCACGCCGGCGCCACAATGGGGTTAAGCAGAGGTATTACTAGTGCTGAACGATTCGCGTAATATATTTTCGTCCTATATCATAGGTGCTACTGAGTACTGTACTGGGTGGGTACTGGGTATTCGAATTTCAAAAATTAAAACAATATTTGATTGCCAACCTTGCTTCGAATCCAATAAGTGCTTTTCCGAACGCATAGCCTACGTATACTGCCACTAACTCAATGCAATAGGACGATAGCATACATAAAAAAGGACATTTGATTTTACCTATAAATTATCAGGAGATAAATCAAAAAGAGCAAAATTTATCATAATCGTAATTTTAAGGAAAAGAATATTTAAATAAAACTAATTTAATCGGATTTTATTGCGGCCACTAATTAAAACGGACTCAAGGGGAGTCCACCCCGTGACCACGAAGGCTGAAAAGTCTTCGAAACGTCGGCATCAAATTTAATAAATACTTCGATAAAATATAGTATATAGTATAGTATATAGTAGTA
The DNA here is from genome assembly GCA_949126905.1 of Amorpha juglandis. Classification (NCBI taxonomy): domain Eukaryota; kingdom Metazoa; phylum Arthropoda; class Insecta; order Lepidoptera; family Sphingidae; genus Amorpha; species Amorpha juglandis. The sequence continues at coordinate 5,156,940 of OX421386.1, read as the reverse complement.
TAGTAGTAATATTCGCGTACTCATAAGAAATCATTATAAAAAGTATGCCCCGGGTGAGGATCGAACTCACGACCTTAAGATTATGAGACTTACGCGCTGCCTACTGCGCTACCGAGGCGGATAAGTTTACTGTAGAAATTAGCAATCAAATGGATATAGCATACAGAAAAAGAATAAAAATGTTGACTTTATACTAAAAGGTATCGCCTTATTAGTATTGGTCTAGTAACAACGTATTTATAAGCTCAGAAACATGTGAGGAATTTTCAGTTACCAGACAGCGGCACCGACTCCAAAAAACGATGAAATTAATGTAATTTTTTTTATTTTATTGAGAACCTCCTCCCTTTTTGAATTCGGTTTAAAAGCCAAGGTCGTCGCCAAGAAACCTTTTCATGGTAGGTCGAATCGTTGAATGACCTTCGCACAATATCTACATTTCTCCCACAAAGGCATTGACTCAGTACATTTGTGGTCACAATGAAAAAATTATTTATTCGACCCTTTGGTAGAGGGCGTCGCCTCAGGGGACGGAAGCAAACGTGTAAAAACGTTTCCAGTTGAGATAAATTTAATAAATATGCACAATAAATATTTATATAGGAGCAGTCTGGAATATTTGTATAAAAATACTAGTTTTTGCTCGCGACTCCGCCCGCGTGATCTGCTTTTCCCGGGGTAAAAAGTAGCATATGTCTTATTCTGATGTATAAGCTATATTATTGTAAAGTTTCATTAAAATCCATTCAGTAGTTTTTACGTGAAAGAGTAACAATCATACATCCATCCATCCATACTTACAAACTTTCGCGTTTGTAATATTAGTAGGATAGTAGGATAAATAACCGCAATATATATATATATATATATATGTTAACCATGTATTATTGCAAAGAACGCGATAGCCGAAACCACGGAGTATTTATGCCGAGTCGCATTAAATATTTTTGTACCCGCCTTATTGACCGCCGATAGTTTGTATGCGATGTGAGTGACACAGTTCGGCCGCCGCGCTGTTCCGAATAAGAAATCTAAAAAATGTATTTGATTTTTTTCGTAAAATAAACCCTTTAAGAGTTCTATGTGGTTTGCCGTGGCTCTATCAATGTTTGCTTTGGTAGTTAACAATATAAATATGAATAACCTCTCTCTAGATTAAGTAACTCAATATTAGGATCATATTGTGTTTCTATCACTAACGACAAAAACGATAAGTTAACATGCTCCTAATTGTTTTGGTCGAGTAATATATCTCGGAAGCAGTGGGTATGTTTCGGTTCGATAAGATTAATCAAGATAATGGGATGGCTGCGATCCCATCGCCATATCGGGATTAGGCCAATCCCGACCATGTTATTAAAAAAGTCCTATAACACATGGAAATCGAACCCAAGACATACCGGATCACAGACTACATGATTTTTAGAACGGAAATGGACGTCTAAGCGACCTTCAAATTTTAAGCGTCAGGGACCAGAGTATCCGGAACTACGAGATACTTTTAGCCTCACAACACCACTACATACACCCGAAATAAATATTTGAGAAATAAACTAACTTTTATTCACGACTTCGCTCGCGTTAATGTTTTTTCGGAGATAAAAAGCAGCCTATACAGGCTATGATCCCCCTACGTACCAAATTTTATCTAAAACTGTTCAGCCGTTGAAGCGTAATTGCTTAACAAGCATCCAATTTCACCAACTCAAAAGCACAGCAAACTTTCACATTCATAATAACGTCTTATTAGGATTTTTAGATGTAATAAAGCATGGAATAAATAATAACAAGAATACTAGCCCTGTATTATATACATCCCACTGCTGGGCACTTGCCTCGTCTACTGAATGACAGGGGTTAGGCCTTAGTCCAACACGCTGGACTAATGCAGGTTGGCAGACTTCACATACCTTCGAAAACTCTTATCGAGTTCTCAGGTATGCAGGTTTCCTCACTATGTATCCTTCACCGTTAAAGCTAGCGATAATTAACAATTAACATACACGTAACTTAGAAAAGTCAGAGGTGTATGCTCTTGGGGCTGGTTTCGAACCTGCGACTTTCGTCTCGACAGTCCGTATTACTCCCCACTGAGCTGTCGCTGCTTATGGAATAATAAATGATTAATGATAATTAATTTTAAGAGTATCAGAGTTTCAGTAAGACCCGAAATATAATGCACTTTAATACTCATTCATAATTATGATTGATTTCATATTAAGCCGTTTAAACCATCATCCCGGCTTAATTGCTTTCGTAATTAGCATCCACAATGCATGAGATCTTTTCAGTACGTATAAGAAAATATTTACGTATGAATTACGTTGGGCCGTCGTTGAAGATGCAAAAAAATACGATTTAATTTCTTACAAACTATTTTATTAATTAAAAGTTACAATTAAAGTACTACATGCTAAAGGGTTGACTACCCGTCAAGGTTGGAACGAAAGAGTGTCTGGAACCGGGCTACGGTATCTAATATAACCTTTAGTTTCGCAATCATCAATGACGCGATGCAGGTGCTACCGAATTCCACTGAATGCAGGTGATGGCGTGATCATCCATGGGAAGCGGCGAATTCTGGGTAGATGGCGAGATGTTGTAATGCGTCATCGAATCGCGCGGTGGGTCCTTACTTAACATATGTTTATTGAGGTATAGTTATGACGTCACTATTCTATAGTGAATTCTTTCCATCGTAGTTTCCTACTGAAATAGTAAAATTGTTTCCAATTCGCTGTAATGTTTGATATGTACTGCATACATATATAGGTGATTTGAAATTATCTGAGAATTATCAAATAATCACTGATAGTTTCGGTTTGAAATTATCCGATAATTATTCGATAATTCAAATTCAGTGTTTGAAGTTTGAAATCATATGATAATTGATAATTAGTCGATAGTTTCAAACTTAGCGTTTCAAATTATCAGTTAATATACGGTTAACTACATAAGCTATGTACATAGTTTTAAAAGTCAAAATTCATGATAGTTACGTAATGTTGAGCAAATCATGGTGGAAAGTATGTGTTTTCGCGAGTAAATAATAATATAAAAATCTCTAATTACCCATATAAAATTATATCATAAACGCTTGACCGGATTTAACTTGAAACCTGTTCTACGGATTTTGATAAAATTTGCTATGAGTATAGTTTGAACGACGAGTACAGATTGTTATTTTCATTCAACCCATTAGTAAATTTCTGTCAATTACCTACCTCTGATGTATAAATGCACAAACTTATATTAAAAATACAACTATCGGCAGAACGCAATATCTTTCATTTTTAATAACGCTCGCTGATCGCTCTAAAGGCGTCTCATTTGCACAATCTGTCTCAAAGAAACTCGTTGATTAAAATATTCTCAAGAAACAATAACAACGGCAGGGGACGGCAAAAACACAAATTAGCTGCGACAGTGGCGCCATCAAATACAGTTGCAACAGAATTTTGAAACGAAAAATGCACAAGTACATTAGTCTCTCAAATATGATTAAACATTTAATATTTTAATTAAGAGTTTCTGTGAATGTTTAGCGGAGTTATTTTTTGTATTTTCTTCCACCTTGTGTTGTATTTTCTGGTAGGGTCTGGTTAATTTGAATGTTTTATTTTCCATAATAAAGATAACGTTCGTTGACCATTCTTTTCCCTTTTTTTGCATTGAGTCTTTTGAGGGAGCATAATTTATTATTTAATTAAATCAGAAGTGGGTAGAGCAACGCTGTACACTGTTTTGACTGAAACATGACTCGCCTAAGCGAGTGTACCACCTCAGTTAGCTGAGGTTGTTTGAGTACACGCCTTAACAAAGCAGCACGCTGAATGGTCACCTATCTATCACAGCTGCGACGCGCAATCATAGTTTTTAGTATTAATAATATTGTAAATTGTACCTAGTAATTAGTATACTCGTATCTCGCGATGACGAGCGCAGTTCAGTGCCATGCAGTGCTTTGTAATTCAAAGTTCTGTGTAGTGTTCTTCTGTTTATGGGCAGGCGTGGCGCTTACCATCAGGCGAGCACCTTGCTCGTCTCGTCAATCAATCAAATAAAAAAATGTAGATCTATTAACTATACTTAACGGTGTTATACTGGTGATAAGAAGCAGTGTCAACTTGTTACAGTGTTACTGCATATTCCCATGCAATTGTGCAGTGAGACTCGTTGGGAATCAGATACCTATTCCTATTCTATTCCCATCAAGTCACACTGATTGAGAATAATTTTCACTACTCATCACAACAACTCACGCTGTTACTCGTTGGTATATCACTTTATTGGTGCAATGACCTAGTCCGGCTAAGAAACCGCGGATTTCTGGATACAAATCCCGTTTTTTCTTTGAGTTTTCGATTCGAATAATCACACTTGTGGTGCCCGACACTAAAATATATGTCCGGTATGGGGATAAGCTTGCCTCTATCACGTCAAAGGATGGAAATAAACACGACGAATAGGGTGCAGTACTAGTTGCACCGCTGCCTACCCCTTCGAGAATACAGGCGTAAATATATGTATTATGTAAATGTGTATTTCTACATAACAAAAAATAACGCTTACTAAAGTAAACTTCGGCTTATCAATCTCAATAGATCACTTACTTAGTATTTGTAAAATCATAATAACTCTCAACGTATTGCCACGAAATTAACATCTTTATATATAAGAATTTATTGTCACGTTGTTTGTCCGCGATGAACTCCTAAATAGACATGCGCAAAACAGTACGCTATGAAGTATGCCATATGGCATGACATTTCGTACCGCGTAATATGGCATTATAGCATTACTCTAGGCATGACCTGACATGACACGCTATGTGAAGTAATGTATACGGTCCACTATTACATGTACTGAATGTTATAGCATGACATTTCGTACCGCGATTATGGCATTATAGCATTACTCTAGGCATGACCTGACATGACACGCTATGTGAAGTAATGTGTACGGTCCACTATAACTTGTACTGAATGTTCAATAAGGACTCAGTTGTAATGTAATAGCAATAGATAGATAGACCTTTTATATATTTCTTTTTTATTTGATTGAAGAACGACGAATAACGAGCAATGCGCTCGCCTGATGGTAAGCGCCACGCCTGCCCATAAACAAACGCAACACCTCACAGACTTTTGAATTAAAAGCACTGCATGGCACTGAACTGCGCTCGTCGCCCCGAGACATAAGATGTTAAGTCTCATAACGCCCAGTAATTTCACTGGCTTCAATGTCCTTCAAACCAAAACAACAGTGCTTACACACTGTTGCTTGGCGGCAGAAATAGACAAAGCGGTGGTACCAACCCAGACGGCCTCTCGCATACGAAGGACCTACCACCTTGTAAAACTTTTTTCACAAACACAAAAACAACATTTTTTTTACACTTTTATCCACCGCATAAATAACCTTGTCCGCGTAAACAAATGTGAATGTGAACTAATTCAAAATAATAATAATAGACGAAAGAAAGCGCGCCAGTGTTAATGTTATTACTTACTGGGCGGTGCCATAGAAATGTAAACCTCATCCACAATGCATACTGTTTCTAAATCAAAATTCTACTAAACGGTGTGACAGAGACAGAATCCCGACCCACGACACACCTCGATCGCACAATTTCTCGAACGTTTCCGATTGCGCGCCCGCTTCACCGAGCCGCCCGTGTACTGTATTAAGGCAGTGCGCACGTCATGTTTAATGCCATGTGTCATGCAACATTTCGCCGGGTACTGCGTACTGTTTCAGTACGCGGTCGTGTTATATAACGCGTCATGCATTACTCACAGTACTTACACATCTCTGCTCCTAAACTACTGAACCTGTTTTAATAAAATTTTGCAAACTGTGTGTGATCCATCTTGAGAGATAGGATAGTTTATATCTCAATTTATAGCCGCAATATTTTTTATTGCAAATTATAATTATCTGTGAGTTCCATAAGCAGCGATAGCTCAGCAGGGAGTGGTATGGACTGTCGAGACGAAAGTCGCAGGTTCGAAACCAGCCCCAAGAGCATACACCTCTGACTTTTCTAAGTTACGTGTATATTAATTGTTAATTATTGCTTGCTTTAACGGTGAAGGAAACATCGTGAGGAAACCTGCATACCTGAGAAGTCGACAAGATTTTTCGAAGGTATGTGAAGTCTGCCAACCCGCATTAGGCCAGCGTGGTGGACTAAGGCCTAATCCCTCTCATGCAGTAGAGGAGGCCCGTGCCCAGCAGTGGGACGTATATAATACAGGGCAAGTAAAAAAAAAAAAAAAAAAAAGTGAGTTCCATAAAATTCTAACAGATGGCGGTGTAAGGCAGTTTATCGGCTGGATTGAGTAAGTATCCAATAGATGGCACATACTGTATTGAATAGTTTACTACAATATAACTTAACATATACCTTAGCCACAGCAACGCGTGGCCGGGTCTGCTAGTAAAGTTATAAATACGAAAGATTTGCTGAAACGTGCACATTGTTAAACAAACAGCGACTATGTTTGCACACCCATAACATTGAAAGCTTTCTAATGTAATCTCTTCAACCCATTAGAAGTGTTTTCTTTGATGTTTATTTCTTATTTTGTTTAAGAATCACGTGAATGTCTTTTTATTACGAGATCTTAACGCGTCAAAAAACTAATCAAATGGATTTTGCTCCAAATATTCACCAATTTGTTGTCAATTTTATTTTCATTTACTAAAGGAGAAAAAAATTCATCTATGTCAGAAACAGAAGCCTCCGTGGCGTGGCGCTTACCAGCAGGCGAGCGCCTTGCTCGTCTCGTCATTTAATCAAATAAAAAAAGTAGTCCAGGTAGTCACTTTACCGTGCCAAGATAAAAAAATGGCTCGTCCATTAATCAGCAGTACGCGTTGCAGATATGGTTGGCTCGGGCCTAAAATATTGGTGACCTAATTAAACTCCATTTTTTTTTTAATAGCATAGGCCGGCAAACGAGCAAGTGGGTCACCTGATGGTAAGTGATCTCCACCGCCCATGTACGCCCACCACCAGAAGAATAATGGGCGTGTTGCTGACCTTAAAGGAAAAGGATAATTAGGAATTGGGAAGGGGAGGGGATTTGGGCTTCCGGATATCTCACTCACCGTACGACACGCAGCAGCAAGCCGCTACTTTACGTCGGTTTTCTGTGAGACAGTGGTAACGACCCGGTCGAGCCAACCCATTCATGCTGTAGACAAAACTGTCTACAGCGTGGCTCTACCACTCAAATACCACTCACTATATTTAATAAAGCCCTTAAAAACATAATTGATAGTTACCTTTTTAGCAGGGTCCTTATGCTCCTGAACGTACTCTTGCTTCAAGGGTTCGGTTTGCAGGTCAGGGAGGGAGTGGCTGATGCGAATAGCGGCCTGGCGGGACAGGGAGTCGCAGTTGCTCTCTTGGGAATCTCGCCTAGTCCTGGGGATAAGTAACATTCTGTATTCCAATGAAATAAAACTAATTTAAACGGATTTTATCGCGGTTTTTTATTTTAATTTTGGTCCCGCCGTTTCGAAAGCTTTTCAGCCTTCGTGGTCACGGGGTAGATCACGAAGAAATTTAAAATAAAAAACGGCGATAAAATCCGTTTAAATTAGTTTTATTTCAATGAGTAACATTCGCGTAAACGTAAGAAATCATTCTGTATTTCATGTTAACTCATAGGTCGGCAAACGTCCTTGTAGGTCACCTCATGGTAAGTGATGTCCAACGCCTATGTATACCCACAATAATAGAAGAATCATAGGCGCGTTGCCGAACAAATTAAAAGACAAGGAAGCTTAACAGGTTGGAAAGGGAAGGGTATTTAGGCCTTCAGATATCTCACTCACCGTATGTATAGGACAGTGGTTTTGATTTAAGGCTTTTTTTATACATTCGATTCGTGAGTATAGTCGCTCCCACGCTCGAGTTTTACCACCTTACCACCACTTACTACTTCTAAACTAGTCCTTTTATTTCTACCCTATCCTCGCTAAGGTTGGTGCAACAGGAACATCATAATCAGATTAACATAAAAAGCAAATGTTTCAACACCAACCTGCCAATAAGCCACCGCCAAGTCGCAGCACATTGGTAGCCCACAGCAGCAAGGAGTACGGCAGCCATTGCAGCCAATAAAAGCGCCGCGGCGTAGTCTACTGAACTACCGCCTACACTTGACTGGCTGCTCTCGAGGCTGCTCTCCAGGCTTTCTGGTAGCCAGGCACCTGGAACAAAAGAGATTTTAGAACCAAATTGGCACTTCTCAAATTATCATATCATCACTGAAAAGGTACTACTAAAGAGCCAATACATGAATTTTACGGCAGAACGTTTAAAGTTGTTTTTTGTTACGGAAAAAAATCATTATATAAATTTACCTATTGTATAATTTTCTGAAAAAAATATATTTTCATTATATTTTTTTCATAATATAACCACCCCAGTCACCCCAGTTCAGTCCACCCCGTGACCACGAAGGCTGAAAAGTCTTCGAAACGTCGGGATCAAATTTAATAAAAAACCGCGATAAAATCCGTTTAAATTAGTTTTATTTCAATGAGTAATATTCGCGTAACCGTAAGAAATCATTTATATAACGTTTATGCATTATTATCGCAAAATAACTTTAAAATGCTCTACCGTAAAGTTCACGTATTGGCGCTTTATTATTTTTCCAGTGATGATATTATATCCTAGCCATGCTTATTAAAACTTCAGGATTTATAATGATTTCTTACGTTTACGCGAATGTTACTCATTGAAATAAAAGTAATTTAAAGGGATTTTATCGCTGTTTTTTATTAATTAATAATCAAAATTAATAAAAAATCCGTTTAAATTAGTTTATATAGTATATCCTGAATTGATTCAGGATTTATTTTTATCCGGATTGATGAAATTAGCCGGTCGCTCGCCTAATAGTGAGTGGTCACTGGGTGGACTGACGGATCACGAAGGCTGAAAAGCTTTCGAAACGTCGGAACCAAAATTGAAATAAAATACCGCCATAAAATCCGTTTAAATTAGTTTTATTTCAATGACATATCTGAAACGTTTGCTCTTTCATTTTGGATCGACCTACGAAGCACTATATACGAAAATTTCAGTGCCGTTCAATAAAATTAAAAACTGCAATCACAAGAGCAATAAAAAACAATGAGGTATCCAAAAATAATTGGCTTATTGTTATGCGTCGACCCTTGTGTGTACACCTTTTAATGGAAACTCGCTCTTTACACAATGCCTACAAATATTTTTTGTGTAATTAATTAGTTTTTAATTATGGTCTCGTCGGGAATGGACTTATTCAATTTTGAATACACCTTTCTACGTTTAAAATTTTTAACTATTTTTTACATGGTGGTAGGTCCCTCGAATGCGATAGGCCGTCTGGGTTGGTACCACTGCTTTGTCTATTTCTGCCGCCAATCAACAGTGTGTAAGCACTGTTGTGTTTCGCTTTGAAGGACATTGAAGCCAGTGAAATTAACATAAGAAATTAACATAATTAACATTACTTAACATCTTAAGTCTCGGGGTGACGAGCGCAGCTCAGTGCCATGCAGTGCTTTGTAATTCAACGTTCTGTGTGGTGTTCCTTCTGTTTATGGGCATGAGGCGCTTACCATCAGCCGAGCGCCTTGCTCGTCTCGTCATTCAATTAAATAAAAAAACCTCCTTTTATAAAGTTGGTTAAAACCTGACGTAGAGCAATTAAAACCGCCTATACAAGTTATAATCATCGATGTGGAACGACCACACGGTCCGTTACCCGCCCACTGACCGTGTAATCCAGCTCTAGTCACTGAACAACACTACCACTGCTGTAGCTGAAACTTTATTGGGGCAGAAAAACAGTCCCATTTACATATATACTGAATGCGTAAATTAAAACAGACTGTTAGGAAAAAGTTTGTTTTATTTCGATAACTGATATATTATTATATAGGTGCGTCTATACTTCTGTGATTTTTAAAATAACTTTTTGTTTTAAATATTTTTTTTATATAAAATTTCAAAAATTCATCTTATAGGTACATGATAACGGACCGGAAGGTAAAAAGTAGTTACTTAAATAATACAAATATTAATAAACATAATCGATGTTGCATATATTAATCAATATAAATTTTCAGACCAATGTTTTTATTACGGTATATTTTTTCTAAATATCAATAATAATTAATAACAAAAATATTATGAATATTTAACAAAATTTTATTAATATTACATCCATACGCACTATCGCCCTTTATCTCCGAAGTGATAGGCAGAGGTACACCTCTCACATTTTTGTCTCACAGGCGAGTCTATAGCCATACCTGGCCCAATTCCAGACTCCGCACATTACGTAACAAAATACCCCAACATCACTTTTACCCGACCCGGGGATCGATCCCGAGACATCAACACAGCAGTCGCGTATGCGTTACAACAGAGCCACCGACGCATATCTATTATATAAAAATAAGTCGGGTTTTCCTTCCTGACGATATAACTCCAGAACGCACGAACCGATTTCCACGGTTTTGCATTCGTTGGAAAGGTCTCGGGCTCCGTGAGGTTTATAGCAACGAAAATCTAGGAAAAATTTCAATAGAAAAGCGGGAAAATAGGGAAAATCATTTTTTAAATACAGCGCTATCTCTGATACATAGCATGTACTACAAACCAATATTTTAAGTAGATGGCGTCGGTGCGTGACACATTGCTGACAGATGGCGCCACTGTTAGGCTACTTTTATCCCGGAAAATACAGATCACGCGGGCGGAGCCGCGCGGGACAGCTAGTTCATAATAAATCTAACTAAATAAGTAATGGAACCCCAAAATCTTTGTCAAACATAATTTTCCAATTAGACTTATCCAATATTTGTATAAAGTCCCAATTATATATAAATTATGTCGACTTTAAAGACATTTGCCGACCCATATCAACGTAAGTAGGGCAAGGACCACAGCCTAATTAAAATATGTTTGAACATAATTTAATTTTAAAGTATCGTATTAACATCTTCTTTTTTACTGATTTATTGCGTTTTACCCGCGGGTGTACCCAATGAGACTCTAATTAACATGAATGTATCGAATATAAACCACTATAAACATCTTTTAGTTTTATATTTAAATAACAAATAATAATTAGAAAAATACACCCAACAGTCACACACATAGTCCTGACTTCACACTAGGTTAAAGTCTGTTCCACTGTCAAATAAGTGTTCACTGCGTTTACTCTTATAAAAACGATACTAACCTCAAAACAAATCACTGGTCCCAAACACAATGTTTCAGCGAAACGTTCACGATTTACGAAACAAACTAAAAACCGCTTGAAAACAAACAGTGGAGCAGAATAATATAAACTGAACTGATATACGTATGAATTGACATTGAGCTCCCATCCGGCGGAAGCGATAAGCCCACGGGAGTTTCAACTTCGATCGGAGTTTGGTTTGTTTACAAATTATGGATTAATCCCTTTGGCTCGTGGTTCTGCATTTGTTGTTTTTTCTAAATTAAAACTGGCTAAAGAGGCGACTGGCTGATTGGTTGAAAAAATTCAACCCCATTACATTTTTACTTTATGTCATTTGTAGGTTTTTTTTTATTCGCTGTAATGCTGAGACGAGCAGGTCAGTCGCCTGATCGTAAGCACCACACTGACACCTTCCCATAAACGAAGAGGAAGCCCAGAAGCATCACCACACAGAACTTTAACTTACAAAGCACTGCATGGAATTGGATTGCGCTCGTCACTCTGTAACGATGTTAAGTGTATAATGTCCAGTAACTTCACTGACTTCAATATCCTTCAAACCGAAACACTGTTTGTGCAGTGCTTACTGCCTGTGGCTTGGTGGCAGAAAAAATATAATATCTAAGATAACAACACGTATTATGTGAAAATTTCAGCCGATTACCTTATAAGTTCGCTATAGATGAAGTTTATCGCATGATATATACCAGAATATAACAGCAATCTAATATTTAGGAGGCATTGTTATACAGCTTGAAAAAAAATGTATGACACAGCCTCGTAAATGACAGTTTACAGCTATTTTCAATCTGTGTCATACGAAAAACTTTATCCATCTAATTAGGTCTTTATGGTTTAAATGAAATATCCTTTTAATAGTAGAGACAACTAGATAGAAGTCTTTTGAATATGTAACCATAAAAATTAGTGCTTAATATTTCGACCACATTTACAGCAAATTGCCACAAAATCAGTTCAGTGGTTTAGCCGTACAAACACAACAGACAAACAAGCTCACTTTCGCATTTATAATATAATATGAATATAGATAATGAATCAGTCCGACAGTCTGTCAGGATACGTAATTTTATGTAGGATGAATTACATCTTAATAATAATAAATTAGTTGTATGGTCTGAATCTTTGAGTCTTTGTTCCCCGTTTTTGACGTACTAAATATCTATAATTATCGTCCATAAAAGGGTCAATGGCGTCACTACCGAGGATCCTCAAGACCGGGTGATGTTTGTTGATTGTATCAGTCATGGCTTAACGGCTAAATTGATTTAGATCCAATTTGACTCAAAGGTAGACCTGGATTATGACGAAGAATTTTATTAAACAGAGGAGCCACGAGCTATAGCTACACTAAAATAATTTTTATTTTCTTGTTTTATTTTTCGTTATCTAATGTTTATTTTCCTAACTTATTTCCGCGTTATAAAAGTCGAATAAAATGTTCACCAGTAAATACGGCGTATCGTAACCGACATTTAAAGAGCCGATAAAATCACTGTGAAAAGTGACTATCGACGTCGAATTCACGCTGTCTGCCAATTTCAATAAATTCCCGGAATGCTTTGATTCGAATAAAGAATTGAAACTGATGTGAACGTTTCAATACTCTCGCACATACAATATAATGTATTGTACTGTATTCTATTGACTTATGTAATTGATGAATTTAATACGACATGCTGTAATGTAGACTTTTTTATGAGCTTGAATGGCTGAAATGAGCAAATCATCCGCATAATGGAAAGCCCTTAAACAGAAGCAATACCACACATAATTTTGAATTGTAAAGCACTGTATACTGAATACTGATGATCCCGAGACATATGATGTTGTCTTGTAATGCTCAATAAGTTCACTGGCTGCATCGTCCCTAAACCCGTTATTACGCTGTTAAAAATGGTAGTTAGTATAAATTTTTTAAGTTTTCAAATCGCTAAACTTAAGGTTACATCTAAAAAATCATAGCATGATCATAGAAAAAAAAATCATAAATTGTTGTATACTCTAATAGGCGACTCACATAGACTAAGATTGTGAATTTTATAGTTTAAGTGCATAGTGATAAGCCAAAGGTGTATCTTTTTTTCAATAAATAAATAAATAGAAGCTTCTTTCTCGCTAACACTCATTAATTTATATCCCAGATATTAAAAAAGGGCTAAGACTAGACAATACATTATTCATACTATTACGATAAGCTTGTGTACAATAAATCCCTACGCTTCACATGTTTACTGTCGACAGCTACTCAGACACATATACATAGTATAAAGTGATGTCTGTACGCCGACCGCATATTACTGTGGCGACCGCATCGCTGGCCACTTCTGCCGCGGTTGTGCAATCTCATGTTTGGACGTGCACTCACGCTCATTTAACTGAATATACTGCAAACAGAGCTAATTTATTCATTAACATGGCACGTCCAACATTATTAATTTTATTATATTTTACATTTAATTTTTAAGAGTGGTAGTACCACGCTGTAGACGGTTTTGCTTTCAGCATGAATGGGTCGGCTCCACCGGGTCGTTATCACTGTCTCATAGGAAACCGACTTAAAGTGGCGGCTTGCTGCTGCGTTTCCAATATCTTAGTTATCCCTTTTCTATAGGGTCGGAAACGCGCCCATGATTCTTCAGGTATTGTGGGAATACATGGACGGTGGAGATCACTTACCAGCAAGTTGCTCGTTTGCTTGTCTACTAAAAAATCATATTTTGTAGCGATTAAAAAGATAAAAACAAAAGATAAGAATTCAGATGTGTTTAATAGTGTAGTCATGCAGGTAGTTACTTTGCATATGCTTATAGAATCTGTAGGAATACGTCGGTCCTATATGCTTATAAATGCAAGGGGTTAATTCCCGTAGAAAGAAAGGAGAACATTTTTATGACTTTAATCTTGAGATTTCTTCAAATTGATTGTGGCCAATTCATATTCACACACCACTGAGAACCTCATTTCGTCAGTATTATACTCGAATATTCCAATAAAACTCCGAATAAAAAGCACAAATAAGTTGGCTTGAACATAAATTTGTATTATGAGTTGATTCAAAACACACAATGGTTGATTTGGAGGCACTCCACAGCGTCGATAAAGGTTGGGAAGTTATCAAGGACACCGATATTGGAGATACAATGCCGAAGGACTTTTGGTTTTACCGGCTTGAGTTGCTATCGGTATTATTTTGCGGTATACTGTTGTACTTAATTAATATTCAGTTAAGGCAGCCGATTATAATGTTTACAAATTTGGGATTATTGTTTTATAAACTTTGATTACAGTAGAATCTAAGTCGATTAAATTAATCGAAATGAAAATTTTGAATGTTTTTTTTGTTTAATTTAATTGAATGACGAGACGAGCAAGGTGCTCGCTTGATGGTAAGCGCCACGCCTGCCCATAAACAAAAGGGACATCAATCGGAACTTTTAATAAGTATAAATGAATGTGATGATGATTTAAATTAGTAGAATATGTTACTCGCATATTCAACATATAAACAATATCCGGAGACCCAAATCAAGGAGGATTTGGGTCTTCTATCTCTTACTATACCTTCTTTATAACTATACCTTCCTTTTGAGCTCAACGCGCCTATGATTCTTATAGTATTGTGAGCGTTCATGGGCGGTGGAGATCAATTACCATGAGGTGACCCACTTGCTTGTTTGCCGGTGTATGCTATAAAAAAAAACGAGCAAGTGGGTCATCTGGCGATAAGTGATCTCGACCACCAAAAATATTCCAATTCCCTTGATATCCCCTAGTATTATAGATGTTCAGAGGTGGTTTCATTTACCAAAAGATGAATTAATCATTCCCGCTATATCATAGACTAAATACGCTGTTTGTTAAATACGCTTTGATTTTAAAACCATTAAAGGTGTATTTTAAGGACCGTGAGACAAGAAATTACGACACACGATCTTTACAGTGAGATATAGGTTAGGAAAAATTAACGAATAATGATAATAGCAAAATCATATTCTACAATCGCGCAAAGTCTGTAACCGTTGAAATCTGGGATCCGAAAGCACAAAAGAAACGCAATGTCTGAGACTGAATCACAATGCTGACTGGAGCGACGGTTATGACTATAATAATAATGGAGAGGTAAAATCTTTTTTCCACTTGAAGTGGTTTCAAAATGCAGAAGTAGTTTTCGAATAAGTTCGTGTTAAAGTACCGTGAACTACGTTTAAATTGTAAAAAATGACAGTCTTTGCTGAGGCATATATTTTTTACGCTTTTCAAGCATACTAAATGACTATAAAGGTTTCAGATATACTAATAGTCTTTAGCTTTTTATACTATAATTTCGGGTTTGTCAAAGAGAACTGATATTAACTTATTTTAATAATTATTGAAATTATATGAACATAATTATTAATCATTTTAAAATGAACAAACCGTTCAATATTTGCAAACAAAAATAATGGTAAGTGTTGCCTCATTAGCCTAGTGGAAGCCTGCTTCACCTGAGAAACCGTTATGTCCCGGGTTCAAATCTCAGTTCGGGTAATCAGAATTTGTACGAAAAATCACACATGAGTATTTTAAGGTTGGAATTTGTATAATATATGGGACATAATTACCGCGATCGCAGCACTAGTTGTAACTCTGTCTACCTCTAGAGATGGAGACGTGAGTTTATACAATAAACAAAGTATATTTTTGTAAGCATTTAGAAACTTTACCCTAAGTAAACATTTTTAATATTTCACAAATTTATCACCTGCCATAAAACCACTGACTTTACTACGCAAAGTAAGTTGTATTATATTACAAAACTTACGAAAAAGCTCGAAAACACTTATCACTCCCGCAAATTATTGCCCGCCTGGGCACAGGTCATTGTACCCAGAAATGTAGATTTGGGAAATCGAAAAAGTTTTTCACATCAACGCGACAAGGAAGTACGGATTTACATACATTCATAATATATAATATCACGCCTTTTGCCTATAGGTGCCACAAGGTGGAAGGTCCCTCGTATGCGAGAGGCCGTCTGGGTTGGTACTACCACTTTGTCTATTTCTGCCGCCAAGCAACAGTGTGTAAGCACTGTTGTGTTTTGGTTTGAAAGACATTGAAGCCAGTGAAATTACTGGGCATTATGAGACTCAATATCTTACGTCTTGGAGTGACTTTATAATTCAAAGTTCTGTGTTGTGTTGTTTATGGACAGGCGCTTACTATCAGACGAGCGCCTTACTCATCTCGTCATTCAATCAAATAAAAAAAACAGATTAATGATGTTAAACAGATACATATAACAAAGGAATATTCATTTTAACCGAAAGGAAGTTTACATGACATAATTCAACCGACATTTATACATATTATATCCAAACTAATATTATAACGAGGAAAGATTTGATTGTTTGTTTGCATTGAATAGACTTTGAAACTACTGGACCGTTTTGAAAAATTCTTTCACCATTAGAATCCTACATTATCCCTGATGAACATAGGCGATATCGATAATACAACGGTGCAGAATTTCACGCGGGCGGAACCGCGAGCGAATGATAGTGTAATAATATATCTCCAATTTTCTCAACAACTAAACATTATTTATATAGCTTTAAACGATGCTTTTAATTAAGTTCCCATACTACTCCTCTCTTTAGTTTGTACTAATAAAGAGTACGTTGACCTCAGGTAAAGTTTTACCGCGAATATGTAGCGCGCAAAGTTGCAATGTCAGTGTTAAATTTTCATTTAAGCTTTCAACTTGTTTTAAACGATTAGTTTGTTGTATCATGAATGAAAGCTCTAGTCGATAAATACTTTGTATAAAAGCCTAATGAATCCTTTTATGTTAAACAAATAAGTAAATAAATACACCCAATAGTCACATACATAATCCTGACCCCACAGTAAGATAAGAGTCTTGTGTCGTGGGTATAAGGAACTACGAGAGACTTTTTTGTCTCACAACACCCAGACCCGAAACAAATATTTGTGGATCAGACAATTATTTGTCTCGGTACAGGAATGGAACCCACGGCCTCACGTTTCATAGTGGGCTCTTCGCCCACCGCGCTATGGAGGCTATCAAAACAGGCGGCATAGGCTCTATGATAGAGTTCTATTGGTAGCTTTTACCAACCTGTATTAAATACTCAAGCGAATACCTCACCGAAGTCAAACCGCACACAATGTATACACAGTATCTACAACTTTCAATAGAATAAGTTTGAAGCATCCATTCCTCAATGCCATTAGTTCTGTACGAGTGGATGTAAGTTCGTGCCGTTGCAAACGCCTTACAACTTATAACAATACAATGCCGCAATAATAAAGTTCTCGGAAAACAGTCTAGTTTATTGGTTAACGTTTCAATTATTTTTATCCTCGCTAAAAAAGATGGATGCTATATTTTTTCATTAAAATCCAAAGGAACTGCACCACCGCGCCGACTCCAAATGAAAATACAGCTCATCATAGGGTTATGTGTGCATAGTTTATAAAAAAACTTTAATCAACAATATCTCTCACTATAGTATTCATTAAAATTAAAAAAACTAAAAAACACGCTTTTATAGAAAGTCTAACTAAAAAATCGAAAATAAATTTGAAGAAAACAATGTATTTTATTGTAAAAAAAAGCGTGGGGTGCATGGTGTCAATAGTTATAATTATTGTATTGACAGATATGAGTAGAAGGATTATCATTTAGATAGTATCTTAAAAAGCACCCCACGCTTTTTTTACAATAAAATACATTGTTTTCTTCAAATTTATTTTCGATTTTTTAGTTAGACTTTCTATAAAAGCGTGTTTTTTAGTTTTTTTAACTATTATTTATTTTTATTTTTTTAGTTAAAATATAAATATATTGTAGTCGGTTGAGGTCCGAATATCAAAAAAGCGCCATCTATTGACGCCATTTTTGCAATACTTTTTTTATATGTAATATTGCATTGTCATCGGTCTTTGGTAAGTATGCCAAATTTCAATTTAATCCGACGGTTTAAAGGAGGTCAAAATCACGTTCAAAGACAAGTTACAGACAAACCTACCAACCTACCAACATACAAACATACCAACATACATACGTCTGAAGCTAATAAAAGCGTGTTAAAAATGCAAGTATAAAATTTGTTCAGAATTACAATCACTTTTATGTCCTTTCGGTGTAGTACACTTTTTCCGACCAACCTTGTATACTTTCTGCTACAAAAATATGTCACGAAGCAGTCGTTGTGCGAACTAGTCTCATTAGAAGAATTGCTGGTTGTAGGATATTCATATCCGCCCGGATAGCGACCACCGTACACATGGTGTTAAAACCCGTCTTTTGTGGATCGCGTTCCAGGATCAGCCAGTGTATATCCGGTTCTCCCGAGAGGCTTGCGACATGACTTGATGGTTGATTAGGACGGGTATAGGGGTACATTCTTGTATCACTGTGCCTGTATCGGTCATCCGCCTGTCCGGTCGCAGCCCCTCGATTTGCTGCTTCCCTCTTCGAAGAAAGAAGAAGCATTTATACAGACCGGCATGACTGGTGAACCGATAAACTCATTGTTTCATGTACTGCACTATGCTTACCATCAGGTATAGTGCAGTCACTTTTTCGTGCTCGGATAAAAAAAAATCGTACCACCTTGTGGTGAAGTTTGTTACTAAAATCTATAAAGGTAACCTCTGTTATATATAATATTTCAATTATTATTTACTATTATTATTAATTTTCATATTTATTTATAACATAAAATATAATACAACAAAATACAACATTAGCCAGCTATCGGTATATACAGAGAAGCGTGTGTAAAACTCTGAATTAACTAACTAATGTGTTAACTAAAAGATAAAAGTCAACCGGAAAACAGTCCCTGAACAAAATGAAAACCACTTTCTTAATGTACAATGAAATAACTTTTACAACCAACCCAACCGCCTACATGACCTTCAAATTACAATTGAAAAATATGTACACTCGTAAAAGCCAGTCATTTCTGATTTACGTTTTTGCCTACACCAGGACCGCACTTAGTACAGTAATACCCCGGACTTACGCGATAGGTGGGACCGAGCTATAACCGTGTAAGTCGAATTCGCGTAAGTCGGGGTACAACATTGCATGCACTTTTGAGTGACATAATTTGAGGTTATCAATAAAACACAACGTACGTAAAACAATTCAACGCGGAACACGTTCGAACCTGTCGTAAACGGACCACTAACATGGCGGAATAGGAGAGCTGACGCGCGCGGCCATCAAAAAGAATTCGCGTAAAACGGGGTAGCGTAAGTCGGGGTATTACTGTATTTAAATAGCGCGCCTTTATCGCCGTCATGGGGACGACGGGCTGACACATTTGACACCGCCTTGTTTGAGTTACTAAATGTCTGCTGTTTATACAGTCTAATTACGCGTCGCACAAGTAATTTAGTACAAAGATATACGTTAGACGGGATATTATGACGTTATTGTTTCGCTTTGTATGAATAATTTTACGCCTTAGACGAATTGAATAAGCTTTTACTTTCATAAAACAATTTATAATCAAAATTAGGAGAAAATACATATATTTTTGTATTACAATTTTATAAATAAGTTACTTTGTGCTTATACACTGTCTCCCATACATATTTTTTTACCGACTTTCTCTTTTTAAATTCCAAGAATGAATGAATCGTGGACCTAAAAACAATTAAGCATCTCCTGCCAAACTACAATCTATAAATGTGTTTGATAATCATAATGTAATAATTGAATCCTGGACACCGCTCGAACATTGTCTACAATTTTTCTCTCTTAATCTAGATATTTTTTTTCTTCATACTAATACAGGTACTTTTCTTTTTATTTAATTTTTAATCTTGATATAATAATCTTCATGTATGTATTTTTTCTAGCGACTTCATTTTTCGTATTTAGGTTTTTTTCTTTCTTATTTTCCTGTTGTACTAATAACTTCTTTTTCTGCCTTCTTTCTTCATCATATTTTTCCTAATATATTATTTTTTTGCAATGCGTGTCAAGCGCTGGCGCAGGGCTACGCCAACTGGCAGGGTGACCATGTAGTGGACAGCAGGGTGGCCGTGTAGTGGATGGCAGGGTCGCCATGTAGTGGATAGACCAAGGAGGAGACGTATTGATTCGCCGATGGTTCGTTATACTTACACAAAGACTTTATAGCTACTTATACACTTATACACACTACACTACAATGCACCAATACGTACAAAAAAAATAATGTTTTGAGTTTATCATTCTGGTTCTGTTTACTGTCTTACTGGTCTTTAGGAGCAAAACGTTTACAATATTTGATTATTTATTTAAATTTAAACTCAGTAAAAATATCGTTCAAAATACCGTTCCACGTTACAGATTCAAAAACACTAAATTACTTAAACGGCAGGTATTGTGTCACGAACACTTAGCCTTGAGCCGGCCCTGTTCTCTGCCATAATCATAAAACGTTCCCATTTTTTAAACGCCACGCCTTTATGAAAAAAGCTCTTAAATTAAGAGACAAAATATTACAAACATTACTATACTGCGCCCTTAATTTTGCGCTGTAATTTATGTACATTCTAACTTATGAGACTTTATTTTTTAAGATGAATTTTTGTTGATAAGGGCGACCCAAATATACCAAACGCCCAACCCAAATTCTACATAAGTTGTAAAGGTACACTAAGGGGTTCTAGGATTCATCTATTCTCACCACTTTTTTTATCCGAGCACGACAAACTGAGTGCACTACACCTGATGGTAAGCGCAGTGCAGTCTAAAAAAATAATAGGTGTTAAAAACTGTCGCGGTATTTTTTTATTTTATTTACAGAAACTGTCCTATTGCATAGTATCGAGAAATAGTTTATACATTTATTATTTTTCTCATATTGTTCCCCATTTATAAAAAGACATTATAGCAACAATGAGCAATCACAAGAAGAAACCAACACTATTGTGTTACGAGAGTGTAACAATTCAAAGCGATTATACAAGCTTTGTTCCCATCTCCGCAGATACGTGTTCGACGTCCATTCTTCACCTCAAGCGCCTTTTAGACATGTATTGTTTATATGGGATTATGATATAAGAATAAAAATGGAATATAGAGAAATACTGGCCTACAATATCTGCAGGCTTGGATAATAGACAGAAGGAATGGTCAGGCTTTTTGAGAATAATAGCTCAACCGTAAAATATATTACAATACGCAGTTAATCGAATTCCTTTTCGCGATGGAAAGACTGAATCCAAAATAATATCTTTGTTATTTCAACCTCACAATGATACGCTGTCTAGTAATTCCATCACAGATGTATATCTACATTTTACAAAAATAATACCGGATAATATTGGCATGTACCGTTAAAAATTAAGTACTATATAAATGACCTATGAACCGTGGTATCCAACATGACGGTCCGCGCTAGTCGTCAGTATTTGTTTTTATTTAATTGAATGACGAGACCACCAAGTCGCTCGCCTGATGTAAAGAGCAACGCCTGTCCATAAACAGATTCAATACCACACAGAACTTTGAATTACAAAGCAATGCATGGCACTGATCTCATGTCTGATGTCACCCCGAGACATAAGAAGTTAAGTCTCATAATGCCCAGTAATTTTACTGGCTTCAATATCCTTCAAACCGAAACACAACAGTGCTTACACGCTGTTGCTTGGCGACAGAAATAGACAAAACGGTGGAACCAACCCAGACGGCCTCTCGCATACGAGGAACCTACAACTTTGTACGTTACTATAGGATATTGTAAAAAAATCGATGAGAATTTTTAACGAAATTTATCGCTGCCTTTTGAAAAATATTTTACATGAAGGTTTTTGCTTTATTACAGTACATTTATTACAGTAAAATGAATAATCCGAAATGAAAATCGTTGTAAGATTATTTGTTTTAATTGATTTTAAAAATTCCAAAGTAAATGTATTATTGTATATTCACAAACCCATCGCTCGATAGAAGAAAATAAATGAACAAAAGGTTTCTTTGTGAAACAGTAATCTAGATTTCCATTAATAGATAAGATAATCTTAGTGTAGTTACGTATCAATAGAATAATTACAAATACATTACCTCACAAGTAAATAATTCTATCTTATACGATCTTCATTTAGGAACAGAATTAAGACATACTATCGGTGTACAAAAATGTTAAGCTTCGGATTTTTTTCTATCCTACAGTATGGCCTCTCTACTAATGGAAGGGCTTATACCTTACAGCCACCATGATTCAGGTTGGCAGACTTCGAAATTTGCTGGTTTCCTCTTTTTTTTTATAGCCTAGGCCGGCAAACGAGCAAGTGGGTCACCTGATGGTAAGTGATCTCCACCGCCCATGTACGCCCACCACCAGAAGAGTCATGGGCGCGTCGCCGACCTTAAAGGAAAGGGATAATTAGGGATTGGGAAGGGGAGGCGTTTGGACTTCCGGTTATCTCACTCACCGTACGAAACGCAGCAGCAAGCCGCTACTTTACGTCGGTTTTCTGTGAGACAGTGGTAACGATCCGGTCGAGCCAGCCCATTCATGATGTAGACAAAACTGTCTACAGCGTGGCTCTACCACTCAATAATCGCGATGTTTTCATTCACTGGTAAACCGAGTGATATTAGCAATGAATACGCACGTCACTACGAAAAGTCAGAGGTATGTGCTCAGACTATAGCCGTGTAATAAAAAAAATAATAGTTTAAAAAATTAAAAAACACGGTTTTATAGAAAGTCTAGCTAAAAAATAGAAAATAAATTTGAAGAAAACAATGTATTTTATTGTACGTTTTGAAGTGGGTCAAAATCATGTTCAAAGATTTCGTTACAGACAAACCTACCAACATACTAACATACCAACATACATACGTCTGAAGCTAATAAAAGCGTGTTAAAAATAGAATAAAAACAGTATAATTTCTTGTTTATTTATTAACACATATTTGAACAAGAGATATTTCATGTCACTAAATTTCAATGCTTTTATAAACCCTTTCACATATGACAGACGATTCACCTAGAATTCAAAATCAATGGCACATTTATCAGAAACCGTAATTTTTTTTCGTCTAAACACGTCTGCGGGAATTGGGTCAGAGTTCCCCATTATCCTTTTGTCACCGACAATCTATCAACTGACGCAAAGAGATGGCAGAACATTGAGGTTAATATTTTACCGTAACCTCATAAAAATGTATTTCCAATGATCGGGACATGGTTTCGTTCATTGGGATAATGTACATTAGCTACAAAGAAAGGGTATGATTTCCAGGTAATCGTTAGATCCAAAAAACATTATTTAACTTAAATATTTTGATAACGGCTATATTGAAAGGTACAAAACAGAAAGGATTTATACCCTCATTAAGTTTTCATAAGAATTTCAAAGGTATGTAAAGTTTGCGAACCCTAATCACGGCAACGTGGTGGACTAAGGCCTACCCCCTCTCATTCAGTAGAGGAGTCCCGTGCCCAGCAGTGGGACGTGTATCATTACAGGGCTAGTGTCATTATCTAAACTAGTATTATAAAGAGGAAAGATTTGATTGTTTGCTTGCATTGACTAGGCTCTGAAAGTACTCGACCGATTTGAAAAATTCTTTCACCATTAGCATCCTACATTATCCCTGATGGACATAGGCGATATCGATAATATAACGGTGCAGAATTTTATGCGGGCGATGCCGCGAGCGAATGCTCGTTATTTATATTCTCATAATTCTGCACCTATCAAAAAGAGCCCGATCTTGGGTTCTACGTATACAATATCATCTCCATATTATAAAATATTCCACACATAATGCAGAATTGTAGCTTTAGTTCGTAAAAGGTTTTTCTATATTGCTCCAGTATTAAACTACAAGTAACCAAAATTGTTAAATAAAATTAAAAGGGAATTGTTAAAATTACTTGCTTGCAGTAAGTAGTAGTATTACTACAAGAAATGTACAAAGTGTATTAGATTTTATAAGAGACGAATTTAATTAACATAGTTGATATTACAATATTTTTAAAGGTGCATTAAATAATTTCTTCAATTTTATTCTAACTCAAATTTCATTTTAATTTATTTTTTTATCTAATTAATTGTGTATTGTGTTATGAATTTCTATCATCATCATCATCAGCCACAGGAACATAGGCCTCCCCCAAAGATTTCCAGACCGACTTCTTGGAAGCGGCGACTTCCTGCGACCTTTATCAGGTCGTCTGTCCACCTTGATGGTAATTATATGATGTCAATTTCTATACCGACATTTTATTTTATGATTATTTATCTTAATGGTTTTCCTTTGATTAATGTGCCATTTAAAAAAAACTTAATATGACACTTGTGAGCCAATATTGGACTCAACACAGATCACTTATTAGTATAAGTATTATTTCAACAATGTAACAACTTATATAACGTAACTGAATTAACGATTGATTGATAATATCACACCTGTATCCCTGAAGGTGTAGAGAGAGATGCTGCGTGTGACCTTAATTTTCCCGACGTGGAATTTGAACCCAGGATTTCACGGTTAAACGGCATAAGTAGACTAACACTAGACCTATGGCGATAGATAGCATTCCCAAGTTATCCAAACAATCTAAATTTAGGCACAGTTATTCAAAACACAACGCCTACGTGTTATTACAAGCTGTTATTGTATTTATAACTATAATTTCATAACTGAAGTCCGACCTTGGTATCTTAATGGTGTGTAGGTCGTAGTAAATGGAATTATACGAATGTTACAGTGTCAGCTTAATTGATATTTAAATATGCCTAACCCACCGTAGAGTATAGTTTTTTATTTAATTATTCACGTCATCTAATCACGGATGACTTTGATTTTGCTGGTGCTAGGATGTTCATATCCGCCCGGATAGCGACCACCGTACACATGGTGTTAAAACCAACCATAATGATCGAAACGCCTTGTGTGGATCGCGTTCCAGGATCAGCCAGTGTATATCCGGTTCTCCCGAGGGGCTCACGACATGACTAGTTGGTTGGTTGGAGCGGGTATAGGGGTACATCATTGTATCCCTGCGCCTGCATCGGTCATCCGCCTGTCCTTCGCAGGCTCCTCGACTTGCTTCTTCCCTCTCCAAAGAGGGAAGGAGCACGCATTTTTCAATTCTATTTTCAATTATACGTAACGGACCCATAGATATGACGACGCCTTTCTGTAACACGTTGTATACAACAAAGCTGGTATTATTATCATCGTAATGCTTTAACTTCTGAGTGGTAGAGTTACGCTGTAGACAGTTTCTACAGTATGAATGGGCCGGTTCAACTGGGTCGTTACCACTGCCACACAGAAAATCTACGTAAAATAGCGGCTTGCTGCTGCGTTTGGTACAGTGAGTGAGATATCCCAAGGCCCAAACCCCCTCCCCTTCCCAATCCCTTAATTATCCCTTTCCTTTAAGGCCGGCACGCGCCCATGAGTCTTCTCGTATTGTGGGCATAAGTATGGGCATATGGAAGTACACTTCCCTTCAAGTGACCCACTTGTTCGTTTGCCGTACTATGCTATAAAAAAAATAACGACAACGATAAACTTAACTCAATATTTATTAAATGAAGAGCAACAAAAAGTTTTTGATTAGTTAATATCTAGAGTTGAGATTGTATCAGGACAACGAGTTTTGTAGAAGATCCTAATAATTTATTCATCGGACAATTAATTAAGTTCCTCGAATCAGGCAATATAAAAATTTATATCTTCGTCTTTTCGACCTAATGAATAAGTTGTTTTATATCATCGGATTAATAATGTTAAGATGCTGTGAAGATAACTAAAGCCACATTTATATTAAGTATTTTTCAGATCATATATGCGAGAATATGAGAATAAAAAAAAATCCGACAAGCCTGAAAAGCTAAAATAACGATTTTGAGCCGTCGCGTTGGTACTGATAGTCAATGACTGATACCAACGATTCAAAATTTTTACTTTTACTTCTAACAATTACTTTAAATATTATTATAAAATAAATGCACTAAAGATAAATGTTTAAAAATCTCTTAACCATTGCTTATAAAAGTAAATATAATATAAACTGAAACATATTAACGTGTTTTGCAAGATTCATGTTCATATCTAAACGACAGACATTTTGTTTCAACGACATGACGGCTATGTTATGTTTCGTCTGGCAAGCTATGTTTATTTCTGCATTTTGTTTATTATATTCTAGTTTATTTTAAAAAAGAAACATTACTCTTAATGTTTTGACGTTGAACTGGCTATTCAACTCAAGTTAAAGTTGTTGGTCTCTAAACCAGAGTTTATTGCACTATTAATCTGTGGAATATGAAGATTAAGACACAAAAGAACAAATATTTTCAGTTAAATGGTGCCTAAATAATAATTATGTTCAGGTTCTATAATAAAAGACGATTTTTAAAACGATCCTTATTCGTTAAATACGAAATTTTATCTTTATCAATAATTAAAATATCTATTTTGAATAAGCGTAGATACAGAATATTTTAGTCTTGTTTTTTTGAAGTGATAACTTCTTATGGGAGGGTGAACCGAAACGTTCCCAAACGCGAGCCGTCCATCGACCAGCCAGCGTTAGCTGACCTCCCCGGAACATCGATTTTTTAATTACAGTACTTTACCGACTTAAATCGAATTAATTTTGCATAATAGAACGAATGCATAATTTTAACTTGATGCGAGTTAAAATATTACTGCGTATTTACATCAAATTATAGCAGATACTTTTGTTAAAGCAAGACGGTGAAGCAATACTTACTACAACAAATCACATTGATTTTATTATACAGCGCAACATAAGAAGCTAGTCATAAAACGAATTGTACCGAGGTTTTTTTATTTTAATTTTGGTCCCGACGTTTCGAAAGTTTTCCACCCTTCGTGGCCCAACCCGTGACCACGTCACATAATAATAACAATAAAATCCGTTTAAATTAGTTTTATTTCAATGTGTAACATTCGCGTAAACGTAAGAAATCATAACCGAAAATAAATAATAAACGTAGCTGATTTTTTTGTTTTCACTTAGTTAATATTTATATAATTTAACAGTCATATTGTCCTACAAATAAAATAATAAATTTTTGAGTATCATCAAATCGAAATATTCTATCCTTGCTACCTCTGTTAGCTACCACAATAGAGAATTTTCGCATAGGGAATTGTTGGGCGTCTCATCGAAACGAAGCTACTCACGGAAAATTAGCTTGATAGTAATCAAGTGGATCAGCTGGCCCAGGGAACCCGGACCATAAAGCTAATTTCATAATTTTCGTTGAAGGTACAAGTCAGTCGCCACATTCACAATGTTGGCAACTGTCATCGTATTAAATTACCGGAGCCGCACGCACGTACTCCGGCACATAACCTTGTCTCAGCGACGCGACGTCTAATTTTTCATACGATATACGGAAAACAAGAAAAAGGTCAAATATTTAATGAACATAAAAGGAACCTTTTACAAATTATCATAAATACGAAGTTGCTATCGTTAAGTTTCAAATGACTATATATTTTTGGAAATGTTCTGTGTATAGTACACCCCAGTTTAAAATATGTTTAACTGACTAAAAAAAACATATAAGTGTTCTGTGTTCTGTAAAGTGTAATTCTATTACAGAGCCCAAGCGGTTTGTCTATCTGTCTGCCCGTTCATCATACCTATAAGTCTTTATCTTTTGACCCATTATTCGCAGCAGACTGAGTTTTCACAGAATATGTATTACCATGACAGATACCCTAACAGTTAATAATAAAAATAATTTAAAATTTTTAATAAACATAATTTTACAGCATGAATGGGCCGGCTCAACCGGATAGCTTTACCACTGTCTCACAGAAAACCGAAGTAAAAACAAACAAATACAAACACACAACTTAACTGTTGTTTAGACAAATTAAGTGTTTGCTTATACTCTGCTAGATCTTCTTGAGAGGTACGTGTATCAATCCTAAATTGATTCTATTTATCCAACGAATATTTGTTATGTATACCAACAATACAATGTATACAACTGCACTACCAAGGCAGTTTATCAGGCCAGTATATCAAATGTAAATTATTTAAAAAATAAACCTACGGGAATTTGCGAAGCACCAGTAAATTCTAAACGGGGCGTGTAAAAGTACCTTTGGCGGCTTAATTACTGAATAATGAAGGTGTTGATTTGAGGGAAAATTTCAAGAGGGTACGAAACCCTTGGTGCGCGAATCGGAATTCCACTTGACCGATCTTTTTTACCTTTTTTTATTAGCATCATACGTATGTTAGTATGTAACGGAAACTTTAAACATGATTTTGACCTCCTTCAAAACGTCGGATTAAATCGAAATCTGGCATACTTATCACGGACCGAAGGACAATTCAATATTTAAAAACGCTTTTTTTTACAGTACAATACATTTTATTCTTCATTTATTTTCTATTTTTTAGTTGAATTTTCTATAAAAGCGTGTATTTTAGTTTTTTAAAACTATCTTTTTATATATGACCTAGCATAACTTTTTACAAAGTCAATTTAGCCCGCATGTATGCACTACACAAAACACATAATAAATAAAAAAAAATCAAGTTAAAGAACAATACCCTACTGCCCTGCACGAATTCAGTCGTGATATTCCTTGAATAATTCAAATTATATGTTTGGACATTCGCAGACGTCTTTCTAAACAAGTCACGGGTCCCCAAGGTTGGGAAGGCACATCCAGTGTGAGTACGTGTTGTGCCTCCTGAATCTTGACACTACGTTTTGTCCGAGCTTTGCAGACGTACAATACCAATAATTAATTAGTTATATTTTGCTCAGGATCTGAGAGTTTATATCGCATACTTTTTTTTATTTGATTGAATGATGAGATGAGCAAGGCGCTCCGCGATGGTAAACGCTACGCCTGCCCATAAACAGAAGCAACACCACACAGAACTTTGAATTACAAAGCACTGCATGGCAGTGAACTGCGTTCGTCACCCTGAGACATAAGATGTTAAGTCTCAGCCCAGTAATTTTTCTGGCTTCAATGTCCTTCAAACCAAAACACTATAGTGCTTACACATTGTTACTTGGCGGCAGAAATAGACAAAGCGGTGGTACCAACCCAGACGGCATCTCGCATACGAGGGAATTCTCTCCCATTTTGTTGAACTTGTGAAACTAGGTACTGTATAGGTAATGTAGTAATGGTGTTAAAAAGAACGGATTGTTGTAGACACCCTAAGTTATGGACAAAATTTGTCTAGTAACCATTTTTAGGGGATTATGGGTACCGTGATGAGGTTTTTCGATTCCGAGTCACTTTTATTCACCCGATTTGATATAAATAAATACACCCAACAGATAATAACAACCCGGTCGAGCCGGGTCATTCATGCTGTAGAAACTTTACACTCTGCTACTTCTATGCTACTGTTACATAGTCATTGAAAAATCGGCCTCTAAACGAAATATCCGACCAAAAAAATCAAAAGGCGCTCTACGCAATAATCCCAAGTTCCCATTGTCGAGACATAAATTCACCACATTGTTACATAGAAAAGTATTAGACATGAAAAATATGGGACGGATATCCACTGAAGGGCAACAGTGCGTGAGGATATATTTACGAGGAACGGACGACCGGATCAACAATGTATCATTTCCGGAAAACTTTATATCCCTTTCAACTGAGACATGTAAAATACATAGTAATAGCTCCATGGCGCGTGGGCGAGTAGCCATCTGTTAAGTGAGAGGCCGCGGGTTCGATTCCCGCGCCGCGAATCTTTGTGTAGTAGTAATATTTGTTTCGGATCTGGGTGTCTCCCCTGAGGGGTTGACGTCAAGCAGGCGGCCGGTCGTAAAAAATTTAAACGCATGTTAAAAAGCATATTATGCGAATAGCATATTATACTCCACTGCGAATGGAATAAAGGCAGGTGGAAGACGAAAAGACAGTAATAACAGGTCGGTGTCACTTCGTTTAGTAAAAACCGACGTCAAAAAGAAAGACATTTGCTAGCTGAACAGAAATGAAACCGCATTCGGATTGATCTATTCGTTTCAGTCAAACGATTCAAACTTGTAACACCTCATCTTTTTTATCGCGGGTTTAAATGAACTGTCGCCTCATTAGTCTAATGGCAGCATACTAAGACTGAAAACAGAGGTCCTGGGTTTGATTTCCATCGGGCAATGATAATTGGGTTGAAGTTTTCGACTCGCAAAATCACACATGAATTTTCCTAAATTTAAATTATTGACCGATGTGGCGATAGGCTCGGCCCCTATCACCCAATGGGACTTAGCTAAGCTCGACGAAATGGGAGTGCACTTGTTGCAGCTCAACCTACCCCTTCGACGGTACAGGCGTACGACGCACATATAAATTGTAAAACCTCACGGTGTCTTAGCTTAAGTAGACGGCAAAACAAATTAATATTACTGATTTCTTTATAATAGTAAACTAGTAAATCATTGTAGGCTGAGCATTTATCAATGTCTATGAGAAAATAATTAAGCTGGAAACTGTTGGTGCATCGTGAGCCGGCAGAAAACGATTACCCACGCCGCGCCGCGCCTCTCTGTATACAATTTTAATGTAACTTGAAGGTACAATGTACTGAATTTATGTACTATTGTGTTCTTACAATTTTGTTCTCTAGTCTCTACATTCTCCTTCAATAATACTAAATTGCTGACTCGTGTATTCGGTTAGGTCTTTTTAATTTGGATGCAGTTTTCTTCAATAAGTAGTCCTATGTTAATTATTTTAAGTGATTATTGGTTATACAATAAAGAGTTTTGTATTGTGCAAAACAGGGTCAGGTTGTAAATTTTGAATGATAAAACCACAGAACGCAGAATTGTTATGTGGTTAAAACTGAGAGAATAGTTTGCAATGAAAATTTTTCAAACAATAGATAGAACCTAAGCTAGAAAATGTTGCTAGAAAAACTGCGTAAATTTTTATAAATATGTTATAAAAACAAGAGTGATACTTCTTATTTTAATTAGTAAACAATACGTGAAAATGTATAGTCTCCAAATTGATTTATCTTACGTACTATAAAATGTACTCGCATGTAGATTTTCATTTCAGCTAAATTATCTTGCGACCCAAAAACAAACAAAGTTCATTGGCTCATGTTTCATTTTATGTAGGTTAATAATGTAAGTAACTGGCTGTGAAGTAAAATGAAACGTCCCTCATGTCATCTCATTCCTAAATGAAAATTTTGCTACAAAAGTTTTGTAATGAAACAAGATAAAATATTAAGTTTTTTTTTATCCGAGCACGACAAAGTGACTGCACTACACCAGATGCTAAGCGTAGTGCAGTCTAAAAAACCAGCGATCACCGACAAACAATGAGTTTATTGGTGATCACCAGAGTCATGCCGGCCTGTATGAATGCTTCTATCCTCTTTGGAGAGGTAAGAAGCAAATCGAGAGGCCTGTGACGACGGGACAAACGGATAACTGATGCAGGCACAGTAATACAAGGATGTACCCCTATACCCGCCCCAACCAATCATCAAGGCATGTCGCAAGCCCCTCGGGAGAACCGGATATACTGGCTGATCCTGGAACGCGATCCACGCAAGGTGTGTGGATCACTATGGCAGGTTTTAACACCATGTGTACGGAGGTCGCTATCCGGGCGGATATTAATATCCTACCACCAGCAATATGACATGTTTCTGTTGTATTCTGCCCCTATGACGTAGTCGTATTGCGTACGCGGTACGACTGCTGTGCTGAGGTCTCGGGTTCGATCAACGAGGCGGGTAAAAGTGATTTCTTGTTAGAAATGCTCAGTTTGTTAGAAGTGATAAAAAAAAGCGGTACATTAGAAATGACCTCACGTACAAATACTCAGTAGGGGTCTTTACGAATTTATGCGGTATCATATTATGTGCATGAAAAACCGAAAAGTTGGATAGTCCCAATATTTCACGGGATAATTATTTTATCGCCGCATTGCATTGGTCTAATGCGGCGTACAAAGGCTGAGAATCCTGAAGTCCTGCTTTAAGTTCCCAGATCGGGCGATTACAATTTGTGTTTGAGTTATCGATTCGAAAAATCACACATGAATTGGCATGGCTCGCCCCTTTCACATATGAGAGCAGAGGTGCAGCTAGCTACTCCTTCAGGATAAAGGCCTTATGTAGATATTTTAATCTTTCAATAAATACAAACATCTTCAAAGTTTAATTCCCAACTATATATTATAGTTGGGAATAACTATAGATTTTGAAATAAGTTGAGAAAAAAAAATCGTTCTATGCTTTTATAATCCAACGAGGTCAAATATTTCTTGTGTTGCCATATCTGCCTTCCATAAAATTCAATCAGGCTTAAATCAAAAAGCCCGGCTAGCCTAGGCGTGCCCTAAAAATGTCGTCAAAATTACAGAATATTGTAATAAATCGTGATTAAGTTTTACGGGCAGTTCAGTGAACAAATCTTTTTTATGATGTCTTAGATTGAAAATTTCGCCCACGAAATATTATGATATAAAACCTGTACACAGAATTGGATCTAATAGTCGTAACTGAAGTAAATGGTTTATGAACTAGGAATATCAATCATAATAAATCTGCAACGACCACAATAAATAGAGATTTAATAACAGATAGATTTGATAAGAAAGTGCGTCTCTGTAGGCAGTTTTGTCTACAGCATTAGTTGCCAAAGTGGTCCAGGTGAACCCCCCCGGGATCCATGGGAGACTCGACGGGGGTCTACGTTGGCGTGACAAAAAAATGGGGGTTCAGAATTCGCAGGGGACCACGAAAATGTATCTACTTTCGATAGTGAAGAACTGAAATGTTGGCTTGACTTCACCTATCAATGTAGGCACATAATATTTTAAGAAGCTCGAACAATTTCTTGTCGAGTTTTGGGAATATGATAGAAATTGGGAATATGTAGCTGCAGGGGTCCACCGAAAGCAGCTAAATTTTGAAAGTGGTCTATGAGAAAAAAGTCTGGGTGCCTCTGGTCTACAGCATGAATGGGCCGTCTCGACCGGGTCGTTACCACTGTCTCACAAAAAATCGACATAAAGTAGCGGCTTGCTGCTGCGTTTCGTACGGTAGGTGAGATATCTGAAGGCCCAAAACCCGCTCTCCTTCCCAATCCCTTAATTATGCCTTTCCTTTAACGACTTAAAGGAATTGTCGACACAATGCGTTTACGATTCTTCTGGTATTGTGGGCGTTCATGGGCGATGGATGACACTTACCATCAGGTGACCCACTTGCATATCTGCCTCTGCTATTTGGTAAAAAAAATTAAAACTTTTTATACACACGCCTGTAGTCCCCATAGGGGTAGGCGGAGGTGTAATCAGTACACCACATTTCGCCGAGCTTATTTCCGTCCCATGATGTGTTTCGTGATTGTGTGTGATTCGTGATAGAAAAACCAAAATCACTTTTACCCGACCCGGGGAACGAACCCAACTTCTTACAGCAGTCGTACCGCGTAAGAAATACCACTGCGTCACCGAGGCAGTCAATCTAATAAATCTTTGAACGTAATTCTAAAATATAGAAGGCAATTACTTTTTATTCATATGAAACACTATTATAATATTTTATTGCTATCAAAATTGCTAAATCGTTACTCCATATAAAAGAGTTTTCAAATTCCTAGAAAATATATTTTAAATTATTGCGTGGAAAGTCTACTTAGATTTCGTGCCAAAATCATAGGGCAAACGGGAAATAAACATAAATTGAACTGAGTGATTGAGCCTTGTAACTAGCTTTGTCTACCGCAAGGCCGGCTCGACCGGGGTGATACCATTTCTCAACCGTCAAATCATATAATCAATATATAGCCAAATTAAAAAGAAACACTTTAAAATCCACTTCATGTATGTATGTTGGTGATTTTGTATTTTGAATTTTGATGTCTTGTATTTTTTTTATTC
Source organism: Amorpha juglandis (assembly GCA_949126905.1). NCBI lineage: Eukaryota > Metazoa > Arthropoda > Insecta > Lepidoptera > Sphingidae > Amorpha > Amorpha juglandis. The sequence goes on along the minus strand of OX421386.1, from coordinate 5,122,740 downwards.
ATATCTTCAATATCTAGACGAGCTGATCGTTTTCCTGATGGTAAGCATCACGCATGCCTATTAACAGAAGCAACACCACACAAAACTTTTTTGCTTTACGGCAGAAATAGACAAAGCGGTGGTACCAGCCGAAATAGCCTCACGCATTCCAGGGACCTACCACCTTATAAAATGTTGATGTTATAAGTAACGTTTAATTAGACACTATAAAGCAAGCGCTAACAATATTATGGCAAACAAACATTTTTTTCCAAAAAATAATTACTTAAGTTAATACATGGCTAAGTTATTCAACAGTAACGACCGATAAAAACTCTACTCGTGTACAGAAGACGGATCAAATGCAGTTACTCACAGAGACGTTGATCGTGACCTGAAACCGGGTCAGCCGCGCCCGAATGACCCGTGTTGACCCGTGTTGCGCAACACTTACCCGGTTATTGTCATGTATTGATAACTAACTTTTGCTTGCAGCTCCGCTCATGACCATTGTTTTCCACGAGAAAAGCCTTTGTTCTAATCCATGTCATAATTTATTTATATGGCAAAATTCATCCAAATCAATTCAGCTGTTAACTTGTAATCTATCTATATCTATATAAATATATAAAACTCAAGGTGACTGACTGACATAGTGATCTATCAACGCATAGCCCAAACCACTGGAGGGATCGGGCTGAAATTTGGCATGCAGGTAGATGTTATGACGTAGGTATCCGCTAAGAAAGGATTTTGGTAAATTCTACCCCCAAGGAGATAAAATAGGGGATGAAAGTTTGTATGAAAATCACTCGGGCGGAGCCGCGAGCAAAAGCTAGTTGATTATATAGCAAACATCCAAATTTCCAAACCCACACAAATCCAATTTTTCACAATTTATAATATACTAGCTTTTCCTCGCGGCTTCGCCCGCGTGAGCTGCTTTTACCGAGATAAAAAGTAGCCTATGTTCACCAGGGATAATGTAGGATTCTAATGGTGAAAGAATTTTTCAAATCGGTCCAGTAGTTTTTAAGATAATTCGTTACATACAAAAACACAAATATTTCCTTTTTTGTAATATTGGTATAGAAGAATGAGTAGGAAGAAGGAATAAACTCATTCCTACATGATTTGTGCGTGTCTGTCAGTATTGACTTAAATGTATCATTACTGTCACACAAATTAAAACTACAATTTTAGAAACTAACGCACATAGCAAGATGTAAACACTAACGGGTTTACTCACACAATAGGTTTATAGAGAATGATTTTAAGTTATCGCGATTTGTATACATATTTTTTTTTTATTGGAACGAAGTTCCTTACGGCAGGCTTGGAGGGGATAGGGATTTCGCTGCGTGACCGAACTGAAAAAAATGTGATAGTAAAACCGTAAGAAAAATGCGTGGAATAAAACCGTTAAATGAGACGTGCGCAGGCGCGACAGTCGCATACACAGAATTGAGCACGACTTTTTTTGCAATTTGTGTCGATTCTACATTAGCCGAAGGAACTTCGTTCCTACCTGGTGTCCCACGACACCACTAATTTTTTTTTATTTCATTGACTGACGATAAGAGCTAGGCGCTCGCCTGATGGTAAGCACCACGCCTGCTCTTAAACAAATCATCATCACACAAAACTTTGAATTACAAAGTACTGCATGGCACTGAACTGCGTTCGTCACCCCGATACATAAGATGTTAAGTCTTATAATGCCCAGTAATTTCAAAAGCAATAGTTTTGCTGACCTATCAAAGTAGTGGCTAACCCAAAAATGATGCACCCAAAATCACACGGGCTATCCGACCATAAATATATATCGATGAAATTTAGTTGGCGCAGCAAAATCTGGATCGAACCGGATAAAACCAACCCAACCGGATAACATCGGACTGATGATATTGTATCATGAACTTGCTCAGCCGACCTTGCGTGATCTTGACCTGCCCCAACATACCCGGTTATTAATATAGGATTTTATGACACGGATGTAAACGCAATTTTGAATCTTAATATTCACATAATAGAGTACTATTTTTAAAGAAAAGCCCAACAATTTTTGATGAAATTTGTAAGTCGCAAAAAATCGACGTGAAGTAGCAGTTTCCTGTTGCGCGTAACATCCGGAGGCCCAAATCCCTTAATTATCCCTTTGAGGTCCGCAACTCATCCATGGATCCTCAGGTATTGTGGATCATGGGCGGTGGAGATCACTTACCATCAAGTGACCCACTTGCCCGTTTGCCGACCTCTGATCGGATTTGATTAAATAACGAGACGAGCAAGGCGCTCGTCTGATGGTAATCGTCACGCCTGCCCGTAAACAGAAGTAACACCGCACGGAACGTTGAAGTCTCAATGCCCAGTAATTTCACTAGTTTCAATGTCCTTAAAACCGAAACACAACAGTGCTTACACACTGTTGCTTGCACTCTCGCATACGAGGGACCCACCTTGTGAAAGAAGAAGAAATTCAGTATTATAACTTGAATGCCATATGAAAAATGGAATATGTTTATTGAATTCATTTTACATGACGCTACGCCCTTCAAAACCTGTTGGAACGTTGAAACTATGCAATTTAAAAATTCTTCGATGTAATAAAGTGACGTCATCTTTCAATGCGATTTCTGTAAAACTAGATTGACACTGTTTTTAATTTTGATATAGATTCAAAGTGAATCGCGCAGAGTAATTTTTTATGCATAAATTTTGTATGAAACAAAAATTAAAGGCAATTTACACATCATTTTGAATGATTCCAAATTGGACAATCAAAATAAAAAATGTAAATTAAGCTTTAGCTAGCTTAATAAGCGATACGCATTAAAAATATTTCTCTATAATTTAAATACTTCGAAAAACTATTTAGTCATTCACCGAATTAATTAGAAAGAAGATTAGACAAGTCATAATACGTAAATTTATTTTCATTCCATTTGCTCTTTTTGAAATACATTTTGGCTAATAAATGAAATAACTTAATATAAAAATATCTCTTTCTGTGGTTTTTATAGAATTAAATTTGATTTATAACTTAACTTTACTACAGGCTCAATGTCAAAAAAAATGCTATAATGCCGAATGTAAAATTTCTTAGGAGTCGCATTACTATTATTCAAGTTTATTGAACATTTGTAATTTCATTTGATCATTTATTATATCCCTCTCATTCAGTAGACGAGCCCGTGCCCAGCAGTGGGGCATGTATAATAGAAAGCAGTATTATTTTTATATTAGATTAAAATATAAATGCGGAGCCATGAAAATGATGATATAATAGTAGTTAAAATATTAAGTACTAAATATGAAGCCACATTAAAAAATGTATGTGTTAATTTTAAAGATAAAAACTAAAATCATCATCATCATCATCAGCCACAAGACGTCCACTGCTGAACATAGGCCTCTCCCAAAGATTTCCAGACCGACCTGTTGGAAGCGGCCTGCATCCAGCGACTTAAAATCAAATAAGATATAATTATTTATGAATACTACTAATTAAATAGTCGACATAAATGTATTATCACCAATATATCTGGCTATTCTTGAACTGAACTGCACCATCAGGCGAGCGTATTGCTCGTCTCGTCATTCAATTGGATAAAAAAAAACATTAAACTGGGTATTGGATGAGCGAGCCTACACGAATAAAATTCCAATGTATTCTGTAATAAAAGGTGCTTCATATGCACGAGGCACCGGCAGATTTATTGCACATGTTACGTGGATCATTTGATTCTATAACCTATGGCAAAAATGGTTTTCATTTTTTGCAATCTTATCGAACGTGCCGAAATGGAAATATAAAATATGTCCTGCATGATTCAATTTTCATGTCATTGTAAAAATTACAGCAAAGTTTCGTTGAGAAATAATAACGTATTTAATTAAATTCACGTGGAGAAATCAAATAAATGCAATTTGTCCGAGTATTTTTATTGGATACGTTATTTGCGTTGAATTCTCACGAGTGGTATTGAGTGATAGAGCCACGCTGTAGACAGTTTGTCTACAGCATGAATGGGTCGGCTTGACCGGGTCTTTACCACTATCTTATAGGAACCCGACGTAAAGTAGTAGCTGGCTGCTGCGTTTTTTACGGGGAGTGTAATATCCGGAGGCCCAAACCCGCTCCCCTCCCAATCCCCTGATTATCCCTTTTCTTTAAGGTTGGCAACGCACCCATGATTCTTCTGGTATTGTGCGGTGGAGGCCACTTACCATCAGGTGACCCACTTGCTCATTTACTGATCGATACTTTTAAAAAATCCCTAATTAAATAATAATACCATGTGCGAACTGTGGGTGCATTCGCTGTAATTCTGCAACCTGCTTCTGCCTACCTTCTTAAGGATAAAGGTGTGACGATATGCTACGATCTTGTTTTTTCACGAAGTCGTTTTTTCTCAACAGCAACTTAAGTTAGTTCATAAAAAAAATTACGTATGGATCCTATTTTGCACAGAAGACTCCACGGGGCCGCTGAAAGCCGATAAAATAATATATTTATCTCAAATGGCATAATTTGCATGCGAACAGACTCCACGTATAAAATCCGAGCGATAAAAATTCAATGAAAGAACTTTGCGATAACATTACCACTGCTTGACTTTGAAAAAAACTTTTTGACGGCACGCTCCGATAGCTTTCAATATACATCTATATAACAAATGCTCACATTGAGTTTTTAATTATAATTTGTGTACGCAGACGCGTATGTGTGTGTGTGTGTGTGTTTTATCGCTATGCGCTGTTTAAAAAATGTGTTTCTGCCTTTTTGAAGTGAAAACTTCTTTAGTTAAGCACTTTTTGGTAGGGGGTAATCTTGTTGTTTCGCGTCAGCCACATACTAATGTTAATTCAGACTACACACGTATAACACATCATATATGTTCGCTTAGAGCTTTGAGCTTAGAGCTTAGAACTTTGCGTTTTGAGCTTCGAGCTTCGAGTTGAGTTGAGTTGAGAGTGAGTACTAAATAAATATACTTAAGTTATAAGTTTTCTTCTATCTGCTTGGCCTTATCCCGGCTAAGCAATTATTTATAATTAATTTATATGATTAGTAGTATTTATTTATGACTCTTCAGCACCATAAACAAGAATCATTGCTTAACTAAGTGGCAGTCACACTGTAGACAGTTTTATACGGTGAGTGAGATATCCGGAGGCCAAATCCCTTAATCATCCTTATCCTTTAAGTTTAGTAAGTAAGATTCTTCAGGTATTGTGGGCGTTCACGGACAGTGGAGATCACTGACCATCAGGTGACCCGTTTGTTTGTCGACCTCTGCTATAAAAAGAGAGAGAGTAGTAAAAGCAGCCCTTATCTTTTAAATAGATATAAATGACATGACTTACTCCGTTGTATTTTCATTTATGAGAATGCCTTTTATGAAATAATAACATTAATTGAAACTACAGCAGTATCTTGTCATAACATTTCAATTCAAGTGACGTTCATTGTAGCGACTATTTTGAAGATAACGGGTAAAGAACAGAAAATACATTTTACGATTGTTTTGAAATATTTTGTCATTTTATCAAGCGTTGAAAAATAATCGCCTCATTGGTCAATGAATAATAGAGATGCGCTTTTAAACCGTATTTTTATTTTTATTTTATTTTATTGAATAACGAGAGAAGCACGGCGCTCGCTTGATGGTAAGCGCCACGCCTTTCTATAAACAGAAGCAGCACCACACAGAACTTTGAATTACAAAGCACTGAACTGCGCTCGTCACACTGTCATAATGCCCAATAATTTCACTGGATTCAATGTCCTTCAAACTGAAACACAACAGTGTTTATTATACTGTTGCTTCGCGGCAGTAATAGACAAAGCGGTGGTACCAACACAGACGGCCTCTCGCATAAGAGGGACCTACCTCCTTGTAAAATGTTTGTTTATTAGCCTCAATGATGCAACAAGTAAGATGCAGTCTAATAAGCGCCACACCTGCCCCTAAACAGACACAACACCACACAGGACTTTTAATTACAAAGCACTGCATAGCACTGAATTGCATTCGTCACGCCGAAGATGTTAAGTTTCATAACACCCAGCACTGGAGTCACAACAGTGCTCGGCGGTGGAAATAGACAAAGTTGTAGCACCAACCCAGACCTACCCACGCATCCACAGGACCTACGATCTAATAAATAAGTGTACATATTCCACCTCTGCCTACTGCTAAACAAGTAATGTAGTACGCCAGTATGTTACCCCACAATAGGGTCAACGACCCATCTGACGTATGACTATAATAATTCATGGCCTAAAGGCAAAACCATGTCTCACAGTAGGAGATGTTAAAGTATTTTATGTTGATATAAAAATATATTAGCACCGGGTTTCATATATGAGTCAAATAAACATGTCTATTTCCTAAAAGCTACTTAAACGTCCTCGGCGTATTACCTAACTCTTAAAACCTACTACGACAGGCTTTAGGCTGGCCTGCACCATCTTACTTTAGCAATTACAAACATGTTGAAGTACCGGTTAAGTAAAAAATTTGTTGCACCATTTGTAAATGTTAGATGACGTCATAACTTTAGCTGTTTGCTATCGTCAAATTTGACATAAACCTTAACTATAACTGCCATTATGGTGCAATCAAGCCCTAGTTAACTTTTTCAAGTCATTTAGAATATCTGTAATGACCAAACAGGTTTTCTTCAAGCAAAGCTGAGAACCATCTCGTATAAACCAGCTGCCAAGTTAAAAAACCGTATTCAAATTGATCCACACATTTAATTACTACAAAGGCTACTTACAAAGTGGTCAACCATATAAAACTCCTCATTTTGGTGGGGTTAAAAGAGGCTTAATTGGAAGGAAAATGGAACTATTTTATACTTATTTAAGTCCTTATTGAGACTAATTTTTATTCATTTCAAATTTCACAAATCCTAAAAGCCATTGTCGCTAAGGTGGCGAAAACATTATTTTAAAAGTTTCATATTTCCATATTTTCTTTTGAATAATTCAGAAAGTGCTGAACGTTGACCTATGCATTAAAAGGTGAACAAGGTCGCTCAAATTAAGAATTTAAAGCCGAAATATAACAACTTCTATTGTTTAGTCCTTAGAAGATAAGCTTAGGGACGCTACTCTGCGATAGATTGGACTGCAAATATTTACAACCGACGAAAAAAAAACGGAGGAAATTTTTAATTCAACTCGTTTTTTTATATAACAACACATAACTGCTCCGCATAACTCAAGTATAACACTTGGTTCCATTTTAATTTCAAGAAGAAATTCCATCCCTAAGTGGCGAAATCGGGGATAAAAGTCTGAAACTTCGTTATTTATGCACGGATTCTAATGATTCTATTACTAAAAATTTTAAAACAAAAACATTTTTACAAAATATAATAATAAATATTTGCTTTGAAAACCCTAACTTCGGTAGACAGGCACCGTGCTAAACAGTCGGATCGGACGGTATAAATATGCCCAATTAAATAAAGAATGCTAATGAAATTAATGAATTAAAAATAAATTATAACAATTATTATTACAATTGTAATATGTATTTCTGCTCTTTACCCGTTATATTCAAAATAGTAGCTAAAATTAATGTCACTTGAATTGAAATGTTAAGACAAGATACTGCTGTTGTAGTCTCAATTAATATTAAATTAATTTAATTTAATTAATGGAGGCCACGTAATGGCAAGCGCAGCGTTGGATGTCGGCCTACAAGGTGGACAGACGACCTGATAAAGGTCGCAGGAAGTCGCTGGATGCAAGCCGCTTCCAACAGGTCGGTCTAGAAATCTTTGGGGGAGGCCTATGTTCAGCAGTGGACGTCCTGTGGCTGATGATGATGATGAAATAAAGAATGCACCAACAACCACAACCAATATATAGAATAATAACAACGAAAACTATTTAAACTACTAAATTGCTTCTAGAGTTAATCTATGTTTCTAAATTACTAATTGAAAAAAAAGTTTTTCGACAATTGTAGTTTATAACATCTATATTGATAATTACTATGACTATTATTCAGTAGACAAACAATTATTATTGTCACAAATCAATTTTTATCGATATTACATCTAAGGATCGAGATGAAATTTGAAAAAAAAAACATTAAATAATATCGCTGCGCTAATGTTCGGATAGAAATTCAAAATATTGGAAGGGTTTTGACTTTGTATTGTGAGCATCGTATAAGAAGAATTTACTAAAGAAGCCAGTATTTTTGGCTTTTTAACCATGTGTACAGTGGTCACTATCTAGTCAGTTACATAAATGTATTAGGTACCCTCCCACCAGCTTATTTTCTGACGCTAATTGTAAAATATCCGAGTTTAGAAATAAAGTTGCGCCACAACGCACAAAATTCTTACTACCAACGGAGCTGAAACCTTAAAAATAAACTTTGTACTTTGGTGTTTCACCTTGTCTGTCTTCCTTATATCTAGGAAGTGGGTCAGGGTCTCTCCCGGATGTGCAACCTGCTTTTACACGAATACAATTACAATTACTGTTTTATGGGATAATAGGAAAATACGTACATTATGTAGAAATTACCTCTGTCTTATTCAATAAATTTAAGTATAATTACTACTAAAAAAACACTCAAAACATCCTTTTTAATAATATTAGTTTGACTTGTTTTTATTTTGAAAATTATAATGTAAGCAGTGATAGCTCAACGGGGAGAGGTATGGACCGTCGAGACGAAAGTCGTAGGTTCGGAACCAGCTCCAAGAGCATACACCACTGACTTTTCTAAGTTACGTGTATATTAATTGTCAATTATCGCTTGCTTTAACGGTGAAGCAAACATCGTGAGGAAACCTGTATACCTGAGAACTCGATAAGATTTTTCGAAGGTATGTGAAGTCTGCCAACCCGCATTAGGCCAGCGTGGTAGATAAAGGCCTAATCCCTCTCATTCAGTAGAGGAGGCCCGTGCCCAGCAGTGGGACGTATATAATACAGGGCTAGTAGAATACAAAAAAAATGTTAGTTACAGCCATTGCATATTAATTTAATGCAATAACCCAAACGAGACGTCTGTGCAGTTATTCGTTCGGGAGATTCATTTCCTACTTCCATTTTTGTCCATTTTGAGGCTTATTAATAAAAAATCTATTCTTCCACTAAGCTCATTATTACCTATTACAAAGCGCTCTTGAACATTTTAATCAGGTGTGGGGTACACTCAGCCGTAGAATATCCGTACAAAGCTAAGCTCTAGAAGTGTTTTTTTGAGATGCATTCTTGTATATTATGCTTATATATACCACTAATGGTTGCGTAGTGGTCATCGACTTCTATTGCGTCAGCTGCGAGATTTGCCATTCAGACATTGTCAGTGTGAGCATAAACATTGAATGATTTATTTTATTTAATTAAATGTACAATTTTTTACATATTATTATATTATACATAAATAGGTTTCTGCACTCCTCCATATAAACTTTATCACACTCCTTGCACGCAATATGCATAAAAAGTGGTACAAAGGTTCTCTTCACGTATTAATATATCTCATCTCAGCTTATTGCCGTCCACTGTTGGACGTAAGCCTCCCCAAGTAAGCGCCATCCATCCCGGTCTTGGGCAACCCGCATCTATCCGCTACCTGCCATCTTTTTCAAGTCGTCGGTCCACCGTGTAGCCGCGCGCCCTACACTACGTTTGCCTAAGTGCGGTCTCCACTCCAGCACCTGTCTGCTCCACCGACCATCTGTCCGTCTGCAGACATGACCGGCCCAGTTCCACTTCAGTGGATTAATATATAACTTATCTTTGGTTCTACGTTCGTCAATTAAAAAAATAAACAAAAGTCACCTGAAACGAACGCGTTAAATCTTTTTATTTTGGATCATCTAAAAATAGCGTTCAGCGATAAATCTATTTGTACTTCATTGACAGCATGTGGGTGTTGCGCGCATGCGTCGCTCCCGGCACTTCCGAATGATCTTGAACCCGGAAGTAGGTCATGATCGGGTCCCGCGCAGGGTTTGACCTTGGCTCACGGCCTCACACCGGCCTTTATCGACGTCTCTATTATTCAAGACCAACTCTTATTAAGGAAGCGACGTAAAGAAATGTAATTGCATATCAATAATTATTCATATCGCAAGGAAACTGTTCATTTCAATTACTAAAAGTGTTGTATAATAGCAATCTAAACTAATATTATAAAGCGGAAAGATTTGATTGTTTGGATAGAATAGGCTCTCAAACTACTGGACCGATCTGAAAAATTCTTTCACCATTAGAAGCCTACATTATCCCTGATGAACATAGGCGATATCGATAAAATAACGGTGCAGAATTTCACGCGGGCGGAGCCGCGAGTGAGTGCTATATAAGCCCATATTATAATATCCCATTGATGAGGACTTCTACGACGAATGAGAGTTGGTAAAAAAAGTTTCTTTAATTATCAAACTGGGATTCTCAACAATAAGCTTATTTTTTCCAATTAGAACTATAATGAGACAAAATATATTTATAATTTCCTTTGTTGTTATGAAAGTTTTATTCGAATTTGAAAATTTGGAATTTCTTCAACTAAAGATATTAAATGTACTTAAAGTTTAAACCTTCTGTTTTCTGAAAAACAATTACTATTATCTCTTTGTCTTCCAAAACAATAACTAACGTTGTATCAACAACTATTAAATAATTTCCATTTGTATAGTAGTTTCCATTTATATTTAATTTTTTTACTACAATTCACAAAACAATAAGGGAAAGTTTGATCTGATATTACTACAGTAACGACGTTAAGCACTTCAGAAATGGTGTTAATAAAATTTTATCTAGTTTCGATATGTTTTCACCGCGCTTTCAATGAGTATTCACTTCATACGATTAAATGTACACAATGGCTAATAAATTCTTATCTATTGTTACAGTACAAAGTGATAATATGTGTTTAATACGACCAGAAACTTTTTTACTAGAAGTTGAGGGCAAACGAGTAAACGGATTACTTTATAGTAAACTAACTTTTGATCGAGGCTCCACCTACGTGTCCAGCCTTTACTGGGATAAAAAAAAATCTGGATAAAAAGTAGCCTATAACCGTCTCCAGAGTCCCATCTATCTGTTTACCCAAATTCATCAAAATCTATTCAGCAATTTAGGCGTGAAAGCGTAACAAATAAACTTACTTTCGCATTTATAATATTAGTTAGGATAATCGCCATAGCCCATGTACTTCCACAATACTACAAGACTTAAGCATTGTCTACTTTGAGGCATTGAATAGGAGATTGGAGAGATGTCTCATGACCCTCAAGCAAAAATATTTGGATGTTTATCAGCTCATTGGCTTAGTGGCAGCGTATTAAAGCTAAGAAACTGGTGAGGTTTTGTATTCGAAAGTCGTGCATCACAATTTGCGTTTGAGTTTTCAATTTGAAAATCACATATAGGTTGCCGGGATAAGGGGAGTATAGGTGGACCACCAACATAGGCCAGCAAAGGAGCAAGTGGGTCACCTGACATTAAGTGATCTTCTCATGAACATCCACAATACCCATCATGGATGCCGGCCTTAAAGGAATGCGGCAGTTAAGGTATTTGGAAAGGGAGGGGGATTTGGGCCTACGGATATCTCACAGTACGAAACGCAACAGCAAGCTGCGACTTTACGTCGATTTTTTGTTAGACAATGCTAACAAACCAGTTGAGCCGTCCCATACATGCTGTAGACAACTGTCTACACCACTTCATCATTACTTAGCAGGTCTTCTCTCCGCTGCCACTATTGGTTAATGACCGTGAGGTCCTACATATTATTACACTACCCTGTTGATAGGGCGACAGGCACCTGAGTATATCACGTCTCGCGTTCGCCCTAATTAGGGACCCTTTATCCCTGTTTTTAATTACACCACCCTGTCCCGACAGTATAATGTAATAGCAACTTCAAACCAAAGGTAAATCCACACAGGAATAAGGAAACAACTACTGCTTCACGATTCACAAAGTAATAAATTTGTTTGCGTCGGTTTAGGCTCCCGTAAACAGATTTGGCAGGATAAAATCGGGAAGTAATCCGTGAATATGAAGTTTCAAGGGCTCTAAGACTTAAGATGGACGGATTTATCGTTCAATAATATACTCAGTAAGTTAGTATTAGATATTAAGTTATACATATTTGTTTTTGTTTAAGTCTGAATGACGAAACAATATCATCGCACAGAGCATGCACCTCCGACTTATTAACGTATGTATTTATTGTCACTTATCGCTTGCTTATAATGATGGGAAAAGTAGCTGGTAAAAGGAAAACTGGTCGAAGGAAAAGGTCATAGCTGCGGAACATCCGGGAATGGACAGGGCTTGCGAGCGCTGCTGAACTATTTCTCGCAAGGGATAAAAGACAGTATGCTGAACCAACTAGCAACCTTCACTAGTTGTAGTCACTACAAGAATAATTGCTTGCTTTAACGATGAAAAAAAAAAAAAAACCTGCATACCTGAGAATTCTCCATAAGAGTTCCGAAGGTACCTGAAGTCTGCCAGCCTCTATTAGGCCAGCGTAGTGGACTAAGGCCTAAGCACACTCATTCGTAGAAGAGGCCCGTACCAGCATTAGGTCAGTATAGTAGTACAAGTAGATATAAGACAGGGCTATTATATTATTTTATATTAAATCGATATTAGTCAAAGTTTCGATTACGGCCTCTTAATTAAATTTAATGTAGAGGAAGTAATATTAATGTAATAAATGTTGTACTCGGAATTCATACTGTATTTAATGGTAAAATTTCTTACGATCGCTTACTTATCATGCGAAAATCTTTTTCATTGCTTTTCCATTATTTTAATAGCCAGTGTCCCTTCTGCCTAAACCTCATACCATTATTTTTGGGTTGGTTTGATGTTGCGTTTCGTACAATGAGTGAGATATCCGGAGGCCCGGTAAACCTTCCCTTTCGCAATCCCTTAATTATACCTTTATTTCAGGTTGACGAGTCCATGCCGCTTCTGATATTTGAGTGTACATGGGTGGCGAAATAACTTTCCATCAGGTGACCTATTTGCTCGTTTGCCAGCCTAAGCTATAAAATAAAAATAAATACACCCATATTGTAATACCAATAGTCATACATAGTCCTGACCCCACACTAGGTTAAACCTGTATCGTGGGTATCAGGAACCATAGTTCCTCATAAGGGACTTACGGTCACAACACCCAGACCATTTTTTTTTATTGCAAATGAGCAAGTGGGTCACCCGATGGTAAGTGATCTCCACTGCCAATGTACGCCCACCACCAGAAGAATCATAGGCGCGTTGCCGACCTTAAAGGAAAAGAATTGGGAAGGGGAGGGGATTTGGGCTTCCGAATATCTCACTCACCGTACGAAACGCAGCAGCAAGCCGCTACTTTACGTCGGTTTTCTGTAAGACAGTGGTAACGGCCCGGTCGAGCCAGCCCATTCATGCTGTAGACAAAACTGTCTACAGCGTGGTTCTACCACCCTAAACCAATATTAGTGGATCACATAAATATATGTATCGGTGCGGGAGTCGAACCCACCGCCTCCGCTCCGTAGCCGGCTACTCGCCTGATGCGCCACGGAGGCTACCTCCGCCTTTTTGATGTCGGCACAAGTGCTCTACAAATAAATAAAGGTATAATAGTGATGACGGTGAAATATATTATTTTCGTGGAAGTTGAAACATTATTACGCACTCAGCAATGGCGGGACATTTTCTTTCAAGGTTACAAACCTATAATGTTATGTGTATGATAATGTAGTAAGGGTTTTGTTACGTGTATACTTTTATTAAAAACTAGCTGTCTCTCGCGGTTTCGGCTGCATTGATACTGCCCTGCTCCCATGGGTCATAGCGTTATATACATGTAAACCTTCCTCACTATTCACTCTATCTTTTGCTGAAAACTGCATTTAAATCCGTTGAATAATTTAAAAGATGTTAGTGAACAAACAGCTAAAGCGACTTCATTTTATACTATGGTATGTTACTTTGCTTATGTAAAGTAACATACATACCATACTTTCCTTTCTTCTGCTGGAAGCAATATTTTTCACGTTTACGCTGAAGGATAGACGCTCTCTCGAAGATTAAAATTATTTATTTCTTTTCTATTAGGAACAAGCAAATAGGTCACCTAAAGACATGAAGGCTCCATTACCAGTAAAACTATCGATATATTGCTGACTAAGGAAAGTAAGGTTTTTTTTATATTTTTGGAACGAAGTTCCTTACGGCAGGCTTGGAGGGGCTAGGGATTTCGCTGCGTGACCGAACTGAAAAAAATGTGATAGTAAAACCGTAAGAAAAATGCGTGGAAAAAATGCGTGGAATAAAGCCGTTAAATGAGACTTTTTTTTAACTTAATTTGATATCTAGCACACAAAGTTAAAGTCGAAATTCCGTTAATAAAACAGATAGTTGTGAAACTTATGACATTTGGAAATGTAGACGCGGTTTGAAATTTGAATTTGAATTTTTGATTATAGAACACGGCCGTCCACCGTTTAGTAGCCAGTCTAAGTCTAAATTAATAAGTTTTTATTTATAATTACATAAGTTGATAAAAAATGCTATACAATAGCTTTACCGCGGCAGTCTCCGAGTGCTACACGTCTTTTTTTTATTTCTATTTTTCTATTCTATTTCTATGTAATTTTATGTTGTCAAACAAAAATAAAGATACATATTGTGTTATTTTAGTTGATAATTTGTATTTTTTACAATTTGTGTCGATTCTACATTAGCCGAAGGAACTTCGTTCCTACCTGGTGTCCCACGACACACACCAATTTTTTTTTATTATATCTTTTTAGCTGGCCGGCTAAATGACTACAACAGTACAATGCGTCTATATGTAATGTCGACCGTCAAGAGACATTACGTGCGTCGACGGCCGGCAGAACTATGCCGGTCTGACTGGATATACACTAGCTTACTCCGGAACGTTGTGTTGGAGTCTGGTGCATGGGAGGCATGCTGTTCTTGCTACTCCACTAATCTTCTCAAAACGCAGTACAAACAAATACACAATAACATTTCAACTCACATCAAGTAAAAATGGAGATATTGTTGAAGTTAAAACTTCTTTAGCGGCGTTGAGCACTTTTTTTGGGATGGGTATAAAATGTTAAACTCGCGTCAGGATACGTGACCTGGCGAAATTTTGTAGGATGGAGTTTTAAATTTTTTATGTAATATAAATGGTAATTTTTGTGCACGATAGCGCAATAAATGAATATTGTATTTAACCACATAAATGATCGTTCTTTTATACTGATAAATAAAGCAATTCGTGCGAAGTTATTCCCTAACCATTCCAAAATATTCAAAAATGCACAACGTTAATGTTTAAGTTTTCACTTCTGCCGGCACTCCCAGAGTGCAACCCGTTGTTTTTTTTTTGTTTTGCTAAATTCATTATATTTAAGTAGGTTAAATTCCGTATATATTTTAAAAATACTAAATTAATCATTCCCCGTGTACTAATAAGCAAAATAAAACTTTAAATTGTTGTTACGTTAATGAATTTTTCTTCATTCCTTAATGAATAAATGAATGAAGAAAAATAAAATGAATATCTGAATTTTTATTTGATATGGGTTGAAATGTTGTTGCATATATCCATCCACTATGGTATAATATGTTAAATACCAGACCGCGGTTTTAATACTCTAAACAAAACATTTCTGAATATAGTTTTTTCTAAGCAACATTTAATAAAATATGTAAATTGTCTCACTTACCTATAAATTGTATGAGATAATAATAAATAGGTTATATTTTATTCGATAATGATATCCCCGGAGGAGAACCGTTAAACCTCATTACTCGAAGCCGCGTTCAATTGCCTGTATTTTATATTCTCAACATAGTAACATCTTAAAAAGTTCGAATAATACAATCGGTCTTTATATTTCCCTACAGGCCATTATCATATTATAGGGGTTAAGGGATATACGGGATTTGCCAGGGAATGTATTAATATCCTAAACCAGGATTTACAAGTCATTTAAAGTTGGTATCGCGTAACAACTGTGGTTATTTCGTTGGAAAACAGCCAATATAAAATTATCGCATTTTATATAATGTAGCGTATTTCAAACACTATTTATTTCTTTTTTACAAATCGGGGCGCGTTCACATATAACGTCCGTTTTACAGGTCCGTTTAAACGTATGTGTTATCAGCGTATGTAGTTGTATGAGCGAGTTCACACAGAATACAGTATTATATCCAGTAAAAGATATGTTTCAAAATATTGAAATAAAACTAATTTAAACGGATTTAACCGCGATAAAATCCGTTTAAATTAGTTTTATTTCAATGAGTAACATTCGCGTAAACGTAAGAAATCATTATGTTTCAAAATATGTTTGACAGCCTCCGTGGCGCAGCGGGCGAGTAGCCGGCTGTGAAGCGAGAGGCCGCGGGTTCGATCCCCGCACCGAGACAAATGTTTGTGTGATCCACAAATATTTGTTTCGGGGTCTGGGTGTTGTGAGACCGAAAGTCTCTCGTAGTTCCTGATACCCACGACACAAGACTCGTATCTTACTGTGGGGTCAGGACTATGTATGTGACTGTTGGGTGTATATTTATATTTATAAAATGCTTTATTCCTTCCACCTGTCTTTATCCCACTCGCAGTGGGGTCGGGCAACATGCTTTTTAACACATGTTACAGATTTTTACACCCGGCCGCCTGTCTGACGTCACCCCCTCTGAGTAGAACCTAGTAGGTTAAAAGATTTATAAATATACTTAATAAAATACGTTAACCTGGTTTGAACGTTTGTTTAACTAAAGGTTTGTATAGTATCGTTTCAGTAAAGACTGTACGTAATTATACGCTCTGTTTACTAACTTAAACTTACCTTCGGAATTACTATTACTACATACAAATGCCAGCAAACAAACGAGGTCCGATTCACATGCACACGTAACGATAAATTTTACCTGATTGAGTTAAATAAAAAGTAAATATTATCAAAATGCTTTATAATTTCTACAAATATTTTTTTATTCAACTCTTTGAACAAAGAGTTACATTTAAATTAAGAATACATACGTTCTCTAACAGTCCTTTTCAAATATCAACTCATGCGAATGCGAAAAATATGATAATACTGGCTTATATATTTTCTTAAATATAGATGACGTGACAGCTATCGAACAACTGGCAAGAACTTAAAGTAAGGGCAAAGAAGTAACAACATTATTAACAAGAAAATAAATATTGATGTAAGAGAGTGTATGCGCGCCGAGATATGTGAGCGAAGCAAATATTATTAAAGTAAATATTTCACTTTTGTCTGTGTAACCCTGATCGTGTTTTTTATCCTGGCACGGCTAAGTGACTACACTGGCCTATGTTGTAGATCCCTCGAATGCGAGAGGCCATCTGAGTTGGTACCATCGCTATGTCTATTTCTGCCGTCAAGCAACAGTGTGTAAGCACTTTTGTGTTTCGGTTTGAAGGACATTGAAGCCAGTGAAATTACTGGGCATTATGAAACTTAACATCTAATGTCTTAAGCCCGTCACGCAGTTCACTGCCATGCAGTGCTTTGTAATTAAAAGTTCTGTGTGGTGTTGCTTCTGTTTATGGACAGGCGTGGCGCTTACCATCAGGCAAGCGCTTGGCTCGTCGGGTCCTCCAATCAAATAATAAAAAAAAAAAAACGTGACGTCGCCGTCCCGTGACGTGTAAACCTGGTTTAAAATATATTTTTAATACGTAGTATTTATGTAACGTGGGTGGTTTGTGCCCTACTTGAGGGAAACCCCCGGAACGCGTACGATAGCCACGCCTACACGTTCGTGGAATATCGGTGAAACTTACTAATAAATTTTACTCAAATGTGTAATACTGGCTTTACTTAAGTTTTACGTCGGGTACGTAGTTTGCGATTATAAACTAGCTGTTCCTCGCGGCTCCGCCCGCGTGATCTGCTTTTTCCGGGATAAGAAGCCTATGTTTATTTATTTATTTAATTCTTTATTGTACACATATACAGAGAAATAAAACACAACAGAAAAGGGTATACAAACAAAGTACAAATGGCGGTCTTATCGCTCGAGGCAATTTCTTACAGACAACCATGGGATGGAAGCAAGTAAATGAGAAATAACGGGCAGTCAAGTGTACAATACCGAAAAAAAAAAAAAGTAAATATAACCGAATAAAGTATTACATACATTTACACATACACACAGATATATACTTATACATAAATATATACACTTATACATACATATATACATACACATACATATATATACATATACATACATACATACATATACATATACACATATTCACACAACATATAAATACGAGAAGAGATGCATATACTACAAAATATAATAAACAATGTCTAAATTCAGTGAGCAAGATAATGATCTTTAATCATTTTTTTGAATGATGAAAGTGACTGTGCAAGTCTGATAGAGACAGGTAGTGCATTCCACAAACGGGTAGCTGTAATGGTAAACGATTTATCCATAAAGGTAGTGGAGTGCACCGGCATTTTCAGTTTCAGGTTCTCTGACGACCTCAGGCATCTCGAATGTGATTCACAGAGAAATTCGAAACGGGCTTTAAGATATGAAGGGGATAGAGGATTGAAAAGGATGTTATACAAAACCGAAAGAATATGGATATTCCGGCGAAGTCGAATAGGTAACCACTTGAGCTGAGAGCGAAACTCAGATACGTGATCGTATTTGCGCAAGCCAAATACGAATCTAATACAAAGATTTTGGAGGCGCTCAAGCTTGTTAAGTTGTTCTTCGGTGAGATCGGGATAGCTGGCATCCGCATAATCAAGGATAGGAAGAAGGAGTGACTGTGCCAGCGAAATCCTCGTGGCGATGGGTAGAAAGTTGCGTAACCTATGCAAGGACCGTGCGGAAGCAAACAGTTTCCTACTAAGTTCGCGAATCTGCGGGCCCCAGGTAAACGAATTATCAAAGTAGACCCCAAGATTTCTAACAGTGTCGCTATACGGGATGGTGACACCATCACAAGACACTGGCGGTAGTTTATGTATGTTTAATTTTGATATCATCCTGGGGCTACCGACACAAATGACCTGGGTTTTCGATGGATTGACCGTCAAACCATAGGCTTTACTCCAGTCACAGATGTGCTGAATATCGCAGTTAATTGCGGAAACAGCTTCCTCAAATTTGTCGCAAGGTGCTTGATTGTAGATTTGGAGATCATCTGCATAAAGGTGGTAGGAGGAACGAAGATGGTTTGTGATGGAATTTATAAAAATTGAGAAAAGTAGAGGAGATAAAACGCCGCCCTGCGGTACGCCAGCAGACGTAGTGCACCAAGAGGAAAGATTTTCCTCAACGCAGATGCGCTGCCGGCGACCAAACAGGTAACTTCGAAACCAATCAACTGCCAATGGAGATATGTTAAGAGCGCTCAATACACCTAGTAAGATGTCGAAATCGACAGTGTTGAAGGCATTGCTAAAGTCAAGTAAAGCCAGTAACGTCAGCTTACCATCCTCCATACCTGATCTGATGTCATCCGCAATATGAATCAGCGTAGTGGTAGTGCTGTGACCAGGACGAAAACCGGATTGTAAGGAATTTAGGAGGTTGTGTTGCGAAAGAAAATCAGTTAGTTGGGTGTGGATTAAACGTTCAAGGACTTTGGAAAGGAAAGGTAAAATAGATATGGGACGGAATTCGGAGAAAGAAGCGGCGTTGGGTTTTTTAGGTATAGGGATAATATGGGCTTCTTTCCAAGCAGTTGGAAAGGTCCCTGAGGAAATGGATTGGTTCAGGATATGACAAATGACTGGAAGGATTTCGTCCAGGATAGGAAGAATCATATTACGGCTAACACGATCGCTGCCGATCGCGTTGGATGAGATCAGCATTGCAGCCCTCTTAACATCACAAGTGGCGAATTGTTTGAAGACTAAGGTAGGACAATCGGGAGTCTGAAGAGAAGAAAGAAGCTTAATTGTGGTAGTTTTTGTCGCCCCAGCAAAAAAGGGCGGAGACGAATAATATTTGTTCAGGGAATTAATATCAATGTCATTAGGAATATTGTTATGGCGAGATTTTCCAACTCCCAGAGACTTGAGAAATTTCCAGACTTTCGCTGGATCTCCGTTTTCGACCGAAGTATGGATATGTCGGCGTTGAGCATTCCTACACACCTTACTGCAGTGATTCCGAATTTCAACATATTTCTTCCAATTCGAATCAGTGGGGCGAGACTTGTATCTGGAGCTGGCTGAAGCTTTTTTTGTTAACAGCTCTTTTATGTCGTCTGTAAGCCAAGGAGATGGTAGGTGCTTGATCTTAACCATACGGAGAGGCGCATGCTTATCGAACAACTTGGTCAACTTGAAGTTAAAAATACTGACTTTATCGTCCACATTATCGGCGTCATAAACTGGAGACCAGTCAATGCTGCCGGCATCCCTGCAAAGATTATCAACATTCATACCCCGAAAATTACGCTGCCATAGGACTTTGGGAGAGGCTTTAGGAGGACGGATACGATAGGACAGAAATAGTAGGTCATGTGAGGAAAAGTTGTCAGCTGAACACTGGCCATGTTTTAAAACATGGTTTGTGGATGATACTAGAATAAGGTCGAGGAGGGAAGGAGTGCGATTAGGAACATGGTGAGTGGCAGAAAGAGGGAGAATGGAGAGATTACAGGACTGGACTAAATTCTCAAGGGACGAAGACCGATGGTCATTCTTGAGGAGACAGGTGTTGAAATCACCCATGATTATGGTTTGACTGTAAGAGGGAATCAGATTTTCAAGAATAGTTTCAAGAGAAGAAAAGAAGTCAATCCGAAGAGAGGGACAGTAATAAACACCGAGTAAAACTTTTTTGAGAGAAAGTTCCACCTCTAGGAAAAGGTGCTCGCCAGCATTAGGTGGTGGAGGTTGCGGCGACACACTGATAATGGAGTAGGGTAAGTTCGTGCGAAGGTAAATGGCCACACCACCACCACCACGCGGCGTGCGATCATTCCTGATGAGGTGGAACCCAGGGAGAGAGTAAGCGACAGAAGATAGACAAGGCTTTAACCATGACTCAGAAACAAGGATAGCGTGAATATTAATACAGTCAAAACTAGCCAGCATATCTGGGAAATGAGCCGGAATACTTTGGGCATTGAGGTGGACCACATTGAAGTTTGAGGGAACATCAGAAAACTGAGATGAAAGTGTGTCACTAAGTGATGGAATACTTACAAAACTGTCTTCACTACAGGCTGAAAGGAACTCGACACTGTCACCACATTCACTGGAATTAGACATTACTATGATGATAAATAAATGAAGATAAATTAATATAAAATATATAAATATAGAAAATAAATATATATATAAAAAAAAAAAATAAAAAAAAAAAAAAAAAAAATGAAATACAACAATAAAACATCCATCTGCCGGTTGAGTAAACAAGCAAGGAATATAAAAGAGAATGAGAAAAATTTTGTTACACACAAAAATAAGGGAACAAGTGCCAACTCAGACAAACATATTACTATATCATATCAGTTGAAAATAAAAAAGGTGAATTAAACAAAAAATATTTAAGTAAAACTGACATTCGGTCTGCTACCAGGAGAAACAAAACGCAGGATTGCCATACTACGATTGACAAGTGTCAACTGTCAAAGTGTCAAAATTTATTAGATTATTAACAAAGCAAACAAGTTGTGCACAAAAATAAAGAGGAAATTAATTACATCACTAAAACAAGCTTATAGAAATAAGTTGTGAAAAGGCGAGAAGTTAATTTATAAGAATTGTATACGAATCAGAAAGTTAAACAGAGAAGGCACTTGGTACGGAGACATAAAATAAAGAATATTATATCACTTTTTTGAAGACGCGGCTCGTCTGGTCTTAGGCGCAACGGTTGACTTAGCGGGAGCTGACTTAGCGGTGCCAACAGGAAGTGACAACTGGGCAAGCTGGCTAAGTGATGCCACACGATGCCGAACACCGGAGCTCACTACGTAAACATTGCCCTCCCTTGTCCAGCAATTGGTGACTCCAAACTTATCTCGAGCAACCATGAAAATATCATGTCGAGACTTCGTAAGGAACTCGGACAGTGTTACGCCAGAACCCTTCAGCTTGGTTTTGCAGAACCATATCGAGTCCCTGGTGGCTGTATCCTGCATCTTCAAAAGGATAGGTCTGGGCTTTTTAGAGGGGGATGGTTGACCCATTCTGTGACAACGTTTTATGTCACTGGATTTGACGTCCGCTAAACCAATCTGCTGTGTAAACACTTTGGTTATCACTTCTGCGGTATTTTCATCCGGCACTTCAGCGACTCCATGTAGCAGAAGCATTTTGCGGCGCCTATGCGTCTCCATGGTGTCCACGGTGTGAGATAAAGCCTCAATTTGCTGCTGCAGCAAGTTGAGCGCCTGGGTAATGAAGCCTCTATACGCCGAGAATTCCGCAGCCAGATCAGAGGAGCCAGGAGTTGACTCCGACGTCTTCTGGAGAACCGACTCGAAGGCCGCCATCCTTTTGTGAAAATCAGCTTTCATATCTTCAAAAGTGGCTTTTAGAGCAGACTCCATAGTTATGAAGTAGTGATGAGTGCAATAGTGTAACAGTGAAGTGGAGAAATTTTAAAGGAAAACAAACACTAAACCCGGCAGGTAGACAGTTTAACTAATGTATGTAGACATAAAAGTAGGTAAAATAACTGATATTTATAATTAAATTTTAAATAAATGTTCTGATCGCAATTTATATGTGTTAATTTCACGACTACCCCCGAACAAAAAAAGATTATTCATCAGGGATAATGTAGGATTCTAAAGGTGAAAGAATTTTTCAAATAAGTCCAGTAGTTTTTAAGTTTATTCGTTACATATAAACATACAAAAATACAAATCTTTCCTCTTTATAATATTAGTGTAGACATATTCAATTTTATTTGGACTAGATAATTTAATGAGTCAAAATAACGTATTACCATTCCAAAAAGAAAACTAATTGATTGTACTTTTTATGGCTGCGAAGCATTTTAAAAATGCATATACGCTCTTAAAACTAAGCCTATAAGAATTGGAACGTACTACTATGTAGGTACACAATATTCTTCAAGAGAGACTTCAGTTGGTAAACACAAACATTTTTTTATACTGAGAAATGATGATATGACGATTGAGTGATGAGACAAGCAGGTCGCTCGCGTGATGGTAAGCGTTACGCTTCCTATAAGCAGGAGTAACTTTGTTTACAAAGCACAGCATGGTACTGGACTGCGCCCAGACCTAAGATGTTAAGTCGCATAATGCCCAGTAATTTCATTTGCTTCAATGACCTTCAGACTGAAACAGCATTCTTACATACTGCTGCTTAGCGGCAGAAACAGACAAAGTTGTGTTACTAACCCAGACGGTCTCTCTCGTACGAGGAACCTACCACATAGTACATACACTGCCATTACTAAATAAGTTTTAATTAACGTAACTTTTATTCTCTTTGTGTTAAACTATACATTTTACTGTTTGCAAGTGCTATTGAAAAATACTCAGTAAAGACTAGACTTAGACTCAATAAAGACTAGGGTTGAATTTAATTAATTCAGAATTATAAAACTTTATTTTCCAGTAGTCTGCAATTCTGCATCGGCGATAAATTAGCTTGTTAATTCGATATAACTTCGATAACTAACTACTAATCGATTTTAAATTCATTCATTTGTAAATAAGTGATACGATTCTTTCTAAGTCTTAACAAGACTGGGTAAGTTCTGACACTTGATTTTTTAATATATTTATCTGCCATTCATTATCGGGACAGCTGATAACATGCATTTGAATTAATAAGTCTTTAAAACTCATTATAGGTAACCGATAGTAAAGGTTCGTTTATCAGTTCAAAGAAGTATTGCCACGTAGTTATAAGTCGAAAAAAATATTCCGTTCTTTCCGTCAAATTTGTGTTTCTTGTGTTGTTGGTATTGTGTTGTTGGTCCCGAACCTGCGTCTTTTGTCTCAACAATCCCTACCACTCCTTGCTGAACTATCACTGCTTACACCCACAATATCAGACAAATCATGTACATATTACAGATCATAAAAAATAATTAAGAGAGAAAGAAAGGGATTTGCCTGATATCTCACTCACCTTAAAAACGCAACAACAAGCTTTCACGTCAATTTTTTGTAAGACAGTGGTAATAACCCAGTCGAGCCGATTATTTCATGCTGTAAACAACAGTCTGCAACATGACTCTACCACTAACACAAATGTTATTCAACCCTTACTTGATGGAGATTAGAGATGCGAGTTTACAATAAGATTATTAAATTTAAATTTTCATATAATCCTAGATTAACGTTTATTCATCCAATTATGGATGGAGAAGAGCGTAGCAATTTTTAATTATGAATAAAATTATTTAATAAAATCCAGATAGCTATATTGTGTCTGATACAATATTTATTACTATTATCTTTATCAGTAAGTTGTAAAATAAATACATAGAATCTACCTCTATAGATATCAACGCATTTAGGACCTCTTTCCGTTCCGACCTTAAAGGGAAGGAATAATTAAAAGAATAGGAAAAGGAGGGGGATTTGGGTCTCCGGATCTCACTCACCGTACGAAACGCAGCAGCAAGCCGCTACTTTACGTCGCTTTTCTGTGAGACAATGGTAGTTTAGTAAGTAAGTAAGCTGTGGTACCAACCCAGACGGCCTCTCGCATACGAAGGACCTTACTACCTTGTAACTGCCAGTAAGCAAATTTGTCGATAAAAAAAAATGGAAACGGCATTTAATTAATAGGGCAGTCTAGGCCGATGAGTACGACAACTTAACCCACGAACTACCCGCGCCAAAATAACTAATAGTTTTAACTATACCTGAACAATACAATGCAAAGGAGACGTACGAAATATGTCTAATAAAACGTAAGCCAGACAACGAATATTGATTCGACAGCGTAAAATACTGTCATTAAATATTTATACAGAACTTGTTACGAAGTATCTCAGTGGTAATTAAACTTGGCATCTGTAATTATAAATCTTATTATAAATCGAATTAAGAAAGTACCGTGAGGTATAAGTTATGGCCTATTTTGCCATAGTACAGTATTTTATAGTATTATAGATATTATATAGATATTCTATAGATATTCTATAGATATTCTATAGATATTCTCAGTGTAGGGCGTAGTTAACTACATTTTGTAATCTGATTACTAATTTCGATTAAAAGTAGTTAACTACATGTAGTTATGATTACATGTAACTTAACTACAGTAATCAAACTACATGAAGTAGTTGTTAATTTGATTGCTGCAATCTAGTAGTTATAACTACTGATTATTTAAGTTTTATGAACTTATATTTTGCAATGAAATAAACACGTAAAGTGTAGTAACATATGTTTTGGTATATGGCTGCTTAAAAAAAACAGTTTATTGCACATGCCTATGTTAATTTTATGAATAATCAAATGCAAGGATTAAAGACATACTTTTTATTGACATGTTATTTAAAAAAAAAATTACCCAGCAAACATCAAATTACGAATCAAATAAATAAACAAAAAAAATGTGTTCGTGTTACTAGTGTACACACGTAAGAAGCGAAATTTCTTTATGACCTTATTTTAGGAAAAATGGTCTACCTACTATATGCAACTTTACAAAATTGGTTAAATAAAGTTAAATTAGATAAGTTTTAACAAAAAGCTTTTATTATCATAGACATAAATACAAACAAAAAGTGTGCGTCTCGGGACGCTCGACAGAAGAAGTCCGGTCAAAATCCGCTCAAAGTCCGGTCAAAGTCCGCCAAAGTCCGGTTAAAGTCCTCTCAAAGTCCGTCAAAGTCCGGTCAAAGTCCTGTCAAAGTCCGTCAAAGTCCTGTCAAAGTCCTCTCAAAGTCCTGTCAAAGTCCGGTTAAAGCCCTCTCAAAGTCTTGTCAAAGTCCATCAAAGTCCGTCAAAATCCTGTCAAAGTCCGGTCAAAGTCCTGTCAAAGTCCTGTCAAAATCCGTCAAAGTCCTGTAAAGTCCGGTTAAAGCCTTCTCAAAGTTCTGTCAAAGTCCATCAAAGTCCGGTCAAAGTCCGTCTAAGTCTTGTCAAAGTCCATCAAAGTCCGTCAAAATCCTGTCAAAGTCCGTCAAAGTCCTGTCAAAGTCCGGTTAAAGCCTTCTCAAAGTCCTGTCAAAGTCCGGTCAAAGTCCATCAAAGTCCGTCAAAATCCTGTCAAAGTCCGTCAAAGTCCTGTCAAAGTCCGGCTAAAGCCTTCTCAAAGTCCTGTCAAAGTCCATCAAAGTCCGTCAAAGTCCGGTCAAAGTCCGGTTAAAGCCTTCTCAAAGTCCTGTCAAAGTCCGTCAAAGTCCTGTCAAAGTCCTGTCAAAGTCCGTCAAAGTCCTGTCAAAGTCCGGTTAAAGCCTTCTCAAAGTCCGGTCAAAGTCCATCAAAGTCCGTCAAAGTCCGGTTAAAGCCTTCTCAAAGTCCTGTCAAAGTCCATCAAAGTCCGTCAAAATCCGGTCAAAGTCCATCAAAGTCCGTCAAAATCCTGTCAAAGTCCTGTCAAAGTCCGGTTAAAGCCTTCTCAAAGTCCGGTCAAAGTCCATCAAAGTCCGTCAAAGTCCGGTCAAAGTCCGGTTAAAGCCTTCTCAAAGTCCTGTCAAAGTCCGGTCAAAGTCCATGAAAGTCCGTCAAAGTCCTGTCAAAGTCCGGTCAAAGTCCTGTCAAAGTCCGGTTAAAGCCTTCTCAAAGTCCGTCAAAGTCCGGTTAAAGCCTTCTCAAAGTCCGGTCAAAGTCCTGTCAAAGTCCGGTTAAAGCCTTCTCAAAGTCCGGTCAAAGTCCGTCAAAGTCCGGTTAAAGCCTTCTCAAAGTCCTGTCAAAGTCCATCAAAGTCCGTCAAAATCCTATCAAAGTCCTGTCAAAGTCCGTCAAAGTCCGTCAAAATCCTGTCAAAGTCCTGTCAAAGTCCGTCAAAGTCCGTCAAAGTCCTGTCAAAGTCCGTCAAAGTCCTGTCAAAGTCCGGTTAAAGCCTTCTCAAAGTCCGGTCAAAGTCCATCAAAGTCCGTCAAAGTCCGGTTAAAGCCTTCTCAAAGTCCTGTCAAAGTCCATCAAAGTCCGTCAAAATCCTGTCAAAGTCCGGTCAAAGTCCATCAAAGTCCGTCAAAATCCTGTCAAAGTCCTGTCAAAGTCCGTCAAAGTCCTGTCAAAGTCCGGTTAAAGCCTTCTCAAAGTCCGGTCAAAGTCCATCAAAATCCGTCAAAGTCCGGTCAAAGCCTTCTCAAAGTCCTGTCGAAGTCCGGTCAAAGTCCATCAAAGTCCGTCAAAATCCTGTCAAAGTCCTGTCAAAGTCCGTCAAAGTCCATCAAAGTCCGTCAAAGTCCTGTCAAAGTCCGGTTAAAGCCTTCTCAAAGTCCGGTCAAAGCCCATCAAAGTCCGTCAAAGTCCGGTCAAAGTCAGGTTAAAGCCTTCTCAAAGTCCTGTCAAAGTCCGCTCAAAGTCCATCAAAGTCCGTCAAAATCCTGTCAATGTCCTGTCAAAGTCTTGTCAAAGTCCGTCAAAGTCCTGTCAAAGTCCTCTCAAAGTCCGGTTAAAGCCTTCTCAAATTCCTGTCAAAGTCCGGTCAAAGTCCATCAAAGTCCGTCAAAATCCTGTCAAAGTCCTGTCAAAGTCCGTCAAAGTCCTGTCAAAGTCCGGTTAAAGCCTTCTCAAAGTCCTGTCAAAGTCCGGTCAAAGACTATCAAAGTCCGTCAAAGTCCGTTCAAAGTCCGTCAAAGTCCTGTCAAAGTCCCTTCAAAGTCCTGTCAAGGTGCTGTCAAAGTCGGGTCAAAGTCTGGTAAAAATCCAGTCAAAGTCCTGTAAAGTCCGGTCAAAGTCTTGACAAAATCCAGTCAAAGTCCAGTTAAAATCAAATTGAATTAATCAAGTCCAGTTAATTTTGACGCGTAACAGAAAAATCTGACGCATAACCGAAAAATCTGACGTAACCGAAAAATGTGACGATTTTTATTTTTTCCACGCACAGCGATTCATTTTTATATTAATTTAATTAATTTAATGTATTTACATGAACGACTATCGCGCGTGTTTTCTTTTTTAATGACGCAAAATCATTTTAAATCTGTAGTTATAAAAAGTAATCAAGTAATCATGATTGCAACTACAATTAGTAGTTAGTAATCAAAATTTTTAACTACATTTTTGATTTTTTTATGTAGTTATTAGTTATGATTACTAACTACTTTATGTAATCGTAGTTAGTAATCAGTAGTTAGATTACATTTTGCCCAACACTGGATATTCTATAGATATTCTATAGTATTATATAGGAAACACAACTTGACTGCCTCGGTGACGCAGTTGTGTTGCGTACGCGGTACGACTGCTGTGTTGAGGTCTCGAGTTCAATCCCCGGGTCGGGTAAAGTAGTGATAATGAGTTTTTCTATCACAAAATGCTCAGTATCAGCCTGGAATGTGGAATTGTGCCTGGTATGGCGATCACCTCGCCCCCTATCACATCATGGGATTGAAATACGGTCGGGGAAATGTGGGTGTACTGGTTACACCTCTGCCTACTCCTTCAGAGATTACAGGCGTCATTACCTACAACATATTTTTTTCGTATTTGTACCGTAAAAAAATTAGTTATGCACCCTAGCGTGCCTCGTCTATTTAAAAAATACGAACATGTGATGATTTTATACAAACCCATTACATTAGATTATAGTGTTCACGAAACATAACTAATTTAAATTATAGACATAATTAGTTCGGTTAGAATTGTGACAATTAATGCGCGAACCGAGCGAGCGAAGCGAGCGTGCCGCGGTAGCGGCCGGCGAACACTAAACTTAAAAATATTACATTGAATTTTCCACATGAAAAACATAGTGTTAACATTCAACAGTGTATGACCGAAATAATTAAAATTTCTGGCATTCATCAAGATTAGTGGATGTTAACAGACACCAGTTTAAGTAAAGATACCTACACTGCACTTCGAACAGTAGTACCATCGTAACATTAACATAAACAGAAAATAAAATCATTATTTACGAGCCAAGCTAAGTCCGATTCTTTGTTACACTGTAACAAGTATAATGAAACGTCCACTAGAACCTTAAGTGTCGTTATCGTAGTAATAACAGTACTTATGTCGGGTTAAACCGTTTTTATTGAACGTCTTAGACTACTAAATCGGATTTTATTAAATGGCTAAGTCTTATTACCATTATGGACCACCATCTGCAACCTTCGCATTTGTTCTTGCTGCAATCTATAAGCTAAATTAATATGGTGTGTATGTGCCTTTATGCGTGTGTATGTGTGTGTGTGCGCGTGTGTGTGTGTGTGTGCCTGTGTGACTGACATCATAGCACCTTAATAAATGGACCGATTTGAATTCTTTTTTTTATATAAATCTGCTTTTATACTTCTTAGCTATCTTTGAAGATATTTGTTTAGCCAATAGGCGTTATTCAATAGAATATTATCATCACAAGTAGATAAAGGCATTAAAACCCTTGGAACTAACGATATAAATTCAAAATTATCAAGCATTACATCAGCGATTTTTATGAAATCAACACCATAGTTCTTAACTGCTGTTTTGACAGTGTAAATAACCTCATAATGTTTTATTTAACCTTTACGATAATACAACACCGCAATAACGTTAACAGACGCGACGTAATAAGTGAAAAAAATCGGCAAATTTACAATATCATAAGCCGTGAACATCCATCAAAGTCGACTCCGAAAAGTCATCCGTTCTTAGGGAACGACCTTGAAACAAACAACCGGGTCAAGTTTACCGGGTACAAAGATCGGCTTAGTACCGCTCCGACCCGGATATCCAGGGAAAATTAAAAATACATTTTTTTTATAAATTAACACGACCATCGGACCGTATTAACCGGATAAAAAATGTTCAGAAATGTAATTACAAGGCTGCTTAAGACTTTCAAAGCAATGTGACCTTAATTTATTTTTCCTTTAGTACAAAAGATAATTATTAAGTAATATTTAATAGTACGTTTGTTTATGCGCATATTACACTAAAATAAAACTAATTTAAACAGACTTTATACCTTGCAAAGAGAAGCTTTCGAATCATCGAGACTAAAAGCAAAAATTAACAGAGATAAAATCTGTTTAAATTAGTTTTATTTCAACATTAGTTATTGGTAATGTCTACTTAGAGTCCAATTTCCTTTATATTGTGATAAGAAACCACCGTAATTACTTAAGTTAGATTGGCTGTGCAGTGCAACTTTAATTGT
Source organism: Amorpha juglandis (assembly GCA_949126905.1). Lineage (NCBI taxonomy): Eukaryota > Metazoa > Arthropoda > Insecta > Lepidoptera > Sphingidae > Amorpha > Amorpha juglandis. The sequence continues at coordinate 5,092,452 of OX421386.1, read as the reverse complement.
TTATTATTCCTCTATTTTTGCCACGTGCCTCTAAACTTATTCCATGTGATATTTAAAAAATAATCAAGAATCTGATTTCATTAATTATTTATTTTTTATTTTTTATAACATATGCCGGCAAACGCAGTAAGCAGCGATAGCTCAGCGCGGAGTGGTACGGACTGTCTAGACGAAAGTCGCAGGTTCGAAACCAGCCCCAAGAGCATACACCTCTGACTTTTCTAAGTTACGTGTATATTAATTGTTAATTATCGCTTGCTTTAACGGTGAAGGAAACATCGTGAGGAAACCTGCATACCTGAGAACTCGATAAGATTTTCGAAGGTATGTGAAGTCTGCCAACCCGCATTAGGCCAGCGTGGTGGACTAAGGCCTAACCCCTCTCATTCAGTAAAGGAGGCCCGTGCCCAGCAGTGGGACATGTATAATACAGGGCTAGTAAAAAAAAAATGCCGGCAAACGAGTGGGTCAAAGTAATGGATGGTAAGTAATCTCCACCGCCTATGTACGCCCACTACCGGAAGAATCATGGGCGCGTTGCCGGCCTTAAAGGAAAGGGATAATTAGGGATTGGGAAGGGAATGGGATTTGGGATTCCGGATATCTCACTCACCGTACGAAACGCAGCAGCAAAATGCTACTTTACGTCGGTTTTCTGTGAGACAGTGGTAACGACCCGTTCGAGCCAGCCCATTCATGCTGTAGACAAAACTGTCTACAGCGTGGCTCTACCACTCACACACACTCATACACTCTTTAATTTCAATTAGCTAATACATTAGAACTGCTTACATATAAAGTGGCTCAGTAACAACGTCAGAAAACAACTAGTAATTTTATACTTAAATCGCTAACCTAATGTGAAAGTATTTCAAACCGCCCGGAGGCCCCCGACATGGCTTAATAACTTATCATTTGATAACAGCCAGGGCCGACTTTTTACGTGCCTTCCGAAGCATGGAGGCGCTCAGTTGAAATACCACTAAGCGGTCACCCATCTATCGACTGACCGCGCCAAAGGTTGCTTCACTCGCTAATCGTTTACTGATCATTGAATTAAATTTTGTACAACGTTCTGTGTGAAATAGATAATAACTATAAATTACTCTTTTAGGTTATATTAAAACATCAATGCCAGAATTAAGTCAAGTATCTAATTAATCTATCCTTTTTTTTTTATCCTGGCTCGGCAAAGTGACTATACGCTACACCTGATAGTAAGTGTAGCGCAATCCAAGAATAGTGTCGACCAACGATAAACAATGTGTCCATCGTAGGTCGGCAAGATCATGCCGGCCTGCCAAAGTTCCTGGAATGAACTACGGGGTCCCTGCCTAACGGAATACTGGCGACCCCGCAGTATCTCATCCCAGGGCCAAGGTGCAGGGGAAGGAAAAAGGGATGGGAAAAGGGTTAAGATCAGGGGGCAACCCTCTAGGGAGAATCAGATATACACTGGCTGACCCTGGAACGCGACCCACACAAGGTGGGCCACTATGGTAGGTTAGGTTAGGTTAGGTGGTCGCTATCCGGTCGGATACAAGTATCTTCCCACCAGCAAAATACTATCCTACTCTAAAATATAAATATCACAATTTACAACGCTCATCGTTGTGCATACACCTTTATTTTATTAGCTCAGACAATACGCTAGATATTACCTCAGTAATCCATGCAACATGCTACAAATATTAGAATAATACCGTCAATATGTCTTTATTATCTTTCCATATCTTTATCTATCCTTAGCAACAAGTTTTACGAGCAGACATTACAGAGTAACCCCAGTATGCGCCCGGGGCATATTATCGAGGGTGGGGTACCCCATCGTGGGTGGGGCACCCCATCTGGGATGTTTCGATACCCCGTCGACGCGACGGTGCTGCTTTGGGCTATTTAGTCGCTTTGTTTTCTTTCTATATCCATTGTTGATAACATTATTTGTGACTGAACTTTTAACCACGTCTGATTGGAGGCTATCAAAAACTAAGGTCCACTTCCATACCCTACTTTAATAATTATTGTACTTCTTGAATTTTCGTAAAATATGAATCAGGGAAAAATAAGGTAATAAGATTTCGGGATAGAAAAGCCCAATACCACCTTTACCTGACCCGGGGATCGAACCCGAGACCTCAGCACAGCAGTCGTACAAATACTGTTTTCTTTACACCACCACTCCATAAATATGGGCTCAAATAGTTCATGGTAAGTAACTTTTCCTTAAGAACAGATGGAGGTTGCACAATCTAATTATCTTGAAAGGTTCGCCAACTCCGTGGACCTGAATGAATTAAATCACCTCCACCATAAACCAAATTAAATTTTCTAATAGCATTTGTCGAAAAATGTTTTCGAACTCTCGATATCTGAAGATAGCCATGATCCGTTTAAAAGTTTTTTTAATCCCCACCGCTTTGCTAATCATATTAAAGTAGGGAGATTTAATCCAGCAAGCGTGAATTTATGCCGAGCACGATATGGGGTCAATGATTTTAGTCTTAGAGAAGCTCAATACTTTTTTTTATTGGCAGAGAACATGATTATTGGCCATTGGCCTCATTGGTCTAGCAGCTGAGGCTCTAAGGCGAGGCTCTAAGGAAGTCTAAAGCTGAGTACCGTGAAGTCCAAGAATCAAATTCCAGATTGAGTTATCATTTTTTGTGTTTAAGTTTTTAATTCGGAAATTCAGTCTCCGTGGCGCAGCTAGTGAAGTAGCCGTAAGTAAAACGAGAGGCCGTGGGTTCATTCTGCCATTGAGACAATTGAAATGAAATGGTGGAGTTCCTGATGCCAGATTCACCTAGTGTGGAAATTGTGTGTGACTATTAAGTGTAATATATTTTTAAATCGCACATGTTTTGCCAAAGATTCTAGATTGTGCCCGGTCCTATAAGCTCGCTCTTTATCATATCATGGGACAGAAATAAGCCTGGCTAACTATGGGTGCACCAGTTTCACATCCGTAAATTTTTAAGAGTAACAAATCTAAGAGAGTATTGAACAGTAAAACTAATGCCTATCATAATTAAACAATATGATTGAAAATTATCTTCCGACATATTTTCCATTAGGTACGAAATTTGGATACTAAAATTGTCCAACCCGTATTGGCGTTATGCAAACTGCGGTTACCCGTTTGACGGAGGGTAAGCTTATAAGCTTTCAATATTAATATTGCATACTAACAGTTATAAATTAAAATATCGTACATAGTCCAGTTATGTAATTAGGTGAGCCACTATCCCACAGTTGGACACGGGCCCCTTCTAACCAAATGAGGGGTTATTAGGTTTTAGTTCACCGAACTGATGCAGGTTTTTTTTTTATCGTAGGACGCCAAATTTACTAACTACACCTAACGGTAAGCCCAGTGCAGTCCAAATAATCCAGCGACCACCAACAAACAATAAGTTTATCAGTGGTCACCAGAATCATGACGGCCTGTATAAATACTTCTTCACACTCCGAAGAGGGAAGAAGCAAATCGAGGGGCCTGCGCCAGGACAGGGAATAACCAATACAGGCATAGGGATACAAGGATGTACCCCTATACAAGTATAAATTTGCGACATGGCTTGATTGATTAAGATTGATTAAGTCATGTCGCAAGCCCCTCGAGAGCACCGAATATACACTGGCTGATCCTGGAATACGATCCACAACAAGGTATGTCCGTCACTATGGCAGGTTTTAACACCACGTGTACGGTAGTCGCTATCCAGGCATATATGTATATCTTACCACCAGCAAAAAATAGGGTTGCTAAAAATGCTGATTCAAGGACGAAAAATTCCATTGCTCTATATTTTTTCCGACTTATAAACACCTCATTACATTTGTTTTTCATGTCCATAATATAGAAGAACTGCGTCATAACGTGAAAATGAAATTGTGCGTAATTTATGTCAATTACAGCGATAAATATTTACATACAACCACCCCTAGTGTGGGGAGCGTTAATGGCGTGTGGAAACAACGAACTTTTGGGCTCAATACCCCTATGGTGTATGTTAACTGAGATTTCAACCTATTAGGCACGGCCATGGTATTAAAAGCCTCTGGCTTGTCTTATTAGCGGGGAGTGATACCCACTGCTGAGATAAAAGTCCCAAGTTTGAAAGCAACCCCGTGCACCTTTGACTTTTCTAAGTTACGTGTGTATTTATTATTAATTATTACTAGCTTTAACGGTGAAGGACACATCGTGAGGAAACCTACATAGCAAGTGTTGCGTCTGTTTATAGGCAGGCGTAGCGCTTACCATCAGGCGACTTGCTCGTCTCGTCATTCAATTAAATAAAAAAAAGCTCTCCATAAACATTTCGAATGTATGTGAGATCTGCCAACCCGCATTAGGCCTTCGTGGTGCACTAAGGACTAACTGCTCTCATTAAGTATAGAAGGTCCGTGCCCAGCAGTGGGACAGTATAATATAGGTTTGAAATGACGCGCGAAAACCAATCCTTGGTCTACATTTTGTGTGCTATAAAATTCTTAGTTCTTATCCCATCATGGGACGGAAATAAGCTCAGCGAAACCTGGTTAAGCACCATTTGCACCACTGCCTATCCCTCCGGAGATAAAGGCGTGAGCCTTCATCGAGCCTTCTGTTTATGTTTGTATACAATAATGGTAACATGCCGGTTACAGCAACAAGTAACCATGGTATTTCATTGACTTGTGATCCATAGCTCTTTTTTATCCTAGCTCGGCAAAATGACTACGCCCCACCTGATGGTAAGTGTAGCGCAATCCAAGAATAGTGTCGACCAACGATAAACAGTGTGTCTATCGTTGGTGAGCACGATCATGCCGGCCTGCATAACTGCTTCTTCACACTCCGTTTAAAGGACCCCATATTGTATGGCACACACACACATTGCCACATAGTAGTTTCAATAGAGTCGATATTATAGTTAAATACCATTATTTCATTTATTTACGTAAATAATTAATAATATTTCGATTATACTGTAACGCAGTAGATGAATTGAAACACCATGTACATGGTTTTATTTTTTTTATTGCCTTGATAGGCCGGCAAGCGGCCTGATGGTAAGCGGCCACCGTCACTCAAGGACATCGGCAATACCAGAACAACCAAGCCGCTGCCTACCGCTGATTCTTCTCTATTTATTTCGGCAGAGACACATTTACTAACCGAGTGACTGCTGTCCCATTTATGAGGTCGCGTCATACAATTCTTTTTTTAAACTAATAAGATGCGACCTCGTAATATTTTTTTTCTGATATACTCTCGTCTGTCATTCTATTAACACTCTCCATGTAAATGAGGTTTCAGAAATCGATCGAGCCGATCGCTATAACACATCCTGCATAGTTTTTAAACTCAATATTATCGATCATCTTATAGTTACTGGAAATGCAAAAATACTAGAATGCACATACAAATTTACCTACTGAATAATTTTTAGTAAAGCTTATACATATTTTATTGAATCATATATTCTTCCTGATATAATTAGTAATTTAATTATTGGCACTAATTTATTATTTTTTATAAAAACAACTATATAACGCTCTACCGTAAAGTTCATGTATTGGCGCTTTATACTTTGCCTTTCCACTGACGTTATGTATATGTCGTAAGTAACAGCGAGAACTTCCAATTATATCCATCAGAGTTCCACTAACAAATTGCTTTGGTAGAGTCGTAGAGTTTAATTATTTTCCTAACATAAATTACAATAGTGATGGCTTCCCCGGGGATTGGACGTACGAAAAGCTCTTTATTAATTGCTTACTCTTGTTTTTATACAATAAATAACTAAAATTATACAGAAGAATTGTAATTTAAATGTGTAGAAAATTTTAATTCTATTGTATTTTACTAAGTTGAAACTAATGTCACAAAGCCCATTTCACAAAGTTCCATTGAGATTTAATCACAGTATACTTTACACAATATATTTTAATCGTTAGTAGAATTTATTCAGCGGTGGTGAAACAGGCGTTAAAAATTGTATAAGACCAATTTTTAATATTCGAATAAATTTTATGTCTCAAATATCACACTACACAGTCAATTTAGGAAGCCCTATCACATACGTTTCTCCGTATAAATGAACAAACGATATTTTATACTTTAACATTTACTTAAAAATTTAAAGATTAGCCTTTAAAGTAATAAAAAGTGAACGTATGTTTTATCTTGTATCTTGAAAATATGGCACGGCTCACACTTCTCTCTTATTTTCTAAAAGCTTATCGGATAGAGAACATAAACCACAAAATACTTTTTACGATCTATAACGTTTTTACGACGAGCCAAGGCGACGCCTAGAGTTCATAATGATATAGTACTTTTAGACAAACACAAGAAACTCTCAAAAATATTATCACGCTATTTAAAGGCAACTTCATTTAAGGCTTTTCACATTTCTCTAATTTATTACGTCAAGCGAAAAATTTCTACATTTTTTGTTACAAAAATTACTTTTACTATTTTTTTGTTGATTTATTTTAATACTATTACATAAACTTCCATAATTTCTTGCAGAATTTTTGTAGTAACATAATAATATCATGTACCAGTTTGAAATTACAAGTCCAAGCCATATAATTATGGTCCATCCTTAATAAATAATAATTGAATTGGTTTTTGCTTTGAAAATCACACCCATGGTTATTTAAATCAAATATATCATCACATTTTTTAAACACTTAATAAAACCGACCAAAAACATTTTTCTCAATCTAAACGAAAATAATATAAATGTACAAATCCTCATTAAAAAAACAATAATATTCTTTTTTTAAATCACTAACCTTCAGAGCGCGCGTCCCTGGTATCGTCGACGATCAACAGGTGGGGTAAACGCAGTCGCTCGAGCTGGAGCTCGGCTGAAGGCGCGGTAGTTTCGACTCGGGGCACGCCCATCGCGGCCGGTGGTCTAGGCGCGAATGTCGCTTGATACTGGCGCCCGGGAACGCGAACCCAGGTGAAAATGCAAGGAACTTTCTCTATCGACGGACGCGCTGCAATTGTTCCGATACAGATGATAGTAGTAAAGCCTTTGGCGGGGGCGGGGGTGTAACTGTATTTACAAGAGATGTAATCTAAATTTTATCTTATTCCTATTATTGAAGCACGAAAGTAGATTAAATTATGCATATGATTAGAATTAAAATTATAGTGAGGAAAAACTTTAATGATAAATTGCGTAATCCTACTAATATTATAAATGCGAAAGTTTGTAGGTATGGATGGATGGATGGATGGATGTATGTTTGTTACTCTTTCACGTAAAAACTACTGAATGGATTTTAATGAAACTTTACAATATTATAGCTTATACATCAGAATAGAAGATAGGCTACTATGTTTTTCAAAAATCAACACCTGAAGGGTTTAAAAAGGGGATGAAAGTTTGTATGAAAAATCTAAACCGCTGAACCGATTTCAATGAATTTTGGCTCAAATATAATTTATGACCCAAGGTTAAGCATAGGGTATTTTTTTCTTTAAATTTCGACCCCTAAAGGACCCAAATAGGAATAGCAACCATGAAAGTTTGTATGAAAGCTTTTTGATGGTGAAACGAAGTTCGCGGGCACAGCTAGTTTTTAAATAGTTGTAATTTAATGCGATTGCATTTAAATAACATATCTTTAGTATAATTTTCAATGTTAATAAAATGTATTTCTAAACTAATAAAAGGAGCTTTTGAAACAAACGTATACACATTGCAGTCACAGGTGCGTCGTTAAATCGTAGCAGTCTACGGCGCTACGTTGCTACGTCGTAGTTCTTTGAGTCGGGTCTCTATTGGTCTAAGATCCCGGGTAACATCGACCTTCGCCCATCTGTTTACCGAACGAAAACTATATTTAAGGGTATAAAATATGTTGCAGAACACATACCAATAGGGTTGTCTTAAAAAAATATGGTCAAGGATATGATTAACTAAAATTAAAAAAAATATATATAATATCACTGAGTTGCTGACCAAAACAATGAACCTTCAATGAAATGTATACAATGTATACTACCTGCAAAAGCTAGGAGCAAGAAGAGCGCAATGACCACTATTTAGTTACCTGTTTGCACACGGCAACCAGGTTACAGAGGCTAGAAAAAGGTAGGCAACCTAGCTATTGCAGGTAGTATACATTACATACTTTTCATTGAAGATTCATTATTTTTGGTAAGCAAGTCAGGTAAATCATATTTTTTTAAATTTTCATTAAACATATCTTTGTCCATATTTTTTTAGACAACCTTATTGGTATGTGTTCAGCAACACATTTTATACCCTAAAATATATTTTTCATTCAGTAAACAGATGGGTGAAGGTCGATGTTACCCGGGATCCTCTACTATATAAACTTTGGCTTTTATTTAGCGAACAAAATTATATTCATATTTATTCGCGAAAATTAACATTTATTCCTTTACGAAACAGTTTATAAAGTAAAATAGCTGATGTATTCTGCTAGAAAATACATAGTATTGTTATAATACTGCCAACAGAAATCCCTTTTGATCTAAATAAATATTAATAAAACTAATTTCCATTAACTAAATTGTACACGAGTAGAACATAAACGCTTAATTTTCACTGCGTTCCTGTTTTATATTATTCACTTTGGATATAACTTTGACCACTTTCAGCGAGTTTAGTTTACAAGGTGGTAGGTCCCTCGTATGCGAGAGGCCGTCTGGGTTGGAACCACCTTTTTGTCTACTTCTACCGCTAAGCAACAGGGTGTAAGCACTGTTGTGTATTGGTTTGAAGGACATTGAAGCAAGTGAAATTACTGGGCATTATGAGACTTAACATCTTATGTCTCGAGGTGACAAGCGCAGTTCAGTCCTGTGCAGTGCTTTGTAATTCAAAGTTCTGTGTGGTATTGCTTCTGTCTATGGGCAGGCGTGGTGCTTACTATCAAGCAAGCCCCTTGCTCGTCCCGTCATTCAATTAAATTAAAAAAAATTGTAACGCGACAACGTCGATGTTTACTGTTGCACAAATTATAACATTCACTGTATATAATAGGAAACTCCGCTATGGTTACTCATTTAGGTAAATCGCTTACTTCTGTCCAGGAAATTCAAGTCTGCATAATTCTGGAAACCTTCTAGTGATGCAATATCTCTTAAAGGTAGACAATATGAACATGAAAAACAATATGAGGTAGAAATACAAATAGCATTGCACTGTACTTACTTTACTTTGGCTAGATAAAAAAGCATAGTGTTTAGTATTGTATACGTTGGATAAATTGTACATAATCTTCCACCAGCCCTTATGTCACTCGCAGTGAAGTCGGCGCAACAGACTTTTTTATAAATGTTACAGAAAAATTTGCCTTCTAGTTTTTACGATCGACGAACTGCGTGAAGTCAACCCCTCTATGGAGAATATATATTGTTATTTTGTGGACAATATAGTTTTAGACGAAATAAATACAAATATAAAATAATGACTTCTTACGTTTACGCGAATGTTACTCATTGAAATAAAAGTAATTTAAATGGATTTTATCGCGGTTGTTTATTTTAATTTTGATCCCGACGTTTCGAAGACTTTACAGCCTTTGTGGTCTCGGGGTTGACTGTGTCCGATAAAATCCGTTTAAATTAGTTTTATTTAAAAATATAAAATAGTTTATTTGGCATTAACTTAATCTATTACAGTTTGCTGGTTTTGGTATCTCCTTTTAACTATGAAGAACCAGTATTAGTAGACACTGTTAATAAAAAAAAAATACGGGTTGCACTACGGGAGTGCCGACAGAAGTGAAAACTTACCAAACAACATGCGAGAATACAAAATTACGGCAACATGTCCACTCGACATGATAAAAGTACATTCTACTCTCGTCGCGTTTATGCGAGCCTGGTACTTTTTACGGCAACATGTTCCAAATAATAAAAAACCTAAAAAGCTTTTCTTTGTCCTAATCGTCATTTTTTTATTAATTACGGCTTCTCGCCATGAAAAATGGACATTCTACTCTCTTCGCGTTTATGCGAACCTGGTACTTTTTTTCCAAATTATAAAATAAGTAAAATATCGTCATTTTATTATTATCAATATCTAAAACAAAATTACGGTAACATGTCTATTCGCCATAAAAAAAAACGAACATAGTCCTGTCAAAGTCCTGTGAAAGTCCGGTCAAAGTCCGGTCCAATCCGACTGGTCACTGTGTGACGCCACCTGGGACTTCGAAATTATCGAAGTTCCAGGGAAGTCGGCTAGCGCTGGCTGGTCAACTGGCCCGCGTGACGTCTCACGGAAGGTTCTCGAATATTCTGGAACCTTCCGCTCGCCGCCGCTCGCGTTACGGAACGTTTCGGTTCACCCTCCCATAAGAAGTTATCACTTCAAAAAATAAAGAAAGGTGTACACAAATGATAAGTACTAACAATAAATTCTAACAATCCTGTTATGAAATAAATATATCCTCATACACTCTACTTATTCGTTATGTACGTACATACTCTACGTAAGAGTTGATGGATAGCCGGCCTTCAAGAACTTTCTCCCTAAGAACATATTTTGGCCCAAGTCCTTTGTATACGCAATATTATAGGGGTACATATCTAAGCAACAAGATTATTATTATTATCTTATCTTTTAAGATGTTAATTGTGATATGTTTAATTAAGTTAGTTTTTAAAATAAAATAAAAAAGTCATTGAAATAACACTAATTTAAACGGGTACACTACAATAATACGACAAACTTTATTCCGACAGTCACAAATACGAATTTCAAAATACCGAATTTCATAATTCCGAGTGGTTTAAAATTCCGAATATAACAACTCCGATGTATCATTTATCCTATTTTTATAATTCCGAAATGTCAATATTCCTAACGTATATAATTACGATTCTCAAAATACCGAGTTTCAGTAGATCGAATAACAAAAATCCGAATTAATGATAATTCGAAACATCAAAAATACGAATTCCGATTATTAAAATACCTATTAATTAAAATTCCGAAATCTAAACGCCTTGTAAAATTGAATAGAAAGACAAATCATCAAATAATTGCTTGTCAAAGAGAAGTATAATAGTATGAGGAGGTAGACTTAAAAAACGAATGTCAAAGGCGTTTTAAAAATATTTTCTTTCCAATAAATTTTTTTTTTCTCTGGCCACAATTCTAACCTAACCCAAATGATTTACCAACAATAGAGAGAATCTGGCGCTCGGCGGCCGCTGCCGCGGCACGCTCGCTTCGCTCGCTCGCCTTCGCGCTTTAATGGTCACAGTTCTAACCTAACCTAACCCAAATGTATGTAATGATTATACTAACTGCATCAAAATCCTAATTTTAGCAATTTATTCGGAATATTGGACATCGGAATGTCGTTTTTCGGACCGAGAACCTATCGAGCATTTGACCTTTCGAAAATATAAAAATCGGAAAACAAACAGATCGTATTTACAACTTTCGGTAAAATAATTTTCGTAAATTTGAATAATAGACATTATAATTTTTAGGTATTATGAAATTCGGACTTTTGAACATCGGAACATCGAAATTCGGAATAAAATATTTCGGAGTATTTGGGTGTTCCCAATTTAAACGGATTTTATCGCGGTTTTTTATTAATTTTGATCCCGACGTTTCGAAAACTTTTCAGCCTTCGTGGTCACGGGGTGAGGTGTAGGTTGTTTAAATTAGTTTTATTTCAATGAGTAATATTCGCGTAAACGTAAAAAATCACTAAAATAAAAAAATGTATAGTGTCTGTCTGTAACTTCGTAGCGTCCAAATAAATGGACGGATGAATGCCGTTTTTTTGTTTTCAAATGTTCAAACAGTTCGATTTATTTGAGAATTCGATTCGTATGCGTCATAAGCGCTTGTTTCACACTGTTTACAAACTTTAACCATCAAATAATATATACTCGTAACAGCAAAATCATGCTATCAATATTGTATATTAAATTGGTACTTCTTAAGCTGTCTGTAGAATTTAATTAATTGGTGGTTAAAATTTATCGCAATTTTTAAAACAGACCTTAAAAATATAAAACTAATGTGTTTGAACATCAGTATTGCATTAAATGGAACTAATTGATCATAATATTTTATTGCTCTTTCTAATATCCGTTTTAGGAGTGGTAGTTAAGCTATAGACAGTTTTTCTACAGGCAGGTTATTACCAATGTCTCACAAAAACCGACGTGAAGTGACAGGTTGCAATTTTTTTTATTTAATTGACTGACGAGATGAGCAAGGCGCTCGCCTGATGGTAAGCGCCACGCCTGCCCATAAACAGAAGCAATACCACATAGAACTTTGAATTATAAAGCACTGCATGGCACTGAACTGCGCTCGAAACCCCGAGACACAATATATTAAGTCTCATAATGCCCAGTAATTTCACTGGTTTCAATGTCCTTCAAACCGAAACACAACAGTGCTTAAACAATGTTGCTTGGCGGCAGAAATTATTACTATAACAATTGTAATTCGTACGATAATTAATAATTCCGGGAGCCCAAATCCCTTTTTCAGAATCCTTTCCTTTCCTTCATGATTATGTTTATATCGTGGGTGTTCGTGGGCATTGGAGATCACTTACCATCAGGAAAACTACATGAGCATGTGGCTCATTCACACGCCTTTTTCGTTAAAGTATATGTATTTTTTTATTTGATACGATTGAAATCCACTTTAATAACCAAACTTAATCCGCAACTACAAAATGTATAAGAATAAAGATTAAATGGCATGCATACAAATGAAATATTTTGATCAGCATATATGCGGAATCGATCTGTAGATACGGATTAAAAGTGTTTATTGAAATTGACAGTTAAAAAGCAGACAATAGATTGAACGTCACGTATGCAAATGACATATTTTGATAGGCATATTTGCGGAATCGATCTGTGGATGCGGATTAAAAGTGTTTATTTAAATTGGCATTTAAAAATCAGTTAATAAAGTTTGAATGCCACGCGTGCAAATTACGCACTGTAGATTTTTTTACAGCATAAAATGGCAAACGTGGAAGTGGTCACCTAATGGTAAGTGATCTCCACTGCCCATATACGCCTACAATACTAGAAGAATCACAGGCGCGTTGCTGACCTTAAAGAATAATTAAAGGATTGGGAAGAGGAGGGGGATTTGGGCCTGCGGATAACCCACTTACTGTACGAAACGCAACAGCAACCCGCTACTAGGGCATTATGAAACTTAACATCTTACGTCTCGGAGTTCAAAGTTGTGTGTAGTCTTGTTTCTGTTTATGGGTAGGCGCTTACCATCAGGCGAGCGCCTTGCTCGTCTCGTCATTCCATCAAATAAAAACAGGCATTTGCAACCGACGACGTAGTCTTGTGGCGTGCCCAGATAAACATCGGATATTATTTTTATTTCTGATTAGTCTATCCATATGCAAAAACCTTCAAACCATCCACCACCTTTATCTCAACACGGCCTCCACACTAACTGCAAAATAAACGAAATATAAAAAGTACCTCAAGAACGTATGTGTTTGGAATCCAAACAATACTGCTCTTGTGCAATCAAGTATAACCGCCAAGTGACAATTATATGTTGACCCCCATTTCTTCCTTGTATTCGGGTTTACCCATCAATAAGGAAAGGTGAGGCAAGTTGGCGACGGGTCAGATATACTGGCTGCTATACAGGCTGGGATTATCGGAAAACGCTGATCATTGATTAACCCGCCTTTCAATATAGATAGAAACAGTAAGGTAGGTTGGTTTAACGATATTTGACTGTCCAGTTCTATCTTTGATATTTTGTTTATATTCTCAATGTTATATCAGCAGTTTTTACCTAAAACGAATGAAGAATTAGACAATTATCACAGCTAACTTTTTATACAGAATACCACATTTCAAGAGATTCTTTTACATACCATAATCAAAGGCTTTTAAATAAATAAATACACTTAACAGTCACACACATAGCCCTGAACCCACAGTAAGATATGAGTCTTGTGTTGTGGGTGTCAGGAATTACGAGAGACTTTCGGTCTCACAACACCCAGACTCCGAGACAAATATTTGTGGATCACACAAACATTTGTCTCGGTGCCGGGATCAAACCTGCGGCCTCATAGCTAACGTTGTCAATTTAAGTGCTGGCAGAGAAGCACTTTCTTTTTTCCTTCATTACCTATCTAAACGAATTGATCATTGTGATCGAATCCGTAGAGTTCTGTAGTCTTTGTCATCTTTGATAACAGCGAAACTTAAAAACCCTTAAAGGTTGCCGTAGAGGTATCAAATATCGCAACTATTCTCCTGCATGATCGCCATCTCCGAATTTAACCAATTCCTGCTTGTTGGCAACCTTCCCATTTAACGCCGATTACGTCTACTTGACGTCAACCAGTCCAATCCCTCCACCTCCAATGAAGATTCAATCACAGACAAAACAGTATTATGGCTAACGATACATTACTTTTATATAACCAGGACTTCCTTCACTATTCTCCCTGTTACACATTACTACAGTCACGTATACGGAGCCAATCGAATAAAAAATTATATCCCGGAACGTGACGCAGAAGGCGCTGTATGCACACGATTCTTTACTCATCACCGCTAATGGTTTATACTTTTTGTTGGATAACGCGCCTATATGATTAATTTACTTGCTTTATTGAAATTATGGGGCATTATGAGACTTAATATCTTATGTCTCGGGATGACGAGCGTAGTTCAGTGTCATGCAGTACTTTGTAATTCAAAGTTCTATGTAGTGTTGCTGTTTATGGGCAGACGTGGTGCTTACCATAAGGCGAGCGCTTTGCTCATCTCATCATTCTTTTAAATAAAAAAATATATAATTGTCAGTGGTAGAGAATGATAGCAGTTTTGTCTACAAGAATCGCTAGCTTCATCCGAATAAAAACCGCATTGAAATCAGTCCATTAGTTTAGGCACTATAATGCGAGACACACACCTACAGACCTAGGCGCTAATCTTTTTTCCACGATTTAAAAACTGGTAATAGAGCTGTTTTTGTATTTGATTACGAACAGCACTAAAATGAATTGAAATACAATTTTTTATTAACATTAAAACATCACTCAAGTCCCTCCAGTAATGGAGTAGACACGCAAAATGAATATTTGTCTTAGAATAAATTATTCAATTATAATTTGAAGTTTCTTCTGTAAGTGTAAACAGTATCAAAAAGAAGTAGGACGTCAGTTAAGTGTTTTTTCCAATTAATGGGACCATGATTGAGAAAATGTCGCGGGATTAGAAACTTCATTATTGTTAACAAATTATAAAGCTACGCTCACACATATAACGGAATTTGTTAACACAGATCTGTGGGTTTTATTTATAACTGTTTTTTTTTTATTATAATAATATGTTGGTTGAAATTAATTCGGTATTGATTCTTTTGTGTGTTACAATAAACTGTAATGAATTCAATTCAAATTGTTTTTTTTACTAGATAGAAGCCGGTAAGGAAGGCATGTGGGTTACCTGATATCTCCACTGTCCATGAACATGCACAATACCCGAAGAGTCACATGTTTAAATTTCATTAAGAAACTAGAAACGGGAGATTTGGATCTCAAGATATCTCACTTACCGTACGAAACGCAACAGCAAGCTGCTTCTTCACGCCTCGTTTTCTGTGAGACAGTGATAACAACCCGGTCAAGCCGGCCCACCCATATTGTAGCCAAAACTGGTGACCGTGATTCTACCAATGATAAAATTTACTTTGGTTTCCCTAAACAGTTTACAAGAGTATGTACTTACACGCAATAAAGTAACTTACAACATGTCTCTTGACAGTCAATGTTATTAATTGACTGCCCCCTGCCCTGCCTCGGTGTAGTACCGACCGCTTTGACATGTCCTTCTTTAAATGAGGCTTAACAAGAATATTCCTTCAGCGGTAGGCAGCGTCTTGGCTGTGCCCCTGGCATTGCCGATGTCCGTGAGCGGCGGTAACCGCTTACCATCAGGCGGGTGCTTGCTCGTCTGCCTATCAAGGAAATAAAAAAAAAGACTTTTATTTATATTACTAGCTTTTGCTCGCAGCTCCGCCCGCGTGATCTGCTTTTTCCGGGATAAAAAGTATCCTATCACCCAAGTCAGCTCATACCCTGTCTGTATACCAAATTTCATCAAAATTCGTTCAGTAGTTTCAGCGTGATTGACCGACAAACATCCAAACATCTAAACAAATAAACTTTCACATTTATAATATTAGTAGGATTTATTTCAAAAGTATTTTCCATATTAAAGCATTAAATAAAACTGATTTGGCTGCCCACAAAGTTCAAAACTTGTGTTGCGTACTGCAATTAACTCACCACAACTTAGTAACTTTGCCTTTGCCTTTGCCTTTGCCAAAAACACGTGTCAACACGTGTTCTCAGCGATAATTTTTGGCTATACGTGTATATATGAATGGTACTTAATACGTTTATCAGACGTCCTTGATGTTTCACGGTAAGGTCACCGTGTTTCAAATAAATAGTATTTTAAAGTTGCGTGAGCCAAACTAGATTCAAGGTCCAGCTACTTCGCAGTTCCCGGCCGAATTGCAAGGCTTCTTAACAACGTGACCAATTATTCGAATAAATCTATATTCAACCGACTTTATAAGGAACTTTGCAATTCATCCGTTTATTTATTTTTATGAACGTCACGCAAAATGTGATTTTGTTGATTTTTGTATTCGATAGGGTTTACTCCGCTAGTGGTTTGATGCTGAAATTGGTCAAGAACTGATGACGGAGTACGTTGGCAAATACGAATTTCTTTTACGGATAACTGTAAATGCGTTGCGATTTTTAACCTACGAAAAAAAACGGAGAAGGTTCTTAATAAATAAATACACAGTCACACACATGTCCTGACCTCATAGTAAGATACGAGTCTTGTGTCTTGGGTATCAGTACCAATGTATCTATCATTGGCTATTAAAGTACAGCACCACCGACTCATATTTTTTTGTTTTATTTTCAGCTTTTTAAATCGGTTTTATAGGTTGTTAACTTGTTTTTGGGAAGACTATTGTAATCGATCTCAGTCATAACTCCATATACTCAAGTAAGTTAACACATATTATACAGGCGGATCCGGCAACAAAAGCTTAGCTTAAATAAATTCCAAATAGTGTGCGACATTCACAAGATGGCGGCAAGTTTTGGAACTAATTGAAAACGCATATCAAAACTTGAAATAGGATTATTGACTAGTATTTTTTTATTATTTTCACCAATAAGTTTCGTTTCTCGAAGTTTATTATTGAAAAATATGATTATAAAAATAAAGTCAAAAAATAAGCAGGAAAAAGCCATTTAAATCTGCTGCCTATGCTATAAAAATATATACAGGGTGTCCAGTAATTAATGGATAACCTTGAAATGTCTTATAGCAGAACGAATGGCCGTTCAGAGAAAAATACGAAAAAAAATATAACTTAAGTAGTACCTGAGGTACGTATTTTTTTTTTAAAAGTCGTAATTTTTTTGGTTTATTTTACTTTCTTGGACACTACGACCAGAAATGAAGGAAATCCATCAGTTTTTTGTTGTTTTATTATTATACATTAATTATATTAATAGATAGATAGTCAATAGTATGACAAGCTATTGCACTTTTCAAAAAAAAAAAACATTCAAAACCATTTCTTTAGAAAAATTAGCAAAATTTTATTTTTAAACAAAGTTTAAACCTCTTGGGTATAAAAAAAATGTATGAATACATGAGTGACCAAATTTTTTTAAATAATGTCGGTTTTAAGTAGATTTTATAATGGTATAATTCATTATTGTATCTACTGTAAATAGCGATTTATTGCTATTAATGTAAGAAAGGAGCTAATTTGACCAAATAACAATAACAATATAATATGAGATACTTTTTAAAATAAAATTGTACTTGTCTAATGAGGTTTGTTAAAACTAAGATTTGATGTTGATAAAAGATAAAAATGGCTTATTTAAACAAATTGAAACCAAATTATCAGAAATAAATTAACTTAAATTTAATACTCATAATGTTTAAAATGGTTACTTCATAAGCGTAAAATGTATCATATGATCTCCATATTTGCTTCCTGCGCGCACGCCATTCCCCCCGTTTTTTGTGTTATGCTAGACAAGAAGGGTCTGAGTTGGCTATGTGCGAGTGAAAGGAACTTAAAGTAAAAAAATCCAACCCTGTCCATGCAACCCAATGGACAAATAATTGGCCCATCTTAATTACCGGGACTCTAACTGGGCAAAGTTATTTGGAATTTCTTCAAAATGATCTGCCGACTTTATTAGAGAAGGAGTATCCGAGGAGCTGAGGGAATCGCATTAGTTGCAAAATGACGGCTGCCCTGCGCGTTATGCTGTGTCTGTTCGGGAATATTTAAATACAGGGTTGGATTGGTTGGTTGACAGGGTTGGATTTTTTTACTTTAAGTTCCTTTCATTCGCACATAGCCAACTCAGACCCTTCTTGTCTAACATAACACAAAAAACGGGGGGAATGGCGTGCGCGCAGGAAGCAAATATGGAGATCATATGACACATTTTACGCTTATGAAGTAACCATTTTAAACATTATGAGTATTAAATCTAAGTTAATTTATTTCTGATAATTTGGTTTCAATTTGTTTGAATAAGCCATTTTTATCTTTTATCAACATCAAATCTTAGTTTTAATAAACCTCATTAGAAAAGTACAATTTTATTTTAAAAAGTATCTCATATTATATTGTTTTTGTTATTTGGTCAAATTAGCTCCTTTCTTACATTAATAGCAATAAATCGCTATTTACAGTAGATACAGTAATGAATTATACCATTATAAAATCTACTTAAAACCGACATTATTTAAAAAAATTTGGTCACTCATGTATTCATACATTTTTTTTATACCCAAGAGGTTTAAACTTTGTTTAAAAATAAAATTTTGCTAATTTTTCTAAAGAAATGGTTTTGAATGTTTATTTTTTTTTAAAGTGCAATAGCTTGTCATACTATTGACTATCTATCTATTAGTATAGTTAGTGTATAATAATAAAACAACAAAAAACCGATGGATTTCCTTCATTTCTGGTCGTAGTGTCCAAGAAAGTAAAATAAACCAAAAAAATTACGACTTTTAAAAAAAAAATACGTACCTCAGGTACTACTTATGTTATATTTTTTTTCGTATTTTTCTCTGAACGGCCATTCGTTCTGCTATAAGACATTTCAAGGTTATCCATTAATTACTGGACACCCTGTATATAGCATAGCCGCCTCATCAAAACATCGCAATTGTTTCACATCTCAATAATTAATTAAATAAGAAATCACTTAACAACAGCCTCGGGAGACCGAAAAACATGATTGCTGGTAAATTTTGGGCATCAAGGTTGAACAAACATTCCATTTTGGTAAAATCCATTGGGCATTCGTAGTTAATAATTTGAAATTGTTATTGTAAGCGTCTACTTAAACAAAACAATATGTTTTAATTAACTATCAGTTGATTTACTTCCATATAACTATTATTTTACTTTTGGTAGAGGTTTAATAATTTAAAAATATTTGAGTTAGATGTAAAATCATCTATGATCTAACGCATTCCATGCTGTTTCGTGCAAACTGCATATTTACTCAAGCAACCATACATAGAAAGCTCGTGTCTGTATCCTCAAAAGCGCAGGCAGAGGTGCCGTAAGTAGCCCGTACGTAAATATTTCCGTCCTATGATATGGTAGAAAACCCATAGCCATATCAGGCAAATATTCCTATCCCGGACTACTTATTGTTTCTTTCTTATATTTTTTCCGATATAACAAAATCGGTAAGAATTGATATTTCTTCAAATTATCGATGCGATATAAATCGATAATTTTTGCACTGTCGACAGGTCTACCCTATATTATTAGTCTATTTATATTATTATTATTATACATATATTAGTATTATAAATGTAAAAAAAAAATATGTTTGGTACCAAATCAATCATTTATCGGCTGAACGAATTTGAATGAATGAAATGCACAAACGTAGAACAAAGCCCGGCTTAGGATATAGGATATTGTTATCTCGAAAAGTGATATTCACACGGGTGGAGCCTCGGGCAAAACCTAGTATCTAATAAAATACGTTTAAATACTATCATTAATTGAAAACGTTGGCAAATGCAAAATCAGACACACTTAAATTTAAGCGCAAAATCACAAGTTAAGGATACAAAGAAATGCCAAATAGGTTCTCTAAATATAACCAAATTGTCAGGCTTACCCACATTCCATTAACATATAAACCTCATTATAAAGCCGACGGTTGCCAAACACCGCGTTAATTAGCATTTTAAACGCAGAAATGTCATAATGAAACAATAAAATTTTAATTAAGCGGTCACACTCGCAAGCTGCGGAAATTTGAACAAGCCCTCACTTGCTAAAGGGTAGGGAATTTCAAGATTATATTCGACTTAATAGTTCTCAGAGTTTATATTACTTGAATTTGTATCTGTTATATTGAATAAACGCTTATTTATATTGGGGTATAAAATAATAAATATTGAAGTTTGTGATTATATTTATTTATAAATTTATTGTACATCACACAAAACTATTGCAAATACATGAAAAAATAAATAATTAGAAATACAATTGGCGGCCTTATCGCCAACGGCAATTTCTTCCAGGCAACCTTTAATATAATAGTTATTAAAAAGCAATTGCCGTCCCTGCCGCGTAGTTGGCAAGTAGGCTGTGAAGCGAGGCGCCGCGGGTTCGATTCACGCACCGAGACATATCTTTGTGTCATCCACAAATATTTTTTTCGTGTCTGGATGTATTTTGTCCCCAGAGGGGTTAACGTCAGGCAGGTGGCCGGTCGTAAAACCTACAAGCCATTAAAAAGCATGTTACGCCGACTCCATTGCGAGAGAGATAAGGAAGTGGGATGGGCAGGTGGGGGGAGAGTTAATAAAAGCAATAAACTGAAACGTGCACCTTGAGTCACGTGTTTTCTATTTTTAATAAAGCAATTAGAAATAAAAATTGAATAAAGTCTATTCAAAAACTTAAATTACTTTTGTTTTAATATCATCATCAGCCACAGGACGTCCACAGCTAAACATAAGCCTCCCCCAAAGATTACCAGACCGACCTGTTGGAAGCGGCCTGCATCCAACGACTTCCTGCGACCTTTATCAGGTCGTCTGCCCACCTTGTAGGCGGACATCCAACGCTGCGCTTGCCAATACGTGGCCTCCATTCCAGAACCTTTCTGCCCCATTTTAAATATTTATACATTCATACATTCAAGCAATATACATAATGTTAATAAAACATCGTCATCATATGTACTTCAATAATTTTAATAAAGATATCGTAAAAAAACCTTGACATATAGCTTCATTTAAATTTGGTAAAAAAAGGAAACTAATAATAATTACATATTGGTCCTTAATCTCATTCTAGTTGCTAATATGAACAGATAGATAATATATTTGGACTTATTTCATAATATTCAGACTACCTTAATAAAAATAATTTTATTTAAAAAATGGGCCATTATATAAACGTGTGTTCAGTGTACTTAAAGATGGTAATAAAAAACTATATTCTTTAAATTGTCATTATTAAAAAGAAATGTTCCTAAATGTATAAAAAGATTTTTTTGGTCAAAATTTAGTTGCATCTTTGTTAAAGAATAAATCTAAGATATGGTGCTATTAGTAACGATGAACTGTGGTATTAACATCAAATAACAAGGTTAACATCGTGATATACTGAATGTTAGGGAAACGCTTCTGAAGTTGGAACGGTAATAAAACAATATCTTAATATAAAATGGATGTACTGGTTACACCTCTGCCTACCCCTTCGAAATCACGCACAATGACCTTGTACTTTAACAGGCTAAATGCGGGAAAAGGAGCCCACAACCAATACCAAAATACCCCTTCGAAAATTACACGCGTGAGAGCGTATAAACTATGAATATAATTGATAACTGCTGTTTTGTGTCTTTAAATACTCGTCTTACGTAACTCCGGACATTCCAACATTTTGGCAACTCTTAAACGTGATAAATAAATGTCCTTTCGAAGGAGCCCTAAGGAAATCTAGTATAGATATTTCACGTGGATGCCGTAAATTGGCTGGAACTTTGCCGGTTGCTTGGAAATCTTGTTATAAAGTAAAACTTTGTCGTGCAATAAGTTTAAATAACGAACGTATTAAGAAAATACCGTCTACTTTATAACGATAAACAAGTTTCATAGGTAACCGGCTGGTCCTGAAAATATTTTTATATGAACAAGCGCCTGAGGATTTTTTGATTGTGTGTAGAAAGGTAATTTTATACTGCTCTGATGTTTTCTACTTGATTCAGTAGTCGCAGTAGGTATTTAGTTTTAATTAAATAAAAATATGGATATTTAAACTAGCTTTAGCCCCCAAGGCCTACACATTACGGTCTCCGAGTGTGCTGCGTGGAACGTGGAGCGACGCGGACGGGCAATAGTCAACTGAATAGGGGATAAGTGACAACAGTTATGTCACTTGGTAGGTCACCGAAAAAAATTCGGAGCGAGTCCATATTAGGTAAATTTCTTTGTGCCTAGCACACTTACATGATAATGACCGGTTCAGCCTTCCTACTTCGATTTCTACAATATGCCTCACTTCGCTGGAGGATTCTGGGTAGTGAAACTTTTAGCTCATATGTCTCCTCATATGTCAAGCCATTGTATTTGGCAAAATATTACCCAACGTTGGCATTAAAAAATAAATCACAAATTTTATTTCATTATACCCTTATATTAAATATATTATATTTTTTACAGCCACCGTGGCGTAGTGAGCCGGCTCCAAAACGAGAGACTGATGTTTGTGTTATCCCCAAAAATTTGTTTCGCGTCTGGGTGTTGTAGGACCGCAAATCCTTCGTAATTTCTGATACCCACGGTACAGATTACCCTAGTGAGGGAATCAGGACAACGTGTGTGACTGCTAGATGTATTTATTTATGAAAAATGTAATCAATCGATAGAAAGTGATGTGTAAAGTAAAATTTTACGGTTTTTAAGCAACAACACCGTTGAATGGACGCCACGCTCTCGTAAAAGCGATGTGTCTGCTCCACCGAACACAGCGAAGCACCCACGCAGGGTTAATATATGGAGTTCGACTTTAATTAAGTTTATTTAGGGGTCTCAAAATAGCATCGTTATAACTCTAGGGTAGTCCAAACATCTTCAGTATCCCATACCTACCAAATACGTGTAAAAAATAAAAATTAAAAACGTGACACACTACAATACCACGATGTAAGTTACGCGCTTCGGCAAACTTTATTTAAAGATTTACTACGTATTTCGTTATATTTCTTTCACTTGACGTATTGGAGGGAGACATGAGAGCCAATGGTCTCACTATAGAGGATGCTCAAGATCGGGTGAAGTGGAGGCGTTTAAGTAGGAAGGCGGACCCTGGTACTAAGCCGGGATAACGCAAGGCAGAAAGAAGAAAGACTACGAATATGCAATGAATGCCCAGCCATCCGGGTTGGAAAAAAGGATTTTTTTATCCCAGCACGCCAAAGCGGACGCATTACACCTAAACGTAGTACAATAAAAAAAACTAGCGACCACCGACAAACATAGAGTTTATCGATGGTCACCAGAATCATGCCGGCCTGTATTATTCTTTACATTCCGAAGAGGGAAGAAGCAAATCAAGGGATACAAGGATGTAGCCCTATACCCGACCCAACCAACCATCAAGTCATGTAGCAAGGCCCTCGGAAGTACCTGTACACTGGCTAATCCTGGAACTCGAACCACACACAACACCATAATGTACCTACGGAGCTCGCTATCCCGGCGGATATGAATATCCTACCACCAGCTATAAGTACATTAATGAGTATTTTCTGTTCTACTTTTTCCTCTGCTGTACGAACAACAGTAAAACTGTAAATGTGGTCTAAGTTAAACAGTTACTGTACATTCCCAAGGAAATTACGGACGAACATATTATAAAAGTCCATGTCTACACAATGTTATCTTGATTTTATTCTTACAGCCGATTGCACCTGACCGCTCTGGACTCCGGGCTGACCACGAATAAGTTCATAAAGTTACTTTATACCTACAGGCTACGGGCGATAACCCCCATAATGCACGGGATATACTTTTCTGGCAGCCGTCCGGTCGGCGCCTGATACACGATCCCTCTTTAACCGACGAAAACACGGAAGGTTCTCAATTCGAGGCGCATATTTGTTTTGTTTTGTAATTGTATAACTACGCATAACTCCACCAAAAAATTGAGATTAAAGATTAATATTTCGTCTTTTATGCACCGATGTTGATTATTCTATCACTGAAAATAATAAAATAAAATCTTCTAACTAAAAAATAATACTGACACAAAAATTGTAAGCTAAAAATAATACTAATTTGTGTCGGTCGCATCAATCATTGGCTATGAAACTACATTACCAGCGAGTCAAAATCGTTGTTTTAAATGGAAGCGTTTAAGCAAGAAGGTGGACCCATTGACCCTGGCACTAAGCCGGGATAGCGCCGGGCAAAAAGATAAAATAGCTGTTTATTGAAATAAAACAAATGAAAACGAATTTAATAGTTTTATATTTCAACTTTGACCCATGATGACTTTGAGCGTTTCAACTATCGTGGATACGGGGTCCATCCTTAAAATTTAAATAAAAAACCGTGATAAAATTCGTTTAAATTAGTGTTATTTCAATGTGTAATATTCGCGTAAGAAATATACGCTGTTTAATTTTTCGGTGGTTTATTTTAAAGTTTTTTATGCTTATTCTTTTTTGGCATGCCACAATTTGTTGCTGGTGGTTATTGCTGGTGGGAGGATACTTGTATCCGACCGGATAGCGACCACCGTACACTGGTGCTAAAACCTGCCATAGTGGCCTACCTTGTGTGGGTCGCGTTCCAGGGTCAGCCAGTGTATATCCGGTTCTCCCCAGGGGGCTTGCCCCCTGATCCTAACCCTTTTCCCATCCCTTTTTTCCTTGCCCTCCCCCCTTGGCCCTTTGGCAGGCCGGCATGATCTTGCCGACCTACGATGTACACATTGTTTATCGTTGGTCGACACTATTCTTGGATTGCGCTACACTTACCATCAGGTGTAGCGTAGTCACTTTGCCGAGCCAGGATAAAAAAAAAATTGTTACACTAAAACAAACATAAAACATTACAACTACACATTAGGTACCAAGTGCACAGTTTTTAACGATAAAATAGAATTAAAATTTAAAATATATCATATTTACTTTTTATTCTGCCTGGTATTATTCCAGCTTAGTGCCTATTATTTATTCTCACTTACTGATCACCTAATATTCCATAATTACATGGAAGTATGTGCTTGTCATCTACGCCCATACATTAAAACCCCGGCGTGCGGTTCTTGCCGTAATCTCTCTTTATCTTTGTCAAGTGAGAGCCGTATCTGCACACATGGTGCCTCTAATTGGCTATTATTTCCCTCTCGGCTTTGAAGGATTTTACGGCTTTTTATAGCATCGGCAGGTTTCAACAAAACTCTCTAAATACATACATAATTAAACAATCACGCCTGTAATCCCCAAAGGGGTAGGCAGAGGTGTAACCAGTACACCCACATTTCGCCGAGCCTATCTGCATTTCGGCCACAAATTCCAGACTCTGAGCTGTTACTGAGCATTTCGTGACAGATAATCCCAACATCACTTTTACCCGACCCAGGGATCGAAACCGAGACCTCAGCAATGCCGTCGTATCTCGTAAGCAATACAACTGCCCAACGAGACAGTCAACAATCTCTTAACTAACTTAAAATCGCTGAATTTTTGAAGTGAAAACTTATTTAGCCGCGTTGAGCACTTTTTTGCTAGAGGATAAACTTTTGGTTCCGCGTCACCGTCATGCTAATGTTAATTCAGACTATACACGTATAATACATCGTATATACCTGACCGTGTGCTGTAAGCGTTAGGCGCTTTTTGGATGGGTGAAATCTGGTGAGCTCTGAGTGTCTGTAGCTATACAGGTGACGTTTGGAGTGCAGTGCGGTGCACTAAAATTAATCAAATACAAAATACCTTAAAAGTTCATATATCTTTCAGTGCTTATATCTTAATAATCGATTGATTTCCAGATTTCCTATACAATCGAATATAAATATTGTTTCATAGGCAAGATTTTACGAGCTAACAGCCATATATATAATTGCACAGAAAAAATATTTTGCTTTTTAATATAAATTGCACATCAAGATTCGTTTCAAATGCTTGTAATTATCCAATTTTGTTTCTTTCACGTGATTTTAACAATGTCTATTTTTAGAAATGTATTCCAGCCACGTAAAAACCTTTTAAACGCTCTCCAACTTTAAATGTTATCTTGATTTTTTCATTGAATTTAATTTATTAGACCAATTTTGGGGTAAAGTAAATGAACTTTAATAACCCGTAAAGTAAATGAACTTTGGAGTACGATTGAGTGCAAACGAATGCAATGCGGGAATCATAATGTCAGCCAGTTTAATCGGTTTGCCTGATGCAGGTCACACGATACGATAAATCGCTCTTCAACCCATACCGATTAATCGTATTGGTTGTGGAAGACTATTAATCCTTGAACGATTCTTCAAAACTGTTACAACAGTTGTAGTCGGCCAGAGAAATCCAAATAGATGGTTTAAACTACTTTAGACCATACTGATGTCTCATAACGTGTAAGATCTTTGAATAGTACGTACATCTAGTCTAGACGACCAGCCATATATCGTCGTAGGCTGCATTCGACGGAGAAGATTATTCCAATCATATTTTTAAAAAACATTGTCCGTGTTCCATACAAACTTTTCTATTGTCCGTCTCACCCAATAGGTTGAATTTTGAAAAACACCGAAATACGTGTTTGACTAATTTTGTTCTAGAGCTTTAATACAAATTTACAAGTTTATTATTAGCTTGAATGACTTGACAAGCAGGTCGCTTGTCTGATGGTAAGTGCCCATAAACTGAAACAAGACATTGAACTGCAAAGCACTGCATGGCATTGGATTGCTCTCGTCACCTCAAGACATCTGGCTTTAATGACCTTCAAATCGAAACACAACAGTGCTTACATGCTGCTGCTTATTGGCAAAAAATATGTTGTATACAAACTTTGGAAACCTCTTCACCCCTTAGACGCTGAGTTTTTAAAATTCTATTCTAAAACTATACCTACCTACAATATAAAATCATCACCTTTACAAAATCAGAATTATTATCCCTAACAATGTGAATGGTGCAATAACGGGTCAGTCATTATAAACCATGGTGTTAATATATAGAGCACATAAAGCATTAAAATCGTCCGTATTTTTTAAGAACGAGGCCCCGAGTATTCAGTCTCTTTTTAACATTGGGGAAAATAATCCACTAGAAAGAGAAGAAATACTAACTCATGTGCGTCAAGGTCACAGATTTTGGGCCGTTTTTTCTCTATAGAGCGCACACTCCCTATATATTAATACTCCAAGTTATAAACACATTTAATAAAAAAAATACAGAAAACCATTACGATTGCTTTATGCTACAATATAGGTATTGTAGGCCATCATCACTTAATCATCATCATGATCAGCCACAAGACGTCCACTGCTGAATATAGCCTCCCCCAAAGATTTCCAGACCAACCTGTTGGAAGCGGCCTGCAACCAGCGACATCCTGCGACCTTTATCAGGGCGTCTGTCCACCTTGTAGGATACAATAATAATTTATTATAATGTAATTTGAAGTTATCGGCTACTGTTTCCTGAGCAATTCATATTCATAACAGTTTGATTTTACCCTGCGTCGTGATTGCGAACTAGTTGCGAAGTATTAATTTCTGATCTTGTTTACACTTAATATTCGATGCCGCAATCGACTCGCCACAAACTTAATACAACAAACGAAAGATAAGCGATCTCTATCATCCCTATCACGTGATTAGATTATTAAATATGTTCTATTACTAACCGAATGCCTTGAAGTACGAATTGGGGGTAAACTCATAGTAAAAAACTCACAATAAACAGATAATTCACATTCTTTTTTCATCCGAGCTCGCCAAAGTGACTCCAAAAAACCTGCGACCACCGCCAAAAACTGAGTTTATCAGTTGTCATCGGATTATGCCGGCCTGTATAAATGCTTCTTCACACTCCGAAGAACAAAGACGCAAATCGAGGGGCCAGCGACAAGACACATGGCTGACCAATCCTGTCACAGGGATGGAAGGATGTTCCAACCCCAACCAATTACCCCAACCAAGTCATGTCGCAAACCCCTCGGTAGAACCAGATATACACTAGTTGATCCTGGAACGCAATCCAAACAAGGTGTTCTCACACCTCTGTCACTATTACTACTCAGGTTCTAACACCATGTGTACGGTGGTCGCTATCCGGTATGAATATACTACCACCAGTATATTTACCATATTTACTAACTCACTAAAAGGCAGTCCTTAAGGGTTTTTTGAATAAATATATAAAACAAATACATAGGTAAAGCTTCTGTCGAAGTAATGGTCATAGCACCACTGTTAGCCGTCAAATACAACTGATCGTATAAATTATAAACTATTCATAACTTTTTTCGACTACGGACAACGAACTGCCTCTGGTATAAAAGAAGACAAATGTCACCACCATTCATTTATCCCATTTTTAATAGAAATAACTTACATAGGATTAGGGATACAACGACGCCATTACACATTCAAACATTCATTCAATCATTCCTCTTACAATATCTAATATTTTTTATTACACTCATATTTCTAATACGTGAATAAATCCTTCGCTATTTATTATCTATTATCCCCGAGCTATAAAATAACAACGCGTGGGTGTAGTGCAGTAAACCTATAACCTCCAATATCGTGTGATGAACGTGTGACACCAGCGCTTTAACGGCGGCATTCCGATTCTCGCGTCACTTTTTGTTATTATTTGATTGATTGACGAGACGAGCAATGCGCTCGCCTGATGGTAAGCGCCACGCCTGCCCACAAACAGAAGCATCACCACACAGCACATTGAATTACAAAGAACTGCAGGGCATTAAACTTCGCTCCTCACTCCGAGACATAAGATGTTAAGTCTCATTATGCCCAGTAGATTCACTGGCTTCAATGTCCTTCAAATCGAACACAACAGTGCTTACACACAACAGTGTGTAAGCAACATGCTTACACACCAAAGCAACATGCACCAAGCAACATGCTTGGCGGCAGAAACTGACGCTGCGTTAGTAATATGCACTATGTAAATCTATGAAACACCATAGGTAAGACTTCGAATAGTACCATATCTACATGTCTGTCACATGTGAGTGATAGAGCCACGCTGTAGACACTTTTGTCTACACCATGAATGGGCCGGCTGGACCAATCGTTACCACTGTCTCACAGAAAACCGACATTAATTAGCGGCTTGCTGCTGCGTTTCGTGCGGTAAGTGAGATATCCGGAAGCCCAAATTGCCCTCCCGGCAACGCGCCTATGATTCTTTTAGTATTGTAGACGTACATGGACGATGGAGATCACTTACCATCAGCTGACCCAGTTGCTCGTATGCCAGTCTATGCTAAAAAAATATCTATCGAAGCTATCATGGCAGAATTTACAACACAAGTCCCATTTTTAGCTCTATCCGTCTCTTTACGGTACTATTACGGTACAAACGAGAAACTAGTCTCGCGCGCACGACATATCTCGTCGGCTCATGTCAAGCGGAGAGTTTACGACTCAATCTCGAGAATGTGTTGGCGTTGATAAACGTTGTGCTGCAATAAGCACTGTTTATGATCCACAGTACACGATGCACCGCTGTATCTGTACTCAACACGTTGTTTTATGATTATACATGCAGAGAATTGAAAAATATACATGTTTGTGTACTGATGTGTAAATTAAAGACGAATTAATTAATTATAGTTAACACATTTTTGTTGGGTTTTGGGCTGGTTCCTTTTTGCGTAAGTAGGTCCAATTTCAATAACAGAAATTTAATTTGACATTAGAATTGATTAGGTATACGATTGTTTTTTTTATTTATATCAAGAAAGAAAATGAAATTTATTAAAAGAACATTCTTTTAAAAATAGAACAAAATAAATGCTCCAATATTATTTTATTTTTCTGTGATCACAATTCAAAATTCAAATCAAAATCTTTATTCTTAAATGATTTATGAACACAAAGATTGACAGAAAATAGGTTTGTCACAGGGAGTAAGGCCCACGCACGCTAAAAGCTCCGCATAATAAACGAAATATTGTTATGAAAGCTAACTCCAGGTCGTTATTGGAATAATAATTGAGTTATCGACGCAATCGGACGCGGTTTATTAACAGCTGGAGGTCAAATAATGTGATTCGGCCGTTTTATTAACACCCTCCTAAGTGTATCGGTTGTTAAACGTTAATAAAATCACGTATTAATGGTCTGGAGTGTGGGCTACCAACAGCTTAGGCCCAAAGCCAACCTTTACAAATTAACTTTCGCTCGCAGCTTTGCTCTTTAAATGTTACGTGTTAACGACTTCTTCGTCTTTTAAATTACAGCCAATATTTAGATACATTATAATTATCCAACGAGAATGCACTAGTTGGATAAAATGATCTTATCTCCTAATCCATGTAAACATCCAAACTTTCACTCTTATATGATTAGTCGGATTTCTTTGAATGACACTGTACTAACTAGATATTGTAAATTACTTGCTTTTAGATAATAACATGTCATTTTTTTTTACTAGCCCTGTATTATGCGTGTCCCACTGCTGGGCACGGGCCTCCTCTACTGAATGAGAAGGGTTAGGCCTTAGTCCACCACGCTGGCCTAATGCGGGTTGGCATAACATGTCATGTGCAATAAATTTAAAAAATATATTGGCACTAGCATTATAGTAAACAAATTCCATCGCCAATACCAATGTATTATGCTCAATTAATCAAAATATATTTGTACGAAATGTCGATATAGTTTCATTAATTTTCCATCGCTGTTGCAAATAAACTAAAATTGATTGCGATTGGAACTAAATTTAACAGCGCATTCGAAAATTGACAGACAGTACAGTCAATGCTCGATTTAAGTTCTAAAATACTTTCAACTATGGCTAGGTACCATCGTTAAATTAGTTTTTACAAATGGCTCCATCGTATGGTCTTAAGGAAAATAATCAAACGGCTTTCGGTGAAATGGACTTTATTTTTAAATTACACAAAAAACAAATTATTGTCGACTCATGTAATAAATAATAATCATAACGGAAAAATCAAATGAATGAACGATGACGGCGAAGACACGGCGCTCTCGCAGAACCTTCACACGCAGAAGTCTAAAATGTTTTTAAACAATTGGCTATCAGTGCTACAGAGTTACAGATTAAAGGTTTTTTTTTATCCTGGCTCGGCAATGTGACTACGCTACACCTGATGGTAAGTGTAGAGCAATCCAAGAATAGTGTCGACCAACGACAAACAATGTGTCCATCGCAGGTCGGCAAAATCATGCCGGCTTGGGAAGGGGAAAGAGATGGGTAAAGGGTTAGGATCAGGGGGCAATCCCCCTGGGGAGAACCGGATATACACTGGCTGACCCTGGAACGCGACCCACGCAAGGTGGGCCACTATGGCAGGTTTTAGCACCAGTGTTCGGTGGTCGCTATCCGGTCGGATACAAGTATCCTCCCACCAGCAACTAGCCACTTGCACGTCCAAGGATACTTTTCTAGCCAAAAAAAAAGGTGGGTTGTACGTCCAAGGATACTTTTGTAGCCATAGCGACATATTTTATATAACCGTCGTTATTAACAAATTGCAGGTAGTTAATGCGTGTTTCATTTGTTTATTAGATAGCTGACAAATTAGTTTACAACAACAATCACGAGACGGTAGTGTAAGAAGCCTCGAAGAATAGTTTCTTAGGTCGGACGTACAAGTGGCTAGAAACAGAAACAGCACTAGATCATTCTATTCTTATCTATCTATTTTACAAATAGAAACAGCACTATCGGCAATGTAAGCAAAAGTAGCAGCTTATTGGTGCATTTCGCACAGTGAGTCCGAGGCCTCAATCCCTTTCCTCAATCATTCCTTTCCCTTTAGGTCGGTAACGCGTTCATGATCCTTGAAGTATTATGGATGTTCATGGGCGGTAGAGATAGGCTTACCATGAGGTGAACCACTGGCTCGTTTGCCCGCATACGCTAAAAAAAACGGGGACATGTTTCTTATTAAAACCCAGCATCTGTACTGATACAGTCAGCCGGTTTCCCATTGTTTATCGTTGGTCGACACTATTCTAGGACTGCGCTACACTTGCTACCAGGTATAGCGTAGTCACTTTGCCGAGCCAGGATAAAAAAAAAGTGGCTGAAGTTTGCATAGATTGGTTATAATCAAATTGCCACTACGTTGACTTACTGACAATTATTGCGCCCCCACCTGGAAGGCGGAACAGTCATTTTAATGTTTTTCAATACCAACGTCAATCTACAATGGATATAAAATGCAGTGGAGCTGACTTATGTTCTACTTCATCGATATGCTGGTCATAAAATATAAATTATAAGATTACCTATACAGGGTTATTTTTAAAACACCAGCAACCTCGCAGGGGTAGATTCCTAAAGTTATAAGCTACTACTTTTGTTCTACGACTTTTGATAGTTTGTTAGATTTTATTTTCATACAAAAATAAGTATTCATTTAATTTCCGTCTTGATTGTTACAACGCGCATCGCAGATTACGTAAACAAATACGCGAAGCGTGGGGAACCGGACTAGCTCCTTTGAAGGTCAACGCGCCGCTCAGCTGAGCGGCGCCTTTGAGTCGCGCGCGTACGCCGCGCCGCGCCGCATACTACGAAGAAAAATACGACACAACAAAAACTTGTAAAATCATTTTTTTTAAATATATTGAGTTATATCCAAACTCGTAGAACAAAAGTTGTTCCGTATAGGGACAGCTATCTACCCCTGCGAGGTTGCTGGTGTTTTAAAAATAACCCTGTATATTTTGTCAAATTATTCAACGATAAACATACATAAGTACACAGGTAGCGACCGGGTCGTTACAACTATTTAAGGTCGGCATCGCGCCTATAATTCTTCTAGTATAGTGGGTGTACATGGGTGGTGGATATAACTTGCCATCAGTGTACCCACTTGCTCGTTTTCCGGTTTATGCTATAAAAAACAATATACTAGGACTATGTCAACTATACTCAAAGTAAATACAATTAATACATTACAATGCTAATTAATACATTACAAACATTAGGTACATATGTTTAGGATTAGAAATTCACGTAAAAGATAATCATGTCTATTTTGAAAGTATGAAATACACGACCAATTCTATATAATAACTACTATGTGAATAAATTAAACATTGCCGACTTTCCGAATGATACTAGTTTTCGTTCCCTAAAGACAAATTACAAAATAAGTACCTAAGCAATTTCAGAAAATATCGAGATAAAACTACTCTATGACATTCTGTAACCAATTTTCGCCTCACCGGCCATCTGTTACGCTGTTCTTTTTTCTCATTTCCTCCGTCTACCCACTCAATGCGAAAACAATAAGACTCCATAAACAACTATCTATATATAATACCTTTTATTTTCTTCCAACAGACTTTGAATTAATAAGTTTGTTTTTCAAAGTTGAAACTGGAGATGGGTGGCTTACGTCATTCATAAATTTGAACTGAATCTTTAAGATTCCGGTAATACGTGAATAACTTAATTAAGATATTATTCAACCTACGCAATAACTTACACAAGATAATAAATCAATCTTAATTACCATTTATGTACATCTTTTAAAGGAGTGTTTCAATTGTTTTTCAGACGTATGTTTGACTATATTTAAAAAAGAAATAGTGAATCATTTATCGCTTAGAAGCAATTATTCATCAATTCCCTAAAAAATAACGTTTTTACCCTAGTGTGTATACAATACATAATATAACGAAGTACCTCTTCGCGTAACAGCTGATATAATATCATGTTATCACTTTGTGACATATCAGGATCATAAAGCAAATGTTCGTCCTTGGGCTAAAAATAAAAGTAACAGGACGCGTCTTCAAACTTTTTCTTGTCGCGAAACCCGAGACAAAATATGACAAAGGTGTGAAACTAGATCGATACGAAGTACGGTCTTTCAAAGGGCTCGAAAACCATCCATAAATAAGGGACCCTCGTCAAATATACGACAGTTTTAGTTGTCATTGTTGGATTTACATATATTGTATGAGATACCTGTAGAAAGAGAAAATTTGTAATCATGAACTATGATTCTTCATTCAGGTACATGTAAAATAAATGTCTGGACTTCTACAACTCACGAGTTTGTCTCGGTAGGTACTATTTGGTTTGCCACGAAATACAGACATAATAAAGTAAAAAAAAAATATTGACATATAAAAATTGTATTAAACGATCCAATACACAGAATAAATCTTGAGGGTTAATATAACGCGGGCTGCTATAGATTAGTCGTACACAAATGTTGCCTGCTTGTCTATGCCTTATAAATACCACTGTGGGCCAAAGGCTTAGCTTTCTTTGAAGAGATTGAGACCAATATTCCCCCGAGCTGGTCTAATACGAGGTAGTGGATGGCCATATTAAAAAATAAAATAGCGTTTATTTAATTATT
Source organism: Amorpha juglandis (assembly GCA_949126905.1). NCBI lineage: Eukaryota > Metazoa > Arthropoda > Insecta > Lepidoptera > Sphingidae > Amorpha > Amorpha juglandis. The sequence goes on along the minus strand of OX421386.1, from coordinate 5,057,747 downwards.
TCTTACGTTTACGCCAATTTTACAAATTTAAATAAAACTACTTTTGTTGCGGTTTTTTATTTTAATTTTGGTCTCGACCTTTCTATAGCTTTTCAGCTTTCATGGTCACGGGGTGGACTGAGATGTATTTTCGCATATTAATACGTGAGTAGTTAGAGACTATCCCGCCCACACACCCGCCACTGTAACTCCTGTGCACCAGGATCAACAGTGGCACGCATTTTTGTCGACACCGAGCAGTGAAGCTCGGCGAGTCTCTGGGAATGCTTAAATGTCTTTGTCCCGCAACTAAATTAATCAGATAGGTTAGGAAGGAGTTGGAAAAATGTATACGTCAGTAGTTAGCACGGAATAGTTAAGCTATTCCTATAAAAATCCTCTTCTTGCTGCATATTGTATTGACAGCATGAAGCATCCGTGGCGCAGCGGGCGAGTAGCCGGCTGTGAAGCGAAAGGCTGCGGGTTCGATCCCCGCACCGAGGTAAACATTTGTGTGATCCACAAATATTTGTCTCGGAGTCTGGGTGTTGTGAGACCGAAAGTCTCTCGAACTATCAGAAACTATCTGATATCCACGACACAAGACTCGTATCTTAATGTGGAATCAAGACTATGATGTGTGTGATTGTTGGGTGTATTTATTTATTTATTATTTACACTCACAATATCGACCCCGATTCTCTTGACTTACTGTTTTCTACCGATTATCCGCCTCATGAATCTCGTTATCTGTAATATAAAACATGTCGGAGAATTGCCGGCAAATACAGTTGCAAGAAGCGAAATAAAAGGAAAACAACGCCCTGCTTTCTTAGTATACAAGGCAAGGCTTGTGTAGATTAACTCTCAAGGTTTTATTGGCACAAATATTGCATCTTGAAAAGATATTGTATTTGAAACGAGTTGAGCGCAATGCAGTACTTTGTGATACAAATTTCTTGTCATTTAAAAAAACTGCCTCGGTGGTGCAGTTGTATTGCGTACGCGATACGACTGCTGTGCTGAGGTCTTGGGTTCAATCCCCGGGTCAGGTTTTTCCAACGAAATGCTCAGTATCAGCCTGGAGTATGGAATTGTGCCCGGTATGGCGATAGGCTCGCCCCCCTGTTACATCATAGGACGGAAATACGCTCGGCGAAATGTGGATGTACTGGTTACACGTCTGCCTACCCCTTCGGGGATTACAGTCGTAAGCACGTATATCAAAAAACGATTAAGTCCGAGTCGGACCAACATCCCATTTAAGTTTTTGGCTTTGTTTTTTACATCGAATGATTAGTTACCAACCTAGTGCCAAATGTTTCAAGCCGCCCGAAGGCTTAGCTTAACGACTGCTGTCACCTGATAACAGCGAGGACTGACTATACCCTCTAACGTACGAAGACGCTCAGTTAAAATACTACTATGAGGTCATCCATCCATAGACTGGCCGTTTACCGATAAGTGAGTACAACTGGCCATGAGCGCACTAACTTATTTTATAATAGAGGACGTAAACGAGCAAGTGGGTCACCTAACGTTAAGTGGTCATCATGAAGGCCCAGATACTAGAAAAATAATGGATGTGTTTCTGGCCTTAACTGAACGCATAGGGATTATTAGATTATGGAATTAGACGCAACAGTAAACTTGCAAGCAACCACTTTACACCGGTATCTACAAAACAGTGGTACTAGCCTAGTCGAGCAGGGTCATTAATATTGCAGATTGCATCTAAAGCGTGGCTCTACCAATTATGAAGTCTGTTATTGCGGGGAAATGCATTGAATGCGGGCGTTAGGCTTGATAACAGAACATTTAATAATTCATTACTGTTATGCAGTCCATATCTTTTTGAGTGATAGAGCCACGCTGTTAGACAGTTTTGTCTACAGCATGAATGGGCTGGCTGAACCGGGTCGTTACCACTGTCTCACAAAAAACCGAAGTAAAGTAGCGGCTTGCGTTTCGTACGGTGAGTGAGATATCCGGAAGCCCAAATACCCTCCCCTTTCCAATCCCTAATTATCCCTTTCCTTTAAGGTAGCTTAGGTAGGTGGTTCCATAGCGCTCCCACTGCCTTACTTGCTGTTGCGCACGGTCAAAGAGCTTTACGGAGGCGCAAATCCCCCTCCCCTTTCCAATCTGCATTACTTAAAGTGGCTATGAGTGCTTATGGGCGGTAATCACTTAGCATCAAGTGACCCACTTGCTTGACGCTTAATTTGATTGACAGCAACAAGTATGTAGATTGTAATAGCCGACTATAAGTTGGCGAGATGAACAGCATTGTTGTTAATCGCTCATTGGTCGATTTTCAGTTTGACACATTATTTAAATTTAGAATCAGTTCCACTTACCACCACCAACTTATGACTGGTAGTACTCTAGCAGACAGGTAAGGTTTTGTAAGCAGCAATTGATAGCAGATTCACTCATCATAATACTCGAATCATCAAGCTGTATGGTTTTTGTTGATCAATCCGATGTAGTCTATTCAGACGGTTCAAATCACATGCGATTTAGCAGTTGACAAAAAATCGAACCATGTGAACCCGCTTTAATATTATGGACTTTCTGTAAAATAGTGCTAGGAGCGGGAAAAATGTAGTTTACATTCATTGACGAGGGAGATACATGTAGATCTAAAAGAAGCACATACTAGAAAAAAAAGAGTAGCACTATCCAAAATTAGTAATAAGCTAGACATTTCTTATTTTTATCATACAAAAGCTACCAAAAGTATCAACATTTTCGACAGCTATTGTAATAAGTAGTTACAGTTTTATGAAAAATAAAATTGCAAATAAAAAACACGCGGTTAGAGAATAAATTGTTTTTAATTGGGCATTTTAAAACTTTATTTAGTCGATACATCCGTTTCGTGACTATATCGATAATACGTACAACCTGTTAATTAAAGAAGGGCCATCGAAGTGTCAACTTGTTTTATTGTTTTCTCACTTATACATTTGCAACAGGTGGTAAGATAATTTATTGTTTAAACAATATAATGATAAATGCCTAAGATACTTATCCGTTAAAATAAAACAAATGAGTAATATGAGTCCGTTTTCACTAACCTTCCATTACCTTTAGGGAATTTCTAACGGCCAAGACAATATTATCTTTGCGGTGCGAAGGAACATCGTTGCCTTTTTAAGTCGGTTAAAAATGTGTGTTCGGCGTTAGAGGGCCGCTAAAGTTAACTAAAGGTCAATGATAAGTCATTATTCTTCACTTAAAATAATAATAAATGGAAATGTAACTGTACTATCCTAAGGTGCTTCCAGAAACTAGAAATATCCTTCATGTACACAACTTTCTTTAAGCTGACATGATAGCACAATTTTAAACCTTATAACCTATTTCTTAACAGTGAAATATCACAGTCCTATATTACATAACAAATCAACACACTGGAATTCAGTCCTTATACAAATACTTTAAACAGTGATAAATGCAGCCAAATCAAAATATATACGATTGAAACTTACAAAAATATTACTATCAGAACTTAATAGATGAAATGATACATTATACTCGTAATATGTCATTTCAATACACTTGTTAATGTCCCTAATAGCCGTACTCTCTTTGTTCCCACAAATATTAATAAATACGTGGAACGGCCACGGATCAAGGGTTATGATGCTTCAGAATCTTCATCGTCTTGTTCCTGTCCTTTAGATTTAGCCTTCTTAACAGCAGCGCTTACCGCTCTCTTTAGAGATCGATAAACCGCATAAAGTTCCATCTCCGCAGCTTCGTCACGCTGTCGTCTTCTCCGAGATCGAGAGTACTGGCGTCGCGCTGCAATGGATACTCTGCGAAGTTCCGCTAACTCTGCGGTCCACCAAAGTGGCTGCTCTCGAAAGAGACGTACGTCGTCCTGGTCATTATTTCTATTAGTCTTGACATCAGATTCTTTACCTTTATAAAACCATACTTGGGAATTCCTATTCGCTGCATCTTTGTCGATACGCTTCATCGCATAGTCCTTAAACTGGTCCATCTCGTACCAAACATCGTAAATAGGCTCAGGACCTGGTGGCAATACACGGGACTCTTTCTTTGTCTTTACACCTTTGTGAGTGTCTGTATCTGCGTGGGTGTTATTATGAGAGGAGAGGTTAACACACATACGCTGAACTTCCCAATCATCCAGAAGTTTTTTCTCGGTATCATTTAGATATTCATTTATTGTGCTCTCCAAATATTTCTTGAGAGAATTAGTCAATTCATCGGCATCGACTTGTTTAATACCCGATGCATCTGAAGTACGTAGTGATAAGCTTTTGGGTTCCTTCGTGTTCTTTTTCTCCATCTGAAGTCGGGTTTCTAACGTAAGGTCAGTCTGTTTCAGCAATCCCTCCACCGCACTTACAATGTCGGACGCTGCATTTTCAAGGGTTAATTGGTCTTTGTCTCCCATAACGATGGCTACCTTCTTTATGATCGCCACACCGTCGAGCATATACTTTTGAAGAGTTGCAGATGACTGATCATCCATTTTTCCTAGACCTAGTTTTTTGGTCTGAAGAGCCTGAACCATCAGTTCCAACTCTTGCTCCGCATTTAATAGTCGGTCCCCTTGTTTAGCAAGAGTCCGATTCTTGTTAGTTATTTTGTCATGTTGCTTAGCTGTAGGATTTTTCACTACAGCAACCTCACAACTACTATCTGAAATCGACTCTGAGCTCGAACTATTATCAGTCATACTTTTCAATCCGTAGCTGCGACTCACTATTTCTTTCTTCTCCGCCAACTCACGACGCAATAATAAAAGTTGTGACCGTGTTTCTATTGCTCTAATCTCCTTGGTCATTGCTATCACGAGTAAACCTTTAATTGCGAGCAATGCATCCTGTAGAAGACATCGGTCTTGAGGGTGTACTATAATCGAAGAGACCTTGTCTACAATCACCAAGCCTTCGATCATATGCTTCTGGAGGGAAACAGCAGATTGGTCCTCGATATTACTCATTTGATGTCGGTTGGCCTCAAGATCTAAGACTAATTTTTCTAGTTCTGATTCAACTAGTTTAGTGTTAGGTGCAATGTGGTCTTCATTGTTTTCCGTCACTTTCCGAATTTTTTTCTTATGAGACACACCGTGCCTGAAGCGATCATTGCCCCCCCCAGAATACGAGGGGCAGGACGAACCCGACGGTCCGCCGAGGGATTCTCCGGCTAGTAAATAGCCGGTACCCTCCTGGGGTAATGTCTTTTTTAGATTCGCTTCCATGTTAGACTTTTCCTTTTTTAAAGGGTACGGTCCCTTTTCTCCCCATCCGCAGCGCTTGAAACTGGAACCCCTCCAGCCATTCGTCCCGTAGGCACGCTAGACCTTGGGATTGGGGTAACTTTTACAATGTCTTCTCGATCCTACACACAGGACTTCATTCCCCAGACTGTGAGATATCTGGTGGTGATAAAAGACGGTGTTCATGCCAATTGCCACAGATGGATAATCTCACCACTCAATCATTATCAGGTTATTAGCCACTGGCAAACAAATTGTTGACCAGTGTTGCCCAGGGTGCACCACGTGGAGGTTACCTGACATAGCACCCCGCCCCTTTCTAACAGCCCCTTAGGGCAGGGGATATTATGGTTGGACCAGGCGTAAACATTTTTCTACGAATGCAATAATTGCATAAATTAAATGAATCAACACCTTCTGCACCCCAAGGTTACAAAATATTTGGTTGCAATACGCGCAGCATGTCACCTAGATTCACTGTGGGCTGGACACAGTAAACCTTAACCCCAGACCAAAAGGACTTACTCTTAAGAAAATTTATTAGTTTCCGAAGTGTTAGGTTTCACTCATCACTCTTTTGTACCATTCAGACATAGGAAACTTTGTATGAAGTGCGTTTATTTTTTGGTTTTTATTTGTATGGTGTATATTAATATGCACTACTGCCAACCGCATGGCAGATACAGTCGTCATTGGCCAGTTTCCAATTTTAAGTTTAATAACATTACTACTTTCAAATCATAAAACGTTTTAAAAGTAAAGGATACATTACAGGGAAATCTTTAATAAGGGGTATCGGCTTCTCTTTTGGAAATGTTTTACCCTTCGCCACTGCAGAGTGCTACAGAACTTTGATATCAGATAATCAACGTTTATGTTTTGTATTATGTATTGTACTTGGCACATGCTGTGGTTACTAGTTCTAGAGTTGCAATCACATCACTTATTATAGACACATATACCTTAACAATGTAATTTACCATTATAAACTCAGTCTGTAACACTCAAATAAACATAAAATATCGATACACCGAGACACTTTTTTCTTCGATTTGTTGATATTAATTTCTGGCGATATATTTTATTTCAAAGTATCGATGTATAGATATTTTTATCAAGTACGAAGCTTAGTTCAATAGCCTCCGTGGGGCAGCTAATGGTCAGCTGTGAAACGAGAGAACACGGGTTATATTGTTCATGGACAAATTGAGTTTTGTTTTACATTAAACTGTGTAATATATAAAATACATATTATTCGAAGCAATAAATAAAACAAACTAATTCATTATTGGATAAATTTATTTATATCAAATTAAATCCTAGGTCAAAGTTATAATCTAGTTTATATGGAACAATCCATAAGACAATAATTTTAAACTTACCACTACTCCCTATATACGAACAAATCGTTTTTTTCTACTTGTTATATGTATGATAAAGGAATTTACAAACAACCTTTTAAAAGCTAATTTAGTATTCGCGACTCTGAATTTATATTTTGCGCCTCAAACCAAGCATAACGTGATATCTTACAAAATGTAATTTAATTATTGAAGAATCTTTAATTCTTGTCCTGTCAAAGTACGGAAGTTTTCTGGAATGTTAACAATGTCACATACATGCAGATATTCAACTTTAAACTGTATTTGTCATGGTTTGTAGATATAAAAAATATTGATTCTTTATTACACTAAGAAATGTTTTTGATGGTTGACTTAAATTTGAAATATTGAATATAAGATAATACTATTCCAGAATAATGAGAGTACATATTATTGTAATTTAAATTTAAATGTGATGAATTTTGATAAACAAAAAACTGTAAATGGTGATATGACTGATATCTTATAGTTAAAAACACGGTAGCAAAATACTTGATACATATCCAGTACAAACTTGTATTGCGATCATCTAACTCATGTAGAAGAATCGCATCAATCAAATCAATCAATAAATTACAAAATAATAAAGCAAATTTTATAGAATGCCCCTAAACATGTTAGGCACATAAAAAGAAATATGGATATACACTTTCCAAAAAAAAAACACCGCCAATAAACATACATATACAGTATACACATCATTAAAACTACAAAGTTAACGTTTGGTCACTTCGCTTGCCACCTGAACATACCTGGCAGTTACCACTTCAGCCGATAACGTTTGGCCAGCCCGTCACTAAAAGTCATTGGATGAGACAGCACTAGTCGCTGTCATCATTCACCACAAGATTGTCACTCATGAGTTATCAGGAAGATAAATAAATCTAATAGACGCCGTCTTATTTTGTGTGTCGAATTTTGTGTGCTCTGTTATAGTCTGCACTCGACGATACCGTAATAAGAAGAGACACGAAAACAAATAAATTGTAGCCACTGAACGGTCACCTGTGGGTCGACCGCCTATCTCTCTAGCTTTGAGCATTGTTATAGTTTATGACGTCACACGGCCATTTCGTACCGCCGATGGAGCTGTATTGCATTCATAGTTATAGCAATCATCCAAAGCAATGACCGAATGATTTATCCATACATTTGACAGTAAACAGACAGTAATTTTTAAGTAATTAAGACAATGTATTGTCATCGCTATCGCGCATTGCTATCGCTTTGAATAGGCGGTCGGGGGGCTGGAAGTATTAACGGCGCGGCGCGGCGCTCATGATGCTCATGAAGTGGTGTTCCCCACTCACCAGTGTCGCTGAAGAATCATTTTGTTGGGTGGTCGGCGTGCGTTGTTGTCGCGGTGGCGGTCGCGGTCGCGGTCGCGCTAGTGCCTCGCGTCGCGCCGGTGGTCGCGGTCGCGGTCGCGGTCGGCGGGCGGCGGGTCGCGGTCGCGCCGCTCGCGGTAGCGCTCGTCGTAGTAGGGCGCGGCCGCGGTGCGACTCTTCGCGTTGGACGCGTCACCGGCGCCGCTCTCCGCCGCCGGCTCTACGGGCGACTTGCGTGGCCTGATGACAGATAAAACATAACTAGCCATCAATATCTCTCAGATATCAATTGAGGCTATCAGCGCAGAAGTGGTGTAACCCACAATTTTTTTTGGATGCGATTTTGGTGTAAAATCCATTATTTTTCATAATAAAAATAATGTATTATATACGAATATTATTATATATTATTATGTAACGAATAATGTATACGGTTTCGGTGTAAAATACATTACTTTTCATAATAAAAATAATGTATTTCACACCAAAACCGTGTCTGGCAGGAATTGTGGGTTACACCACTTTTGCGCTGATAGCCTCAATTATAAAATTACTTGGCCATTTTTGTCAATTCTAGCCTTAAAACTATAATTTTTCACCGCAGGCCCCTCCACATATCTATTTTAAAGTCAATAGGCCTTAAAATTAAACCAAATACAATTTATGTGTGGTGTGGTCAAATTTAAACAACATATAATACGTGTACGATATAAGTATTTCACCCTACGTACTACGAAATCCGATTGTCACTAGGACAGAAATAAAGCATTTTCCTTTTTATCGAATGAGTAACATGTCGATATTCAACTTTGCAACTTTGGACAACACTAAATGATAACAGTACGTTCCAACGTACGGCAATGTACGTTGGAGTTAAAACAGTGCAATTTATATCATCGTTGTTGGTTTGATTTAAATATTGAAAAACTGTCTTAAAATTATAACCTGTTAGAAAAACTACGCGAGCCCTCACAAAGCTCAGCTTTTTGCTAGTAGTATCAGTATTGTCTTATCTTTATAGTTTTGCCAACGTGGTTCTGTTATTGATGTACAAAATGTTGATGATTCTATATACAGGGTTAATTTTAAAACACCAGCAACCTCGCAGGACCAGATAGCTGACCCCATACGGAACAACTTTTGTTCTACGAGTTTGGATATAACTCAATATATTTAAAAAAAATGATTTTACAAGTTTTTGTTGTGTCGTGTTTTTCTTCGTAGACTGCGGCGCGGCGCGGCGTGCGCGCGCGACTCAAAGGCGCCGCTCAACTGCTCTGGCGTTGACCTTCAAAGACGCTAGCCCGGTTCCCCACGCTTCGCGTGTTTGCTTACGTAATCTGCGATGCGCGTAGGTAACATTCAAGACGGAAATTAAATGAATACTTATTTTTGTATGAAAATAAAATCTAACAAATTATCAAAAGTCGTAGAACAAAAGTAGTAGCTTATAACCTTAGGTATCTACCCCTGCGAGGTTGCTGGTGTTTTAAAAATAACCCTGTATACATAAGATAACAGACAAGCAAACAACTATCTATCTATGCATGTCGTCACTCACCTCTCCTCACGACTGTGTCCCCTGTTATAATGATCGGCGCGTTCACGTTCCCTGGAACGAGACCTGTCACGCTCGCGCTCGCGGTAGTCCCTGTAATACCTGGAACAAACCACAAAACATTATTAAATGCTAATAAAATAAAAAACATCTTACATTACCACCAACTTAAGACCGGCATAATTCTGCCGATCGTTGAGGGCGTCAAGACATGCGATGTCTTGACGGACAGAATTATGTTTGGACTGTACTGTACTTAACATCAGGTCCAGTGTAACTGTGCCGTGCCAGGTATATAAATAAATAATGAATTTTACCATGCTAAATGACAGTTCAAAAAGTGCCCATACTTTATAATTTTATTTGAGTGCTAATGACACGTCAGCTGTCGTCTCATAGCTGCTAACATGCAGTCATTGTGTCTATACAAGTATATTATTATAACGTAAATATAGCACCGCGCGCACAAATGAGTTGAACTTGATAAGCTAACCGAAATAGAGCATTTCGATTAGCCATACCAAAGACGCGGTAACAGAGTGATCTACGTACGTACGTATGTACAAAGACCGTTATTTTAAATAAGATTCTTTTCTTCAGTCACTGGTTCCGATCGATTGGCGAGCCAAACAATCTAATGCTGGAACTTGATTGAACAGCCATGAGCTGAACGGTATTTAATAAAACCTGCCACTTATGGGATACATCTACTTAAACGATAATTTAATATTTAATAGAGGGGTCGACGAAACAGGATAAACGTGGTTTCGTACAAATTGGTATTAAGTTAACACATATCATCAGGTTGGTCGTCAAAAAGGTAAGGTCCGACATTTAGGCTGAACGCATGCTGAGGCGAAGGCGACGCTGCAGTGCAGGGCTCAGTAACACTCAAAAAGATATGTATCTCTTTTGCTCTGGCGTCTCTGTCGTCCAAGTATTGTGGTGATAGCAGATTTCTGCTCTACGCGTGCATGTTTTATGTAATTTTGAAAGCTACGGCGACGCAAATGCTTTCATATGTGTCATGCCTTGTCTTTCTATGCTGTGCTTTGTCGCCTACACGTCAGCATACGTTCATCCTTACGAGAGACACTTACGCGTCACGGTCGCGCTCACGATCGCGTTCCCTCGACCTTTCTCTATACCTGCAACCAATTGCCCAGTTTTAACTAGTAAAATTGTACTTGCCACCAACCCGAACAACTTAGTAGGGGAAGCATATAGTATATAGGGTTGCCAGACGTCCGGAATATGCAGGATTGTCTCAGAATGGGCCTACTACCTTGTCATGTGTTCAGTTATTTAATTTTATTGTCCCGAAATTCGCGATTACTAGGTTTTATGACAAGGACATGCATACTCAAACTAGGCACAGACTACCCGTGAACGAGCGAGAGTAGCTAAAATTTTATTTAAAAGTTTTATGATTCTTATACGTTAGATAGGAAAACTACTACGATAGCTAAACGTAACGACTATTTTTAAATATTCTTCCGTTGGTTCAAGGGTAGTAAAAGTATTTTCAATTGAACTGAGTCGAATTTTCGATATTTCTTGATCGCGTGTGTTGATTATTTGAACCTATTGCCAGTACAAATAGACAATGAAAAAACATTTTTTTGCCAATAAATAGCGTTTTGTTTTTTGTTCCGGAATTCGTGCACGCCAATCTGACAACCCTAGGTGTATATATCGACAGCGATATCGAGCAGTAGGAGGTGTTGCATTGTGATTGTATCGTGTTTACCTGTCTCTGTCTTCCCTGTCGCGCGACCTGTCGCGGTACCGGCTGGCGGAGCGGTCGCGGCGTCGCGGCGCGCGGTGGTGCGCTCGCGCCTCGCGGTCGCGCGACCGAGACCGCCGCGACCGCTCGCCGCTGCTGTACGACTTCGTCTCCACGCCGTGCAACGTGTCTTGCAGTGATGAGATTAAGATCTTGCACCGGTCGTCGTGCGCCACCTGATGTACCACATCATTACCATAATAACAGGGAATATTTACATGTGTGTTGAAGTTCATTGTTGATAATGTGGGAGCCGGCAGGGTGCCAAACAGTGGCGTTACTAGCACAGGATACTAGGGCGGGTTTAATTCGGGTTTTACCCCAAGAATGAAACTTTAAAATTATATTTTTAACCAATTTCACAAAAGGAGATTCCTAATTTTTGAGTATTTATTTCGGGTTACTTCAGGTCGGGTGTCACCCCAAAATCGGTGACAGCCGAGGCGGACCGCCTTTCCCTAGTTAAGGTACATACCTAATCAGACATAGATCTGTGTGCTATACCATTTTTTTTTTTTTTTTGGATAACAAACAGCAGTACATTATACATTACACTAATTATACACACATTGAAAGAAATAATTAAATATGCTCTGGTACCTTGCTCTGTTTGATGAGCGATATGGCGGTGACGAGCGTCTCGATCGCGGATGCGTACTCGCCGGCGGCGGCGTCGCTGACGGCGCGCGCGATGGCGCTGCTGGACACGGTGCGGTTGCGGCTCATCACCTCCTCGAACTCCGCCTCGCTGATGGCGGGGTGAGGCGCGAGCGGCGCGTGCGGCGCGTGAGGCGCGTGCGCTCCGTGCGGCGCGTGCGGCGCGTGAGACGCGTGAGACGCGTGCGGCACGTGCGGCGGACCAGACCCGATGGGCGCGCCGTGATGGGGCGCGCGACCCGCTTCCGCACCCACGGGGTACGTCTGTCGAATACAAACATTTATTGCTCTGGTGTACTGATAATCACTTGGCAATAACAAAACACACAATATGTTCAAGCATCGGACTAGCTTAATAAATATGCCAGTAAACACATTCTAATGACCTTTTATATACACAAAACGAGCGAAGAACACGCCATGTATGAATAACTTTTACGTGGTTCTCCTCTCTTAATATCTATATCATAGTCTATGAGATAGTGTCCACATCGCACAAACTATCTAGCAATGGCCAGAGGGCCAAGGGGCCAGAAGTGGCTGAAAACCAGCACTGGCTGAGTTTTATACCTCAGACAGCAGTTAGCTGAGCCATTTCCTTTTGCCTTTTTTTATTTCTAAATATTATTATCTATTTTTAATTTTATAATATTCTTAATTTTGGCAATAAACGTTTTTATTATTCTTACGCGTGGGCGAACCGGATTCGGTTATTATTATAATGTGTTGCACAGTACCTGCGGCGGGCGTCCATACGGTTGCCTGGCTCCCGGCGGCGGTCCCTGCGCGGGGGGCGGGGCTCCGTGCGGCGGGTGACCGTACGGCGCTCCCGGACCTGACATACATTAACAACTGCTTTACAAACCATACTTATTACCTTCAAATTATATATCGTAATTTCTTATTTTTCCACACTGCACTAATATGTAAAAATAAATCAGTTTCATGGCTAAACTGGTGAACTGAATTTGATTGAGCTGAAATTTGGTTTAATGCAGTGTTTCCCAACGTGGTGCCCCACAGCGGGACAATTTGATAGTTAAGGGAGGGCAATATAAAAATGGACTCGACACGACTTTAACCTTTTCGCTTTGGGCCATTTAAATGCAATGCTAGATATCGGTGACAAAGTTAACAAAAAAGAAATTTAGGTGGGGCATGGCCTAAAAAAGGTTGGGAAACACTGGTTTAATGTAAATTTGCTGGTGGGAGGATACTTGTATCCGACCGGATAGCGACCACCGTACACTAGTGCTAAAACCTGCCATAGTGGCCCACCTTGTGTGGGCCTTGTGTCGCGTTCCAGGGTCAGCCAGTGTATATCCGGTTCTCCCCAGGGGGCTTGCCCCCTGATCCTAACCCTTTTCCCATCCCTTTTCCTTCCCCTCCCCCTTGGCCCTTTGGCAGGCCGGCATGATCTTGCCGACCTACGATGGACACATTGTTTATCGTTGGTCGACACTATTCTTGGATTGCGCTACACTTACCATCAGGTGTAGCGTAGTCACTTTGCCGAGCCAGGATAAAAAAAAAAAAAAAAAAATTAAAGCCTTGAACAAGCATTTTTATCCAAGAAAATGAGGTTGACATAAGTGACAAGTAGAACTAGAAAGTTACCTGGCGGTCCGGGTTGCGGCGGCGGTTGTAAGGCGGGTGCCGGTTGCCCGGGCGGTTGCTGGCTGAAGAACGCCGGGTTCACGTGAGGCGCGGGCGCACCACCTCCCACTCCTGAGGAAAAACAAACAGTTTGTTTATTTTCTTTTTATATGTCATTGTTTGTTATAAGTTTTTGTATGTGTGCCAGCAATAAATGTTTCTTTTTTTCTTTACACAACACAAACGACTTTACTTGTGTAACATAAATAAAGTTTGTTATTGTTTAATACAAAATAATTACAGAAAACTATATTTTTACACAGAAGTTTTCATTACATACATAACAACACAGTAATTTATCAAAGTCACATATTAAGAGTTGATATTTTTAGGGTTGTATGTATCTATGTTCTCATTTTTTGCACAAAAACAGGCCAATCACGGACACAATAATCTATGCAAAACAAAGGGTTCACTAAGTTGTGTTCTTGAATACGGGTGTTAGTTTATAGATGCAAAATATACCTGGATGTTGCGGCATCGGTGCAGGCCCTCTAGGTGGTCCCTGTTGGTGAGGAGGCATTTGATGGTGCGGTGGCATTCCCTGACCAGGAGGCTGTAATAAATAACAATAGTTAGTGTGGATTTCTTACAATTTTACTTATTACTTAGTCCTATTTGGATCCATTATGTGGTATAAGATTTGATCTAATGGTGTTGGAATATGTCTGAACATCTGTGAAAAATTTCTTAAGTAGTAGAGAAGATGTGTGTGATGTGATGTCAGAAGGGGCTACAATACAATACAATATTCTTTATTGTATAACCAATAATAATCAGTTAAAATAATTTAGCATACGACTACTTAAATGTTTGGGCATGACTAGAACCAGACTATAGCCAAGTTAAGAAGTTAACAAGTCAATGTTATGAAATGAATTATTATGAAAAAGACTTGACAACTCATTCCTACTACTTTGTTCTGCCCCAACACGCTAGCCATGCACTCCTTCAACGGAGATCGCATTCACAATTTTGTTTTATGAATTTTATTTATCTACCCAAGGTAGATAGCAGTCCGTGATGATATGTAAGTTGTATGCTCACCGCGTGCGGCGGCGTCATCTGATGCTGCATCTGGTGGTGCGGCGGTCCGTACTGCGGCGCGGGCTGCGGCGGCATGGGGTGCGGCGGGCGGGCGCCCCACTCGCCCCCGCGCCCCCCCGGACCGCCCGGACCGCCCGGACCGCCCGGACCCGGCGCACCCGGGCGCTGCATCGCAGGCGGACCTTGGAACTGCAACGCACGTGGACTTATATTTCAACTCAACATAACATCATCATCATCAGCCACAAGACGTCCGCTGCTGAACATAGGCCTCCCCCAAAGATTTCCAGACCGACCTGTTGGAAGCGGCCTGCATCCAGCGACTTCCTGCGATCTTTATCAGGTCGTCTGTCCACCTTGTAAGTGGACGTCCAACATAACATTTCAAGCAACATAGGGAATGATTACGGTGATTACCGTTATACGTCCATGCAATTCTGGATTGACATCATGTTTTTTTATTCAGTTAGGACATTAGAAGCTTCACAGGTTGCAATCAATATAAATGAAACATGAATGCTAATAAGCAAAGTTATTCGTCTTTGTATCAGCTTTGTCGACCTTTGAGAAAAGCAGTAAATAAGGGCTAAATGATTGGGAAGGCAAGAGAACATTTAGGTCTCCAACCAATTGATAGATATTGAATCGTTTTTCTGTTGTTCTTCGAAGAGATCTTATTATATAAAACTCAATAATCTCTTTACCAAAGAAGCAAATGGCTTAACAATACAAGATAACGTATTATAGTGAAGCTAGTTGGTGGCAAACTAACCTGCATGGGCGGCCTATGCGGCGGCGGGCCCTGGTGCGGCGGAGGCTGATGCTGCATGTGATGTGGTGGCGGCTGATGCTGCGGCATGTGATGCGGCGCGTGATGCGGCGGCGGGCCGCGCATCTGATGCGGCACCGGCCCCGGCATCATCATGCGCGGCCCGTTCGGACCCGGCCCGTTCGGTCCGCCGCCGAAGAACTCCGGGCCCGGGAATGGACCTACGATTATATTATAATGTACACTCTGTGATCATATTACCCTGGTCACGCTGTGAAATGGATTTATACTTCCAAATCCTTCCAATGTTTTTAATACATTATTTAAAAGCTTTATATTTCTATAGTAGGCGAGATTTTAGCTCGGTGTTGAAAAATGGGTGATATTGTCGATTCCGGCCTAAGTACAGTAGTCATAGGGGTGAGAGCGTGGACGGGATAGTGTGTTTACAGTAGTTATGTACTTATGTTTCTTAAAATTGGGAAACATTACGAGTATCTTACACGGCTTGAACGTTATATTTGTGTATATACATTTTATCGACTCAGCCATGTTCAGGACATTAGCGTATATTTGACGAGGCGGTACTACTTATAATGCTAACTTATATGTCTTAGAATAACTAATGCCTTTTTAACTCCCCACGCCGCACATAGAGGTATTTGCACGATCTACGCGGCCAAAATTATTTTTTTGCTTAATTGGTATCTAAACGACGTAAATAAAAAAAAAACTATGTTTTACAAAAAATATTTATATTCTCCAATAAAAAATAATAAAAATTGTACAAACAAAAACCACATAATGATGCTAAGCTTCATTCTTCGTCGCTCTCTGATGAATTTTTTGATATTATTTGGGATTCCGCAGATACCAACATGGACAAAGTTTCAGGCAAAAATGTTTCAGCTTTCCTTTTTCTCATAGTTCGCATGCTACTGAGCAGAGGATCTGAACTGAGCAGAAGGCGATTAAAAATATCCTGATTACAACTTTCTTTCTTATGATGCCAGCCACACAGGTCCACATAAAGACGAGCAGTTTCTAGAGAGTATCTTTCATATTTTATATGATCAATTTGGAACCCACTTGAAATTGCCTCCAGTATGACTTTTAGTCTGTAAATCAGCTCATAATTGATGCCAGTTATTTCTGAGGTTAATTTTGGGTTCTCAAAAAACCTTCTGCTGGTATTGTGTGGTATTTGTATTTCCAAAATTGGATTTAGGTGTATCTATTATAAGACCTGATTCAACGCAAAATCTCGTTTGTATTTCTCTTTTGGTTTGATCTTCTCGATCTTTCTCCTCTTTTGATTTTCTTTCCCTGTATTTTTTCACTTTAAGTTTGTATGCTAAATGAAGGATACTTTGAAGAATTCTAATTCTGGCGTGTAACACCGATATGCCGAATTCAAGAGCTGCAAAATTCACTTCACTTTTATAATCCAATTTATTAAATTTGGCCATTTATGTGAACTCTTCATAACGGATATTTCAACAGTACCTTCTAGCCAAAAATGGTTGTATTTAAAAAAATATATCTTCTGTATAATGAGCTTCGGTCCACCTTTTTTTGATTTCTGATTTGAAATGAGCAAAATTACGTTTCAAATAAATAGTTTGGTCTTCATTGTAATCTTCACATGACAAAAGTTAATCTTTTAAATAGTTTAATATGGCATCTAAATTAGGCAAATTTTCGTTATTCATGGAGTCAAACAAGTATTGTCAGGTCACAACCCTTACTCCTGATGTACCCTCTGAAAATAAAACAAACATAAACTTCGTTAATAGTCGTTAAATGTATTTTAAAATTGACACCAAATTTCGTTAAATAACTTTAATCCCTCAAAACTGTATTTATCCGGACGTTTCCGGAAATGTTTTTGCTAGTAGTTTTAAGAAAAAGGATTAAGTAATAACCTGCAATAAAAATCATAGCCTGATCTACCCCGATACATAAACAAAAACACTAGTAAAGATAAAATTTTGAAGGAAATTACGGAATGAAAACTGGTTTATTTATTATAAAAAAAAATATGTATTTTGATAATTGATCATAAATTTATTTATGACGTTTGTAAGTCTCTTACCTTGAGCTTCAGAATCCATCACTTTCAATTCGTAAGAAGAACTTGATAACATAAAAAATCACTTTGAAAGTTGAATGTTTAGAAAAGTGCCGAGACCAAATACGTACACAAGATGAAACGGTCAAATTCCGACTGACGCTACGAGTGCAGGATGTGCAGTAGCAGGCAGATAAAGCATGGGTATTGTTCCCGGATTCGTACTCTGTTCGTGGAACTTGTTTTTATGAATGTTATTGTTACTTTGTTATTGGGACTTTTGGCCGCGTAGATCGTGCAAATACCTCTATGTGCGCCGGCCCAAAGCGATTTTGAAGACTAAATATTGTGCTAACGAATTAAGAGAGTAACAAAATGTCCAAGCCAAACATTCTATATTAGAGTAATGGCTACTACTTACTAATGAGCTTACTTACTACTACATACTAATGAGCTCACTAATTACTACTTACTAATGAGCTTAATGATGATATGTAAAAACTGAAAAGAAATAGTAATGACCTATTCCCCCATACATCATTTAAAATATGAACGCCTATCGCCTGAGACCAGTCAAAGCGTTGCGTCACAGCACTAATGTTTATTGGGCGTTAGGGTTTAACTAAAGGTAAGTGTAGGTTAGTGAAAATGGACCTAATTGTAGTTATTCTCTGTATTAGAAACTTATCAAGCGTACTACAAACAACTGGCTAAAAAATATGCCGTCTAAACGTATACCGCCTAAATGCGTACATGATGATACATATATACATCTTTGTGACTTGCTTTTTAAACCCTAATATATAATATAATACATATATAAATTTTGCTGGTGGGTGGATACTTGTATCCGACCGGATAGCGACCACCGTACACTGGTGCTAAAACCTGCCATAGTGGCCCACCTTGTGTGGGTCGTGTTCCAGGGTCAGCCAGTGTATATCCGGCTCTCCCCAGGGGGCTTGCCCCCTGATCCTAACCCTTTTCCCATCCCTTTTTCCTTCCCCTTCCCCTTCCCCTTGGCCCTTTGGCAGGCCGGCATGATCTTGCCGACCTACGATGGACACATTGTTTATCGTTGGTCGACACTATTCTTGGATTGCGCTACACTTACCATCAGGTGTAAGGTAGTCACTTTGCCGAGCCAGGATAAAAAAAAATTAATAAAAAAAACACTTCTAAAGAATAAAGCGTTAATACTCTACCTCCCGGGTGGGGTCCAGGAATACCTCCTGGATGTGGTCCTCTCATACCGGGGTTGTTAGGTCCCGGCGGTGTTGATCTAGTCTTCGACTGACTTTCAAACTGGTTGAGTGCCTGTGGTACATAATTTTACCTTGCTGTTACACTAATAACGGTAGAGCGCGCATTTGGCTTTTTTAATTTATACTTGTTAATTCGGCCTTTAAAATCTGTTTCAGAATGTTATTTATTTATTTATAACTTTATTGTACATCACACAAAACGTATTGAAAACACACAACATACAATTTAATATAACATATAGAAGTACAATTGGCGGCCTTATCGCTAACGGCAATTTCTTCCAGGCAACCTTTGGATGGACTGGATTGATAGGCAAATGAGCGGGCGGTCAAAATATAAACGAAACTTACAGAGAATAGATGTACATATTTTACAAATTGACTAATATAGTACTATACGTGTGTTGTTGTTAAAATAAATTGAAATACACCTATGGTATATTCTGACGTAATGCTATACATTTTTGTTTTATTATTATCTTTACCCTTATTCCTTTGTCAAAACACAGCAAGGTGAAGGAGTGGCGAGTTTATATTTTATACATTCGCTGGAATCTTGTCACATAGAAATTCGAAAGTGATCTGAATTGAACTCAGTTCTCATTTAGTTTCGCCACGCCTTCAGTTCGCGATCTGTTTAACATTATGCTTTACCGTTCATTTGCATACATAATTAATAATGGCCATTTTACGCGTATGTAATAAAATCAATTACCGATGGAGATAAACCCATAAACGCGTTCTTATATAAATGTTACTTGCGACAGCTATTGCGATCATAGCTTAGTTTACTATAATCGAAATAAACCCATGAAATATGTGGCTACCTAGCCAAGATTAAGCGAATATCCTAAGCAAGAATTAGAAATAGGTGCCTATGAAAATGTAATGTACAGGAATACTAGGTTTCATTAAGTGCTTCAGCAAATTTAGTTTTTCATGAATAACTCAATCTCCCAAAATCTATTAACGAAAGAAGTTTGTTTTTTCATAAATTAATGTTAATATTTATTAATGAAAAAAATATTAATAGCTATTTACATTATATTTTTTAACCGAACACGGCAGTGGCCGCACTACACCTGATGGTAAGCGCAGTGCAGTCCAAAAAAACAGTGACCACCGTCAAACAATTAGTTTATCAGTGGTGACCAGAATCATGCCGGCCTTTATAAATGCTTCTTCACACTCCGAAGAGGGAAGTTTCCCAACTTTCAATGCAGCGTGAGAGAGTGATATGTCCCTACCACACGTCTACTTTCCTCATACCTCATCTCTCATTAGATATCAATTGTATTCCCATTTCAGATTGTTTTTACAATAAGGTTTCGTTTTCTTTTTATTTCAAATTACGCATGTACAAAATTATAGATTAGATATCACTCCACAAGTACAAATAAGCAACTCAAAGTCCGCGTAGTTAGCCCAGAAGAAAATTTAATACGTAACAGGTCCTTTGTCCAATCTATCAATTTTTATATCTATGTACCTAAGTATATCGATTCTAGTTGAATTTCTGCATTTTAAAATACTGATAATCCATTTGTTTTACTTGTGCCATATAACACAATGAAAATAAATTTTCCTACTAATAGCTTATTCGTTTTGTGTGGGACTAAGTCAATACGTACTTTCTATAACATTGTTCTTACGGTCAATAACGTTATTTACCTGTTTAGTAGGCATCGTAACTACGGGATGTTGTCCGTGTATTTCTTTCTTGGGCAGCCGATCCAAGACCATCCTAATGGACTGATCTGAGCCAAGGGATATAACGCAGAATCCCTTCGACTGTCCATTGGCCCTATTCTCGAAGAACTTCACATCTTGAAAGTCGGTCACTCCGACGTCGGCGACCGCGTTTGCAATGTCTTGATCTGTCGCCCACTGTAAAAGGTTTTAACACAAAACTCAGCCACGCTACACACAGGCTGTCAGCAAAAAATACATATGTACGGCGATGGGTGAAACCATCTATTGTGTCCACTTACATACCTCTTTGAAAAAATCAGCCCTACGTCGGCATTGTTTTGCTAAAATATTTAAAGCCTTACTCGCGCCCTACTAATCGAATCCGCGTATCCCGAAACAACTACATTACCAACGTGCAATTCTATGAACGTGTGTGCAACATCTGAAGAAACTGAAACTAATCCTATCCCATGAGAAAATTTCTATACGTGTAAATCGAATTACGTATTTGTGTTGTAATGATTAATGACCCTCGTGTTTTAATATCCTAATCATATTTTTCATAGCTACATATTCGACGCTCGTTTTGTATTCCGCAACAGGAGCCGTTGGGAGAAAAGAAAGAGTTTTGTTTGTTACCATATTTTTATTTCCATTATCACAGATCATTGGCAGTATCAATGTTAATTAAATAAATAAAGCTGTAATAACAGCTTGAAAAACTCCAGCATTATTCACAAACGGGACACCGACCCTTCCTTATTGAAGTAATAGAACCGTTTACAAGGCATCTTATAACGATACAATATCCTTTACACTGAATTTATTATTACTTTAAACCGAATAAACAATTATGATGACGTTTAAATGGAGTTTGATACATTTAAATTTCAATATACACAAATTACCTCCAGGTTGACTATGCATGTCGCAGATCGTACATTTTGTTTTTTTAATTAAATCTATTACAATGTACTGATATACCATCTGCCAATATAATTTTACAAGGGATCATAAGAATAACGTATTTTTCTCTAATAAATTAACAATTGCCTTATACGATGGAAACATGTTACAAAACGAAGTTTTAACAAAACACATGTCACGGAAAACCAAATCGCGATCGTCACTATACATAGAACTTTTCATTTAGTCACGTTTTTCGATCTATCTAAAATTATTTAATTAGTTACAGATTTTTTTTTATTAATATCGGTACATATGTGCCACTGTTACTCCGCTCTCAACAATTTAAACGCAGAAATGAAATAATAGTACAGATGAATAATACATCATCAGAAAAACGTTACAAGTCGATCCGTATGTGAAACGAGATTCAAATGTTATACATTGTATTACGTATAATAATATAAACGAATATTAAACAAAAACATAATATATATTATATCAAATACTAAACACGGAGCCACAAAATGTAAAACAAGCAATAACCTTACCTCGTTGAAAACCTGATAAGAAAAAACTTTTAATTAAACAATGTAACAGTATAAACAAAATCAGAGTTTTGGGCATTACATTTGATCGGTACACGCTACGTCGACCCAAAATCCCGATTAATGTAGGACATACACACCCAAAAAGGCGAATTTTACTAACGCACTACACGAATAAACACTGACCCAAGAGCGGCAATAATACTGCTCATCTACAGCACCCGCTATTCCAGTCTAATTGGATATATAATTGTAACAAAGGTAAATTATATCAAAATACTATGTTATTTACTAAAGCGAAATATGTAAGTAAAATAACCGACATTTATAATAACAATTTGCACAATATTGGACATATGTGACCAAACAAATGCTGTTTGTATAGATATCTGTGCAAAGGACATATTTATTTGGTTCAAGCTAATTACTTAAGTGTGGTTAACCGTTAACATAATAATGTATATAACATGTATACTGTGAGGCATATATAACATGTATAGATATATGTGTGCAAAGGACATATATAATTGGTAAGAAGCAAGTTACTAGAGTATTGTGGTTAACATAATATTCAATTTAATGTATGGGCATATAACATGTACTAACAGATGACATACATTTTACAATCACCCATCCTTTCAGCATTCATTTCGTTTGTTTTTAAGCACACAATGTGAGCAATTGTATGAAATCATGCAAAAATAAATTTATGTGTATTGTCAATAAATAAGTGAACTGATGCAAATAATTATACTAGTGCACATATTTGGCAATAATAAATGGTTAAATGTCAAATCAGATGATGTGTGGAAGAGTTTAATCCAAAGATATATTATTTACAATATTTATATGATTTGTACTAAATTCAGTGATAATGCTATGCATTAGTATTGAAAAATAGTTTTGACAATAGTTATAATGTAGTCGTATTTAATTTTGTAATCACTTTACAATTTTTTTATCAATAACTACACGATATCTACAGATATCAAATGATATTAGTGAACATAACAATGCCTAGAACAATATGCATAAGCCACTAACACAGTACACTTCACTATCACATTACTGCCTATTCTGTTAACTTATACAAACCGTACCTTTGTATTTTTCGGAGAATATGCAAATATCTCTTTGTAATGTGTAAATAGGACAACAGGTGATTCAACACCAATAAAATAAAAATTAAAAAACAATCAACACAAGCGGCCTATTGTGAAAAACGATTCTGATTTAAGTAATGTAGAAAATGTAGTATATTACTGCAGCAAAAAAAAACAAAACAAAAATAAACAATATATTATCAAAAATTGTCTCCCAACAAGTTAAGATAACTTGTTCTAGTGATTAAATTAGACCTATGACAACAAGACAAGACTAACAATTTGTTTTCCCTTCCTATTGTATAAAATTCTTATACCATATCGAATGTGATACACACATGCATCACCAATACAGCTGTGAACACAGCCTACTGTGGTGAGCATAGTATAAAATAAATAACTAGTTTATGTTGAAGTTATTTTACAAAGCAAAAACAAGTTATAAGTGGGCAGTAAATACATACACAATTCCAACAATGCCAAGTCACGCTTCAATACAATTCAAAATTGTGTCCAACCACACTATATAAAATCTTACTTCATAACTTTTGTGATGACTTAAAAAACATCAAATATTTTTTGTCTAAAGATTCTTGGTTACACAATTTTGAAAATAAGTACTTCATTCAATGATAAACAGTAGTTTTGGTATTAATGGATCTTAAAAAGATATGGGTATTATACAGTATATTTTTAAATATGGACTAAAGAAAATAGCATAAATCTAATGATATTTAGTTGAGAAAGCAACTGTTTAATAATATTTAATGGAATAACATGGTATTAGAACAATAAATGGCTTTACTTATAAACTTTTTTAGGCAATATTTATAAGTAAGGTCCAATGTTTTAAAAGGTTTTTATAAATCATAAGAATGGGTATAATAATAAAGGACAATAGTAATAATATTAAAATGTATGGACTATCAGTGTATATGTATATATTTACGCATTAAATAATACGAAAATGAAACTTGTTTTTGCTTTTTATGTTGTAGCAAAATTCTTCAATGCTATATATATTGTTGGAGATTACAATATAAATCTTAAAAATTTTGCTATAAAAATGGAGTCTATTTAAATGTGAAATTTACACAAACAATAGTACAATTTGCCAAATCTCGAAAAATGTAATGAATTTGACACAAACTAAGATAGATGCTTACTAAAATAAGCTATTCAAATTGACTCCATTTGTTAACTTATTTACTTTATCAAATATGTTTTATGTTATGTATGTACTCAACTAAAATTAATAGAGTGTCTTATTTCACATTGTTGTTCATGAATGAAATGAAATAGTATATATAAAATAATGTACCTACTATTCAAAGTTCATGACTCAAGCATGGTAAATTGGAGACTTAAATGATTTATTATAGTAAGCAAAAAGTAATTTTATAGGAAATAAGACTATCGATGCAATTCAAAACTTGTACCTTTTGTTTAGCACATGATATTGCCACATAACAATGGCAATAAGTGAAGGGAAGCAGACATTTATTTCTTTAACACACAAAATATATAAAACATTCTAGTAATTTATTAAAAGTTTATAAAACAAATGTTTTGTGTTATCACAGTAGAATTAAATGTTTGTAGCAAAATATCTTGATTTAATTATGTAAATAGGCATAAACAGCGGCTTCTCTCCATTCTTTTGTTATTGCCACATAAACAACTTGCAACCACTATGTCTTACTAACAAGTAAAACTGTTATTGAAGAAAATCGCACATAGAAGTGCCTTTGTCATGATCTGAATTTCTAGTTACTATTTTTTAAATTTTTAATTAATAATTCTAATCACATTCTCGAATGTGGCCAGATTGCAGCTCACTCAAGGCAGATCAGAGTATTATTTGCATAATTTAATATCAAATACCAAACTTTATTTATGATTATGACAACCTCAATAAAATTTTGAAGCAACATGGTTGCAAATTACTTGGTCCTGAGGTGTACATTTTGCACCCAAAACAATGTTTAAAATATTTTAACATGTTTAGTGAAAATGTACACACACAGGACATATACCAGCACATTTCATGAGCACAAACTTTACCTGTGCAATTTTTAATAATTCACAAGTCTTTGGTGAAATGAAGGAGTGGAGTAGGTTTGATGGTCAATTCTCATCATCTTTTAGACTGTTTGTTATTTAGCTACTGTACCTTTCATGTGATATATGATTTGTGCTCACAACTTGGGCCAGTAATTTGTAACAGTTTTTATAAACAATGGGATTTTGTGACCAAATGTAAGTATGTGCACATTAAAGGACATTTGGTCACACAAAACTGTGGATTGTCATCTGATGGAATTTTCTTCAGCCTTTCATATTAGATATACAATACTTTCTTACAGAGGCAATGAAGAATAATAACTATAACTTAGTGAACTAATTCCATGATAAATCATTGGTTGGGAAACTATATTTTTACTCATTTTATAGTTTTGAATTTTACACTCATGTTGAAAGAACATTCATTAGCCTTAACCAATAATTATAATGCATTTTTTTATTTAAATTCACGCTTTTAAAGCTAAATAAAAATTTAACATTTTTTAAATAGTATACAAAATAACAGACCATACATAAGAGTTTACAGCCACAGAAACTAAATTAGTAATTTTCTATATGGAGTATATTGTAAACGGCTAGTTTCTAACATTAAACACTGTTTTCATCCTTAATGTAAATCAATACAGACAGCGCAAGTGACAACTCAAGTGCGTTCCCGGGAATATTTATAACAACTAAAATATTTCCAGGACCATTCTTTATAAATCTAACGATTGAATACATTTTCAACTTTTGATCCAACTCGCATACACTACAATCATATTCCATCAATTTAATTTATGTAGGTAATTTGCCGTATAAACGCAATAACCGGTCGGCTTCAATTCCATTCAGATAACAATCCAATCAATGTCTGTTTTTTTTCCTTCAAAAGGTAAAAACAAACATCGTAACGAGATCCGGACTTAAATACATAATCTAAATCAAAAATCGTGTACAAACCCATGTAAGGTTGCCGATGTATAGCTGGTAGCGGCGGCCATGATGTCCGTGGCTTGGTCCGTGATATGATGCGTTGCCGTTAGTCTCCTCCGGAGGATGTGGTGCGACCGCCGCATTCGGGGGTCCATCGCCATCCTCGGGCTTGACTGTCGGCGCGGCTATCACATCGTCGTATAAATCCACATTCTCACCACCGAAGTCTTCCTGAAAAACGCCGCAAACACATTGTTCATTTTACCATGAAATATGTTGATTACGAAATTAAAACCACTCATATAGTTACGCTAAGTATTTTTGCAAGTAAACAGACTTTACCTGGCGATTAAAATCCGATTCTATATCATCTGCATACAAATCTATGTCCACACCTCCGTCCGCCATTTTGCGACGAGCGGAGAACAGACGCAAGCGGCACTTGGTGGCGCCGGCGAAACAAGTGGGAAACGGGAAACAGATTGGGCCTGGGGTTGCCAGTTGCCAAAGACATACGATGTTGCTACTATGGTTGCTACTTACTGCTTGTCTTTTGTCAACTAGAATTGCCAGATTGCTGATGCTTTGCAAACATGTACGCTCACAATATTCGATTAGACGACCAATAAAATAGACGTCTATTTTGTGGACAAGGTATCCTTATATTACTTATGTACAAGTAATCTTAAAAAAATATTTTTCTTTTTTATTATATTTTAATTTTGATAGAGAGAAAAAATTACGCATAACATATCCAAAAAATCTAAGTGAAAACTCCGAGAACGAGGTGCGATTTTAAGACAGATATATTGCCTTAGTCAATTTTCATGTTTTGTATAAAACAACCGCTACGCTTAGTAACGTACATGCAACTGGACTTTACCTACCGACATGGGACGGCAAAGTGCAAAATATGTTTGCGCAAAGTTTGCACAAATGCTCAAATAACGTTGCCACACTTCGCGAGTTTGTAGGTATTTGCGTATTTGAAGAGATGTCTGGCGCGGGCATTAGGTTAACTCTCCAGATACGATCCCAAAATAGTTGAAATTAAACTAATTTAAATGTATTTGGTGGGCACGGGGTGGACAGTCAACCCCGTGACGACGAACACTGAAAAGCTTTACAAACATGGGACAAAAACTAAAATAAATAATCACACCCTTTCCCCTTGAAGAAAGTCGTTTCTGAAGCCTCGTTCTGAAATAAATTACCACCGGCGGTTTCATCGTTCTTGTGGAATAGCAAAAAATATCTAAGACGGGCGTAAATGACAAATATCCAGAGCCGTAAAATAATTAGGTATCAAAAAAACAGAATGCAAAATTCGATCTTGCGAGTCCCTTGCTTAGAATAAAATTAAATATTCTACATGTAAACATAGCAAATCAGTCAGTCGTATTAGTAGAGAAGCCAAGATTTTTATTTTAATTCTTAAGAATTAGATATAAAAGTACAATATTATAGCATTTTATGAAAAAAATTGTAAAGACAAAGGCATACATACTTGTTATAAATTTGTATTATTAATTTACCTTTGCTTACGAATACATTCACTTATTTATAAGATTCCATGTTAAAAATACAATAATTACATACCACAAGAATTAATGATTACAACAACAAAAAATTGTAAAGTGTTTGACTCAAAATATTAAAATGTTTTAATTAAACAATATAATATATTCCGTGAAATAGAAATTTTCTACAAAGATAAAGAACTGATAGATTTTACTACTATCTTCTTGAAAATTCAGAAAAAAATCAGTGATATACATAATTGAGAAAATTGCCATCTATGAATAGTTGAAAGAGCGTTTCCCTGGAGGATTGTTTGTTATTGTCTCGTGCTGCCCTCTATAGTAGATTATGAAACTACAAAAGGCATAGACAGCATGCGCGGGGCAGGCGGCGGGAGGGACGTCATCCCCTCGCCATTTTCCGTCAAACTCGACTCAATCAAGTTACCTTCTGTCAGTCGCTGTGTTTGTGTGTAGTGTTGTGAAAAAATTTCTGTGTCGATGAATATCAATGGGAAATCGTGCTGATCACGACTCCAAACAATGGGTCGAGTTGTGTGTTTGTGGCTCTGATGCATTTTTCGACCAGTGATAATGGCCAAGTGATTGGCACAGTGGAGTGTTTTGTGTCGTATGCTGGGCTCTCACGGCTGCAGTGAGATCCTTTCTCTGGATATATCGTCTATAAGACGACGTCGGATCACAGAAAAGGAAGGTGACGCACCATGTCGGCGAAAAATATACCGGGAGATAAGGTGAGTCTGTGAAACGTTGCTCGAGCGTTTTCGGTAAAGGTCATTTTTTCGTTTCTAAACTACTTTCTCTCGAGACAGCATTGCAGTCAGTGTACACTGCATGGAGGAACACCACGGCTAATAGAAACAAGTGTGCGTTTCAGCACCATTGTTATTGTGATTTTTCTCGTATGTTATCATTCATGAACTGAAAATAATACATGTTTGTACAATTACTTAATTGAACATTGACACATCTGCTCTAAATTTGGAAGAAACATAGTAAAAAGTATGTTGCAGACCTTTTTTTGTGGGTAGAAGTAAGAATTATTTTAAAAAGCCCTTTCTGGTAGCTATTTATTATCATAGGACATGAGAAAAACTCAAATGTTAACTGAAATGAAAGTATGTAGTTTATTAGATTAACAAAATAATGATGACAGTGATCCATAAATACTAGCACTCAACTGATACACCATATATATACATGGTTTAAGTAGACTATTTGCCATAAACAATTTTACAATAATTTACATTACACATTGTGAGATTTTAACAAAAAACATTATAATAAAAGTTTCAAGGCAGACAATACCACACATATTCTTATAAAAGCTATACACAGAAGAGATTTATCGCACACTGTACAAGCCAAAAATATGTATCATGTATTTTGTTGCATTTTTATAAATATCTGAATGAAACAACCTATCACTTTATAATTTTCCTGACTGATGATTTATCCATCCTGTAGTCAAGTAACAGCAAAATAAGAGTTGGCACTTAATAAATAGGTAAGTATGTCAAAATATTGTTTAACAAAAATAAAAATCAATCCTTTATGTTTGTACACAAAGTTTTACAGTATTTCATATTGCTTCATTGGTCAAGTGGCAGTGTCACTAGACTAAGCAACCATGAAGTCCTAGGTTCCAATCCCAGATCTGTGTCTCCCAATCACAATTTGTGTTTGAGTTTATGATTATAATGTACACATAAGTTGTTCATGATTAGGATTAGTGATTGGTGTGGTGATAAGCTCTATCCATATTACATCGTAAGATTGGAAATACACAACAACTAGCGGGAGTAGTAGTTGCATCACTGTCTCCTCCTTTGGACTCACAGGAGTGAACTTATATGGTTATTTAATATTATAATTCAACATACTGTTTTACAAAGTAGTGGTCTCATATAAGTACGGTATTCTGTGTTGGTACCACCACTGCCTCTATTTCTATCTTCAAACAGCATTGTGTAAGCTCTGTTGTGTTACATAAGGATATTGTTACGGACATTAAAGCCAGTGAACTTACTAGCTACATTACACTACACTGCATTATCAGACTTAATAACTTATTTCTTGAGGTGATGAATGCAGTCTAGTGCTCTAAAATACAAAGTTCTGTGTGGTCTTGTGTCTCTCTATAGGTAGGTGTAATGCGATGATCATCAGGCGAGTGACATGCTTTTTTCGTCATCAAGGAACATTTTAAACCTATGAAATGGGTATTATACAGGATACAAGTTGGATGTCAAGTAAGATGAGTCTCATAGTTAGTTATTAGTTATTAACATTATGATAAACACATGCTTAACATATATCTCATAGTTGCATTTCTATAAAATATTGAATTCATATTTTTGGTAATTCATTTGCTCACATTTACCAAAAATAGATTGTATTGATAGTATTGTGCCAGAAATGAGAGTAATACATAATAAAAATTAATCAAAATCAGTATTCCCAGGATCTGGGAGTTTCTTTGAATGTCACAATTTTTCTTGGGCCCAAGAATGTAAAAAGCCGAGAAGTTGAAAATCCTAGCCGTCACCAACAAAGCCAAAAATATTTAATTTAGTGCAACTTTAGTACAGCTCCAGTCTCCAAGTGCTGAGTGTGTCTATCTACAGTGTGTTTCAGCCTTACATTAAATTGAAATTAGTAAAGCCCTGCAGTTTTAGTTCCTATGATAGGAAGGAATTTTTATTTAAATTTGTACCACCATTGTTTCTTTGAGCATTAGTTCCCAAAGTGGTCCAGGTGCACCCCAGGACCAAGACCCTCAGCGATTCTTACTTGTAAAAACTTGCATATTACATATTCAGTACATTGAGTTTTGGAAATATGGTAGAAATGTAGCAACCCCCCAGCTAGGAACCAGCTAAATTTTGAAAGTGGTCTATGAGAAAAAAGTCTGGGAACCTCTGCTTTAGAGAATGTTTATCATTATAAGATAATATTAAAGACAGTTGAAACTGCACAAAAAATAATGCCAACAGACGAACACTACAAATTCTGTTGGAGTTTCACAAACTGTGAAGGGCTTATGGTCTCACAATACCAGCACCTGAAACACACATTTGTCTCTATGTGAGGATCAACCATAGCACCTCAGAGGTAACCAAAAGTTAAAAATATAGTTTTTTTTTAATATAAAGCTGAAATTGGCAAACGAACATCTGGGTCACTTAATGGGTAAGGTCAATGTCCACCGCCCATGAACACCTTCAATACCAGGAGAAGGTTTAAAGTCACCAATGCATTCATGATCCTTGTGCGGTGGAGAATGAAGTTCGTATACCATCAGATGACCTACGTGCTCATATGCCATATGATTATGTATGTGTTATACTAAAAAAGACAAAGCCCGCACATCAACTACAGAAATAAATACGAAAATAATTTAGAACAAAGCTAAGAGTAAACTAAACAAAGAAGGCTGTCGACGAGCAGTAGCTAAAAACAATAATAAACCGTAGTGACACGGAGACGGTTGAGCCTTCCGCGTGAACGCACCGCCGAACACCATTCACGCCTACACCACGCAACCTGTACGCATGGGAGCTCACTTACAGTTGTGTTTCGTTTATTTAACTCTACGAACGGTGACATAATTTATTTTGGTATTTTATATATCTACTAGCTTTTGCTCGCGGCTCCGCCCACGTGATTTTCATACAAACTTTCATCCCCTATTTTATCCCCTTGGGGGTAGAATTTATCAAAATCCTTTCTTAGCGGATGTACTACGTCATAACATCTACCTGCATGCCAAATTTCAGCCCGATCCCTCCAGTGGTTTGGGTTGTGCGTTGATAGATCACTATGTCAGTCAGTCACCTTTGAGTTTTATATATTTAGATTGACAATAGTATATCCGAATCTTGAGATTTTTACGACCGGCCACCTGACGTCAATCCGCCTGGGAAGGAAATACATACGTACGTAATGTAGTCTGCAGGCAGAGGTGTAAACCCTTACACCCACATTTCGGCCAGCTTATTTCCATCCCATAATCACATTATGAGAAGAGCCTACACCCCTTAAGTAACGTTTATAAGCAACACCCATAACAAATCCTAATTTTAATTCACGTTTCTAAACTAGTATTGCGTATAAGGTAGCAACTGGTATAAACAAACTATAATTAACCCACTCATTGTTTTATTTATAAAGTGGACGTGACTGCGACAAACGCGTATGCCACAAAAACAGATCTCAAATTAAAATTCAACGTCTGAATAATTGTTAGAAATAGACGCGGTCGCCCTTGATGCGACGTAAATGTTCCACACAACGCACGCCACTTGTATACATGCTTATGTGAAAGAATTCGCGTATCTGCCGCTAAAGTAGGTCAACAAAGGTCGCCATCCAAACAATTTACAGCTAAAAGTACCGAAAATGCGGCTCTGCTCTTATAGCACAAAGCCACATTTGCCGGAGACGTAACGAATTGAAACATAACTGAATATACGGGGTAATAAATTTCCAAATCTACTACAGTTTCGCCAGGATTTTTATACACAATGGGGGTCAGTCCGGACGTTGTCTTTTCGACGGCCGGCTTACTGGGACTACGCAATTTGGGACAGAATATCCGGGATTGCATTACAAATCCCCCACCACTTCGTGAAATTTATGTTTAAGTTACGGATTCGCCGGGTGAATATTTTCGCCGGTACGCGCTGATTGTTCTCCTACTTCCTTTATCTTCGTGCAAACAAAGGCAGAATCGTGATTTTATCTTTCGAGATGGTTACGACTAATTTTTGTATATAGAATGTAGCGTTTGTTGAGTTCATTCCAACTAATTCGTATTTCGTATTCTAAATACATACATAATACGAATACATAGGACCTTATTTGTTCTAAGTCTTTCTAAGTAGCTAATAAAAAATATGAAACTTATTGATACCTTTAGTACTTATGTGAAATCTCTTTGCTTCGTCATTCCGAGTCGCTCTCCGTATGTCTTTTGTTTTGATTTGGATTAACTATTATGACCATTTGGAAACCGGCACAAAGGGCTCAACGTGCTTTAGGACTCGAACGATTAGAAATGTGGTCATTATGTGGTTGTTACTCATCCGAAGTATGAACCCATGTCACTCTAGCTTAGTGAACGGACAAATTGTGTGCCGCCAACTGAATGTAATTTTTTTTATAACACAAAATTATATTTTTTATGTTCACACAAGCCATTTCTACCACTTTATCCAAACTTTACGTATGTTGCACCACTAAATAATCTTAAATGTCGTGAAGTTAGAGAGCTATTTTATGTTCTATATCAGTTAAAATATTTGCCATTAAGCATCCCACTTTGACTGTTTAGATATTCTTATGTGTTGTTTCTGTTTTTAATGAAATGCTAAGATTCTGAAGTGGAAGTTTAGATTTGTAAAAAAACAATATTGGAAACAAGGACCATATTTAAAACTAGCTTTTGCTCGCGGCTCCGCCCACGTGATCAAACAAACAAACAAACAATAAAACTCTACAGCTTTATAATATTAGTATAGATTTGGGTAGCTTAGCAACGGAAGCCTTCAAATATGAATAATTTTCCCCGTTTTTGCAACATTTTTCACTGATGCTTCGCTTCTAATGGTCGCAGCGTAATGTTATATATCCTAAAGCCTTCCTCGATAAATGGACTATTCAACACAAAAAGAATTTTTCAATTCGAACCAGTAGTTCCTGAGATTAGCGCGTTCAAACAAACAAACAAACAATCAAACTCTACAGCTTTATTATTAGTATAGATAGCAAAGTTGTCTTTTGTTTTCAAAGAGATAGATCGTGATAGGCTGCGTTTAGACGACGCGAAAAATTTCGTGCGGCCGCGCTCCCGTTTACACGATCGCGCAGTCGCCGCGTGGTTGGAGCGTTGCGAAGTATTAAACATTATGGCTTAGTCAATAGAGTTTACATTAGTTTTTCGAGTGATTCGAGCGCGGCGGCCGCGCGGCCGCAACGCGGTGGGATTCCTTGTCATATAAATGCGCCCTTAGCATTTTGAAGATTCGTTATTATATCAAATAGTTAGGTAACATCTTACCACGTACTCGATCAGTATTGCTTAAATCAATAGGCAGTTACTTAGCCATGTCCACGAATTTTATATATTTGTGTAATGTCTTTCCTTCAAATTTATTTTAGCTGGTGGCGTAAAAACGCGCGTAAGGTTCAGCTATATTATAATAAAAAGAAAAGATTTGTTTGTTTGCATTGAATAGGCTCTGAAACTACTGGACCGATTTGATTTTTTTTTTCACCATTAGAATCCTACATATCCCTGATGAACATAGAATACTTTTTATCCCAGATAAACACATTCACGCAGGCGGAGCCGCGGGCAACAGCTAGTTCTATTATAAACTCAGTTACAACATTGCGTAAATTAGTAAGATCCCTGATTGCGTTAGTGTTATGAGGTTTTTTTCAAAAGTAAACAACGTTAATGTGTATTTCAATGATTGATGACTGTTCGCAGTCAAGCGACAGTTCGTTTATCCCGCTGAGATGTAATAAGTAATACAAAGAAATAACAGAAAGCAATGCTTTTGATGTCTATAATAATACTCCACTCGTTACTTTTCCCCACAGTCTGCGGGGGTTATTTCATTTGTACGTTTATTTACGTACATTAATTTCAATTCCGCTTCTTTCGTGGTGGAATTGTTTTTTGTCGTGTTTCATAAATATTCGAGATTACTTTATTGCCTTACTGCGTATACATGATGCAAGATGTTTCTAAACTGTGTAAGTGTAAGCTTTGGGTGATGGTTACCGATTGCATGTTTGACGTTAACCTCA
Organism: Amorpha juglandis; assembly: GCA_949126905.1. Taxonomy (NCBI): domain Eukaryota; kingdom Metazoa; phylum Arthropoda; class Insecta; order Lepidoptera; family Sphingidae; genus Amorpha; species Amorpha juglandis. The sequence continues at coordinate 5,023,374 of OX421386.1, read as the reverse complement.
ATAAGGTCTTCAAAGCCTAGCAAATCATAGTAGAAAAACTACACAAATTATTATTATAATTTGCAAATAGTAATTAATGTTACGATTAACGTGATCATCTACATTTCTGTATCGTGGGATATGTAAATTCACTTCCCTTTTTTAATACCTACTGATGAGAGTTCTTGTCGTATTTAGCTTGAACTTTGGTAGTAAAATAACTGCTAACTGTCGATTAGTAACTTCATCAATAATTATTTCTTAAAACAAATACCTAGGTATAGTTTCATAGTATATCACATGATACTTAAACTTCAATATTGTTGTCCACTCTTTTACGTACAAACTAATTAACGGACAAACTAAAAATTATGTAAAAAGTTTCACAATACTAAAATACGAAACTATATGTCTATGGGCCATTAAATACCTTGGATACAAGTTACAAAATATTTTTTAAGAATTACGCAACATCACGCTCACAAATAAATGGAACCGGAGCTGTTATGAATAAAAGAAATCTATCTAATTAAAAAGCCGGTCTACAAAATAACTTTCTATACGCCTCGCCGTTGGCTTATCCACGCGTTGAGCTGACTTTACCATTGCTCGTGTAAATTGCAAATGGTTAGTGAACTGTATTATCTCAGGCTGACATATCTAATCTATGAAGCCATGGTCCAGAGGAGATCGGGCATTAATATGTCTATAGTGGCGCGTTCATGTTTTGGAACAATACTATGCCTATTGTTTGGAAGCAATGCTATGTATAGATTGTTATTGACTTTCGCTTATGTTCTTAGTGTGTTTATGTCTGATGTTTTACTTGTCCATTGTTCGACATATTATATCTCTTCCAGTGCACAGTACACCATGTCTCATATAATTTTAGCTATAAATTTATAGGTGATAAAATCCTATGTTTTTTGTGTAATCTTAAAAACCATGTCTCATAGTTATCTAACAAACACTTTATGGGCTATTTTCTCATTTATGGCGGGTTCACACGGTTCCATTTGAATTGATCAACTTTTAAATCGCATGCGGTTTGAACCGTTTGAACAGACTTTCTATCGACTTGATCTACAAAAAGCATACAGCTTTTAGTTGATTCTAGACGGTTTATCAACTAAATTGAATCGTGTGAAATAGTTGTTCGCAACGTTAAAGCAAGAACGTTAATTATGTAAAAAAACGATGTATATGCTTCATGTGTAAAGTATATACATATCACATTCCTGTAATGAAATTATAATAAACATTACTGTGTCAGATCTTATTTACATAACATTATAATATTCAAGTTGCATATTTATTCGAGGGATTATCTCGAAATATCTGGGAACCGATCAAAAACATCGTAGGATTTTTTCATAATTGACTTTCCCACAGTCATAAAATATCATCATTCAGTGGTATTTTTCAACCCATGAAAAATCTGATCTCAGTCTCAATTCGTCTACGTATATTTTTTGTATGTTCAATGTGCACCGATTTGAATGATTGTTTTTGTATTCGATAGGGTTTACATCGGCGGTGGTTCCATTTTTTGAAAAAATAATTCCACCCTTTAGGGGGTGACATCGGAAAAAGACTAAAACATTGACATTTATGCACCAAGTTTGATGATTCATTCACGAAAAATTAAAGAATTTTGAACCGGTGTGGTATCAATCATTGACCATTTAAAATGCAGTAGCACTGACCCAAAATCATATAATTTTATATTTTTTTGAGTCTATTTGATTCCGAATTGAAAGGACGTTTTCTCATTTGGAGCACAATGAACTCTCGCTGTGGAAAATGCGAAGACAATAGAAATCGTACGAATTAACGTGGCGTAGTGTTCAGTGAATAATTTAGCCCTTTTAGATTGAGTCAAATGGTTTTTTTTTTTATTGTAGGACATTAAAATCTTTCTTGCATCCATTATCGTTATGGCGTTAATCGTTTTCATTATTTACATTATTGTTATTAAATTATAAATGTGATTAGTAAGATTAGACGTATACAACTTAATTTATGGTCTCGTGGTTTTGACTTCCTGTAGGAAACAATGTTATATTAAAAGACGAATAATTCTTACTTCTATTATAAATGTGAAAGTTTGGACATTTGTGAATTTGTGAGTTTGTGAGTCATTCACGCTTAACGGCTAAACGGTTTTGGATGAAACTTGGCACACAGTTAGACCATGACCTGGGTTAAAACATAGGCTACTTTTATCCCGCAAAAGGCCGCTAACGCGGACGGAGCCGCGGGCAAAAGATTGTACAGTTATATATAGGTATCGGTAGGGTTAACGGTAGGCAGTGTCTTAGCTGTGCCCTAGCTTTTGTATTCTTATTCGATTTAATATAATATAAAATAGCAAAGAAATCTAATCTAATTGAGGTCACGAAATGACAAATAAATTTGGAAAATTCCCTCACCTTTTAATTTGCATCTCACCGCCTTGTACTCGAAATTATTCGTTTGTTTTGATAACTTACATGTTAAGGTTGCGTTTGTCTAGATTTTTTACTGTTTGAAATTGTACCTTGGCGCCTGACTCGTGTCACGGGTCGCGGTCGCGGTTGCATACCTTAAAATGTGCCTTCAATGTATTATGAAACATAGAATATATATTTTTTATTTGATTTAATAAGACGAGCAAGGCGCTCCCTGATGGTAAGCGCCACGCCTGCCCATAAACAGAAGCAACCCCACACAGAACTTTGAATTACAAAGCACTGTATGGCACTGAACTGCGCTCGTCACCCCGAGACATAAGGTGTTAAGTCTCATAATGCCCAGTAATTTCAATGGCTTCAATGTCCTTCAAACCGAAACACAACAGTGCTTACACACTATTACTTGGCGGCAGAAATAATTATGTCCCTGCTTGTATAAAGGCAGCAAGTTTAATAGAGTTAACAGTTTATCTCGCTCTAATCATCTACCGTACTTACTGTATTATTAATGGAATTGCAAATTACACTATGTACTCTATTCAATTGCATGGATTTATAATATTGGATAATGGTAGGTGTTCTTGAAGAGCTTCAGATATTGTTTGAATAGAATGTATCTTTTTGTTTGATCTTTTTCTTTTACCTTGTAATGGCGTTAGTAAGGTAAAGGTAGTAGTGCTTTTATCAGAATCTCGTATGTACATATACATAAGTTTATAACTTTTTATCCCAGAAGGGGAAGGCAGAGGTGCAACTATTGCCGCACGCACGTTTCGACGAACTTATTTCCGTGCCATATGATGTGATAGAGCGACGAAGTTTTCGACATATCGGGCAAAAATTCCAATCTCTGGCAATTCGTGTGTGATTTTTCAAAGCGAAATCTCAAACACAAGTTGTGATTGCCCGACCTGGGAACTGAACTCAGGATCTCACGGTTATCCGCTGATAAAGGAGAAATATCAACGCATTATGTTTAATTGTAATTGACCAATAGAGACTAAGTAGGGTAGCATCTCGAGCTACATGTCGGTTTTCAATTTATATTAAGGTCTTTACTAGGTGGTAGGTCCCTCGTGTGCGAGAGGCCGTCTGGGTTGGTACCACCGCTTAGTGTATTTCTGCCGCCAAGCAACAGTGTGCAAGCACTGTTGAGTTTCGGTTTGGAGGACATTGAAACCAGAGAAATTACTGGGCATTATGAGACTTAACATCTTATGTCTCGGAGTGACGAGCGCAGTTCAGTGCCATGCAGTGCTTTGTAATTCAAAGTTCTGTGTGGTGTTGCTTCTGTTTATGGGCAGGCATTTCGCTTACTATCAGGCGAGCGCTTTGCTCGTCTCGTCATTCAATTAAATAAAAAAGGGTTCCAAAAATATGTCATTTTCTTTGATGCGATACAGTTCGAGTAATAAATAATGTTAAGGAAAAAGAATTTGGAAATGTTTATCTTTCCATTTTTTGTACAGTGTTGTTAACAGCAATATTAAAAGTCATTAATTAACGAATACAATATGCTTCAACGGCACTCCCATTAAAATATTTAAACGCAATCATTCTTGAATAAGAGGAAGGAAATTACAATTTTGATTTACTTAATTGTTTTAATGAGAATTCGTTGTTATTAAGATAAACGACTTGGGATGAAAAATTGTAACACGCACCTTGTTTTGAGTCCAGAAAATATTGCTTTTATGTGTGTTGGATACATCTGAGTGTTTTATCCTCTTTATAGATTTATATTTTTATTTCTATAAGTTTTTTTTTATTTGAATGAAAAACGAGACTAGCAAGATGCTCGCCTGATGGTAAGCGCCACGCCTGCCCATAAACAGATGTAACACCACACAGAACTTTGAATTACAAAGCACTGCATGGCACTGAACTGCGCTCGTCACCACGAGACATAAGATGTTAAGTCTCATAATACCCAATAATTTCACTGGCTTCAATGTCCTTCAAACCGAAACACAACAGTGCTTACTCACTACACTTAATGCTTACAGTGGTTGGCAGGTCCAATACCTATATTAAGTAACATATAAGTGTATACGTTTATATTGCTGGAATAGATATAGTGATTGCACTAAAGGTACGGTTGAAGTATGAGGGCGATATTAGACCGATAGGAGAGTGCGATGGCCAACCGTTCTCATACAATTTCATACAAAGCGAACATGTCGTAGTCTCCTTGACTCAGTCGCGTACCTCAAAACAGACCTTCAGAGTATGTTTTTATAAATGGTGGTCTGTAATTTATAGTTCATAACAAGCGTTACTTCACCTTATTTAAAAGTAGTTTTTTTGGTTTTATGAATGCGTCAAAATCGGTAGATTTCCTGAACCGTTCCGTTAATTTAAACATTGTTAACATTACAGAAAGTTGAAACAAAGCCCCCTAATTGGGTCAATTTACCCTACTCTTGGTATAACGTTACCAAGTGTTGAAAAGCAGGATCTAGTTTTGTGGACGGCAACAATGGCGTTCGAACTGTACTCGCGTTGTCATTTCGTCACGGCCAACCATTGCTAAACTTCCTTGCTCTAGATACCGCACTTTCCGCAACACTCACAATGCGACCACACTTCCGGACCGCACCAGGATATTCGGTGATCGAATTGACACTTATTATGAACAACAAGAAATTGTCGCAAAAAAGATTGTCGTGGAAATTGTCGTGGTTTCTAGAGGGCATTGGTTACGTACTGAAAAATAAAGTAGATAATTACGTATTTACAGCCATTTGGACATTCATTATTTTCATGTGCTAGTTGTGCTTTATGAACAACAAGAAATGGTCGCAAAAAAAGATTGTCGTGGAAAATTGTCGTGGTGTCTAGAGGGCATTGGTTACGTACTGAAAAAGTAGGTAATTACGAATTCACAGCCATTCGGACATTCATTATTTTCATGTGCTAGTTATGCTTTATTCAGTGCGTTTATTTTTGTATAATTTTGTGCAGTTGTCATAGAATTCATCTGCAATGCGGACGTCGCGTCTTGAAGTTTATTTATACCTGTAAAGTATGCAGTGTATGTGGCGAGCGATCTACTCGTCTGGTAATTGAGTTTTACAAAAAAGATTACTCATAATTTTGCGCAACTGCTCGTCGTTATCCAGACTTATTAAAAACTAAGTCTTTGTGTGTTAATTGTGTCGAGCCTCTAATAAAAATTACTCAAATTCCTTAGCCCAAAAGATTTTCAGATTTGGATTGGCATCCTAAGATTGTGTGTAAATGTTGGTGAAATATTTCTCACTAAACTCTTTTCTCATGGCCACCGTACCCATGGTGTATTAGTAGTTGGCCATGGCCGCTCCAGCAGGTTAATGTTCCGGCGCCATTACCATTAGATTCGGTGTTCTGAAGCATTTATTTTCGCCTAACGCGGTGCGATCACGGCACGTTGTCTCCGCGTAAACCACCTTATCTGTGAAACATGGCGCTGTACTGCAGACCAGGTATCTAAATAATGGCGGGTCATTTGTGATGGCATTAATTCACTGATTGCCGGCTTGTGTTTCTTTTACGGGGTCGTGGTGTTTTCTAGTAATCGGACTACATTTTTGTTATTTAAATTTTATAGCAAACGCCGGTAAACGAACAAGTAAGTCACCTCCCATGAACGCCCACAATACTAGAAGAAATGTGGACGCGTTGTCGAACTTAAAGGCTAGAGAGTTTAAGGGGTTGCGAATGGGAAAACTCCGAATATCTCACTCACTGTACGAAACTTAACAATACGCTGCTACTTCACTTTTACTCTACTGTATTCTGGTTACCACCGATAAACTCATTGTTTGTCGGTGATCGCTAGTTTTTTGGACTGCACTACGCTTACCATCAGGTGTAGTGCGGTCACTTTGCCGAGCTCGGATAAAAAAAAAACAACTTTGTTAGATCACATTTTGTTACCATAGGTTAGTTATTGTAGGCACAGTTCAATCCAGTCATACTGAGTATATTAAACGTTTACTGTTCTACGACCCGTATACAACAATGAACAGATGGTATTCAAATTGGTGCGCTTTATTCCACCAAGCGTACCGTGACGGTCGTGTAACGGTGTACAGCGGGACGGATCGGTAATGATTTTGAAAGTATTCGAATTATTTCATACCCGTTTGTGATCTGCGATAGTTGAGTTTCAAAAATAGAATCGATTGAAGCCATTCGAATGATTCTGTAAATCAAGCGTTGTGTAAAATTCCGTGATAAAACTATGTAGATAATTAGCATGGGTTTTACGGTATTGTTGGGTTCGCAATAGTTATGCTAATCATATGCGGGTAGGTAGGGTAACGTGCAGGTGTACGAATGAATTTAACATAATAGTCTAGTGTCAGGAGTCATTGTATCCTTCTAATATTTGGTTTACGACTGCGTGCTCTGGCCGAATTTTTAAATAAACTAAATTTATATAATGACGTTTTAGAGGACGACATGACAGTCAATGGTCTCTCTATCGAGGATGTTCAAGACCGCGTAATATGGAAGCGTCTAAGAAGGAAGAGAGTGTCCTGGGCCCCTATTCTATAATCCGAAACGAAGTTAGGAACATAGATACAGTAGGTACGGCCATTGCAATAGCAATATTTTTAATATAATTACTGCCATCAAGATTAATTTGTAAGTATATATTATAGATATATTCCCATTTATTGTTGATTTCTACAATAAATTTATAAAATATATACACAAAATGTTAGTGATAAAAAAGAATTTAAAAAAAATTCCAACATAACATGTTGGAATAATAAATGTTTTTATCGACTGGTTTATTAAAACAAATCACATATCTTAAATTAGAAATATTATTGTGATGAATGTTCTGTTACATTAGATCTACGTTTTCGTGTCGCTTCCTGTCTTATAACATAGGAGCCCTGGACCTAAACAGAGATAACGCCAGAAAGAAAGAAGGAAAAGTTCAAGCAGATTTCAAATGTAATTAGTGTGAGATACCGTAATAAATGTATTTTCTTTCTTTCTTTCAAATGCCAGTCGCTCAGCACATCAGTCATCACCGCGTTACCGACTGAGAACACAGCCGGTCTAACGGTAGCTATGGTTGTTAGATCTCGGTGCGATAATGTGCCAAACGATTACTGATTATCTTCTGTGTGCCGGTACGTGAGTTCATCGAACCCGACATGACCGCGGCCGCAGTGACCGACGGAAAGATTAGACTTTTTTTGTTTTATAATTAAAAATGTAAAGCTGTGAATGATAGTCTAATTTTAAATTGTTTTTTTTTTGTATAATAATTAATTCGTTTTGTACGCATTTGTTTTTTCATGTCGTCGCTTCGTAATTAGTAATATGAACATATAATAGAAAAAGCTAAGATTAACAACCCCATAAAATGCTTTCGTAATATTATCCCATAAAGCATCTTTGAGTAAAATTACTTAATTTTTAACCGACTTCCAAAAGATAGTAAGTAAGTTGTCAATTTGTCTGTTTCTTTTTTAATTATACAGGAATAGTAACGGCTCTTCATATATTGAGTTTAAATTTAGAAAAATTGATTAGGCAGCCAAGGGGCGAAGTTAATAGTATGATGTATAACAGCAAACTAACTGAAACTAAAATATGATTTTAATGTTTTTAACTTAATTATAATAATACTAGGCCTACATTATACATATCCTACTGCTGGGTCCTGCTGGATAAATGAGAGGGATTAGGCCTTAGTTACACTGGACTAATGCGGGTTGGCCGACCTCACATACCTTCGAAATTCATGTGGAGAACTTCTTGCAGGTTTTCGCACGATGTTTCCTTCGCTGTTAAAGCAAGCGATAATTAACGATTTATATACACATAACCTAGAAAAGTCAGGGGAACATGGTAGGGCTGCTTTCGAACCTGCGACCTTCGACTCGACCGTCCATACCACTTCCCCGTTGAGCTATCGCTGCTGCTTTTGTTTTCAACTTAAGTAAGTAAAGTAAATAGTAAATACACCCAACAGTCACACACATAGCCCTGACCCCACAGTAAGATACGAGTCTTGTGTCGAGGGTATCAGGAACTACGAGGTACTTGCGGTGCCACAACACCCAGACCGGAAACCAACGTGCGGTTCTCTCGGTTCGTTCGTCCGTTCCTCGGTTCTCCGTGCGGGAATCGAACCCACGGCCTCTCGCTTCGTAGCCGGCTACTCGCCCGCTGCGCCACGGAGGCTGTCTATTGTTTGATGGCAACTTTCGATACTGACTTATTTCACAGTACACAGCATTCAACGGCATAAATATTTTTAGAATAATTCACTTATTACAATGATAATAGAGTTGCTGCTTTGTATATTTTGTAAGACAACGCAACACTGCTTATTGTTCTTTGTTTCTGAAACGTCACAATATAAAATTTTGAATACAATAGAAATATTTCACTATGTGTGAACTACCTAATTAGTCATTATTACATAATGAATAAATTTCTGCCCGGCTTTGCCCTGGTTTAATAAAACTTATTTCTGTAACTACATTCATAATTACATATACACACTCACGCCTGTAATTCCCGAAGGCGTAGGCAGAAGTGTAACCAGTACACCCACACTTCGCCGAGCGGTTTTCAGATCCATGATATGGGCGAGCCTATCGCCATAGCGGGCATAATTCCAGACTCCGGACCGATACTGAGCATTTCGAGAAAGAAAACTCCAATATCATTTGACCCGACCCGGGAATCGAACCCGAGCCCTCAGCGTAGCAGTCGTACCGCGTACGCCATACTACTGCGCCACCGAGGCAGTCCCAAGCAGGCATAATTACTATACATATACATATATACATACTATACATACTTAGTATAAATTCCTACTATGTCGAATATATATCGTTATACATTGTAATAAAACTAAATTAAACGGATTTTATCTTGTTTTTTAATTTAAATTTTGGTGCCGACGCGACGCGGACGTTTCGAAAGCTTTTCAGCCTTCATGTCCACGGGGTGTGAATGGTTTTATTCCAATATGTAGCATTCGCGTAAACGTAAGAAATCATATATCGTTATACTTTCGATCTATCATCAATCGAAGCGTAAGATACTCGTATCATGATATTAACATATGGGCACGTGTGATGAGGCGTGGGTGTATCAATACCGAGTCAATCACCAAGCCATTGATGGCACGATCGCTTGTTAACGTTTTGTAAGCGTGGAGGCCGCGTCGTGCCGCCTACGTCGATGTTTGCTGTACAGATTATGACAGGAGACCACCTGCGCATTGTGGGGACTAGGGATTGCAATCCGTAAAGTGGGATCCCGCAATCCCGCGGAATCCCGCAGTTTTTCGCCTTCGGGATACGTCGTTAATTTCTCGAGGAATCATCAAAGAGAATTTCGCACATCCATCGTTTGAATCGTGAGTTATGGTCGTTAGTTCATACAAAAATCCCATAAAAAGGCACTTTTATACCACTTTTATAACAAAACAGACAGCGTCACCTTAATTGTGTTTAAACAGTATTTCATTTTTACTTATATCGAAGAAGAAAATTATTTTGTTGTATAATATTGACAAATACCTATATGTCTATCCGCAGTTATTTATGTATTGTCAAATTACACTTTGTGGATGTTCCTACTCCATATTTTGTTTGGTTGTGTTGCAGTCTCGACCGATTTAACTATACATAAGGACAAGGCAATATAGTGAAAAATAGATAAAACTTACAACTACATTATGTTATATATAACTATGTTTACTCATTGTCATACAATCTAAACTACATAATATGCGGGATCCCGCCAGATTGGTACCAATCCCATTGAAAACACCGCGGGATTGCAATCCCTAATGTGGGTTGAGCCTACGTGCGTTGAGAGTGAATGTAGCTTAGTGTACAGTAGATTGTAACACTTCAAATAGTATTCTTTGAGTTGTGCTTGGTGTGAGGCTAAGGTACTAGTACACCCACGGCTTAAAGACATTTTTTTATAGCAGAGGCCAGCCAACGAGCAGAGCCATTACCGCAATGGTAGCCACGGTCCAAGAGGAAAGAAATTGGGAAGAAGAGTTATTTGGATCTCCGGAAATCTCACCTACCTTTCGAAACGCGACAGCGAGTTGCTGATGCACGTAGGTTTTCTCTGAGTTCTGACACAATGGTAATCATCCCCGGCGTGCCAGCACATTCATGCTGTTAACAAAAATGACTACATTGTGGCTAGTTTGGTTTTATAAAACACTTTATTTGAGACTATCTGTTCCCACGAACTTCGTTTCGCCACTAAAAAGCTTTCATACAAACTTTCATCCCCTATATGGGCCCTTTAGGGGTTGAAATTTAAAGAAAAAATGGGTCATCAACTATATTTGTGCCAAAATTCATTGAAATCGGTTCAGCGGTTTAGATTTTTCATACAAACTTTCATCCCCTTTTTAAACCCTTTAGAGGTAGATTTTTGCAAAACATAGTAGCCTATGTCTTATTCTGATGTATAAGCTATATTATTGTAAAGTTTCATTAAATCCATTCAGTAGATTTTACGTGAAACAAACATACATCCATCCATCCATCCATACTTACAAATTTTCGAGTTTATAATATTAGTAGGATAGGATAGTAGGATGATCCTAATAGATAAATTAGAAGTTTCTTAAGATAACATTAATGAAGAAAATGCAAGGTTCCGGAATTAAAAAAATAATATGTTTTCTACCAACGTGCATCATGAAATTGTGTATTCAGCGTGCCGCCAGTATTAACTCTTTGCATTATAGGGCTCATTTCTCGTAAAAAGAACCTCTTCGCTGACCGGATGATTTAACCAATACATTAGTTTTGATACCCGTATGTACATAGTAGCACATTGCGTACGAGTCATCCAGAAAATATTCCAACTTTCTGATTAACCATACAAATGTTTGCTCGAGTGGAGCGTATAAACCCAGTAAATATGTGCATATTTCTAAATCAAAAGTATCCACATTTCATTTAAAAATAAAAGCCAGACATGTCTTTGATGTACTCTATGCATAGTCGAGAAAATGTTTTGTAAATCAAGTTGTAAACTGCATTCCTATGCATGCTCGCAGTTCAAGCATCACGTAATGTTAGCGTCTTCTTTGAAAATATTAGTCACTGCCAAAACACGTTGCCATTATTTCACTTTGATGTAATTTTTTATTCTGGTACACGCTCGTACGTTCTAATCTCATAACTCAGCCAGACATAGTTAGCATGATACGGACGTGCTCCGGCTTTACTAAACACTGTGGTGTTTCGTTTACTTACCAGTTTCTAATACGAATTCTTCAAATTGCGAATCTGTAAGTAATCTTGCTTGCGCAGTTTGAAGTTTTCGATAGATCGGTGAAGAGTTGGCAGATTTTATTAATAATAATAATGTTAGCCTTGTATTATACACGTCCCACTGTTGGATAAAAGCCACCTATAGTGAATGAGAGGGGTTCGGCCTTGTCCTTGAATTTTATTAACATTTTAAGATTCTAGTAAGTACATTGAGAACAGTTCTTCTTAGCCACGACAAGGCGTTTGTTGGAACTGCAGTATAGATCGAATGATCTACGGTGGCAATATAGGCAACAGCATCTATCGATTACGAACTTTAATAGTAACTTATTGGTTTTTAAATCATACCTAGAGTTTTATAAAGTCTATTCATACGATGCAAAACGATTCGTAGTATTAAGATACTTATTTACATTTACTTTACCAAATTACGTAAAATTGTATAGATTAGAATCTTAGGAAACATAAAAGAACCGCTCCACAACATTGAACCCAACATTCCCAATTTCCTTTTTGCGGGAGTAACGCTTCTAACATTCAAAATTACCCTATTACTATTCATACTAATTTAGGTTCGATTTTCGAACACGATTCTTCCACATATTCAAGCGGTACGGTGAATTGCTTCGTGCCGTATACAAGTTTTAGCCAGCCTGCATATCCCTCGAGAGACCACCCCATTTGGAGGTCGGGCGCGCCTCTCCCTTACTTTCAACTCTCTTGTGTTGCACAATAAATTAACCGTTGTCTTATTTTCTTCTGAATTTCTACAAGCTACATTTCTATTGAATACACGGCATTTTATTAAAAAATACATTTTCCACTCAATCCGAACACAATGACTTGGATACATGTATATATTGGTCGTGGGATAAACTTTCAGTTTCAACAGATTTTATTTAAACTATGACTAATTTTATGTATATGTCAATATAAGCATTGACTTAAATACTGTTTTAATTTTGGGGCTACATAAGAAATTGATTTACGTAAAAGCTGAACTCCTACATGTAATCTGTATTAGAACCACCTACCTAGTGGAATGTGGTCCGAATGTTGTATATCCCAGCCAAAGAATGTTCATGTCATGTCTGCATAAAAAACCACTGTCACGTCAGAATTAAATATATATTATCCACATCACATTATTTTATTATTTCACAGAGTTGAACGGCAGTGTGCAAAGTAACAAACAAAAACATAGCAGTTGCTGAGTCATCAGCATAAAATCTCGATCAATATGCGATTGCAACTCAAGGGAAACTGAAGGGATATGATTCAAATGGGATTAGGGCAGAGCTCGTTTGACAGCTCGTTAATAAGAACGGTGCCCCTTGTTAGTTCTTGCACCCACCCCGCGCGGGTAATCTTACAGGCGCGTAAATAAGTTCCCGTCATACAAGTGGTGGAATTTTAACAATGGCCGCGGAGACCGATTTATTTTATCTGCAATATCTAAACTTCTACCCTCTGAAACGGTACACCTGTTTATGTTATTTTAATATTTTGTTCAGCTTCGCTAACTTCTAAAGTTTTATTCGTTAGTTTTCAGCTTCATTTTACGCATTTTCAACTGTAGATAATTCTTTAGCAATGGTTTTAATTATAATTAATTTTACATTGTTAGCATTGACGCCACCTAATTCTTTTAATGTTTGCTTCTGAATTTGTAATCATAATTCATCCTCCGTATTTTAAGTGTTTTATCCTTATAAATCAAACTGTTAACAATTTACATTGGGTGCATTATATGTGATGGTAATATTATTGGTATTTACTATTTTCCCTTTCCTCTTCCCTTCCCTTTTTTATTTGTTTTGTTGCTTTTCATATTTTAGCCATTTTGATACCTTAACTTCGATATTTTCATCATTCTCGCTGATTTTACTACTATTTGGCAACTAGGTAGTTATTTTAAGCTCACTATTTAGCGGCTGAGTCCACCTTTCACCTTGCTCGTTTTGCCTTGTAACCTCACCCCATCCGTATTTCAAGCTTTTCATTCGTTCGTACCTGTGACCTTTGTTTATCGCGGCATCTGCATGCGCACGACACCTACCGTGGCTAGCTCTGTAGCGCATTGCTTTAATGTATGTTTCACGAAAGCTCTATGTAAATCTATGTAACTGTGGTCTGAATTTACTAGTGGCTGAATTTTGAATTCGGAGATCTCTCTTGATTTATACATAATCCATTCTACATGGCAACGTTTGCAAACCTGTGTTTGCGAATATGATTCCTAGTGTATCTGCATATAGTATTTATTTAAAGCGTTTGAATTCGTATTTAAAATTTAATAACAAGTTTACTCTTAATCTTCAGACTTCAGGCATGGCTAAACGAAGTCGAATCATTTATTAAATAATTAGGCTTCCAATGGCACTTTTACACGACCAGCTTAGAATTTACCGGAGCTTTGGAAATACCCACCGGTTTGAGAAGAAGTAACAAGAAACTCAGCTGTAGGTAATGTTATTTTATAAATAACATTTTGGTATCAAAACGTACATTAGTAATAAATACATTTATTGAAAAACCACATATCCATTAAAGGATCGAACTTAATAATTTTATTCTCAATTTGATTTGTAAAAGGAATGGTCTTTATCTGTCTGAGCCTAGGATATATAACAGATTTCAAAAAAGTAGAATAGGGCATGTCTCAATGGACTCTTAGAGCGCTATTGTGACGCTATCTGGTGAAAAGGGGTCGAGATCAACAACGCTCAGCGAATTAGCTTCACTAAACGTTTTTATATACTCTCGTGACGTAATAGGAGATGAAAGCCTCGCTGCTGGCGAATACTTTTCCATTAAAAGCCTACAGCGCCTCACTCGGCCCATTACTTCGCAAATGGTTTGTGCAAGAGATCGCGAAGTGTACGCGATGTTTTTAAACGTCTTTTTGGGCACGGTTCAGAAGCGTCCAAAGCGTGTCAATAGTTTCAAAGTTTATATTGCAGCGACGTGAGGGGAAGCCGATATTTACGTTCAGGGGATAGGTTATTGGTGAAGTGAAATTTCGTATAAATATTAGCACACAAGCACACATTACTTTTAGCGTTGTTTCTAGGCACATACCTTAGCAATTAAAATATCGAAACTACCTAATTTAGGTCATTTTCTTTTCTATATTTAGTCAATCCGTAGGTGGTGTTAAGTGATTGCATAAAACAGTAAAAATTAAATGTGTGCCTTACTACGTAGGTAACTATAAAGTTCAAGTAGCACTTTTCATAATGAGCGGTAAAATTTCGTAAGCGGCGAGTCTGAGTATGCCCTCAAAAAAACAGAGGAGAAATCACGCCTACGTGGATATCTGTCTAAGTTATATCTACACGAATAAATTATTAAGTGCTGCAGTTTCATCTTCGTGCAGGTAAATATCCGATTATATCAAATTTAGTTCTTACAGTTTAATTTTAACTAATAACACTATAATTTGTACTATAAACCTCCAAAGATTTGCTATTAAAATAAGTGTCTGACATACTTGGCCTGTTTTTGAATTAAACATAACATACGTACCAAGTACGTACGTAGGGGGTGTAAGGGGGTCCAACCACCATCTTCCGGACCCCAAGCCAACCTCACCTGCCCGTGGTGCACCCTGCTGGTCAACGGACGAGGCTCTGGCGACCGGCTGATGGCGGTATAACCATCGTATTAATGGCGTAGCTAAATGCAACAGGCTGATGATGGGCAGCAGCATCTTCAGCGCAAGAAGCTACGCCTCTGCGCTCGCCAACCCGCCTGCCAAGCGTGGCGAGTAATGGCAAAACCCCCCCAATGAAATTACAGACCAAAACCAGGCCCCCAGTCCCCGGCAGCCCCGCTATTCCTAGTTCTGGTAGCAGCTACGGTAACGGCGGGGCAGGGGGTGCTAAGAATCCCCGGGTAAGATCCCGCTACCACCCCCGACGACGACTGGCCCTGGTAACACACAACATTCGCACTTTGAGGACTGACGAGAAGATCCTTGAGTTGGAAGAAGAAATGAGTAGGTTACGATGGGACATCTTGGGATTATCAGAAGTCCGAAGGAACGGGGAGGACACGATAATCCTCAAGTCTGGTAACCTACTCTACTACCGGGGTGGCGATCAACAGTCTCGAGGTGGTGTCGGATTTCTCGTCCACAAGTCCCTCGTTAACAACATCGTCGCCATCGAAAGTGTGTCGAGCAGGGTAGTATACCTTATACTCAGAATATGTGAGAGATATTCATTGAAGGTCATACAGGTATATGCGCCGACCTCGACACACCCAGATGAGGAAGTAGAGGAGATGTATGACGACATTAGTCGGGCCATACACACCTCCGAAACCTACTTCAATGTTGTTATGGGGGATTTCAACGCAAAACTGGGCAAGAGAAGAGAGGAGGAGCTGAGAGTGGGGCAATTTGGATATGGGCAACGAAACCCCAGGGGACAAAGGCTGGCCGATTTCCTGGAGAAAGAGGGACTGTTCGCAATGAACTCTTTCTTTCAGAAGCCGCCTCACAGGAAATGGACCTGGATGAGTCCGGATGGTTCTACAAGGAACGAGATAGACTTCATCTTGACGACGAAGAGACGGATACTCAATGATGTCTCTGTGATCAACAGGGTGAAAACCGGAAGTGATCACCGAATGGTAAGGGGCACATTGAGTATCGACGTCAAGGTAGAAAGACGTCGCTTGATGAAGTCTACGCTCCGCCCTACTCGCGCCCATATTCAAAACCCCGAGAGCTTTCAGCTTGAATTAGCAAACCGCTTCTCTTGTCTAGATAGCTGCGTAACTGTGGACGAAATCAACGACGGGTTGGTAGAAGCTGTCCACACGGTGGGTTCTAAATTCTTTAGACCCCGTCGTAAAAATCGACCTCAGAAACTCTCGATCTCGACGCTCGAGCTCATGGCCGAACGTCGATCTATGGCGCTGCAGTCTTCCGATGACGCTGAGGCATATCGGCAGCTCAATAGACGAATATGGACATCCTTGCGACACGACGTCCGTGCTCACAACACTGCGAGCATAAAGGAGACGATCGAGCAGAACAAAGGCTCCAAAGTGTTTGCTAAGGACCTGTCTATTGGGCACAGCCGAATGACAAAGCTGAAGACGGAAGATGGCAGTGTAGCATCGACCAAGGCAGAGGTGTTGAGAGAGATCGAGAGCTTCTACGGACAGCTTTATACCTCGTGTTAAGTTTAGTCCCGTCGAGGAATGATTAACACAACACTTCAACACAAATAAACCATTTATTGGCGGATTTTTACAATAGTTCGCGGAATACTTTTTTACAATTGCGTTCGCGGCGGCCATTGACGAGTGACTACTAATTGCCGCGTTTTCTATGAAAAACTACAGATGTCGCTGACAAACAGATATAATAAACATTCACTCAGATATGGTATTTGCGTCGCTAACATAGCCCCACCCTAGTGCTGCTGGCGCAGCAGTAGCACTATTTACGCTATAGTAAATTTAGCGACGCGAGCAACAATTTTTTTTTTTTTAAATTACCTATCTGCACTCGTACTACTCGTACTGCTCGCACTCTGCCGACTTTCCCGGGAAAAACCTCTCCAATTATGCCTCACCACACACGTTACGGGGAGCATTGGAGTCAGCAACAAACACTAAGTCGCCAACTCGAAGGGATGCTTGCCTATCTTCGGCCCACTTCTTGCGAGGTAGTCAATTCGGGAAGTAATTCTCAACAGGCGTATTCATGAAGAAAACCTCATTGGATCCGGCACAACTGCACTCTCAGGTAAGTGATTTTCATATGTAATATTTGCTATATATTCCAGGTCACACTCCGCGGCGTCAGGTATGTATGAACTCGTGGGCCACAAACTTTCAGTCTCGTGCAGCAATAATGGTCCATTGAACCACTCGCCTTACAGGTTCAAGCCATCAAAATTTTCCCGAGTGGCTATATCGGCAACATTCGTAGCGGTATGTACATAGGATAATTCATCGAGTTCACCCAAACGACTAGCAACATAGGGTTTATAATAACGCGTATTATCACGTAGGTATCTACTATAAAACAGTTGTGGAATCGCACCAAAAATATCGATCAGCTGTTTTTATTCGATGAGCGGACTGTAAAGTTTTCGCCAACCGTGCAGCAATAATGCCGCTTGCAATTCCAGTCTAGGTACTGTAACCGATTTTACAGGAGTAACCCGACATTTACTAGACACGAAACAAACTAATTTGATTATTGTTATCAAACCAACGCCAATAAGCAACCGCGCAGATAGCTTGTAACGATGCATCACAAAAATATGAAGTTGTAAACAATTAAAGTAAGTTTCGCCAACGAGTCGGTCCATTGATATGCTTGTGTGCGTAGCTTTACTGTTGAATGGCGCGCACAGCTGTTTAGCCGACTCATTAGCTCGCTTATTATAACATCGAGGTATCCGTACCTATGCTTTTTATAATTTTTAAGAATTTTAACCATTTAAACCACTTAAAACAAATATCCTCAGTTATATTTTTATCCCAGTCTATATTTGACTTCCAGGTTTTCTGAAGTAATAAATAATTATTTAACGATAACCCCTTAATTTTAGCTGCTGCGCCAAAGACGAGACGTAATATTCGCTTGTACGGATTATCGACTCCAAAATGAGGTAAGTACCATGTTTTGTTTCCTTTTGTTGTACCTATAACATCCTCGGCAAATTCTCCATCGAATAAATGCTTTATACGATCTCGGTACCTTTGAGCGTACTGTTTATAACATAGCACTCTCTCTTTCAGGTGATGCAGCCTAGACAATGCCAGGCGTTCAGAATCAGGCATCTTACAGCGGACATCCTTCCAAGGTAGACCTACGTACCATCGACCATCGATTAATTTTGCCGTTTGTTCCAGGTGTTCCAGAGCACGCAGATCATCAACATTCTGGCGTGACGTCCCGGATATTCCCATGGATTCGATAGCAAATGATTTTCTTACCAATTCGTGCAGGTCTGTGTCAGTGTCTGCCGACCCCAATGGAACCTCCGCTTCGTGTAAGGTTGAGTAACAGGCGTGTACTGAAAGAGGTGCAGGGACCATCCCATGAACGCACCATCCCAGCAGAGTACGAGTAGCACAAGGTTCGTTACATTTACCCACTTTAAGCTCTAACGGTAATAATAAATTATAATTATCCTGACCAATTAGAATTTCAGGTGCAATATTTGTACAACAAAATTCGTTTTTAATGTTACATAAATGCGCATAACTATCAAAATTAACTGAACTACAGTTTTGCACAGGTACATTTAAATCTTTAAAACTACGAGCAGTAATATTAAATCGCTCACCCTTATAGTTCATTATACAAACGTCCATAACATCAACGTCGCAAACAAGCGCACTTTTATTCCACGCGCCGCTCACGCGCATGGTCTCCCGCCGTCCGCGTAAACCGGCTCGTGACGCAAGCGATGCGCTTATAAGCGACACTGTAGATCCATCGTCTAATAACGCACTTGTTTGGAAGACGCCGTTCGGACCGTGTACACTTATAGGCACTACCTTTAACAACACTTTACACTCTTTATACTTTTCACTGACATGTGTTACTGTTTCAGGTGTCGCCGACGGTTCGTCTGCCGCATTATCACACGGTTCACTATTCTCCGATCGCCGCAAGTCGTAATGCAATAACTTGTGATGCGCTTGCCCACAATTTATGACGTCACACGCTGCCGCCGGACAGGTCGCGCGGTCGTGACGCGTATCTATGCATTTGTAGCATAATCGGTTTTGTTTTACGTATTTCCACCGATCTTTCCGTAATGCTTTGCGGAATTTCTTACAATCTTCTAATTTGTGTTGCGATATGCGACAGTAACGGCATTTTTCACTGTCATTGTAATTTTTATTTAATAAAACTGTATGAGTATTTTCTGTGTATTTTTTCTTGTAGTAACTATCACTTGTATTTTTCATATTTAACAAAGCCATAGACGACACTTTCATAGCTTCATCATTTAGAAACTCGGATATATCAAACCATGTCGGTCTTTTATTCTGCTTTAGGAATTGATAGCTATAATCCGCCCATTTTGAAAGTAAAATGGGTGGTAATTTTGAAAGTATGCATGTAGTTATGCTTATCCCATTTAGGTATTCATCGCGACCGATAACATTCACAGCGGCAACACAGTTACGTACCTTAATTGAAAAGGGCACAATATCCTTGTAATATTCTTGTGACACTGGATTTAATTTCTTAATGTCGAACATGATGCGTGACAGTATGATATCAGGATTCCCAAACTGCAGCTCGAGTGTTGACAAAATTATGTCCGGCGAAGTAGCACTTATAAGCAAGGCTGATACCGCTTCACGAGCTGATCCTTTTAAACATTTCCTTATGCGCCACAAATTTTCATTATCCGTGAAATTACAAATTCTGGATGATTCTTCATACGCCTTCTTAAAGTGAAGCCACTCCATTGGGTCACCAGAAAATAATGGCAAGTCTTTAGGCGTACATATTCGGCTCAACAAGTTGGAGTTAAGTCCATTGCTGGTAGAAGCGGCTGCTAAGTCCTTAAGCGCACTAGCCAGTAGTTGAACTGTTCCATCAGTGCCGGCATCTGTAGCCGGCGGGCGCGGCACGTCCGTAGTTTGACCCTTGTCGTGGACGGGCTGCACCTGCAGTTCACGATGGCTGTGCTGCAACCATTGTTCTACCTCCTCGTTCGTGCAATGCGACTGAACACTACATTCGTCGTTGATATCTGCTAGGTCCGCCGCTAAACGTTTATTTATTAAGTCCAACTCAATTTTAGCTTTTGCTTCCGCGGCCTCCAATTCCAACCTTCTTTTTCTGGCAAGCACTGAGGATGATGAGGACCTCCTAGATTTAGGTGCAGGTGCTTGGTGAGACGTCGAAGGAAAAGGTTGAATTAGGGGTAACGGTGGTTCCGATTTTACCACACTACCTTCCCCCGTATTTCGACGAAAGAAAATTTCATTTCGTTGTAAATTTGCTTCATTTACGTGTGCTTCGATGTTTTCACTACTTGGTGGCACTGTCGGAGTGTCCGGAAGCGAAGTCTTGGCATTCTGATGCTCCTCGGGCCTTTTCGCGGTTCTTCTCGTGTTCACCATCTTTGGTGAGCGGAACATTTGTGGACGAACCGATCCGGGTCGAAGTGACCAAATGTTAAGTTTAGTCCCGTCGAGGAATGATTAACACAACACTTCAACACAAATAAACCATTTATTGGCGGATTTTTACAATAGTTCGCGGAATACTTTTTTACAATTGCGTTCGCGGCGGCCATTGACGAGTGACTACTAATTGCCGCGTTTTCTATGAAAAACTACAGATGTCGCTGACAAACAGATATAATAAACATTCACTCAGATATGGTATTTGCGTCGCTAACACCTCGGTTGCCAAACCCGTTACCTGCTCGGCTGACCCAAGAGCCGAGCTGGTTCGGCACTACAGCGAAGACATCCCGGACATCAGCTTGTGCGAG
Organism: Amorpha juglandis; assembly: GCA_949126905.1. Taxonomy (NCBI): domain Eukaryota; kingdom Metazoa; phylum Arthropoda; class Insecta; order Lepidoptera; family Sphingidae; genus Amorpha; species Amorpha juglandis. The sequence goes on along the minus strand of OX421386.1, from coordinate 5,002,170 downwards.
ATTCGGATGGCCCTCGGACAGCTTAAAAACAACAAGGCGCCGGGCGAGGACGGAATTACTGCAGAGCTTCTGAAAGCGGGCGGATCGCCGGTACTAAAAGTCCTTCAGAGACTTTTTAATTCTGTTCTGCTCGAGGGCGTAACGCCTGAGGCATGGAACAGGAGTGCGGTGGTACTGTTCTTCAAGAAAGGCGACAATACCTTGTTGAAGAATTACAGGCCCATCTCGCTCCTGAGCCATGTGTATAAGTTGTTTTCGAGAGTTATCACGAATCGTCTCGAGCGCAAGTTAGATGACTTCCAGCCTCCCGAACAAGCCGGTTTCCGAAAAGGTTATAGTACCATAGACCACATTCATACGCTGCGGCAAGTTATACAGAAAACCGAGGAGTATAACTTGCCACTTTGCTTAGCGTTTGTGGACTATGAGAAAGCCTTTGATTCGATCGAGACCTGGGCGGTGCTGCAGGCTCTCCAGCGGTGCCGCATCGACTATCGGTATATCGAAGTGTTGAGGTGCTTGTACAACAACGCCACCATGTCGGTCCGAGTACAAGAACAGAGTACGAAGGCTATTCCACTACAGAGAGGCGTGAGACAGGGAGATGTTATTTCTCCTAAACTCTTTACTGCCGCGCTGGAAGATGCCTTCAAGCTCTTGAACTGGAAAGGATTCGGCATCAACATAAATGGCGAGTACATGACTCACCTCCGCTTTGCCGACGATATCGTGGTCCTTGCGGAATCGCTGGAAGACCTGAGTACAATGCTCGAAGACCTCAACAGAGTTTCTCAACGGGTGGGCCTCAGGATGAACATGGACAAGACGAAGGTCATGTCGAATGTCCATGTTGTGCCCACCCCGATTACTGTTGGAAGCTCATCTCTCGAAGTTGTCGACGAATATGTCTATCTAGGACAAGTAGTCCAACTAGGCAGGTCCAACTTCGAGAGAGAGGTCAATCGTCGAATCCAGCTCGGCTGGGCAGCGTTCGGGAAACTTGGCAAGGTCTTCTCGTCCAAAATACCTCAGTGCCTGAAGACCAAAGTCTTCGACCAATGTGTGTTACCAGTGATGACATACGGCACTGAGACGTGGCCTCTGAATATGGGCCGTATAAGACGGCTCACAGTCACTCAGCGAGCTATGGAGAGAGCTATGCTCGGTGTTTCTCTACGTGATCAAATCAGAAATGAGGAGATCCGTAGAAGAACGAAAGTCACCGACATAGCCCAGCGGATTAGCAGGCTGAAGTGGCAGTGGGCAGGCCACATAGCTCGCAGAACCGATAACCGATGGGGCAGAAAGGTTCTGGAATGGAGGCCACGTACTGGCAAGCGCAGCGTTGGACGTCCACCTACAAGGTGGACAGACGACCTGATAAAGGTCGCAGGATGTCGCTGGATGCAGGCCGCTTCCAACAGGTCGGTCTGGAAATCTTTGGGGGAGGCCTATGTTCAGCAGTGGACGTCTTGTGGCTGATGATGATGATACGTACCAAAAATTCGATTCATAATCTTATTGATTCAGCTGTCAGCGAGGGAATAATACATTCCGAATTAATTCGACATATTTTTATAACATTGAGTTATTTATATTACAGATGTTCACATTCCTTTGCTGTTTATTATTAATTTTAATCAAACACTTTTTGCCTTGTAATGCAGTATATAGTCAATCAAGTATATAGTATCTAGAGGCTATAACGTAGGTACAAGTTTTTTTAGTAAAGCTCTAAAAGAAGTTAATAAAAACCGGACCAGATGACTTTTTGTAGAAGTCAGATATTGTGGTTCTTCACATATTTACTTGGATTCAGGAGATAATACGCTAAGATATAATAAATGACATTAAGTAAATGATATTCACAACATTCATTAAAAAGAGTGACACAGTTAACATTAATACCTCGATCAACAATTCTAAACGACATTGAGACATAAGACGGGCAATACTTTACAAACGTGCGAATAGCCCTGAACTAAATCCAAATGGATGGTAAATTTGCACAACAAAAAAATATGAGGCAGCTGAGAAATAAATGTGTTACAATACAATAACAGATTTTATATTCCATGGTCAATTCTTGAAACTAGATAGCAGATATCCACAACAACCTACTTGTCCGATTTGAAATATTATTACATAAATTTAGCCTATATCTTACCCTATTGTAAGTGGTAGTCACGCTGTAGACGGTTTTTTCTTTTGTTACCTAAAGGTGATGACATCGAATCTTACATGTAACCGCTTAAGTAGTATTGACGATATGCTTTCATTCATTGTTTCAAATGTACTGAGTCATGTTTACTAACTCTAGTGTTTATTGATGACTAGCTTTTGATCCCGGCTCCGTCTGCGTGAACAGCCTTTTCCAGAATAGAAGGAATTTATCATAATCGGTTAAGCGACTTAAGCTTGAAAGTGCAACAAACACACTCACTTTCGCATTTATAATATTAGTTATACATGTGTTATGATAAATACGTAAAGAAGGCTACGTTGCGAGAAGAAGCCCTTTGTTTGAGTGAATAATACGAGTAAAAGCTTTTTAAAACTCTGTTACTCTTTATAACGACACCGCCGGTGTACGTTAGAACACTTTTAGTTACAAACAAAGTTTATTGCACCCGTGAACACAAAGAAGTCACCTAAATTGATAGAATATAAAATATACTTTATATTCTCCGGTAATGCCGAGAAAACATAAATATTTTCCACTTTTATAACCACTATTTGTACGTCGGTAATTCGATTTAAGAATCGTCAGCGGTTGGTTCGACATCTTTACGCGGTTGTTACAATCCTCGGTGATACTATCAAGCCGATTTACGTCTCTTTGTAGAAATGTAATCGGATTATTCCAAATAATTAGTTATTGGTTGAGCCCTACAGTACGTTACGGCTTATCAGATTGGTAACCTTTTAGATGTATTAAACTTTCGAAAAAATAATGTTACTGATAAGCGGAATGTAAAATAAAATGGTTAATAAAAATGCAAATAGTATAAAGTAAATTATAGAGATTGTCGGTATCAAGGTTTGATAGCGTTTATTAGAATTGCGAATGAAGTGGTGATTCAAAGTTGAACATTAATTTTATTAATTGAGTTTTCTTTTCATGGCTACGTTTTAATTTGGATTAATGTGTAATCCTAGTTATCAAAAAAAACTAATCGTAAATTTGTCATTCCATATTCTTAACGTGTCCGATATACTTATTACATCTACTTCACAGCTTGTCTCGGGGTGACGAGCGCAGTTCAGTGCCATGCAGTGCTTTGTAATTCAAAGTTGTGTGTGGTGTTGCTTCCCTTTATGTCAGGCGTAGCGCTTACCATCAGACCAGCGCCTTGCTCGTCTCGTCATTCAATCAAATTAAAAAGAAAAGAAATAATATAATTCCTAATATCATCCAAAGATCACTCACACGTTTCTAATTCAATTAACCTAAGAGCACTTTCTTTCAAATCGTTTCGACTTCAAAAGTGGTACTAATTGAACCCCGGTCCGCGGTAGTCATGCGAACTCATTTGTTCGTCCCAATGACTCACCGGAAAGCCGGGGGTGGTGTCTACGAAGCACCAACGTAATTTATGGCCGTGCCAGATGACCGTGACTAAATTATCGAATGTTTTTGTTATTATTTCTTGTTTATATACGGTGCTGTCATAACTGCCAGCAACCTGTACAAACATCATGTTAAAATAATAGGTTATTTAACTCAGTTGTTATTTTTAATCCTTAATTGGATTCTAATGTTTCAGTTAGAGAATTGGTTTATTAAACGAAAAAACTGACAAGACTTATTCGAATTTGACTAATAGACAATATTCTAAAATATATTCACATATGCATAAACATAGCTAAAACCATAAGAATATTTTTTATATAAATAGCATAGGCCGGCAAATGAGCAAATGGGTCACCTGATTATAAATGATCTACACCGCTCATTATTATTATTTATTAATCTAACTACATACTTAGTTATCTTATATATAAAAATAAGTCGGGTTTTCCTTCCTGACGATATAACTCCAGAACGCACGAACCGATTTCCACGGTTTTGCATTCGTTGGAAAGGTCTCGGGCTCCGTGAGGTTTATAGCAACGAAAATCTAGGAAAAATTTCAATAGAAAAGCGGGAAAATAGGGAAAATCATTTTTTAAATACAGCGCCATCAATGTACTACAAACCAATATTTTAAGTAGATGGCGTCGGTGCGTGACACATTGCTGACAGATGGCGCCACTGTTAGGCTACTTTTATCCCGGAAAATACAGATCACGCGGGCGGAGCCGCGCGGGACAGCTAGTACGAGATAAAAGTGTCTTCCATAGGTAAGGCCCATGAATGAGCTGGCTCGACCGGGTTGACCGCTAAGTCATAAAAAAGTATAGCAGCATTGCTGCTATCCTTTTTGATGTTGCATTTCGTACGGAGAGTGAGATGAGACCCAAATCTCCCTGTCCTTCCCAATACCTTAATTATCCCTTTCACCTAAGGTCGGCAACGCATCCCTGATACCTCAGGGTATTTTTGAAGTATATGGGCGGTGGATATCACTCACAGTCAGGTCAACTATTTGCTCGTTTGCTAGCATCTGCTCTCTTCTTCGATCCGCCCTTATCCCCCCACACGCAGTGAGGTTGGCGCAACATGCTTTGTGTGTGTTGTTAACATGTTACAGAAAGATTTGTCTTATAGTTGCTACGACCGGCCAGACGTCAACCCCTCTGAGGAAACTGCTGCCATCTGCTATAAAAAAAGGAAATATGATTACGATCTGCATGAAATAATGTACAAAACAGTTTATCCATTTACGTTGTCACAATATGATTGGATTAAGACATAACTTCCCGATTAATAATACCAACGCAATATTACGGGTATATGTTTCAATGATTCACTCCTATTCAACGTTCATCGATGTCCATAAATTGTGGCGATAATACCGTGAAATACGTTCGAATTGTACCAAAACGACAATCGATTTACCGCAGCGCCATGCAGACAAATCGCCTAGTTAAGATTAACTTGACTTATCGGATAACGTAATGGCTACGTAAAGAGAATGTCACCCATATACCAATAATCTCCGATAATACTTTGGGGGCAAACCCCTTGAGCATGTGCCGTTGTTGCATATGGGGAGGGTGCGTTCACTAGTATAGGGCAATAATCCCTTTAGACGTCGCGTGTGCCGAGTTTTAGGGTGGTGTGTAAGGGTGTCGCAAATCGCTTGGGAGTTAGGTCTCGCGTGTCACCATAGTCTAAGCTGGTTTGAACACACGAATATTTCGTCAAGACTTAAGAAACACTCGAGACGGCGCGGCGAGATTTTCAAGAATTACTTTGAGTCGTATTTTGAAATCACTTTCTTTGATTAAATGTATTTTAATGAGATTCAGCCTGGTAAAAAAATTTATTCGTTTAAACTGTAAACATAATTTATTAGCTTTGGAAATCATAAATGTAATGAACATTTGTTTTCCTACGTAAGTTTTCCGGATAAAACTAAATAGGCTTATACTTTCCAATTCTAGATCCCGAACGTACCTAAGAAATTGCGCCAGAATTGGCAAATTCTAACAAAGCCTCAATTTATCGCTCTGTTCGGCTACAAAATCGTACATCAGCCGTAATGGGTACATAATTCGCGTCCGGCGCACTCCGCTGATGCGATGCGAATGCGGTCAGATGCGGGTACTGGGCAGATCGTGAGCGGCGATAAAACGCGGGTAGTTGGAAGTTTTATGGGCCAGCCAGTAGCGTGGCCTGTTTCCACGTTATCGCCGACACGGGGCCTTAAATCAGACGCCTTTTATTCTTAAAGTCATCGCGTTCGATAGGCCACCGAGTGATATAAAAGGGCTGCCAGATGCCTTACTGCGCCTATACTTAAGTTCTTTAATGGAGCGAACAGTCTTTCAGTGTTATGGAGATAGGTAGTTATATTTGTAAGTAAATTTGCTACATGCAAAATGTCTGTTTTCCAATATTTATAAGAAAGTTATCAGTAGTAAGGATTAAGGTTTTAGATCCGAAATTAATTCCGAGATCGAGGAACCGCAAACCCTTATGAATCATTTCTTTGTCTTATAAATCACTTGCATTTCACTTCATTTTATTTAAATTATTCCTTTAGTACATCAATTTATAAAATCAAAGCAAGTTGAACAGTTTTAAAGTTCAAGGATCGAATTAGTCATGCACTGTTTGTGATATCCTTTGTTCTAGATAACAGTTACTTGCATTCTATTAACTTATTCGATAAACGTTATATTATTTTATATTTTAATGGTGCCTTGTACCAATTTAAATGCGTGAAATAACCTTAACATACCGCAATAAATGATTCATTAAATTAAATTCATTAAAAAAAAAAACTACAATTAGGGCTTAAGATAACTTCCTACTACTATCATAAATGTGAAAGTTTGGATGTTAGTTAGTTTGTGAATTTGGATGTTTCTTGGATTATCGCGCCTTAGCTGCTGAAGTATTTATTTTTGAGTGAAATTAAACCTGGATAAGGACATAAGCTATTTTTTATCCCAGTAAAATAATCACGCGGGCGGAGTCTACGTGGCCAAAACTAGCTATCAATAACAATAATATATCCTGTAATATACATTTCTAACTGCTGGGCACGGGCTTCCTCTACTGAATGAGAAGGGTGAGGCGTTTATATATACTAAAAGTCTTTTACATAACAAGTATTTATTTTTACATAAAACGTTGAAAATGAAGACTCATGTGTTTGGGATAAAAAAGGCAATAATAATTTGTACTCGTTGAAGTATAATAAATCATTTTTAAAGCGTTTAGTATTGTGTATAACCTAGTTAGTGCGACAATGTTGGAAGTAGGTAAGTAAAAATATTTTTTGCACTATTTTACCTAGAGATAAGACGTTTTACGATACCAAGTTTTAAAACTAGGGCTTCGTTTCGAAGTAGAGCAGCCTAGTACCGGCGTAACAATACTATATATGTGTGTTAATTATGGATATTATATTATTCTTATAGATATATGACGAAAAATAGTGTAATATTGAATTATGTGTTTGAATCAAAATTGAACATGATAGTTTTCATTAAACATTTATTGTTGCCTTAAAATAAACACTTACAAGTTAAATGGACTGTGCACGCTATTTTCTTTATTCCAGTTGCTAGCATAATCGTGTTGCTAACATATAACATTTTCTTGAAAGTAATTTATGATTATGAATTGAACATGTTCTCCGGATATCTCACTCACCGTACGAAACGCAGCAGCCGCTACTTTATGTCGGTTCTCTATGAGATAGTGGTAACAATCCCGTCGTACCGGCCCCTTCGTGCTGTAGACAAAACTGTCTACAGCGTGGATCTACGACAGTGGCCCTTAGCTACAGCAACGCGTGGCCGGCTCTGCTAGTTCATTTATAAAATACGTCAATAATACAACGCGGTACTAACTAAATGGAGTCCTGCAAAATACTTTAAATTATTTTGAAACTCTTTTTTCGTTATTTTTATAGTCTTTTGGTATTTTTAATTCCCGTAATTATACTTCTAGTCTTGCCCTCACGGTTCGGATGTTTCCTTTTAGCCACTAAACCATGAAAGTGCTACTTAGTAATTCGTAGTTATGTAATTAAACAAGTCACACGAATGAATTTGACATTGTTACTGTTTCGTTGAAGTTTTCACTCCAAGAGCTCATAAATATACATAAAAAATTAAATATATACATAAAACCCTGCGCAAATGTAATTCCTTGAATAAAACTTAATTATTTCAAATTCAAATCATATATTCTGCAAATTGGATCATAATTAATATCACTTTTACATATCAAAAGGAATTGCATTTGCGCAGGGTGATTCGCTGGTGGTAGAATATTCATATTCGCCCGGATAGCGATCACCGAACACATGGTGTTAAAACCTGTCATAGTAATCTATACACCTTGTGTGGATCGCGTTCTAGGATCAGCCGGTGTATATCCGGTTCTCCCGAGAGGCTTGCGACATGGCTTGGTGGTTCGTTGGGGCGGGTACATCCTTGTTAATACTGTGCCTGCATCGGTCATCCGCTTATCCTCTCGCAGGCTCCTCGATTTGCTTCTTCCCTCTCCGAAGAGGGAACTAACATTTATACAGGCCGGCGACCGAAGTCATTGTTTGTCGGTGGTCGCTGGTTTTTTAGACTACACTACGCTTACCATTAGGTGTAGTGCAGTCACTTTGCCGTGCTCGGATAAAAAAAAAATTGGGCACCCCAACATCTTAGGTCCAAAGCCAACCTCACGTGCACGTGGTGCACTCTGCTGATTAGCGGACGAGGCAATGGTGAATCTTGGTTACCGTTGAGGCTTGTGGGGGTCAGACGGTGGTTCAACCCACATAATACCAAATCCACCGTCATATCATGATGTAGAGGCGGACCCTGGCATTGCGCCGGAATAACGCCAGGTAGAAATAAAGATATTGTTAAATATTTGATAACGTATTTAATAATTGTTGTTAAGTACAGTGCAGCTTACATATATAATGTCGACCGCCAAGAGACATTGTATTCCACTACGGTCGGCAGAATTATGCCGGCCTGGATATTGGTTAGGCTCGAAGGCTATGGAGGTTCTTTAGTGTGTGATAAAGACTGTTTCGCTATTAAAACACTAAATAACTTTCGTTTTTATTGAATCATTAAAAAGTCAAACATCATTTAGATTCAGTCAAATTTTTACTCTACTGACAGTTCGTAATTCTGTTTCGGTAAAGAAGAACGGGCAAGAAACTCTAACGTTGCTCTTTTCTAAACTGATTTACAATACATATTTGCATACTGCTACACACATTGAAGTATTATTTATTTGAATTAGATCAAATCAATTTATAATATGTAACTAAAACTCAGTACGCATTATCAAATCCAGTTTAATATAAATTAAACTGTATTTAGTAAATACGAACTCACAGATTTATATTGTAATTTAAAATACATTTCATATCGTTAAACATGTAATAACAACCAAATACACTTTCAACATTCCGTGAGCGTTTAAAATATTTCGTGACTTGGTAACACTTACTTGTGACATTTCAATTTGATTAAAAGTAACATAGGTACGTATTTTATGTTTAAAACAAGTCTCGCAAACAAGGAAATATAATTTCCGAACTGAAATAACCATTTAACTTTAAATAACACTTTATTTGCATTCGAAATATTTATCTACCTCCATCCATTATTTCCGTACCCTTATGTTTACATTTACGTTCACCCTCCTTCGGAATGCTTGTTATTTTCGATGCAACTTTGCTATAAGAATGGGGCAAAATGCCAATATGTACCTTTTACAGCCCCATCAGATAAATTAACGTAAAATATAAAATATAAATTTTATTAAAATTAGTGTCCAAGACACCTACAAAACTATAATTAAACTAGCCTTAGCTAGATGCTTTACTCGCGTTCTTATTACTGCTCCGCTCCTATAAGTTAGCGTGATGCTATATACCATGTAGCTATGAACCATCTTTATGACACAACAAATAAATGGTTTGAATATGACCTCAATCTGTGAAATCGTGTAAAAGTTGCGCGATTACAAACAGAGAAACCAACAATTATATATCTAGAGATGATGTTACATAGTATACACTAGATAACAACTTTCATAATGATTTCTTATGTTTACGCGAATATTACACATTGAAATAAAACTAATTTAAACGGTTTTTATCGCGGTTTTTTATTTTTATTAATTTTGACTCCGACGTTTCGAAAGCTTTTCACCCTTCGTGGTCACGGGGTAACAGATATTCCACCCAGTGATAAAATCGGGATCAACAATTAATAAGAAACAGCCATAAAATCCGTTTAACAACCTTCATTTATATGGAAGGGTAATTCTGGAAAGTCATTTTCACTAGGTGCCGATTTTTAGTTAAAATATAATTTTTTACATGAAATGCTATCTAAATGGAAAAAAATGGTCATTTTGTTCAGTACAGACTGACAATTCGTATATTATAATAACTACTGTAGTAAGTAGAGCTCGTAAAACACTGCTATTTCATATTTCATGGTTGAAATGTCGTCTGAAACTATCATTAAAAAGTTCATGAAATTTTACCTCTGTAAAAGTAGTATCTATAAAAGAAGTGTAATAAGTTCTCTGCTGCCGTCTATAACGTGCAGCACTTTATAACGTAACTGAAACACTCATTTTAACTCTCAGGAAATTGCGTAGAAAATAGAAATTGTGTAAAATAGGGTAGTTTAACCAAAGCTTATTGTGGAAAGAATTCTATAAATCTGTCCAAAAAGAAAAACCGTTCGAAGCCAAATCATAAATCTAAGTAAAAAAACGAGTTCGAACCGAACCAATAGTTTAGGTACTACGATGCGACAGACAGGCACAAAGGTCTAAAAATACAACACGCCTCGATTTTATCGTGGGTGAAAAATTCACGAAACAAAGTTACCAACATAAACTTTGCTCTAAAAACCCTACAGCTGTTGTTTTTTAAGTGGCAACACTATACTCAAATTACAATCAACTGTTCGTGTTCGTTGGGCGAAAAAATATCGGTTACAATGCCGAAACTGAATCCTAAACTCTCACATTACAATCGGCTATATACACGCTTGTGCCCGGAAGGTCGACAGATTCAGGAAATTAACGTGACCACATGGCTCTCTTTTATGTTTTTTTACAGCATATCCCACATACTGGATATTTTACTCAGGATATAAGAATATTGTTTTTTTTTATCCATGCACGGCAGTGACTGCACTACACCTGATGTTAAGCGCAGTGCAGCCAAAAAAAACCAGCGGCCACCGACAAATAATGAGTTTATCGGTGGTCACCAGAATCATGCCCGCCTGTATAAATGCTTCTTCATACTCCGAAGAGGGAAGACGCAAATCGAGGAGCCTGCAACAGTACAGGTGGATGACCGATACAGACACAGGGATATAAGGATGTATGTACCCCTATACTCGCTCCAACCAACCATCAAGTCCTGTCGCAAACTAATCGGGAGAACAGGATATACACTGGCTGATCCACACAAGGTGTGTGGATCACGATGGCAGGTTTTAACTCCATGTGTACGGTGGTCGCTATATTTTATGGCCAGCAATATTTTACTAACAATAATCCGAAGCCAATAACAACAGTGACATTGATATCTTATGATTTCCCAATTTATTCGTTTTATTTCAAGATACTATTACCCTCTAAGAAAACAAGGCAGATGGTCGCTATAAAATGCATCAAGATAATAATATAGGTAGCCTCGTCGTCATTGAGTATGTTAGAAATTTCGAACATCAACACTGTGCCAAAAATAACCAGTTGTAATAAATACACAGTTATTTGCAGATCACGCAGCTGTTGATATCTGTCTCAGAATGGAATATATTGTTCCGAGTAACGGATTGCGAAATTTTAATTGGAAGTTTTGTGTGTGACTCTGTTTTGTTACATATAAATTACATTTAGTAGCATATTTGTTATAAGGCCATATCATAAATTGTTGTCACTGGTTATGCACTAAAGACAAAAATAAATAGATACACCCAACAGACATAGTCCTAACCACACACTAGGTTAACCTGTATCGTGGGCATCATGAACTACGAGGGACTTGCGGTCCCACAACACCCAGACCCGAAACAAATATTTGTGGATCACACAAACATTTGTCTCGGTCCACGACCCTTTTTCTCAGCCGGCTACTCGGCTACTGCGCCACGGAGATTGTCGAGAAATATATTAGGTCCTTACATATGAAATTGGCGTTTTTCGTACTGACCACTTTAATCACAAATTTCTCCTCTTTGGTAAGGAATTCCAAATTCAAATTTGTACAGCTATAGACTCATGTATTTGTGCTTCGATGATCGTCATTCATTTGTTTTTTTTTCTGTTTGCGTCACTCATTTTACAAAATGGAAAACTTAAAATATCGCATTATTTACGAGTACGACTTCCGCCGTGGCACTAGTGCTGCGGAAACAACTCGAAGGGTGAATGATGTGTATGGCGGTCATGTTGCAAAAGAAAACACAGTTCGTTTTTGGTTCCAACGTTTTCGTTCTGGAAATTTCGACCTGCAGAACAAGCCCCGTGGACGGCCTGAGACTCAAGTTGATAATGAAGAGTTGAAGGCTATTGTGGAAGCGGATCCATCGCAAACCACGTCCGAGTTAGCTGCAGGCTGCGATGTTAGTGATAAAACTGTTTTAATTCACTTGAAGCAAATTGGGAAGATTAAAAAGCTTGAAAGGTGGGTACCTCACGAATTGACTGAAGCAAACCGGCAAACGCGCGTCGACTGCTGCGTTACATTACTAAACCGGCACAATAATGAAGGTATTTTAAACCGAATCATTACCTGTGATGAAAAATGGGTTCTTTACGATAATCGGAAGCGCTCAGCGCAATGGTTGGATCCTGGCCAGCCAGCCAAATCCTGCCCCAAGCGAAAATTAACCCCAAAAAAGTTACTTGTAAGCGTTTGGTGGACTAGTGCCGGTATTGTTCATTACAGTTTTCTCAAATATGGCTAGACTATTACGGCTGATGTCTATTGTCAGCAATTGCAAACCATGATGGAAAAGCTAGCGGCTAAACAACCTAGGCTGGTCAATCGCTCCACGCCACTGCTGCTTCACGACAACGCTAGACCACACACTGCGCAACAGACGGCTACTAAATTAGAAGAGCTTCAATTGGAAAGTCTAAGACATCCTCCGTACTCCCCGGACCTTGCTCCAACAGATTACCATTTTTTTCGAAATTTGGATAACTTCTTGCAAGGGAAAAAATTCAACTCCGATGGGGCAGTCCAAATCGCCTTCAAAGATTTTATTGATTCCCGTCCGACTGGTTTTTTTAGTAAAGGGATCAATGAACTACCTATGAGATGGCAAAAGTGCATAGAAAATAATGGTTCATACTTTGATTAATTAAATATATGATATTAAAAAATATTCGACTTTTTGTTCCTCCCATACAAAACGCCAATTTCATATGTAAGGACCTAATATTTGAGTTTAAAACTCTTACTTCTTTCTTTCTGCCTGTTGCTATCCAGACTGACTTCCATGGCGCGGTTTCCTACATAGATGCCACTCGTAGTCACATTACAGAGGATGGTCAAGACCGGAGAAGTGCTCCGGTCTTGACCATCCTCTGTAATGTGATTACGAGTACCGAAATGTACAATTAATCCTCATACTGCATGTGTTATTTGGTTTTAATTAATGTACCAAGGAGTCCCAAAATGCACATGTTAACAGTCGCATTGATGGCTAAGGGCACATTTTAAACCTCGACATTCAATTAAAACGAGTTAACTTTGGGTATGGTACGGTTAAAATATAAACAACGTGCGAACACTCGTTAAGATACCGATCGAGGATACGAAGGTGGGTGAATCACCATAATTGGGTTTTAAAATTATTTGAAGGTATATGTACATACGTTAAAAGTCGATTTTGGATAGCTGGTGAAAATTTATTAAATTTGCTTTTTTTATCTTCTATATTATAATACATAGCTCTAAACTGAATAATCTAAACAAAATAGTGAATCAGGCAGTAAGTAGATATAATTGTTGACGGTAATAAGTGTATGGTTTATTATAGTGTAATTATAACTTAATACGGTAGGTAATATATCTTTTACTCAGTATTAAAGTATAATTTTGCCGTCTATTCTCTTTTAAAGCTTTTTATATAGTTTTCAAATAAACATTTATGCTTTGCAAATATACACTCTTATTAACATTTATAATGTAATAGTGTTGAGTGGTTTATGGTAAATAGTTAAAAAAATATGTTATATTTTATGTAGACATTAGTCCACAATATTGGCTTAATGCGGGTTGGCAAACTTAACATACCTTCGAAATTCTTATGGAGATTTCTTAGGTGTGCCATTTTCCTGATGACTGGTCCCTTCACTGTGGGCGATAATTAACAATTAATACCCAAGCGACTCAGAAAGGTCAGAGATATCAGAGATGTGTGCTCTTGGGGCTGGTTGCTAACCTGCAACTTTAGTGTCGAAAGTCGATACTACTCCCTGATGAGCCCCGCTGCTGTGTGTTTTCTTTATGAATATCAATTTAATGCAAGGGCTGTGGGACACAGGTGCCACCCACGTTCGGGGACTTCTTATATAATACTATCAACACATGTTTCCCTTTATAAAAAATGCCATAAATAGACGCGGCTGGATGTTTTATCGACCATAAAGCCACATGCGGACTCTCTCGTCGATACGACACGTACGCAGGGAATACCTTTTTTTTTTAACAAACAACGCTCTTTCCTTTGGGGGATATGTAGAAAAAACGATACCGTATATTTCTCCGCTTTAGTTATGACGAAAAATTTTACTTTGTGTACTGTTTTGTTTGAAGGTTTATGGATTTATTGTTTAGTTGTGAAGACCATGGTCAACCTTTATAACTCTGCTATAATCAAAGTAATTCATTAAGTATGAATTTTGATATCGCGTCCCGTGGTTTGTGGTTCATATTAAAGATATTAAATTAGTAAAACAATAGAGATAACGAGGGGTCTTTTTGGAACATCCAGATTTTACCATTTATAAGAAATTAACCTTTGCTAGCGGCTCTGTCCGCGTGAATGTTTATGCCGGGATAAAAATAATCTACGTCCTAATCCAGGTCATGGTCCATCTTTGTGCCAAATTAAGACGTGATTGATTACCAATGATTCACATTGAGAAAGTCGCATCCAAATTTTCTTATTTATAATACTTTATTATAGGAAGTAGGATGAGAGAATGTTTATAAGTCCTCCTCTATGTTTAGACTCGAAAGTTTTTTCTACGTCTAATTCATTCAGAAAAACAATTCGTCGGTGTCACCAACTCAAAAGTTGCAGTTACTAAAAAATAGTTTTTTTCCGAAGATCCCGAACTATCTAACTATAAACGCATGAATGTTAAAAATGTTCCAAAACTATAAAATTTATTTGATCTCCCCAGTGGTGTACCTACCTTAATGGTTGTAATAAGATCGTGTCAGTTTCAAGATATTGATTTATCGATGGATGTCGTGTGGGAGCTGTTACAGATTTGTAAATCAACACCGATGTGGGAGGACAGCACTTAGGTCCTGTTTTAGGAATCGCGTTTATATCGAGAATAAAGGAAAGTAAACCTAGCGAATTTGTTTGTCGCATTTTTTTAATTAAACAAAATATGCCGATCATATTTGTAGTGTATAGTTAAATACAGTGGAACAGGTAACAGACATTTCAAAAATGTTGTTGGCAGACTTCACATACCTTCATGTGGATAAATTCTCAGGTATGCAGGTTTTCTCGCGATGTTTCTGTTCCTTCGCCGTTTAAGCTTGCGAGAATTAACAATTAACACACACATAACTAAGAAGACTTAGTCAGAGGTGCATACTTTTGGGACTGGTTTCGTACCTGCGACTTTCGTCTCGATAGTCCGTACCACTCCACGCTGACCTATCGCTACTTAGCATACATATATACGAAAGTATATTACTCCTACTTACTTATAAAGTTGCACCGTAAAAAGATAAATTTCTCTTTCGACAAAGATCACAGCGAATCAAATCGTGTATAATCATAAGTTTTATCTGCTGGTCCCCTCCGGTTCTTGGTTCAGCACGTGATCCATTTTGATTTACCTCGCCATTATCATAATCCTGTTTTGCAAAAATCAAAAGATCCCCCGTCTTATTCCCTCTCATTTGAATTATAGCGTTAGCACTCCTCGGGGAGTCATTTCTAAGTCCCAAGCTCCCGTGGAACGGGTAGCCGTCTTTTTTCTCAAACGGTAAAATAACGTTCATACTTAAGTGTATTATTCCGTGAATATGTTTTGCATTTTTTGGCACTTTGCTTACGGCGACGCAGTTAGATATTTTCTGTGAAAGGCTGCCTTTGTACAATGTAAGATAATGTAGAACACATTTGCGTCATTCGTCGGGACATTTCTTTGAAACATCCGCTTTTCGTATGAAATAACGGGAGTTGATGGCGCGTGTACTCGTAATGTTAAATACTAAGCAACAACTTACCCATTATCTCTACTTATATCATTACTTATTCTCACTGACTGGATGACTGATTCATCAACGCAGAGCCTAATTTGCTGGAGCTACACGTTTGAAATTTTGGCAGTTGATGCTTTTTATGTTGTAAGCATTCATTAACGAAAGATTTTTGGAAATTTCACCCCTAGGGGATGAACGGAAATAGGATAGTGCAGAATTTCACACGGACGAAGCTGCGACAAATGCTAGTTTTAGATAACATATTAAGTTAATATTTTGTAATTACTGAGTTTTGCGAAACGCCTTATGTCACTCCAACGTTCAGTTTGGTATTCAAAATATTATAATTAACTCTTCGTATCGATACCCACAAAACTAAAAAAAAAAAATGTTAAAAATAAAAATGACATTTGCTCTACAAGTAGACTATAATCTGGATTAAGACATAGTAGACAAATTCCGAAACAATACATTTTACACAATTATTTACAAAACATAATGCTTGATAACAAAAGTTTACAAAATATTACACATAAATAATATAATATTTTGCCTGTTTATGTCGCGAGAGATGATATGTTATCACAAACACAGGAACCAGACAGCTTGACGCCGCATCATAACTTGTTATCAATCACATTCTAAACAATCATCATGTATTATTTTAATCAATGTGATGTCTCCATAAAACTATCAAAAACTATTTTCTGTAAACTTATACCAGACAAAAATATCACAAACAATGCTACGATTTTAATAATGCGCTTTTTTGGAACATTTTTAGTTTATTTGTAGGATAGTAGTTCTACAAAATGGTGATAAGGTCCCATCGGCCCATTCGTGGTTTAGACAACACTGTCTACAGTGCTTTTTACCACTTAAGAGTATCGCTTTGGCATCTTTGTTTGTCAACTATGATTATAATCTAGTATGAAGCCGCTGTAAAATTAGATCACGTATTCGTACTGAATCCGAAAAAACCTTAGACCGTCATAGCGCATAACTTTAAACACAGAAAATGTATACATATAATATGCGTTGATAAAATTAAACCATCAAACCGATTTCGGTCAAAAAAAATCTCCCAGCGTCTAAGCTCCATAACCTGTAGTTTAAAAAAAATCTGTTAAAATAAAACAACTTCCAGTTCAATTAACTTAACTGCTCTATTTATATAGAAAACTGTATCACTAATGCTGTCTTTGTATTCGTATTTTTGCTATAAATGGGCCTGTCATTCGAGGAAATGTAGGTTGCACGCAATGTCCTAATAACACCGATACATGAGAAATTTAGACCGCAGACGTTGTATAAGTAGAATAAAGTGTTCGAAAGAAAATGTTATGAAATAGAACCGGTCCTGTCATCTTGTTAAATAATTATTGCAGTGATTACCTCTTATAGGATTGTTAACCGCTTCGTAATGTAACGCGTTACGTTATCAACTTAGATTAGTTTAAGTTATCACTTCTGTCGAGCGTTCCGAGACGCACACGTTTTTATTTCCTCTTCTGACGTCACGTTTAATTGGCGAAATTGTACATTGAAGTAACCTCCAAGACATAAGATGTTAAGTCTCATAATGCCCAGCAATTTCACTGGCATCAATGTGTCCTTCAAACCGAAACACAACAGTGCTTACACAAGCTGCTGCTAAGCGACAGAAATAGGCAATGAATCCTGCGTGAATGAAGACATGGAATCTTGCGTGTGACGTGACATTACAAAGTATCTAATACGAAGATTAGGTAATAATGCTCCGTGAGAAAATTGCTATTCACTCGAACATTCGTCTCGATGCGTGATGACCGAATGACCGAATCAATGACTTTATTACCTTAACCAGCTTTTTCTGCATTGTGGCTCGGAGGTCGATCTCCACAAAAGCGTACAAACTAAATGTAGCCAAGCGTGAAACTGTACTCATTAGGTACCCTTGGATTGTTTGAGATTAAACGTGAAATCTTTACGACTGTTGCTGCAACGCCGGCCTTGGGCGGACGCAAGTCGCAACAGACCTCGATACGTTCTGCGCAACAGTGAATTACGTAAGCGATGCTATGCAAATACTATGTAAAATAGTTTAATGCGGTGTTCGACAACGTCTTACTATTAGGACGCGGATGTTAACGTGTTTTACACCTGTATACATTACAATCTAATACGTACACATTGTTACTTGATAAGCTTTTTACAAGGTGGTAGGTGACTTGTATGCGAGAAGCCGTCTGGGTTTGTACCACCGCTTTGTCTATTGTCTACCGCCAAGCAACAGTGTGTGAGCACTGTTGTATTTCGATTTGGAGGACATTGAAGCCAATGAAATTACTGGGCATTATCAGACTTGACATCTTATGTCTCGAAGTGACGAGCGCAGTTCAGTGCCGTGCAATGCTTTGTAACTCAAAGCTCTGTGTGGTGTTGCTTCTTTTATATTTTCCCTGTCGCGTACCTCATGACGTGTCTTGATCACCGAAAATCAGTTGTCAATTTCTGTGTTTGCTATTTATGCTACCAATTCAAAGGTTTTTAAGTTTTGTTAAAACTTTTTATTTTTTATGTTCAGTGTTAAGTACAGCTATGGTATGTAAAATTCTACTCAATATGACAATCGCGACGACTGACCCGTTGTTTGTTAAGGAGTTTTATTTCTTACTCTATACTTCATCATCAGATCTTCACCAAATTTATACGGGACCCCATCGCTGCTAAACAATCGAACAAATATTTCCGACAAAATCGTTCCACAATCAGCGGAGAAATCGATGTACAAACATAAAAAAGCAAAAAAAATTGCCGCCGAATTGAGAACCTCCTAGTTTTATCAAGTCGGTTAAAAAGGAAGTGTATCTACATCTAATTACAAAGAAAAAGAGGTATTGCAACACATGCCGGGATTTACTATGCAAACTAGTTTTTAATAATTCTTATTTATACAAGAATTATTTTTCAATTCATTTATTCTCTTTACTGTTTAAAATTGGTTTTCTACATTGTTCGTAAAACTATTACCGCTTCCACTCATCTCAAAAGAGATTTAAATTGGTCGGTTATAAAGGACGCTTTCATTGCGGTCGAAGCTGTGGGCCGCGGGTGGAGAGCGTGGGCGTGGGCATACGACCGCGACGCGGCTATAATCATTAACCGCTGCTGTTTCGGCCGGCTCGTAAAATGTAATTGACTTAGCAGTTGCACCACATCGATAATGCACTGAAGCAATAACTAAATCGATGCAGATGCAACTCTTCATACGGGTCTATCATAAGTTTTCTCTTTTACAAGATTATATTTCTTTGTTTGCATTGCAGCCTATTCTGGCTCTGAAACTACTGGGCCGATTTGAAAAATTCTTTGACAATTAGATTCCTACATTATATTATGAACATGGGCGATATCGATAATATAACGGTGCAGAATTTCACACGGGCGGAGCCGCAAGCGAATGTTAGTATTTCATAAGATAATTGAGTGGTAGATACCACCACCACGCTGTAGACATGTTTGTTGACTGCACGTATGAGCCGGCTCGAACAGGTCTTTACCACTGTCTGAAACTTTACAAACTGACGAAAAGTAGCGGCTTACTGCTCTGTTTCATACGATAAGTGAGACATCCGGAGGCCCAAATACCTCCCTCTCTCTTTCCCAATCCCCTACTTATCCCTTTCCTTTAAGGACGGCAACACACCCATGATTCTTCTACTATTATTCGGGCGTACATGAGCGGTGGTGATCACTTACCATCAGGTGACCCACTTGCTCGTTGCCGGCTTATGCTATATAAATAATAATAATAACCGCCAATAGTAGATTCTAAAATTAAACATTATTACGGTAAAACTTCTGAATTCAGTGTTACGATATCTCGAAAGGACATGTTTATTGCGTTATGGATGATTTCAATAAACGATCTAAGATTGATTATCCGAATAGATCGCAGAAATTAACCAATCAAACGAAGTTACACATACGTGACCTTCGAACTGAATTGTGATTACCTCATTTGTGCTTTCTATTCGGTGAATCAAACTAAGACAATATCAAACTTCGAGTAGAAAGCTTTGGATACACAACATATTGTCGACTCTGTCGTCATTCTAAAAGTTGAAGATAACGAACATGCGTTTTACCTGATTGAAGAGTAGTATTCTAAAGACAACTACAAGCCAGCAGCCTGGAGCGATTTGGAGTAGTCAATTTTGAAACGAAAAGACCCAGCTCGATCCCCGCATAGAAACAAACGTTAGTGTGATCCACAAATATTTGTTTGGAGTTTGGGTGTTGTGTGAGCTTAAGCGTCCTGATATCCCCGATACAGGTTGACTAAGTATAGGATCAGGACTACCGATATAGGTGTTGTCTATAATGCCAAACGGCAGTTGCAGATGAATCACCAACTTTTACGTACTTGTCACTCTGCCTCTACTGAATGTGAGGGATTAGGCCTTAGTCCACCAGGCTGGCCTATTGTGGGTTGGCAGACTTTAC
This sequence comes from Amorpha juglandis, assembly GCA_949126905.1. Classification (NCBI taxonomy): domain Eukaryota; kingdom Metazoa; phylum Arthropoda; class Insecta; order Lepidoptera; family Sphingidae; genus Amorpha; species Amorpha juglandis. The sequence goes on along the minus strand of OX421386.1, from coordinate 4,981,603 downwards.
ATAGCTTCGAAAAATCTTATCGAGTTCTCGGGTATGCAGGTTCCTTCACGATGTTTCCTTCACCGTTAAAGCAAGCGATAATTAACAATTAACATACACGTGATATAGTAAAGTCAGAAGTGTAAGCTCTTGGGGTTTCGAACCTGCGACTTTCGTCTCGACATTATGTACTACTCCCTGAACTATCACTAGATTTTTACATACTTCATACTTAATAGTGAAATCAATGGTGAATGTATAGTCATAGTATGAATACAGCATGGCCAATGTCTATGGTATTATGTATTGCATAACAACCAAGCGGTCCACATAACACCACACAGTTCCCACAATTGTTGGTCTAATTGGATTGTACATTATCGTATATAATCAACATTAATAATCTCATTACATAAAAATAATGCATCATGACCTCTTTAAGTTGAGTAACAATAAGTGTCTTTGTTTTAGCGTTGTCTTTGTACAAAATAGTCGTTTTCAAACACTATAATCTCTATATTATTTCTCAAAAGTGTTTTTTGTCGTAGCGCCGTACCTTCTATAATACTTCATTTTTAATGTTTATGATTGCCGCTATGTGCGTAAAATAAAATAGACAAATATTTTATAATTACAGGTTTTGTCCAAAAAAGATGATAAATTAATACTGCCATCTGTCTACAATATAATAAACTAATTTGCCGTATTATTAATTTAGAACTACTCTATTATTATATATTGCGTCACTTACTTACACTTACACTTGCAAAGTATTCGCACGGGTCACCTAGTATTACTAAATCTTGAAATGTAGTTACAAGATTTGTGTCGTGTCACTTTCGTGTAATAAAGTCTTATATATAAAATTCATAAATGTTGTAACTACAGTTTGTGAACATATTTAAATCTATGTAGAGCTTAAGATAAACTATTAAATTATTCCCGAAGTGCTGATTTTACATTGAACATAAATCAATTTCTACTCTTCGTAAACATACATTCCATGTTGGTCGCATCGATCGTTTTGAGGGTTTTAAGCGAGTATGTAACAATATGGCGGTTTTTTTTATCCAAGCTCCGCAAAGTGACTACATTAGACTTAATGTTAAGCGCAGTGCAATCGGAAAAAACCAGCGACCACCGCCAAACAATGAAATTATCGGTGGTCACCAGAATCATGCCGGTCTGTATTAATGCTTTTCCACACACCGAAGAGGGAAAAAGCAAACCGAGGAGCCTGCGACAGGACAGATGGATGAACGATGCAGATACAGGGGTACTCATATACCCGCCCTAACCAACCATCAAGTCATGTCGCAAGCCTTTCGGAAGAACCGGATATACACTGGCTGATTCTCGAACGCGATCCACACAAGGTGTGTGGGTCACCATGGCAGGTTTTATCACCATGTCTACGGTAGTCGCTTCCAGGCGGATATTCTACCAACAGTCAGATATCCTAACAAGTAATAAAAATAACACAATCTAAAAGTTTAGGTATGTGGGTATGGGATCCTCGGAGCGCGAGTAGTACCGACTAGCACCTATTCGGTTTATTATATAGCAGTTTTAAAAATCGATGAATATTCAATCACTTATTTTGTTCAAAACCCTGAGGCTGTTATTTTGCGTTCATATTGTTGACTATTCATTTTAATACATGTCATATGAATCCATTAATATTCAATGACTTAATTAATATACAGAAGGGTTTTTCATCATCGTCTGCTTTGATGGTAGGTGTGATGTAGGTAATACAGACACTGAACAAATATGTATAAGGATTACACAATTTGAACTGAACATTTTGAAGACATTTTTTTTCATCCTAGCTTAACAAAAATAGGGGCCGATGATATTTACAGTGCATTCCAATTATAATGCTAACCGTTAAGAGACTGAGACACTGGCTTACTCCTTCACGCGACTCGCCTGAACCACTTACTATAGTGGTTTTTCATCATGGGTACTTTGATCGCTATCAGACAAAAGTCTATCTACCACCCCCGCCCACCAACAAAATTGTTGAATGAACCAGTAAGAAGTCGAAACCTAATCTGATAATGTTGGACGACTCCATTACGAGTAAGAAACCTGTAACACTATTGGTTGCACATTAGTTATACTGAAGTACGTGGATTTAAACTTAAACCTTATCCCTGATTCGGAGTGCACGTTAAGCATTCGGTCTAAACTCTAAGTTATACGGAAATCCTTGTGGTTGTGAAGCTAAATTAGGAATCTAATCAATGGCTTGTAACTTTTGGTGGTGGTGGGATATTCATATCCGCCCGGATAGCGACCACTGTACACATGCTTACCAAATATATATGGGACCACATTGCAGCTAAACGTTATCGTTTTTTTTTTAATCAGTTCACAGTTAACAGAGAATTTATAAAGCAAAAATGTACGCGCAGAATTAAGAACATCCTTCTTTTTAGAAGGCGGTTAAAACCAAACGTCACACTCTACTGGCAACTTAAAGCATACAATTCCGAAAATAGAAACATAAATACACGTATCCCGGGGGATAATAAGGAGAGCGAGTCATTGTTGTGTGGTACTTCGACGTGCTAATTGAACGAGGCGACGCGGATGCCGCTCGTTACTGCACCAGGCTGCCAATTAACGACGTTCATTTGTTTTTATTACACCTATCTAGCTTATCATCGATGATACATACCGAAACAACCGCTTGAGTGCTTCACTTTTTTGGCCATATAAAAGCTAGCTTTTCCTCGCGGCTCCGTCCGCGTGATCTGCTTTCTCCGGGATAAAAAGTAGCCTATGTTCATCAGGGATAATGTAGGATTCTAATGGTGAAAGAATTTTTCAAATCGGTTCAGTAGTTTTTAAGTTTATTCGTTACAAAAAATACAAATCTTTCCTCTTTATAATATAGTGTATGTGGAGTTCTTTGACGATTTGTAAAGCCCATTTACATGGAGAGATTCTCGTACGACATATGCGAGAATATAACTGAAAACTATCTATTACTTTGATAGGGTTATTTTTTTAAACTGTGTAACGCGTAGGCAATAATATAACAAAACTGTTGTTTACTTCTATACGATTCTTTTTTCAAGCTGTATGACGCAGCCCCGTATTTTTATTTTCTCGTCTATAGCATGCAATAAACTCTTCATCTGAATAGGGCTTAAGTGCAGTATTTGCGTTTTAATACGGTTTACTTATTATTGTGAGGAATATGCTTCAATAATAAAACAATAATAAATTATTTTATTTTAAGATTAATTTGGTTGCGATCTGGCAACCATAGACTGTATACAGTTTACTGGACTACTACAGGAAAACTATTTACTAACCTTTGAATAACAAAATTACTGCATGATATTGTACTGCGCTTATCGCGATACATAGGATGTCATGTTTTAATTTGATCGTATCTCACAATCTATTAACTTGTTCACAGGTACATTTAATACGTTCAATTCTGCTGCTATCAGGTAACAACTTAAACTTCTAATTATAATATTTTCCCAAGAGACTTTGCGTAAACTAATTATATTGTGAAATTAAATTTTCTACTAAAAATAGCTCACTTTGTTCACAATCTTTATTAACTACATATTTTATAGCTTTTGAAGTAAAATGACAAACGATTTTTAATTATTACCAGTCCTAATAAACTTCTTCGTCGTCGTTCGTCTTTTCTTTAACATAATATTTTTCAGGGATAATATTAATGATTCTTTTAACCGGCGAAAAGAATGGAGTAACTTATTTTTTCTCTTCATGCTACCATCCAGCAAAGTGTACCATCAAGTCGATTTTATGAGTCACAATGACGCTTTAAGGCTTTTCAACTTGTGTATGTTTGTTCTACGTATTAACATCACACTGTGCAGATGGTCTTTAGGAGTCTCACAGTCGCCTCTTACGACTTCTCGGGATATAACATAAAGTTCATGAAGCCCCAAACAACATATAATAACCAACCAACCAAAGTATCCGTGTAACTATAATTAAAGTTAGGCAAACGTCGATTTTTACGATTTAGTAGGATATCCTTATGTAGGAATATCAGGCCATCCGAGTGTGATCAATTATTTAATGATTCACGTTAACTGTAGGATCACTCCCAATCTAGTAGTATGATCTTTCGCTCAATACTAAGTACATAATGTAATTGAGACAGGTTCCTTTTACATTGTCATATATCATCACGCGTTCTTACTTTTAACGTATCCGAATATAATCCTTGGCGAGTAGCCGGTTGTAAAGCGAGAGGCTGCGGGTTCGATCCCCGCATCGAGACAAATTTTTGTGTGATCCACAAATATTTGTTTCCGGGTCTGAGTCTTGATGCCCATGACACAAGATTCGTATCTTACTATGGAGTCAGGACTATATATGTGACTGTTGGGTTTATTTGTATTTTATTGGGTTAATAGGGGCTAGAATACGTACATAGCTTACTCGGTACATGATTTTGTGGCAACTAGCTGTTATTCGATGTACAATGGCGCACCGGTATACGAGACTGTCCAATACAATACAAGACCAACGTTCGTAACACCGCGTCGTCAGTAACGGATACCGTTGCCCGAGATCACGTTTGTGGTTTATTCTGAACGTTACTGATACTGTTTTGTGGTACAATGTCTTTATTATAATAAGTTTGTTTCGCTTCATTGCATGTACATTAATCGATAGTCAATAATAATATTTACTAGAATTACTTGACCATGAAAAACCCGCGACGTCAATTAGAGAAAAACAGATTTTCTTCCAAGGTAGCTAGCTGGAATTGGTCTCGATTAAAGCAGCTTTTGTTTAAATAAATAAAAATATAATGGTACCGTTTTTGTCATTTGGCTACGGTACCCAAAATCCGGATTTAAATCGGTCTATTCGTTTAGTTTCAACCATGCTATAGTCATAGACACACAAAGAGACAGACAAAGAGATCAAACTTATATTACCCCTTTTTTGTCGTGGCTAAATATGCCATTAATACGACAATGTTTATGCATTTCGGACACTTCTTCCCACTTCGCTTGACCTCCGGAGTTAATTTATTGACAATAATCACCCCTATTCGTTCATAACATTTCAAATCCGTCGTCTTGGAAGCCCGGTGGAATAGTTTTTGGTCCCGACGCTGGAAAAAGGCTTGTCGTCCCACTTTCCATTCGGTTCAGTACTTTTTTGGGCCAATCGTTTAATCATCATCATCATCATCAGCCACAAGACGTCCACTGCTGAACATAGGCCTCCCCCAAAGATTTCCAGACCGACCTGTTGGAAGCGGCCTGCATCCAGCGACATCCTGCGACCTTTATCAGGTCTTCTGTCCACCTTGTATGCGGACGTCCAACGCTGCGCTTGCCAGTACGTGGCCTCCATTCCAGAACCTTTCTGGAATGGAGATTGAATTTGACTTATTTTTAATCGTTTAAAATGAGTCAAATCGTTCCGCTATCTCCCAGACCAGCCGTGACGTTGACGTTTAAATTGTGCCCTTCCGGGTCCGGTTAGTCACTGAAGGGAAAAAAAGTACGTAATCTAATGTTATAATAGGTTTATATTTAGGTTTCATTACCACTTTTTGGAGCTATACGAATGACCTGGCGAATGTTCATAAATAATTTTATTTATTTATTCACATAACAACTACCTCTACGGGTTGAGCCCTAATACAGATAATAATATCTATCACTATCCCATGTGACTACTTTTTTTCGAGTTGATTAACTTTCTAATTTTCTGCGTACTTTGAAACGGCACTCCATATGTCAGATAAGTTATGATGGATAATCTAGATAGCGATTATTATTATTGTCCACTGTGTGTTGGACACCTGTGCCTATATATTTATTTACGCATTGTATAATACATTGTGATTAAACCAACCAGTAACAATTATATATTAACTGTAAATAAAGTTAAAGTTTGGCTTATATTGTCGTTTGCCAGCTTGTCGAAAACATTACTGAAAATGTTTATACAAATGATTTAAAATACAATAGTTTGTTTGAAAATTGAATCGAGGACCTTGTTTTTCACGATGGTCATTGTGATTGAGGCGATTAAATGACGTATGGATTTTTTAATAACTCGAATAACTTAACCAGCACTACTCGCCTGATGATCGCCACGCCTGTTTAGGACAGAAGCAACACTGCTTAGAAGTGCCATGCACCGCGTTCGTCATCCCTAGATATTAAATGTCAAGTCTCATAATGCCCTGTAAATTCACAATCCTTCGAGCTGGAACACAATAGCACATATACACTGACTTACGGCAGAGGTTAAAAAGCTCCGCCCTATGGAATGGGCGCGTTTGGAGAATTCCACCACGGTAGATGGTCGGCAGCACGGGTGGTCGGCCTCGTTGCTGCCATTGACGCCGAGGGCGTACTTCTGTGCGCGGGGGCTTCTGAGACTTTCCTCCCCAATTGGAGACGGGCCGCTAGGCGGCACCACGCAGGGGCGGTTCCGGCAGCAATCCTTGGCTTTTCCAAGAATACCCCGGAACCGCTTCACATTTTTTTTTATAGCATCGGCCGATAAACGAGCAAGTGGGTCACCTGATGGTAAGTGATCTCCACCGCCCATGTACCCCATAATACCAGTAGAATCATGGGCACGTTGCCGACCTTAAAGGAAAGAGATAATTAGGGATTGGGGAGGCGATTTGGGCTTCCGGATATCTCACCGTATCACTCACCGTACGAAACGCAGCAGCAAGCCGCTACTTTACGTTGGTTTTCTGTGAGCCAGTGGTAACGATCCGGTCGAGCCAGCCCATTCATGCTGTAGACAAAACTATCTACAGCGTGGCTCTACCACTCTTACATGCGCCGAAGAAGGCCACCGCGGAGTTTAAAAGAGGTAAAAAAAAAGCTGTATCAAATCAGACAGTCTCTCGCCTACAAGGGAACTATCTATAAAACAAGTTTCATAACGCTGTAAACAATAAAGCCGCGCTTTGTATCGATCGCGTCTCGGCTCTACCGCCCTCGCAAACCATGCTTAACAATGTTTTTCCCGTCACTTCGCCTCATGTCAAATTACATTATGTCGAAACGTCGCTAATGAGCCGTCGTATACGATATGTTTCTGTTCATTAAACACTATTCGATGGCGCAGCGGGCAAGAAGCTGTGAAACGAGAGGCCGTGGGTTCAATCCTCGCACCGTGACAAATGTGTGATTCACAAATATTTGTTTCGAATCTGGGTATTGTGAGATCGAAAATCTCTCGTAGTTCCTGATATGACATAAGAATATCTTACTATTGGACGGATTTTATTTGGACAAAACTGTCTACAGCGTGGCTCTACCTCTCAAACTACCCTCTACGGTTCAAATACCTTTGCGAAGAAGAAAGGCTGTTGTTCGATAGAGCTGTAAATCATCAATCAATACATATAAAAGCTATGCAAATATGAACTCACCTAATTATCATAAATACAATGTGAAGGTAAAAGATACTCAGACGGTGAGTTACTTTTTATATGCTTAACAGAAAAATGTGTAGGGGTAGGTTTTGTGATTTTTTCCACAGATTAATGATTTCTGGCTTTCGCTATTTATATACGTTCTATAGTATTTATTTTAACGAGTCTTTATCTCGTTGGTCCAGTCATTTTAGCTTAAATTAGGTAAGAATCTCGGAATTCGAGATACCCAGCTGTAAGTCTGTAAATACTTGTATATTGACACCCTAAAAGTTGTCTCAAAACCTACATATGGTAGGGTGTGCGCAACTATAAAATTTCAAGGTCAAAGGTCACAAAAATCGTTTTTTTTGCGCTTTTATTGTAAATATCTCATTTCCTATGGGTTTTTTTGCTATTTGTACCTATTATCAATATTGTAGAATACAAAATTTTCTTCAAATTTTGTTTAAAACTTTTTTTCATACGGTGAACCGTTTTAGAGATAGAGGGCGGAGAGCGCGCGGTCACAGGATCACTTCAGGTCAAACGGTGCCTCCGGTCGAAAACGCGCCATATATAGTTGATGAACTATCGATAAATCAATAATTATAAATATTTGTCAATTTTTATTAACTATTATGTTATACTAGCTTTTGCTCGCGGCTCCGCCCGCGTGAACAGCATTTTCCGGGATAAAAGTAGCCTGTAACCGTCTGCAGGTCTCCATCTGTCTCTGGAGATAAATTCATCAAAATCGGTTCAGTGATTTAGGCGTGAAAGCGTAACAAACAAACTCAGTTTCGCATTTACTTTCACTCCCTTTTTCATCCCTTATTAAATAAAATTTCCAAAATTCCTGAAACACGTATTTATTTATTTTACGTCAATAACCGAAATACAAAATTTCGTTCATGTAACTTTCAAAATGACGGACTTGTGACCGCGCGCTCTCCGCCCTCTATCTCGAAAACGGTTCACCGTATGAAAAAAAGTTTTAAACAAAATTTGTAGAGAATTTTGTATTCCACAATATTGATAATGGATACAAATAGAAAAAAACCCATAGGAAATGAGATATTTACAAAAAAGCGATTTTTGTGACCTTTGACCTTGAAATTTAATAGTTGCGCACACCCTACCATATGTAGGTTTTGAGACAACTTTTAGGGTGTCAATATACAAGTATTTACAGACTAACAGCTGGGTATCTCGGATTCCGATGTGAACTTACTAAAATGACTGGACCACGTACTATTTGAAGGTATAAATATCTATTATTTAGTAACCCTCAAACCACCCGTGACCAAGGCCGATGTAACTCGTTCGAAACGTCGGGAAAGAAATAAATAATGGATAATTTATTCCTTCGAATATTACACGATTAGGATCCGTTTAAATTAATATTAAAGTAGTTCTAAGAACATCCAACATTCCTACATACAGTGTCTGTACAGAGTATAATATGTTATTTATAAATTTACTACAAGAGAGTAGGTAGGCAATCGTATCCTAATTGTGATGAAGGTAACATGCCCATCGTTGTACACATACTTAAGTATGCGTATAGGTGGGTAATAAATTATTGTGTAATAAATGGCTATAGCGAGGTAACACGAGAACAGAACATAGCCAGCTTTACGGAGCACTAATCTCTCGTACTTATGCCCGCCTCTCTTCGCCTCCTGAATACTGTTATGAAGTTTCCCTATGTGAGGCAAGGATTAAATCCGTATGTACTAAATATTATTTATTCATTCGTGAATTCGTATTAGTGGAAAATTTTGTAAAGCCAGTCTAGTGAGGAATTTTAAGTGACAAATGATTTAAACTAGATTTGAATCTGCTTGAATTGAAATCGAATATTAATGGACCTATCATGGCATTCTTAAAATGAAAGTTCCAAAAAATTGGTGTGAATATGATAATCATTCTAGGCGTTCAAAAGTTTCCAATCGGTTCCATAGGGACGAAAATTTATTCAGTTCTTTATTCTCAGCTGAATTGTGATTGTGAAAACTTTTTCTGAACCGTAACGAACAAAACAAAAAAGAATTACGCATACAAAAATCCCATAGAAAAAGCATTTTAAAAATTTCTCGATATTAATATTTATCAGGGCAACTATTCCAAGTGTTTTATTTGGGTCCAAGTCAAAGTCCTGTTCAGGGGATTTCAAAATATGTCAAAATAAATTTATTTTTTTCACTTCAAGCCGGATGTATCAATAAGGCATATTTCCACGTTCGATGTTAGAGCTTTACATGAACTCTCAAAAAGTCGCACAACATTCGAAACAAATCTTATTTTATGCGAAGAAAACGTGTCACAATGTTACGAGTTCTTCTGTAGCATAACAGCTTTTATAACTCTACACATACGATACATAATCGCGTGTTACACTCGAAATTATACTCAAAAAGGCGCTCGGTAACGAAAGAGGAAGATTGGTAATTATGGCTCCGATGTAATTAATTACGATGAAGTAGATAGTAAGCGACAGTGAATAATGAAATTTCGAAGTAACTCACGAGCCGCGTTGTTTGTCGCCGTGATAATAAACTTCATACTCCGTTTCGGCTGACGATGCTAAATTAACTGGATATCGGCTTTCTGATGTGTGTTTAATGATGTACTAACAGTCGTGTGTCAGTAAGGGTCTTCCTGGTTTGGTTATTTTAATGATTCTATGAAACTGTATTTATGTGAAGTTCAATGTCGGATACCAATGAATGATTTGGAACTGTTTTGGAACGTAAATATAATTCTTCTATGATTATCCGGGTCTGTATCAGAGCCTATTCAACTAATTTACACTTTAACACTATTTCTTGAATGTGATAGTTTTTACAATGTCAAGCTATTTCAACTTACACACACGCTTAAGGTTTCTTAAGCACATATTTGAATTACTTTTATTCTATTACGTAATTTAACTTTTAAGCTTGTCCATTGATTCCCTTAACAAATTGACAATGTATAATTATTTATAGACCATTAATGAACATCAATTTTTTTTTTTTTTTTTATGGCATAGGCCGGCAAACGAGCAAGTGGGTCACCTGATGGTAAGTGATCTCCACCGCCCATGTACGCCCACCACCAGAAGAGTCATGGGCGCGTTGCCGACCTTAAAGGAAAGGGATAATTAGGGATTGGGAAGGGGAGGGGATTGGGGCTTCCGGTTATCTCACTCACTGTACGAAACGCAGCAGCAAGCCGCTACTTTACGTCGGTTTTCTGTGAGACAGTGGTAACGATCCGGACGAGCCAGCCCATTCATGCTGTAGACAAAACTGTCTACAGCGTGGCTCTACCACTCAGGCTCTCACATCAAATTGGCATAAATGTACATTTGTATCATGTTTGCTAAAAACACCGCACCTGTCTCTATGTGAATTTATATTATCCTACGGTTGTTTTTTGTCATGTTCTCTTCATATAAGTATTTCATATAGTTCCATGTGTCCCCGGTGTGTAAGTTTTATGAGCATTTTCACGCCTCACAATGGCACCTTTTTCCATATAAGTCAAACGTACAGTTATACTCAGAGGAAACGACACTTTTATTACCTGTCCCGAGTAAACATAAAAATGTAATAACTTGAATATCTATATATTGTTGTATCCAGGAATGCGAACCCCGGCTGGCAATAGGCCGGGATAACGCAAGGCATAAAGTAAGCAGACATTTTGAAAGACCTATTAGGCAGTAGCTACTTTGCAAATGCGACTTTGTTCTACTATAGCGTTGTTTAACGGCCGATAGCAATAAACGATCTCGGATTGTCTACCGATCGATCCTACAAATAGAGTAATAGGAAAATCACGCATACAAATTACTGACGCCTGATTTCTGAAAGGCTGATCAATGTAAAAACTAACTAATCATTGTTAAATCTCATGTTAACTCAAAATTTAGTTGGTAGAATCGTGTTCAACGCTTTTGATTTTACGCATTGTTACATAATAATGCTTTAAAACTAATATGAAAAATCATATATGAAACGTTATTTTGGGATTGTGGAAGATTCATAGATAATTCTATCATCAAATTATGTGTCATTACTAACAAGCGATTGTTCCCAAATTAGATCACGAGATTTTAAAAAATCATTAAATAACGTTTCAGAATTTCGAATTGATTTAACAGCACTGTCAAAATTTAATGTTGATTTGATCAGCCTTTGAGAAATCGGGGGTGAGTTAATTGCTCAATTTTCGGGTTCCATACGGAGAATCATACATCAGTATTAGCAAAAACACCGCGTGACCCACAACAGCTGTTGAAAGTCGAAACAAAAATCGTTACCATACAATAAACGTTTTAATGCGTCGACACGATTTCATTCATATCGCCGTGCATCAGACGGCGATATTTCAAACCAATTTACATATGGGATCAAAACGTTAACGGCACTTCTGCCGTTAACCCGCGTTGGCAGATAGATCTATGGGCTGTTGTCACCCACGTTCGCAACACGCGGTGGCGCGCTCGTAAACAATGTTTTTTTTATTCGAATTGTTTTTTTTTATTAGCCTGAGTGAGGAAACGAGATCGGTCGCCTTATTATGGTAAGCTCCACGCTTGCCCATAACACGACACAGTACTTTGAGTTACAAAGCACTGCATGTCACTGGACTGCGTTTGTCACTTTGAGTCATGTGCCCATAATGCCCAGTAATTCACTGGCTTCAATGTCCTTCAAACCGAAACACAACAGTGCTTACACACTGCTGCTTGACCGCAGATATAGACAAAGCGGTGGTAGTAACTCAGACCGACTAGTATAGAAGAACCCTACCACCTCGTAAATTGTTCCTTGATTTTTCGCTTTATTATTTTGCGTATATCGTCGGATGTTATCACTTACCAGTGAATATATCCATAATGTGTATTTTATTTATGTACTTATTTATTTAGGTTTTCCAGCAGATATAGTACTAACATAAATATAACAAAAACAATAATGATATTCAATACATTTTAACACATTCATACAATATTTAGCAAAGATAGCCCATCTTTATTCTGTTTGTGCTAAACTAACCATTTCAGCTAATCGATTCACCAAAGCCAAGTCCATTCACATTGACACGTTAATAAATCGCTAATTTCTCACTACAATTGTTCCACAATACAAACAGTTGATGTGCTATAATTCCCACCCAACACCGGAAACGTCGGCTCATGCTCTACATGCCGAATGCCGATGTGCATCGGGAACACAATCGATATTCTTACATTTTCCACTCGATTAACTGGCCGGGGGGCGAAGAATCGACGCCGTAGTTTAGTCACGTGCGACATGATCTCTCTCCTCTCTCGCGGTGACACGATTATTGATTTCCATTATAATGCCGGGGTTATGTCGGGATGGACCAACTGGCATTAGATACGTTATGATTACAATTACGGTGGGTTCGATTGGTATTAGGTTGTTTGTTCTTTAGATTATAGAATATAGATAATAGATAATGTATTTTAGTGTGAGGTCCGGGTATTATACGCCCTATAAGTCATTGTGGAGTATTATTCTTCATCCCATGTAATAGGGGACGAGCCTATCGCCATGCCAGGTACAATTCCAGACTACTAGTATCAGCCCGGAAAATACCCAAGTATTTTGTGATAGAAAGGCCCAATATAGCTTTTACCCTACCGGTGATTGAGGCTTAGCAGTTGGCTTACCAGGCATTACGAATGATATGATTAATGATAATTGATGCAGATATTGCAATATTCTAACAATTTCGATTCCAACCACCAAACCACAGTCGATACATACACGATATCGATCAAGACAATATGAGTTGACGCAATCCATTAACAGCCTTCAACTAAAATTTATTGTAGACAATGTGGTAACCTATTGATGATGCGGCGTGGTATAACAGATGTTATGTAGCGCTGCAGCGATGTCGTGCCGTATCCCAAAGCGCCGCGCAGCGCTCGCGGCCAAATCAACCGAGAAAATGCATCGATGACGTGTCACGCTCAGCTGAGCTTCAAGCGGAAATTGTAAATAGCTCGCCGTGTTTGCACCGCTTTTACAATGCGACGCGTTTAATTGCTACGTTATGAAACTGTTGAGTTTGATGCTGATTATGAACTTACTTAAATGATTATACATTTCAGTAATTATGATATGGTGTGTGAAGAAAGTATTAAACGTTTAGGTCGAATAATATTTGTGCTCGGTGGAGATTTGAAGCGGTGGACTATGCCCAGTCGTGAGATGGGCTAGTTAGATTATTCATTATATCAGATCTTTGGTATCGTAACATTATAGAGTAAGCAGTCCCACAAAATGATATCAAGGTCTCGATAGTGAGTTTAAGGCAGTCCATAGCTACCACAAACTAAGGGTTAGATATAGGTGGAGACGAGATACAAATGCTATATCTATGTTATATTATGTTTTGTATTCAATATCTCTCTTTGTATTTTCTTCGTATTCACACCTGCCTTGTTTATTGTCTGCACCACCCAAAAGTTGTCTGACAGAGAATTCCTAAGGCGTTAAGTCTATCTATACATATACATTATGTTTAAAGTGTAAATAAATAAATATATTTATAGCAAGTGAATATTGATTGATAAATTTTGGTTGATCTTAAAACACAATTAGCTTGAGTAGTAGAGTGTTATTATACACGTTTTACTTTAACAATACCGAGTATTTTATTTATTCTTTCTGCTCAATATTACCTAGAATCTAGGTTCTAGATATACGGTTTTAAATTGTCAACAAAGTATAGTAATAATGGTATTCAAAGTAAACTTGGCAACGTTTAGTTGTTCGTATCCAACGATGCAATTACCCACATTTAGTGAAAGCTTATATAACAGAACTCTTTCCAAGAGAAAACAGTAAAATTAGGGGTCGACAGGTAGAAAGTGGCAACTGTGAATGGCGTAAAAAATTGACGTCCAACTCGTGAACAAATCGGTATATAATTTAATCCGTGAATAGCCGCTCGAATGAAACGGACGCTTGTAAATTGAAGTGTTTACGTTTGTTCGTTCACTTTTTGAAATATTACTCTAATGATGTTTCATTTACTTTGTAGTAAAAACAGGAAACGTTTATATTTTTATTATATAATTAGGGCTTGTTCATCTTGTAAATATAAGTAGGGATAGTTCAGGCTTCAGCGGGGAACGGACTGTTAAGGAAAGTCGCAAGTCTGAAACGAGCCCTAAGAGCATGGATCTCTGACTTTTCTTAGTAACGTATATAATGTAACTTGCTATTTATTGGTGAAACAAATTGATTGAAACATCCAGTGATTTTACGCGAAATTGCAAAATTTACCCCTTTATTGCATTAGTGTCGATTTATTAGGTTATTGATTGTAATTATTGTCCTCGTTACAGCCACCGCAAATGCTATTGTTTGAAACAGACAAGTTTATAATCGCCTCATTTGACTAATGACTGTTGGAACACGTGAGCTGTGAACCGCAAAGCACGGCACCATATTCAATTCCCGTAACAGGCAATGCTTTTGTGTGAGTCGGTGATTTGAAACACTTGATTCAATCCGGATTGGTTTTGTACCATTTGTGGCGATAGGCTCTCGTCATATCTCATGATGAGGCGGGAATTACTGTGGGCAATTTTTTTTAATATTATTCAAGTAATCATAAAAGCGGGTAAACGAGATATCTGGAACCCAAAATCCCCTCCAATTCCTTAATTGGCTTTTTCCTTTAAGGTTGGCAACGTATCTTTGATTCCTCAGGTATTCTGGATGTTCATCCGCGGTGAATATCACTTACCATCGGGTGACCCATTTGCTTGTTTGCCGATATGCTATAAAAAAAAACAAGTCGTTCTGAACCACTCCCCCTAAAATTTTTACATTATTGTATTTTTATTTAAGTATATATTCATTTTATAATTTCAATGAGAATCCCTAATAAGGTAGTATGTTTCAAGAATCATGTATTTGTATGTATGTATGTATGTTGGTTCTAAACGGCTGAACCGATTTAGATGTTTTGGGCTAGAATTCTTACATTTAGCTCATACAGAAATATAACCTTAGATATTGATTGAATCAAGTCCTGAAAAAATACTTTTCGAGCATTGCTTTGCAGTTATTGTACGAATATATTACGCGTACAAAGTGAGAATATATTTAGCTTGCGTTGTCTTGATGTACCGTTTCTACAGATCTTATCCGGTCGCATTAACATAATTTGTTTTAAATTGTGTCAGCGTTGAGAGCTACCAGTTGGCATCAAAGGTAATAATAAAGAACACGGAGAAAGGTTGATTTTACACGCTCCGTTTGTACCGTGAGGAAGTTATTACCTTACCGAACTTCGTATAGGGATTTGGTTTGCAATGAACTGCCTTAAGTTCAGTATTATTTGTACAAAAATATGCACGCGAAATATAAATTGTTGGCTATCTTTGGTTTTTTTTTTGTTAGCCCTATATATTATAGTCGTCCCACTGCTGGGCACGGGCCTCCTCTACTGAATGAGAGGGATCAGGCCTTAGTCCACCACGTTATCTTTGGTTTAGGTCATAGAATTCTGTTATGGCTATGATTTCAAACTGCCCGTCTATTTAGTCTTGCTATGCCCCACATATTATGAGAAAGGCTTCTGCTTTGGCATTTGGTGGACTAATAAAGAAGGTTGTCTAATACTAGCTTTTCCTCGTGGCTCCGCCCACGTGATCTGCTTTTTCCGGGATAAAAAATTGCTTATGTTACTAAGTGATAATGTAGCTTTCTAACGGCATAAGAATTTTTGAAATCGGTCCAGTAGTATTTAAGTTTATTCGTTACATACAAAAATACAAATCGTTCCTCTTTATAATATTAGTGGAGAATACTTACCATACATACATAAGTTCACATATTTATCCCCGAAGGGCAGTTCAGTACTGCATCCATCATTCGCCGAGCTCATTTCCGTCCCATGATATAATAGGGGGCGAGCCTATCGCGATACCGGGACCAAATACTAATCACTGTCGATTCGTGGTTTAAATCGTTGACTCATATTGTCATTGCTCAACCTGGGAATTGCACCCAGGTCCTCACGATTCTCAGCCTTAATACGCTGCCACTAGACCAAAAAAATATAATGTATTCTGATAAGAAAATGTAATAAAACTGATACTGCTAATGTAATTCCCATTCATATACAGAACGTAAACAGGAAGACATTATGCGATATGTCGTATCGGATAGTCATTTTATCGAATAGATGTATTGGAATTGCAAAAATGCCTCAAATCTATATAAAAAAAAATGTAATGCTGTATGGAAAACATTTTTTTTTATTTAATTGGTTACGTCTAGCCTTTTTTGATCAGATATCGTATTTTAAGTTGGATGTTGATATTTCCAAAATATTTTCAGCTATGTTTATATCTTCCATTTCGTTTTCGTTTTAAAGCCTTGTATTTAAGTATATTTTTTATTTAACTTATCTAAACGAAGGTGAAAAGTATTTACGCATAAACTTAAGTTTTTTATATCTATTGCACTAATTGATTTCAAGGTAGAAATTAGTCTAAAAACTGAAGTTGAAGTATATTAGGTATTTTGTGGTTGAAGTGCCATGGCTATCGTCCTCAATAATACAATTGACAAAAACAGTCGTATCTATCTATATCGAATGGTTAATGGCCAATCTAGTTTCAACTTTGTTTAATTTGCCCGAAGGTCTGCAAGTTGGCTTTCCGACTGCTATCAGTTGATAACAGCCGGCACCTACTTTTTTACATACCCTCCGAAGCACGGAGACTCTAAGTTGAAATACCATTATGCGGTCGCCCATCCATAGTCTAACCGCGCCAAAGGTATGCTTAACTGGCTAATCGTGAATGCAACTGGGTATGAGTGTCTCATAAAAACGGTAAAGTTGCTTTGCTCAAAAATGTAATTTCCAATGGAACACGCTGGTAACTGTGACACAAAATTGACGTCTACTCATCCGAACAGCCAATCGGTTTCAAAGTTTCACTCAGTCGAGTCGTCGCGTCGCGCACATGTACGGAATTTGACGCATTTTTCCACCAAAAGCGTTTCGTTGTTGCGGAAATCTATTCAAAACGACACCACGTAACGCCATTTATCAGAGGAATATTGTAATTAATCAATGACACACAGACAACCTCGTCTACTAAACAATGAAGCGACGTGCGTGGAATGGCATTTTATTTTATGTCAAATTCTTAATAGAATTAATGTTTCCAGTACAAGGATAGTACATTTTACTTTTTATACACCAACTTGTTCAGATGGTTTTGTTGTTAGTCGCACAGAAAGTGAAAGAGGAATCTACTTGAAAAGGGGTGACAATACCACAATTGAAAGTTAGAATCAAGTTGAATCCAAATAGTTAATTTTAAATTTGAGCTCCATCCATTCTGATAAAATTAATTTAACATACCTTGATACTTTCTAGAAAGTAACACATAAAACCGGAAGCAGATTTATCACGATGGATTATTTATTATTCAATTATGCCGCAAAATATGTCAGGTTCTGAAATATGCCGACGATGGACGGTCCAAAACTGGAATTCCGTGTATTTGAGACAGCAGCATTCAGGTCGCCGAGCTAGTGCTCAAAATAAATTGTCTTAGTTCGTGGAACACGACGCGAACACCGTTATTCAACCGGGTGCATGTCATGCCACTATTGTTGCTTACCGATGTTCGATTTAAAATAGATAGCGCTATTAGCCTAAGATCCGGCAGTAGAATCTCTACGTTCATGACGTAGATGCTCAAGCTCAAATTTCTACATTCATTTTGAATAGGACAATACATTGATAATAGGGTGCCAGTCAAAAAGTGCCCGCATAATTTTTTTTTTTTTTAAATATAATTACATTTTGGGAAAAAAAATCGTTCATGGTGTAGTTAAATAAAGCGTTGTTCCTATTACACAGCTATGTATGTAGAGAATTCAAAAAACCATAGTTGCCGTACAAAAAAGTATTAACTGTTTACACCTGGCTGCCAAGTAGTTGCGGCCGAGTAGCAACGGCACCCATGGTTTTTTGAATTCTCTACATACATAGCTGTGTAATAGGAACAATGCTTTATTTAACTACACCATGAACGAATTTTTTTCTCAAAATGTAATTATATTTAAAAAAAAAAAAATTATGCGGGCACTTTTTGACTGGCACCCTTTTATCAATGTATTGTCCTATTCAAAATGAATGCAGAAATTTGAGCTTGAGCATCTACGCCATGAACGTAGAGATTCTACTGCCGGATCTCGTGCTATATGTTTGTACAACGATGTAAATGGAACATAGTATATTCCTTACGCATTGTTGTTTTACTATGATGAAGAACGGGAGCCGTCAATATTTCGTCTTCTCAAAATGAATTTATTAAAATTAATAAAAAGCTGGCACTAGTTTAGCTGGACCCAAAGTTACACAACTCTAATTTCGAAATGACGTGTGTATCGATTGTTAATTAATTATCACTCGCTTTATTAGTACAGGAAAATATTGTAAGGAAACCAGCATACCTGAGAATTCTGACTGACTGAGACTGGGAGAAGCCTATGCCGAAAAGGCGACTTCCATAACTTTATTAAGAAAAGATTTTTTTGTGTAATGTAATAAAATTAATTATATAGTTTAAGTACTATATTCTTACACAAATGAATTAATAATGTTATAAAGCAAATAAATTTAAACAGTTTTAATTATATGCCTGTTAACGGATAGTAATATTTTTTTATTGAATTATTTATGACTCTATCATAAATAATTCAATAGAAAAATATAGGCTTCTTTATTATTTATTTATTATTATTTGTTGATTAGCTTTTGAACCAACTGAGTACTAACAAAAAGGATCAAGTTTATGATAAGCGTGACGAAATTTCAAAAAGGATAGGTTTCATCTCGGAAAAATGAACCTCCCCCAGGGATATATAAATATAAGTAATGATGTTCGCGGAGTCGCGAGTAACAATAGCTCGTATTTCACAAGCCCCGCCCTATCACAAACATTAATCGGCTGTAAGTTTAATTATCGCAGTAACAAGGCAGCCATCACCCTTTGTTCAGTTTTTAAAAGAGTTATGAACTCGGTCACACGACGTGACCTTCCCAGCTGTAAATCAAGTTGCGCCATTCGTTACACCGGGACATAGAAGATCGTTGCCATGACAACCGACCGACACCTGGCCCGCTCAGATTGATAGTCCGGCTACTTCGCCAAGGGTTGATATGAAAAATTTGCATACTAATGTTACAAAGGCTCAGGGGAAGTTTCATAATGGAGAATCGTGTCCTCACAGAATAGGGATTCTGTTATATCGCTTCAACAATACAGGCCATTTTGGAGTACTTAAACAAAGGAAGATGTAAATTTTACTTTTCAAGATACTGTAAAATATGAAGGCTGTTTAAATTTAAAATAAGTTGGTAAAGTAATTTTATAACAGCAATTTCCATGGTAAGTAATATTCTAGACAGAAATGAGATAAAACTTCTCTGCGTACAATAATTTCAATGAAAATAAATTTACATTTGATTGGTATCACAAAATACTTGTGTGAAATATGAAGCACAATGTATAAAATGCATCAAATATGTCTTGAAACATTTCTCTGTAGCAAACCTAAATCAATTTTGTTTTCGTTACATTTTAAGAGATATTATTATAGATTAGACATTAAAATTGATCGAAGTAGGGATGGAAATATTAAGTGATACATTGAATTTGACGATTACATCGATAGTTCATCACTTTACAGCACACGAAACAATAAAAACATCTGTAAAAATCATCAGTATGGAATGCGTCGATTAATTTGGTCAGCGTGAAACGACAAAAAACTAGTGTTGTCCTGGAAGGCGTGTCGACATATCGACACTCATCGGCTATTCATCGTGGACGCGAACATTCTCATGAATATTGATGGAGGTTTCGCGGGCGTCACGTAATACGTCCGCGGCATCCAATTCACCGGCTGATTGGATTTTACTTGAAAACCTTTGTGTTTGCATTGCTGCCGAATTTACACGGCGGTCGCAGACCCACCTTTACTTTCATTGACTAGTCCAATGTTACTAGGATTTGCTTAGAGTGTATTTATCATCACAGTAGTCCAGTATCCGTCAGTGAATACTGCTTTTCGCTGATTATCGCCGAGTTTGGTCTGGATACCATAATTATGTGCAGCTTTTGACAATTACCTGACCATATTTCTGTTTTTCTTCATAATAGGTCATGTTTATACCTATAATGTCGTTCTTTAAATAAGTGTTGTCCCATTATGATTACTTACATAGCCGGTTTTTAGAAATAATTACATACTTTGTAATATTTGCGATTTTCGCTTAAACTATCGAACCTTTAAAATATTTTTAAGATTGTAGACGGTTATGCGGCGGCAATTATACAAGCGTTAGTAATTTCCGCAATTAAACCAAAAACGTTTATTGAGGAAAGGTGTCTGAGACAGGTGTTTCATTATATGCCTGGAATTTGAAAATTGCTTAATAATTCGACAGCAACTGTAGTAGCGTCTGTTTTAATTTGGACGCACATGTCATCGTAACAATAAAAAAACATGGAAAAAATAAAATGAACTTGAGCAATACGCCCAATTATATAATAATAAACAGTAAAATTTATACAACGTATTCGCCGCAATATATATGATGAATAATGTAAAGACGAGCTCCCAACGACTCCCTAAAACTATTTATCGAGCACACGAGAAACTTCATAAGATTCATTGGAACACGTACACGGAGCAAATTGCTTACGAGAGGGACTTGAAACTACTTAATTCAGAGTAAAACGCATTCCTTAGCGGGGGCAAACACGACCTAATCCGAAACTACTTGCAAGCAGATCAGGGTAATGTCGAACTGGGCGGGTCCGCTCATGAATACTAAACGCGCTCGTGTACCCACGGCACAAATACGAAGACCACATTAATTACATCTGGTGCCGCAGTGTTTCGAGCCTTGAATATTTTGTTTTTACACTGTTTGTAAATGGAGTTTATGTTTTAGGTAACCGCCATGAGATCCGTGCTTTGGAAGCAATAAAATAATATGTACTAATTCTTTTGACAAATCTTTCAAGGTTGATGAAAATATGCTGAGTCAAAATGGGTCATTAAAATCTAAAAGATATGGCATTGTCTATTATCAAAAATCATCTGGGAACTGGTGTGCATTGGAAGTTAGAACAATCACATTAGGTATAGATCGATAATACGCTGATGTCATTATGTCCATACATCATAGAACATTAATCTCATCTAAATTAAAAATGTTTTAAGGCTCTGAACGTAATGTCTACATCGGCGTCACTCAGAGTAAAACCTCTCCGGACGGCTGTTTACATTTCATCGCGTCTTGAAAGCTCTTATCCGCTTTGGTTTCATCACAGAAACTTGTCAATTCCAATGAAGTGAGTAATGTGATCAGTTTCTCACGTCCATTTTAAATGTAAATGTTGTAACATGCCTTTTAACTCTACTCTTATCTTAATGTTGATTAAATACTATTTAATGTGTTTTCTTGATTCGAAATCGGTACAGGAGCTGGAATTACGAAAGACGTTTTTGATTTAATTAGTATAGAAAAATACCGGTCCATTTTTCAACATGATTATCTAATTTTATTTGTCTCCCTAATTAGTTTTTTCTCTTCTATAATTAACAACTTGTCCTATTAAGATTTATTATTATTAGTAGTTTTATTGTTTGCATTTAAAACTTTCCACCATTATCACAATGAAATGTAACAGCGCTGTCATCTCGAACAACTTGTAAACTTCTCAGTTTCATATCTTGAGCACAATGCCTGTCTACGACCCTTTGTTTTATGCTCTACTATAAAAAATATAACATGGATATTGTACTTTATTATATTTAACATAGATTTATAGTATTGGATCAAACTGCGTCGGTAGCGGTGTTGTATTGCGTACGCGGTGCGACTGCTATGCTCAAGTCTCGGGTGGGATACCCGAGTCGAGCCAAATGATATTAGGTTTTTCTATAACGAAATGCTCAGTATCGTTCAGGAGTTGCGCTCGAATTGTCCTCGGAATGGCGACAGGCTCGCTACCTATCACATCATGGGACGGAAATACGCTCGACGAAATGTGGGTGTTGCGGTTATATCTCCGTCTACCCCATCGGAGATTACAAGCGAGAGCGCGTATCAAATAAGCTAATTGAATCCTTTTTACTTTTGAAACGATTAATACCACTTAATCTAGGCATGCTTTTTAATTTTCTTGTCCGATTTTTTGTGACACTTGACAAAACCTACTCTCAGTTTCACAGCAAAATCTTAGCACATTTTCTCAGCAGAAACAACTCATGTTAGTATATAGAACATGAAGAAAATACCTCCAGAGACGCTAGTGTATAAACACGTATCCGAGTTGCAACGTAACAGAATATCTGCGTGGAGTTTGTTTATCCACTCAGGATACGGTTCCCACGAGAAATATAGACTTTGCTGTCTACGGGCGCAACGCCGATTTCTGTTGGCCGACGCTTTGTGAGCGCCCGCTGTGCCGTCTACTTTGCTTGGTTGCGTTCCCAATTTCATTAACAGCATAAGTTTGTATCTGTTTGCTTTAGTTCTTGCTTTTGTAATTGCAGTGTTGGAAGGAATATTGATTAGTGTTTCGCTCATTACACTAGGTTCTTGTTGTTACGGGAGATATTCATAACTTGGAGTATTGTATAAGTTTTTGTGCGGCAATATTCAAATCATTTCTGCTATGTTTACTTGACATATAAAAGAGGAAGCATTGTCAATAGTCATCGGCAATGACTTGATTAGTTCATTGAATAATTAGTATAATTGCCATTAGAAACAGAAATAGCGTTATATAAACACAGCTCTATAATATTCGCGTTATCCAATGGTCATTACAGGAGCGCCATTAAATTCACTGAACTGATCCGCGGCACGCTTCCGTCATAATCCCGGGTTAATACCGGCCGCTATCAATATTGCACGTGTACGATCCAAGTGAAACGATAATGCCGACGATTATAATAACACCCATTTCACTACAATAATCTACTTTGATGGGGAAACACAATATTGAAGGATAAATTGTACAAATGTTGTTTTGAGTTTATGAGCATGTTTTAAACACACGCCTACTTGTTCTGTAGCAGTTTCAGTCTCGTATTTAATAGCCACACCACTATCTATGAGTTTAATTAAGCATGAATGTACTGTAAGCGATGTCGCTTGGAGTGTACGCGGATACTTGAAATGGCAATGAAAAATTATAAAGGCTCAAAATATGATAAATCTATCACTAACATTACTAGCCTATTTGACCATTCCCAAGAAAAGTTAATAGACATTCAAATATCTCAACAACATTCCACATTTGGAATTTTCGTTTGTGCGATTCAGTGAATGCTAAGTTCCATTCATTATTAATTGTGTTTGAACTTACAGGTTCAATGAATCGGCAATACAAATTGATGCTCTGTCGCACAAAGTTTGACAGTTACATTGCTATGTAAATACACTCTGTAAAGAAACAATATCTGTAGGTATTTGAAAAAGCTCAGTTTATGTTTTTACAGTTTAATATATCAACATTAATTTAGCGTAATAAAAAACTCCAAAAGCGAAAGTATAATTTATGCTTCCCCATTTGATCACATGCTGTACAGTCATTCCGGGTAACTTTGGACCAGATATCAGACAGTTGTCTAAATTTTATGATTAATTTGTATGAATCATTATGCAACACATTGTAATTTTCGTGATCTTTTGTTCTTGTAAATACCACTTACATCGAAAAATGCATGCATTATGTGCAAATCCTGAGAAAAAGGCAGAAATAGTGATGGTCCAAAGTTAACTGGACTTTGGGGTAACATTGGACCATTATGTATTTTCCTCTTAAAAATCCATTTTATTGCGTTTTTCTTCATATTGGGTAACATTAAGCCATATTAAATGAAATTATAATTTAGAATAAAATAAATATATCAATGTTTTATGTAGAAAATATATATTTTTATGGCTTTATAACAATATCAGTTTTATCACATACAAACTTAACATAGGAACAGACATATTGAGATCAATTAGGTACAAATCACTACAAATATTCGGTAACAGGAATTAATTCTCATACAAAGATATTAAAAATAATAAAATAAGCAATTACTCCCCCCACTCTAGGCATAGAAAGTCATCTTGTATATATAACTTTTCCGTGTCGAGTGATATTTTCATCCGCTATCGGCTTTTTCAACATCTTCGAATCGGTAATTTAAGTCACACATAAATTTGTTAGCCACGTCCAGCCTCCTTCATACCTTTTATTCAGGGTACTCACCCACAGTGAATGTGGTGATTGGCAGATTTTCGTGATGCGCCCTGGAAAAAGACTTCCTTCTTCTTGAAAAAGCAATGAGAAAAATATATGTAGATGGTATTATAACATTATTATCGAGTATTAATTCATTGTACAAAGATACCCATATTTATTTATGCACTTTTATACATAGTGTAGGATTAATATAGAATTGGACCGGTCCAATGTTACCCCAAATTTCTAACTATTTTGGATGCAACAATTATTTGAGTAATTACGAAATAACTAAGTGTGAAACAGTTAAAACAAATCATTCAAATAAAAAAAACAAACACTTTAGATCATAAAAATACTATCACTTACCGGTTTTTATCGTAAAACACAAAATTATTGCAAATTGAATACTGCACTTTTTCATCAGTCAGCTGCAAGGCGGGAAAGAATCTGTTGTTTCTTTTGACACTTGACATCATGTAACTGTCAATATTCTTATTTTTAGTCTTTGGACCAATAAGTTCACGTTCGCATACACAGATTTACCAAATTTATGTTCGGTATTCAAATAAAAAAATTAGAATTGTTTCAGCAGGGTGTGGTCCAATGTTACACAAGTGGTCTAAAGTTACCCGGAATGACTGTACTAAAGACCTTGCGAATATCCACAGTCCCAAATCTAAGTTGATTCGATTAAATCAAACTAGGCGGAACACGGCGGGCTGTTGACTACGTTATGGTCCTTCGAGCCGGATGAAGCATGTCACACCCTCGACGCGCACCGTTGCCTTGAGAATATTTCATTGGGAATGCACGCTGAATATTTTTTTTTATATTAGCTTCTGTCTGACACTGTATAAAGAAATAATAGGTTTGTTAAATGTGTGTCATGTGTAAAATACTTATAATTATTAATTCAAGTCATAAGGTTTGATTTAGCAATCTATTGATATTAAATGAGACACAGTATGTAGCATTTCTCAGAAAATATTTATTAATGTCCCAGGTTTTATTAAATCATACTCAATATCTTAATATAAAAGCCAAATGCGACAATGAAATGGAAGGTACGTTTTATCTGAAGACACATCTTAAAAAAAAAGAAATATCTTTTTTCGAGAGCACGTTACCATGGAGCAGCCACTTCTTTGAAGTGTTCATGAAAAGCATTGAAACGGAATAGGAATAAATCTAATTCCGTTCACCTACTGTGCCGACCCACTTGCCGTCCGTTTGTTTATTTATCGTAACACATTAAACATTCATAGCTCTATTACCCGCAAACTGCGAGCACTGGCAATTTTCCACCACCGCCCTCTGGGTGTCATAAAAAGAATTCTCTCCTTGAGATTAATGCGATTGCTCCGGTGACCATTTATAAAGACGTGGGTTGCCGACGAATGGCTAAGGGTGGATCTCCTACTGCATTTATTATGCACACTGTGATCGTGTAAAAAATTTAAAAAGAATGATGAATGAACGTACTTAACGTAAGATGAATGAAATTAATCTATTTGCATTTTTTGTTTCTTTTATGTGCGCAATTCATCATGGCCGCCTCTTATGTTTTGGAAAAATAACTTAAATTAATTTCAGGGTGGCTGTTTTTCGAGAAAATGGAACGGATATTCTAATGGGAATTCTTGTGGATATTTCATGCCTTGAATGAAGAGAATGAAAGCGTGTTAAACATTTGGAAACTACAATAGTGCCATCGTGTACTGTTAAGAAATAATTGTGGTCTGAGGTACTTCGAGTACTTATTGAACTAATTTAACTATCCAATTATATCATTCTACTGTATCTTTTTCACTTCTCCACTATTTTCGTCCCTTACCAACTATCAATTCCGACTAGACTTACTGGCCAGTATCGTCTTCATGGTGCCACATTTCGAGGGATCTACTATGCGAAATGTTGTTTTGCGGCAACCATTACGTGATTATACCAGACCACTGTACGATCTTCCTTTGTTGCTAAATTCTTTTTTTCTGTAGTTTTGAATGTTGAAATTAACAACTGAATGATCATAATTGTATTTGAACATAGTTACCGGCCATCTTCGAGTAGGATGTCTGCTGATTTTTTTACATAGGTCTACAATTATAACATAAATCTATAATATAAAAATGAATCGCTGTTGGTAAGCGCATAACTCAACAACGCCTGGACCAATTTGGCCAATTGTTTTTTTTAAATGTTCGTTGAAGTTCAAGGATGGTTTTTACGGACAAAAATGAGTAACATAAATAACAAGTAAAGGAAAACAACAAAAACGACAACTTAATTTTCCAATACAAACTGTTCCTGGGTATGAAACACTTGATGTCTTTTTGATGTGAAACATCTATAAGCGCAGGTATAAACAGGATTGTTGGCGTTGCGAAGCAGGACAGGGACGGGGCAGGGACGGGACATGAGAAACATCATGTCATGAGCCCACAAAGGTTTCTGAGAGGGTACGATCAATTTTCGACACATGGCGCCACTGTTAGGCTACTTTTATCCCGGAAAAAGCAGATCACGCGGGTGGAGCCGCGAGGGACAGCTAGTATTTTATAAACATATTAGTGTTTTGTTTGACTGTTTGTTGCTGAATAAATAAATAAAATGTTAAGATGTTCCTAATAACGCCAGCTAAACTTAATTTAATAAAATTTCGTGTATACATGGTCAATGACTTGAAGTAATACATAAGTAATTATATGCGGGACAAGCCCCAGGTTTCTGTAGATTATTTATAAAAAAATCACCACGCAAGCTTAGCGTGTAATAGCTCACATTAAGTTGTTAAAGACTTGAATCATAAATTTGTATCAAATGCGAAAGAAGTTATTAAATAAAGTAAACGCAACAGTATCGTGGTTAAACTATTAAAACATTGTGTTTCCCAGTGGCGATTCAAATTCAGTGAAGTGCTATTCACACTTACCGAATAAAGTCCGTAAA
Organism: Amorpha juglandis; assembly: GCA_949126905.1. Classification (NCBI taxonomy): domain Eukaryota; kingdom Metazoa; phylum Arthropoda; class Insecta; order Lepidoptera; family Sphingidae; genus Amorpha; species Amorpha juglandis. The sequence goes on along the minus strand of OX421386.1, from coordinate 4,953,938 downwards.
ACCCTTTCAGGGTAAGAGCATTCCGATATATTCGCCACTACATGGTATTAGGACAGGATATACGTGAACTGTCGCTGACTAAAAGGAGTAGGTACTTTAGATATGGGACCATAAAAGTATGGAAAAATCATAAGAGTAGCAATTGCGGTCTTTTCTTTTTTTTTACGAATATTGTATCTTTCTTTCACCAGCTATCTAATTTGATCTGACTTTATTGTCCTCAGAAATCTCAAACTAATGCGCGCGCATAATTTTCTAGACAACGACACGCGTTATCGAACTCTACAATTGAAAAAGTCTATTATTTCAAATCGGCAAAGGTCACATACCGGCTAAGCCAGTCGATAATGAAGTGTCGATGTCGTATGGAGTTATGTCGCAGTATCGATTGTAGCGTGGTCGCGGGGCGTCGAGGCGCAAGGTCGCACAATGTCATCGCCTCACACGCCACGCCACGCCACTCACGTATTTACACAGTCCCGCGAGACAATTTTATTTACTCTAATACACTATAAACAATGTGCTGGTGTACATTAGTTTTTATTAGGTTTAGCCTTTGAGCTACCGAAGGTCGCCAGTAGATGTGGGAGACGTAAAAAATAGCACGAGCGTTCTTGTTAAGAGCGATGTTTGCCCAACAGTGAATGTCCTTGGAGATAACATAAAGATGAAAATGTCGATAGTAAACATAGGATGGGTAGAGTCGTAAATATTCCGGGTATTGACTCTACAACATTTCAGAAATAAGCTTTCTATATCTCATTTCTGTTAAGAAATATTATTAATATGATACAAAATAAATAAAATTTAACAAACAATTAAGTTGATATCGTAATCAAATACTTGATTGATTGTTGCGAATGGATACGAATAAAGAGAAGAGCTATTTATTACACGGGTCAACACAAAATTTGACCTTGACTTTAAACCATATTATTTCGATATTTTAGGTCGTAATTAGACGAATAAATAATAGTTTAAAAAAACTAAAAACACGCTTTTATAGAAAGTCTAACTAAAAAAAATTGAAAATAAATTTGAAGATAAAAGCGTGTTTTTAGTTTTTTTAAACTATTATTTATTTTTAATTTTTTAGTTAAAATAAAAATATATCGTAGTAGAGAGTATAATTTTAATTTTAAACCCGAATATCAAAAAAGCGCCATCTATTGACGCTCTTAGATACTACGATATTCCCTATAATTAACGAAGATCCAGAGAGTATAATTTTAATTCCCAACCCGAATATCAATAATTAATTTAATTAAATTATTATTATTATTTTATTATTATTAATAATTTATTTATTTTTTTATTAAATTAGTGTATTTTTATCGGTCCTCGATAAATCTACAAAGTTTGAACGAAATCTGGCCGTTTAAAGTGGGTCAAAATCGCGCCCAAAGGAGTCGGTTACAAACAAATATACAAACAAACAAACATACAGGTGAAGTTAATAAAAAGCGTGTAAAAAAATACATATGACATGAAAAAGTTTGCTTTTGTATTGAGGAGGCCGATTTAAAGATATCTTTCAAAATCTGTGGCTTTAATTTTTTATTGAAAATGAAACTTTTCAAATAAATATTTTTATTATTATTTATTAAGTTTTATTATCAAAATAACTTACAATAAGTGGAAAATAATTTAAAAGTGCACGCTTTTACTTTTTCTTTTATGTTCATAAGTACTTTTTCTCACTAAACCCCAAATATATTCTCCCATCATCTTTTCATTGTATTGGCCTTGATAACGTTGTTCAAAGCTCATAATGTCCTCATGAAAACGTTCTCCTTGCTCTTCTGAATACGCTCTCATGTTGTTTTTAAATGTATCTAAATGATAATGTAGCATATGTACATTTAATAACATCCTACAGAGCATGGCCTTAATATTTTTTAGCATATCGTCAACTACGTAGTTTTTAGCTTTGTTATTTCCTAAAAACTACTGTTTTAAAACTACACGCTTTTTGAGTACGATTCAGCAACGTTGGAAATAAAACAAATCGCCTTTTGAGTACGATTCAGCAACGTTGGAAATAAAACAAATCGCTTTTTGAGTACGATTCAGCAACGTTGGAAATTTTTCATCGGCGAAAATCTGTCTAATTTGCGGACCATCAAAACCCCAGCTTTAACTTTTGCTTCTGACTTGTATTCTATATCATTCTCTCGCAGGCTAAATCCTATTTTTGAATATGTATGTCTTTGTCGTGACGCATTTTCGTTTCATCGAGTTTCAAAGCACAACGCGTCTAAAGAAGTTTCACTTCAATAAAAATGTATATATTATCTATCATATTTGATTCACTGCTTAATAAAAAATTGCTTACCTTCCAAACATCTTTTAAAATAACTACAAGCAACTTGTGGAGCCCATGGCTTGTCTTGATGCCGAACAAGAAAGTCAAAATATGCTTTGTAGGCTTCACAGAGAACGTCAGATGTCTTTAGTTCGTATTTTACATCGCAAACTTTAATAGATTGACCATATATATAAAAAAATGCATCAGCATCATATTTAAACTTTCGCGACGATATTTTTAGATTTGTACAAAACACCTAATCGTTGTTTATCACTCGAGTGCCATCTAGCGGCACTTTTTGAATGTAAAAACCCCACTCTAATCGCGCAGTAGTTTTAAATGTATGATGAAATAAAAATTAATGAATAAAAATGAGTATTATTACTATAACTATAACAATGCAAACTTTATACCAAAAAAATATATTTTCTTTTCGGTTTTGTGCATAATTAACCGAAAAATCATAAAATAAACTTTAGGACAAAGAACGAATTTTTTTTTGTAGACCCGTGTTATCTTAACTAAGAATGATTGAACTGAATTAGAAAGATGATGTTTCTGCATAGTAGATGTGATCCACCCGTTATTGCTTCGTAGTCAACCCAAACACAGCTATTGTTAGTTGCCAGTAACTGCGTGACTACGCAGTCATCATTACATCATGCTTGATGTAATTAATTGTTTAATTCCTTTTAATATGTATATGTACGTACACTCACTTACATGTCACTGGTCATGCAGTAACGACATAAATAAATAAATAATACACCCAACAGTCACACACGTATAGGCTTACATAAAAAAATGTATTAGTTTAAACACTATTCTCGTCTCTTTCTACCCACTTTATAAATTGCGTTGACAGGGATATACAACAAAAGTGTTTAACTAAGCAATGCTTAAGTAACGTTTATAAATAAGGCCCATAATCGTAACCCCACACTAGGTTTCACCTGTATCGTGTGTATCGGGAACTACGAGAGACTTGCGGTCGCACAACACCCAGGCCCGAAACAAATGCTTGTGGATCATACTAACATTTGTCTCAGTGCGGGAATCGACAGCGTCTCGCTTCGCAGCTGGCTCAATAAATAAATAGTGAAACGTCCTATATCCTTTGTATAATTATTTGAAAGCTTCCAGATGACAGTAATAACATTTCTCAATCACATCACGAGAGGCAGCACGTCCGCCTGCAGAATATTTGGTTTCGTTTTCCCGTTTATCTTCTTGACCCATTTTTACATCAACTTTCGGAAAGGGTTTGTCTTACGGTAATTCCATTTTCGGACCCCTACTTAACGTAGACACTTCCGCATTCAGCGAGCGTCTTTTGTTTTCCCAGCAGACATTGTTCATGCCTTACTGTGGCCGCATTTATCTCAGGTGACATGAAAAACGGATTGAGTTATTCAATTAAAGTATTGTTCAGAAATACACCTAGCTGAAATGTATTAATTGATTGAAATGAAGATTTCGAATCTACAAAAGAAAAGTTAATTTGAAGTATGATAACCATAAAAGTTGGTAATTAGACGGGAAAGCTAGATGAGAGTTGTCACGAAACGTGGAGTGCACCGTAACACGGAAGAGAACAGCGTACTAATGGACTGGCAATGGTGAAGAAGTTATTAAAAGTCAAACTATTAATAAGTGTATACAAATACACACATCCAATATTTGTATTTATATATCCTGATACGGGAAACTAACTATACTTAATTTGATTTTAAGTACACTGCAGTATCAAGAGATATTGCGTCCTTCGACTGTCGGGGCAAAATTATGCCTGGCTGATCCCGGAACGCGACTCGCCTGAACGAATCGCTAAAGCGGGTTTTTTACCATTTACCGGGGTCGCTATCCAGTCTGGCATAAAAATATCAGTTCCGCTCCCACTTGCACAATTTTACACAGTTCAAATAAAAAACTTGCCTTTCCTCTATCAACATTAAATGCTAGTATTTTAGTTTTTATTAAATTTAAATTTAAAAAGAAAGAGCTAGAAAAGAAGCACATATTATTCTAACCTAACTGGTTTATATTTGATTCCTGATCAACATTTATCATCAACATATCTTCATATATCCGAAACAGGTGTACATTTTCGAAGCGGATAATTTGATACACAGCATCTTGTACATTGCGTTGCCATAATAAGCAAACTGTTTTAAAATGACATCTTGCATCATCTCGTCACTAGTGTCCAGTGTATCACAGCCAGTTTCGATTGCACTTGTAATCCGATGCTGTTTGCGATCGTCACGACTGATTTGATTCCGCTTATTATGTCTGTTGTGACTTTGTGTCTTGCGTTGTTTTGTAAAATGTTTCATTACCTTTATTGTTTTAAACACCATTGTTAATGGCCCGCCATTGTTAAGATCGGCGGCACATTGGAATTTCATTGCAATGCTAATTCGCATTACAGTTATGTACTTTAGATGATATACAATCTGCTCTCACAGATGACCTTTGCCTTGCCTTTGACAGGGATAAGCTGATAGCTATCAGAACACGAGTTGATTAATAACCATGTTGAGGAAAAGCAAACTATTCCTTGAAAACCATTACATACCAACTATTCCTTTAAAGTGTTTATCCCAAATGTTAGAACTCATCCTGTATCTTATTTGGTTGATTAATTTAATAATATTGGTTTATAGTCAAATGCAATATTTAAACTATATGGTATGTTATATGTATGTACATAAATACCCACTACTTTTCGAAGGACGCATATGAGCTACACTTTGTCTGAAGGATTTATTTATTTTGCTTTATTTATTAAATCCTCTTGGCTCGTCTCGTCATTCAATCAAATAAAAAAAAACCATTATTTACTACAACAAGCGTGATAGTATTTTGTTAGTTGGTACAAATAAACTAGCCCATTATGAATTTATCGCATGCATTATGAGATGTGTTAGCATCAATCGAGTTGACCGGATGTTGTTATTAAGTTTATTCACATGCGTGTAATGAACCCACCGAATATTCCCGGAATTTTGATAACGTTAATGACTATAAACTGATACGACAACTTGTTTTGTTTTATTCGTGTGCTTGTTTATGGTATTTATTTAAAGCTAATGTTTACTGGGGAAGCTCATAAAAATTTATAAAAAAACATTTAGTAGGCGGCTGTTTCCTTGTGTGCGAGAGGCCGTTTGTGTTGATACCAGCGCTGTCTGTTTTTTTCACATTCTGGCACGGCAAGTGGACACTGGACCTGATGTTATGTTATTTTTTTAATTCATGCTCGTCAAAGTGACTACGCTACACCTGATGGTAAGTGTAGCGCAATCCAAGAATAGTGTCGACCAACGATAAACGATGTGTCTATCGTAGGTCGGCAAGATCATGCCGGCCTGCCAAAGTTCCCGGGATGAACTACGGGGTCCCTGCTAACGGAATACTGGTGACCCCGCAGTATCTTATCCCAGGACCAAGGGGGAGGGGATGGAAAAAGGGATAGGAAAAGGGTTAGGATCAGGGGGCAAGCCCCCTGGGGGAGAACCGGATATACACTGACTGACCCTGAAACGCGACCCACACAAGGTGGGTCACTATGGCAGGTTTTAGCACCAGTGTACGGTGGTCGCTATCTGGTCGGATACAAGTATCCTCCCACCAGCATGTACAGTGTACTCCATACATAATGTCGACCGTCAAGAGACATTGAGTCTCTCGACATGTTTATTGTACGTAATAAGTAAGATTCTGCTAACACAAAGATAGTTTGTGTGAACCGTGTCAGAATATGAGTTAGGCAAAGTTATTTATTGCGTACACCACCCCGATATTAATATATCCTTCGTTAATATTACTTATATTTTATGGTTGGTAATAACACCGTCCAATTCAACAAATATATTGCGATCCATATTATTTATCTTTATTATACTTATACATTTATAATGCACTCGGACTGCCTCGGTGGTGCAGTTGTATGCTGAGGTATCGGATTCGATCCCCGGGTCGGGTAAAATTGATATTGGTTTTTTCTATCACGAAATGCTCAGTATCAGCTCGCAGTCTGGAATTGTGCTCCGGTATGGCGATAGGCTCGCCCCCTATCACATTATGACATGGAGATGCGCTCAGCGAAATGTGGGTGTACTGGTTACATCTCTGCCTACCCCTTCGGGGATAACAGATGTGAGTGCGTACGTATTTATTATGCATCGTAAGGCCGCGGTTAGACGACGCGACAAATTCCTTGCGGCCGCCGCGCGGCGACCGCGCGGTGGCTGCGTACTAACTGTTCAGTCATAGCAAATGTATGTTTTATTAACTAGGACTTAACGTTGAAATTCTTTGTGAGTAACTAACTGCGCGGCGACCGCGCAGTCGCCGCGTGGTTGGAGCGTTGCGAAGAATTAAACATTATGGCTTAGTCAATAGAGTTTACATTCGTTTTTCGAGGGATTCGAGCGAGGCGCCCGCGCGGCCGCCGCGCGATCGCCACGCGGCTGCAACGCGGTGGGATTCCGTGTCATATAAACGCGCCCTTACGCGATGCGATAACACCGCCTTTTGTAACTTGATTTAGTTGTAAGGTTCTTAATGTATAATTTTAATTTTTGGTGTGTAATAAAGAGTTATCTATCTATCAATATAGAAAATGTCACACAGAACCGTCATGTTCCACGCTCGACTATCTCTAGGCAGTCCCGTCAGCGTCGCGTTGCCGTCCCGCCCCGTCTGCTGTTTGACGAAACCCTTAGTGCCTAGTTACCTACTGTTTAAAACATTCGAAGCGGTTGTCTAATGAAAACCTAGAAGTTTTTCTAGTTGATACAAATATAAAATGTTCAAATATTAAATACCAAGGTTCAGAAAACATCACATTAACCGCATCCACACACGCTACAACAGCTCGCCCGTCCCCATTGTGATATAGATATTCAATTAAACGTGTCAAATGGACGCCATTTGTAACGTTTCATTTGCTACGTGTCTCGTTCCATTATTCATGGTGACGTCGCGAAGGTCCCATTCTGACGACGCCCGCCGATATCTTCACAACACGAAACAATTACGTCACACCTTGTGCTGCTTGTAGTCCTATTCTGAATGTTTGTTTTGTTATAGTTGACATGACTCACTGTGAAATTTTATTTTATTTTATTGAATCACGAGACGACCAAGGCGCTCGCCTGATGGTAGGCGCCACGCCTGCCTATAAACAGAAGCAACACCGCATAGAACATTGAATTACAAAGTGCGCTCGTCACCCCGAGATATAAGATTTAAGTTAGTTCGTTTAGTTTAGTATTTAAGTCTCATAATGCCCAGTAATTTCACTGGCGTCAATGCCCTTCAAACCGAAACACAACAGTGCTTACACACTGTTACTTGATGGCAGAAATAGACAAAGCGGTGGTACCAACTCAGACGGCCTCTCGCATACGAGGGACCTCCCACCTTGTAACACTGTCACTATGAAATGTAGTTAAATAATAAATATGTTAAAGACCAAAGCTACTGTCATTGATGTAGCCATGGCGAGGAAATGTGGAGCTCTTGTCCTACCGTGCCATTGTGAGTAACTGAAAAAATAATATTCTTTCAAAATTACTATACCTCGTTATAAATACCGCTGCGTGATGCGCGAGTCCATACAACTTTGTTTTTGCTCAGTTTCTGTTAGGCTGATCTTTTTCATTACTTTTCCTGACTATTCCTGATGCAAACCTCGCCCCTACAATAAAACAAATCCTGACTACGCCTTTGGCTGCTGTCTTAGTGACCCTTGTATGAAATCATGTTATTATATGACCACAAACTTGATCACTTATAAGAATTCAGTGTGTCTTGTTCTTCATATGAATTAATAGCAGTTGGTAGGGACTTTTATATCACGAATATATTACCTGTCGCAGTTAGAAAGCTGTTTGCTTAACGTCAGATACATTCAGTTAATCCTAATCCTCTACTCGTCTTTCATTTTCTCCATTATTTCTATTGGGTAATTAAGTTAAACTGACCTTGAAGTGTTATTTGAAACCGATATCTGTTGATTAATTATCCTAATTGTTTGTTGGAGCTGAAGTCCAATAGATAATTAATTTAGAAGCATTTAAAGTCTTCTATAACAATGATGAAATTGCCTTTACAGATCATAATAGCCTTTCAAAAGAAAAGGGTTCTATGTCAGTTGGTAACAACAAGGTTGGTCAAGAAACCACTGGGACGAAGAATGTCCATGCTTAGGGGCTAACACATTTACAATAATTGTTGTGTGTGATCCGCAAATATTTCTTTGGGTCTGGGTGTTGCGGGACCGTATGTCGCTCGTAACCCCCGTTACCCACGTTACGGATTAATCTAGTGTGGAATCAAGACTATGCTGTTGAGTTTATTTATTTATGACTGTAAGCCTATTTTATTGTTTGGGTCTTATTTCACGTCGTAAATGTATAAAATATGAATTCAAAGGATAAATCAATATCACGAACTACGGCCGTATGATATTCAAGCAAACGTTTTGCGCAATAGTACAGAGATATAAGTCACTTAAAACAGGTAACTAATGTCTTCAAAATTCTGTATCTCCAGCCAGATGTGGCCTTTACAAAGTGGTGCAGTCACTTCAAATATACTACGCGAACACCGGAATACGACCGCAAGGGTGTACCCACCCGCGTGCCGTTCACGAATTGGGTCACCGTGCCATCGTATCCATGTTTGACGTTCGACGCGATCCGGCGTCCGGTCGCGCAATTTTTATCCAGTCTGTTAAGAAAGATTTTATTGAAAATCCCACAGCGTGTTCTACAAACCGCTTTGAAGGTGTACCACTGAACTGGGTGTAGGTGAGAAAAGCTTTAAAGCTCTCTAACCGACTATTGTTACGATTTGACTCTTATGCATAATTGTCGAGTTGAAAATATTTGTCGTAAAATTATCACATAAGATTTTAACTATTTAAGAGATGGCTTTAAAAGTTTTTTTTTAGAATGCTCTTTTATAGTTATTTCATACATCTATCCATCCATCAGCCTGAATTCGTCCACTGCTGGATATTGGCCTTTCCAAGTACCATATTACACCAATTCATTGCAAATAATGATCTGACAAACATTAAAGGTACTTAAGTAATGTAAGAGTTGATCTTTATTCTTTTAAGATATATTCTAAAAATGCATACAATAAAGTTGTTAACTGCTTCCGATAAAACGTATCGTACAAGATTATCTCAAAGCTTATTATAGATAAGACAAGGCTCGGAATGACAATTTTTATGTAAGTAGTTGCCGCGAGTCTCCGTCCTAATAAAAACACAATTTACATCACTCTTAGGATTTTATTACTGTTTTCATTGCGTTCCGTTTATTTATTTTCTGTATCATAAATTGACGTTGAAATTTTAATAATGCTCATTTGCTCAGAGTTGGAAGCAAGAAGACAATTTCAATGCGTGAGTCTTCTGTGGGTATTAATTACATCATACATTTTAACCAGTATTCGTTTCAGGGTTAATAATTTCTATATGAAATTTATCTTTATTAAACTCAGTTCAGTCAGTGTTGTTATTGAAGACGGGCGTTAGTCTAAGTATTTTTAATTAAGCATGAGAAGTTCTCAATCGAATTTTCGTGTGAAGCACCTGAACAAAGTTCGTAGAGATTTTTACTTACCTGGAACGTCGCTTACAGGCAGTTTTGTTCCTTTGAGTCCTTGAGGAGATGTTTGCACTTGATTAAATGTTTTCTGTGATTTCATTTGAGTTGAACGTTTCTGTATGCATCCAAGCGTGTGCATGGAAACTGCTGAATTGCGAAAAACTCCGAAACTATTGTTGATGGTCGTGCTCACTAGTTGTTAGTGCGAGGAAATTACAGGGAGCTCTCGATTGGCGCCCGGGGCGATTCGTTCGAAAACAACGTGATTTCGGGATTGGATCACTCTATAGTTTTGATTGCTTTTCACGTAATGTTCGTGTCGTCTATCGGTTTTTTGCAATCATTGTTGTTTGTTCGAATTGCTTTCTCTCCAGCTTACTTACGTCTCCGAAGCACTGTATAAAAGCTTTATTTTTCTCAACTTACGCTGCGTATACCTTTCGAGTAGTTTACACCGTTATTACGTTCAACCGTATCTCCGCCTCATGGTTATTTAACGTATAATTTCATTCAATTCAATCGTTCAATTCGTATATTCTGTTAATCGTGTAAAAGAAAAGAACTCAAAAGGTAATCTTTTCTCCTCTACGACTAAATGTTCTATTCTATTCGTTCCGATAACTCGGAGATTTATTATTAATTCGATCATGCTGTTTTAGTAATCGAAGCGGGCAGTTCTCAGATTAACTGTTTATCTAGGTTAGTAGGTCAATGTGTCCGGCGAGTTTCGGATATTTCACCGTTTATATTTATTGCTACCTCTTCTAGTTTTAAAAGTTAAATGTAGAATCCTTTTTCGCTACCATTATCTGTTCGACCCATAAAATTTTTAATGTTTCTATATGTTTATTTTTTATTTGTGTTGTGTATTCATTTCATCATAGTCATCAATAGTATTCAATTTCAATTTCAATAAATAGAACGTTTGGTATGATGCAAATGCTCTATTTGTATGATAGTTTCCACTCCACATTAATCGAGATGATTGTGAAACATAAATCGTTGCAATCATAGAGTTCTTGATTTTATAAATAATAGGCTAAGATGGACTTACGATTAAGAAATCAATAACAATTTTATGAACTGCATTGATACAGAGAAAATGTTTTTACTTGTATGTATCGATAAATACAATCTCTCCTCCTGGTGTTGAATTTTGATCCTTGTCAACAAAGAGCCTTTTTTTTTTTTTTTTTTTTTTTTTTTGTTGACGCGGGGAAAGCCGTTTATTGCTACCGCCCCACCGGGGGGGAAGGTGGAGCGGTTATGTTGGGTTCATCGGTTGCTCGTCTTTAATCTACTTTATCGATTAACCTGACACGTTTCAGAGACAAAAGACATTCGCCCTTCTGCGACTTAGCTTCATTATCAAAAGAGACTCAACAAAGATTCGTAAGTATTTGCCGACGCTCGGTAAACAACGCTTCGTTTGTTAAGTTATATTCCAACTAATCAACCAAGTTACATAGATCTGGCGTGTCTAATTTCATCAGGATTTATTCCGAAGTCTGAATAATAAACGGGAGCTCTAATTATGGTAGACGGGGATTGTTTATGATTTCTTTTCAGTATGTGTTTGTTAACGTGTGCATTGTTTTGTTTCAGGTAAGGGGGAGGAGAATACAGCGCCATTCTGAATACATTTCTGGAGATTGGTTAAATTAATTAAAAGGATAAGTCTTATTCAGTCTTTGCTTGATTTAGGACCATATGTATATTTTATCAAACTTTATATAAGAGAGGGAGGGGGGATTTGGGTATCGGTATTGTTAAAAATCAATGAAAGAAAATAATATGTAATAATATATATGAAACTTTAATCCACTGCACAAACTACTAAAGCAGGAGTAGGTACCATATTTATTTTATATGATAGGCGCGCAAACAGTCATTGAGTGGTAGAGCCAAGCTGTAGACAGTTTTGTCTACAGCATGAATGGGCTGGCTCGACCGGATCGTTACCACTGTCTCACAGAAAACCGACGTAAAGTAGCGGCTTGTTGCTATGTTTCGTACGGTGAGTGAGATAACCGGAAGCCCAAATCCCCTCCCCTTCCCAATCCCTAATTATCCCTTTCCTTTAAGGTCGGCAACGCGCCCATAACTCTTCTGGTGGTGGGCGTACATGGGCGGTGGAGATCACTTACGATCAGGTGACCCACTTACTCGTTTGCCGGCCTATGCTATAAAAAAAAAAAAACAAGCAAGTGGTGGTCCACTTGCTGGTTAGTGATCTCCACCGCTTATGTACGCCTACAATACCAGAAGAAAAATGTGCGCCTTGCTGACCTTAAAGGAAAGATATAATCAAGGGATTGGGAAAGGGAGGGGGATTTAAGCCTCTGAATATCTTATTAACCGTACGAAACGTAGTAGTAAATTGCTACGTTATGTTGGTTTTTTGTGAGACAGTCGTAACGACTTGGTCAAACCGGTCAATTCATGCTGTAGACAGTGAGGCTCTGCCATTCAAACACCATATGTAAAAGCTTTGCTTCTACTCTTGTATGATTTATTAATATTAGTAATATAACATGATTAAATAGAAAGTTACATAAAATTATCTTATTAACAAACTGCAGGAGGTAAATACTCTGTATATTGCCACTAGAAACTTTTTTAATATTACCTGTTGAGATTGGAAACTTCGTCATATATACCTAAAGTTATAACTCGCGCACGCCCACACTTTATTGTTTGTTCATAGTATACCAAGTATTAGCAAGTCTATCCTTTGTTAAATTACAACTTGTTCTTGCAAGAATGGTCTAGCATCTGAATAGAATTAAAGTCATCGAAACATTAGAAATAAATAAATAGTCAACAGTCACACACATATTCCTGACCCTATACTAGGTTAACCTGTATCATGGAACCAGGAACTACGAAAGACTTCCAGTCCCACAACACCCAGACCCGAAATAAATATTTGTGGATCACACAAACAGTCTCAGTGCGGAAAGCGAACCCACGGCCTCTCGCTTCGCAGCCGGCTACTCGCCCACAGCGCCACGGAGGAGGCTGTCTCATATATTATTCTGTGTTATTAACATGTATTTAAAATTATCAAAAATTTTAGATCCTCTTCTATCAGCAAAGAATTTACCAATTTTGGTTTATGAATCTTGGTCAAACAATATTTATAATCATTGTAATAAATAAATACATTTAACAATCACTAAGATAGGAATTTTGTGTCGGGGATATCAGAAACTATGAGAGACTTTCGATCCCACAACATCCAGACAAGAAACAAATATTTATCGAATACAAACTTTTGTCTTAGTACTAAGATTTTATTTACTGCGACCTTTCGTTTCATAACAGGTTATCCCGACTTATTCCTTTGTGCAATTTTAAAAACATATATATCATCATCATCATCATCACCAGCCACAAGACGTCCACTGCTTATAGGCCTCCCCCAAAGATTTCCAGACCGACCTGTTGGAAGCGGCCTGCATCCAGCGACTTCCTGCGATCTTTATAGCTAGCTCCTACTAATTAAATAAGTTGTACTTGCATGTAGTACTTCCTCCTCTGCTAATAGAAGAAAACTTTATCCAATTTCTTATGCTTGTGTAAACACATACAAGGTAAATCCAATTTCCCGTTCTAAAAATAATATAATGTAAGGTCTAGTTCAAATTATTATAAACTTATTATAGGGGATTTCTTTTGTCATTTTACGACGCCTATGTCAACAATTTCGCAATCTTTCTTAATTTGCTCGTAAAATTCTCTCCCTTGTTTTTGTCGTAGCTTTGGTACTAGCGGATTTATATAGCCTGGCAATATAATGACGTGTATTGATTTAATTTGTGTATACTAGATCGCTATCGTAGATTATGTGATACGTATCTTATGCATTAAAAATCGTGTCAACTTCGGCATGTTTTTATCGCTTTGAAGTGATTCTAAATCTATATTTCATAAAGCCTGCGATGCTAATGAATATGATTTATTTATTGATTTTACAAGGTGGTAGGTCCCTCGTATGCGAGAGGCTGTCTTGGTCGGTACCACCGTTTTGTCTATTTCTGTCGTCAAGCAACAGTGTGTAAGCACTGTTGTGTTTCGGTTTGAAGGACATTGAAGCCAGTGAAATTATTGAGCATTATGAGACTTAACATCTTATGTTCTCGGGGTGACGAGCGCAGTTCAGTGCTTTGTAATTCAAAGTTGTGTGTGGTGTTGCATCTGTTTATGGGCAGGCGTGGCGCTTACCATCAGGCGAGCGTCTTGTTCGTTTCGTCATTCAATCAAATAAAAAAGAAAAAAATATGATTGATAGATGTTACATTGGAAAGCTTGGTCTCGCAAAAAACTATATAAAATTAAATTTTCGATGAAATACGTGGATCGATGTATTTTTATTGCGCTATCGAATGTTATGAAATGTACGAATGGTTCCGCTTTGAAGCGATCACTCACAGACCTCCAACCCTTTTGTTTTCAAATTCTCCCTTATTCTGTGGCTTGTTGTTTATTACGCGGCTGGTTCACAATGTATTGTTAATTCAGCACCGCTTTAATGATTCATCTAAATAAATCTTATTTACGCGAAGTTAGCACTCGCAGTTGCTGTCAAATTAGGTTATAGTTGTGTGCCGTAATGCCGGTTCGTATTACCTCTTCGCAGTTGTTACAGAATTGTCAGGTTTCTACGGTTGCTCTTCTGACGGATTGATTTTTATTCACCTCTAATCCTATCCTACTAATAATATTATAAATGTGAAAGTTTGTTTGTTTAGATGTTTGGATGTTTCTCCGTCAATCACGCTGAAACTACTTAACGGATTTTGATGAAATTTGGTATACAGACAGGGTATGAGCTGACTTGGGTGATAGGCTACTTTTTATCCCGGAAATCCCGGAAAAAGCAGATCACGCGGGCGGAGCCGCGAGCAAAAGCTAGTATTTCACAAAGCCGTAATCTGTCATATAAAATTACAAGATATATGCCCATTGTCACTGACCGTTGTTTAACTATAGTTATCCCGTCTAAAGGCCTGTTTTAATCTGACATGGAGACCGCGACGCATGTCAGCGACAAGTCTGCTTTGCATGAAATCGAATGGAAACGGTGGCGCGTCGAGATCACCTGTCTCGGTCGCATACTTCAAAACGTCCCTATACAACGCGGACGTGTCGCTGTCGCGAACCTGATGATAGGCTTCAACGCCTCATTCAATTCTAAGCGATGTGGCCTATCCTTTTTTTTTATTTCATTGAATGACTAGACGAGCAAGTCGCTCGTTTGGTAAGTGCAACGCCTACCCATAAACAGAAGCTACACCACACATAACTTTGAATTACAAAGCATTGCATGGCACTGAAATGCGCTCGTCATCCAGAGACATAATATGTTTAGTCTCAGTCAGTAATTTCACTTGCTTCAATGTCCTTCAAACCGAAACACAACAGTGCTTACACACTGTTGCTTGGTGGCAGAAATAGACAAAGCGGTGGCACCAACCCAGACGGCTTCTCGCATACGAGGGTCGTACCACCTTGAAGGTCTTTTGTTGCGTCAATCTGTTAATTTGATGTACGTTCAACTAAAGTACAACAGGCATCTGCTGACATAATACCTACCACGTTCGAGTAAAACACTAATACACATACGCAATCTCAGCCAATCTCGAACACATAAATGTGAATTGTCCATAATTTAACATCGGAGTAGATTGCTGCAAATTGAATCTGTACGGGCGGTCACTGTGTCGAGATTCCATCACCTTCAGACCGAACGGACCGGAGCGGCGCGGCAAGGTCTCGTCAGTGTCACTTCAATACGATCCGATAACGTCCAATCGACGATGTATTGGAGTGTTTTTTTTTTCGCCTGATGGTAAGCGCCACGCCTGTCCATTTTAAACTGAAATAACACCATTGAGACGTTTTTTATAGCATAGATCGGCAAACGAGCAAGTGGGTAACCTGATGGTAAGTGATTTCCACCGCCCATATACGTCTACAATAGTAGAAGAATAGGCGCGTTGCCGACCTTAAAGGGAAGGGATAATTAAGGGATTTGAAAGGGGAGGAGATTTGCCCTTCCGGATATCTCACTCATCGTACGAAACGCTGCAGCAAGCTCATCTTCTTAAGTACGTATTATTTCTTACCATACAATCGGGACTGACTCATCGACTTCAATCATCATCAGCCCAAACCGTTAAGGGTAGAAATTTGAGAAAAGAATGTTTATTTTCTATTCTAAGCATTAGGAAGGTATTTCACTTAGTCCTGCCCCCTCTCCTCCTGCGGGAAATATAGAGGTTCAAATATAATATTTTAGTCCAGTATATTTCACGCAGAGAAAGCCGTGAGCAAAAGCTAGTATGAAATATCATTATTTCCATATAAAGTACTGGAAATTAAACCTTTTGATTGCCACTGGAATACAAACTCTAATGTCGTTACTCAACTCGGTAATTTCCAATTTAAACTTTGAAATTAATGTTTTATTAATGGTGACGTAGTTAAAATTTCACCCCTGGCCCCGTGTAGTCGGCACGTGCGTAATCAGACATTTATACCAATGTCTAGGTTGTCTTAATGCAAGCCCTTTAGTCAATCTCTGATTTTTGAAACACTCATATTATTACAATAACATTTTCAGGTTTAATTGAAAAAAAAATGTTAGATGTCCTATATGTTCCAAGGTCATTCATCTCAATGTAACGACTATAAAACATTTCGTTATAAAGAAATTACTTAATGAAATCCGATTTACACAAATTATGTGAATTTTAAGGGCGTTGATTAAATTTCTAAACTAAGTACAAATTAGGTCGAGGCCAGATTCATCGACATTACACGTGTAATCATTTATTCCTTGGATATAATTTCAGGAATCTTATTATATTATTATTATAGTATTGAATTTCTCTCATGGCCTTTCTTCGCATTGAGAAACCGTAATCTTCCTTATATTCGATTTTGGCTTAAAACATGATATTTTCTATTTATGTGGTTTGTTTTATCCGCAGATATTCGTGTGAAATGTTATCGGTTATACCTGCTTGAGAATATTTTTTTTAATATGTAAACCATTCACTAGAAGAACTGTATTCTATTGACCTTAAACTTGTCTCTTTTTTCCGTACCCAGAATTTAGGCCTTAATTTTTTCGTAACTGTTTTCAACAAATAGCGTATTGGAATTTATAAAATTTGTAAGGATAGGCTAAGGCGTTTTATAAATACTCCGATTTTACTATCTAACTACGTCGGATCGATATAATCAAATGTCACGTTGCCCGTCGGCAACTCGTCACGCTCACGTACGTGACGTGAAAACTTAGTTTTGACTTACGACGTGACGCGGGAAAAGTGTAAAACATCCGGGATCAGTGTCGTAACACGTGTTGGGCATTTGCCGCGACTCGATGGATAATTGATTCACTGCGAGTTGCGACTGTCATCTCGGTTTCGGAACGTTTGAATCCAGATTTTTATATTTAACCGACTTACAAAAGGAGGTTCTATATGAGAGTCGTATTTAGGTGCGTAATGCTTCAAATGAAAAGAGACGTCCATTTTATTTGTGTTTTTATCTATCTATTGGTTTTTGTTTTTTTTTTAACAATTTTTTTTCTTCTCTATTGCAATACCAATTAGTTGTGAATCTACTTTGGTAACGGTAGAGCCACGCTGTAGTTTTTTTTTATTTGATTCTACATACCAACTTTGAACCCCATTTTACCTATTTAGGGGTTGAACTTGAAAATATACTTTATTCCATGTATTCATCATAAAGAGATCCCGTGCAAAATTTCAGCTTTCTAGATCCAAGGGTTTGGGCTGGGCATTGATGTGTTAATGAGTCAGGACATTTATTTTTAAATGCAAGTTTAAAAATTGTCTGGAATATATAACTTTATATACAATTTCTGCCTGGCGCCAAAGTCGGCCTTCCCACATAGACGCTTCCTCCTTTTCGTCCATGGGACCGTATCAAGGGTATGAGCATTTGCGACTGACATACTTCTGCGGGGTTTCTCAAAAATTATGTCTTAAATAAAAAAAATAGTAATACAATAACTAACTTCAATTTCTTATGCAACTGAGTCATTGTAAAATCGTGTCTCACGCCATGTCACCACTTTCATTACGCTACACACACACACGCTATGATTGCGTCATACCATACCCTTGTCTGCATATATGATCTAATCTGATTTTAAAATGAAAGTCAAGCAAAACAAACACATCCATCGAGTGCGCAATTTATACATATATCATTATTTGTCTTGACTGACTGATTAAGCTTAAACCGCTGGGACCGCAATTCGAAATTTTGGCAGATGATGCCTTTTATGTTTTTATTTGCCTTTTTGCAACAGTTTGTAAGCACTGTTGTGTTTCGGTTTGAAGGACATTGAAGCCAGTGAAATTACTGGGCATTATGAGACTTAACATCTTATGTCTCGAGGTGACGAGCGCAGTTCAATGCCATGCAATTAAAGGGAAGGCAAATTGTAATTCAAAGTTCTGTGTGGTGTTGTTTCTATTTATGGGCAGGCGTGGCGCTTACCATCAGGCGAGCGCCTTGCTCGTCTCGTCATTCAATGAAATAATAGAAAAAAAGCATTCACTAAGGAACAATATATGGAAATTTCGCCTCAAAGGGGGTAAAGTACGTGATGAACGCTTGTACAGAAGTATGCCGAATGACGTTGCAGAATTTCACATGGGCGAATGTTATATTGTTTCACTTTTCTTGTTTAGCGTTTAATTGAACGATAAAATCGTACACCATTCAAATCGATCAATCGTCAGGTAAACCGTTCAAATCGTATCGGTCGCATAATGCACACAATATAAATTTAAATTTAGTGATCACCGTATTGCTTGTTGGCAAATGATTTAAATTCATCGGTGAAGTTATATTATTGTGAATTGACAATGCTGTCAGAGTAATAATATTGTTAATTGAATATTAAAGTACCCAATTCCGCGCTTGTTTACTTTGCAATTTAGCACATCAAAATTTTGAAACGTTGCACACTGTGTCAACGTGTCGCGTGATGTCTAGCATTTTGTGCACAACAATGTTTGTGAAATTTCACGCAGTGTCTGTTTTGCGCTTGTTGGAAACGTGATTGTTGCAAGCTTTTGTTTTACGCTTACAACGTGTGCCGAGTGTGCAAACGTTTTAATTATTAACCCTAGCCCGCGGTTAATAGTCACGGTCACTACAATTGAACTTCATTATGGAGAAACGTCCAACCCATAACATTTTGATATGAGATATTAATTTTGTATTGCTAAATTTATTAATTTAAAAATATTTTTTGCTAAATCGTACGTATAAAATGTTAATGAGGAAATCTTATCTTTTACGTCGCTTTAACTTAATTTCCCCTTTACTTCTATATCGGAGATATTCCATTAACAAGGGTTGGTCATCTACAATTGCACATTAATCACAATAAAGGTTTTCTTCATTACGAAGCCAAACTTGTTTAATGGTATACGTGTCCAGGTCATACATACGTGCGAAAAAATTAAGTATAAATAAATTTGTGTGCTAACCATTTTAAAATCTTTGCTTATTCAGATATTGCAGTGTGCGTATTTTTTTTATCCTGGCTCGGCAAAATGACCACACCTGATAGTAAGTGTAGCGCAATCCAGGAATAGTGTCGACCAAAGACAAACAGTGTGTCTATCGTTGGTCGGCACGATCATGCCGGCCTGGTGAATTATACGCGTTTTGATTGTATATCTGTTTCTAATCTATTTTTATACTCAGCGTTTGGAAGTGAAACTTCTTTAGCACCGTTGTGATTTGAAAATTCGATGAAACGAAAAAGCAACAGTAAATTTAGCCTGCGAGAGAATGAGATAGATTACAAGTATACTATCACGTGTCTTTGCCCCTGCATACAATGAAGCCTTCGGAAAATGTGTCAAACAGCGTGGTGTATTCACGTGTTTTATTTCTGTATTTGCGTATTAAAATTCGTTGATTAATTAATTTATGTTAATTATTCTGAAGTTTCACTTCTGCCGTGAGTGAATTGCACACACACATTTTTTTTTATCCGTGCTAACGAGATGATTAGGTAAGCGTCACGCCTACTCATAAACAGAAGCAACAATTAGTACTTTAAATCATTATGTACTCATAGCGCTCTTCACCTCAAGACAAAAAATGTTAAGTCTAATTAATAACACCGCATAATCCTACTTGGGATCTATTTCTAGTAAGGCTGCTCTGAGAGGTATACAAGTACTGTCTAGCGCCAGTACTGAGTTTGAGGTGGCTATTGATTTTATTCGTTTGGGAACAGGTGGTCGAGCGCTTAAGCCGGCTAATCGCAGTAACTGAATGCCTCAGTCCACTTGAAACGATAGTAGGAACTATTGTAGAGCGATTGAAAGAATTGTGAGCGCTTTCATTAAATGTGCTTGTCTGCGGACCACGTCTGATAAAAGAATATCATTCCTTTAAAAGTAAAGTGATTTTGTAAAGTGTTCTTTAATTTTCTTGGAATTATTAATTAGTTTGCGTTAAACGTAATACCACTTCTTATGTGTTTTAATTTTAATAAATTACATAATAAGCAACATACCTTTATATAAAAAAAATCTTGATTTATTTGTTTTTATTAAGATTATTACTGTGCGTAACAGTGAGAGCTCAGCGGGGAGTGGTATGGACAGATTCCTTACCAGCCTGTTATTTTTTCTAATTAAAAAATGTCAATTGTTAATTATCACTTGCTTTACTAAGGAAACATCGTGAGAAAGCATGCATACCTGAAGTTCTCCATAAAAAAATCCAAGGTATGTGAAGTATACTAACACGCATTAGACCAGCGTGGTGGGCTAGGCCCTAAATGTAGGCTTAGGCCTAGTTTTATTATTATTACTGTATGCGTGGAAGAAAGCTTTAGAGTTCTTTGCCCTGAGATGGGAAACTTGAGGCTCAAATATATAATAATAATTGTTTTATGTTTTACTTTTTCATTTGAGGTTTAATTATTATCTACACACCGTCTAAAAAAATTGACATCGTTTTCAAGAATAGAAACATTTCAGACAAAGAAGCCGAGAGTTTCCCGGGCGAGTCCCTGTGTGTTGAAATTCGACGATTGATCTCTTTACCCAACTTGTATCCAGTATCCACCTGAACGGACTCAGTTTCAAATGAACTTTCCTGAAGTTCTCATTTAGTTGATTCGCTTTTAAACTGATGAGTTGCTTTTTGTAAGCAAATTGAAACTTACACTCAGTATTTGTGCAAGCATTGGTACTTTAAAGGCAGATATGGCGGATTGCCATAAAAGTTAATGAACAGTTAACACCCATAAATTTTAAACAGCGCCGAGTTTAGATGCGTAGCAGTAGATAATTAGCCTAGATAGCTTTTTGTATGAAATTGTGAGGAATCAGCTAAAAATGAGTGTATGCACTGAGCTGGCTCCTCGCCACATACATAATAAAATATGTACAGTCAAATTATCATAATTATAATGTATCTGTTAAAAATGTGTTGTTTTTTTATGTATTGTGGCAAATAGATGGTTGGCAAACGTGTGCATCGTTTCTGTTTACTTCTTCTCGAACTAAGGTTTCATATCTAAACTTTTAACACTGGGTAGTGCGTTTGATCTCCAAGTGGATGCTTCGTGTTTTGACTCTTTTTTGGTTTACATGAATTTGGAATTTCGGCCATGTTTATAAAGGTTTGAACGTTTGATGTTACTTTGGTGTTGAAATTTCTGATACATGCTTGCTGTGTTGTAAGACAATTGTGCTAGAGGGTTTCCTTGGTACTGACTGACAAGTAACTAAAGTATTTGCACCAATAGTTTAAAAATTCTGAAAAACTTAATACTATGAGTATACCTACCAATAGCGTTTGACCCAGTGATCATTCTGAACCAGTAAGAGTTGTAAATGCAGTTTGTTGGCTGACATGGCGATTTTTATTAAGTATCCACGACTACACAAAACCTTCCAGAATAGGACCACCGTCTCGCAGAAAACCGTCGGGTAGCGGCAACTTGCTGTTTTGGAGGCCCATCGTAACTTCTTCCCCACTCCTCAACCCTCAACACAACCTCACCAATCCCCATTCTTTTTTCCACATCGCACTCGTGATACTCGTGGTAATTATTGTGTTCAATGAGCAGTAGACCCAGTTAATCGATTGCCGTCCTCTCCTAAAAAAAGAAACGTAATAAATAATTCATTGGAAAACACCATTTCTGTTTTACAAAAAAATGTTTGAAGACGTGTAGATTGTCATTATGTTTTAAATTGCCGTCGTGTCCTTTAACTGTTTACATTATCGATTTGCTTCTACATAATGTGTATAAAACATTATCTAGGTCACAATCTCTCCGCCAATAACTTTTAATTCTTCATCCAAATTTAATTCGTCTTCTAAATTGTGAAAGCAGGGTTGGTCAATGATAACATCCCCTCTCGGGGTGTTGTGTGGTTGTGATCCTGGCTATTTCGTCTATCCCGGGCCGTCCTCACCCACCCCGACATAAATAACCTTAAGAATTTAGATTGGTTTTGCAAGTTTCGCTTCAACCCCTAATGTAATTAGTATAATGCGACCGAATCGTTTGTTGTGGGTGTCGCTTCCAATTTGATTGTAATATTGCTGCGTAATATCGTTTGTATCTATTTTTTTTCTTACATGTACTTCATGATTCACGTTGTCATTGCCAATGAACCGAATAGGGCAAGTAGTTTAATCGTTATTACAATATAAACGTATTTGACTTTACAACAATATGTTTAAACAACTAACACTGTTTAAAAATAACAAATAATTATTTCCGAACATTCATATCACCTCATAGCATTTTACCGTTACTTTTAATCGTGTTATTTATTGGATTCTTGATAATTTTAGCAGAAAATAAAGTGTCCACCGATATCGCTCGTACACATTACTAAAGCAAAAACAATATTTCGATGCCAATGTACCGTAACACAACATCATTGTTCACGTACGAAATTCGACCAGTTATATTTTCACCGTAATAATTCCCTACAAAGTCATAAATCAGTGATGTTCAAACTGAAATAAAGCTTTAGTACGTACACAGCTTGGGTGGCTGTATAAAATGGTACCAGTGTGAACGGCCAGAACCCATTAGTTCCCAGTTTAATCTGCCAAATGCATATATCTATTATTGAATACATAATTAATTTGGTCTATCGTTCGAATATTGAACGTTAATGACTATTGGATGATCCAATTAGGGATCGGAGTTCAGACGTTTGGTTTTCAATGAGTCGATGTAAATAAAATGTAATAACAGCATACTGTAACTGGTCGATTTTCTGAGAGTCAGTGGTAACAACCCAGTCAAGCCGGTCCGTTCATACCGACGACGAAACTGTCTACAGCGTGGCTCTACCACTTAGAGTAGTCACTCTTAAACCTCCCTGAATATAGACGTGTAATGGCAGCTTACTGTTTCGGAGGCCCATCGCAACATCTTCTCCAATTAGTGTTACCTGGCTTATTTTTCCAAATAGCGGGATAAAAAGGAAAAAGCGGGCCACAAAAAATGTGTAATTTTCATTAAATTTCCTTTTCTATGATCCGTCATACAGAAATTAGCCAGTGCAATTACTGGGCATTATGAGACTTAAAATCTTAAAAGTTCTACGCGGTGTTGCTTCTGTTTATGGGCAGGCGTGGCGCTTACCATCAGGCGTGCGCCTTGCTCGTCTCGTCATTCAATCAAATAAAAAAAACATGTTTTTTTTATGAATCTAAATAACAAATGGTAAGTGTAACGCCTGTCTATAAACAGAAGCAACACCAGTCACTACACAGAACTCTGGATTTCAAAACACTACTATTATTTCACTGGCTTCAATCCTTCAAACTAAAATACAACAGCGTTTGCACCCTACTGTTTGGCAGTAGAAATAGACATTGCGGTGGTACCAACCCAGACGGCCCCAACCCTCACCTACGAAGGGCTAACAGTTGTATCACATTGCTAAAACTTGTCAAATAAATGTCGAACATTTACAATTATAAAATTTGGTTTCTTATCAAAAAAAAAATAATAACCAAATTACAAGTAGTTATCTTGTTTTTTTTTTAAAGCCTCTTGCAGCAGGTGTCTATTTTCTTACTATAACCCACCTAAAATATTAACTTTGGTGAAAAAACGGGACTTTTCCTCTAGGGAAATCCCACCGAGTGGGGAATACCATATCTAGCTACAAACGAACGTTGATCGTTACATCTCGAGCACAATATCTGCTCGAAACGCATCCGTGCACACACATTTGCAGATGTCAGCACGTCACGCCAATGTATCAGCTCAGTAGGCACCACGTCACCCCGTGCCCCTCCCCCGCTCGAGGGGAGGCGCTCCCCGCGATTTATCGCCGCACAGCGAACCGTAATTAAATACACCGTGCTGGGGACACGTCGCTCTCTGTCGTGATGAAATGTCCTCTCTGTGTTGCGTATTTCTTCTTCTTCTTTTTATTTATGGCTTTCGCAGTATTATGCATTTAGCCAGTGTCAGGTATAGTTTATTCTCAAGTTATTACAAGAACGATGAAACACGGGTGCGGTCGATTTCAAGGTCTTGTCGGAGTTTTGGTGTTAACTCCTTTCAGTACGATGCTTAATTCACTTATTTCAATGTTTCCATACACTGTTCATCGCCGTCAATGTTTATTGAACAAATCCACACGACTTTTATACAACAAACACAACTCTAAACTAGTTTAGGAAATAAATTAAAATAAACGATGAACTGCACTGTCAGAATTCCCTCCAAAACTCTCTGTGTTGCGTATTTGTTATTGGCTTAGTTACAGGCAGTGTTTCCCAACCTTATTTAGGCCATGCCCCACCTTAACATTTTTTTGTTAAATTTGTCACCGATAATCTAGCATTGCGTTTAAATAACCCAAAGCGAAAGGGTTAAAGTCGTGTCGGGTCCATTTTTAAATTGCCCCCCTTAACTATCAAATTGCCCCCCTGTGAGGCGTGGGCCCCACGTTGGGAAACACTACCGTGATGTGTATTAAGGGTAACTTTGTGAATTAAGTAAATTGTTCTTGAAAATGTCATGTTTCTTTTCTGCCGGAAATTGCAATACTCAATATCCGCCTCACCTCTATTGTAAGCCAGAAAAAAACAAAATATTCATCCTCCAAACGTTTACTACCAATCAAATTATACCACAATCATTCCACCTGCCCACATCCCACTTCCAGTGAGGACGACACAACATGCTTTTTAACACATGTTATAATAAGAATTGGCTTGTAGTTTTTACAACCGGCCGTATGCTTGACGTCAGCACCTCTCGGAAGAAACACTCAGACACGAAACAAATATACGTAGATCTCACACTAAACATTTTTGTCTCGGCGCGGGAATCGAACCCATGGCTTCTCGCCCACTGTGCCACGGAGGCTGTCCGACATATACCTACATACGCAATTACGCCTGTAATCCCCCAAAGAGGTAGGCAGAGGTGTAACCAGTACACCCAAATTTCATCAAGCGCATTTCCGTCCAATGATGTGATAGCTATCACAGTCGAGAGGAATCACTAGTCTACACATGATGTCTGTTCATAAAACGGAACATTTAAAATTATTTAAAGTACCGTTCCTTTTGTCATAAGTACCTCAAGGGAACTCGGAAGATGAGATCTATCCGGTGTACGAGTACAGGGTGAACGTACCATCACAATGTGAGTTGCACCGGTCATACGACTCTGTTCAGTGGTAACAGAGCGTGAATAACTTAGGGCCAGACTAAACTGAGCTCTCAGACTATGTTATGTGTCGAATATGAATTAGCAGCCAACAATGATAGCATAATATAATAGTTAGACTTCATATGCGTACTTCCGTCGCCATTCAGTACAATGCCTTAAAGTTGTTACTAAGGCTGTATGGTAAAAATTACGTTGTGTTCCAAGAAAAACTTACAAGTTTGTAAGTATATTATATATATTTTTATAATACAGCTTTATTACAAAACTTTCTGACAAATCGGAATTTGTTTATGTGCTCTCAATTTATCACTACATAGTATAAAACAAAGTCGCTCCCGCTGTCTGTTTGTCCCTAAAACTACGCAACGGATTTTGATGCGGTTTTTTTAATAGATAGAGAAGATCAAGAGGAAGGTTTATATGTATAATACATGCATAATATAGTAGAGAAACACTGATAATTTTAGGGGTCTCTAGTAAGGTCTATAAAAAAGTCTGCGATAGTATATGTATATCTCTTAGGTAAAAACATATTTAAGACCATTCAGTTTATAGCAATAGCATAATAGAATAAATACTATGCACCAATTGTAAACTCAGCTTAGTTTAGACGGTGCAAGTTTAGAGCTTAATACACAGTTGAACGAACATTAGCTAAAACCAGATAAGGGCTCGGACGTCGGATGTCTGTGTGATCTGCACTTTATGCGCCTTATCTGGACGAGGATTCGTGTAACGTGAACATCGATCGATTCAACATTCATGGACTTGCACGTTATTATGTGTTTGCAAATTCTACTCAAAGTAACAATTTTGTTTTGTAAGTTCCGATTAAGTAAGAAATGTAAATTATCATTTTTTTATCCGAGCATGGTAAACTGACTGCACCACACGTGATGGTAAGTGCAGTGCAGTCCAATAAAAACCAGCGACCACCGACCTACCTATGCCATTGCATAGGTACCTCATGATTCATGATGGTCATGATTTGAGTCTTTGACCGATTCATCGTAAGCCCAACCTCAAGGCTTGCCGTGCTCAGATCTTCGAGCATAAGTTGCAGTTCGTGGGCCGAAGAGGCGAAGGCCGAGGCCGAAGATTTGACAGCTTGCGACCGTTCACCAAAATATCCCTTTCTGCCCAAGAATCCGATATGGGCTTAAATATTTCTTGGAGGGTGCTGGTAAAAAGCTTTGGGGAGAGTGGGTCACCCTGCTTAACACCCCTATAAGTTCTGAAAGCCGGACCGGAGGAGTGAAGTCTGATATCAGCAGTGCTATTACGGTAGAGGATTCTTAGTAAGTCTATGTTTTTTTTGGAACGAAGTTCCTTACGGCAGGCTTGGAGGGGATAGGGATTTCGCTGCGTGACCGAACTGAAAAAAATGTGATAGTAAAACCGTAAGAAAAATGCGTGGAATAAAAGCGTTAAATGAGACGTGCGCATGCGCGACAGTCGCATAACCAGCCAGCGTTAGTTCCTTTTTTAAAATGAAATTCATTCAGCCAGTTATAGTTGAAGTATTTTTTTTTTATAGCATAGGCCGGCAAACGAGCAAGTGGGTCACCTGATGGTAAGTGATCTCCACCGCCCATGTACGCCCACCACCAGAAGAGTCATGGGCGTGTTGCCGACCTTAAAGGAAAGGGATAACTAGGGATTGGGAAGGGGAGGGGATTTGGGCTTCCGGTTATCTCACTCACCGTACGAAACGCAGCAGCAAGTCGCTACTTTACGTCGGTTTTTTGTGAGACAGTGGTAACGATCCGGTCGAGCCAGCCCATTCATGCTGTAGACAAAATTGTCTACAGCGTGGCTCTACCACTCAAAAAAGTCTATGTATGTTTTGTTTAATTTCTGGTTTTCAAGGGCTGCAAATACTGCGGAATGCTTAATGCTATCGAAAGCCTTTGTGTAATCCACAAAGGCTAGGTATAATGGTTTATTAAATTCTGTATGTTTCTCTATGACCTGATTTATTGTATGAAGATGATCTATAGTTGAGAAGCTGCGACGAAAACCAGCTTGCTCTGATGGTTGATGGATGTCAAGATCTCCATCAATGCGATTAAGGATGACTCTAATAAAAAGTTTGTACATATGCGATAATAGGCTTATGGGTCTATAGTTGCTGATATCAGACCTCTCACCCTTCTTATGAATTAAGATGATGTTAGAATGGCACATGTCTTTCGGAATGTGACCTGTTTCCAATATAGCGTTGAAAAGATTCGTCACATAAGGTAGCAGTACAGGCGAACCAACTTTTAGAGCCTCCGTGGTAACTCCATCGCTCCCTGGGCTGCGATCAAAAGCCATTGTTTTCAAATCAAATCGTTTATTAATCTTGTAGGCAATTGAAATAGCGCTTATGACAAGTCAGTACAAAAGTAAAAGAAACTTATATATAGAAATCAGTATCAACTAATGTATATAATGTATACATACATAGCATCATCAAAATACACTCGACAGTTACACTAAATCTATTTATTATTATTATTTCTCCATTTTTTTACTATGGAATAGTCCAGAACCAATATATATTTTGGGTCGTCGATATGGACCATAGGCATTTTCGAAACAGCACGTGTTTTAAAACTACCACCGGATCCAAAAACGACCCATCTTGAGAAGACCTGGCGAAACAAACTCAAGTAGGCTTCCTTTACCGCTGGATTCAACGCGGCGCGACCCATACCTGAGATGATCCAGCTAGACAAACTCAGTGGGCTTGTTTTTGGTCCGCTCTTTCAATCCAAATTTGCAGAAATACAAAGCCTTTTATTATATAATCAGTTATAAGGCAGAATGATACGGATCATGTGTATCTCCAGATTGTTGTTTCAAAACTACCACCAGATCCAAACGCGACCCTGTCTGAGAAGACCTGGCGAAACAAACTCAGTGGGCTTGTTTTTGATCCGTTTAAACTATTCTCGAAAAGAGTGACTTGTCGATTGTTTTGAGAGCTTTATGAACCTCAGGACCTGTGATATGGGGAATGGAATCAGACAGGGAGTATTCCGGAAATGTAATAACTTCGGAACTGTCAGAGTTATTATTCCGGAAATGTTTAATTACTACAATTAAATACTCTAACGTCCTTAACAAGTCTTCTTTTTCTTATGACACGGATGTGGTCATGACAATAACATTAATATCATAAAAATTTACTAGGTGTATGGTCCCTCGTATGCGAGAGGTCGTCTGGGTTGATACCACCGTTATGTATATTTCTCCTGCTAAGTAGCAGTTTGAAGTACACTTGTGTGTTCAATTTGAATAACTTCGAAGCCAGTGAAGTTACTTATACTTATAATATTACGTCATTAGGAGACTTGACATCTCTCTCGGGGTGACGAGCGCAGTCCAATGCCACGTAGTGCATTGTATTTCAAGTTCTGTGTGGTTTTTCTTCTGTTTATAGGCAGGCGTGACGCTTACCATCAGGCAAGCGACCTGCTCCTTAATAAGAAAAACCTCATCAACAAACACTATATACGTCATAATCTAAAAAAAAACAATGGCTGATTTAAATACCCAATTGATGGTTATAATACTATTTTAAGAAAAAAATACATGTGTGTTTTGCGCTGAACAAAAAAAATACATTACATTGAGAAATCCGTTGACGTTACCTCAACAAACAAAACGGAAAAGCACATGTCACACGTAAAAACACTTTAACGCAATATAATATAAAAAACAAATACCGCGTACTACGTTATCACAACACACATTGTTGTTTGAAAAGGACGAGCGTTAAATTTCCTGTCGCTCTAGTTAAAAATTGTGTGTTTGTGAGTTCGTCGTCCGCGGCCCGAGCGGCCATTCAGCCGGTTCAGACGGACCGCACACTGGGCCCAGATAGAGTTGTCAACGTGCCTGACAGTGACACTCGGGGTGCAAGCGATGGACTGGTCGCGATGCATGTGTGTGTTTTTTGTTTAATTATTTGATTAAATGACGAGACGAGCAATGGTAAGCGCCTAATAATAAGCGCCACGCCTGCCCATAAACAGAAGCAACACCGCATAGAACTTTGAATTACAAAGCGCTGCATGGTACTGACCTGCGCTCGTCACCCCGAGATATGAGATATTAAGTTTCTTAATTCCCAGTAATTTGGCTAGCTTCAATGTCCTTCAAACCGAAACACAACAGTGCTTCCACACTTGCTTGGCGGCAGAAATAGACAAAGCGGTGGTACCAACCCAGACGGCGTCTCGCATACGAGGAACCTACCACCAGTCTCACTGCAACAAAGCGTAGTACGACAGGCGACAGCGATATCAGTCTTGTTTGTGTTGTAACAACGGTAGAGAATTTTTTAATAACGTTGCAGGTGTAAATAAACTAATCAATATTTTATTGTAATCTGATTAAAACTATTGTGAAAACACAATAAAATCTGGTGTGTGAAATATAAGTTAGAATGTTTGTCTGGCTTGTTTAGATACATGGTTATATAGTGTATGAATAGGAGAAGCAACAGATAAAAGCAAATACAGGGTTCGCTGAGCTCATTTCCGCCCCATGATACGATACGGAGTGAGGCTATTGCCATACCCAGTATAAATTCCAAACTTATGTGTCTTATACGAATTTGAATAACAAATTTTGATCAGGAACATGGAATGGAATCTGAAGCTGAGATCAATGAAGCGATTGAAGGAGGAAGGATATAAACGAGGGTAATAAATCCTATGACTCGCGCCACTTTCAAACCGTTTGTTCGCACGGTGCCAGTTTCCCCACAACTGCAACTGCGCCCGCTGAATAGAATACCAGCTCGGCTCTGTCGCCTCTATGCGATTCAATAACTTTATGTTTGTAAAGCGTTGCCAGCCATTTGCAATGCCCGCACCACCGTGATAGTACACTTTAATTTGTTCTTCTGCCCTCTTAGAAACTTTGGCTGGAAAGGTAATAAATAGACAGGTGTGTTTCCGTGGATTTAGGTTTAAGGCCTGCTCAAATAGTCTGGTATTCAATATTCAGCCTTTCGAACCTCATTTAGTATTTTTTGCAAAGCGGCAGCGATAATCGCTTATATCTGAACGGCACTTAAGCTTGATGTCAGATTGCTTCACATCTAAAATGAATAGAGTTAGTCGATGAAACGAATTCTTCAAAAACATTATGTCGCGTGAGCTATGAATTGAACTTAAACGGTATAAAGTTAAGAAGTCTATATCAGATGACAAGGATAGAAAGTATAACAACAGTGACGACATTTTAAATCGACGAATTTGAAGAAAACGACTAAATATGCCAACAAATAGAAGTGTTTACTGAAGCCACAGGCATCTCCAAATTATATTTATTAACTATCCATTTTGTAACGTAATATTCAGTATACAATACATTTTTCGCTCGTTATTACTCGCCGAGATGAAAATTTAATCTCAATTTTGAAGTATCACGTGTGAAATATACGCAACATGCATTCACGCGTCGTGCCCGGCTTTTGATATTTCCCTCGTTAATTATCTTTACATGTTCGTGTAATCTTTTTTATTGAAAATATACTTGACTTTACGATGTCCAAATTAATTAATTCAATAAAAATGAATCACATATAAATCATTATTGCTGATACGTTTTTTTAAATAAATCTTTATATTTCCAATTTCCCGTTCGTTTTGCTGATTGATTTCTTTAGCATCTGGCCCATAAAACTGTTATTATTGGAATTGCTAAACTTATTAAGTGCGCTAAGTTTTATTTGAGATTATTAAAACCAGTCATTTGCTCCGAGATACGATAGTCACAATATTAGCTACGATAGTTGTTGCTCGATACTTAATACCTTCATTTCAAGTTATTCAAGCCTTCAGAAGTGTGTAACGTTCTAAACGAAAAAATAATCTAAAATAAACCCGGATTGAGGTGAAATATGAGGACTAGAGGAAGAAAGCCATTATTTATGTAAATGATAGTCGTTCTTGGCAGATACTTGGCAGGAGAGCAGTCTACCTGTTGATACAACAATGGTTACAACGAAACGGGCAGGCACTGCGGCTGAAGGAAACCGCACTCTTTGTTTGAACGTAACACAATCGTGTACAGCAGTCAACCGTCAGAGACAGTGCGGTTATGTAACTACGGTGTAAACTTATAGATGACTAGCTGGTGCCCGCGGCTCTGTCATTGTTTACCTGTATGCCAATATTTGTCAAAATCCGTTCAGCCGTAAAGTCGTGATTGATCTAGAAACGTCCAGACTTTCACGTTCATAATATACAAAGTACAGCAACATTACACAAATAAATTTTCACAAAAATCTGAATCACATGATTGATTATTGTCGTTAAGTAATATTTGTACTCAATTTTACAGTATATAAAAAGTTTCCTAGTTCAACCGTCCCTTTTTCTTTTGAAATATGAATTTCCAAAAATTCTTTCTCAGCTCATGGGTAAATAAATAAATACCCACATTACACAAACTATCACCTGATCAAATTTTATCATCCTAGCTAGCTTTAGTAGTTCTTCGGATTCTGTGTTTAATTAGTCAGTCTGTGAGAGGTATTTCGCTTTTAGATATAATTTGTTTTTGTACAATTGACAGTCCAGAAACTATCGGTAATAATGACGTCAATATAACTATAATTTCTTCGTTTTCGTACATAATGTTACGGTGGTTGCTACATATCCACCACTGGCGATAGTAATGTCATAATTTCAAGATACTGTCATTATTTACTGATATGTAATAACTTTAAGTATGTGGTCAGCTTAAGACGTTGTTTTGATCGAATGTTATTATTGGCTATTTGATATTAGGTTAACAAGTAAGACATTGTTGTAAAGAAGATATACATTAATTTCTCAGATTGTTGAAGTAGGTCACACTGATCGCAAGTATTTATACATACACTAGGTACTATATTAAATGTATCTATCAAATTGAAATAAAATAAATTTGAACAAATTTTATCGCGGTTTTTAATTTTAATTTTGGCCTACGTTTCGAAAGCTTATCCTTCGTGGTCACGGGATGGACCTCGCCAGTCCGCAACGAAATCCGTATAAATTAGATTTATTTCAATGTGTAAATATTCGTGTAAACATAAGAAATCATCAATTTATCAAACTCATCATTAACTGACCGAATATCTCTTAGGTCATCGATTTTAGGTTTAATTAAACTAATTATCGTATTTTTTTTTGTTTCAGGTACAAAAACAGGAAGTGAAGTTAATGGATTCATGGCCAATGATACTGTAAAACATTTAATATCGTACTGTACTTGCTAAAAGGTTTCCTTATAATAAAATTCGATTACAGATCGTTAATAACGACCATAAGAAATTAACATACATTATTGCTAAGAACGTGAGCTCCTGGGTTCAATTCCGAGGACGGGCAGTCACAATTTGTCAAATTTGTTTGTGATGATTCAAAAAAATCATACATGAATTGTCCGGGATTGAAATTTGTGCTTGGTATGGCTATAGGCTCGCCACTTATCACATCATGGGGAATGAGTGCGGCGAGGCGTATGTATAGCCCGATTTGCACCTATACCTACCCCTTCGGGGATAAAGGCGTGAACTTATATTATGGAAATGAAAATGTTGCCCATGCGTAAAACAATAGTAGCTGCTAATAACAAAATAAGTATAATAAAACACCACACATATACCTCCTAACAAAATGTTACATTAGAAACAAAATGTCTCTACACGAGTTCAGACAAGTACAAAAAGTACCCAAATTTGGTTAGATAAAAACTCGGTCTATGGTCGATTACACTTCCCATACCATAATGATTCAACGGACGCACCCGGCGAGGTCAACCGAGGTCGCCGTTGGAATCCAACCAGTTCTTCGACCATCTCTGGATACGTACCACATTATATAATTGGAATTCCTTCCTATGTGCCCCGGGAATGGAATATGCACCTTACAATACCGCCGGCTAGTAGTCTAGTCCGTGAAGTGAATTTATAGCGAGCATTCAATTATTCAATTAGATCGTTTTAAATCTGATTTCATTTTTCTGCCTCCCTTGTGTCGCCAATATTATTTTCCATTTCTGGTGTTCTTTTTTTTAAATATGAAATTTATTATTCATGTTTGACAGCCTACGTGGCGCAGTGGGTATGTAGCCCGGCTGTGAAGCAAAAAAAGAAAGAAAGCTTGACGAAAATACAAATTGGTCAAAAGTCATCATAATGCAGTTAGGCCACTCTGGTTCTAGCGGCCTCAATTATTCTGGTAGTATGAGCGTACATGGGTGGTGGAGATCATTTACCATTAGGTGACCCACTAGCTCGTCGCTACAAATTAAAAAAAAATAGTAAACTCATCTTCTTTCTTCTTTTAAATTTAGAAATAAATTATAAATATAAAAAAGCACTAACCATTAATCTTCCTATTGTTATTACTAAGGTAATAAAATAAAATACGCCATAAATACTTCTATTGTAAATACATTATTGCGCAGTGCGATAAA
Source organism: Amorpha juglandis (assembly GCA_949126905.1). Taxonomy (NCBI): domain Eukaryota; kingdom Metazoa; phylum Arthropoda; class Insecta; order Lepidoptera; family Sphingidae; genus Amorpha; species Amorpha juglandis. The sequence continues at coordinate 4,919,782 of OX421386.1, read as the reverse complement.
AACAAACATTCGGAAAATGTATTTCATTTCTACCAACTCGTGACAGGTTTTACTGATAATACCAGTGTAATTACTTTTCGTCCTTCAGCACTATAACAGCAGAGACGTTTCTGGCATTCTGCACGCAGGTATGTGATTATCATAAATCATAAGCAGTCTAAGAAACCCCATTCATTCGCAATGAATGCCGTCGCGTTTGCGCCATACAGTAACCCATACATTACCAGTGCCACTTGTCTACGGAACGACGAAACTACCGGCTTTGTTCGCGGTAGGCCAAGGTGGGTACACAAACCATAACCACATTACTCCAGCGGTGTCGTATAATCGACCTTTTGATTCGTACATTTAACGTGGGTATAAAATAAACGATTCCACAAGTGTAAAATAACAGCTTTACACACCGCAGCCTGCAGAAATTTATTACACACCCTTGGAAAGTTTTAATAGTGATATAAAAGACGTTTTAAAATAGTTCCACCATCCGGCACCCGTTCAAGTTGTATCGTAAAAACTTTCAGGTGTACCCAAGATTCTGCTTGTAACGGCACTTGACGTCAAACGATTGAGATTCTTTAAGTATGTACTTTCCTCGAGACGGCTACTCGAAGTTTGAATTAATAAACGTTGATATTATGATTTCTCTGTGGAGTTTAGTCGCGATAACTTTTTGAATTGTGTTAACACGAAGTTTATGGTGGAACTAGCTGTGAACACAACGCAGCGCGGCGTCCATATTATTTATATTGTTTACACTTCAATTTAAGCTCCATAACATAAGTTGATTTTTTAATTATTTATATCAATCCGTCGCGTCGTAATCAAAAACAAATGGGAAAAGTGTGTAATGTAAAGGACAACCTCACGTATAAAGAGAGAAATAATTGAGACACACCTAACAGTTACACACATAGTCGTAACCCCGCACTAGGTTAACCTGTATCATAGGTATCAGGATCTACGAGGGATTTGCGATCTCACAACATTCGGACGCGAAACAATTTTTTTTGGTTTCATAAGCATTTATCATATTGCGAAAATCGAACCTACGGCCTCTGGCTGATCCGCTGGCCACTGCGCTACGCAGATAACAAAGTAATGTTAAATTCTACTGATGCATAAAAGAAAGAATAAGTTTACTTTCCAAGAAGTGTGAATGCATTGGACATTGTTGTTAAACAATCGTGAACGTTGTTCAGGCATGTCTCAACGAGTTCGTAATTCGTTCTTATGATCCAGGACGGTAGAGGACTCGCCACAACCGCGCCCGCTTCTTGATTGATGAAATGATTTCCTCATTACCGGTCTAGACTGCACGAATGCTCTCCTTTATGATGCAAATTATCTTTCTATTTAAGAATCGTATCATCGGTTGACAACACAAGCTGTGCAACCCTTGCATTCTGAGGATACTATTTTTGTGGCTAAAAACTGTAAAATTCCTTTGTACCTTAGATAGCGCGTGTTGCAATTGATTCTTATAGCTCTCAGAAGTCATTGTTTAAATAAAAACAATTTCAGGAATCTTATTCGTGGCTTTAAAACTCTTGCCTGCATACTCTTGCACTCTAGGCGGACTAGTCATGAACTAAATGGATCAAGTATAATTGCCAACATGAGACTAGTTTAAAAATAGTTTGAAAAGTTTATTCTGAATCTGTTTGAGATAAAATATACGGAGATTGTCCAGTTTTCTACTTGGAAAGTTAGCAAAAAAGTCACGAGCACGAAAGAGAAAGTTGTACATTTCGTCACCGCGCCTGCGCCCGCCGCGCCGTATTGTCACTCACCATTCGTCAACAGCCATCAATACCCTCGGACCGCATTCAAAGCAAACATCACAATTGCCACACGAAAGAATTTTTACGAGCTAAAGTGTAATGCACATATTTGCTCAAGAATCAAGAACAAATATTTGCGGTTCATTTTGCGTTGGAAGCGCGTTTGCCGTTATCGTGTTTACATTCTAGTGTCCATACGTAGCCATTTCAATTATCATAATAATAGTACGTGGAACCGGTTGTAAAGTTATCATTAGTGGAGCGGTAAGTGGGTTCGGACACGTCCGGCCGGCGGCGGCGGTCAACGTGCTCTGTGGCTCTGTGCCCTCTGAGTCACGGGCCACGGTTGCAAGTGCCCCGGCTCTCGGAGTGGCGACTTGTCGAGTCCGGTACGCATGCGCATACACTACGTCACACGTGTTTTGGTCTAGTTGCTCGCGCGCACCATCATTTGAACCGGTACTAGCGTGGGACGTGGGCGTGTCTCTGTTAGCATGTGCTTGTAAAACGATGGACTTTCTATGGGTTTTTATTTGATAATGGTTTCAAATGTTGTCCTGTTCTCTCATTTCAGATTTCCATTACTAAACTATATGCTCTAGATGCAATGTGATGCTATTAACTGACATTGTAATATAAATGTGTGGGTTTTTTATTTTTTTATAGAATACTAGATGACCCGGTGAACTTCGTATCACCTACATAATATATTTGTGTAAAATGTGGTCAAAACTTAATACAAATGTTTTATTTACATTAAATGCAATTAAGTGAGGTACTGCGCCATTGCACGTGAGGTAGCCCGTCGCACATTTAATTGACTTCGACGACCTAAGTCAGGTCGTCTCCCACCTCCCTCCGGTTGGACAGTCCTGTCCCCGTCCCGTCCCCGTCCTGTCCCCGTCCTGTCCGCGTCCTGTCCGCGTCCCGTCCCCGTCCTTTCCCCGTCCCGTCCCGTCCCCGTCCCGTCCCCGTCCTGTCCCCGTCTTGTCCTGTCCCTGTCCTGTCCTGTCTCACTGTCCTGTCTCACTGTCCTGTCTCTCTGTCATGTCTCTCTGTCCTGTCTCTCTGTCCTGTCTCACTGTCCTGTCTCACTGTCCTGTCTCACTGTCCTGTCTCACTGTCCTGTCTCACTATCCTGTCTCACTGGCCTGTCTCACTGTCCTGTCTCACTGTCCTGTCTCAATGTCCTGTCTCACTGTCCTGTCTCACTGTCCTGTCTCACTGTCCGGTCTCACTGTCCTGTCTCACTGTCCTCTCACTGTCCTGTCTCACTGTCCTGTCTCACTGTCCTGTCTCACTGTCCTGTCTCACTGTCCTGTCTCACTGTCCTGTCTCACTGTCCTGTCTCACTGTCCTGTCTCACTTTCCTGTCTCACTGTCCTGTCTCACTGTCCTGTCTCACTGTCCTGTCTCACTGTCCTGTCTCACTGTCCTGTCTCTCTGTCATGTCTCTCTGTCCTGTTTCACTATCCTGTCTCACTGTCCTGTCTCACTGTCCTGTCTCACTGTCCTGTCTCACTGTCCTGTCTCACTGTCCTGTCTCACTGTCCTGTCTCACTGTCCTGTCTCACTTTCCTGTCTCACTGTCCTGTCTCACTGTCCTGTCTCTCTGTCATGTCTCTCTGTCCTGTTTCACTGTCCTGTCTCACTGTCCTGTCTCACTGTCGTGTCTCACTTTCCTGTCTCACTGTCCTGTCTCACTGTCCTGTCCCTGTCCAGTCTAGACGCTATACGACCCGTCATCACGGCAAGCTTCGCAACGACAACTCAACAACTACTAATAAATTAAAAATTAATAAAAAAAACATTGTCCAGCGGACAAAATTGTGAATCTAAACCATTCTCAGATCCCCTTGAACACACACAAAAAATTTCATCAAAATCGGTCCAGTCGTTTAAGAGAAGTTCAGGAACATACACACTCACAGAAGAATTATATATATAAAGATATGATATACTTACACGAAACAACCTGCAATAATGCCCATACTATAATATGACAGAACATGCAAGATAGGAAGTAGTGATATAGAAATTTGGACTGTATTATGTTTTAAGATCAAACATATAATTATGTATTGGCGCCCAACAAACACAAAAGAGCGTCATTAATTACTATAGTAATGACGTCACAAATCCACGCATCTCGTTCATATAATTAGTTCGAAATTCTCATACGTCTATTAAATTAAGTATGTGCATAGGACTTTATAATCGCGGTAAAAAAAATCAGGGATATGATAAACAAAGGAAAACTCAAACAGTACGTATTATATTTAATAGTTGATCCGGTTTTAATTAAGCACCTGTCAATATATTGATGCGGGACAGAAGGTGAAAATTTGACACCTGCCTTTAACTATACTTCGATTTCGTGGATGTGGACTGCATGTTTAACATTAGAATTTGTTATTAGTCTCACCGGACTGGCTTTGACGTGGACACCGGATACGTTAAAAGTTGTTAATTGAAAATCATCGACAACTAACGTAGTTTTGGGAATTCATTTTCCATTTACAGTCAGATACAATGTAATGTTTAACGTAGTATGTGGATATTGTGTCTGTTTGACCAGCCTTTGCTTTGATCCCTCTTTTATAAAAAAAAATACTTCGATTGGTTTTTCACTACATATATGCCGGTTCTGATCCATATTGTATTCTTATTACACGTGTAAAAGGCATAAAATATTAAATAAATGTAAAACTCTGTAAAAGAAGATACTGTAGATAAGAAATAATATGTAACTGAGGGCGCGGCACGGTTCGGCGCGGCGCTCACGAACTGTATGAAAGTCACGGACGGCTGTAAACACAAAATGTCCTGATAAGGTCACCCGGCCGACAGCTGATAACGTTTCGCCTCATGCCACGGTCTCGCGAGACAGCGTCACCATCCAATACTTTCTGTTCATGTTTACCGAAAATAATTCATATATGGTTTTCTACAGAAATAAGATACATGGATAAGTAACTTCATATAGAGTTAAGATCATTTAAGGGAAAATAAATGTTATCAAGAAGCCGTGTTGCATCTGTATTGATCAATTCAATAGCAATAATAAAAACGAAGTTACATGCTCCGCGTAATATTAAATAAAATTTCCATAAACCCTTTCTTGGTGGATGCTTGCAACATAAAAGGCATAAACTGCCAAAATTTGAAGTTTGTAACCGCAGCGGCTTAGGCTCTGCGTTGATAAGTCAGTCAGTAAGTCAGGACAAGTCATTGTATATGTAAAGATTGCGTAAATAAAATAATCCATAGAGGATTTCTGCTAACGAGAACTAATAGCACTCCTAGCTACATGCTCTAAACGATAAATCTTAATGATAAATGTGCGGGAATTCATTAGGGAGTGGAGATTACGTGTGCTAAGCAATGTACCTGTTTATTTAGTAGAAACCCTAACTACCAATTGTTACCATTATGTGTACCTAGTCTAGTCCGTGGAGCGGCGGCGTAAGAATACAAACCGCTTCCCCTATCCTTCCCGAGGGGGTCGTAAGAGGCGACCGAGGGATCTATGAGCTAACATCCGCTCAGCTGGTGGTAGGATATTACATCCGACCGGATAGCGACCACCGTACACATGGTGTAAAACTTGCCACAGTGACCCACATACTGTGTGGGTCGCGTTCCAGGATCAGCTAGTGTACATCCGGTTCTTGCGGAGCCTGCGACGTGACATGATGGCTGGCAGGATCGTGTATGTCGGTCTACTGTCGGATGGAGGTGTATTGATTCGCCGGCCAGGGAGACCTGTAGAAACGGTTGTTCCGCTGGCCGCCCGTGGTACAGTACAGGGGCCCAATCGAGGCTAACCACCTCGAGAGGCTGCCTCACCATGCCACGCATAATCTTGGGTAGGTCCGTCGTGCCGGTTGGTGACCGGATGTGGGGTCCCGGCGGCCTATCCCGGGAGGGTACGGGGGCCCTTCCGTCCGGCGAATCAGTCTGCCTCCGTTCGGCCGTCCTATGACCATGTGCAGGTCACGGTCATCCATCTGTCCTGTCGCAGGTCCCGCAAGCTGCTTCTTCCTCCTTCCTTTCTCATCAACCATGACAGTGCCAAATAAGAGAGCAGGTCCTACAGCGGTGCACAGCCCCACCACCGCGTTCACAATGGGGTTCACTAACATCCGTGGACTCCATTCGAACCTTAGTGCCGTCCACCACCATCTTGGGACGGCCCGGCCTGCAATGCTCTTATTGACGGAGACGCTGATCTGTCGTCCGGCCGACACGGCATATTTGCACTATCCCGGCTACTTACTTGAAGAGAGCTTCAAGCCAAGGGCCGGGGTATGTTTGTATGTCCGGTCGGACGTCAGCTGTCGCCGTCTGCACTGCATGGAGGATCCTTCCTTTTCCACACTGTGGGTACACGTGGATCTTGGCACTCAGAGCCGGATCTATGTGTGCCTTTACAGATCCCATAACGGGGATGACGAGACAACTCGGCTGTTTAATTACATTAGCCAGGCGACAGATGATGCGCTGGAGCAGTATCCGACAGCGGAACTGGTGGTCTTGGGGGACTTCAACGCGCACCATGAGCTGTGGTTGGGCTCCTCCAAGACTGACCATGCTGGACGTACTGCTCATGCATTTGCTCTGACTCACGACTTGTCACAACTGGTGAATCAGCCCACCAGGATCCCAGATGTGGCAAGTCACACGCCTTCATTGCTGGACCTTCTGCTGACGAGTCATCCAGCCGGATACAGTGTGTCGGTGGGTGCCCCTTTGGGTACCTCCGATCATTGTCTGGTTGGATCCACAGTGCCTGGTGCTGCGCCTCCACCACCAGTAAAGATCAGGCGCAGAATCTGGCACTACTTGTCGGCAGATTGGGATGGCATGCGAGAATATCTTGCATCCATCCCTTGGGGGCAGCGCTGCTTTGAGGGCAACAATCCTTCCGCGAGTGCCGACGCTATTGCCGACGAGATCCGGTTAGGAATGGAATATTACATTCCTTCCTCGGAGGTCGTCGGTGGTAGTCGCGGACGCTCCTGGTTCAATCGCGACTGCGCAGATGCTGTTAGTGAGAAACAGGCTGCGTATCGCGATTGGATTAGGGGTCGCGCCATGAAGGATCCCAACATAAGTTCTCTCAAAGCGGCCTATAACCAAGCCACCAAGGCCTGCAAGAAGGCGTACGTCAGAGCGGATGCCCAGCGCATCAACAGGATTGGACGGACTTTGGCGGATCATCCGACGAGCAGTCGTGCTTATTGGAGTCTTGCCAAAGCCGTCCAATCTAATTTCTGTCGCCCCTCGTTGCCACCGCTGAGATATCCGGATGGATCCCTGGCCCATAGGCCGCAAGAGAAAGCCACTCTTTTGGCAGAACTCTTTGCGGCTAATTCGCGGCTCGAGGTCGGTAATGCACTGCCGCCCACGGTGCCTGATTGCGGATATTCCATGCCGGATGTTCGTATCAGGCATTGTGATGTGCGGCGTGAATTGCAGACCCTCGATGTCCGCAAGGCTAGTGGTCCCGATGGTATCCCAGCGGTGGTTCTTAAAATGTGCGCAGCCGAGTTGTCTCCTGTGCTGACGCGCCTATACCGTTCTTCCTTCTTCTCAGGTATTGTGCCCCAATCTTGGAGAGAGGCCAATGTGCAACCGATCCCAAAGAAAGGTGATCGGTCGGACCCTAACAATTACCGTCCAATCGCCATAACCTCAGTGATGTGCAAGGTAATGGAGCGGATCATAAACGCACAGCTGATCCGCTACCTGAAGGATCACTCGCTGATCAGTGACCGACAGTACGGCTTCCGGTCTAAACGATCAACGGGTGATCTTTTAGCGTACGTGCTACATCGCTGGGGGGAGGCGGTTGACAAGCATGGCGAGGCTCTAGCCGTAAGCCTCGACATTGCTAAGGCATTTGATAGGGTCTGGCACCGTGGTCTTCTCTCCAAGCTTCCGGCATATGGGCTCCCCGACAACCTGTGCACGTGGATCTCCGGCTTTCTGCATGAGCGTAGAATGCGTGTCCTTGTTGAAGGGCATGCTTCACGGCTCATGTCAGTTAATGCTGGAGTCCCACAAGGCTCTGTGCTTTCGCCCACCTTGTTTATTCTGCATATCAATGATATGTTACCACTTGGTAACATCCATTGCTATGCAGATGACAGCACAGTGCATGGGCGTTACTGCAGTAAGCCTCCTGGTTGCCGGGAAGTCACTGAGAGGCAGCGAGAGAATCTTGTCATTGAGCTCAACCGGACCCTGGATCTCATTTCGGAATGGGGTACAAGGAATCTGGTTGAGTTCAATGCCAAGAAAACTCAGGTGTGCGCGTTCACGTGCAAAAAATCCCCGTTCTCTCCCCTCCCCAATCTTCAGGGTATCCCGCTCGCAATGCGGAATAGCCTAAATATCCTGGGCATGGATATTTGCTGCAATCTGAATCCAAGGAACCACATCGAGGGCATAATATCAGCCACATCGCGCAGGGTCGGAATCCTGAACAAGGTGCGTCGGTATTTTACACCCGGCCAGCTTTACCGCTTATACAAAACGCAAGCAAGGCCGGGTGTGGAGTACTGTTCGCACCTTTGGGACGGTTCCGCCAAGTACCTACTCGATGCCTTGGACGGATTGCAGCGACGGGCTGTCCGCATTGTGAATGATGCAGACGTTACAAGACGCTTAGAACCGCTACAATTGCGGAGGGACATTGCCTCGCTGAGCGTCTTGTATCGTTTGTATCATGGCGAGTGCTCTGAAGAATTGTTTGACCTTATCCCATCCTCACCCTTCCTTAACAGAACCACGCGTGCTGGCTTGCGGAGCCACAGCTTCGTGGTCTCCTCCATCTCGGCTCGAACTAAAAAGTTCGCTAAATCTTACTTCTGCCGGACCATTAAGCTGTGGAACAGTTTGCCGGCGTACGTGTTCCCTCCTTCCTATAATATGGGGTCCTTTAAACGGAGTGTGAAGAAGCAGTTAGGCAGGCCGGCATGATCGTGCCGACCAACGATAGACACACTGTTTGTCGTTGGTCGACACTATTCCTGGATTGCGCTACACTTACCATCAGGTGTGGCGTAGTCATTTTGCCGAGCCAGGATAAAAAAAAAAAAAAAAAACCTTTATCGACTGAAGTTTTTTCAATGATTCCAAAGTTAGGAATGTCGTTTATTGCTTTGTTTAAAAATCTTTATCTTCAGTTAATTGTCAAGAATGTTTGATCTCTATTGGAAATATTAGTTGGACATTGGGCTTTGGATTACCATTGCCAAGAAGGAAAATCTGAAAGTGTTTCTGGGTTTATGCAGATGAATTTATAAAATAAGAAAGGAACAGTTAGATCGATAGTAAATAAAGGAAAATAAGTTCGAAATAGTATCATCAATCTTAATAGATATAGCGAAATGTGTGTGACAGACAACAATGGCGTCTAGACAGATACCATAACTATGCATGTCGTATCGCCAATACTTTTTATCTATCTACTCGTAAAAAATTGCAACTGTACAGTGTTTGTGCAGATTTTCAAGGTTTTTTTTTTAGCAAAATTGGAAATGTCTTGCTAGTAAATGTCAAGCAATTACAATTTATAAAACTGTATAATTTTTATTTGTTTTCCAATTATGTAAAAAACCATTAACCCACGCGCAAAGGCATATTGACGATTTCTGTATACGTGTTTAGTAATTGACAAGTAAAGAATACAGAAATCTCTCATCATCAAAATCCTCACAGGCCATTAGTTTAATTTTAAACTAGTGATTATTACAATTCTACGAAATAATCGCAGACGGGATCGCTGCCAAATACTAGCTCCGATTCGGTCCTACCGAATATAATGCCTCCTATGAGCACCCAGCCACATGGAATATGCAATCAGTCTTGCCGTTATTCAGCCACGTTTCTATGCGAATTGTGAGCATATGTTCAACGTATCGGACAAAAGGAAAGGTTTTTTTTTCATTTTCATTAGCGGTGTGAAGTTTGAAAGTGAGAACAATACTATTGTTTATAATAGGTGTGTGAGTGATCCGAATTCCTGTGTATTTTTTTGTGTTTGAAATAATGCTTTTAGATTTTACTGGGTTCGGTAGTTACCTTAGTAGTAATACAGGTAAATGTACTGCAATTGATCCGTCGTCCCTTCGTCGAAAAAATCTATTAAATTACTGTCATCATGTTTATGTCAAGTAAGTTGAAAAACATACCAATTATCATGAATAGACTTGTAGACATTATCAGAAAAGTTCATACATGTCTTGTATTAAAACGGGCACTTACTCAGAATGAATGTCAAATTTTTCACATATCACGAGCGTTACATCCCGAATCCCAACCCACGTCACCTGCTCTCAGTTATTTTTCCCGCCACAAATAATTGACGCGCCGACGAGGGTCCACCGACTCTACGGCACACCGTCCGTGTTATTGCACAAAATACGTGCTAATATCAAGATATCGACCGGCTGAGATATGGCTCTTGTCTGGCCCTCGCTAGGGTATCTCAGAATGGAGAATTTATATTGCGGTTAGGTACTTTAGTGATTGGGAACGACGTGGTTTTGGTTTATGTGTGGATTTTTAAGATATATGTACCCGTTTAGATCGTGGCTGAAATTTTTAGGTTTTCTTACTTAGTATCTAAAAAAATAAATAGTATTTTCCAATCGACTTTATTTCCGATATCCACTATGTACGAGTATGTCGGAACTCCATTTAGTTAACGAACCACCGGTCTAACAAACTCAAACTTTGTGGTAAACATTTGGTCGAGTCTGGAATAGTCTGGATACAAAGCCTACTCACAATATATTTTGTAGATAGTACGATATTTCTCTTTATCGCACACTTGTAACAATACCTTATTTATCATCATCATCGTCAAATCCAATCTTCGTCCTTAGTCACCACTTTATATGATAGATTTATTTGAATAAAATTTATATAGAAATCCTATTATAAAAAAATAAATGATATAAAAACGGTGACCTACTCACTCGGCCCCTTCCATTATACCAGCACCATCATTATAAAGTAACGTTAAGTAATTCAAACTACTTATAATGGAATTTGGCGATAAAACGCTACATTCGACTAAAAATGTGAAACTTCCTGGAATTCTCGCAAAATTTTAATACAAACGAGCGAAGTTTGGACAGAGCTATCTAATAAATAAACCTTAATGAATCAACTCGGATACTTGACAGAATATCTAAGCTATACACTTCGGGGAGTAACTGAGGAGGGACAAATTATTCCTCTTTTCTCATTCCGACAATACTGAATCAAGTTTATAGTACTGTGTTACATTTAAAGTGCTTCTTTTAGTTGCTATTCGAAAGTTTCATTTCTTTATAAATAACATCGTAAAGAATTCTTTCGAAATGCTTGTACTGTTTATTTTTATGAACTACGAACGTCTACGGCCAGTCAAGTTTTATCGCATGTATAAAAAATTAAGTAGCGATATCTCAGCGAAAATTGGTACGGACTATCGAGACGAAAGTCGCAGGTTCGAAACCAGACCCAAGAGTATGCACCTCTGACTTTTCCAAGTTATTTGTATACTAATTATCGCTTGCTTTAACGATGAAGTAAACATAGTGAGAAAACCTGCACACCTGACAGATTCTCCATAAGAATTTCGAAGGTTTGTGAAGTATGCCAACCCGCACTAGGCAAGTATTATTTTTTATTTCGTTTAAAATTTATTGGAACGAAGTTCCTTACGGCAGGCTTGGAGGGGATAGGGATTTCGCTGCGTGACCGAACTGAAAAAAATGTGATAGTAAAACCGTAAGAAAAATGCGTGGAAAAAATGCGTGGAAAAAATGCGTGAAATAAAACCGTTAAATGAGACTTTTTTTAAACTTAATTTGATATCTAGCACACAAAGTTAAAGTCGAAATTCCGTTAATAAAACAGATAGATAACTTATGACATTTGGAAATGTAGACGCGGTTTGAAATTTGAATTTGAATTTTTGATTATAGAACACGGCCGTCCACCGTTTAGTAGCCAGTCTAAGTCTAAATTAATAAGTTTTTATTTATAATTACATAAGTTGATAAAAAATGCTATACAATAGCTTTACCGCGGCAGTCTCCGAGTGCTACACGTCTTTTTTTTATTTCTATTTTTCTATTCTATTTCTATGTAATTTTATGTTGTCAAACAAAAATAAAGAGACATATTTTGTTATTTTAGTTGATAATTTGTATTTTTTACAATTTGTGTCGATTCTACATTAGCCGAAGGAACTTCGTTCCTACCTGGTGTCCCACGACACACACCATTTTTTTTTATTAATACCACATATATCTTCATGTCGATTCCGTATAAAATATTTTCAGCCTAACCCTGCGTGGAGTGTCGCAGCTGTCCCCTCTCTGAATGTTCCATGATGAGCCACATATATCCCCCGGCACGATACCGTGTCTCCAATAGTTTTTAGGTCAGCAGCGGGGTTAAGCACCAGGTCAAGTAGTTTCGTGCCCGTCATAGATTCAAACATCTGCCGGCTAAATACTTGCACGGCCCTACTAATAATACTACTGGATAATACTTTTTTATAGCATAAAGCGGCAAACGAGCAAGTGGGTCACTTGATGGTAAGTGATTTCCACCGCCCATGTTCGCCCATAATACCAGACAAATAATCAAATCATAGGCGGATTGCCGATCTCATAGGAAAGGAAAATTATAAATTAAGGAGAATATGGGCTATCCGGATATATCTCACCGTACGAAACGCAGCAGCAAGCCGCTTCTTTACGTCGGCTTTCTGTGAGACGGTGGTATCAACCCGGTCGAGCCGGCACATTCATAGACAAAACTGTGGCTCTACACTCAAATATGACTTCATTAGTCATAACGTCTAATTTAATGTTTGCCCGTAGTATTTACCTCTTGGACTGTAATAGGTTATTTCACTCGTTATTTATGTTCAAATATTAACTTTTTAAACGGAGTGCGACACAAGCAATTCAATCAACTGATTGTAAGTGATCTCCGTCCATGAATATGTACCCAGTACCAGAATAAAAATCACAGATACGGTGTCAATTTTAAAGCAAAGGAAGAAAGACCTAAGGTATCCATACTACGTGACCAGTACCAGCCACTACTACCACTACCACTACCAGTATAGAGCCAATGCATAGGTACCTTTTTGGCTATGCAAATGTTATGTCACGTGTATATTAATTCTTAATTATCGCTTGCTTTAACGGTGAAGGAAACATCGTGAGGAAACCTGCATACCTAAGAACTCGAAAGATTTTCCGAAGGTATGTAAAGTCTACCAACCCGCATAAGCCAGCGTGGTGGACTAAGGCCTAACCCCTCTCATTCAGTAGAGGAGGCCCGTGCCCAGCAGTGGGAAATAAAACAGGGTTAGTAAAAAAAAAAATGTTATATACCAACTCGGTTTTATATTCAAGTTTATTTAAGTTAACGGCACAGTTACGTGTTAATGAATTTAAACATACAGTTACGGTGCCAACATTTGCACAGTTCATGGCGTGACAGTATTTAAACCTTTCCGCGACACCAAGTTTTTATGAACCTAAAACTGGTTCAAACGTAACTGTGACTACACAGTCAGATCTATTTAGCTTATTCATGTTATTCTGTGGCGCAGTGGTCGAGTAGCCGGTTGCGAAGTGAGAGGCTGTGGGTTCCATTCCTGCTAAAGACAAAGTTTGTGCGATTCAAAAATATTTGTTTCGGGTCTAGATGTTGTGTGTCTTGCACTTGCTCTTGGTTCCTACGATACAATTTAACCTAGTGTGGGGTCAGGAATATGTATATGACTGTTGGGTGTATTCATTTATTTATAGTCTTGGTAAATAGTAATGGACAGGGAACCCTCGGGTAGCTGATCCACTTGACTACTATCAAGCTCATTTTCCGTGAGTAGCTTCGTTTCGATGAGACGACCAACTATTCCCTATGCGAAAATTCTCTATTGTGGTAGCTAACAGAGGTAGCAAGGATAGAATATTTCGATTTGATGATACTCAAAAAATTATTATTTTATTTATAGGACAATATGACAGTTAAATTATATAAATATTAACTAAGTAAATACAAAAAATCAGCTGGTTCGTAATCATTCTTATGACCTCGTTATCGATACCTATTGGAAGCCCCTCCTTCCAATAGGTATGATTACTAACCAGCTGATTTTTTTGTTTTTACTTAGTTAATATTTATATAATTTAACTGTCATATTGTTAATCCGAATACATAATACTGTACGTACGGAATACATAGTACATTCACGGGACAGTAATCTCCTATCTGAATCCTGTAACATACATTGTTCTATAAACAAAACTACCGCAATATCGACGAACATAAATCGACCATGTCTATTATCTAAATGTCCAAAGTATCAGAAACACATGAAGCGTAACAGTAGAAAGATAAAACCCTAATTGCGTTCAGAGATCCGCCTCGCTTTGCTGAAGGGATTTCGCTGATTCGGAAGGTTCGCGTCGAATTTTGGAACACGCGTCTGCTCTACTGAGGACGGACGACGTTAATAAAACCATTGATGTCGTGAAATTTTTCACTTGAAACGTCTATGACTCGGTGTGTTTCCAATATGTAGAAATAAGTAGCAGTGTAAAGAAAAAAATGTCTGCCTTAAAGGATAACAATACCAACAAACAATGAGTTTATCGATGGTCACCAAAATCATGCCGGGCTATATAAATGCTTCGTCTCTCTTTCGTCTCTCTTCGGAGAGGGAAGAAGCAAATCGAAGGGCCTGCGACAGGATAGGCGGATGACCGATGCAGGCACAGTGATACAAGGATTCACCCCTATACCCGCCTCAATGTCATGTCGCAAGCCTCTCGGGAGAACCGGATATACACTGGCTGATCTTAGAACACAATCCACACAAGACGATGATCACTATGGCAGGTTTTAACACCGTGTGTACTAGGGTGGGTCAAAAAAATCGACTATTTTTTTTTTTACAAGTGCAACGGAAAAATGGGTTCCTAGACACCTTAAAAAAATTCCCACCAAATATGAGCTCTTAATTTTGAAAGGAACATCCTCCGCATCGCAGTTTTTTATTTTTTTTTCGGTCCAATAGAAAAAAATTCATATCTCTCTATTAATTGACGGTACAAAAAAATGTTTCGAATAAATTTTGTAGGAAATTTGATGCTCTACAAAAAAGGTGTCTTATATTTTTTTCGTAAACCTCGCCATTTGAAAGATATAAAGTATTTAATTTTAATTATTTTATGATAAATTTCATTTTTGTTTATGAATTTTATAACTCGACGATTAATGACTTTTACGAAATGCGAAATACCAATTTTTGTTGGAAATTAACTGCTCTATAAAAATGGTTTCCTATGTTTTGGCGATAAAATTAACCGTTCAAAAGATATTCATCATCAAACTTTCATGTGTACGGATCTTAAAAGTTTTTGATTAGATATTCGAAAAATTTCAATTTAATTTATAAATTTCATTGCTTGTCATTAATATAAGTATTATTTGAGTTTTATTTTCAAAATTATCAAAATTTTTCTTCAATTATTCTAAACATTTTAGTTTTAATCATTAGAAATCACGATCCTAGTTTAACCGAGCGATAAATAATGTCCAATTTATTTTTTAAATCGAGACAAATATACTTAAACATAAATAAAAACTTAAAAAATATTTTGACGTTTCTCAATCGATAACAACTAAAATTCGTGTAAATTTTCTTAAAAATCATAAATTAAATTAAAATTTTTCGAATATCTAATCAAAAACTTTTAAGATCCGTACACATGAAAGTTTGATGATGAATATCTTTTGAACGGTTAATTTTATCGCCAAAACATAGGTAACCATTTTTATAGAGCAGTTAATTTCCAACAAAAATTGGTATTTCGCATTTCGTAAAAGTCATTTATTGTCGAGTTATAAAATTCATAAACAAAAATGAAATTTATCATAAAATAATCAAAATTAAATACTTTATATCTTTCAAATGGCGAGGTTTACGAAAAAAATATAAGACACCTTTTTTGTAGAGCATCAAATTTCCTACAAAATTTATTCGAAACATTCTTTTGTACCGTCAATTAATAGAGAGATATGAATTTTTTTCTATTGGACTGAAAAAAAAATAAAAAACTGCGATGCGGAGGATGTTCCTTTCAAAATTAAGAGCTCATATTTGGTGGGAATTTTTTTAAGGTGTCTAGGAACCCATTTTTCCGTTGCACTTGTAAAAAAAAAAATAGTCGATTTTTTTGACCCACCCTAGTGTGTACGGTGGAGGCTATTCGGGCGAATATGAATTTCCCTACCATAAGTATTCAGCTATAAGATAATACTAGAGAGCAGTGAATATATTTTATTATCCAGTGGATTAGAACAATGTATTTATAGCCTTGCATCTTCCAATCGTGTATAAGATTGTACAAAGAACAAAACCAACTGATCTTGCAAGTACATTAACAATTCCCTGTTCACCAATAAGAGAACAGGAAACGTGTGAAACTCTCACTTGTTTCCAAATCCCGTGGTTGCGTCACAATGTTGCGTTTAATTGAACACGCCCTTTGGAAAGGAGATCGTTATTACTTTTATTTCCTTGAGGTTTACTACCACGCAATCGGCGGAATTGTTATTTTTTTTTCAAGAACTGCTTTTATATTTTCACATTTAACAACTTGTGAATTATAAAACGGGTCTCGTTTTAATAGTCCAAGTTGTTTAGTGGCTGTTACGTTTGAGTTAATTTTTCTCTTGGTGCTCTATCGACTTTGTGTTGAAGACTGGAGTTAATAAAGTAATAAGTAAACAAGTTTGCTTGGATCTTTATGATACTTATGGACCTTATTGAAAACATTTTATATTAGTGAATTTTTAAATTATGCTTACATTCTTAAATCATATGTCGTAAAAACAAAACTGATTTTTTATAGCTTTAGTGGTAAAATGATCTGATACATATACATAGGCAGAGGTGTAACCACGTCCCATGATGTGATAGGGGGCGAGCCTATCGCCATACCGGGCACAATTGCATCCCAACTAAACAAACTATAAAAAATCGGTCCATTTGTTCAGATCCTACGATGCCAAGCCAGCAATACACACTCTCAAACAGACAAAGGGGTTAAACTTGTAAACATCCCTCTTTTTTGTCGGAGAGTAAAAATAAAAGAATCATGTGTGCGTTGTCGGCTTTTGCGAAAAGGAAATAGAAACGGAGATAGAGTACTGGGGGTCTAGAAATCTCGATAATGAAAGAACTGGTTTGTTAACCTAATATTTTATATGAAAGGGGGTTAATAGAGAACACAATATGTTGAATGTAGAGCTGTCCTAATTAACATTGTACGCAGACACATTTAATGATTGAAATTCGTTGTCAAATCAAATCAAATCAAATCAAATCGTTTATTAATCATGTAGGCAATTGAAATAGCGCTTATGACAAGTCAGTACAAAAGTAAAAGAAACTTATATATTATAGAAATCAGTATCAACTAATGTATACATACATACATAGCATCATCAAAATACACTCGGCAATTACACTAAATCTATTTATTATTATTATTACTCCATATTTTTACTATGGAATAGTCCAGAAACAATATATATTTTGGGTCGTCGATATGGACCATAGGCATTTTCGAGACGGCACGTGTTTTAAAACTACCACCGGATCCAAAAACGACCCATCTTGAGAAGACCCGGCGAAACAAACTCAAGTGGGCTTCCTTTACCGCTGGATTCAACGCGGCGCGACCCTTACCTGAGATGATCCAGCTAGACAAACTCAGTGGGCTTGTTTTTGGTCCGCTCTTTCAATCCAGATTATTTGCAAAAATACAAAGCCTTTTATTATATAATCAGTTATAAGGCAGATTGATACGGATCATGTGTATCTCCAGATTGTTGTTTTAAAACTACCACCAGATCCAAACGCGACCCTGTCTGAGAAGACCTGGCGAAACAAACTCAGTGGGCTTGTTTTTGATCCGTTTAGACTATACTCGAAAAGAATGACTTGTCGATTAAAAAATTGCCATATTCACGTATTTTATTTTATTTGTACACGATCGGTCGTCTTTTATTTTATTTATTATAGTTTTTATTAAAATTTATTTATTTAATTTGCTCGTGTTATATTGCAGTCATTTAAAGATCAACATATTTAATTATTTAGGGTAAATTTATGAGTTTATTCCCTACATAGTTTAAGCTACAGGGCCCCTAGGAGGTCGCAGTATGCATGAAGGAACCGAACGCCAAACATGTCTATCCTCTAGATAATGCTTAACATTATAATAGCCCCTAGACATGAGCACTCGTTTAATGTGTGCCTTGAACATTTTATCGGGCATATTAATTACGTTATTGGGGAGCTTGTTATAAAATTTAACGCTGTTACCCATAAATGACTTTTTGGTCTTGACTATTCTAAAGGCGGGTACAGCGAGTTTGTTTTTGTTCCTCGTATTTATACTATGAATGTCACTATTTTTGTTAAATTTATTGAGGTTTTTACGAACATACATAATATTTTGATAGATGTATTCAGACGGCACAGTCAGTATATTACTATCCTTGAATACAGATCGTAAGGAATCGCGGCTACTTAGGTCATATATAGCACGAACTGCTCTTTTTTGTAATATAAATATAGTGTCTATATTAGCAGCAGAACCCCACAATAGAATGCCGTAGGACAAAATACTGTGGAAGTATGCGAAATATACCGACCTAGCCGTTGAAACATCAGTCAAGCGTCTTATTTTCCGAACAGCAAAAGCTGCAGCACTTAATTTACCGGATAATTTTTCTATTTGAGGGTCCCACTGCAATTTACTATCTATAGTTATTCCTAGGAAAGTTGTTGCAGAGACTAGATCTAATATTTCTCCGTTTAATTCTATGCGCGACTTCACCCTTCCAACATTTGGTAATGTAAAACGGATACATTTTGTTTTACCTGCATTTAATAAAAGATTATTCGCAGAGAACCAATTTAATATCAAATTTAGAATGTTGTTGGGTGTAACTAGGTTTTCATCCTTGCGATTTACTTTGAATATTAAAGATGTATCGTCAGCAAATAAAACTATGTCTGTCATCTTTTCTACCATGTACGGAAGATCATTAATATAAACTAAGAACAGAAAAGGGCCCAGAATGGAACCCTGTGGAACCCCTATTTTAACTGTGGATCCCACTGAAGTGACGCCTTCAATAGACACTCTTTGTTTCCTACCAGATAAATAGGATATCACAAGATCGAGAGATGTATCACAAAATCCGTAGTACTTGAGTTTAGCAATAAGGGTTTGATGGTCGACGCAGTCAAAAGCTTTGGAGAGATCACAGAATACACCAAGAGCATCCTGTGATCCCTCCCATGCCTCCAATACAGATGTCATTAAGGCAGAACCAGCATCTTGAGTAGACCGATTCTTTGTAAACCCAAATTGTTTATTATGCAATATCCTATTCCTATCAAAATGCCCCAACATTTGGTCTAGCATTATTTTTTCAAAAATCTTACTAAGAGCTGGTAATATAGATATAGGTCTATAATTCGAGGCGCTATTTACACAGCCTTTCTTAAAAATGGGCACAATTTTACTAATTTTCATTAAATCGGGAAAAGTACCGTCACTAATACAAAAATTAAAAATATCTGCTAAAATGGGAGCAATATTTATTATAATAGCTTCTATAGCTTTAACAGATAACCCCCATAGATCTTCGGTGCCTTTCATTTTAAGTTTCTTAAATGCTTTAATTATTTCACAATGAGATATCGTGCCAAAATTAAAATGAGGTATAACTCCTTTGACATTTTCTGATAACAATGATTCTGCTAAAGTCGCTGATGACTGTAGACATGTAGTAGTCTCTATAGGTATGTTAGTGAAATATTTCTCAAGGTAGTTAGCAACAGAGAGCTTATCTGAAACTAGTTCGTCATTTATAAGTAAAGTTATCGAGTTGTCACTAATTCTATTTTTACCAGTTTCAGCATTAATTACACTGGTCTGCAACAAAATCCTCCTTCAAAACATTTTGTCATTAATATGAAGATTTTGATGCTCTGAATCTGTTCCCGATGTCCGATTTTTTCTATCACGTCTAGATTTTTCGATATGATTTTTTTTCCAAAATATCATAAATATTTAGGTTATTTTTAAGTCGTTTTATGCGTTAACATTATAAACAATGTATATACGTACGAAATAGGTTTTTGCTAGTCGTAAGAGAAAGAAGGAAAGTGCCGAAAGTGATTTCTATGGTAGTACATATGCGCCTGCGCAATATTTACTGTTACTTTACAACAGTTAATTGAAAACTTGTCTTTTTTTTGTTTACTTTTTATATCAAATACTTAAGTAAGTTTTGCTCAAAATTCATATTATATATATACATTTTTTTCTAAGTATTTTATGTGTAGTTTATCCATTTTTTATGAACAGAGATAATAATAAATATAAAATGGTAATTATTATTTTTTTTAAATGAATTCCATCCAATTTTAGGTTCTAAAATGCCACGCACTTGTAAGAATTCTACAGACTGTTTTTGCTACATTTGTGGTGAGTTTACTATAAAAGCACAGCGAAATGCGACAACAGATTTTGTTAAGAAAGCTTATCAGCTTTATTTTGGATTCTCTATCCATGATAGGGATAAAAGTTGGTTATCAAAATTTTAATGTAACAGTTGTTCAAGAACGTTGAGAGGTTGGCTTGAAGGAAGTCACACATCTATGCCGTGTACGATGCCAATGCTTTGGAGTTAACCTCAGAATCATGTTATTTCTGCATGACATAAATACGAGCATTCTCGAAAAAAAACAAGACTGTATATCCAAACATCCATAACAACATACTACTACCGACAAATCATTCGAAAGCTTCTTTCTGCTTATAAAGCTATAGGATGCAATATGCCACTTAAAATTAATTTTTTGGACTCGCATGTATATTTCTTTCCGGAAAATCTCGGTGCCGTATCAGATGAGCATGGTGACAGGTTTCATCAGGATATTATGCATATTGAAAGATACTACAATGGAAAATGGTCAGCAGCAATGCTTACTGATTTTTGTTGCTCGATTCGCCGAGAAACTTCGATGGAAACGATGATAAACAAAAAAACTACAAAATTACTTGAATTGTATTACCATAATCAGATAATTATACTGATATTTCTATAACTTGTGACTGTAAAATTAGCATTTTTCGCTGTAAAACTTAGACCGTAGTCTTTTTTAACTTTTTTGTAATTGTTGTTAATGTGAAAATATTGTTTTTTAATTAAATGGATATTATATATAAAATTGATGTGCTGTATGTATTTGCATGTTATATTCCGTGTTTAGAGCACCAAATATAACGTTATCATGCATGAAAACACAGAGGAGGAAAAAAAAAAATTTTTTTGCAGACCAGTGTTATTTGCCAGGTAGTTTTTATTTTGTTGCTTGATCGTTTTAACTTTTCACTAATATGTGCGGCTTTAGCTTGCAAACATACTTTTTTAAATATTTTAGAATAATTCTTGACGTAGATTGAAAAGTTGACATCAGGTGTATAGGACCTTCTGTCGTACAAGTCATATAAAATATCTCTACTACGCCGAATGCCTTTAGTAGCCCAGGCTGCAAAGTTAATTTTAGGGCTAGATTTAAGTGTTTTTGGTTTGCAAGTTTTATTAAATTCATTGCAGATTTTACTAAATAAAGCATTATACATGTCATTTGGATTGTTAGAATTTGGCATAAAAGTGTACATTAACGAATCTATATTGTTTCTAAAATTCAATAAGTTGTTTTTTGTCAGAGGCCTTAATGTAATGGGGTTTTGATTTTTACTTATATTATTGTTAAGTTTGACCATCTGACACTTATGATCTGACCGAACACCTGTTGTTACAAACTTATCTAGTGTATTGAAATTGGTTAAAATATTATCAATACATGTTGCCGACGCATATGTGACCCTAGTTGGCTCAGTAAACAAACAATTTAAATTGAATGAGCCAAATAATGATATAAATTTACATTTATCCGGAGAATCAACCAGAATATTAACATTAAAGTCTCCGCAGACTATAATTTTTTTATTATTTTTAAATTTCATAAGGATGTCCTCCATAATTGAAATGAAACTTAATAGGTTAGATGAAGGAGGCCTATATACACATAATATAATGTATAGGTCGGTTTCCGCACATGCGACCTCACATACTCGCTCAACAGAGAGGTGAGAAATGTCCTTCCTTTCCTTAAATGTAACATTATCTTGTACTAGAATTAAGGCACCTCCACCCTCTGCAGACACCCTATTGAACGAGCTGGCGACCCTGAAGCCATTAACATTAAAGTTCATATAGTGCGCCTTCAACCAGGTTTCTGTGAAACACAAAATATCAATTTTATACAAGTCAATAAAAAGTTCTATGTCTAAAATTTTGCCAGAGAAGCGGTTTATATTCTGATGTGATAAAACTAAATAATTTTTATGCTTCTCTGTTGTCACATTTATATGTTTAAATTACTCACCACATTTATTTTAGTAACACTACTAACAGTGGTGGTCAAATTCACTGTCATACTACTTATGACTGTGTTAATACAATAAGCTACTGATGTAGCAATCAATTTTAATAAAAATTTTGGTGGATACAAAGTATCCTTTGTCAGTCTACATTTACCAATAAATATATTGGTGTCAAAATAAATAAATTTATCATTATAGTGACTCACTAAAAATTGCATGTGTCTGTTCAAAAGATATATATGGTTATTTACCCTATCAGACACATTGTCTAGATATGGGAAGGCACACAGTATGATCTTAGGACAAGTTAAGTTCAACATTGACTTAAAACCATCCGTTATGTCCTTTTTCTTTAAACCGAGGCAATTCCCTACAAGCAGTGTAATGCATGAGTTATTAATATATTTTTCTAGTTTTAACTTTTCTATTATTTCTGTGTAGCTAGCTCCTGGCATACAGTTATTTGTTACAGAGTGATTAAGACTATTTTTTAACAAAACACCAATACCTTTGCCTATATTATCACTGTACAGTATTGATTGATATTTAATTTTTTTATTTAAACTTAAAGTATTGTTTTTGGGAGGTATAAGCTCCCTTGGGGACTCACATGAATTTGTAACTGATAAGGAGTCTTCACAAGGGGTTATAATATTACATTTATTTTTTGAACTCTCAGACTCATATGTTGCCGTTGAGTCACAGGTCTTAGGATTTACTATATTTAATTGTCCTACTACTTCATTATTATTTAAGCTATGATGACTTTGATTATCTTCACATATTTTAATTAACTCTTGAATTTCATTTTGTGAAGAAATATACTTATTGTATGTAATACTTAAAGATTCCTCCAAAGTTTTTATTTCAGAGAGCAAGCGTTGGGTATCAATTTCATATATATTTTTGCTATCCTCCAATTTAATTTCATAATTTTCTATTTTTGAAACAAAAGCCCTACGTTGTTTCCTTAATTCTACATTTGTTTTAAAATAGTTTTGTTTAGTTTTTAAGTTTTTTAATCTTTTTATTATTTTATTTAATTTTAGGTATTTTTTTACTTTACTATGACTCAACATATGAAAATTTGACTGGCTAGTATGCGAGTCGTTTCCTGTTAAGTCTATAATTAAACTAGATTTTACTGGAACATGCTCTGAGCCACACCCAACCAGTTCATCATAAAGACTGTGGTTTATCAAGGCTTGTGAGCATTCCTTTTCATTTTCTACATTTATTAATTTTTGATTAGCTATATGTAACTCATGCTCCAAGTCTCTAATTTTACGTAGGGATTCCTCATATAATGAACTGCAATGGTCAAAAGATTCTGTCACCGCTTGGAGTCTGTTTCGTTTATCAGCGAGTATTAAGTAATCTTGGTGAAGTTTTGCCAGTTCTCTTTTGAGAGATGTATTTTTAGTAACAATATTTTTCACTTCATCCTCGCTCTCCTCCCGCTCTTGCAGCAGCTGTTGGCATTGTTCTTTATATGCTTTTAGTTCTTTGAGTGCTTTGCTCAGTTTTAGCTCTGCGTCCTGAGCGGCAGCTTTGCGGGTCTGCATATTCGAGTTAAGCTTGGATGAGCTGAAAAAACGGGGGAATGGGCAGTCAACAAAGAAATGGATAAATAGAAAATTACTTACAATCTATACTAATAATAAAGCTGTAGAGTTTGATTGTTTGTTTGTTTGTTTGTTTGTTTGTTTGTTTGAACGCGCTAATCTCAGGAACTACTGGTTCGAATTGAAAAATTCTTTTTGTGTTGGATAGTCCATTTATCGAGGAAGGCTTTAGGATATATAACATTACGCTGCGACCATTAGAAGCGAAGCATCAGTGAAAAATGTTGCAAAAACGGGGAAAATTATTCATATTTGAAGGCTTCCGTTGCTAAGCTACCCAAATAATATTATTTGAAGGCTTCCGTTGCTAAGCTACCCAAATCTATACTAATATTATAAAGCTGTAGAGTTTGATTGTTTGTTTGTTTGTTTGATCACGTGGGCGGAGCCGCGAGCAAAAGCTAGTATTATAATAAAAATGGGGGGTATTTAGTTGGTTACCTAGTGTATATAAGAAATTAGATCTAATATATAGACTTTAAAGAGTCGGGAATTTACTGAACAGTGTTTGTGATGAGTTTATAGTGTACTGAGTCTGGGGCAAATAAAATCAGTCGTCAGTTTTGCTTCCACTTGTTTTTGTCAAGCAAAACGAGACAATAACGTTGCCAGTGTGTGATGGACGTTGTTCACAAAAGTGAAACAATGTGTAGTAATATGTATGTCGTGTGTTAGTTTCAATAATTACAATAATACTCGCCGTAAACTGGGTGTAAACATGCTTTTTTTTTCAAAAAAGGTCGTTGAACTCCCTTGCTGTGACAGCTGACCGTTCGTACTTAAAACGATATTTGGTTATATTTTGTTAAATTTTTAACGAATTTCACTATTATTACAATATATTTCCGTAATTATTTAAATTGAACACGAATTTACGACTTAATTTGCGTTTAATTAATTAATATTTAACAGAGCACAATTTTGACGACCGATCGGACCGGTGTTGCCAGTGTATTTTTTAATGTTGTAATCATCTTCTTGTTTTTTATTTATGGCTTTCGCATTATTATGCATTTTGCCAGTGTCAAGTATAATTTATTCTCAAGTTATTTTTACAAAAACGATGAAACACGGGTGCGGTCGTTTTCAAGGTCTTGCCGGAGTTTTGGTGTTAACTCCTTTCAGTACGATGCTTAATTCACTTATTTCAATGTTTCCATACACTGTTCATCACCGTCAATATTTATTGAACAAATTCACACCACTTTTATACAACAAACACAACTTTAAACTAGTTTATGAAATTAATTAAAATAAGCGATAAACTGTGCTGTCAGAATGCCGCCAAAACTTCAATCCATTGACTTGTTCATCCATTATGTAAATCCTGTAATCATCTTATTTTAAATTAATGTTCCTTTTTCGAACTAATCGTATTCTCCCATCTTTTTAAAATGCATAAACGTTACAAATTTATATGCGCCCACCAAAACGTATCGTGTTAACGGAAGACCGTCATATCACCATATTATAAATATTGGATGTGTTTCGGGTGTTGGTGCGTTTCCATCGAAGGTCGGACACGCAAGCTCTCGATGCGCGTAAAGTGTGTGTTATCAGTGTTTATGTCGAGCCGTTGTAATATTTTTAGTGCACGGAAATATTTAGGAACGCGCGAGTGTATCATATTTCATCGCCAAAATGTCGCATACAATATTATGATAGTATAATGAATGTTGTGCGTAGATAACTACGGAGTTTTAATTTAGTACCACTCTTATTGTTTATAATATTCCCTTGTGTAACTATTGATTTTACTCAGTAGCTAAGCCTAAATATAATAATTCGCCGAATTGTTTTAAAGCTTTGTCTTTTCCATTGAATTTAATTTATAACAATGTACTGAGTAATTGCTAAACCTGAATTAATGATTTTTAATCTTTATGTTAGAAAAGTATAATATGGGCGCGTTTATATGACAAGGAATCCCACCGCGTTGCGGCCGCGCGGGCGCCTCGCTCGAATCACTCGAAAAACTAATGTAAACTCTATTGACTAAGCCATAATGTTTAATTCTTCGCAACGCTCCAACCACGCGGTGACTGCGCGATCGTGTAAACGCGAGCGCGGACGCCGCGCGGCCGACCGCGCGGTTGGTTACTCACAAAGAATTTCAACGTTAAGTCCTAGTTAATAAGACATATATTTGCTATGACTGAAAAATTTCGTGCAATTTTCGCGTCGTCTAACCGCAGCCTATAGCAGATATTTTAACCATTTCCGCGTAAAAATCAACAAACAACAAATCTTCAGTTAAGCTAGCACAACAATGGCAAACAATTAGATTTTGCTTATTCGTACTAATTCACATTTGTTCTTAGATTTTAATGACCTGGCTGAGTTTAGGTATAATCAAATGAGTAGCATAAAAATTGTCACCCTAATCAAGCGAATTCAAATTTCCAGATTAATCTATATAGTAGATTACTAGAATAAAGGCCTTTCAAATCAAAGTTTTATCTGTAAAAGGTGCACACACGCCAAACCACAAATCCTCCCTGACACAAGCCCACTCCCCTCCCCACTTCACTGTCCAATCTGTGTCAGACGTTTACTAAATCATGTGACCTTTTGCAGCGGGAAAATGTCATTTACATGTTTATGTAATAGGGCATCTGTTGCTAATGTCTATTTGAATTGCTAACTAATTATACATGTTTTAATTCGACATCGAATTGGTTTATAACTTTTTACATTAATTGATATGTGCCAACATATTTGTATTGGTACTAATTAATTGATTTAAAATATCTTCATAATTATTGGATTAAACTCCTCTCCTGTGTAGTAGGTACATTGATAACATTCAATACCAATTCAATATTAAGATTTACTAATTTATAAATTACTAACTCCGACTAATATTTGGTATATGCCTCTGTAATAAAGCTTACTACAACCATGTTATTCACTGATATAATGGCTATTATTAAGACTAATATATTTTGGTTTGTTTCTGGTGGATCTAGTGATTCGTTAACACACACACCGGTAATATTAATTAATGGTACCATAAAAGTTTTGATTAAGGTTTGATGACAAAATACGGAATACAATAAAGTGAGTCGGTGCAATTTTAATTCACGGGCAGTGGCACTGGTATCGACTCTAAAAAGACCTACACAAATGGTTATTTTTTACTTTTCAATATTAATTTTGCTGCCGGTTTCTTTTAATTCAACTTAAGCATTTTCATCGTTCCATCATTTTTATATCAAATATCCAGTTCATACTTAAAAGCTATTAGAATTCATAATAGCATCGTAAGTACAAAACTATCAACAGGTTATTTATCTCCCGCGTCCTTACTTACTTACGTTACTTTTCCATAAGAACTGACCAAAGTGAAGTCTGCATTGATCATACTATCATTGGAAGTTTAGGAGACGGTGGTAGGTTTGCCCAGTAGGTCACCGGGCGTGGTGCATCTGAGGCGGGTGACAAAGCCGCGAGTTTGTTGCCAGCCACCCAATTAACTAGGCGGCGCGGCGTGCGGGCTTCGCGAGCCCCGCTCGCATTCAGCACGGAACAAAGAATGTTTCCAGGTCAGACATGATTAGACGCTAGGCATGAGCCCACCTGCCTTCGGGAATCGGCATGTCTATGGTTCTATGTAGTTGAGTTTTTGTCGGTTTTGGGTCATGTTTGTATGGGGTATTAAAAATTTGAATCGAATGATATTAATGAAATTCACTGTGATTTTATGAACAGACTTGATGAAAAATTTCCGTCACTGCGTTTAGTAAAATGCGTTACGTGATTACGTTTAGTAAATTTAGGTATGTTACTTTTAGTAAAATGGGTGTTAAAAGGTTGTTGATTTCTTTGTGTCTGTGTGTGTGTATTTGTTTGTATAGTATAAGTGCCAGCGTCAATGCGTTTTTTTATTTGAACGGTAATTTATATGCCGTATAGAAAGTGAAAACAAATGGAACAATATATTACGTTAAAGTTTATCTATCTTTGAATAACTGTTTTGAGTTGCGCGACCGAGACCAAAACACGACGACAGCGACGCATCATTATGGAAACGGTAGCGTTTTTCGATGTCGTGTGTCGCATACCTCAAAACGTGTTTTTAAATACACATTTAACGTTGTTTATGTTCAATATAAATTTATGTCAAATAAAATATCGTGTATCGTGAGAAAACTATAAAAGAACCTTATTTATTAGAATTCCAATAAACACAGCTAAAGTACAAGTATAAGTACAAGTACAAGGTATAAAAATACCTTTAAAAAGTAATATCGCGATCAAAATTATTTTCTTATGACGCCATATTATATTCTCAAAATAAAGACGGTATTTCTCAGAGCTTAGAAAATTGAACTCAGCTCGTTGTGTGTTAACGTCTTACGTCTGACCTTTACAATAGGTCAGGGTTGTGTCTCTTCTGTATAACAAATATTGCCTCAGTGCTTGTATCTTATTACATAGAGGGATTTTACTGTAATTGGATATGATGTTGAAATGTACTTCTATATATATATAAAAATGAATGTTTGTCTGTATGTCCTTTATAGAATCATAAACTATGCATTTGATCATGTGATGATCTTTAGCAAAGTTGTTGTGCATGAGCCCACGAAGGTTTCTGAGTTGGTACGACCAATTTTCGACACATGGCGCCACTGTTAGGCTGCTTTTATCCCGGAAAAATCCGACGACGCGGGCGGAGCCGCGAGGGACAGCTAGTTTGTAATAAAATATAAATAACTAGCGTTTCCCCGCGTGACCTGCTTTTCCGGAATAAAAATTAGCCTATGTTTATCAGGGATAATGTAGGATTCTAATGGTGAAAGAATTTTTCAAATAGGTCCAGTAGTTTTTAAGTTTTTTCGTTACATACAAAAAATACAAATCTTTCCTCTTTATAAATATTAGTGTAGATAACACACCCAACAGTCACACATAGTCCTGACCTCACACTAGGTTAACCTGCGTCGTGAGTATCAGGAACTACGAGGGACTTGCGGTCCCACAACACCGAAACAAATATTCATGTATCACACAAACATCTGCCTTGGTGCGTAAATCGAACCCACGGCTTCACGCTTCGTAGCCGGCTACTCGCCTCCTGCGCCACGGAGGCAGTCGACAAGTTGATACTTTTTCTCAGATATTTGATTCTGTGATTTTTATTGAAGAATTTTTTTGATCGCTTGATCAATTGGTGGCGCGCTTAGGCTGAGAGAAACTGTGTGATTAAATCTTAGGTCAGTCAATCTGCACTGATTAAAGTAATTAAGAACGTACATCTTTTAGTTTTTTTAATCACTTCTGAGCGTAAAAAGGCTATCAATAAAATAATGTACAAATATATGTGGGTACCGATGAAAACACGGTGCTGCCCCGGTTTTAGGAACAAGAGTGAATCGTGTCATGTCCCTTTCCAGTTTTCACATTTACGTTTTCAATTTCCCCACAGAGTTATAAGTTTGAATAAAGATATCACTGCGTTGTTTATTTCCTGCCAGCTTTTTGCCACGTTCTCGCAGTTTCTTTCCCTTAGTGAAATGTAAATGAAAGTTTTTTATTTTCCGCGTAAACTTCGTATTTGTGGTGATTGAAGGAACCTACGGGGTTTATATGGGCGCGGGTTCCTTTTGTTGGTATGAACATAACTTTATTTTCCGATGTTTTAAAAGTTTTTTTTTGTTACGAAGTTTTCGAAGTCAATAGTGTCTGGCCATATATGCCGTTATATCTTGGAAAGAACGCGACGTCGTTATTTAATGCTTATTTTCTTTTTTTTTCAGGTAATTATATAGTCATGGCGGTTTTTCGGTTTGATGCAAAATACGGCTTACGATATACAGACAGGTATGTAAACGGACGAATATGTACGAAAACACTTTCATATAATTAAGTAAGTTATTATGAAAGCACAACAAAAATTAAGATTTGATAATGATAAACTAATTAATTTAAAAAAAAACATAATTTGTAAGCGTAATTATAGCTTTTTTTGTAACTTATTTTTTATTACCAGCCAGAATTATGAACATTCAACGATTTTGGCGAAACGCAAATCACTTTTAACATTTTCACTATGACAATAACTACACCAATATCTTGTTAAATTAGTACTCGTAAATGGATTTTAGTTATTCTGGTTACATTTAAGCTGATGGTGCTATGTGGATTGCAGTTTCGAATCTACATCAATTTTCCATATTTTATATCTAAATTGATTCTACCAATTACGCTGCGGAATATAAAGTAGATTTAAAGCCTATTCCGCAATGTCCATTTAAGTTGCAATTTGCCAGATGAGCAAGAAAGAAAACAAGAAAAGATAAACAAAGAGCCCAGACTGCCTCTAGCATATGATAAACCTACCACCATCAAGTCGTTAGTCGTTCAGTTCATCAACCCCATCGATAATATACCTTAACATTTATGAAATGATCATTTAATTTTGATTACAAAATCAATTAACACGTGACGACGGAGTAAATCAAGCCGGACTATTAATCTCAAGTGAGTGACGTCACAACCACGTTGCAATTACTTGCAGCGTTATTAGCAGTGACGAGACAATAGCATAACGTAATGCACAGGCTATATTATTTATTCGTCCTGGAAGAAAGGGACGAGCAATGGGACAGATTTTTTTTATAGCAGAGTCCGACAAACGAGTAGGCTTATGGTAAGTGATGTCCATCGCCCATGATCATCTATAATATCTGAGGAATTGTGGATGAGTTGCTGCCCTAAATAAAAGGGATGATTAAGGCATTGAGAAGGCGAGGGAGATTTCGGCCTCCGGATATGCTCACTCATTGTATGAAACGCAATAGCAAGTTGCTACTTGACGTCGATTTCCTCTGAGATAATGATAATAAGCAGGTCGATGCGGCCCAATCATGCTTTAGACTAAACTGTATACACCCTTTGCTTATCCTATTAAAAAAGGTGCGGATCGTTGTTCTAAAACTCTTTCGAGGTATCTTCGAATGAATAGTCATAAGAAAAGGTTCACATTCTATTCTATTCTATATTAATTGGTTAGTGGCGACTGGCGCCATATTTACTGATATCAAGGAATTTTGTTTTATATCCAACTTTCCAGACGAAATCTAGTTTGATATGATGTACAGCGGTGGATACGGTTCGGGTAAAGTTTCTATCTACATTGATTGTTTCGCGTTTTTATGTCCGACCATGAAACTGTTTTCGGGATGGCCACCCTTTTGATGTTCCGATGTTTCTATCGGTCGATACGTTTGTAGCCGTTTGGTAACGGATGATTCAGTATTGAAGTTGTAAAATCTGCGTCATTTACACAAATTATTGTTTATATTACTATCGGGTCTGATGCTGGAAATATATTTTTGTCCAATTTATCAATTTCCTCCTAGCTCTCGTTTATTGCTCCATCTGAATTATCTTGGCGTTGTATCACGTCACTCCGACGGAAGAGGGCTAGGAGCCAGGAGGCTCTTTACAAAATTATGTCTTATTGGAACTGGATTTCTATAGCATTTGACAGTGGTCCGGCGATACAGGTTAATATAATCCTATATATCATTTCTTCTTACAACCTTATGTAGTTAAAACATAACCCTTTTTTACTGTTTAGTAATGTTCATCGATATTACTATTTCTTTTTAATTCAAGACTTGTTCATATTGTTTCACACCATACACGATATTTTGCTTCACTGAGCTCCGTCTGTTGTGTTTGTGGTCAGACGAAAGGCTAACGAGTGCCGTTAAGATAACGTTTTTTCCCCTCTTGTGTCGTCAAAGCCTGCTTTTTGTGTGCCGATAGTGTAGATCACGGGCCCGACTTTTCTTGCGCCTTTTCACCATTGTGTGCTTTATTTATTTGATCCGTTTGGATACATAATATAATGTCGTCAATGAAAAAAGTATCTTAGAGTACCGAATTGTATATTAAATTGGATCGAGCGATATGAATATCCTGATTACAAGTTTGATTGACTTTGACCTGTATCATCACGAAAAAACAGGACGATAGAATTAGGGCAGATTTTTCAATCTATAATATATAAAAAAGTAGATATATCAAAATGGTAGTGTCAGTGCAATGCGATAACTCTGACAGATAAACTTAATTCCAAAATTGGCAAATTTGACCTTAGTTTTCTTTAGACAAGACTGGATGTATTTGTCCTTTATAAATAGCTTTGCATTCTGACTCAGCGTATCTTCGAAGCTAGCTTTCACAGACTTATTAAGATCTTTGCCTGTTCATCAAGCCATCTTGTTTATCTGTAGTTCATTGAGTTCATTCTGCATTCAATATCCCGACAGTCTATCTCGTTTCTCGAAGGTAATTTCACTTCCATCTCGCCGTTTGTTTAAGCAGTTCGCTTTATCCATTGCCACTAAAAGTTGCTGATGAAATGAGCTAGATTATATTGCTCTCGTTCCATGTTCTATCTTATTATCAAAACTAAAATGTTCACAGTCAGTTGGATTCGAAGTTATTAAGTGGGCAAGCTTTTCATCATAGTAGAAAGAAAATCGGTTTTAATTTAAAGAGAATAATAAAATCGCAATGTTGTCTACCGAATATAGGTGAATCATCTCATTATTGTACTGGCAACGTATATTAATAAAATGTGACGCCCTGGGTACTAATTTCAGATCGAACAATCACAATATTTTTTCAGTCTTCTATTTAAAAAAATAGACATGAGTTAGTATAGCGATAGGCTCGCCCCGTTCTCATAGAATGGAAATAAGCTCAATGTTTTTAAACTGCACTAATCTAGTATAACTAAGCCGCAATTAAAAGTCACAAAATAATAAGGCCTCTAAAATGAATCTCTACGTAACGAACACGACAATCATAATATCCGAGTCATAGTCGAGCGGATATCGACGGCATTGCGACAGATTCTATTAAAAAACGCCACCTAATTGGCGATTGACCCGGTGCCTGTCAATTCGAGTCAATCTCAATTTGTGAGGTAACGAGGTTCGCCACTTTGGCTCCGGCCAGATTGGTATTGATTGGTTGTCGCCTCGCGCGACGACTTTAAAAAAGATTTGCATCCTAAATGTAAGGGATTTTGGAAGATTTACCAGCTGTCGTTGGCGTAGAATCGCTCCTTGGTAAAGATTCGTGTGATGAAATATGTATTTACATGCAAAGTAAGTAATTAGGTGCTAAGTTATGCTGGTGGGAGGATACTTGTATCCGACCGGATAGCGACCACCGTACACTAGTGCTAAAACCTGCCATAGTGACCCACCTTGTGTGGGTCGCGTTCCAGGGTCCGCCAGTGTATATCCGGTTCTCCCCAAGGACTTGCCCCCTGATCCTATCCCTTTTCCTTCCCCTTCCCCCCTGGCCCTTTGGCAGGCCGGCATGATGTTGCCGACCTACGATGAACACATTGTTTATCGTTGGTCGACACTATACTTGGATTGTGCTACACTTACCATCAGGTGTAGCGTAGTTTGCCGAGCCAGAATAAAAAAAAAAAAACAGGTGCTTAATTTGTAAAATATGGTTTAAGACCTGTTTTGAAGTACGCGACCGAAACGGAGAACTCGAAGTGAGGCGATAGCGACACGTCCGCTTTGTAGGAAATTGTATTAAAAGTTAGCATATTGTGGTGCCATCTCGGACGCACACCTCAAAACGTATGTACCTATACAGTACCATACAAAGAGGACTTGTCGCTGTCATCATGTGTTGCGATCTCTTGCCTGAGTCGCGCGCCTCAAAACAGGCCTTTATTGTTTACGTTGATTTTGTACTTATTTATATTTTTGGAACGTAGTTCCTTATCGCGCGTTGCGAAAGGGGGCTAGCCGGAAAAAATTGGTACGAAAAGTTGGCACGAAAAATTTGTCACGACATAATTTTTTTTAACTTAATTTGATATCTAGCACACAAAGTTAAAGTCGAAATTCCGTTAATAAAACAGATGGTTGTGAAACTTATGACATTTGGAAATGTAGACGCGGTTTGAAATTTGAATTTTTGATTATAGAACACGGCCGTCCGTTATTTTTAAGTTGATAAAAAATGCTATACAATAGCTTTACCGCGGCAGTCTCCGAGTGCCACACGTCTTTTTTTTATTTCTATTTTTCTATTCTATTTCTATGTAATTTTATGTTGTCAAACAAAAATAAAGAGACCTATTTTGTTATTTCAGTTGATAATTTGATTTTTTTGCAATTTGTGTAGATTGTACATTAGCCGAAGGAACTTCGTTCCTACCTGGTGTCCCACGACACACACCAATTTTTTTGTGTTTTTTAGATTTGTCGCCTTTAAAAACATTTCTAAAGATTTGATTTTTGATATTGTTGGATTTGTATTATGATTTTAAGAATGTAGGAATACTTTTATTTCTATTCTTTTTATAAAAAGCTTTTTGATGATCTTCTATTTGCTCGTTTGAGATATTATGTACTTGTGAAAAGATAACGGTTTCCTTTCTAGGAAACCGTACAAAATTTAAAAATATATATAAATTAAGAATAGTGTAAATAAGAAAAAATATGTATTTTATTGTAAAAAAACGTGGGGTGCTTTTTAAGACATTATCAAAATGATGATCCTTCTACTCATATCTATCAATAAAATATTTTTATAACTATTGACACCATGCACCCCACGCTTTTTTTACAATAAAATACATATTTTTTCTTATTTACACTATGTATTCTTAATTTATATATATTTTTAAATTTTGTACACTATTCCTAATTCGAATTCATTAATTTTTTTTTTTTTTTTTAAAGTTGGATTTTATGTAAAAGCGTGTTTTTTAGTTTTTTTAAACTATTATTTATTGTTAATTTTTTAGTTTGATTTTCTATAAAAAGGTGTATTTTAATTTTTTTTACCATTTTTTGAAGTGAAACTTCTTTCGCATCTTTGTGATTGGAAAATTCGCTGAAACGTTAAAATGTCACGAAGGAGGTAGGAAAGAAACAAGTTTTACGAATGGCTTGTTTAACAAGCCATTTGCAAAACTGTACCCGATCAATCGGACAACACCCATAGTTCATACAAAGCGTCGGTGGTAATGATTCGCTGGAGAATCTTGACATCGCGATGTATATGTGCCAGTGGCGCCATCTCTTAATTTTTTCTTGTTTTATTTTAATGTGTCATGTAGACTATAATCCAATGTTCTATTATATTGCTGCCACTCATTGTAAATAATATAAAAAAGCGTGTTAAAAAAAGTGTTTTGCGAACATCCCTTACTACTGAAGTAATTTCAATAACAGTTATAGGTAATAAATTTGTAATTTATAACAATTATTCAATGAAATATTTAAGGACGTTTTAATTTTTACAATATTTATTTATTTTGTTCTAAACTCGTATCAAAATAACACAACAATACAACCAGCGCCACCTTTATTGCATTTAAGCTACAAGTTGACAAGAAAAAATCATGAGATGGCGCCACTGGACATTTACATCGCGCTGTCAAGATTTTATCCGACGTTTTGAAGTAGGTCAAAATCACGTTCAAAGACAAGTTACAGACAAACATACCAACATACCAACATACATACGTCTGAAGCTAATAAAAGCGTGTTAATATAACTAATTTACTTTAAAAGTCATAACTCCAAGGCTGTGAGTAGAGTTAATTTTAATTAAACTGTATTACCTAAGAGTGTTTCGGTGCAATGTTGTACGTTGAAGGCGTTGTGGAGTTCATTTACAACGTTTAATTGCCACTATGAACCAGTAATTAACTACATCCTCGTTAGACTGAACTGGATTCTTAACGCTATTAAAGGGTATAGAAAATCAGACGACATGCCAGCGAGTTTTGGAACTGTGTCTACTTTGTACCAACATCCGGAGTAATGACACAAGATATTTTTTTTTTATATATATATATATAGGCCGGCAAACGAGCAAGTGGGTCACCTGATGGTAAGTGATCTCCACCGCCCATATACGTCCACCACCAGAAGAATCATGGGCACGTTGCCGACCTTAAAGGAAAGGGATAATCAGGGATAGGGAAGGGGAGGGGATTTGGGCTTCCGGTTATCTCACTCACCGTACGAAACGCAGCAGCGAGCCGCTACTTTACGTCGGTTTTCTGTGAGACAGTGGTAACGACCCGGTCGAGCCAGCCCATTCATGCTGTAGACAAAACTGTCTACAGCGTGGCTCTACCACTCAAAAACACCACTCACTTTGTACCAACATCCGTAGTAATGACATAAGATCTACTATGATTTGGTATGTCATTAGGAGTGGTGGATGCATCTAAATTTTATGCAGCTTCCAACCGTTGCCAAGTAACGGATGTGTGCCGAATGCCGAATGCATATTACCCAGATCCGCTGTCAGTTATTATGTAGATGTTCGAGTGTTTGGAAAGTTGGGAGCGCGCTCGGTGAGATTTGCATACCGATTCGCGTACGAATACACACGTACATGAGTATTAGTAACTTTATACGCGGAGTTTGATAGCCGTCGCGTCGGCTTGATTAGCGTAATTTGTATTTTATTATGTTACTAACTAATAAAATTTGAAGTTTAATTACTCACTATTATGTAATTTACTATAAACTTTGCACAAATTATGCTTTTATATAAATAAATAAATACACCCAACAGTCACATACATAGTCCTGACACCACAGTAAGATACGAGTCTTGTGTCGTAGGTA
This sequence comes from Amorpha juglandis, assembly GCA_949126905.1. NCBI lineage: Eukaryota > Metazoa > Arthropoda > Insecta > Lepidoptera > Sphingidae > Amorpha > Amorpha juglandis. The sequence goes on along the minus strand of OX421386.1, from coordinate 4,883,159 downwards.
TCAGGAACTACGAGAGACTTTCGGTCTCACAACACCCAGACCCCGAAACAAATATTTGTGGATCACACAAACATTTGTCTCGGTGCGGGATCGAACCCGCGGCCTCACGCTTCACAGCTGGCTACTCGCCTGCTGCGCCACGGAGGCTGTCAAATGAATATGAGTGTGTAGATAAAACAACAATTATAAAATTAAACAAACTAGACGTGCCTCGTATTACAATTAAAATAAAAATCCAGTTCATTAAAAATTCTCACCAATGCAAATATAAAATGTGATGTAACAAAAAGATCGACGCGCCGAAATCTTGCCGAAACGTAATAACTTTTCCACTTCGTCCTCCAAACAAAATTAATTTCGAAAGGCGAGCGTTAAAAATATTTTCGTGAATTTTGCATTTTTCCTCTGTTAAATATTAAATTAAGTAGATACGCCCCGAGGTTGGTTCATTGTTTCAGACGTTTAAAAAATGCACTGAACGAGTGCGCAGTGAGAGTGCCTACACGTGGTAGGGTCCATTTAAAAATGCTGACCTATATTAATATTAACATTCCCGATGGGTCTCCATTAGTCTAATGAACACGCTTACACGCTTACAGTAATTCGTAAGTCTATTGGTTATATCTTATACTAGCTTTAGCTCGCGGCTCCGCCCGCGTGAAAAATTGACAAAGTTTCATACAAACTGTCATGCCCTATTTTATCCCCTTGGGGGTAGAATTTATCAAAATCCTTTCTTAGCGGATGCCTACGTCATAACATCTACCTGCATGCCAAATTTCAGCCCGATCCCTCCAGTGGTTTGGGCTGTGCGTTGATAGATCACTATGTCAGTCAGTCACCTTTGAGTTTTATATATTTAGATTGTGTTCGGTGTAAGCATAATTTCCCGTCTGTGTTTTACTGTGGTAGTAATTTTCAATAAAATTCAGTAGGTACGGTTTTATGTGTATGAGAGTGTTGATTTTTATTGTTTTCAAATGGCAGCCGTTAAACGTCGGTGAGCAGTTCAGAAACCGTCCATTAACATTTTGGCAATCCAATTATGTTAATGTTAAAGGAGTTCCGTATTTGGCATTGTATATCGTTAATCTAATTTATATATAAAAATTTCGTGTCACGTTGTTTGTCCGCGATGAACTCCTAAACTACTGAACCGATTTTAATCAAATTTTGCAAAATGTGTGCACGTTGATCCAACTTGAGAGATAGGATATTATATTTCAATTTATAGTCACAATATTTTTTATTGCAAATGATTTGTTATAATTATATTGAGTTCCAAAAAATTCTAAAAGATGGCGGTGTAAGATAATTTATCGGCTGGATTGAGTAAGTATCCAATAGATGGCGCATACTGTATTAAATAGTTTACTACAATATAATTTAACATATACCTTAGCCACAGCAACGCGTGGCCGGGTCTGCTATATATTTTATGTGGTTTAGGGACAAATCCTTCACGCCACTGCCAACAAAAACTATACAAAGTTTCAAATCATATTGTATTAACGATTCAGGTTTCAACTATAATAAGAAATACCTAATGTGAAATCTAGTGTTTTAGTCACCACACAATTAGAACGCACATCGCCTAGCGAATCCTAGACTTGCGTTATAGTAATATGTTTATATGTATACATTAAGTTAGGAATTAGATGTTTTATTCATTACAGAAACTATATTAACAGCGTAGTTTACACATAAAATATGTCGTAGACCCAGAGTAGTTCATTCAGACCGAAGTGCCGTTGTCTAGACACATACTATGTAGATATTTTCCACGTAAAGAAGAAAGGAGAAACTTATATTATGTTTTTTTTGTAAACAAAAATGCTGACTTTATTTTATTTTTTTATTTGATTGAATGACGAGACGACCAAGGCGCTCGCCTGATGGTAAGCGCCACGCCTAATTTTCATGGAACCCTAAAAACTCATTTTATATTTTACGTTCGTAAAATGGTTACTTCATTGATATTTAAATAAAAAGTTCGATGCTGCCTGCCTGTGAGGCTGTTACACCCTTTTAAAGCTATTAAGACCTGCCATTTATTCCGTATTAAAATTTATTCCCGTTCCCGAATGAGGGTACTTTGGTTTTAAAATATGTAACACGTTTTCCTAATATATCTGGTTAATAGTATCCTTGCATACAGAATGGTATTTTGAGAACTGTTACAGGGGTCAATGTCTCCCTTTTGATTATACTAATCAATTACTGCACTTTGTATTTATGCTTCACGCGTGTATTAAATAATATAAGCCTTCTTTTATTAAAATTTATAATTGTAATAAATAGAATTAGTGTCGATACATGAAGTTGCGTAAGAAATAAGTATTAAAAAAAAGTGTGCGTCTCGGGACGCTCGAAAGAAGTGATAACTTAAACTAATGTGGGTTAAAGTGAGAGCGGAGGAGCCTGCCTACTACTGCCGTATGCGTGAGAGAAAGGGAAGCCAGAGTGGCGCCGTAACGCGTTACGTTACGAAGTCCGGTCAAAGTCATGTCAAACTTCTGTCAAAGTCCGGTCAAAGTTCTGTCAAAGTCCTGTCAAAGTCCGGTCAAAGTCCGGTCGAAGTCCTGTCAAAGTCCGGTCAAAATCCGGTCAAAGTCCGGTCGAAGTCCGGTCAAAGTCCGGTCAAAGTGCAGTCAAAGTCCTGTCAAAGTCCGGTCAAGGTTCTGTCAAAGTTTGTCAAAATCCGGTCAAAGCCCTATCTAAGTCCTGTCAAAGTCCGGTCGAAGTCCGGCTAAAGTCCGGTCAAATATCGATCAAAGTCCTGTCAAAATCCGGTCAAAGTCCAGTCAAAGTCCGGTCGGAGTCCGGTCAAATACCGGTCAAAGTTCGGTCAAATACCGGTCAAAGTCCTGCCAAAATCCGGTTAAAGCCCGGTCAAAGTCCTATCAAAGTCCGGTTAAAGTCCGGTCAAATACCAGTCCTATCAAAATCCGGTCAAAGTCCAGTCAAAGCCCTGTCAAAGTCCGGTCAAATACCGGTCAAAGTCCTGCCAAAATCCGGTTAAAGTCCAGTTAAAGTAATGTCAGTCTTGTCAAAATCCGGTCGAAGTCCGGAGTTAAAGTCCAGTCAAATACCGGTCAAATACCGGTCAAAGTCCTGCCAAAATCCGGTAAAGCCCAGTCAAAGTAATGTCAGTCTTGTCAAAATCCGGTCAAGTCCGGTTAAAGTCCAGTCGTAATACGGTCAAATACCGGTCAAAAACCTGTCAAAATCCGGTCAAAGTCCTGTCAAAGTTTGTCAAAATCCGGTCAAAGCCCTATCAAAGTCCGGTCGAAATCCGGTTAAAGTCCGGTCAAAATCCGGTCGAAGTCCGGTCAAATACCGATCAAAGTCCTGTCAAAATCCGGTCAAAGTCCTGCCAAAATCCGGTTAAAGTCCAGTCAAAGTCTTGTCAAAATCCGGTTAAAGTCCAGTCAAAGTCTTGTCGAAATCCGGTCAAATCCCGGGTAAAGTCCGGTCGAAGTCCGGTTAAAGTCCTGTCGAAGCTTGTCATAATCCGGTCAAAGCCCTATCAAAGTCCTGTCAAAGTCCGGTCGAAGTCCGGTTAAAGTCCGGTCAAAGTCCGGTCGAAGTCCAGTCAAATACCGGTCGAAGTCCGGTCAAATTCCGGTCTAAGTTCGGCCAAAGACCTGTCAAAGACCGGTCAAACCCCGGTCATAGCCCGGTCAGTCTTGTCAAAATCCGGTCAAAGCCCGGTCGAAGTCCGGTTAAAGCCCTGTCGAACTTGTCATAATCCGGTCAAAGCCCTATCAAAGTCCTGTCAAAGTCCGGTTAAAGTCCGGTCAAAGTCCGGTCTAAGTCCGGCCAAAGACCTGTCAAAGACCGGTCAAACCCCAGTCATAGCCCGGTCAAAGTCCGGTTAAAGTCCGGTCAAAGTCCGGTCCAAGCTGACTGGTCACTGTGTGACGCCACCTGGGACTTCGAAATTATCGATGTTCCAGGGAGGTCGGCTAACGCTGGCTGGTCGATGGACCGCTCGCGTTACGGAACGTTTCGGTTCACCCTCCCATAAGAAGTTATCACTTCAAAAAGTAAAGTAGTCGTTAAGATGTGTTTGTGTTTGTATAGAGGCAATGACTGTGTGCCTGTCACTATTTTCAAAGGCCGTTCGTATTTCCAAGCTCTTTCAGAGAACGCAAGATATGCACTTATGGTCAGCTCTATCTGATCAAGGAAAGAAGACGAAAATGTAACAGAAAACTTACGTACGAGGACACCTCATACTGTTTGAAAAAAGGAAATTTATGACGCGGGCCTGCTAATCACGGTTTTATGTTCTCCCCCAAGTCGTACGAGATACTCTTCTAAGTGGGGGCTTAAGCCACAAGATGTGAGTACCGAATTCAGTTATCTGTACATTAACTAATACGACATTTAGCTCCGCCCTTTGTCTTTATTTAAACCTCACGGTCCTTCGCGTCCTGAAATAAAGACAAATGAAGGCAGCAGTCGGCGCGGGCTTATCTCGACGCCATTTTTTCTAATTCGGCTCACCAATGGCCGGCGTTGTAGGGTTAATTAAACAATGAATCGTTATCCCGACCCGTGGGGACACCGGCGCACTCGTGACTAAAATTTCTACAACACTTCTAGATTATTCTGGTAGATTGCTTGTTAAGCTTTCATGTTCCTGTATGTTCGACAAATATAAGGCGATATGGTGTTAACAAACATATTTTATTGCGCCGGTTTTCTGTGAGACGTCTGTTAGGTACTTTAAAAAAATTGCTGTCATATACGTTAACTAGTGGTTATTTATACTAAGACTGTGAAATTGGTATTTAATCTGGATTTCGTCATTTGTTCGTTAAAATCCAATAATAAATGATTTAAGTAATTTAAAAGATGTATCGTTATCAGTAGGTACCATCAAAATATCATCAATAAACCATTGCTTGTTTTTTTTTTGGATTACACTGCGCTTAGTGTAGTGCAGTCACTTTGTCGTGCTCGGATACAAAATCAGATCCAATTGTTTTTATCATCAATGTGCATATATTGATGGCCGGATCGCTAAACTACGAAACATTGATGATTGATGGCGGACGCTGCACGACCACCGGTGAATTGATGACGCCCCCGCTTCTACTCTCACCTATGTATGTGCACACACAGTATATAATATACTACATAATTGTAGCTACTATTGCTGGTGAGAGAGTACCTGAGGCCCGTCGTCCTACTGGGCACGAAGTATATTCCCAAGTAAGTCGTGGGAAAACTGAAACACAAATTGCGATATGAACCCAGGTCCTTACGGTTTGAAATGCAATGAATTAGTTGAAATGAAATGAAATTGTTTATTAATCATCTAGGTAATTAAAAAGCGGTTATGACATGTCAGTACAAAAATAAATGTATAGAAATCTGTATCAACTAATGTATACATAGTCACACATCATCAAAATACACTCGGCAATTACATTAAAACTAAATCTATTTATTTATCTGTTTCTCAGCTTACGCTGCTACCATTCCAATAACGCGTTATGAATTATGAACTGCCATGAATATGGTTTTAGAGTCACAATACCATCACAATCAGTCTGTGTTTAATTCCTGTGACACGATGAAACAATCAATGTTACCATTATGTCTGCAATAGCCAAATAGAAAGAAAAAAAAAACATGTATTCAGGCACTAATTAAGACACCAGCAACATGACTGAAAGGGCAATGAGCGTGTATCTCGTGACATAGCTGAAAAGGTTTTAGATCAGCATGTATAACAGACAACGAGAGCCGAGACTGACAATGAGGTTTTCAATCTTAATAAACTAAATTTAAACCCACACCATTTGTCAAAGCAACATTCATAAACCATATTCACAAAATATTCAGAAATGTAACTGGCGATGGTTTTGTATTGCATTCATTCCATTCAACCTAATCATTTTACGTCTTCATAAAAATTCAAATGCATGTATATTCCAAAAACGTTGAAAACAAGCGTGCCAGCAAGACGTTATTCATTCGAAATAATTTTGAATAATGCATTAGGAGCGAAGCGGACGACCGCGGCGTCCCCGGATTTTACCGCTAAATTAAATTTAGACCCCGTTATGAAAATTATTGCTCTGTATACAGCACCCATAAGCAGCGATAGCTCAGAGGCGAGTGGTACGGATTGCCGAATCCAAAGTAGCAGGTTCGAAACTAGCCCTAAGAGCATGCGCATTTGACTTTTTTTAATTAAGTATGTGTTAATTGTTTTGTTAATTCTTATTATCGCTTGCTTTAACGGTGAAGGAAATATCTGAGAAGTTCTTTTAAATGAATTTCGAGTGTATGTAGACTATCAACCCGCATTTGGTCAGCGTGCTGAACTAAAGTCTAACTAACGCCTCTCATGTTGAGGAAGTCTGTGCCCAGCAGTGTGAAATACCAAGACAAAAAAAAACTGTTTTTATAAATCTCGGTGAGAACAGTATTCCATGTTAGGCCATTGTATTTCGCCCCGGACTGGACGAAACTAAGAGTTCTGTTTTTCGTACACATAAAAATACCACGTTCACAATAATACCCCCATTTTCTCTCCTACATTCTTCATGCAAATCAGGCACTCGAGGTGTCTGAACGGCCTTTGTTACTATGTTTTTGTAAATTAATTAACACTAGGCTTCGTCTCAAAGGCCGGCACACTATGTACTTGATTGGAAAATTAAAGCCAAATGCGTCTAATTAATATAAATCTAATAAGTAGCTAACATTTAGTTTTATATACATTTGAATTATGAGAACAGTAGGTCGCTCATGCGCATGGTATGCGCCATTTTTTTTATTCGAGAACGGCAAAGTGATTGCACTACACCTGATGCGTATAAGCGTAGTCCAATCCAAAAAACCAACGAGTGAGTATATCGGTGGTCACCAGAGTCATGCCGGCCTGTATAAATGCTTGTTCCTTCTTCCTAGAGGAGAGAGTTACCTGCCCATACACAGCAGCAACATTGCACGGTGCTCGTCATGCTCAAACACAATATGTTCAGTCTCATAATTCCCAGTAATTTTACTGACCTCAATGTCCAAACGGGAATAGAACAGTGCTTACACACTTTTCCTTGGCGGCGGAAATGCGTTTGTACTTACCCAGACGGTTTGCCGCAAGCGAGGAGTCTACCATCTAGTTTACTTTACATAGCCATAGGAGTTTATGTGTTTTAATGCCAGTTATGTTCCACCATAGGGAAAGCGGTATTTATTCGAATGAAGATGTTTGGATTAATTAATCTATCAGTTTGTTTGACAAGTAAAGTTGCCTTAGGCAATAGCCTTACCTGTGTCTCACAACACCCAGACTCCGAAATAGATATTTGTGGATCAATCAAACATTTGTCTCGGGGCGATGATCGAACCCGTGGCCTCTCGCTTCACAGCCGGCTACCCGCCCGCTGCGCTACGGAGGCTGTCGTATGGATTTCAATTCGATTGAAAGTCTGTCCAGACGGTTAAAATTGCATGTGATTTTCCAATTGATCAACTAAAATCGAACCATTTGACCCCGTTATAACTTACATAAAAATATAGAGCATCGTGAACATAACAAAACGGTGTATTATGACGGAGATATGGAAGACAATAAGGTATGAGGCAAATACGCGAATAAAAAGCACTCGGTTAGCGAACCGCGCCGGCGGAGTTATGAGCACATAAAAATGAACCAACCGACACTGGTTTTATACAATGGCTCGGTGGATGTGCCGCCGTCCGTTAAATAGCTTGTTTTTCAGACGAATGCTGGGTTGCACCAACTTACTTTAGCAATGACAAACATGTGTGTGTTTTTTGAGTGGTAGAGCCACGCTGTAGACTGTTTTGTCTACAGCATGAATGGGCCGGCTCGACCGGGTCGTTACCACTGTCTCACAGAAAACCGACGTAAAGTAGCGGCTTGCTGCTGCGTTTCGTACGGTGATTGATATATCCGGAAGCCCAAATCCCCTCCCCTTCCCAATCCCTAATTATCCCTTTCCTTTAAGGTCGGCAACGCGCCCATGATTTTTCAGGTGGGCGTACATGGGCGGTGGAGATCACTTACCATCAGGTGACCCATTTGCTCGTTTGCCGGCCTATGCTATTAAAAAAAAATATGTTAAAGTAGCGGTTAAGCAAAACATGAGTTGCACCATTTGACAAATGTTAGATGACGTCATAACTTTAGCTGTTAACCGTAACCGCCCAAGAATCGCTAGTTAAAGCTAAGTCAGATAGCTGTCAGTTGGTTCAATTATAAGCTCCAAACCGATATATCTCCTAAAGCGTCTGTGCTCTAAAATAATATCATGCCACTGCTTCTAGAATTAATCGAGGAATCTAGTAGTATTGGAATACAATGGTGCAACACATTCCGCAGTCAATGTTAAAGTCAGCGTTACTGTTATCGTCAAATTTTACATAAACCTTAACTTTAACTGCTATTATGGTGAAATCCAGCCTAAACATAAGCTGTGACGCCGGCCTGATTTCATATTATCGAATTCAAAATTTACTCAGTTACGTAATTATTTTTGGTGCCCTAAAGCTGTTTAACACGAGTGACTTTTGTATTCGCATCTATTCCAACCAAGCAGGAATTAAGATTCATTATCACAGTCATTAAGCGAAGTCAGGAATTAGTCAAGATATACAATAGCTTAAGAAGTCTTTGATATTAAGCTAATAAATTTGAATCATTATCACAAGTGAATACAAGGTGGTAGATCCCTCGTATGCGAGAGGCCGTTTGGGTTGGTACCAGCGTTTTGTCTATTTTTGCCGCCAAGCAATAGCGTATAAGCTCTGTTGTGTTTCGGTTTGAAGGACATTGAAGCCAGTAAAATTACTGGGCATTATGCGACTTAAAATCATATGCCTCGGAGTGACGAGGGCAGTTCAGTGCCATGCAGTGCTTTGTAATTCAAAGTTATGTGCGGTGTTGCTTCTGTTTATGGGTAGGCGTGGTACTTACCACTAGGCGAGCGCCTTGGTCATCCTGTTATTGAATCAAGTAAAAAAAAGAATTATATCAATAATAAAACATCCAATGAAAAAATAGCACGTATTATCCTCAATAAATTTCACTGTCAGCAAATGTGTGGACAAAGGCGAAAGTTTTCGAGCCCTTCGCGCCGAAGACGCGTCACGTGCCGGTGCCGTCGACGTTGCGTCGCGTCGTTGAAACTTCCCAACACTGAATAAAGTGTTGCCTGTAACTTCACGCCGAGATACGTTTTCCTTTGTGGCTCTTGTATTCGTATCACGTACAAACTGATGATCAATTTTCGTTAATTCATTTAATTTTGTGCGTTTGTTTTTGTTTACAATTTTAGTGTGATGAGTATATAAATGACACCCAACAGCCCTTATCCCATAGTAAGATACGAGTCTTGTGTCGTGGGTATCAGGAACTACGACTTTCCGTCTCACAACACCCAGACACCGAAACAAATATTTGTCTCGTTGCGGGGATCGTACCCGCGGTCTCACGTTTCACAGTCCGCTACTCGCCCACACTGCGCCACGGAGTTAACCTGTATCGTGGGCATGAGAAGCGTGCGGTCGACCAGTTGGTTGGTAATAAATGCCTCGAGTCTTTCGTGATAAAGCGTGTCAAACGATAGGCTTCCCTACATTAATGACGTAAAAGTAATTCATTATTGAAGGGGTGTACATTAGATATTTTAAGTACAGGTCAATTATAAATCAGGTTACAGAATTGGCCCGTCAACAATCCAAAAACATTTCAATCTCGACAATCTCATAGGCTACAACTGATGAAGAAATATGTTTGCAGTTATTATATAACCTCCCGACTTGCATTTAAGAATAGAACTCTCTGTAAAAGCATAATCAGTTGTTACACCACGCCACTACCGCTAAAAATCGACATCACTACCGACAAAAAAATTAAACAAAACAAAAGCCTAACTAATCTGTGTAGTCCGTTATCCGAGATTGAGTTTTTTTTTATCGCAATTAAAGCTCGGTTCGGTTGAAATGGTCCGAAGCGAGTTCAATCGGACCATTAGAACGTTAGTTAATGCGATGAGGACTAGGCTCAATGCCGCTGTAACGGTCGACCGTCGATCACCGCGGACGGTCACCGTTACTGCACCGACTGGGGTTTGTCTCAGAGGCGATAGACTAGATAATTCTTCTATCTCTGAACCATATTAGGTTGACTGGCAGAAAATTCCTTCGGCATTAAGTTCGCCTTTACATTTATATATAAAGTGGGTAAAATAAAATAAATATAATTTATTTGTTTCTATGTTTGTGTGTTTTTTGTTGTTATACACACAACTGCTGAAGCAGTTGTTATGGTGTTGTAATTGTAGAAGATACGTTTGTTGAACGCAGTCTCTGATAAAAACTACTAATTTTCACAATGAATAAAAGGAAATTAAGTATAATTATAGAATAGCAGGAAAAAATATTTAACCAACTTAACTACGAATAGATAAAAGATAGTTTCAGATCCATAGTTACTCATCGAAAACGCCTCAGTAAAAGATTAAAAATAGACTCGATAAATGTGAATAAAAACTTAAATTAAGACTTTGATACATAAATAATAAATAGACCCAACAGTCGCATACATAGTCCTGACCCCACAGTAAGATAATAGTCTTGTGTCGTGGGTATCAGGAATACGAGAGACTTTCGGTCTCACAACACCCAGACACCGAAACAAATATTTGTGGATCACACAAACATTTGGCTCGGTGCGGAGATCGAACCAGCGGCCTCGCGCTTCACAGTCAGCTACTCGTCCGCTGCACCACGGCTGTCAATAAATTAATACATATATGTTTTCGAATACATAACATGCTTTATATACGTACTAGATTATGACTAAAACTTTAAGTACTGTTACAATAAGTTAACTTCGAAATAAACGCCAAAAAGTGTATCTTGGGGCACAACCTGCTTGATTTTAGATATAAAACCAGTCCTTCCAGTCGGCTTGAACTAGGCATTTGAATTCTGTATACTTATATTAAAACTACAAGGCCCTTGTTATTTCTACATCTACAATTGAAAACGTACAAGGTACAGCCATTGCGATATACCTGTGATAGATTAGATTCTTCTAGACGCGAATAACATATCTTAGAAGGATGGAACTTCTAGAGCTTCTAGAAATTGATATAAATCTGCACCTCCCATCAAAATGACCCGTTCATTTTCCATTATCAGTTCGTAGGGTGATCGTCTCGCAATTTATTTATTTATATTTAGTTAACGATCGACAAGATTTTAAATCTACTGTCTTATCACAGTAAAAACAGTTTATACGGTTTATACAACTTAATTATGAACAGGTACCGTCGACTGGGGTGAATAAGAATGAAGGGGTAATTATTACATGAGTTTTTTAGCCACATATGAATTGATTTTAAATGCTGTCAAGAATTACATACGTTTTTTATTAGCCTGAATGACGAAACGGACAGGTCGCTCGGTTGATGGCAAGCGCCACGACTCACCTGCCCATAAACTGGCACAAAACGACACAGACCTTTGAATTGCAAAAAAAATGCATGTCACCGGATTCCGTTCTTTACTCCGGTAAATAAATTATTAGTCTCATAAAGCCCATTAATTTCACTGGCTTCGATGCCCTTATTGTAGTGCTAATACACAGCTGCTTGGCGGACAAAGCGGTGCTACCAACCCAGACGGCCATTAGCATACGAGGGACCTACCACCTCGAATACACGTATACATGGTGTATACATACATCCATACATGCGATTTTGAACATCATTACCCATCCTTGCTTCGCAGTAGTCAGATAAAAAAAGTTACAACCTTCAATAAAGGGGAAAATCCTAATAAGAGTTTGGTGAATGTGTGTAATGATCTCAATATAAGCTTCGTCCTGATTTATCCGTGTGCCTTTACCCGTGTGATTGTAGCACTAAGCAAATTTAACAATATAGGCACAACATTGCCAATAGGATCGATATTTTTAAACATTCGATTGTTCTGATTAATGCAGTAAGTTTATGCTTGGACCTAAAATACAACGTCGCTCACTGGGTTATTATGCCAAGGCCTGCACTCGGATGCCCTTGGACTGTTGCATTCGAATGGTCTATCGTTGAAGTGCCTATATTTTTGGGCCAACAGCCAAAAAATATCAGAACTGTAGAAGAAGAAATCCTATAAAACAAACAGTTTTGTTCCGATATGTGAATTAAGTTACATACATTTTAAACAGAATTGTCTCATTTTGTTTTTTCAACAGGTTTGTAATTTTCGTGTAATTATTAAAGTAATTTTATGAATAAAATGCTAAGTATTCACCATAACATTTTGAAAAAACATTTACTCGTTGATGAGAAATAAATAGAGCGAAAATAATAACTACGGTTATGAAAGGCTGACTTTAATTACTGTCGAATGTTGACGAACAAAAGTTTTAATATTCACCTTATTATCCTTTGTCAAGGGAAATGAGATTATTGTCTGTTTTCCCGCTATGAAGAAATACGAGTTTTTGTTGTCATTACGTATGAGTATCACTCTTCAAGACGTAGTAACTAGGTAATTGCTGTATTATAGGCTTCAATTGCGACTAGATTTATCTTTCAGTTAGTCGTGGTCGATTTTAAAATGCATTGAAACTTTCTCTATGAAGTTATTGTTGCGGCTATAAAGAGGTGAAAATCATTCGTAATTCAGAAAGAATTTTCTCCATTAGACTTAGAAGTTAAAATTATGTACTCGAGCTTGGCAGCACACTGCAAAGAAAGTATCCCCCACCGCAGCGCTGGATCAGAGCGACACTACTGGTTTGTAGGAATTACTTCCGAATATGGTGGTATAAATAATACATAGAACCAGTAGGGCCTCAGTCGTCAAGTATGGGCGACACTGTCGCTACGGCCTGTGGGTTACCGCCGAGCTCGGAATCGTACCTTAACTTGCTCAAACAGAGTCAGGCACCTAATGTACATAAAAACAGAATTGTGCTAAACGATTGCTGTAGTTACGTAATGATATTTTTTACCAGACCCAATCGTCGACAGCAGTACGAACGCAATCAAATCACCGACTTTTTTACGCTTCATTGCGAACCGAGCGAGTTTCTTTTTAATTTTCTATTAGTTTGACTTGTCGAGTAAATAAATATTGAGACAAGTCTGCGGAAGACCGGTTTCTTATTTCATCGCTGATGCCTGGCGTTACAAATAAATGGAAAATATGTCAAGTCTTCATATTTAACTTCAATAAGTTAAAGGACATTTTTTAGAAATAGCATGCGAATTCCTAATGCAAGTTCTATACCACGTATATAGTGTTCGCTACTAGACACCTAATTGGGTACAAAAATGCATCAGGTACCAGCTAGTATGATTAAAGAAATACATGTATTAAATATAATGGAATGGACATTATATTCTTTGAAATAGTATGTAACGATGTTTTTGTTAAGCATACTACGGTCATGTACAACGTCATGACTTTATATAGGAATATTTTATACGCCTGTTGCATCCCTCACTTCAATTTAACAAAATGAAAAAAAACCTGTGTAACAAAAATTTTTCACATATTCTTTTCGCGAAATCTTTACCAAAATATATTCGAGAAGTGGTAAATGTTCATAACCCAAGTCAGATGTGCCACATGAGGCCAATTTTCTACAATATTGGTAGAATAGGAAGACAAGAAAGGTCATAAACATCAATACAAACACAAAGCAGATAATCCAGTTGGCGAATGCCTTACTCATAGTTCCCCGCAGAGACTAAGTAAACTATGAATGAGTTTTATATCTTTTAAAGAAGTTTTATCTGTATTGTGGGAGCGAGATCTAGCGCTTCGCTGAAAGGCTAAGGGGGATAGATTTCAATTAAGTTTCCATTGTGTTTTTAAACTTCATTAACCTTCGTACAACTTAATACCGTTATTTTGTTAACACGATACTTTTCAATAAAGTACAACTTGTTTATTTTATTTATGTAGGTTTTCCAGTAAACTTAACACTAATATAACAATAGTACTTAAATTATACAGGGTGTCCCGTAATTAGTGGACCAACAGGGTATGGGGAATAGAGGGAATTAATATCTAAGACATACACTTAAATTTATTGTCCTAGGTTTTGTAGTTTTGAAGTTATGATTTTTTTAAATATTAAGTTGAAATCGTCGTACAATGTACACAAAACTTAAAATTTTACAAAATCTATTACTATTTTTTTGTTATTTTTTGTTCTAAGTTGCTAAGCATACATTGAGCTTCCTAATTAAAATGATATTCAACAGTAATTATGAGCAACATGAAGGTTAAACAATAAAACATGTGAAAATTTTACATTTGAAAATGTTCTAAGTGAAATTTGAACGAAGCTGGTATAAAAAAAATGTACTATAGCTTTGGGGAACTTTATTTTAAAAACATCTACATTTCATACCAATTACAAAAAGGTATAACTCTGTGGTTGCAATTGTTTAATTCGCGTACGGTTTTAAACTTTTCAAATCTTCAGGTAGTCAACCTATTATGTGATATCGAGAATTAGTTTGCACGTGCACGCTGGAATTTTCTGCACATTTTCTGAGCACATTTACCATAGTAATGTATATATTTTTTTACACCATCAGAAAGTAGAAAATTCAATGAACAAGAAACCAACAGACTTTTTTAAAAAAGCTCATATTTTGACGTGAGAATTTTCGTTTGAAAATTAGGCTGCTTTTTCGATATTAAGTCAAAATAAGGTGCAAAAATAAATATTTTAAATAAAAAAAGTTACAGTGTATTTGGGATATAAAAAGGTAAGTTTTCACCAAATTTCGTGAAAAAAAATGATTTATTGTAATAGATAAAAATAAAAACAAAAAAATTGGTTATTTGAATTTTTCACATATATTTTGAGGTTATGTGAAGAAAGTGTGTATACAAAAGTTGTAGATCTTTTTATTACCTACAACTTTGCGATTCAACTTTTTTCCATAGGACTTGTAGTTTTTCCGGAAATCGAGTAAACCGTTTTTTACCCTTAAAAGCCCCCCCCCCCTTCCCACTTCCCGACCTCAGATCGCCCGTAATTTATTTTTCCTATCAATTTTGTTGTATTCTCTTCCTTTTACAATGGGTTTCATTCTACTATAATTTATTTATGTTTCAAAATGGATAAGCATCGATCTAATAGTACATTTTTTTTATACCAGTTTTGTTCAAATATCACTTAGAACATTTTCAAATGTAAAATTTTCATATGTTTTATTGTTTAACCTTCATGTTGCTCATAATTACTGTTGAATATCATTTTAATTAGGAAGCCCAATGTATGCTTAGCAACTTAGAACAAAAAATAACAAAAAAATAGTAATAGATTTTGTCAAATTTTAAGTTTTGTGTACATTGTACGACGATTTCAACTTAATATTTAAAAAAATCATAACTTCAAAACTACAAAACCTAGGACAATAAATTTAAGTGTATGTCTTAGATATTAATTCCCTCTATTCCCCATACCCTGTTGGTCCACAACTTACGGGACACCTTGTATATCTTAAGTTGAAATGCAAGTCCAATTTAGGAAAACTGATCATGTACTCAGTATATATTATTATAATATAACGTTTGATCGTTTTGAATAATAATATGTCATAGTTCAAGTAGACTTGTTTCGACATTGAATGGTTCCAAAACTATTTGAAAATTATAATATGATGTTTTCAAATAAAATATATTTGTTATGATTTACATATTTTGTTGATTGCGTGTAATAACCAGTTTTCGTCTTTGTAATTTATGTTAGTAAGCATATGCATATTATCTAAATATAAATTATCATGATCATCAGCCACAGGAGTCCACTGCTGAACATAGGCCTCCCCAAAGATTTCCAGACCGACCTGTTGGAAGCGGCCTGCATCCAGCGACATCCTGCGACCTTTATTAGGTCGTCTGTCCACCTTGTAAGCGGACGTCCAACGCTGCCCTTGCCAGTACTCGGCCTCCATTCCAGATTCTTCATTCTTTCTGACCCATCGGTTATCGGTTCTGCGAGCTATGTTAGTTATTTTATATATTATAAACCAAACTGATTCCCAGTATAAAATTATCAAACAACCGGCCATATTAATGATGCAAATAGTTCAATATATCCAATATCCAGATTTAACCAGAAAAACTGCCGCGGTGGCGCAATTGTATTGCACACGCGGTACGGCTGCTATGCTGAAGTCTCGGGCTCGAACCCCAGGTCGGGTAAAAGTGATATCGGGTTTGTCTATCACGAAATGCTCAGTAGCAGTCCGGAGTCTGGAACGGTGCCCGCTATGGTGACAGACTAGCCCTGTATCACATCATGGGACGGAGATACGCCCGGCGAAATATGGGTTTACTGTTACACCTCTGCCTACCCCTACAGTGATTACAGGCGTGAATCCGTATATAACCAGAAAATGTGAATTTAGATGTAACGCGTGTACTGTGTACGGAACACACTCGTAAACCTTGAATGCATGCTTAATATGCAAATGCGATATGCATATGAGTCACCACGGGTGGTTAGGTCGGCCCATACATGTGGGCTGATTCTCGTACACCCCGAACCATTGCGGATTCGTCGCCCGTGAGAAACGACCACCGGATAAAGCCAACCGTATTTTCTTAAATATTTTGTTGAACGTGAGTAACAAAAGTACAAAACCGAATGCAGTTAGTGCATTGTACTTTGATCTCAGGATAACAAAAAATAAATAAATTAAATATTTTCGGATGTTTGCCACTTGTATTAGATGATCCTAACTACGTTTGTTATCTATCTATCTATATCTCTGAGTGCAGCAGTAAGCGGTCTGATATACTTTTTTGATATCTGACTTCAATAGTGTTAGAGCCACGAAGTAGACAGTTTTATCTACAGCTGCCACGACCGGGTTGTTACCACTATCGCGCTGGAAACTAACGTGAAATAGCAGCTTTGCTGTTGCGTTTCGTTCGGCTAGTGAGATATCCGGAGGTACAAATCCCCTTTCCAATTCCTGAATTATCCCTTGCCTTAAGGTCGGCAACGCGTTCATAATTCTTGAAGTATTGTGGATATTCATGGGCAGTGTAGATCAATTACCATCAAGTGAACACTTACTCGTTTGCCGACCTCTGCTATAAATAAAATACAATACAACTGACGACTATTCACTTTTAGTCAATATACATAAGTCAGTCATTAAATTATCACTCCGTGGTAAAATCAGCCTTCAAGGCCAGGCGAAAGCCTTGCCCTATTGCATACATGAATATACATATCATGAATATTTGTACTCATCATTGTGAATTTTAAAGTCGCTAATTCCTGAATTAATTAATGCAAAAATATGCGCTTCGACTTTTTTGTTTTGAACGTCTGTACGTCGATACCGCTTTTAAATTGTTTTTGTTTACGCTGTGCAACCCAAATATGTGTTGTTTGGAATGCAAGATTGCATTATGAATTGTTTGGCGATAACATTCCGTTAATTAACCGTTTGTTTATATAGTACTTGTTAACATCCTTGCTAGTGAAATGATTGACTCAAAGTCAAATGTTGTTAATGAATAACATTATTTTAATTATCATTCGCGTACTTAGCATACACGTGTTGCAGGTGTTAACATGTTTTATATCTAAGAAATAAAAAAAATCCCAATCTAAATAGATTACATCTGATCTGATGATGATCTGATTTTCATGTTTAGTAAGATTTTAAACATGAAATCCAATTCCCAAATATACTTTACCGTCTTGTTTATACGCGTTCGTTTAGGAATTTTATCATACAAGAGGCAAAACCATTATGATAATAGAAATAGTGGTGTAAGAATTAGTCGAAATTTTCAAGGTGATGCATATATTCTGCGTTAGTGCCATCAGTTCAATGCGTGAAATGGAAGAACTGGAAAACGTGTATAAATTGTAATTTTTATCCTCAGAGTGAGCTTTGTAATATGTAGTTATCATGGCCAGTGCACATTTTACGTTTCAATATCCTTAAAAATTTCTAACGGGGCAAAATGTAAACTGATCGGGGTTTACGAGCGTTCGTCCCCGGCGTGCGGTAATAAAATTGTGTCTCCGTAGTACCTCTTGCGGGATTCGAATTTATTCCGAACCGTCAACGTCTGCTTATTCTATCAAGTCTACTGCAGTGGAATGTTGTGGTTTAACTCTTGAACTATTGATATTTATTAAACAACTTTAGTGATTAGCTTGGCTTGTGCTTCAAAGCCAGCGTGTTGTGGGAATTAATTGAGTTAATAAGGTTGAATTATTATTAAAGTTAATGTTGTTTATTTTTTATTGCATTTATTATTATTCACAAGGTATATTTCTGTCTTTCTGCTTGGTGTTATTCTGGATGAAAGCCAAGTTCTGTATACCTACTTAGGCGCCCGCACTTCTTTCGATCTTGAGCATCCTCCATACTGAAACTATTGGCTCTCACGTCTCATACTCTCATGAAATATTTTTAAATGCTGTGTTGACGAAGAAATAATAATAAACGAATAAACCCAACAATGACACACATAATTCGACTTCACGTACTAGATCTATCGTCGGTATCAAGAGCTAAGAAGGACTTACTGTTCCATAATACCGAAACCCGAAACAAATAACTGTTACGGTGGCGATAAGTTTTTGGCTGAGTCCGTCACAAGGAAGTATAATATGTTGGGAAGGTTACGTTTTCTGTCATATCCCGTAGCATCTTCAGCCAACTGATAAATAACTTTTATAAAATAATCCATTCCGCAGCAGTAACAACGTCGGTTCAGCTAACTAACTGTTCCGTTTCGACGTAAATGCACGTATCGGTGCCACGTCTCGGTTTCATATCATCTTACGATCGTCTCCTTGTACGTGCCACGTCGACGTTACAAATATCGAACGCGAAAATTGAATTCGGAACGGTTATTATAAAATGGCGCGCGCAGTGTCGCCACATGTGATAATTGTACGGTCTGAGTGTCATATGTTGCGTTGTTATGTTGGTCATACTGATATTGCAGACACTTTCTGCGAGTTGTGTTTCAAAAGTATTTTAGTAGGTAGGGGAATTTACAATTTCCCGCGTCTGTAGGTAAGAGAAACTGTGCTATGTTTTGATGATCGAATATTTTTTCTGAGGTTTCACGAAACATGTCTGATATATCAGACTCAACTACTGTATCGTAATTGATTCATTTTTGAAGTGATAACTTCTTATGGGAGGGTGAACCGAAACGTTCCGTAACGCGAGCGGCGGCGAGCGGAAGGTTCCAGAATATTCGAGAACCTTCCGTGAGAGGTCACGAGGGCCAGTTCACCAGCCAGCGCTAGCCGACTTCCCTGGAACTTCAATAATTTCGAAGTCCCAGGTGGCGTCCCACAGTGACCAGTCGGATTGGACCGGACTTTGACCGGACTTTCACAGGACCTTGACCGGACTGTGTTCGTTTTTTTTTATGGTTAATAGACATGTTACCGTAATTTTGTTTTTGATATTGAATTTAAAATGAATGAAATTTAAAATGACGATATTTTACTTATTTTATAATTTGGAACATGGTGCCAAGTACCAGGATCGCATAAACGTGAAGAGAGTAGAATGTCCATTTTTCATGGCGAGTAGCCAAATAAATAAACAAATGACGATTTGGACAAAGAAAAACTTTTTAGGTTTTTTCTTATTTGGAACATGTTGCCGTAAAAAGTACCAGGCTCGCATAAACGCGAAGAGAGTAGAATGTACTTTTATCATGTCGAGTGGACATGTTGCCGTAATTTTGTATTCTCGCATCTTGTTTGGTAAGTTTTCACTTCTGTCGGCACTCCCGGAGTGCAACCCGTATTTTTTAATCAGTAATCCTATTACTATTGTTTGTTGTTGTCGTCTTGTTGATTCGTTTGAATTTAATGTAAATTGCAATATTTAAATATGGACTGATTTTGATGATGAATTTTTAATTCATAGGGTTCATTCTAAATTTGGCTAAGATACGATGACGGGGTACGTGGAATAGTTGAGAAAAAACTCCTCAACGGATACCGGAGTCGGGTTATGAAGTACATATCTTTTTTTTACTTTTCGGTAGATTAGGTATTATACCATAAAACTCAATATGATATTAGCATTTATCTTTTATTCGCACTAATTACTACTGGATGTGTCATGTCAGTTGTGAAGTGAGGTAGAACATTGGACCATGTTATTGGTCCTTGGAGCGCGACTGATCGTTAATTGGACATGTACACAAGTGATAATTGAGCAAATAGGTGATGATGTGAATTTAATATACACAGCGTCGCTATATTTAGCTAATTATCACATGTCGTTGGAGTATTATGGCTTTTGCAGTTGGTTTGAATTAACAGGATAAGTAAGTTTGCATTGTTCTGCGCTGGTTGGTTGATATTTCGTATGCGAGAGGCTGTTCATGTTGGCACCGATGATTTCTCTATTTCTGCCGCCAAGCAACAATGTGTATTCTGTTTAGGGACTTGTTAGCTCATGTATAGAGGGTGACAAGCGCAGTGGAATGCCATATAGAATTTTGTAATCCGAAGTTCGATAATGTAATAATGGTAATGTATCATATAATGCTTTAAGATGATTACAATTTTTTTAAAACCTTGGTATAACGAGAGGAGAATGTCACTAGCCTGATAAACTAAAACAACACCACACAAACTTTGAAATACAAAACACTGCATGGCGCTGGACTATGTACGTCATTCTGAGACAAGATTTGTCTCATAATGCCAAGTAACCTCCAATGGCTTCAACGTCATTTAAACTGAAACACAACAGTGCTTTCGGCAAAGAGGTGCTACCAGCCCAAACGGCCTCTCGCATACGAAGGACCTACCACCTTGTGCCATTATTTGTCATATTATGACATGTTACATGACATATATTAGTTATTTTCTCTATGTTCTCGTAATATAATCCGCCGTCACATTTTATTGTTGTCTCATAAACTGTTGGACGCTCAGCTAAATAACTTGCCAAATGGTTGTGACATGTAACATATGACGTCAGAGGAGCAACCACCGAGAAAAACGCAAACAATTCACAGCTAAACAAAAGATAATAGCAACGGAGGTGAAAAACATTTCTCGGGGAAACCGCCCGCTCCGACACCCGGCCAGCCCGCTGTATATTTAGACGAAAAATGTGCCTCGCCCACTTTGTATTTTTGGGCTCATATTTTTAAGTAAAATAACCGAGTCTCAGTTGGCTTTATCGTGACAATGCGTCGCTGTCGCGACTCGAGAGAGTGATGTACAATAATGAAGTGGCTTTGATACACTTGTTTCGACGTAAAAAAAGTTTCGCGATAATAAAATCGTGATAGCTATTTTCGATAAACATGAATTTTCCATTACGCTGCACGAAATCCTTTGACGAGATTTCGTGAGACACGTTGCTTCGAATGTGTTTGCGCTTTTTAAATCGTCGATGTCTAGAAGCTTAAAATATCGTCCTCTCGTGGAAAGGTTTTAAATAATTCTACTTTCGAATATGATGTTCCCGATGTCTCTGTTTATTTGTAGATTTAGATTAGATCTAATTCATCATCAATTCGTTTTAAAATGTAGAATAAAAATATAACAGCATTATAAGTAAGTGAAATGTATTAATGTAAGTAAATAACTACTGAGTCGTGAGTAATAACATTTATTGATCTTTTGTCCTACTGAAGAAGGACTATGAACAGCTGATAATTGATACCTGTGATTTCAATTGTCGAAAAGGACATAGGGTTTAATGTTTCTTACGACAAATGAAATTATAGGTATCGATATGATTTAGACAGTATCATTTTGCTAGGTGAATTCAATCAATAAACTGGATGTAAATCTGTGTTGAGCTAAAAAAGTTTCCTTTAGCAAAACAAAAACGAACTATATATCTAAAATTAACTGTTTAAAAGTAATGTTTTAGACCAGAACTTAACCAGGTAACTCTTTATTTCATTGCTACAGTAATACCCACATTGTGAGAATGTAGATAATATTACCTATGTAAGATTTGGCTTGTCGCCTGGGAAATCCCGCTCGCGTCTCCCGTTCAGTTGTTTGTTTTGTTTTATCGTGTGTGTGTGTGTGTCTGTTAGACGTACACATGAAAAAACAATCCAGCTTCTATAGAAGTTATGACTTTTGAATTGCAATTAAATCATTGTCATCGGCTCGCGGGCCGGTAGGATCGGGGCATCGGAAAACTTGTCAAAACACCATTTATATCTGAAAATTAATCACCAATAGATACTACATTTTCAGTGATTGCCTTCAACTGTCGACACCCTCAAGGCCCGACGCGGCTGAATCACACGGCCTCGCTCCGCGAAGGTCGACCATGAAAGTAATCCAATCGGGCATAATCTGGCCGTCCTCCACGCTGCATTACTCCTTCGACTGTGAAATTATTGAATTTGGCCGGATGCGCGTAAAATTGTCCATTAGTGGCCAAGCGAATCATACGGGACGTTACTTCGTATCGATTATTTGTTATTATTATTTTTATTTCCTTTCGCCTGCCTTTATCCTACTCGCAGTGGGGTTGGCTCAACATACTTTTTAACACTTGTTACAGAAAGATTTGGCTTGTAGTTTTTACGGCCATCTACCTGACGTTAATTTCTCTGGGGAGGAAACACTCAGACCCGAAACAAATATTTGTGGATTACACAAACATTTGCTCTCGGTGCGGGAATCAAACCCGCGCCCTCCCGTTTCACAGTCGACTACTCGTCTACTGTGCAAAACGTAGGATATTATGTAGATAGCAGTCGCTCGGAGAGGATGCCCGTGAGTGGGATGTATCCACCCCTGCATCTGTGGGGTTGGGCAGACCGCAATATGGATTTTCTCTACGGCAAACAAATAAACATGTATCCTGATATATTGGTTGCACTCTTCTTACTCAAAAACTGATTAGAAAAAGCTCTAAACTTTATCCCCGTCGTCAATTTTAATCAACACAAAGCTCCGCTGTGACGTAAGGTATGGATGGATCATGGACTGATTTCGATTCAATTAATGGCATCGACTTAACCTGTGTTGACACAAAGCTAGATTAACCCTTTCACAGGACGCGCCTCTTATATAGCTCCAGTGACATCCGGTGGAAGTCATCGATCCCTTTATAGGATTACACGATTTACTTTAATTTTCAGGGGGCTGCTTTAAATAACGAGCTGTTTTCGTATAACGGAACTGTAGAGAAACGGGTGTTGGTGTTCCTCTGGCGAAGGGGGAGATCTCCAGTCAGGCGGGTGTTGTACCTGACCGGCCGCGGTCAGGTCCTGAATGGTTAATGTTCGGAACTTGTATATATACTGATTTTCGCGCAAATTTTGCTAGCGCGATGCAGGATCGTTTTTGTTGTGCGCGCTAGATGTCTCCACAAAACGATGAAATTACAATTTCACACATTCATAATAATCCCATTATGAATATGTGAAATTGTTATCCATAATCATGTGATGATGATAATAATTAACTGGAGATTTATTGAGCCAGAAGAGTAGAACAATCAGCGTTACAGGCAGATTATTTGCGTAGTAAATACTTTTTCTTACTTTTATGTAAAGTTCTAAGTGTAATTTTATGTTAGTTTTCAAATGGTAGCGACAGACGCTTTTGTCTACAGCATGCAACGGCCGGTTCAACCGGGTTAACACTGTTTCACAGAAAATCGGTATAAAGTGGACGCTTGCTGTTGCGTTTCACACGATGAGTGGGATATCCGGAGGCCAAAATCTTCCTCACTTTCCCAATCCCTTAATTACCCCTTTCCTTTAAAGCCGACAACGCATCCATGGTCAGTCGCTGGGTATTGTCGATGTTCATGGGCTGTGGTAATCACTTACCATCAGGTGATCCACTGGCTCGTTTGCCGGCCTCTACTATAAAATTTTATTTTTAATGAATTGATGACGTTTCGCTCCACCCAATCACACTGCGATCCTAAAAGTAACATCTAATCTAAAGCGGTCGCTAAAAACAACCCTAATGATGAGACTCGACCACGTACACGCGAAAAGCTCTCCCATGACACAGCCGAATGCCGCAGCCTTCTCCATTATACCCGGTGCTTAGCATAAATCGTAATTACACGTTTCAGCAGGTCTGAACGTACGTACAGTTGTTCCACGTGGACCGGCCATTAGTGGAAGTGTTCGGGGTCGCGTGACGTCACGGCCCCGACTCGACAGCCGGGCAGCCGCGCCAACTAGGCCACCGGAGCTCAGCATTGAACCGCGCCATGTGTCTTTGTTCCGACCCTTAAACAGCATAAGCATGTTTTATATGAATGGGTCGTGTCAGCCACGCTCGCTTCAAGATTTATATTGTGTCGTGGGTTTGCTGTCGATTGGCTTGGAAGCTGTTGTTTAAATGCATTGATGGTTGCAACGCGTTCCGAACGTTTTTGAATCATTGGCCAATTAATTGACGTCTCAGCTTTTAATCACTACCGTCTTATGATAATAGACGAGTTTAGCGATAGTCGAAATTAACACGTTTGTTACTGAATTGATTCATTTATTTATGTGAAGTTTAGTTGAATTTGTATGTCAAAAACTTCATCTTAGTATATGGGTCTATTTGTGTGGTTTATTACAGTGTGTGTAATATGTGAATCACTATATCCGACGTCTTGCGAGGGCAAGAATGAATGAGGATTCAACAGTGGGAAATCACCGGAATATTTTTTATACTATCTGACGCGAGACTTCCTAAAAAAAAATTACGGTAGGATAGTAACCTACCCACAACTTACACCCACATTATCTCGGCTCTGCATCATCCATGGGTAGACTGGTAGAGAATGCCTTTCGCATTAAGTCTGCCTTTATACACATTATATAAGCTTAAATAAA
This sequence comes from Amorpha juglandis, assembly GCA_949126905.1. NCBI lineage: Eukaryota > Metazoa > Arthropoda > Insecta > Lepidoptera > Sphingidae > Amorpha > Amorpha juglandis. The sequence continues at coordinate 4,858,286 of OX421386.1, read as the reverse complement.
TAAATGAATAATATGAACAGTTTCGAAAATTAAAATAGATCACCAAGGCAGGTATTGTATGTCGTAACCCGTTTATACTGCACCACCGCTTGAAAACCGTCGTGACGTCCGCGTCGACGAACGCGTGTCTGCTGGATACAAATTGCCCTGTAGATAGATACGTATTCACGCGGCAATCCATCATCAGACGATTATTCTGCTACGTCATCCCGCCTTGCAACCCGTCCGCGCCGTCTCTCGGAAACGAAGGAAAATTAATATTGTTCCAACCCGTTACTGTTGTCCGTGGCCGTTGGGGCCCCCATTATTGTTTAATTTTGTTTGACTTCACTTTGTCATGACGAGACAGTGATGTTTACAACAGGTTGTTTAAATTTAGTGTTATCTTAAAACACTGACTCGGCTTTACATATTATTACTTCATTATGATGAGTTATCCACAATTGTTTCTTTTGCTTTCCTTCCACCTGCTCTTATCCCACTTGAAGTGGGGTCGGCGCAATATGTTTTTAACACGCTTTTATTAGCTTCAGACGTATGTATGTTGGTATGTTTGTATGTTGGTAGGTTTGTCTGTAACTTGTCTTTGAACGTGATTTTGACCTACTTCAAAACGTCGGATAAAATCTTGACAGCGCGATGTAGATGTGCCAGTGGCGCCATCTCATGATTTTTTCTTGTCAACATGTAGCTTAAATGCAATAAAGGTGGCGCTGGTTGTTTTGTTGTGTTATTTTGATACGAGTTTAGAACAAAATAAATAAATATTGTAAAAATTAAAACTTCCTTAAATATTTCATTGAATAATTGTTATAAATTACAAATTTATTACCTACAACTGTTATTAAAATTACTTCAGTAGTAAGGGATTGATTGATTGATTGATAACTCTTTATTGTACACCACTAATAAGAATTACAATAGGTACATAACAAAATAAATACAAACATATGTGTAACAATCGGCGGTCTTATCGCTGAAAGCGATTTCTTCCAGACAACCTTTGGATGGAACACTGGCAAAAGAGAGGTATCTGAAGGGGGTGTATATAAAGTGTGATATAGAAAATAAATAAATAAATAATAAACATATTTTAAATACAATAAAGACATACATACATAAATAATAATGTTGAAGTATAAGGTGTGACATAATTATAACGACGCGAGATAAAAATGTTTAACCTGCCTCTTGAAACTGCTCAATGATGGAGCTTGTCTAATGGGCACCGGCAGTGCATTCCACAGGCGAACGGCCTGTACGGTAAATGAACCGTCAAAGAAAGAACTACCGTGTAACGGAGTCTTGAGGGCCAGATTATCTGACGACCTTAGAGAAAGAGATTGACCACTACAGAGGAATTTAAAGCGTTCTTTGAGATACTGGGGAGAGTTGGAGTTAAATAAAATATTATAGAGTAGAGATAGAATATGTGCATTCCGGCGAAGACGAATAGGGAGCCACTTGAGCTTTGAACGAAACTCAGAGATATGATCGTATTTGCGCAAACCAAATATGAATCGTATGCAGAAATTTTGAAGGCGCTCAATTTTGTCAAGTTGAACTTGTGTGAGATCAGGATAGCAGACGTCCGCATAGTCGAGCACGGGGAGAAGTAGGGACTGTGCAAGCGCAATCTTAGTGGCAGTGGGCAAGAAATTACGGAGCCTTCTCAATGAAGCAGCTGACGCAAACAACCTACGGCTCATTGCTGCAAGTTGTGGGTCCCAGGACATTTTTCGGTCCATTATCAATCCCAGATTTCTAACTGTTTCGCTGATCGGAACGGTGACCCCGCTAAAAACAATAGGCGAAAGTGTGGACCACTCTATTTTAGCAATTTGGCGAGAGCTTCCCACTATTATTGCTTGAGTTTTAACGGGGTTCACTTTAAGACCAAAGCGATCGCTCCACTCAGATACACGGGCTAGGTCGGTGTTCATACCCGCAATAGCGACATTTATTTCATTGAGTGGGGCTTGGCAGTAAAGTTGTAAATCGTCTGCATACAGGTGGTAGGATGAAAGCAAATGTTGGGATATAGTATTAATAAATAATGCGAAAAGTAAAGGAGATAAAACACCACCTTGCGGTACACCTGCAGATGTGTTACACCATGAAGACAAACTATCTTCAAGGCGAACCCGTTGCCGGCGACCGAGCAGATAACTGCGAAACCAATCGATTACCGTCGGAGATATGTTAATCGAGTGGAGTAAGGCGAGGAGAATATCAAAGTCCACAGTATTAAAAGCATTACTGAAATCCAGTAACAATAGTACAGTTAACTGACCCTTTTCCATACCTAAGCGAATGTCATCAGCTATATTGACAAGAGCAGTAACCGTACTATGGCCTGGACGAAAACCAGATTGAAAGGGATTAAGAATATTAAGTTTGGTAAGAAAAGAACTCAATTGGGCGTGTACAAGACGCTCAAGAACTTTAGACAAGAAAGGAAGAATAGAGATAGGGCGATACTCAGAAAAAGATTTAGGATTGGATTTTTTAGGGAGAGGAATAATCTGAGCATCTTTCCATATAGAAGGGAAGCTACTGCTTTCGATAGAAAAATTAAGAATGTGACAGATAGTGGGCAAGAGTAAATCTAAAATAGGTATTAACATATTGCGACTGATAGAATCTACACCTACAGCATTAGAAGTAAAGGATAGCATGCTCGTTTTAACATCACGAACGGTAAATGGATTAAAGAAAAATGGAGAATAACTGGGAACTGGTGCAGAATTAAGAAAATTGATAGTTTGATTTTTTTTTGACACATCAATGTGAGAAGAAGATGAGAAAAAATTATTTAGAAGATCTATATTAAGATTTGTCGGAATAGAGTCTTGATGGGAAATACCAATTCCCAGAGACCTGAGGAATTTCCAGACTTTAGCTGGATCTTCCTCAGAAACAGACTGATGAATATGGCGGCGATAAGCATCCCTACACATCCTGTTGCAGCGATTACGCAGCGCGTGATATCTGGCCTTGGTTTCATCATTGGGATGACCCTTATATTTAGATTTGGCTATATTTTTTTTGCGCATTAAGCATCTGATGTCATCTGTAAGCCACGGCGCAGGAAGATGCTTTAATTTAATAGCACGGAGTGGGGCATGGATATCGTATAACTGTGTGATGAGAGAGTTGAAAATTGCTACTTTCTCATCAACACACTTAACCTCAACCACAGAGGACCAGTCTGTTTTCTTGACATCTAAACGAAAGGCCTCCTGGTCAATTCCACTAAAATTGCGTTGCAGTATTACTTTAGGTCTGTGTTTAGGCGGACGAATTTTATATGACAAGAAAATCAGGTCGTGATATGAAAATTCGTCGGCCGGACATTGACCGTGCTTGGCGACATGCTGAGGTGATGATACTAGCATAATATCAAGAAGAGATGGCGTAGAGTTTGGAGAATGATGAGTGGAGCTAAGGGGTAAAATATGAAGGTTGCAAGAATTTACCACGGCTATAAGCGAGGAAGTGCGGTGATCCCCTTTTAAAAGACACGTATTAAAATCTCCCATAATGATTGTATGGTCATAAGAGGGGACCAAGTCCTCTAACATCTTTTCAAATGATGGGAAATAATTAATACGCAGGGATGGGCTATAATAAACTCCGAGAAGTATTTTAGAGTGGGAAAGAGAAAGTTCGATAAAAAGATGTTCACCGGTATCAGAAGGCGATGGTTGTGGCGACATACTTATTATTGAAAACGGAATATGTGCTCGGAGATATATAGCAACACCTCCACCACCTTTGCCAATACGATCATTGCGAATAAGACGGAAGCCGGGAAGGGAATACGAAGTAGAGGGAAGACATGGTTTAAGCCAAGATTCAGAGACAAGTATAGCGTGGATATTTTTCTGAGCCAAGGACGTCAGCATATCAGGGAAATGGGCCGGAATGCTTTGCGCATTAAAATGTATGATATTAAAATTTTTAGGTAAGTCAGAAAACTGGCACTCAAGAGTTTCAGAAAGTGACGGAATACTGACAAAGCTGTCATCACTAATACTATTAGTCTCGGAAGACATAGAAGTAAAGTGTTCGCTGTCGCTGCAACTATCAATACAAATATGTAACATTATATGTACACCTATATAAGCGTATATGTTTTGTATATATATGTATATTTAAGTACAAATAAATAATAATCAATATAAATAAAAATGTAAAACTATCAAACTGATTGATTATAGTTCCACATCTGCCGGTTGTGCTATCTATTACAACGGAAAAATAAAAACTGAAAACAATTCAAAATGTGTGAAACGAAACGTAAAATCGTTGTATAAAGGAGAATGTCATCCCACACGATATCGTCTTGATAGACACATTAAATAAACGTCAAGTTGACAAGTGTCAACACATCATAATAATTAAAAACAACAAAGAGAAAAATTACATACGTTGTGGGTATGATTCGACACAGTAACAAAAACAAGTTATCACACTAAAGTGTAGCAGCAAGATTACTTTTTGGTGGACTGGACAGCTCTTCTGCTCCTAGTGGAAGGTGCCGCGAATTCTTTAGGAGCTCGTACTTGTTGGCGCGATCCGGTAGCAGGCACGGACGCAGCGATTTTCTCCAGATCTCCAATAGATTCAGCTTGATGTCGAATTCCGTCAGCATCTAACACAAATATGGACCCCATTCTCGTCCAGGACTTGGTGACACCAAACTTCTGTCTTGCAGCCATAAAGAGGTCGTGTCGCGCTTTCGTCAGGAACTCGGAGAGCGTAATACCAGAACCCCGCAATTGTGTTTTGGCGTGCCAAATTGTGTTCCTCAGTTCTAAAACACGCAACTTCACCAATATAGGCCTGGGACGGTCCTGATGAGCTGAACGGCCCATTCGATGGCAGCGACTGATGTCCTCCTGAGCAAAGTCTGCCAACTTAAGGTTGTTGACCACTGTGTTGGCAACTAAAGCTGCAGTATCTTCATCTTTACTCTCCGGGACACCATGAAACAACAAGATCTTGCGACGCTTGTGCATATCAAACTTATCCAAACTGTTTGAAAGGAGCACTATCTGTGATTGGATAGATTTGAGTGCAGTCAGAACAAAGTCCTTGAATTTGTAATATTCAGATGCCAAGTCGGTGGAGGTCACTGATGAAGACGGAGTGGCGGCCTTCTTGAGCTCACTTTCGATTTCATCCATCCGTTGCTTGAAAAGAGCCTGAAGCTGTGATTGACTATCCAAGATGGACTCCAAGTTAACCTGTGATTGTGCCATTCTTGCAAAGTTGGAATTTTGTTGAACTCTGTGTTTGTTTTTAAAAGATAACACTTCCCGGCAGGTGCTAAAACCTAAGCTTTAATTTAGCATGAACAGTTGGTACGAAAGGTAATATTTAGATAATTTTTAATAATAATTAAAACAGATGATCGTAAAACAGCTGTTTACTTTTTCGCACCTACCCCCGGATCCCCGGATGTTCGCAAAACACTTTTTTTAACACGCTTTTTTATATTATTTACAATTAGTGGCAGCAATATAATAGAACATTGGATAATAGTCTACATGACACATTAAAATAAAACAAGAAAAAATCAAGAGATGGCGCCACTAGCACATCTACATCGCGATGTCAAGATTCTCCAGCGAATCATTACCTCCGACGCTTTGTATGAACTATGGGTGTTGTACGATTGATCGGGTACAGTTTTACAAATGGCTTGTTAAACAAGCCATTCGTAAAACTTGTTTCTTTCCTACCTCCTTCGTGACATTTTAACGTTTCAGCGAATTTTCCAATCACAAAGATTCGAAAGAAGTTTCACTTCAAAAAATGGTAAAAAAAATAAAAACACAAAGAAAAATAAATGATAAAAAAAATGAAAATACACCTTTTTATAGAAAATCAAACTAAAAAATTAAAAATAAATAATAGTTTAAAAAAACTAAAAAACACGCTTTTACATAAAAACCAACTAAAAAATAAAAAATAAATTTTAATGAATTCGAATTAGGAATAGTGTACAAAATTTAAAAATATATATAAATTAAGAATAGTGTAAATAAGAAAAAATATGTATTTTATTGTAAAAAAAAGCGTGGGGTGCATGGTGTTAATAGTTATAAAAATATTTTATTGACAGATATGAGTAGAAGGATCATCATTTTGATAATGTCTTAAAAAGCACCCCACGTTTTTTTACAATAAAATACATATTTTTTCTTATTTACACTATTCTTAATTTATATATATTTTAAATTTTGTACACTATTCCTAATTCGAATTCATTAAAATGTATTTTTTATTTTTTAGTTGGATTTTATGTAAAAGAGTGTTTTTTTAGTTTTTTTAAACTATTATTTTTTAAACACATGTTACAGAAAGATTTGGCTTGTAGTCATTAAGACCGGCCGCCTGCGTGACGTCAACACAGACCCGAAATATATATTTGTGGATCACACAAACATTTTGGGTTAGTAAAAGTGCAACACCAAAGGAGAGCCCAGTATGGCGACTGCGAACTTTCAATCCCGGGCAAGTCATGTGTGATTTTTCGAATCGAAAAACCTATTCTGATTTCCCGACTTGGATGATTGCTGCTACTGGACCAAAAAGGCGATCATACTATAGCACTACTAAACATGAATGGCTGTAATAAAACAAACACCGGTAATATGATAAAAAGATTATTAAACAAACTATACTTAACATCAAGTTCTGTCATAATATTCTACAAATTGGAACCTTACTTTTTATTTTTATTGCATTAATATATCAATTTTTAAATATATTCCGTACCTATAGGATATCAATCTGATGACTTCGTCAAGTAGGTACTAATGAGACACCTTCAGAATCCCAATTATTGTTTAACATATGTTTAATACATAATTGGCCCACGGGACGGGCAGGGGGAGTCGATCGTTCGGATCGTGCAGTAAACAGGAAAATTAAATTCAACATTTAGTGGAGCTAATTATATTTTATTTGTAAAATATTAATAATGATACTTATGTGGCTTGTTTTGTATACGTTGCTAAAAAACTGTTGGTACATAAATATACTTAATATTTAAAAAGTACTGAACTTATTGATCGGTAAAACGATTAGCGAGTCAAGCAACCCTTGGTGCGGTCATTCTATAGATGGGTGACCGCTTAATGGTATTTGAAAGAAAGAAAAAAGTAAAAAATATTTGGCCATTGTTTATGGACCAGATGGCAGTAAATTGTAGGTACACACAGAATTATAAAGGTAGATAACATAATATAAGTAGACATAAAAATACTTCAACATTTATATTATTATTTTAGTTATCACTAGCATTTGCTCGCGGATCCGCCCGCGTGATCTGCTTTTTCCGGGATAAAAAGTAGCCTATGTCCTATTCTGGTATATAAACTATATTATTGTAAAGTTTCATTAAAATCCATCCAGTAGTTTTTACGTGAAAGAGTAACAAACATACATCCATCCATCCATCCATCCATCCATCCATACTTACAAACTTTCGCGTTTATAATATTAGTAGGAATTATTAATATTTCAACTAAGTGTCTCCATGCTTAGGGGGGCAAAATGTTGTCCCGGCTGTTAGCAACTAATAGCAGTCGTTAGGCCAAGTCGGAGGCCTTCGGAAAAACTTTGACACTACATTGGGCACTAACTATTCTAAATAGAATAGTACTAGCTTACAAAAATGGATGATTCCACTTTATGCACCCAGATGATATCAAGCTGCATAAATTGCAATAATCCACAAGTAAGACGGAACGAAGCTGTGTGCTGTTTTTTAGATAAATGTCAGAATTGTTTCATATAAAATAATAATGATATTACCTGACTGTTCAAACTCCCAACGTCAATTAGAAAAATATAACAACCTCACTCGCAAATGTTACATACACTCTGATGATTAACTGACACCAAATCTCCCATCAAATCGTCATGAGAAGGCGGAGCATTAAGCCCGTATAACGTCAGGCAGAAAGATAGCTAAAAAGCATCCCCAGACAACTTTTAAATAAAAAACCGAAATCAAATTGGTCCATTAGTGTAGTCTCTATGATGTTACAGACAGACAGATAGTCCTCATGGGAAGGACTTTAAAAAACCTCTCATTTTTGTCGGAGGTTATAAAATGTTATAATGGCATTTTAACAGTTAATTATTTTAATCAAATATTTATTGATAGGTACTAAAACAACATTGAATGTTTTATTGCGATTTTTTTTTGTATTCGTCGAGAGACCGGCATAGTTATTTACGAGCCCTAAATACATTAATTTGTGCAAAGTCACGTACAACTATATTTTTTATGAAACGTTATTCTGTAGGTTAATAATATTAATATTCATTTACATTTTATAATTAATACATGAGGACGAACTTAATGCCAAGGGCATTTTCACTCTGTCAACATTAGGTTGATGCAGAAATTAACAAAGTAGGTCTAAAAGATGAGGAAGAAAACATAAAAGTAATATGTGGTAAATTCATTCTTGTGCTGAATGCATTGAGACACATGTTCATTAACGTTTGACAATCTACTTTTCACAGTAATTTTGCCTAACAGTGGCGCCATCTGTCGAACATTGGTCGTACCAACTCAGAAACCTTCGTGGGCTCATGCACAACAACTTTGCTAAAGATCATCACATGATCAAATGCATAGTTTACGATTCTATAAAAGACATACAGACAAACATTCATTTTTATATATCTAACTTCTATAGATCTATCTTTTCGACGTATCCGACGATTGTCGAAGCGCATAACTTCCACTGTAGTACTGTAAAAGATATCAAATTGTGTCCCCATGTATTTTGTATATGTTTAAGAATTCGATATTTTCGTACAAAATGTCACTTGGTCGGCTTTTTTGAAAAGATTAAGGTTGTATTAAATGTCGATTATAATTAATCGTCTACTTTTAACTATGAGGTTCAATCAAGAAGTAACATCTCGACTGTCATGTCAGGTTTCACAATGCCTACCACTGGATTCAATATCCTTTAAACCCAAACACAACTTGTGTTACACCCTGGTGTTAAGTGGCAGAAGTAAACAAAACTATGTACCTACCTAGGCGGATTCACGCAGAACTACCACCGGTTGGATCGTTACGTTCTAGAATCGGACTTCGGATTGACCGGCTGGTCCGAGAGCTGCCGGACCCGCTCATTAGGTTTCCGCTATTTCCCGGTTTCCCTCGCCCGGACGTCCTGTTTCCGCAGTCCGCTACCCACCGGAAATAGTACTTTTTTGCGAGCTGACTTTTTGTTAGGAGCCTTTTTTTCCAAGAAACAAAATAACTATTTTTATTTAGAGCTCAGCTTCTGTAAATATTTGTATCATATTGCCGATTTTATCGCTATAGTGAAAAAGTTACAAACAATAGTTGTGTATGTACGTTTTCGGAAACACAGAGCTCAGCAAGTACTAATTCCATTACCGATGTTGAAAGTTATGTAATGTGTAATTTAAATTTTAGATGTTGTATATCATATTGTGAACCAACAAAAAGTCTTAAGCGAACCATCGACGTATCAACTCGACACTCCTCGCGTCCAACATTCAAGGGTAATTCAGAATGTGGTTCAAAGGAATTTTCATGATACCATTAAATACTTCACCTAAAGTTGTCTGCGGAACTCTACGCAGGACTAAATGACAATCGGTGTTCATAACCTAACGCACCATTACTAAGATATTTTTTTATAAGCACAAGTCTTTACCCTCGAGGGAGTGGACGACTCAAACTTTTTTACCTCGCACAACAACTCTGTGGAACCAGCTGCCGCCGGCGGTCTTTCCGAATCGTTACGACATGGGAACCTTCAAGAAGAGAGCATATTCTTTCCTGAAAGGCCGGCAACGCATTTGCAAGCCCTCCGGTGTTGCAGGTGTTCATGGGCGGCGGTGATCACTTTTCATCAGGTGAGCCTCCTGTCCATTTGCCCTCTTTTTTCCATAAAAAAAACAACTAGTGCAACAACGGTTTACCGAACTTATTTCTGTCTCATTATGATGATAAGAGACCTTCAGTCATACCGCGCACTGATTTCAAACCAGGGGAGCAATAATATGGTAAAAAAAACATCTAGAGACAGCCGTGCAACAATTTTCCCGCAGAAGGCATTATGTTGACGGGTCGACATTCGAATCACGTTCGCCGAAGTTACTTGCCATATTTCAGACGTGCTCAACCAATAAAATTACACTCTGGTCCTGCAGCCACATGCTACGGACCAATGGAGGGATTTAAAGTACTGTAATAAACGAGGTTTGTTGTTTGTGCTATAAATAAGATAGAGTGCTGTGATTAAAAGTACGGCAAAGTAAGGCAAAGTACGTTTTTTACGATTTAGTGCCAATGCAACCAATGTCCGTATTTCTAGGTCTCATTAAGGCAGTTTAGAAAGAACATCATTACTTACATAATTTAATGTTATTACTACTTTATATTATCATCATCATCATTAAAATCATTTGCTTGTGGTAGGATATTCATATCCGCCTGGATAGCGACCACCGTGTACATGGTGTTAAAACCTGCCATAGTGATCCACATACCCTGTGTGGATCGCGTTCAGGATCAGCCAGTTTATATACGGTTCTTGGCGGGTTTGCGACAGGACTTGATGGTTGGTTGGAGCGGGTATAGGCGTACATATTTGTATTCCTGTGCCTGCATCCGCCTGTCCTGTCTCAGGCACCTCGATTTGCTTCTTCCCGGATAAAAAATCGTACTTATAATTATTTTAACAAAGAGACTTTCTCACCAAGAAGTGCCTCGTATCATACAATAAAAATATATTAAAAAAACAATTAACGTAAAACTTTATTACAGTAATTAAAGGCATAATTTCAGCAAGCGGTGACAAGGAACATTGATTAAAAACATTCCGCTGTTAAAAGTAACAGACCGCAACGATTTGAACTGAAAACTTGTGACGACATAAAAATGATCTACGATCACGCTATGGGGGCGTATATTTTGTTTCAGTAGTTACATATTCCGACAGGTTATTATACGAAACATGGTAAATACTTGACATCATTGTTATCTATACTGAAGTTGTAACACTCTAATTTTATGTTATTTTATTTATTTGGCCTACACCAATACATATAATAGGTACATAGTATATTAAGGTAACTTAAGTATACCTAACAATTAATTATAGGTTGGCACCGAATGCACCATTTTGAGCAAATACATTATATTTAATTAATTAATTTGACATATGACCATGATGATTTCGTAATTGTTTTCTTTTATATTCTGTTAAGTAACGTAATGTTAATTGCATATCGTGAAGCAAGTTTAATAAAAGTATTATTAATATCTTAGATTATAATATAGACTAGCTTAGAAGTGTCTCAGTATCCAGACAAACGTAACAAAAGGTTTTTCTGATACTATATTACCATAATGTCTGTATTTTTATTATTAAACAGCCACAGGACAGCCTACGTGGCGCAACGGGCGAATAACCGGCTGTGAAGCGAGAGGCCGCGGGTTCGATCCCCGCACCGAGACAAATTTTTGTGTGATCCACATATATTTGTTTCGGGGTCTGGGTGTTGAAAAGTCTCTCGTAGTTCTTGATACCCATGACACAAGATTCGTATCTTACTGTGGGGTCAGGACTGTGTATGTGACTGTTGGATGTATTTTTATTATTATTATAAATAAATAAAGTGTGAGAGTTTTCATCAAATCGCCCCGTCTCCAATACACTAATCATAGGTTATGGTGGCTTTCAACGTTCGGCTATAGAAAAAAAGGACCCATGAGACTTCTATCAGTGACAATTTAAATCTGGTAGTCAATATTACATTGGAATGCACGACCCGTGGATCTCTAAACCCGGAGACTTACAGTTATGTACAGGTAACTTACGCTACAATTAGTCCGATAATGTTATCGTAAACCAATCGATTTAAAAACCTTGCATGTCGAACTTACTGTCGGAAGTCGACCATCTTTCATGTCTTCATTACTGTACATTAAATATGTATAAAAATTATCAGAAGAAAGTTGTGTCAAGTATTGAGGTCAAGTTCGACTTAAAATCAATTTACTTATTGAACATTTCACTGGCAGGTTGATAAAAGTATTTTTGTATTATATTAATGTATATTATATTAATGTAATGTATATTTTATTTTCGTATTGTTTGCGCGATGTCATATAATGTATATTGTTATACTTAGTGATGTTTCTAAATAGGTTTCGGTATTTGATTTCAAGTTACAAGGAAAAAATACTTTACAGTTTAATAAAATTAATTCTAAAATTACATTGGTTGTTTCACAGTGTAAAACACAGTGGAAATACCGTTGTAATTGGTTTACGGTTATTTGAATCATTTTCGAATAATCAGACGAACATAGTTTCAGAAAATTAATCAGAACCATGTCCATTTTATCACGACCAACCGGATTCACTATTTTGTGCTACTGTGTGCTTCAGAATGTAGTCTTCCCGGATTTTTTTATATCGAAGTCATCAAACGCTCCCGATGACGAAGGCGGGTTGGTAGTGCTGATGAGTACATACGGATATGATACCTACCACTAAATAAATCGCGAAATAAATCTACCAATTTTTTGTATCACGCAGCATCATGTTTGCATAGATAAATATAACGGTTATTAAAATAATTTGAAACATTTTTTAAATAGAGAAATGTAATGCTAGTAATAAAACAGCTGATGCTCGGGGTTAACAGCCCAAGCACATAGCCCAAGCGGCGCGTGCCGCCATGAAAGAAATAGGTAGAGATAATAATATCGATTTATATAATCATCTCCGCAATCAACAGCCCTCCGACATATCTTAGCTATCGGTTCTTTTTTCTTTCGGTTCTTAAGCGTTTTCCTTATACTCAGTATATTTCTTATAAGTGGGCATTCATCATACATCGTATAATAACATATTATGACTAAACGCTGGACTATAATAGTCTATTGAAAAATATGTAAAACTCTAGATTGACAGCCTATTACAATCACTATATGAGAATAATAATGAATGTAGACTTCTCATTACAGAGAATTAGAAACATAGCTCCGTCACGTGCATGTATAAAAGTATACCATATTAATATCATAGGTATTGAGTACATATATGAGTATCCTGAAGTGTTTACTAAGAGGCCTTATTTAGGTCCGATCACAACCGGCACGAAAAACAATAAGATCCGTACGAAAATCATACACAAAAGGGACACGAAATTATAAGAAAATATCTGATATCCGTAGAATTCGTTTGACGTGCTTCAGATGTTATTTGTTTTTATTGTTTTTTTGTTATTGTACTACATTCTACTAGCAATCTCGTTGAATTAATATTAAGTACCGTAGTCTGCGTATTTCTAATTCTGCGAATTGTCCTTTTTTCTGCTGATATCGACGGTGGAATGGGTGAATAACCCATTCGTGGTTTATATAATTACATTATTATTACTTTATTAAAATTTATTTAGTAAATTTGTTGTTGCATATTATTCATTCGGAATACTGCGTTATTACAACGCCTAGTTTTTTCCTCACTAGTTTCCCTTAAATAGAAATAACGAAACACGATAAATAAATATAATAATACTATCCCTGTATTATACATGTCCCACTACTGGGCACCACGCTGGCCTAATACGGTTAGGCAGACTTCGCATACCTTCGAATAATCTTATCGAGTTCTCAGATATGCAGGTTTCCTCACGATGTTTCCTTCGCCGTTAAAGCAAGATAATTTACCTTTAATATTAATATACATATATTGGACGTCCGCCTACAAGGTGGACAGACGACCTGATAAAGGTCGCAGGAAGTCGCTGGATGCAGGCCGCTTCCAACAGGTCGGTCTGGAAATCTTTGGGGGAGGCCTATGTTCAGCAGTGGACATCCTGTGGCTGATGATGATGATGATGATACACGTAACATAGAAAAGTGAGAGGTGTATGCTCTTGGGGCTGGTTTCGAACCCACGACTTTTGTCTCGACAGTCCGTACCACTCTCCGCTGAGCTATCGCTGCTTTTAAGTATATAAATAAATAAATAAATACCTTTTTAATATACATAAATAATCTTAATAACAGTACTTAAACACCATCATAATAACAGTAATTGTTTATTACCTACTTCACTGTAGCTGATCAAATTGTTGTTTGTTTCAGGTATGCGGAGTACAGATGGCACTAATACAGCGAAATTTCACCGACAAACAGAACTTTCACGGAATATGTTATTTTGAACACACACAAACCCCTTTACTCAATTCTACGTTTCGTGTCATGTAATACTACATTACAAATACATAAACCAGTTTCAAATCCCTGAACAAGTTCGTTTTAAAATATACTATTAGAGAAGTACTGGGTATAGACGATATTCTAGTGTAAAATGTTGATATTGACGTCTTTCTGCCGCCGCTTTGTCTGTCTAATAAATTCAAGTTGATATCGTAGATTTAATAATAAAGTTCCTAAAGGTAGTTTTAAACGTCATCTTATTTTCTTTTTTTATTTAATTGAATGACGAAACGAGCATGGCGCTCGTCTGACGGTAAGCGCCACGCCTGCCTATAAACAGAAGCAACACCACACAGAACTTTGAATTACAAAGCACTCACTGCATGGCATTGAATTACGCTCGTCACCTCAAGACATAAGATGTTAAGTCTCATAATGCACAGTAATTTCACTGGCTTCAATGTCCTTCAAACCGAAACACAACAGTGCTTACACACTATTGCCTGGCGGCAGAAATAGTCAAAGCGGTGGTGCCAACCCAGACGGCCCCTCGCGTACGAGGGACCTACCACCTCGAAAATTTGAAATACCTATGGGATAAAAAAGCACGATGAAACTCGGCCGTAGGTATTTTGATTTTATTTGTCAAATTGACACAGTGATTAAACTTAATGAGAGTAATGTATGATCAGTAAAGAATACAATAAAAAAATAATTCGTAATCTTAATGATTCATTATTTAATTTAGCGTGGTTGATAAGCAAAGGCCATTCTTCCACAGATAATATCTACATCCACAATATTTATACTAACTACGTTTAGAATGAATCGGAATGGTCGTGCGATGTCGGTTTTAATTAAGCGTAGATAAATTGCAAAGATACGCAGCAGCCAAATGTGTTGCGACTAATTGTTCTAACGACATGCCGGCTTAACCGCTCGTAAGTATTATTTATTAATACCGGATGTCACTTGGAGGTGCTTTAAGAACCCTGTGTAGAGCTCGCTACGCTATACCGTGAGTTACGCTGGACTGTGATAGAAACATTCCATAATAAAATAATAAATAATAAAAACGTTTATTGCCAAAATTAAAATTACTACACAATAAAAAATAGACAAATATAGATTTAAAAAAAAGGCAGAAAGAAGTGGATCAGCTAACTGCTGTCTGAGACATAAAACTCAGCCAGCGTTGGTTTTCAGCCACTCCCGGCCCCTCTGGTGTTAGGCGGGGTTGGTATATATATTACTTTTACTCGACCCGGTGATCGAACCCGAGACTTCAACACAGCAGTCGGATCGCGTATACGCTACAACTGCGCCACCGAGGCAGACAGACATTATTATGCCAATATAAAAAATACATTCAGACCTAAATCCGTAATACACAGTCCACTAATGAAGCCCGGCCACAAGAATTTTATGTGCATCGTACACGCATACCAATTTGAGCTGTCTAACATCATTGCGAACATATTTTCATTACAACACACTGGGAAAATAAACATTAAAACCCCATTAATACTGAAATGAGGCATATGTTGCAACCCCACGAAAATAAATATTGTTAAACATACATGTGAATAAACATCGGCCAAAATTAACAATGCCCTTTTTACTGCAACTCCAATAGCAATAAAAACGTGTGTTATATCCTATAGAGTAGGAATACTACAATTCCCAAACGTATGCATCCATTTCATATTTTTGGTTGTTACATATTATACTAAAGAAATAAAGAAACGTACAAAAAGTAAAAACCCTAAACCGACGTGCATGCATGAAGAATATAATGAGAATGAAGGAGGCGAAAAAGGTATGTAAGGATCGTAGCAGGTGGAAGTCTGTTGTCTCTGCCTACCCCTATTGGAAATAGGTGTGAATGTATGTATGTACATATACTATTTTTTGCAAAAAAACTACACAGAGAATTCTAATCGAATCCAATATTGTTTCTATTCTTCTTCCATCTGCCATTATCCCACTCGCAGTGGGGTCATCATAAAATGCTTTTAGACACATGTTACAGAATGATTTTGTAGTTTTTACGACCGACCGTTAAACGTTCTGGGGAGAAAACACACCCAGACCTGAAATTTGTGGATCACACAAAAAACTGCCTCGGCGCGGAAATCGAATCCGCGGCGTCTCGCTTCACAGCCGGCTACTACTCGACCTTTGCGCCACGAAGACTAACAACTTGCGTCATATTATTTCTATTGTATTTAATTTTGTTGTAACTGACAGTTCAAGGCATTATTTAAAAAAAAGATACCAGATTTCAAAATGCAATCTAACTTTGTGTCACAACAGAAACAAAATCAACAAAAACAGACATTTTCCTATTTTAATTAGATATCTCAAATTAATTTTCTTCTAAATAACTTTATCCCACCGTCAGAGTCCACTTTAGAGGCTTGCTAAATCTTCTTAATTGAGTTCCATCTAAGCACAATTCAAACTAAGTATACTATTCCAGCGATTCAAGTCCATTACTTGAATAGGTTAAGACTTAATTTAAATAAGCTTCGTTTAACTGTAAGCCAATGGACAGCCAGCCTTAAGCCATCTGTCCTTGCGGGCTTGCACCTAGCTCGTACGTATCTGTGGTCGTGTTATTAATATAATTTATATCTCGTGACATTTAATAAGGGAATTTAATATTAATGTTGAAAGCTTTTAATTTGTTGTTTTTTTTTAATTGGGATGTTTATTTTAATTTAACATTTTAAAGTATGAAGTGCAGAGCGTAAGAATTTAACTTTTTTTAAATTGTTTATTCTGTCATTTCATGACTCGAGCATCGCATTATGTAGAAAGTGGCTCATTGTTAACTTAAGACGTGAATAATGTAATCATAATGTTGTTATAATGTTTATTTTTGTACGGAAATAACACGTTGCTTGCTTATTATAGTCATATCTTAATTCAACACACTCCAGAATCATACATTACCAGATGAATATTAACAAAGATTGCGTCGCGAAGTTAATCAGACCCCCTATGCTATAAAACGATATGAAGCGATGAAGTTTAAAAACGTAGAGCTATCCATCACAATAATGACATTTGTTATATAAAATACTGTGACTAGAATAAAGCAGTCGGTAAGAACATATCTACAAAATGGAATATGTTTTATTTTACTATTACGTTTCGGATTTATAGAATAGGAGCGCGGACACAGGTCCATACAGCGCTACCATCAAACTTGCCCTCACCAACCCCGCATCACGCCAACCAGTTCTCGCAACGAGTTTATTAAACACCGCGTTTAATAGAGGTGACAAACGGTCATTTCATTATAATTTCAGTGGAGACGGCCCGGAAATGTCCGTCGATGAAAACTGGGTCGCGGCCGGCGGCGAATAGTTGAAACTCATCGATTTTACACTAAAACCGCCGGGAGCAGCTTGTGAAGTTTTTAAAACCCAACTAATGACCTGAATTTAAGGTCATGTCATGCCATGACATTCTTTTAATGGTTTGAATCTAGGTTAGTTTAAAAATTACTGTGAACTAGGACGCAATATAACCAAATAATTTGACCTGCGAATTATTTTATTAAGTGCTGGTTAAATTTATATTCTGCTCAAAAATCTTATACCTGTAAAATTAATTTCATCGGCATTCTATCCATAAAGCCACGATTAGTTAAGTAAAAGTTTTGACCAGCAATTTAAATAATTGAGAGCGTGAATTAGAGGTGGTGAACCAGATATAAATGGTATGGTTATTACGCGGTTTAAGATGCTGTACTTTATTAAAAGCTAAATAGCTGATATACTGATTGAAAAATTACGTTTAATTGTTTGATTCTGCGTTCTAACAACGTGATACTTTATTTAAACGAATAGAACATGTACTCGTTGAGTAGCGATCATCCAATTTGTCTGTTGGATGGCAAAACTCATTTGTCTACTCGAGATCTGTTTCTTGTTCAACCCAAGGTGTTACCTCCTCGCCATACCAATTAGTTTACTGTTCCCAACGCCAAAACATGAGAATCCACCTTGTATCCTTTGATGAAACACTCCCGTTGCTTCCCTTTCAAATTCACCGCAAAGTTCGGGCGGTTTCCGCGCGTTCCGAGCACCTATAGTTTGCAATATCTCGACGTCATGATTGATAGCAATTTCCTGGTGATGTGTAACGTTATATAGTATACAATGTGTTACTGTGCTATGTAACAACTCTGGTGTGACTAGTTGTAAGATATTTCGGTTAATGTTATGTTTAAGCTTGACATAGAGCTATAAAAGTAATTAAAATTATTTTTATCCTACTAATATTATAAACGTGAAAGTTTGTAAGTATGGATGGATGGATGTATGTTTGTTACTCTTTCACGTAAAAACTACTGAATGGATTTTAATGAAAATTTACAATAATATAGCTTATACATCAGAATAGGACATAGGCTACTTTTTATCCCGGGAAAAGCAGATCACGCGGGCGGAGCCGCGAGCCAAAGCTAGTCATAAATATTTTCGTTTTGATCTTACTCTGCTCTTATATTATTTTATATCCATATTATACCTTTTGTTATAAAAAAAAACTGATTTCTGCTTAACAGATAACTTAAGATTTACTTTTACAGCCTTCGTGACGCAGTGGGCGAGTAGCCGACTGTGAAACGTGAGGCCGTGGGTTCAATTCCCGCACCGAGACAAATGTTTGTCTGATCCACAAATATTTCTTTCGGCGTTTGGGTGTTGTGAGACCGAAAGTCTCTCGTAGTTCCCGATACCAACGACACAAGACTCGTATCTTACTGTGGGGTAAGGGCTATGTGTGTGTATAACTGTTGGGTGTAATTTCTTCATTTACTTTTTTTTGTTTCGATTATTAAGTCTGGGCAAAAAATATTCACGTACATAATATGAGGTACATATTCGGTCATGTGAAGGGTAAAGGCTTTTGCGCAAATGTAACAACATACGACCAGTGTAAATCCCAAGATGAAAATATCTGCTTAAAATTCGTCAGCTTTACGTGTCCCGCGGCCTCATTATACAGTGTTTCTGAGGTAAGGTCACACCGAATCGCCCCAGTGACCCTCATATATTTTATTGTCACGGATGAAATATTAAACTAAGTAATTGATGTTCTATTAAGCCACCCCTGTGAAACGAACGTTCAACTTAAACAGCCGTTAAGAGTATTAACAGTTTAAAATTTAATTTAAGTAAGTGGGTTAAACGGCAGTTTCAGTATTGGCATTGGATTAGTTGGGTGGCGATTGTCTTTGTGTTGAAAGGCTTCCTGCTCAGTTGGCTGGTTAATCGGCCGAATTATGTTGTTGGAAGTTTGGAAATATTAAAAAAATAAATATATCAGCAGTTACACTTATAATTATGACCCCACACTAAAAGTAGAAATAGAAACACCCAACAGTCACATACATAGTCCTGACCCCACAGTAAGATTCGAGTCTTATGTCGTTGGTATCAGGAACTACGAGAGACTTTCGGTCTCACAACACTCAGACGCCGAAACAAATATTTGTGGATCACACAAACATTTGTCTAGGTGCGGGGATCAAACCCGTGGTCTCTCGCTTCACAGCCGGATACTCGCCCACTGCGCCATTGAATGATTACTAACCAGCTGATTTTTTTGTTTTTACTTAGTTAATATTTATATAATTTAACTGTCATATTGTCCTACAAATAAAATAATAATTTTTTGAGTATCATCAAATCGAAATATTCTATCCTTGCTACCTCTGTTAGCTACCACAATAGAGAATTTTCGCATAGGGAATAGTTGGTCGTCTCATCGAAACGAAGGTACTCACGGAAAATGAGCTTGATAGTAATCAAGTGGATCAGCTAGCCGAGGGACCCCTGACCATTATTCTTATTCACTAAAATATTTATGTACACCCGGCGCAGCGCCCCCAACGGATAAAACATATTAATTTCGTATTTGACAGCCTCCGTGGCATAGCGGGCGAGTTGCCGGCTGTGAAGCGAGAGGCCGCGGCTTCGATCCCCACAACGAGACAAATGTTTGTGTAATCCACAAATATTTGTTTCAGGTCTGGGTGTTGTGAGACCGAAAGTCTCTCGTAGTTCCTGATACCCACGCACAAGACTCGCATCTTACTATGGGGTCAGGCCTATGTGTGTGACTGTCGGGTTTATTTTTTTATTTCTTAATATTTGTTTCTCGAATATGGATGGCTTGACAGGTATGCAAAGAACTCGCACTAGGTTATACAAAATCATTAACGCCCCTGACTATTCGAGTTTTTACCCGGCCAGTGTGGTACGGTTGTTTTTAAAAAACCCTACACTTAGGCTGCGGTTAGACGACGCGACAAAATTCGTGCGGCCGCCGCGCGGCGACTGCGTACTAACTGTTCAGTCATAGCAAATGTATGTTTTATTAACTAGGACTTAACGTTGAAATTCTTTGTGAGTAACTAACTGCGCGGCGACGTGGTCGCCGCGTGGTTGGAGCGTTGCGAAGAATTAAACATTATGGCTTAGTCAATAGAGTTTACATTAGTTTTTCGAGTGATTCGAGCGAGGCGCCCGCGCGGCCGCAACGCGGTGGGATTCCGTGTCATATAAACGCGCCCTTAGGATATGCAAGTCATTAGAGCTTTGTATTATACATTTGAATTTTAAAATATGTACATGGCGATTTAATTGTACACGAATAATTTTCACATTTACCCCTTTCGCAACACTTTTACCTCCTACTAAGCAGCGTTGCCAGAACATATTATAATATTTAAAACTGGTCTTAATATTTACGAAACGCAACCAAAAGTTTTTTATATCCTGTCACGATAAAGTGAAAGTACAGTACAGTAGAAATATGATGTCGGCTGTAATAAGACATTACGTTCCTTGACGGTCAGCAGAATTACGGCGACCTGAGGTGGATTATACACTGGCTGATCCCTATTCGCGGATAGATCCACTATATGTATAGTATGCGAGAGGCCTGAGAGTCTGGGTTGGTACCACCGCTTTTTTTATTTCTGCCGCCAAGCAACAGTGTGTAAGCACTGTTCTGTTTCGGTTTGAAGGACATTGAAGCCAGTGAAATTACTGGGCATTGTGAGACGTAACATCCTATGACTCGGGGTGACGAGCGCAGTTCAGTGTCATGCAGTGCTTTGTAATTCAAAGTTCTGTGTGGTGTTGCTTCTGTATATGGGCAGGCGTGGTGGCGCCTTGCTCGTCTCGTTATTCAATCAAATAAAAATAAAAAATCTTTTCAGCGAAATATTTTACTGATTTTACTTTACTGCTGCTATGAAATAACGTGGTCACTAATGGGAGTGCAGTTTTTACTGTAATTAATGGTGAATGTACCTACGTGTTAGCGACCTGTAGGCTTCGTCTAGACGTCTAGATCGATGGCTATAACGCGGCGGTTTACGTCACACGGGCGACTTTCACTCGCTATACGTAAATTGTTTCGGGGAAAGTCGTCAAGTGACGCCAATTGTACGCTATTACATATTTAGTGCCTTTATGGTAACGTTGACATTGAATAATGTCACGAGTTTTTTGTTTATAAATTAGTATGGGGATAGAGGTTACGGGTCGTTGCTTTGCTTTGAAGCAAATTTTTTTTAATAATTGAATGACGAGACGAGCAAGTCGCTTGCCTGATGGTGAGCGCCACGCCTGCCCAGAAACAGACGCAACACCATACAGAACTTTGAATTACAAAGCACTGCATGTCACTGGACTGCACTCGTCACTCCGAGACATAAGACGTTAAGTTTCACAATTCCCCGTAATTTCATTGGCTTCAATGCCCTTCAAACCGAAACACAACAGTGCTTACACACTGTTGCTTGGCGGCAGAAATGGACAAAGCGGTGGAATCAACCCAGACGGCTCGCACATGAGCGACTTACCACCTTGTAATTGTCACCCACATTTCGCCGAGCGTATTTCCGTCCTATGATCTGATAATATGTCGAGCCTGTCGCGTTACCGAACGCAATTCAAGACTCCAGGCTGATACTGATCATTTCCTGATATAAAAACCCAATAACACTTTTACCCGACCCGGCGATCGAACCCGAGACCTCAACACAGCCGTCGTACCACGTACGCAATACAACTGCGCTACCGAGGCGCCACTTATTAATGTCCTGTAATTAAAGTCCTTATTAATATCGTGCTTTAGAACTATAGGTTTTTCTAGTGCTTTAATGGTCTCGTCAAACAGCGGACGGGGCGGGACGGCAACGCGACGCTGACGCGACTGTGTATAGATGATCTAGCGTCGCGTCGCGTCGAGCGCGACGGTCTGTGTGACATGTTCTATATAGACTAATGCATTACAACTGCTGCATGTCCCGTCAGCGTCGCGTTGCCGTCCCGCCCCGT
Organism: Amorpha juglandis; assembly: GCA_949126905.1. NCBI lineage: Eukaryota > Metazoa > Arthropoda > Insecta > Lepidoptera > Sphingidae > Amorpha > Amorpha juglandis. The sequence continues at coordinate 4,835,664 of OX421386.1, read as the reverse complement.
CCGCTGTCTGGCGAAACCGTTAGACTTGTTCATTTATCGCAAGTCACGAAATGTCATTGAACCGTCCACCATGAAAAGAAAACGCACAATTAACATGATTAAAAAGAATAATTAATTACATCGCGTCGGTGGTCTTGTGGCAGTGTATGCATGTAGGTTGACGAGCCTATGTGGTCCCGAGTTCAAATCTCAGGGTGTTTTAGTTTTCATTCCGAGAAATCACATTTTTTTTTATTTAATTTAATGTAGAGACTAGTCAAGCAATCGCCTGATGGTAAGCGCCACGCCTCCCCATAAATAGAAGCAACACCACACAGAACTTTGAATTACAAAGCACTGCATGGTACTGGACGGCGCTCGTCACCCCGAGACATAGGATGTTAAGTCTAACAATGCCCAGTAATTTCACTGGCTTCAGTGTCCTTAGATCCAATGTCCAACCCAGACGGACGATATGACAGTAGACTCCACATGTCACATCATGGAACGGAAATAAGCTCAGCGAGTCAACTAGTCACACCCTATGCCTACCCCTTCTGGGATACAGCCGTGAGCTTATATAATGAATTACATTCAACACACATCACGATTAATTAATTATTATTTCGTGTCTCATTTGTTAGTGATGCGTCAAAAGGGCTGAAGGTTTGCGAACATTTTTACACAAATAATTTTCAACTTTAGCACAATGGAGTAAAGTTTAGTCTGCTATGTACAGACATGGTCTTTGTTATTAGATGTAGAGAAACCGCCAAGGTCGGACCCACGTGTATTAAGAATGTCTCCGTTTTTAATAATAAAATTTCGCAAAACGGTTTTTCTAACTACAAAATCCTCTCTCTATGAAATGAAATTTTATATCGTGCCCCTAATTTTGATTAAAATTTTCGTGCCCCTAATTTTGATTAGGACGTGCCTCTTTTTGTAAGTGGTTCTTTTTATGTTTTGATGATTGTTTTTTTATAAGGATTGTTGTGGTTCTAGTAGATTGATTTTTTTATTAAGTACTAGCGACCTGCGCCGGCTTCGCACGGGTAAAAACATATTTGTTACATTTTTGATTTTCCTGTATTATAATACCTAAGTATTATACATAAAACCCTTCCTCATGAATCACTCTATCTATTGCTGAAAACTCCATTAAAATCCGTTGAATAGTTTAAAAGATCTAAGCGAACAGACAGTGGAAGCGACATCATTTTATACTATGTAAAGATTAATATACATTGTCACTTAGTTATCTCTGCCGGTAAGGGTTTTTTATTTTTGACTGGATGTCGGGTATTAAAATGTGGTATTAAGGATGAACACACACGTAAAATTAATTTAAAAATATAATATACTGCATTTTCGGCCAAATTTGGTTTGGCTACTCAGCAGAACCGTATTGCTCTATTAATAAGTATTAATAAAAATTGCATGTTAAATAAAAAAATAGAAGTTGAAATCATACAATTACTATAATTGTAAGCGTGCGGTTCGATGTGACGTGCACAGGTATACGTTCACTGTAATAGGTAGGCCTTTGCATCCCGATTATTTGTCCCTAATTAATAAATTAGTATAAATAAAATAAAAACTCAATATTACATTTAACATATCTTTGCTTTATTTTCCCCGAATACTATTTTTATAACAATAAGGGTTGCCAGATTTAGATTTTCGATCCGGTGTCAATAACCCTCGATACACGCCGAAAAATCTCGATTAATCGATAAAAATAAAACTCAGCCTACACTGGTGGCTATTATACGTGCGTTGTTGAATGTCACGATCTCCTTCATGTGTGTAAACTGTCCTGTGACGTCACGCCCACGTCTGCAGCGGGTAAATAAATACCGTTTATGTGCGTCATATAAATCTCGAACGGTTGCTCCATATGACTTATAAAAGCGGGTTCACGCGGTTCGATTTTAGTTGATCAACTGCTAAATCGCTTCGAATTGAACCGTATGAACGGACTTGATAAAAAAACAACACAGTTTTCATTCATGTTTAAAAATAGAATACCATTTTGTTGTGCCTGTGACATTTGTGACGTCATTTGCTATGACGTCTATAGCCGTTTGATTGTATTTCAGTTCCATAATTGAGATGTATTGGCGTCAGAACAATACTATTAACTGAATGTGATTTTAGTTTATTTTGAGAAAATGTTATTTTAATCCTACTATTATTAATGTAAAATGTTTGGATGTTTGTAAGCTTGTGAATTTGGAAGTTTGTTAGTCAATGACGCCTAAACGGTTGAACGGTTTTGGATGTCATTTGGCACATAGGCAACTTTTTACATCCTCCGTGGCGCACTGGGCGAGTAGCCGGCTGCGAAGCGAGAGGCCGTGGGTTCGATTCCCGCACCGAGTTAAATGTTTGTGTGATCCACTGATATTGTTTCGGGTCCGGGTTATGGGACCACAAGTCTCTCGGAGTTTCTGATACCCACAAAACAGGTTTACCTAGTGTGGGGTCAGTATGTATGTGACTGTTGGGTGTATTTATTTATTTATCTCTGAAAAAGCCGCGGGTGAAGCCGCGAGCAAATGCTAATATTTAATATATTTACCAGCTGGAAATTAATCCAATTAAAGCGTTATACTATTAAATACCACCTGTGAGTATTTTAATTACGGCTTCCATAATACATACTTTTGTAGTTTTTTTTTAATTGGAAAATTTATCTGACCTACGCCTACCTTAATTACTACACTATGTGTTTTTACGCCTGCCAATCCTACTTAGAAAATATGTACTAGCTAGTCCGTGTGTTCTCAATCTCAAACACGTCTTCAAATATAAAAAAATATGTGGCAGGGATGACCATCGCAATAACAATAATGTAACGTAATAAAATCACGTACTGCTACCTAAAACGGAATGCCGAACGTCGCGCCGCCGCGCCGATAAATTCCCATCGCGTGGCCATCGAACGCGATCACCATTAATATACCGTTCTCGGGTGCGGGCGGCGCAAAAAAAATCGTCCCACCAGACAAAATGCGGTAACATGCCAACGGCAATAATTGCTTGATTTACGTTCACGAAAAGCCTGAAGGAACCAGGTCAATGGGTGTTCGGGCGCGCCCTTATTTATACCCACAAAGCACGGCTCTAACATAGTATAAATATTATACAGTTCGTCAACGAAGGCATCTTTGATGGGCTAGGAAAACGGTATACGATGCGAGGTGAGACGAGAGCGTTTCGCGCCGAGACTATTTGTAGCAATATTTTTATTCGTGTAAGTACTACCCCCTTCGATTGGATTTTGACAATATCGGCTTTTTGTAACATCAAATGCATTGGCTTTTTTAACCAACTTAAAAAAGGAGGTCTTTTATTCAACCCGTATGTATGTAATTAAATACTCATCTTTGTCCCTTAAATTATACAATTTTGGCATACAAACCATGGTATGTACAATAAATGGAAATACTTATTCTTAATCTTATATTTTAATCTTACGCTGCATGTTTTTGCTTACGTATTCAATTATACAATAATATACTCCTCGATTCAAAGAGAATAAAATCGCCAACCTAAATATACAGTTTTTATATCTAATTATATGACCTGGCAGCCCTGGTTGACAAACTGGATAACTTTTAAGCTGTGGTTATATTTTGTACCCAATTACGAATGCTGTTTCTATAATGTACCGTTATTTTATTGACAGGTATTTTGCGTAGAATTTTCGAAGACCCACCGCTCGCTATAAAATAGCCTTTTGAATTTGATTTACATACATTGAAAATGTTGTTAAAGTACATTTAGAATTGAGAAAAATGATGATGAGGCAAAACTATAAGTGTGTTTATTTAAACGGAATTGTAGAGTGCATTATAAATAGCACTCGGGATTTTTGATAATATCGGATACTTGGGAAGCAAACGTTTATGACCAATATAATTAATGACAAGAGCTAAGTTCAAAATTATCAAGATAATTATTGTCTTTGATAATTATTAATGCGTTGATTCATAACTTATCTCTTTAATTTTTTACCTTTGTTAAATCCATTGCTAGAAGTAAAATGTTGTGTAAAAAAGGCATTTATTATTTATTAACTTCGTTTTTAATTTTCGACTTAATTATAATAATTGCATCATGAAATACAATAATTTACTTAGAATTCTCATACTCTACCGCAGTGGCCGGAACTACAAACGTCCTTATGTCTCATTGTACTGCTTTATTTTATACTAGTTGTTATCCGCGACTTCGTACGCTTGGTATTTAACAAAATATTTTAATCGAATATTATTCCATTTTTCATTGGTTTTATTTTTTTTCGTGAGATACTATTTTTTTCTAAAACATTTTTTTTTTCAAAAATATAAGTAGCCTAAGTCATCATACATCAGCTATCTGCCAGTGAAAGTCCCGTCAAAATCGCTCTAGCCATTTTATATTACTTACTTTTCCTGGTGGCTCCGTCTCCGTGAACAGCCTTTTCTGGAATACAAATTTCCAAGATATAAAGTAGCCTATAACGGATCTCTGTACTCTCTTCAAAATTGGTTCAGCGATTTAGGCGTGTAAGAGTAACAAACAAACAAACTTACTTTCGTATTAATAATATTAGTTAAGATACACAAGACAGTGATAGCTCAGCGGGGAGTGGTACGGACTGCCGAGACGAAAATCGCAGGTTCGAAACCAACACGAAGAGCAATGCACCGGTGGTTTTTCTAAGTTACGTGTGTGTCATTCATTCTTAATTATCACTCGCTTTAACTGTTAATCACGCCTTAACGGCTGAATGGTTTTGGATGAAATTTGACACGCATGTAGACAGGATAAGGACATAGGCAAAAGGCCGCTCACGTGGGCGGAGCCACGGGCTAATACTAGTATTAAATAACCTTAAAATACTCTATGCTGTCAGCTCTGCCATAAACCTCGTCAGGTATTATAATATTATACTTTGTTCTACATTTAATAAACAAGTTTGAACTCATTTTTTTACTATTGTGAAATATGTTACTTAGCCACTATTTTTTTCATAACTTTAATATTAAACGTTGATGCGGTGTAATGACTTGCGTTCGTGATTTTTCATTAAAAACCACCCGACCTTGGTACCGTCTCGGCACTATGCACATAATATCTCGTTAAATCCCCTATTATCTGGCCAATATGTCTGATGCCTCCCGTTGTTCAACCTTAATTGTGTATTACAGTAATAATGATCTAGGAAATTAGATCAGTTTGTGTTCCGATATGAGTGGTAGAGCCACGATGTAGACAGTTTTGTCTACAGCATGATTGGGCCGGCTCAACCGGGTCATTACCACTGTCTCACAGAAAACCGACGTAAAGTAGCGGCTTGCTGCTGCGTTTCGTACGGTGAGTGAGATATCCGGAGGTCCAAATACCCCTCCCCTTCCCAATCCCTAATTATCCCTCTCCTTTAAGGTCGGCAATGCGCCCATAATTCTTCTGGTATTGTGGGCATACATGGGCGGTGGAGATCACTTACCATCAGGTGACCCACTTGCTCGTTTGCCGATCTATGCTATAAAAAAAATCAACTCAAAATATTTATGCCAAATATACGCGCATCAAGTTTATCTCTTATTTTAAAGCGTTTAAATAGACTGAATAGCGAAAGAAGAATGGGTATAATCAGAGTTATGAGGCTATAATAGTCATAATTTTGTTATTTGTTTTTCTTAATCTTAAATTTGTGTATAATGCATAGTTTCATAAGAATGTCTTTTTAACTTTTCATGTCTCAAGTTGGTGTACAAATAAATTATTTCTTTCTTTCTTTCTATATTAAATTTTACTCGAAACAGGTTCTTACATTTTAATTATTATTTATACACGCCTTCTTTCATTAATCATCAGAACTGACATACAGTTTCAATTGAAAGAAACAATTGCTGGTTTCAAATATAATATTGTGCATTTATAATTTAATCGCAATTCAATCGTTCAATTGACATGTCATAGATGTTGACAAGCGGCTGATTCTACAAACTAGTTGTTAGTTGTAAGCCACACCCAGGTACACTGGTTCGTGTGCTGAATGAAGTGCTAGTTGATTTAGTGCCTATTCGATTACTAAACAAATTATTCTTTTTATATTAACACGTGTTGTTTTTTTGCGACAGCCTTTGTGGCTCAGTGGGCGAGTAGACGGCTGTGAAGCTAGAGGTCGCGGGTGCTATTCCCGCACTGAGACATTTTTTTTGTGTGATTCGTAAATATTTGTTTCGAGTCTCGGTATTTCTCCTCATAAGGGTTGATGTCAGGCAGGTAGCCGGTCGTAAAACTACAATCCAAATCTTTCTGTAACATGTATTAAAAAGCATGTTGCGCCGAACCCATTGTGAGTGGGATAAAGACAGATAGAAGAAGAAGAAGATGAGCAAGGTGGAAGGAAGGAAAAGTGTTGTTTTTGTATCAATTATTGTTGCAATACTTGTAGTAAAAGTGGCTTTGTTTGAATTTATTCAAGATATGATTAGGCGATCACAGAACTAGTTAAAAAAAAATGTGTGAACTGTGATGAGGATGGCAATGCAAAATTTCATTTTCATTTTGTCGAGTCAACACACAGAAATAATTACAAATTTGTACTTTTTAAGCATGCATAGGAACTTTTCAACTGTTTGCCGCCAAAAATGTCACTGTTGATTCTAGCGTACAGGAGTTACAGTGGCTGGTGTACGGGCGGGTTAGTCTCTAGAGGCCAGTGATTTCAAAAATAACATTTTGCTAACAAACATATAAACATAAATACAATTATTTTCGTCCGAAAACGTTGCAGTTGCCATGTTGAAACATAATCTTACCTGGCTCGTTCATAAACATTAATGATATAATAGCTGAAAGAGCTCTGCGGCGAGGCTGCTCGCAATAAATAATTTTATATAAACCCGCTTTGCACTGAAAATATTGCACAAACAAAATATGCTAAAATTATCTTGTGCACAGTTCTTGCTTTTCATCTTTTACAATACGAGTACAGAATTTTTAAAATTATAGGTTCACCTTTTTTATTCCCGTCGGTGTAGATAGGGATGTCAAGCGTCTAGAGCAGTGTTTTTTTAGGCCATACCCCACCTTAACATTTTTTTGTTAAATTAGTCACCAATATCCTTGCATGGCATTTAAATAACCCAAAGCAAAAGGGTTAAATTCGTGTCGAGTCCATTTTTAAATCGCCCCCTTAGCTATCAAATTGCCCCCATGTGGGGCGTGGGCCCCACGTTGGGAAACACTGGTCTAGAGGAAGCCCGACATGATTGGGATTTTTGAACGATTGTCCGGTCTGTTATGGCATATTTTGAGGAATCCAGATAGAAGACTGCGACGGTGGATTACAGCGACACGTCAGCTTTGTATGCAATTGTATAGGTACAATTTGAGGAATGCAGCCGAGACAGAAGAGCGGGACGCTCGACCATGCAATTAAAAAAAATACATGTCACAAATTTAGCCCTTATCCCCCAGTAAGATACGAGTCTTGTGTCATGGTTATCAGAAACTACTAGAGCCATTCGGTCTCAGAACACCCAGACCCGAAACAAATATTTCTAGATGACACAAACATTTACTACGTTGCGGGGATCGAACCCGCGGCCTCTTGTTTCACAGCTGTATTATTCACCCACTGCGCTACGAAGGTTATTTCATACAATGTGGACTTGTCACTGTCGCCTGCCTCACATCACGCGTCGCAGTCTCCCTCTCGCGTGAAGAAATTTGTTTCGGGTCTAGGGTGTGTGTACTCCAGAGGGCTTGAGGTCAGGCAGGGGGCAGTCGTAAAAACTACAAGCCAAATCTTACTGTGACATGTGTTAGAAAGCATGTTGCCCCAGCCCACACTGCCATATATTATCTATGCCCACTGCCCTTTTCCTGTGCCTTAAAACGTGCCTATACCTCGACTGTTCTTGTGTTTTAAGTCATGAATATCCGCGTCATTACATATACTAATGATCTATAATGTCACCCAAATGTCAGACGAAACTGCCTAAAATCTTTTCGGTTTTAAGACCTGACAACCCTAAACGCACGCAAAATTGTAATCAATTCTGATCAAACATATTTCTGTTTGGAATTTGCCTGTTTGTATAACGCCCTGTAGGTTGTAATATTGGTGGACAGATTGAAATGTAATTAAAATTTGTTTGATGTCAAACATACCATAATATACTGTATAAATTGTTTTGGAATAGGTACTTGGCAGTTAATACCATACGCTCACACCTGTATCCCTGTATTGGTAGGCAGAGGTGCAACTAGTACTAGTACACTCCCAGTTCGCACGGTGTTCACAATTCGATTATATTAATTATCCCATGGTATATTAGATGGCGACTGGCGAGCCTATCATTGTGTATTTTTTTTTTATTTTATTTCATTGAATGACGAGACGAGCAAGGCGCTCGCCTGATGGTAAGCGCCACGCCTGCCCATAAAAAGAAGCAACACCACACAGAACTATGAATTACAAAGCACTACATAACACTGTCTCTTGGCGGCAGAAATAGACAAAGCGGTGGTACCAACCCAGACGACCTCTCGTATACCTACCATCTTCTGAGTGCGTGTATGCGATAGGCCGTCTGGGTTGATACCGCTGCTTTATCTATTTCGGCCGCCAATCGATGATTTTCGGTATGAAAGACGGAATCGGGAACGGGAATCGGACCTCACGGCCTTTCGCTTCACAGCCGGCTGCTCGCCTGCTGCGACACGGGGGCTATCACCTGCTGACGCCACCACAATACACTGCAGTCCACATATAATGTCTGCCGTCATCTATTGAATGGCGCCAATATAAGGATCATTAACATTACACGAACGCGCCTCGTCCGCTTTGATTTGAATTTGGAACAAAAACACGGCACCAGCGGAACATTTCCATTTACGTGCCGATGATACTAAACATCGCGTTATTTTAACTTAATGATATCACGTTTATTTCTGTAACAGCCTCCTGTAATACTATTAAAAGTTAATCTTGTTATTGATAATTCAGTTATTTCTATTTTATTTGCTTGAATGACGAGACGAGCAAGGCGCTCACTGATGTTAAGCGCGCCTGCCTATAAACAGAAACAACACCACACAGAACTTTGAATTACAAAGCACTGCATGGCACTGAACTGCGCTCGTCACCCTGAGACGTAAGATGTTAAGTCTCATAATGCCCACTAATTTCACTGGCTTCAATGTCCTTCAAACCGAAACGCAACAGTGCTTACACACAGTGCTTGGCGACAGAAACAGACAAAACGGTGGTACCAACCCAGGCGGCCACTCGCATACGAGGGACCTACCGCCTTTCCATTCAAAATTAGTTCCATAATCCATCATATTTTATGAACTTTTTGTCCACATAGCACATGTAATGTTTTGCTGGTGGGAGGATACTTATATCCGACCGGATAGCGACCACCGTACACTGGTGCTAAAACCTGCCATAGTGGCCCAACTTGTGTGGGTCGCGTTCCAGGGTCAGCCAGTGTATATACGGTTCTCCCCAGGGGGCTTGCCCCCTGATCCTAACCCTTTTCCTTCCCCTCCTCCTTGGCCCTTTGGCAGGCCGGCATGATCTTGCCGACCTATGATGGACATATTGTTTATCGTTGGTCGACACTATTCCTGGATTGCGTTACACTTACCATCAGGTGTAGCGTAGTCACTTTGCCGAGCCAGGATAAAAAAAAAACTCTTTGTCCACATAGCACATGTAGCTTCTACTATAGGTTGTATATTGTGAGAATGTGTCACAATGGATATGATTGATCTCAACTGTACCCGCAGTGGGTGTGGAAAGCCCTCCTATTCATTATTGTTGTACTATATTCAGCTATAACTGTGAGTAAGTATTACTGATGGTGAATTGGTTTGGCACTGACACCCACGCCGGAAATTAATTGGTCGGGTACATCTTGGGCAAAATGAGTTTCGACTGTACTGAGTTATGTTATAACCATTACCTATAGCATTTATTAGCCTTATAGCTTGTTTCACTGTTGTCCAGTAAACGTTATTTATCGAATAATGGACCTTTTTTTTATTGAATGACGAGATGAGCAAGACGCTCGCCTGATGCAACACCACACAGAACTTTGAATTACAAAGCACTGCATTGCACTGAACTGCGCTCGTCACTTTGAGACATAAGATGTTAAGTCTCATAATGCACAGTAATTTCACTGGCTTCAGCGTCCTTCAAACCAAAACACAACAATGCTTACACATTATTGGTTGGTGGCATAAATAGACAAAGCGGTGGTACCAACCCAGACGGCCTCTTGCATACGAGGGACCTCGACCTTGTAAAACTTAGGACCTATTTCACATTGTTCGGGTATCTTTAAGCCGCTACTTTACTTCGGTTTTCTGTGAGAGACTGGTAACGACCCGGTCGAGCCGGCCCATTGATAAAAATATAAATGAATTAGTGTGAAACAGTTTTGAGCCATATGCTTATAATCTTATGTTCTCTTAGAATGGTTTAGTTTTGAATGGACATTTTTCACGTTCTGGTATAAACTAACACTCCAACGAACAGTTGATTGACTGTATGAATTAATATGAGCATCAGCAGCGCCGCAGTTGGTTTCCGCAGACGGGTAGCGTTGCGAATCTTCCTTATACATGTTAACGACTTCCGCACGTGAATATGGGCATTTCTGTTCGTGAATTTAAATTTTAAAACAGTTCGTTTTAGAATTTAGATGAGCGTGCGACAGCCTAACATAATTACCTACATCTACACTTCTACACTAATGTTATAAAGAGGAAAGATTTATATTTTTGTATATATAACGAATAAACTTAAAACTAATTGACCGATTTCAAAAATTCTTTCCTAATCAGATCACGCGGATGGAGCCGCGAGGTAAATAATCAGAAATAAGAACAAAAGGGACATAATTTTTAAATCTTTAAGATGCGATCTTCAAAAAAACAGGGTAGTTGACTTGATTTTTTTTATTTAAATCAATAAGTTACGTTATCCAAAACCTATGGAAGAAAGAATTTTCTTAGTCCGTGCGTAAAAAAATAAGTTAAGAGTCATTCAAATATGATTGAGGTGGCACTTGTCAAATGACAGACGACACATTCTTTGACGTCACCGTCTAGTATGGTTGCTGTACGCGTGCGTACGAGATAATGAGATGTCCCCACTACGCGCCCACCTTTACATATCGTCGGGGATAGTGCAAATCCGCGTATCTAGCATTGGATAATTCCGCGTATCTGCATTAGATCAAATGTTACATGGGAAGGTTAAAAATTTTTATATTTTCTTATTTTAAGGGCAATTGGACTCATTTTTACATAGAGAGTAATAATTGATGGGTTCTATGTATTCTTAATGTAGATTATCCGTTAAATTAATTAAATAAATGTGAATTGCCCGCAAAATTCAAAATTGGCTACATTTGTCAGATACGCGGAATTATCCAATGCTAGATACGCGGATTTGCACTATCCCCGACGATATACACGTATTAATAATCATAATTGCGGGTTCATTTTTGAGCCAATTTTGATTGTGTTTTAACAAATGGGTTTCTGTTTCGTATTATTTTATTATATTTTATTACATTTACTATTCACGTTAGCAACACAAATGGTGGATATGCACCTTTATACACAAAATAATATTACACGCCATGCCGCAAAAGCTGGCAACTACACATTCTTTATTTGAAATAAATATTTGAATCAAATAAAATAATACATAAGCAGCGGACACACAACACAAGTGACAACAATATGGAGTTTGCCAGGCGTGTTGGAATTTCTACTAAACATAGAGAACTCCACATGCGACCGTATATTGGCCATATGCCAAAAAGCGGCCTTGTAAGCGCTGTACGCGTACTAATGCCAAGAAACTGAATGTTTTATTTCCTCTAGTTTACGGCTGTACAAAACCTAACGCTGCCATTATATACAACGCAATATATACAGACTATATAATTATATACATTCGAAACACTGTAATAACCAATGACAGTTCTTAATCATAAGATGTCGGTAATGTCATGAATACACTATTAAATAATAATGATACTTTTGAAGCAAGTAATATATCATTTTTAGGGATCGCAATCTCGAAAAGTGTGATCCAGCAGGATTTGATTTTGATTTTGGATTTTTTGTAAATTTAAATTGTTTGCACTTAATTTATCTATAGTTTTATAGCTGTTTAAGTTATAAATAGAAGAATTACTATCGCAATAAAATTGGGTATTTGACTCGTATTTTTTTATTATTTTAATGAATAAGCTATATTCCCCAAAATTTATTATCGAAAGAATTATAAATCAGTCAAGAATACGAGTTAGAACCTATTTAAATATGCTGGAAGGGTTATTTGCCAATTGACGGAAAAAGCAAGCACATGGCATGTTACGTCACAATGCAGGTCACGCTTGTTATGGTGCACGCGTGCGAGAGAAATAGCGAGATTTTCCCACTACACGGCCCACTTTTACTTATTTCAATATTTAAAACATGAACTGCAGCCTCATCTTTTTATCCAATTTTGGTTTTGTTTTCGAAAAATAGTTTGTTTTTTGTATTATTGTCGGGTCATCATCATCATCAGCCACAGGACGTCCACTGCTGAACATAGACCTCCCCCAAAGATTTCCAGACCGATCTGTTGGAAGCGGCCTGCATCCAGCGACTTCCTGCGACCTTTATCAGGTCGTCTGTCCACCTTGTAGGTGGACGTTCAACGCTGCGCTTGCCAGTACGTGGCCTCCATTCCAGAACCTTTCTGCCCCATCATTATTGTCGGGTACATTTAAAATAATGTAGAATTAATAATTAGACATAGTCAAATACTTTATTATATCCCAATTATGGTTTCTAAATGAAAAAGTTAATTTATTTCCTCCCCATTATTCAATTCCAAAAACGTATTACCACTCGCTCTTTGATCCACAATCCACTTCATGGAAACACAATGGTTTCCTTAAATTGGTTTATAAAATCTATAAACAACATCCTATACGTAATAAATGTATTAAATAAACCTTGGTAATTGGCACTCAAGTATAGACTCTCAATTCACTGTTAGTTTTTAAAAAGTATTTTAATTTAGCTTTATTAGGTACGTCTTATAAGACTCGAGTTGTGGAGCTGTGGTTTTGATGAAAGAAAAACAAACCAAATAAACAATTAGCGAATTGAGATAAGTATATACATATAGATAGTTTACGTTAGGTGGTAATGAAAGGTTCAGACGTGTCGAATCACTCTCAATACGAGTGTTATATCAACAAATGCTGCAAGGTTCTTGTTGATTAATTCGAATGAAAGTTTTTTTAGACATTTCAAATCGCATACAATTGCGCAGTTGATTGACTAAAATCGAAACGTTTCAACTCACTATAAAGGTAAAATTTTGCTCAATGTCTTGTATATATGTACTAGCTTTTGCTCGCGGCTCCGCCCACGTGATCAAACAAACAAACAAACAATCAAACTCTACAGCTTTATAATATTAGTATAGATTTGGGTAGCTTAGCAACGGAAGCCTTCAAATAATATTATTTTGGTAGCTTAGCAACGGAAGCCTTCAAATATGAATAATTTTCCCCGTTTTTGCAACATTTTTCACTGATGCTTCGCTTCTAATGGTCGCAGCGTAATGTTATATATCCTAAAGCCTTCCTCGATAAATGGACTATCCAACACAAAAATAATTTTTCAATTCGAACCAGTAGTTCCTGAGATTAGCGCGTTCAAACAAACAAACAAACAATCAAACTCTACAGCTTTATTATTAGTATAGATTACACTATTTGGCAATTTGGCACTTACAAGGTGGTAAGTCCCTCGTATGCGAGAGTTTTGAGATTCTGTGTGGTGTTGCTTCTGTTTATGGGCAGGTGTGACGCTTACCATGAAGCGAGCGTTTGGCTCGTTTCGGCACTTAATTAAATTAAAAAAAAAACACATTCATATACTAAATGTAGCTTAAAAATTCTGATGCCAGGCCGACTAACCACCTGAATTAATTACGAACTTAGAACTACAATTTCTAAAAAAATATATATTAATAGAGTAATAAAAGTATATTTAACCTAAATTACCATACGATTACGAGAATAATATACTCTATAATATACTATGATCCGTCGGGTCACTGTGAACCTATAAGCCGATACGGGCGTACGGCTAAAGTAAGAAAAACCGCATTACGTAGAAACAAGACCGTGTTTGTGCAAACCGGTACCATCCGGTTCACATCCGTGATGGTCACACAACGACAGTTCGCGTCGGTCACCGACCAGTTTTGCATGGGGGACACTCATGGTCCCCATTGGTTGTTAGGAGTTCTTTTTTTGAACATTAGTTCGCTGACAAGTTTTTACGGCCCAGAGTGTATTTTAAAAAGATTATGGCACAACCACTACGAAATCTTACGTCTATCTACGCTTACCATCAGGTCAGCGCCTTGCTCGTATCGTCATTCTATCAGATAAAAAAACCGTGTGAAACCGCTATAAGCACAACAAACGCAGACTATTTGAATGAGAGATTTGTGTAATCATAGCACTACATACTCGAAAACGTGGCGGTGTCTATCACCTCCTAAATTAGACTGTGGTGCAGTCAATTACAGCATGCAGTGGGAAGTGCAGAGGCGCTTGTCTTTGGGCAGCGCGACCGGTGCTCCACACCACTCCGCACCACTCCGTATCACTCCGCGCCGCATTGCGGGCGTACACCACCCTCGAAAGCACTCTTGCTTGTTGCCCCATGTAATGCACCGCACTCTCGTAATTAAACGAGTTTCCGATGCGCTTTTTGAATAATTTAAATATGTTAGATATCAGCTTCGGTTTTAATTTCAAATTTGGTCGTTGATCAAATCAATTTATTTTTTAAATAACCATTTCATGATTGGAAAGGCTAAAATACTAAAGCGCCAAACGTGAACTGGGTTTTATATTCAACTAGCTTTTGCTCGCGGCTTCGCCCGCGATTTAAATATTACCATCCCTTATTTTGACCCCTTTGGGGTAGAATTTATCAAAATCCTTTCTTAGCGGATGCCTACGTCATAACATCTACCTGCATGCCAAATTTCAGCCTGATCCCTCCAGTGGTTTGGGCTGTGCGTTGATAGATCACTATGTCAGTCAGTCACCTTTAAGGGCCGTCCGTGAGCAAAACACCGCGCGATCGAGGTTTTTAGAGGCTATCTAGTCATTACTTAAAATAAATATTGATTAAATAAATATACAATATATTTTTACAATCTGTCAGCTTTACTTTGTTCGATTCAAATTCATGTTAATGCTGATATATATTTTTAAATTGTCGTTATAAATGAACCATAAAAATGGGAAAAATGCAAAGATTCCGTGCGTCTCCTTTTAAAGTACAGAATGTTATCAAATGAGATTAACATCACTAGATAGGCAATTTAATAACGAATATTTTGCCCGTTTTAAATTTTCGAAAAGACCAAAACCTGATTTTTTAAATCAATTATTCGCTAAATACGTGCATATTCTGCACTCGCCGAGTACACGATTCAGTATGGCGCGAGACAGTCAAGGTCGTTTGCTCACGGACGGCCCTTAAGTTTTATATTTATATAGATAATGGATTCCTAAAGTATTAAAAAAAAAACGTGACATTTACTTAGTTCTCAATAAGCATTAGCGGTGCCTATTTCGCATATTATTTTTTACTAACCTTGTTATTGTATACTTCCCACTGTTGGGCACGAGACAAGAGAGGCGTTGGTCCATACTTACGTTCAACCGTATAGTTTGCTTTATAAAATGTTTTAAACATTGAACAAGCCGCTAGCTCACGCAGTAACAGATAAGAAATCTCTCACTGGAGGAAAACTGGTGAGATACAAGGAAATAACTCTGTTAATATTTTATGAAACGTCCATCCGAAACTCATGGACCGTAAATAACGCGAGGAACCCCTGAGGAAAACGGCGCAGTTTGCACTCCGTAGCCTCACCCTTGAAGGAACAAATGTAATTCACTCATGATCTTAATGGATTTTTAAATTTTGTTACAGAATATAAATTTTTATTCTTAAAAACCCTAGATGTATTATCCGGTCTCGCTTTGCACTTACTTTTAATATTTTAACAGTATTTAGGCTTCGTGGGCTTTGCATCACGTGTACATTATTTAGTTTCCCATAATAGGGTAGTTTCCTATTATACATTAATTTATATGCAACAGAAAATAATACGAAAAGAAATCCTTTTGTGAACACAATCAAAATCGGTTAAAAGATGAGCCCGCAATTATGATTTTAAATATTGATATGAGCAAAGGTGGGCGCGTAGTGGGGACATCTCACTATCTCGCTCGCACGCATGCACCGTAATGACCATTTGCCTCGGTGACGTCAAAGTTGGCGTCGTCTGTTATTTGACAAGTGCCTCCTCCATTAGATTTGAATGATTTCTATTTTTTTTCTGTGGATGGATTAATAAAATTCTTTCTGCAATAGGTTTTGGGTAACGTAACTTATTGAATAAATAAAAAAAACAAGTCATCTACCCTATTAATTATAATTATTTATGCGAAAAAATAACACGCGGCCATCTTCATTGCGTTCCTTACTTATCTAAGTTTCCTCAATTTCAATTATGTACTACGAAGACCGAAGTGGCGAATTATATTTAAAGAACACAAAAATAATGAGTAATGACCACAATATACAAATTCATAAAGCCTAAAACGGATAGGAAAACATAAAATTTGGCGGGCATGTTGCGAATGCAAGTATGAATATAGCAGAATGGCTCCCCGGATGGCGGGAAAAATGAAATATGGCCGCCACTAGTCCCACTCGGTTATCCTTGCGAGGCAGGCGGCCAACGATGCAGCCTTTTTTTTAAATTCGCCTTTTATTTAAAGCCCTGCGAGGTTTTCACAAACAACCTCTATAAATATAAAGTAGGTAAATAATGAAGAAGCCTTTTAAGTGATACTGTGAGAGACGATTCTTTACTATTTGAAGCTAGCTAAGATGTTACGTCCTCGTATGACTAGGTGGTAGATCCCTCGTATGCGAGAGGCCGTCTGGGCCATAGGTATATTACCGAGCGTTGTCTATTTCTGCCGCAATAACAATGTGTAAGCACTGTTGTGTTCCGATTTATAGGCCATTGAAGCCAGTGATGTTACTAGGCATTATGAGACTTAACATCCTATGTCGCGGCATAACGAGCGCAGTCCGGTGTAATGGGAGTGTTTTCAAATTCAAAGTTCTGTTTTATTATTTATTGCTTTTGTTAATGAAGCTTGCTATCAGGCGAGCGGCTTGCTCGTTTCATCATTCAAGCTACTAAAACTTACTTGTTTTATGAAAAGAGAATTATAGGTTATGGTTATACCAATGTATTTTGCATGCCTCTTCGGAGAGGGAAGAAGCAAATCGAAGGGCCTGCGACAATCGATGTACCCCTATACCCGCCCCAACCAACCATCAAGTCGCAAACCCCCGGGAGAACCGGATATACACTGGCTGATCCTGGAACACGATCCACACAAGGTGTGTGGATCACTATGGCAGGTTTTAACACCATGTGTCGGTGGTCGCTATCCGGGCGGATATGAATATCCTACCACCAGTAAATCGAATTATATATCGAATTTATTTAATCGAATCTCGGCAATATACGGTGGCGAATATCAAAGCGCGTGACATTTTCTCACTCCAATTAAGTTATAAATAGGTCACGATGGAAATAAACAGCCTGTGACATAAATAGATTCGTGTGGGTGTACTTAAATGTCAATATTATTATCGATAGATTTCTACACCAATAGTTACAGTGCAATCGCCTAGTTGCCGGCTGTGAAGCGAGAGGCCGCGGGTTAGATCCCCGCACCGAGACAAATGTTTGTGTGATCAACAAATATTTGTTTCGAGGTCTGGGTGTTGTGAGACCGAAAGTCTCTCGTAGTTCCTGATACCCACGACACAAGACTCGTCTCTTACTGTGATGTCAGGACTATGTGTGTGACTGTTGGGTTTATTTATTTATTTAATCGTACATTTGAGTAATTAAACTGATTTCTAAGGCGTTAATAAGTTACATTTAATTGGGTGTTTATAGCCAGGTGCTTTTTTATTCATTTAACGAAGTAGTTTTAATAAGTATAGTAACGTGAAAACGTAACATATAGTCATTAACGTCAACAAATAGCAGGTAGCAGAAAGATTGTGTTGCGTATTTTTAATAGTATTCTCACGAGGCCCTGTGGCGCAACGGATAACGCGTCTGACTACGGATCAGAAGATTCCAGGTTCGAATCCTGGCAGGGTCGCTGTTGAAATACTGTTTTTGATTTTTCTTTTCACTAGTGGGTTTGAAATTATATTGCCTAATTGGATCCATATATAAAACTTAAATATAATAGTTACGTTACGTTAAGTTTTGAGTTAAGTAATATAAACTTAATTATATTCATCATCATCATCATCAACCACAAGACGTCCACTGCTGAACATAGACCTCCCCCAAAGATTTCCAGACCGACCTGTTGGAAGCGGCCTGCATCCAGCGACATCCTGCGACCTTTATCAGGTCGTCTGTCCACCTTGTAGGTGGACGTCCAACGCTGCGCTTGCCAGTACGTGGCCTCCATTCCATTAATTATATTACTCAACTTAAAACGTAACGTAACGTAACGTAACTTTAAACCATATTAAAAACGATTTATTCATTAAGGCGACGGCACACGGCCGCGGCCAGTGCCACAGCTCCCTATACATATTAATGCAGCGATCTACAACTAAATCAACTTTGTATCGCGCCTTTGTGATGGTAATAAGCCGCGCCTGATATCCGGTTAATTCGAAAGCAGCACACAATCACGCCCCCGGTAATTACCGACGGAAGGTATACTCGACACTTTTCACCGCTGATGGTGATTATTAAATGACGTGTACCTGTGCTATGCTATGTGCGCTATTGGATATTGCTTTTCAGAACAAAAATCAATGTTTTTCTAACAGTCGCTATATTATGGTGTTTTTTTGACAAAAATGAAGAGATTTTGTAGTGTGCGCCTTGTTTTGGAATAATGTCAGATTTTCATGACTAAATTTTCTTAAATATAAATGTGTATTATGATGGTACGAATATGAATTTGTTGAGTAACGGTGTGTTGTATCCAACTCGCAACTCGACGCAGTCCTTTAGACTATATTATTATAGTTATTCGATAGTGATAGATAAACTATGATCAACATTCAATCCTCATTTTGTGACAAAATCACGGAGATCTTTACATAGTATAAAATGAAGTCGCTTCCGCTGTCTGTTCTCTTAATTCTTTTAAACTATTCAACGGATTTTAATGCGGTTTTCAGCAATAGATAGAGTGATTCATGAGGAAGGTTTATATGTATATCACGCTATGACCCATGGGAGCAGGACAGTAACATGGCGATGATACCGCGCGGAACATCTAGTATAAAATAATTTCATAATAAAGATGTTCAAGAAATATTTTTAATGCTTAATTATTTGTTTACAGATAAACCTGCGGCTGATACTGGTGTCAGGCAAGACGAAGGAATTCGTGTTCAGTCCCGTGGACTCAGCGGGGGACATCGCCATACACGTCTATGATAATTGGCCTGAAGGTGAGTCATAGTAGCCGACTCAAAATCAAAATTAAAATCTTTATTCATCATGTATCATGTTGTTTATAAGATTTAATTTTTTATATTTTTGTTGTGCTGGCATTGCGTTCGCACGTCACACAGACTTCCCATTGAAAATCAGCGCTGAAGTACAGCTAAGGCTGTATTTCAGCATAAAGCTGAATGGGAAGTCTTGTTATTGGTCTAACATAATACTGGTATGATGTATGTAAAACTATTTTGTGTCTAGTCCAATAATAAAAAAAAATCTTTCTTTCTTTTTTTTTCATGTAGGCTAAGAAAGAGCTTATGACAGGTCAAGTACAGAACATTTATCATTAATAATATTAACTTACAAAAATATATTTTTCCTTTCATTTGTTCCCTTAAACTTAAACTTTGGAATAACCGCCGCGCTATAAGCTGGCAGGAAAAGGCACACCAACAAACAGGGGAAGAGGGAGGGGATCCTTAAATGTAGGGATTTACGGACTAGGAGGATATGGAAATCGGGACATGGGCAGGAAGGTGTAGGGTAAATTAACAATACATCTGTAAGGGTTTTCTGTTTTGACTTGGACTTGGAATGTCTTGTAACTTCGACACAGTCAATGCTATTAACTGCTTTTATTTTGTCTATATTCTTTGGCCTACGCAATAGCTCAGCAGTAGTTCACAACGGCTATAAACAGAAAATGCGTCGCAACGAAAGGCTATATTTAAAGCACTTAATGCTTTTTACGTTATAAATAGCAAATTAAATACTAAAAGTGGAACTGACGGGGCTGCTGGGACCAATGGTTCTTTGAAACTCATATTTTCACGTTCAATCAATATGATTAACATAGTATATAAATCAAAACCGTGTTCTATTTTATTTGTTGTAACGTATAAAACTTTTTTTTTTTTTTTTTTTTTTTTATAGCATAGGCCGGCAAACGAGCAAGTGGGTCACCTGATGGTAAGTGATCTCCACCGCCCATGTACGCCCACCAACATAAGAATAATGGGCGCGTTGCCGACCTTTAAGGAAAGGGATAATTAGGGATTGGGAAGGGGAGGGGATTTGGGCTTCCGGATATCTCACTCACCGTACGAAACGCAGCAGCAAGCCGCTACTTTACGTCGGTTTTCTGTGAGACAGTGGTAACGACCCGGTCGAGCCAGCCCATTCATGCTGTAGACAAAACTGTCTACAGCGTGGCTCTACCACTTTAAAACTTTACTGATTATCCATATAAGTAGGTACCTAAACAAAAAAACATAACATCACAAAATGCAAAATAAATTCTCGCAAAAATCTAATTTAACGCAAAAATAATGTTGGCTACTCACAAATTACATCTCCATGGTAATGAGTCGCGAAGGGGTTAATTGCTAATGTCAACACACAAGTGAGCGAGCGCGCGAGGTCTCTCGGACCGAGTCTCCGGGAAACTTTGTTGGCAATTACACGGTCTCTTGTACCCGAGACTCGAGAGTACCGTGGCCTTGATGCGATGTGTATACTGTGAAACTCGCAGAGGGTTAAGTTTGATTATGATAACTGTTCTGACGTCGTTTGTCGCCTCCCGTACTGAGTCTTCGGAGATAATGTTACGAACTTGCTTTGTTGATGGTATTAGTCCTAACTCCGATATAGATGATGATTAGAACCCGTGCGTGCCAAGGGTTTATACGAAACGTAAAAAATATGAAATAACTTTCCTACGTGTGTACAGTCTTTATTTCTGCCAGACATTAACCAGACTTAGTGCCAGGGTCCTCCGTCCTTCTATTTCGCTTGATCCTAAACATCGTACGTAGTGAGGCTTTTGGTTCTACATTACCATTTTAAGTACAGTTCATACGCACTCACGCCTATAATTCCCAAGAGGGGTAGGCAGAGGTGTAACCAGTACACCCACACTTCGCCGCGCGTATTTCCGTCCCATGATGTGATAGGGGGCGAGCCTATTGGCATACCGGACACAATTCCAGACTCCGGGCTGATACTGAGTATTTCGTGATAGAGAAACCCATTATTACTTTACCCGACCAGAGGATCGAACTCAATACCTCAGCTCAGCAGGTACCACGTACGCAATACAACTGCGTCACCGAGGCAGTTAAATACAGTTCACTCCAAATATAATATAGTCTATCGCGGTCACCAAAATGTTTGCGGCTTGCAGTAACTGGATAGACACTGGCTGATCCCAGAATACGTCTCGTCACACTTTTACGAGCACCTACATATGGACAGCAGCACCTATATACATTTTTCACCATACAAACGGTGATCGCTAATTAGTTGGGTACCAAAATATTTTCAATTTCCCTCCCGTCAGCATATCATAAAAGACAGATAAAGAAGACAGCAATTTTTTTACTACAAAATTTCCGCTTTACATAATAATATAAAGAACAAAATCCTCAGTAGCACAGCTATAGAAATCCCGACAGTATTCACTTAGATACAAACGGGAAATCAAAATACAATTTTCCCTATTATACACGATTCATCTCGCGCGAGGACGCCGAGGGAAGTTTTCTGTGGCGTTTCGATTTACAAGAATACCGTGGTTGCTACGTGACCGAATTTCTGATCTCTCTGTACCAATATAGGTACAGCCTTAATATAGAGTATGTGTACACAATAAATACCGAAAGAAATGGGAAATAAATAACGTTTCCACAGTTTATGGGGATATTTTTTTTTCTTGATATAGTTCTAGTGTTCTGTTGTTCTGCTGAGATTTTAACATGATGTGAATTTATGTTAGGTGTTCTGAATTTATAAAATGGCCGTGGAAATCATCAGTCACACTTTCTTTTATATAATATACTTATAAAATAACATGTCCTGACTGACTGACTGATTCATCATCGCCGAGCGCAAACTATCAAGGCTACAAGCATGAAATTCGGACTGTATATTCATTTTGTTATGTAGGCACCCACTAAGAAAGGATTTTAGAAAATGCCACCCCAAAGGGGTCAAAATAATGGATGATAATATGTATGAAAGTCCGTCACTTTGAAAGTTACATAAACAAAATTTTGTATTTCGGTTATTGACGTAATTGTTTTACGTGTTAAATACGTGTTTCAGGAATTTTGGAAATTTTAGTTAATAAGAGATGAAAAGGGGGGTGAAAGTTAATGCGAAAGTGAGTTTGTTTGTTACGCTTTCACGCCTAAATCACTGAACCGATTTAAATGAATTTATCTATAGGCATAGATGGGACCCTGGAGACGGTTACAGGCTACTTTTATCCCGGAAAATGCGTTCACGCGGGCGGAACCGCGAGCAAACGCTAGTGAATGATATTCTGTTAAAAAGTAAAAATGTGTTCACAGCGCCATCTGTGAACGGAATGGGAAAATCTCCGTAGCAGAAAAATTGCCAGTAACAGAATTACATGTAGCGCTATTTAGTGGAAACAAGCAACATGCTTAAAGTTAGCGGAGTTCACACGATTCGTTTTTGTTTGATCCATTTGCCGACTCGTATCGCATACGAATTTTCCAGTTGTTCAACTAAAATAGAACCGTTTGAATCCGCTATTGCCAACCAACAGCGACGGGAAAATTTGCATGATTAGTAGATAAACAAATTATAAAATTTTTGTTCCGTCGGTGTGTGGGCCGGATGCTGCTAGTGCGAGTGGCAAACGATAAAGCGATTAATTAATTAAATTATTATTATTATTATATATATATTTTTTCAAATTAGTGTATTGTCATCGGTCCTCGATAAATCTACAAAGTTTGAACGAAATCTGGCCGTTTAAAGTGGGTCAAAATCGCGCCCAAAGGAGTCGGTTACAAACATACAAACAAATATACAAACATACAGGTGAAGTTAATAAAAAGCGTGTAAAAACGCACGTACCGCGTACGACAGTTCGCTCGGTGAGTAACGTTGTACGAGGTCAGTTATCGCGCGTGAATTTTCGCCTTGGTCATTATTATACCGCGTGGGACGCACACACTTACGAAGTAATTTTTTGCTGGTTCGAAGGACCGTTTTGAGTAATGTTCAGGAGTACGATCGCGTGGGAAGGTAATTTTAAATGTATTTTAAACCCAACGGGGGTATTTTAATCGGTGTGTGTGATCGAACGAATTTTGAAAACTTGTTAAAAGAACTTCGCTAAGATACAGGCACGAGTCTTGATCCAGTCAAAATAACTTCGCTAAGATACAGAGTCGTGAACAGTCAGTCAATGCTTGTCGTCTATTGGACTTTCAATTGTACCCACTACCGTCCATTTCTTTAGTCAGCTTATGACTCGTGCCTTTAATTAAAACGTGTAGCTGAAAATAATATTTTGCATAGTCATTATCTATCTAGTCGTAATTTCT
This sequence comes from Amorpha juglandis, assembly GCA_949126905.1. Lineage (NCBI taxonomy): Eukaryota > Metazoa > Arthropoda > Insecta > Lepidoptera > Sphingidae > Amorpha > Amorpha juglandis. Next base: position 4,811,679 of record OX421386.1, on the reverse strand, counting down.
CTACAATTTCATAATTCATATTGGATCCTTCTTATAAATGTTTTTTATTTTAATTTTGGTCCCGACGTTTCCACCCCGTGACCTCGAAGGCTGAAAAGCTTTCGAAATGTTGGGACCAATATTAAAATAAATAACCGCGATAAAATCCGTTTAAATTAGTTTAATTTCAATAGGTTTACCACCTTTAGAATTACTTTCAGATCTGTTTCCAATCACTTAAAATTCTATGGTTTTTGTGTTTAAATAATTCCACTAAAATAAAAAAACTTTTTAACCATAAATTAAACCTACTCTAAAAAGTTTCAATCGTTGGTTATGTACAATGATTAATAGTACTCACTCAAAATTGGGTAGTTTTATTTTAGCTTCTTTTATTTTTCGTGAATGATATCAAAATCGGTGCATTAAAGTGTTTTAACCTTTAACCCCCATGTCACCCCATAGGGACGAAATTATTTCTTTACGATTTAAATGGGAACCACCACCATAATAAACTCTACCGAAAACAAAAAGAATCATCCAAATCGTAATTGGCCGATTTATTCCTGAACAGACAAAAGGTATAAAATATATACGTTTATATATATATATGATGATGATGGTGATGGATATGAGAACTTTTTTGTTTCTTTAAAAACTTAAGTCTATTTTAGGACACAATGTATTATAGCGCCATCTGTGTATTATGATAAGAAATAAGTACAACTCATGGTATGACTGTGCATGACGTCAACTGTTGTAAGAATGTGTGAGTGGTTCGACGCATCGTCGATGCCAGCCGACATTTACAACAATGCTTACATAAGCCTCCATAGCTCAGGGGTTAGAGCACTGGTCTTGTAAACCAGGGGTCGAGAGTTCAAATCTCTCTGGGGGCAACTTTCCCTAGGGTTTTTGTTTAGATAATATTCTTGATAATTTTTGTACCTAAATATAACGAAATTAGATGTTTTCTAAGTAATTAACTGACTAGTTTTTACCCTGGCTAATTATTTTGATAATAAAGTGTGTAATGAATAATTTAGGAATCTGTGTGAATGGAATATTATATATTAATAAGTTTTTTTTATATCGGATAGGTAATTAATTTTAAATATAATATTAAATAAATTATATTGTTATTTATCGCTTGCTTTAACGGTAAAGGAAACATCGTGAGGAAACCTGCATACCTGAGAACTCGATAAGATTTTTCTAAGGTATGTGAAGTCTGCCATCCCGCATTAGGCCAGCGTGGTGGACTAAGGCCTAACCCCTCTCATTCAGTAGGGGAGGCCCGTGCCCAGCAGTGGGACATGTATAAAACAGGGCTAGTAAAAAATAATAATATTAAACTAATTGGATGAAAGGGTGCAGTTGAAAGAACCAGTGTTTTAATCAATATTGTTTTAATATTTTGTTATTTAATTTGAAAATCTCGACAGAAATATGTAAACAAAACAAAAAAACGCGTCGAATTGAAAACCTTCTGCGTATTTTGTTCCTCGATTAAAACACAATAAGATCATAAACTAATGTCGGGTGCTTTAAACGGATATGGTGTAATAATAATTTGGTTACGATGTCGACAGCGGACTGGGCGTCGGAGTGCGTGTCCCGCGCGGAGATCCTGCGGCTGATCTACCAGGGTCGGTTCCTGCACAGCTCGGTGACGCTGGGCGCTCTCGGCCTGCCGCTCGGCCGCACCACCGTCATGCATCTCGTGCCGCGCGAACATCTGCCCGAGCCCAACTCACACGGTACGTAAACCATCATTTAAACCAGAGTTCCCCAAACTTTTTTGTGTCGTAGACCCCTTGCCATGTTTTTCCGTGTTGGGTAGACCCCCTACTTACCTGATATTGATTTCCTGTAAATTTCTAACTGTAGTGAAGTTTAGTGTTAAAAACTTACAGTAAAAACACATGTAAATTTATACATTTATTAATTGAATTTAAATTAAAACTACTCAAAATAAAATTTTGTATCTGTTATGTAAAATATACGTAACATTAAATAAACATAAAATAAACTATAAATAAAATAAAATAAGCAATAAGTCAATATTTTTAGTGAGAAGGATGAACCTGATGCTTTAATAATATATTATCAACATATTTTGGCGTCAATTTTGTAAGTAAATAGGTACTATCAGTGTATTATGTGTTGAGATCCACTATCGTGGACTCCATTTTCATTTCATGGACCCCCAAATTTTTTTTCGCTGACGTAGACCCCTTCCAGGTTGTCATAGACCCCCAGGGGTCGATATAGACCACTTTGGGAATCACTGATTTAAACCCTTAGTTCCCAAAGTGACCCCAGAGGTCACATCCGTGTCTCTGTTTACCAAGACTTATAACATTATCTGAGAACACATAGTGCCTCCGCCGCCCGCAAGGGGCGCTGAACGCGGTTGTAATGATGCGCACACGCTACAAAATTACGCATCGGTTGCGGTCATGATTTGCTGATTTCATATTTTTAGCGTACATAATTGGACAAGCGTGAACCGCCGTTAGCATTGAGCTTGTTTATATAATATAACCTTTACTCGTTGCGTCTTTCAGAAATAAAGTTCTTTATGAAAATTGTAATCTTTGTAGTGTTTAGTTTGTCTACTTTAATGGAATGTTACTTCGTTCTTAATAACATGTGCATAGTACAAATCCGTCTTTAAATTAATCGTTTTATCAAATTCACTTTTTTATTGGTAATTAAAACTTATTACTTGGATTTCAGAAGTCCGATGGTGCTAACTTTACCCAACACTTCAAAATCCTATCCTATTATCCCATCCTATCAAAATAGTAAGTCCGTATCCCGTACATTTTTATGTAATTATTGTAGACCTATTAATTTGTTCCCTGTAATCTGTTGTTTAGGTGTAATAAATAACAATTATTTACTTGATAAAGTGATTTGAAGACACTCATTTTAAATTGTTTTAAAATATTTCAGATCAAAGGCAAAAGAGTAAAGGCGGTTCGAGCAGTTGTTGTTCAGCATCGTGCTGCATATTGTAATAGCTGACCGACAGAACGAAACAGACACACATGATCTGCGGCGAGTGCGAGCGAGACAGACGTCAGGGCCACACCACACGGACTTGTACAATGTGTTCAAAGTGACGTAAACGCGTGACGCGTGATTCCCAACACCCATGTCGTCCTGGTAACCGCGGACGCGGGCTCGCGATTTTCCCCACATATTTTGTGTATTACGTTTGTTTCAGCTTCAATTCGGTTTAAAATTATTTGAAAATTAAAATGCACAAAGTAATTGGACACTTGGACACGTACATCGCATCACTCATGTCCATAATAATCGCGTGGGACGCGTGCGCGTTAGCAATCATTATAATATTATTTTCGATAATTCCGATATAGCTTGGTAAGCGATATTGTATATCTCACCGCGTAATTTATAGCTCGTTTAGGAACATGTTGCGGTAATAATGTTTAAATTTAGTAGAATATTCGACGTAAGATTCGTATAACGTATGACACGCGGTACCACATGAGTACACCATACACGGCAGTCACGGCACACGCCGTCGCACGGCTACGTTTCGACATACAGTAATACCCCGGACTTACGCGATAGGTGGGGCCGAGCTATAACCGTGTAAGTCGAATTCGCGTAAGTCGGGGTACAACTTTGCATGCACTTTTGAGTGACATAATTTGAGGTTATCAATAAAACACAACGTACGTAAAACAATTCATCGCGGAACACGTTCGACCCTGTCGTAAACGGACCACTAACATGGCGGAATAGGAGAGCTGGCGCGCGCGGCCATCAAAAAGAATAACCGCGTATCTCCGAATTCGCGTAAAACGGGGTAGCGTAAGTCGGGGTATTACTGTACACCATACACGACAGTCACGGCAAACACGCCGTCGCACGGCTACGTTTCGACATAGTTCCTCACGTGCGAACTGAGATTGGTTTTCTGGCTTACATTGTTTTCATTCGGGCTGTCGACAAGTAACAAATCATTCTAGTATTATGAATTAGGTCGTCTGACATGAATTTATATGAAGTTATTAACGGAGATATTTTATAAAATGAAATAAAATGACAAATTATGTAGTCAAACTGAGTGTGTATATTACTCTCATTTGCAATGTAAATAGTATGTTCGATATTCATTAAGGAGACATTTTTTAAACTTAATTTTTGTGATAACGTCATGCAATATTTTTCATTTGTTTTTATATCTAAATTACGCCGTTCGCTTCGGCGGCGATATTTACATACTGTTCTCTCGCCACAAAACATTTCATGTATGCGATACGAACACGGCGACTGCTTGAAGATTGTAAATTTTAGTAATAAAAGCACTAGAATAAATTTTGGCATTTCACATGTCTCGCTTGAACTATGTATGCCTACCTATACCTAATATAGAGAAATACAAACGCATGCAAACGATATAGATCTGCGAATCATGCATTACCTCTGCTAAGATTTGTTACGACTATTGTTTGTGCAGTTTTTTATTATTTTAAACCGTCACCACTGTTACCAGAGCCGGATTTGTTTTGTTGTAAATATTTGGAGCTTATATGATTTAATTTACATCACATTATCTAGCGGCTACGGTTATTTCGAGTTTATTAGGTGTATTTTATTACGTTTAACTTTTAATTGGCTTCTGTGTTGTCGAATTCGACTTGGCCTCACTTTACTTTGTAAGCTTGGAAATTATTATTAAATATCGATAAATTATCAAGTTATTAGAATATTGGAACTTATCTGTTGAATTGCGGATATGTATTTTTGTGATAGTACAAATAAATTTGCTAATACATTGACAAACAAAATTAAAGGCTCAGTGATACGACATATTTAAGCAGTATTAAGAGAACCTGACACACAATGACATTGAGATGGAAAACTCGTGCATACAGACACACACATTGTTGCATTTGTTCTTGATGTTTTAACATTATGCGTAAACTTCAGAGCTCGTTATGTGTATACATTTAAAATGCCAAATTGAAACTATATTGTATGTTGAAGGATGATTATCAAGGTAAATATAACTTGGTGATAATCAATCTGCATTTATATTGATAAATTTCATAATATTTATAATTTTACTATCATAATTATCCGGCAATAACTATCACGAGAAATATAATGATAATGAAAATTTAATGACCTGTATATTAAAAACGTCTTCATATCGCAGATTTAATTTTAAATAACGCAGATGATTATGTATTAAGGTTATCATTGCATGTACATATATTTAAATGTAAATCATATTTTACATAAACTTTAATCATATTTTTCACTTATCTGTTATTTCTTTTTCCTTATTGATTTCTAAAATGTATTGTTTTTATTTGTTGCATTATATATTAAGAATTATTTACTTTTTGGAACGTTTGCATTACTGCTCAATGTTTTTTACTTAATTAAAGAATTATTGTCAACGACTGAAATAAATCTTGCCATTCAATATTCAACCATCATTAGAACTAGGGGACGAATGCAGCAAAGTGTGTACTGTACTGTATCGACAAATAGTTTGATGCTGTATGAATGAAATTAATAATTTTGGTTGCTCTGTTTAGTTGCCTGTATGTATGTATTTTGTTAAGTTGTGTAAAATACCTAGTTTATAAATAAAATTAATACAACTTTATTTGCATTTTTAATTTTTATTTCATTTAGTTACACTTCTCGTTAATAGATGTCGCTTTTTTGTTTACAGTTTATCGATAGTTTTGATTTCGATAAGTCGTTACATTTTCTAAGTCACGTTCTTTGCGGGGTTTTACATTATTGAATAAAAGATTGAGGCTTTTGTATACTTCTCGGATATGTATAGACGGATGGTAGATAGAACCTTCGCGTTAAGACTATGTCGTAGGTCGATGTCTTCACTGTATTTTAATATTTTACTAAGCTAGTATATAAATAACAGTTGTGTACCACGTGCTTTGATGTCTCGTATATTCGTTGTGAGTGTGAATCTTATGGTTATGTCGAACGATCGACATCGTATCGAGCATGTACTAATGACGCACAAAATGTGACGCGACATACCAGGTGATAGTCGACTCTATATGATAATAATTGTTGTTCGTAATTTAGTTTCAACTTGAGAGTAAGTTAAGAATTAAAACAATAAGTGAAAGGTTTTCATTTGGTTGTTGCATGCTATTTTGATTATTATTTGAAATTTTCTAAGGTCGGAATAAATTCACGGCATTTTAAATAATACATTTCTTACTAGAAATATCGAGTGTGTTTTGATAGGGTTATCATTATGTTCAGATGTGTATCGTAAAAACCAGATTTGCTTATCAAGGGGATGCAAAGGTTATTTTTAACCGACTTCAAAAAAGAAGGAGGTTCTCAATTCGACTGTATTTTTTTATATCTCCCTCATGTAGTAAATAAGCAAGTCAAGAGCTGAGGGCGACGAACTCTAATACGTATCCCAGGTCATATTTATTTAAACTTTAATTGCATTTCAGACATCGGGCTGTGGTCGAGTCGATATTGTGTAAATATTTGAAATCTTTTTAATTTAGATGAATATAGTATAAGTATGGTTAGCTTCAAATGAATATCTCTACAACCGTTGTGTGTATTATCATCTTTGTAATCATAATTTATCCACAATATGTAGTATGTACACTATCAAAATTAATAAAATTGTTAAACTTCAATAGGTACGAAAGAAAATATAATATTAGTACACTGAATTATACAAAATAGATCTTTTAAAAATAAACATCTTAAATAAAGGTTCTGGAATGGAGGCCACGTACTGGCAAGCGCAGCGTTGGACCCCTGGGTAGGACCGGATATACAATGGCTGACTCCGGAAGGCGACCCACACAAGGTGGGTCACTATGGAAGGTTTTAGCACCAGTGTACGGTGGTCGCTATCCGGGCGGATACAAGTATCCTCCTGGGATTCTTTTCTGTGCATCTAGCATTTCTGATATCCTTGGCTGACGTTAAGCACTTACCATCAAGTGGACTGTCACCTCTTCTTACTTCAAGGGCTAGTAAAAAAATAATCATGATATTTTGTAATCTGTGCATAGAGGTCAAAGACAATAGATCAAGTTGCGATTTGTTAACTGGTTGACGCTGAACGACAGACTCGCGAGTGTACCCGAGTATTATGTACTCAGTAGCAAATTGAAGAGAATTTATCACTCAGATGCGAGCACAGCGACCGGCTACCTATTTGCCATAAGTACACCTTACCAATTTTATCGAGGACTTTGCAAGTATGCTATGAGCGCTCTATTTAAAATATCCAAGAAAGTCGGAATGTCAATGATATATTTTAACTTGGGTGGCTCTATGGTCAGATATAGTTTAAAGCAGTGTTTCCCAACGTAGGGCCCACGCCCCACAGGGAGGCAATTTGATAGTTAAGGGGGGCAATTTAAAAATGGACCCGACACGACTTTAACCTTTCACTTTGAGTTATTTAAATGCAATGCTAGATATCGGTGACAAATTTAACAAAACAATATTAAGGTGGGGCATGGCCTAAAAAAGGTTGGGAAACACTGGTTTAAAGTATTCACTAAACAAGTTTCGGCAATATTATTGCATGGGCCATCACCAACGCCATCTTTTTACTAATCTGCCCATATAATTTGACGTCAACTTCACGTCAATGGCCAACGCTCAGTGACACATAATTCGACCAAAAGTTTGACGGACACTTGGAAAATTTAACAATAGCGTCATTGTTAATACAAATAGTAAAAAGAACGAACATCTACTTTTTTTTCTACAAGGATTCTGTTTTTAGTTAAAAAATAAGTTGAACCATAGATTTCTGATAGAGAACACACAACGGTCAATATTTGTAATTAAGTAACAAAAATATTAGATGTCACTGTATAACAGGTGTTTAACTAAGTACGTACATAATCTATATAATTGTTAATATTAAATTATAATAAATGTTGATTAATTGTCATTTACGTTTATTGTCGGCTAAATTAGATCCAACGGAGAAAGTAATAAAAATAAACTCGATATTATTGCCATATTTAAAATTAAAAGAGTCGGTTAAAGAGTGAATATTTTTCTGTTGGATCTCATTTTTCTAGCTACGAATTCGGCATAATATGGTATTAATTTCAGGGTAGTGAAATCGCTTGAAAATAATTACGCAGTTTTTTATTGTAATTGATATTATTTACGTGTGACGCGGCTGTTTGTGTAGATAGTTCAAATAATTTTACAATTACATAATATGTATTAACAAATAATCGATCGACACTATAGGTTGTACAATGTTTGAACGACTATTGAGTTTCAATGGGGTCTCAAATAAAATTTTAAGAATATTCATACATTTTATTTCATATTAGCTGTGCCCGCGACTCCGTCCGCGTAAGCTTTACAGTAATGCTTCTCTATACACGATATTAGACGTATAGCCATCAAGGATTAAAGCATCAGGCTGCTAGTATTGCTAACACGCGACAGAGCCACATAAAGCAGATCATGACAAAAACAGCTAATACTTAGATCCACACCCACAACTTAGCGTCTGACCTTGACATTTATCTTTAAACTTTTTTTATTTATGAACCGATGGACATGATACAAAAACTAAATGTTAAGTGAAGCTTACCGCAATATATTAGTGAAAACTACATCTAAATCGGATAAGCCGTTTCTGAGATTAGCGTGCACAAACGTACAGACAAACAGACAAAAATTCAAACAAACATTGTATGGGGTGCTTTTGCATTGATGAAGGTCCCAATAATATTTTTTCTCATATATCTTCCATGTACAAACAGCGATCCGTTACATTTTTATTATATGTATAGATATTGTTGTCTGCTGATATCTAGGATTACAAGAAAACCAGTCATTATAAAATAATAATATATTTCTTAACAACATACTATACTATCCGTGCGAATACATAGAGTACCATTTAAGTATGAACAGATTTTTGTCCAGCTCTAGTTCGGCGGTGCTGAGCTGTTTGAGTTGTTTTTCGGTGGTCTGCAACACCGCCAGCTCTGGCGGCGTCAGGGTTTCCTCCACCTGGCAATTAATTACTGTGATAAATACACATGGTTGAAGACTTCGTGGCGCAGTATAGTAGCTGGCTTTGGAACGAGAAGCAGTGGGTTCGATTCCCGCACCGACACAAATGTTTGTGTGATCCACAAATATTTGTTTTTTTTCTTATTTGATTGAATGACGAGACGAGCAAGGCGCTCGTCTGATGGTAAGCGCCACGCCTGTCCATGAACAGAAGCAAAACTACACAGAACTTTGAATTACTAAGCACTGCATGACACTGAACTGCGCTCGTCACCCCGAGACATAAGACGTTAAGACCCAGTAATTTCACTGGCTTCAATGTCCTTCAAGCCGAAACACAACAGTGCTTACACACTGTTGCTTGGCGGCAGAAATAGACGGCCCGGTGGTACCAACCCAGACGGCCTCTCGCATACGAGAGACCTACCACCTTCTAAGATCTGTCTCATCAGTCGGTATGATTCGTCGCGTCCGCGTTAATAAATATCCAGGGTAAGTGTCTGAAGGCGTACGTACGTACGTACGTACGTACGTACGTACGTACGTGCGTGCGTGCGTGCGCGCGTGCGTGCATGCGTGCGTGCGTGCGTGCGTGCATGCGTGCGTGCGTGCGTGCGGGCGTGCGTGCGTGCATGCGTGCGCCCGTGTACTCACGTCATCGATCCGTTGCTGCGGTTCGCCGCGCAGGCGCATGCCGTGCACTATGGTGCGCACGCGGCGTTGCTTGTCGACGAGCCGCGCGCGCCTGCTTCGTTCGAACGCGCCGCGACTCACCACGTTGTGCAGCGCGCGGTAACACATCTCCTGCGCAGTCTGCGACACCTGCGCAATCACAACTGCAATTATGAGTTTTGGCGGGAATTCTGACAGTGCAGTTTATCGCTTATTTTAATTTATTTCATAAACTAGTTTAGAGTTGTGTTTGTTGTATAAAAGTGGTGTGGATTTGTTCAATAAACATTGACGGTGATGAACAGTGTATGGAAACATTGAAATTAGTGAATTAAGCATCGTACTGAAAGAAGTTAACACCACAACTCCGACAAGACCTTGAAATCGACCGCACCCGTGTTTCATCGTTCTTGTAAAAATAACTTGACAATAAATTATACTTGACACTGGCTAAATGCATAATACTCCTAAAGCCATAAATAAAAAGAAGAAGAAGAACTACAATAATTATACCACAAATACACTTGTATATGTCATGTGTGCCGTCAATATTCTATAGCAGTCGGGCCGAGAAATCTGTGGGCCTAGACTTATAAAAAAAAAACCATAAAATCGGAATCGGATGGTTGATTGAGGCCGGTATAGGGGTAAAACTTTGTATTACTGTGCCTGCCTCGGTCATCCGCCTGTTCTGTCGCAGGCCCCTCGATTTGCTTCTTTCCTCTCCGAAGAGTGAAGAAGCATTTATACAGGTCGGCATGACTCTGGTGACCACCGATAAACTTATTGTTTGTTGGTGGTCGCTGGTTTTTTAGATTGCACTACGCTTACCATAAGGTATAGTGCAGTCACTTTGCCGTGCCCGGATAAAAAAAACACAATTGGCGGGGAAATCGATGTACATATATAAAAAAAACTCTGATATATTAATTACTACTGAAAATCATCTCAACATCTATTCAAATCTGACATAAAAGAAGTATGTATTAATCAACAACTCAAACACAGCATATTTTTCTGAGTGGTAGAGCCACGCTGTAGGCAATTTTGTCTACAGCACGAATGGGCGGACTCGACCGATTCGTTACCATTGTCTCACAGAAAACCAACGTAAAATAGCAGCTTGCTACTGCGTTTCGTATGGTGAGACATCCGGAGGCCCAAATCCCACTCCCCTTCCCTATCCCTTAGTTATCTCTTCCTTTTAAGGTCGGTAACACGCCTATGATTCTCCTACTATTGTGGGCGGTGGAGATCACTTACCATCAAGTAACCAACTTACTTGTTTGCCGGAATATGTTATAAAAAAAAACGTGTGCGTCTCGGGACGCTCGACATATGTGATAACTAACTAATGTGGGTTAAAGTGAGAGAGGCGGAGCCTGCCTACTGCTGCCGTATGCGTGAGAGAAAGGGAAGCCAGACAGAGTGGCGCCGTAACACGTTACGTTACGAAGTCCGGTCAAAGTCATGTCAAAGTCGGGTCAAAGTCCGATCAAAGTCGGGTCAGAGTCCGGTCAAAGTCGGGTCAACGTCGGGTCAAAGTCCGGTCAACGTCGGGTCAAAGTCCGGTCCAAGCCGACTGGTCACTGTGTAAATCCACCTGGTACTTAGAAATTATCAATGTTCCATGGAGGTCGGCTAACGCTGGCTGGTCAATGGACCGCTCGCGTTACGGAACGTTTCGGTTCACCCTCCCATAAGAAGTTATCACTTCAAAAATATATCCTAAAATAAATCAACTCTAATGATCTAGTAACGTTTAGATTACTGCATCAATTATTCCAAATGAATACAAACACAACTTAAAAATTAGTCAAATCCCTTATAGTATAATATCGCGGGTAACATTGACCTTCACCCATCTGTTTACCGGATGCAAATAATATTTTAGGGTATAAAATGTGTTGCTCAACACATACCAATAGGGTTGCCTAAAAAAATATGGTCAACACAACACATTATATACCCTAAGATATATTTTTCATCCGGTAAACAGATGGGTGAAGGTCGATGTTACCCGGGATCTTAGACTATGAAGCGCAGAGTGCAAATGGCATTTACAATCATATATATTTAGGGCGACTTGCACGACGACCCTTAATCGTATTTAATCACTTTATTTACGTTCAAATATGTTTTGGACAAACTTTGAAATGCCCAGATTTGATGATTGTTTTGCAGTCTATTTCGTAATAATATATATAGAGTCATTCTATATCAGTGTTTCCCAACGTGGGGCCCACGCCCCACAGGGGGGCAATTTGATAATTAAAGGGGGGCAATTTAAAAATGGACTCGACACGGCTTTCACCCTTTCGCTTTGGGTTATTTAAATGCAATGCTAGATATCGGTGACAAATTTAACAAAAAAATGTTAAGGTGGGGCGTAAAAAAGGTTGGGAAACACTGTTCTATATCATGCGCTAATTACGAATTCCCCGTGTATATTATTACTAAGGAATAAAATTGTAAATATTACCTCAAGCATGTTTATGTAGTACAGGTAAATAGCTTTTGCCATTCCACCAGCCGACGCCGCCTTTCTCATGGGCTGTAAACAATAATAACCCCCGAAGGGGTAGGCAGATGTGTACACCGACATTTCGGCGAACGTATCTCTGTTCCATGATGTGATAGGGGACGAGCCTATCGCCATTCCAGACTCTGGGCTGATACTGAACATTTCGTGGTAGCAAAACCCAATATCACTTTTACTCGACCCGGGAATCAAACCCGAGACCTCAGCACAGCCAACAACAATAATCCCGTATAACAAAATCTTTTCAGCCTGTACTGCGTAGCTACTGTGACACTAAACTATCAGGCGAATGATATGCCTTTTTTATGTACATAAAACTGAACCTAGCCCAATGGTAAAAGCAGCAATGTAATCATAATAAATACACCCAACAGTCACACACATAGTCCCGACACAGTAAGATACAAGTCTTGTGTCGTGGGTATCAGGATCTACAAGAGACTTTCGGTCTCACAACACCCAGATCCCGAAACAAATATTTGTGGATCACACAAACATATGTCTCGGTGCGGGGATCGAACCCGCGGCCTCTAGCTTCACAGCCGGCTTCTCGCCCGCTGCGCCACGGAGGCTGTCAATACATTCTTATCAGTCGCTATGACATGGTTATATTATTATACCTGTATGCTTATAAAATGTTCCTCCAACAACTTATATGTTAGTTCCTTGCATTCCTTATTCACTAACATGGCGTGTTTTTGTATATCGTCTTCTTCTATATACCGTTTTTCTCGTATCAATCTGGAAAAACAATTTGAATTGAAAATCAAAAGATCTTAGAATACGTGTTATCAATAATAACAGATAATAAAAATGACGAAGAGGAGAAATTTAAGGGTGTGGGTACGGAAATTTCGTTGCTCGGATCAGACTCACACTTAACCGATTTTATTTATTCCTTGCACAACTATATTATAACTGATTGATGTACAAACATAAAGGGCGATGACAGAATTATACAAGGTGGACAGACGACCTGAAGGAAGGTCCGCGGACCAGAAGGTCGCAGGAAGTCGCTGGATGCAGGCCGCTTCCAACAGGTCGATCTGGAAATATTTGGGGGAGGCCTATGTTCAGCAGTGGACGTCCTGTGGCTGATGATGATGAAAGTAACTGGATTTTCATCATGTGTACAGTGCGGTGGTCGCTTCCCAGTCAAAACTGCGTATTACCTGAATATCCTGGCCGCCTTGGAGCCGAGCCGCTCCGTGACGAGATGGTCGAGCACGGCGCAGACGAGCTGCCGGCTCGCGAGCCGCGCCCTCACCGCGAACTGTCCGCCCGACGCGTCGCCAGTACGACGCACGAACCCGCACCCGTTCTCCTCTGGAACATTGTGTATTACCTGAATATCCTGGCCGCCTTGGAGCCGAGCCGCTCTGTGACGAGATGGTCGAGCACGGCGCAGACGAGCTGCCGGCTCGCGAGCCGCGCCCTCACCGCGAACTGTCCGCCCGACGCGTCGCCAGTACGACGCACGAACCCGCACCCGTTCTCCTCTGGAACATTGTGTATTACCTGAATATCCTGGCCGCCTTGGAGCCGAGCCGCTCTGTGACGAGATGGTCGAGCACGGCGCAGACGAGCTGCCGGCTCGCGAGCCGCGCCCTCACCGCGAACTGTCCGCCCGACGCGTCGCCAGTACGACGCACGAACCCGCACCCGTTCTCCTCTGGAACATTGTGTATTACCTGAATATCCTGGCCGCCTTGGAGCCGAGCCGCTCTGTGACGAGATGGTCGAGCACGGCGCAGACGAGCTGCCGGCTCGCGAGCCGCGCCCTCACCGCGAACTGTCCGCCCGACGCGTCGCCAGTACGACGCACGAACCCGCACCCGTTCTCCTCTGGAACATTGTGTATTACCTGAATATCCTGGCCGCCTTGGAGCCGAGCCGCTCTGTGACGAGATGGTCGAGCACGGCGCAGACGAGCTGCCGGCTCGCGAGCCGCGCCCTCACCGCGAACTGTCCGCCCGACGCGTCGCCAGTACGACGCACGAACCCGCACCCGTTCTCCTCTGGAACATTGTGTATTACCTGAATATCCTGGCCGCCTTGGAGCCGAGCCGCTCTGTGACGAGATGGTCGAGCACGGCGCAGACGAGCTGCCGGCTCGCGAGCCGCGCCCTCACCGCGAACTGTCCGCCCGACGCGTCGCCAGTACGACGCACGAACCCGCACCCGTTCTCCTCTGGAACATTGTGTATTACCTGAATATCCTGGCCGCCTTGGAGCCGAGCCGCTCTGTGACGAGATGGTCGAGCACGGCGCAGACGAGCTGCCGGCTCGCGAGCCGCGCCCTCACCGCGAACTGTCCGCCCGACGCGTCGCCAGTACGACGCACGAACCCGCACCCGTTCTCCTCTGGAACATTGTGTATTACCTGAATATCCTGGCCGCCTTGGAGCCGAGCCGCTCTGTGACGAGATGGTCGAGCACGGCGCAGACGAGCTGCCGGCTCGCGAGCCGCGCCCTCACCGCGAACTGTCCGCCCGACGCGTCGCCAGTACGACGCACGAACCCGCACCCGTTCTCCTCTGGAACATTGTGTATTACCTGAATATCCTGGCCGCCTTGGAGCCGAGCCGCTCTGTGACGAGATGGTCGAGCACGGCGCAGACGAGCTGCCGGCTCGCGAGCCGCGCCCTCACCGCGAACTGTCCGCCCGACGCGTCGCCAGTACGACGCACGAACCCGCACCCGTTCTCCTCTGGAACATTGTGTATTACCTGAATATCCTGGCCGCCTTGGAGCCGAGCCGCTCTGTGACGAGATGGTCGAGCACGGCGCAGACGAGCTGCCGGCTCGCGAGCCGCGCCCTCACCGCGAACTGTCCGCCCGACGCGTCGCCAGTACGACGCACGAACCCGCACCCGTTCTCCTCTGGAACATTGTGTATTACCTGAATATCCTGGCCGCCTTGGAGCCGAGCCGCTCTGTGACGAGATGGTCGAGCACGGCGCAGACGAGCTGCCGGCTCGCGAGCCGCGCCCTCACCGCGAACTGTCCGCCCGACGCGTCGCCAGTACGACGCACGAACCCGCACCCGTTCTCCTCTGGAACATTGTGTATTACCTGAATATCCTGGCCGCCTTGGAGCCGAGCCGCTCTGTGACGAGATGGTCGAGCACGGCGCAGACGAGCTGCCGGCTCGCGAGCCGCGCCCTCACCGCGAACTGTCCGCCCGACGCGTCGCCAGTACGACGCACGAACCCGCACCCGTTCTCCTCTGGAACATTGTGTATTACCTGAATATCCTGGCCGCCTTGGAGCCGAGCCGCTCTGTGACGAGATGGTCGAGCACGGCGCAGACGAGCTGCCGGCTCGCGAGCCGCGCCCTCACCGCGAACTGTCCGCCCGACGCGTCGCCAGTACGACGTACGAACCCGCACCCGTTCTCCTCTGGAACATTGTCTTTTTGCCAATCACGCGTAAACTATTCCGTCGTTGTCCGTCACACTTGCCTTGTAATTTGAATATATCAGGAGAAATGAGGTATAAAAATCAGTAGAAGGATCAAAAACGTACTTATCCAGCTTTTTTTGAGAAATAAGGTTTTTATTAGTATTTGAGAAGTAAATTAGACCCAACAAATATCAATAAAATAAAAAAAAAAGTGTGCGTCCCGGGACGCTCGACAGAAGTGATAACTTAAACTAATGTGGGTTAAAGTGAGAGCGGAGAAGCCTGCCTACTGCTACCGTATGCGTGAGAGAAAGAGAAGCCAGACAAAGTGACGCCGTAAAGCGTTACGTTACGGCGCCACTCTGTCTGGCTTCCCTTAACGCGTTACGTTACGAAGTCCGGTCAAAGCCCTGTCAAAGTCGTGTCAAAGTCGTGTCAAAGTCGTGTCAAAGTCGTGTCAAAGCCGTATCAAAGCCGTGTCAAAGTCGTCTCAAAGTCGTGGCAAAGTCGTGGCAAAGTCGTGGCAAAGTCGTGTCAAAGTCGTTTCAAAGTCGTGTCAAAGTCCGGTCCAAGCCGACTGGTCACTGTGTGGCGCCACCTGGGACTTCGAAATTATCGATGTTCCAGGGAGGTCGGCTAACGCTGGCTGGTCGATGGACCGCTCGCGTTACGGAACGTTTCGGTTTACCCTCCCATAAGAAGTTATCACTTCAAAAACTAGTACATTCCTTTCAAGATCTACTGAAAAATCAGATTTGGCAACAGTGGAAACGAAATTAACATCTTATGTCTCGGAGTGACGTGCGTAGTTCAGTGCCATCCAGCGCTTTGTAATTCAAAGTTCTTTGTGGTCTCGCTTCTGTTTGTTGGCAGTCGTGACGCTTACCATCAGGCGAGCGCCTTGCTCGTCTTGTCATTAAATTAAATAAAAATAAGGTTTTTAATCAAGAGTATGGTGATCTGTCTAAGTAATAATGATAAGCATGACTGACCCAACACCTTAAGGTACTGGTCTAGGTATTGTGCGAGTGTGGGCTTGTCCTGTGTCCGTGTGCGCACATCCTGCACGGAAGTGGGCCCCCCCTCCGCCGCCCACGCCGCGGACGACAGGTACATCTGCTCCAGGAGGATGCGCATTAGTTCACCCGCTGCACATAACATAACAATCTAATGATAACATCATAGCTAATCATAACATCATACAACTAAATTGTGGGTGTATGTAGGTCTTTTTTTTACTAGCCCTGTATTATAGACGTCCCACTGCTGGGCACGGGCCTCCTCTACTGAATAAGAGGGGTTGGGCCTTAGTGCACCACGCTGGCCTAATGCGGGTCGGCAGACTTCACATACCTTTGAAAAATCTTATCGAGTTCTCAGGTATGCAGGTTTCCTCACGATGTTTTCCTTCACCGTGAAAGCAAGCGATAAATAACAATTAATATACACGTAACTTAGAAAGGTGTATGCTCTTGGGGCTGGTTTCGAACCTGCGACTTCCGTCTCGACAGTCCGTACCACTGAGCTATCACTGCGCAAGTACTTTAACATGTGTAAAACCAACCATATATATTTTTTTTATGTTTTAAAGTGATAACTTCTTATGGGAGGGTAAACCGCTTCGTAACGTAACGCGTTACGGCGCCACTCTGTCTGGCTTCCCTTTCTCTTGCGCATACGGCAGCAGACAGACTCCTCTCCTCTCTCACTTTAACCCACATTAGTTTAAGTTATCACTTCTGTCGAGCGTCCCGAGACGTAAACTTTTTTTATAGGTTTACCATTGGTAAGTGATCTCCACCGCCCATGAACACCTACGATATTAAAAGAAAAATGGACGCGTTGCCGATAATTAATGGATTAGAAAATATGTGGGGGATTTAGGTATCCAGATATCTCACTCACAATACGAAACGTAACGGCAAGCTGTTACTTTACATCGGTTTTCAGTGAGATAGTGGCAACGACCCGGTCGAGCTGGCCTGTTCATGTTGTAGAAAAAACTGTCTATAGCGTCACTTTGCCATTTGGAAAATGATATAGTATACCCATCCCATAGTTCCCTATAAGAGATTGTCTTAAGCGATAAGGAGATTAATATTTTATACTTGTACTCCAGTGTACAACAGGAATTATGAATAAGTATAATAGTGTCGCGAGATAAATTTAGTGTTGAGTAAATAAAATAGTGTCACAAGAGCAATTTGTGATCAGAAACACCCTTAAACGGCTATTGATTCTTTACAATATTTTACAGCACGAAAACACATGTATCGCATGTTTTGTGACTTGTTATTATAACATGCAATGCAGAATTAATTAGATTACGCGTGCTCATAATTTTGATCAAGATTTTGTTTCGAGTTCAGCATAATTGGCACATGTGTCGTTTATTAAATCTTTGTCTGTGTTTGTTACCATTGGAAGGGCGCCTTAATATTTAACATGCTGTAGTCGTGCAACACGGTCAGTTTTAAGACACCTTATGTTGGAAAAAAATATGATTGGTTTATCAAAAAATATTACCATTTTCGTCAATCCGCCTTGTCATTGCTTTTATCATTATTTCGTCTCTGAAATCTTGATGGAATCTGTCGTAATTTACTTTCCAGTAAACATCTGAAACATGAATTACGAATCTTACAGACAAAATATGTTATGAAAATGTATATAGTTACCGTACACATGTTGAAAAACTCGCCACAGTGGCTCGTTGAGGCGAGTCGCGTTCCGTGATCAGCCAGTGTATATCCAGTAACTTCAGGCCGGCACAATTCTGCCGACCGTTGAGAGGCTCAGTGACTCTTGACGGTCGATAGTATGTTTGGACTGAATTGTACTTAACATCAGATCCAGTGTAGTCACTGCCATGCCAAAAAAAATTGTAAAGTTAGAGACTATCCTGCCCACACACCCGCTGTAACTCCTGTGCACCAGGATCAACAGTGGCACGCATTTTTTGTTGACACCGAACAGTGAAGCTCGGTGAGTCTCTGGGAAAGCCTAAATGTCTTTGTCCCGCAACGAAATTAATCAGATAGAAGGTTAGGGAGGAGTTGGAAATAAGTAACTTAAAGTTAGGAAAGCATCATAGTTAGTTTTTCAATACAAGTATTGCTTTTTAAAAAACAGTTTTTTTTAACTATGTTCAACTTTGTATCTAATCAGACAGACCATGGCACTAGCTGGGATAACGCCAGATAGAAAAAATAAGAAATTTTACCTATATATTTCTAACACAAGAAATAAATCAACTTACTATCATTAACTTCAGCTGAATTGCCCGAGTTTAAGACCTGCATCAGTGTTCTAACATCCAAGTCCGGAACAATGGTAGCCACTGGCACAAGTGTAGGCACATCACTGCCCTCTTTGAGCTCGGCCACAGGCGCCTGTTGTATGTACGTAGCCGTTGCAAGGCTGATGAATGTGTCCTTAAGTTTCACTATGTTTATGTTTTTTTCCTGGAAAATATTTAATAAAAACATTGAAATTAATTTCTACGGATTTAATCGCGGTTTTTTTCGTGGTCACGAAGGCTGGAAAGCTTTCGAAACGTCGGGACGAAACTTAAAGTAAAAAACTGCGATACAATTTGTTTAAATTAGTTTTAATTCAATGTGTAACAATCGTGTAAAAACATGATTCCTTTCGGACTGAGTGAATGAATACTGTTAACTAAGTGGAGTTGCACTATCTGATAATTAAAGTTGTATTATTAATTTTCGACGCAATCTATATAATTCTTATTTTAGATTATGGCTCCATTGATATTTGATGATTTTGCCAAGCAATCTATTAAAATTACTAAAATATTCATATTATTTTGCTAAAATTGAGTGGGTTAAATTCCGTATTTTTGTTTAAATCACAAATAAAACTTTCCCCATGTGTGAAGCAAAATAGAACTTAAAATTATTGATTTAAGTTAATGAATTTAGCAAAAAAAAATGACTATCCCAATTTTTACTTGATGTGGGTTGAAGTTTTATTGCATTTTTAATTTTATAATAAAAATGACTAAAAACAAAGATCAAAACTTCGATGCAATCAAAATGTTACTAAAAGGTTCATGGGAGGGGTACCTAATATTTTTGTATTTGGTACCTGACTGAATAGCTACTACTGTACATTTATAATGATGAAACCCCCTAAAGTGGCCCTTTCATGCAGATAGCATTCTGGGGTTAGCAAATGTATATTCAGTAATACCAGGCCAATATAATTCTGCAGATCATCGATGATGGACTTCCTTTTCTATTCAATAGGATAATATACTTTGGTGGTGGTCCCATAAAAATGTTGTGAAGATCTAATGGCAGAGTACAAGGAAAAATAGAAAACTCAAATTGATAACAGCAAATTAAACATGATGTGGGTCCTCAAGTTGATCTTTTGAAGTACTTTTAGCTTTATAATTATGAAAACTCCTCAATTGATAACATGAACCATGATTTGGGTCCTCAAGTTGATCTTTTGCAGTTATTAGCTTATAATTATTAAATATTTTTAGTGTTACCTTATCATCTTTATATTTAAGAGCAATAGAAACAAGTAATGCAGTTGCTGTGCAACTTCCTTCTTGAAGTAGTTCTTCAACTAAAAGCTCTGCTTCTGTGCCATATTTACTTTTCATTTGCAATAAATACCTACAAAATATTCAATTTAAACTAAAAATTTATTGAAATTGCTAGAAACAATTACCTACTATTTTGCTAAAGTAACATTAGAAAACATAATAAATATTAATAGGACTTAATAGAATGGACTACTATTAAAACCATTGCATTACCTTGGATATCTGATTAGCAGCAATACATTATCAGGTATGAGTTTGTAGTCTGCAATCAATTCATTATTGGACGGCTCAAATGTGGCCAAATCATATTTGAGCAGAGTCCGAAGACATTCTACTACCTGGAATTATTAAACAGATGATAAATTAATTTAGCATTCAGATTTAATCTGTAAGTAATTTCATGTGTTATGATATGTCAGTACCAAATAACCTATGGTCACTTTGTTAATAATTTATTAAATTACCTGTGATCTGGGTAGACCTGTCGATTTTACAATTAAACCTATAGGCTTGCTACCATATGTAAACAAATCATTGCCAACTGCTTGTACTATTTCACCGAAATAACGGTGAAGAATCACAGACACCGCTCTGCCAAGCTGATGAGACATATTTGTTAAAAGAATATGAGTTGACCACCAATTTTACGCATTTTTAATAATTCGTATTTTAATTCAGTTATAACACGGCTGTTTAGACACATTTAGCATTGAAGTAACAATTTGTATCGATTGTATAGGAAAAGTTAGGTTATAAAAATGTGTCAGGCCAATGTTTACAATTTTCGCTATACATTCCATTCAACGCTTTCATTCGCTATAACATTTTGATAGATCTCTTGAAATATTATTCACCGTAAAACGGAACGTAAATTCCACTGTCAATGTCTTCGAATTAGGCTAAAGACAACGAATGTTTGAAATTAATCATATTTACATATACAAATCACAGATGTTTTCCGGAATTATAGTTTACACTTCATTTAAAATAAAGTATGTATTTTTTTATTACCATATGTACCTTACGTCATTATTATATGTACCTTACTTCATAAATCTGTGAATTCCCCTGTTAACTCAAGTACTAGTGTTGTCATTATCAGGGAATCACCTTCTTTTTAGGGTGTAATAATTAAATTATATGCAGCATAAGACGGTTTGATTTCATTTTAATAAGGACATTATGTGTACATTATTTTATCCTTTGCAATGTACGTCTGTCGAATAATCAAATTGCTCTTCATAAAAAATCTTTAAATATTATTCAAGAATACAATTAGGCGTTACTCTAAAACTTTTTGTAAGTAACGTAAGGGCCATAATATTTATAAGAAAGCAAACCTAATAATACAAAGAAAATATAGTGTCAATTACGCTTACATACACGACTTACACATATTTTCATAATTATTATTATATATTTTGGCATATTTAACAAGAGTAAAATAGAAAAATAAACGAAAATCATTTGGGTATATTTTCGTTACGCTATTTTAAATATAACAACAAACTTGTTTGTAGCATAATTAATGTAGCTTTCTACATAATTTTTTTTGAGTCACGTTAATTTTTGTGAAAGAGATAGAAAATTTATATTCCGTCTGTTTTCATAATTAAAAGTCTGTGTTCAAGATAATGAATTAATTCTTATAGAAATTTGGGAGGAAAAAGTGTAATAATACGGAAACTATGGGAGAATATAAATCTTAGATGGAAACATTATTCACTGATTGCATTTGACAGATGAACAAATACAGATTTACTACTTTGTGAATTGAGAATACATTGTTTAAAATATTTTTTTAAGCAGATATAAATAAACAATTTATAATTTAATCAATAAAATGAACATAGATAGTGCTGCGATTAATATTCTCAAGCGTGGTGTTGAGTTAGACACGAAGAAACGATATACGGAGGCTTTAATATGCTACCAAGAAGGACTTCAGATTTTGGTGGATAAGCTAAAAGGTATTTAGTGTAGGCAATTGTCCCACATTTAAAAAAATATTGCAAATTAAAACGGTCTTATTACAGAGGACGCTCAAAATCGGTCGAAGTGAAAACCTCTTAGTAGGAAGGCGGACTCTGGCACTAGCTGGAATTCGCCATGTAGAAAAAAAAAAGATTACAATACTAAAGTTTTAGAAACTTTCTCTAGGTGCACTAGAAGAGCCGACGCGTGTATATTTAAAGGAGAAAATTGAGGAATATATGAAACGGGCAGAGTTTATCAAAAAATTAGTACTAAAACAAAAAGAAGAAGGTCAGTTTCACGAGCAAGTCCACATAGAGAACAACTCAACAGGACATAGTTACAAGACATTGTTTGGCAGGTTTTTAGATGAGGATGTTCAGTTTGTTGTTGTTGAGGACCCTTATATCAGAAGTTTTCATCAGGTAAAGTTATTTTTTATATTGGAGTACTTGTATCTATAATTTGTTAATCCTGGGATATATTAGTTTTGATGTTATAAAAGTAAGACAATTGTTTAAAGAAGAGTGGGAGTCATTTTATTTTAGAAGTATATTACTTATCTATGGGAGAATATTTTCTTCAAGATGTATAATTTGAGCAAAATCTACTTGCATTCTATTTTTCAATTTTTTTTTTGGTTTGTTAGCTGTAAATGTTTTGTGGTTTAAAATTATGAGGTAATCAACTGATAACAGATAATATAGTATACTTTAGACATGTTTAAAACTGAGTGCCAGCTGTGATACATACCATCCTGCTTACAAACTCATATATGGCTGCAGCTTCCGGAAATGGGCCTTGCTAACCTACACAAAACAGACTTTTTGTGTACACTCTAGCTCCCACTTGCTGTAATATTATTTAGTATGTTAAGTAAGGACCCACCGCGCGATTTGATGACGCATTGCAACACCTCGCCATCTACCAAGAATTCGGCGCTTCCCATGGATGATCACACCATCACCTGCATTCAGTAGAGTTCGGTAGCACCTGCATCGTGTCATTGATGATTGCGAAACTAAAGGTTATATTAGATACCGTAGCCTGGTTCCAGGCACTCTTTCGTTCCAACTTTGATGGGGAGTCAACCCTTTAGCATGTAGTACTTTAATTGTAACTTTTAGTTAATAAAATAGTTTGTAAGAAATTAAATCGTATTTTTTTGCATCTTCAACGACGGCCCAACGTAATTAGTACATTTAAAGTTGTATCTATATGTGTAAAAGCAAAATACCACTCATTCATTCACTAATTGACTGATTAATCATGAAATCTCAAAACCTACTAAAGCTAGGATCATGAAATTTGCTAACATAGGGACCCCCTAAGAAAATATTTTTGGAAATTGACATTTTAAGGGGTAAAAGGGGAGATGTACAAGACAATAACATTCATGCAGCAGAGCCATGAGTAAAAGCTAGTTTAGACTTAAATACACTTTAAAGATTACACCTCTCTTTCCTTAAACATCCTGTGTATTACATTTAATGGCACATTCGTCAATATTTACATAATGCCTTTTTTGTTTCCAGTGTCAAAACTTCCTTAGGCTTTGCGAGTTATTAGTGAGGTCATGCACAAACCTTAGGAGTATAGATCTAATAACATCCAGGGACAATAAGTCTGACAGGGAGCAGAGAGAGAGGTTCCACGAGCTGGCCAGTGATCTGATGAAATACAATGTGAAACTTAGTGCCAAGTACTCAGAAACACTTCATGACAGACAAATCATGTATGTTTACATTATTTAAAATTTTTAAATTGTCAAGTTCCATTGCTGGGCAAATAACCTCCCCTTGCCTTTGAAGGAATGGGTTTATTCCCTATATATATTATTATATTAGACAGCCTCCGTGGCGCAATGGGCGAGTAGCTGGCCGTGAAGCGAGAGGCTGCGGGTCGATCCCCGCACTGAGACAAATGTTTGTGTGATCCACAAATATTTTTTCGGGGTCTGGGTGTTGTAAGACCGAAAGTCTCTCGTAGTTCCTGATACCCACGACACAAGACTCACTTACTGTGTACTTGACTTACTGTGGGGTCAGAACCATGTGTGTGACTGTTGTGTGTTATTAATTTATTAAAAGACAGTAGTATAAGATCTTGTAGTTTGTTTGATCATTGCCATTGTATCTCGACATTGCCAACCGATTTGCGTTTAATGCTCGTAGAAGGTGATTGAAAGCCCATCGAAAATGCAGCTAAAGTGACGACATAGAATATTACTCAAAATTAAGTTACATAGTTAGTTTGATTTTACCTGGACAACATTCAAAATTATGTTGCAACAATATTTGACATTGCAATAGTGTTTTGTATTTCTTATTCCATATTTTTATGTAATATTACAGATTAAGTTCCGGATGGATAATAAAAATCGGCAGAGGTCTTGATTTCTACAAAGCTCCCGAGAACAAATTCTGCCTCGGTGTGTATGATTTGGATCTGAGGCCCTGTCACGAGACCACTGTGGATATAGTGCATTCAAAGAATGTCAAACAGTCATATGGATGACTTTGAGTTTTTTAAACTTTTTACATTAGGACTATGCTAAGTGTACATTTTTTAAATAAAATTATTTTTAAGTGCTAGATATGTTTTTTATAAGTAAAATATTGTGTGTTTGTTTCTGCGGATCCATTATATAATAGTCCTAATCCTAAGGAAGTCATAAACAAGATAGGCCATTTTCAGTTTATATCAAAAATATTTTAAAAAATACAATAGATACTACCCTATTGCTTAATTCTGTATCTTATCCTTTATGCATCAGAAAATAACACGAAATAGAAACCCTTTCATAAAGAATAATTAATAGTTATTAGTTATAAATGAAACCGCCGAAATTATTTTAATAAATATTTGATTCAATGTAATGAAGTTAGCGAGTACAATGAATATCTCATTTTTTACTTGATGTGGGTTGAAATTTTATTCCTTTAATGTTCATTTGCATCCAGTTATCCCTTCCATCAGATTTGAACATCTAACTTACTTTTTGCGTGAATTATAAAACTCGATAATATATAGTTGGAAAATTTAACTGTAGTATAAATAGGAAATTATCCTCAATAATTTATTGGTAACGGTAAATTTATTATACAACCTAGCTAACTGCATTTCTACAACTTAATTAGATAATTTTAAAGAGGACATAGACAGTTTAATAAGGAAAATGAAAGTTGAGATAATATGTTGTTATATACTTTATTTGAAACGATAACAATTTCGCGAGCAGTATGCACATTTCATACCATAATACTATCGAATATTTTCACTACACATACTTACACAGTACTTACTATACAGTATTGAACAATACTTTCAGGCATTAAATTATGAATTTCCTAGGTTTAGTCTGGTTTAATAATAATTGTAAGTCACGGTATATGAATTTAAAACTAACATTAGTTAAAATCATTGCTGATATGCTATGGTTGCCCATGGTACTACATTCATTCATGTTGCTTAAACAATACGCGCCAAATAACTTGACTGGCCTGAAGTTAATTACGAGCGCTGTTATGACTATTGTATTCAAAGACTAAATTATGACAGCTTAGGTAGAGGACGGGTCAGGTGACTAACTTCAGCGTGGCCAAGTTATTTTACGCATATTGTAAAGTTTGAAAGATCTTTTAAACGGTAGACACAATTTAGTCGGGTTATAGGTATAGGTGGTCTGGGTCACGGTACTTTGGATAAAACAACATGGGATGGATCATCATGATTTATATACCTTGTTCAATATGATATTTTTTGTAGATGTTCATTTAATAACTATATCTTTCTACCTGGATTAAAATAAAAGAGATAAAAGCACTACTTTATTCTCATAGATTTATTTGGATGCATTTAAATAACTATAGATTATAAAAACAGCCTAAACAGTGGCCAAAACTTGTGTATCTAATAATACTATCAAGAATAATTCATTATGTAGAAAGCCTTAAAATATTAATTTAATTAGTCCGAAGTAATACAGGCGCGAATCCAAGGAAGCGCATGGGAGAGGTGTCTCATGAATCAAGTAAAACTTAAGTACTTATACTATTTAGAAAAAGTATAGCCACACTCTCGCATAAAATCGTCCGACCAACCAAGCCGAAATTAACAAATCCTTCAGCGAAACCCTTGATTCGCTCCAGCATAAATAGTTAATTTGTATCACTATTCGTATACCATTGGTACGCTTACTACCTTTTACATTACATCCAAAATTTAGTTTTACTAAAGCTAAAGAAATTATAGACTAGCAAATAGTACTTCCTTTAAGTATGGCCTCTGATAAGTAGACATAAGATTAATAAGTACCTACATTATATATTGACACTTAATAGGTAAATATGCCATTTTTACAAAGCTAAGTGTTGTATAGTGAGCATAATGTGTATGTGCTACCTGTACAATAAGTAGAATTAGTGTAATAAAATTTTATATACAATAACACTTTTAGATAAAAAAGTGGAATGTATGGCAGCCGTAGAATAGCATGAAGTCTTTCATTTGTCAAGTTAAGTATTTATTCGAGGTATGTTTAATTATCTTGTTAAATATTTCATCTAATATAATTGTGAAGTGTCTACACGTATTCGACACATAAATTTAAATTCGAAATGAATGTCACTAAATTCAATCTATATTTTTGAATTCAATTTCTTAAAAAAATAATAATATGTCAACTTGATATGAGATACATAATATGATAATCCACGCAATTAAACATAGCTCTCCTGCTTCGCCGAAAAAAGCATCAGAGACTCCATCAAATGCGGTCGGATCATATCATCGACGTCCTTTTGGTATTCTTCGAATGCCTCGGGATTGTGTTTGTAGATGGTCCGGAGAGCTTTGAGGCAGTGTATGAGCGTCTGGTCCGGGTTGTGTTCGAGATGCGGTCGAGTTCGCTGCACCCTAACCAACCGGGTAAGGTGCGGAACTCCCTCGAGTTGGATGATTTGTTGAGCAACATCGGGTATCACTGATAACCTGTTACAAAATTTTATTAAAAATGGTGTAATAGCAATCAATCACTTAGCTCGTCTAAAAACGATTAACTGGCAAAATTAATTTGTTTTACCAGCAAATGGCACTATACTAAACGTAGAATACTATCTGTTACAGCGCCATCTATTAACAAGAATATAAAACTAATCAACATTCATAAAAATAGTTAAACATTATTCATTCACAATACCATCAAATGGAATAAAAAATCTCATAAGTTTACCTAGATATAGCCTCGATGGCATGGCAGTGCAGCCTGGCCTGTGATCGCAGCTCCGCGGCTCTTGGCGCGTGTGTCGGCGCTGATCGTGTGAAGCACACTAGCGCCACCACCACCGACGACAGACCTGACAGCATCAGGATACAGCGCGGGATACGGGATAATGACGCTAAGAGGGATGCTGTTTGTTCCTAAAAACGTTCAATTTGAACATTTAATAAATGTGTGTAATATTGCCTATAATAATTGTTAAAAAAAATGAGTATAATAATCTGGTTTACAAGTTTTGTTAAACTGCTTCGACATTCTATAAAAGCAATATTTCGCATTTAAAATTAGAACTCGAAACTTAGAAATTCTAATTTATCTTTTCACTTAACACATAGGTTAATAGTTTATAGAAACTGTAAATAAAGTGTGAAAATTTTAGTATTTATTTTGAAGTCGTAATTACTAAACTAACGTACTAGTCATTCCTTACCTGTAGAAACACTGAGATGTGAGGGCCTCGTCGTTTCACAGCATCCAAGAGTCTCTCAACGGTCCGATGTTTGGTGATCACCTCCACAATATCGGAGTTGTTTACATCTTCCTCCCGCCTTTCGAGTTCCAGCTCCCGCACCAAGTTAACGAGACATGCAGTACATAATAAGAGAAGTTGGCAACATTCCGTGCGAGAAAGTATACCTGCAAAATAGAAACATAATATTCATACATACGAAGTAGAAATAATAGCAATTTTAAAAGTTTATATAATTTATCTACTGGTCAACAGATGTCGCTAGTTGGATTTTAATGTTTATTTTTCACTTTACTAGAGTTTAAAAGGTGAGAGTTTTTTTATATGAAGAACAACTTATTAAGGTGATAAATTCAGTATCACATTATAGGCCGGGAATACTAATGGCAAACTGAAGGAGCTACGATGTACTCTCCCTATAGTGCAGAATAAAGGCGTGTCAACAATCCATCATGCACATTAAGATTCTTAACGTATTGATAAAACATCTTTAATACTATATCTTTACATAACACATGTGTCCTTTCTTACACATCTAGCAACCAGCAACATCCGACGAACCTTTACTGAATTTAACGCATTATGAAACCTTTTACGAAACACTAAAAAGTTACTTTACCGGTAATTTTATCGACGATATTGTCCAAGTATAAATGCATTTGCGTGAGGTCATAGTGTCCCCTCAGCCACGGAGCTGTAATCTGAGTGAGGACAGTGATCGCCTCGCGCATCTGAGGTTCGGGATTCGATGCGTCTGATAATATATCGGATATGATCTCGATACCGCCACCCTGCGTAAAAAGATCAATGTTATTTTTTGTGACATTGAAATATACTATAAACCTTTAAACCTATTGACTTTCAAATAAATAATGCGCGAAATAATTTTGGCTGAGATTTATAGTCCCGACTTTAACTTTAGCTCACTAAATTCAACTTTAATATCGCTAATACTCTCGCGAAAGATGTTCCTTAATAATACTTTAGCCGAAATTAGCATTTAATATCACAGCCTTATTTCCGAGCAGCGTTGCGGCTTTTGTTTTCTAAGACTAAGTAATTATGACAGACAAAGAAGGCGGGTTAACTGACTAATTATAGCCTGATCAAGTAATATCGCACGATTTTACATCCAACAGCCATAAACACTAATCGCCTTTCCCAATACTCTGTTCATCAACAGATTTGCTTACTTTTAGATTTCCTTTGGTACTGAGGAACGACCCCGCAACCTTTCGTTTCTCAGCTGACTAATCGCGCTTTGCGGCCCAGAGTCTGTCTAAAATTTCCATACCAATGTAATGGAGAAAAAATATTTAATTTCATAACGGAAATTGCGCATTACAATAATTATTGACGCATTTATGTATTCCACCTGATACTTGCAAACTTGTAGCGAACAGGTCCAACACGATATAACGCAAGTTAATTATTGTAATCAAACTATTATCGATTCGTTACATCTTCTTTGACATAATCGATTAGAAAATACCTTATTACGTCGACTGGACTAACGATTCGAACTTTTGCAAGCAAAGCCTAGAGTTTAAACATCTAATAAGAAATGTATTCCGTTATGATACTAATCGTGACATAATTCAAATAATTATGTCTAATAAATCCGGTTCTCCCCGGGGGGCTTGCCCCCTGATCCTAGCCCTTATCCTAGCCCTTTTCCCATCCCTTTTTCCTTCCCCTCCCTCTTGGCTCTTTGGCAGGCCGGCATGATCTTGCCGACCTACGATGGACACATTGTTTATCGTTGGTCGACACTATTCTTGGATTGCGCTACACTTACCATCAGGTGTAGCGTAGTCAATTTGCCGAACCAGGATAAAAAAAAAAATTTGTTCGTATTTATTTAAGTTTATTAATTAGGCATATTATTTTGAAATTATAAGTTTTTTTTTAAACATAGGCCTATATTTATAAAGTAATCGCTACGGACTGAAAGAAGAATACCATATGACAAAGTAACAAAAGAGAAAGCAAAACTTACCTCTTCAAATTGTTTGACTGCGTCGCCAGTAACACACACCGTCGCAAGCGCACGTAAAGACAACGCTTTTATCGAACTCTTGTTACTCTCAATGATCGCTGTCAACAACGCTCTCGGGACACCGCAGTCCACAAATGGCAACTCTGTTATACTCTTCATGATCTTAACGCATTTCTCATGGAGTGAGCCCTCTGTGTTATCACTTAGCATTGCTAAATGTCCGATGGATGTCAAAGTGCTTTTAAGAATCATGTCCGATGGTGGTTCTTCTATTATGGAGACTAATGTCTGAAAGCATAGAATCTCGTTAGTTTGAATGTCGATTTTGAAAGTGGAGTTGATCTTAACAATTAGTACTTTATGATATTTTGGTCGTTCGTGATTAATAGTAAAACGTGATATTGCTTTAAGGGAAAAATAAGCTGTAATATGTTATATGTATACCTTCATTTGTTGCACAAGCACAGCTTTCGTAGTCTCTAGGAAAATTTCAATCAAAGTGTCCAAATGCTTTGTTACGAGATTCCATTCTGTGTTGCTCTCATTCAATTCGATCTTCACGTCTTCACCTATATCGATCAGTTTCTGTAGATACATCTGTAATGACTTCTTTATTTTATCCCACCGTTCTGGAGTTTCACCAGGAGGTTTGGTATTTAATGTTATGCTATGTGCCAATACAAATTCATTTATATTCGCTACAAGCAAGCATATTTGTTCTTCGCATGATTTGTTGGCTTCGATTTGCCTGTAATTACAAAAGCATTATGTACATTAAGTGGACAGTAAAATAGCAAAATCGGATCGTGCATAATGTTTCTGTTTCCTCGTTTAATATTGAATTATGTTTTCTAAATATGGAGCGATGAAATGATGTGCCATGTTACAGATTGATACATTGGTGTATATTATAAAGCAGTGGCGTAATCGATGTTGGTTGAGCTCGGGAAGTATAAATCAAATTATGTTTAATTCCGTGTGTTATATTTTTTAACATTAACTTAAACCTATCTTAAGATATTAATTTATAAAAATCACTTGTGGTTTTTAAATTAGTAGTAGAATAGGAAGATCATAAAAATAGAATAATAGGAAGTTTATTAGTTGTAGCCATTTGCATTGTAAATGTTTTGTAATAAAGAGTTTTGTATTGTATCATACCTCAACACATCGCTGTAGTGGTGGACAATGATTTGTCCATGCGTTTGCACCTTTTTAATGTTGCCTGTAATAGTGGCAGAACTTGCGGATACTAACGCCTTCATCTCC
This sequence comes from Amorpha juglandis, assembly GCA_949126905.1. Lineage (NCBI taxonomy): Eukaryota > Metazoa > Arthropoda > Insecta > Lepidoptera > Sphingidae > Amorpha > Amorpha juglandis. Next base: position 4,780,447 of record OX421386.1, on the reverse strand, counting down.
GCTCCTAGAGGTTTGCTTTGCAAGGTCGTCATACACTCATTTTCACACGAGCCTATTAAATCGCAAAGCCAATATTGAACCGGCTCAGGTTTCCTTTCACAAAGACGCTCCAATAACGTTTGGTCTATACTTCTTTCTCTATACAGTATTTCATTTTGGTTATTTAAAACTACCCTGAAAATAATATATGCACAGTTAATAACAATGTCGTAATTAATTATGAATACCGATCTCATTATTAATGAACAAGACTGATAAGTTGTTAGCAATAATAACCGACCGGTAAATGTCTGCTTAACCTTCAATTATAATCTACTTACCTACTGTTGAAATCGTTCAATAGATTCGATTTGACTGAACTTTTCCTGCCACTTTTTCTTCCATTCATAAATTCATCAGGAGCTAACATTTTGGGTGTTGAGGTACATGCTAAATTTAACTGTATATCTACAAAATGAAATTCATCATCTTTTAATTTCTCTCTTTTAGAGTCATGTGTAAGATCTTTATCATTTTTACAATCCGTTTCATACGGTGTTTTTTGTTTATCTTGAAACTGCGGAGGAGGTGTTACTCTTCTATTTCCCAAGTAACTTAGATCTTCTTCAACTTGGTCTTTTGCTTTTAAATTTAAATCACTTTCGGTAGCGACTAATCTTTCGTTATAGTGAGGAATAAGTAGCTCTTTTTCGGGATATCCAACGATGACCCAGTTATTGTGTTCACTAGTCCTAGGTAACCCAAGACATGGGACTCGACTACTGTTTAAAATGCCCCCAGCGTGAGAATCTGCGACGCCTGGCTTCTCTTTTTTTGATGGAAATATTCTGAATAATTCCTTAGCTCTGTCACACTTTGTGGCCATCCTCTGTTTCGCTTTAGGACCTGCTTTTTTAGTTGGTTTCAAATGCAGGCTATCCATTATATTTTTTGCAAGGATAGCTTTGGTTGGTTTATGCACGTATTCATTATCATATTGTGTATCTTCGGATATTGCATCTTCATGGATATATCCTAACGAATGATGTCCATCCTGAATGTCCAAAATTTGTTGGTCTAAACGTTGAGCTTCAAAATTAAGGGATTTGTTCAGTCTATTTCTCTCGAATTTCGGTGTCGTAGTAATAGGCATATTATATTCATTTGATATGCTGCGATTGTAATCTGTTTTAAATGATTTCTCGGTAGGAATATATGCAACGTTGGAAATAGGTGTACGATTTCTTGGCTGGTTATTAACTGCAATCTCATTATTGTCAGATAGTTTAATGTATTCCAAACTTTCATCAGACTTGTTCTTACTAGTTTCTAAATCTTTAACTTTAGCTACTTTAATCACTTTGGTGCTATCGTTCTCAGTGCTAGATATAAACGTTTTCTTAACCGGATATTTCTTAGACGGGCTTATAATATTAATATTTTTAACTGGTATTTCTTTGGTATCTTTTTGTATTGCACTTTTGTTTTGAGTATTATCTTTAATACTCAAGGCGTTGTTGTTGTTATTTACTTTAGTATCATTTTTTACGTTCGGTTGCTTTATATTTACATTTTTCGACGGAGATACATTATTCGATTTTCCTTTATTTATATTCTCGTTATTAACGTTCTTAGAGTTAGTATAATTTTGGTCTGATTTATTTACATCGTCTGTATCTTTGTCTTTTAACAATTCCATATGTTCCTCATCGTGATGAATTTCATAATATTTTTGCAAATCGTATGGTGTCTGTATTACACTACTACTTCGGAGTCGTGGTTTCGGCGTCGGAGCCTCTAATGTGTCCGGCGTTTTCGAGTTATCAACAACATCTTTACTTTCCGGCGTATTTTGTAAATTTGATACGTGTTTAACTGTAATATTTTCATTGTTGTTCGAATCGCTACTGCTGGATGATTTATCTTTTGATTCATTGTTTTCTGGAGACTGATAATACTGCGAGGGCGGCGGGGAGCTATCGGAATCGGAGAATCCAGAATCTTGGCTTTTGTGGCTGCCGGGACTGCCATGTCTCAAAGGCCATTGATTTATTTGCACATTATGTTGCACAATATTATCAGCGCTATTGTTCCTTTGTTGGTCGGGTTGGTTGGCGATCCAGTGCGGCAATTGAGGCTCCCAGTCTTGTTCGTCCCTACCGCGATTGTTTCGGTTCCACTCCGCGTGAGGGGCCACTGGACTGCCGATGTTAGGAGGTGAATCACCCCACCATACCTTACTGCGCGTTCGTTGAAAATTTGACATCCTGGAAAGAAAAAAAAACACATTATTCGTAAGAATTTAAGGTGACGAACTTAATGAAGGATGACGTCATAGTTAAGTCCATAATAAACACTGTACTTTAAGCGTGCGGCACGCGAGGCGTGACGGCAAGCTCTGTGGTGGAAGCCAAATAATCTTTTTGTCTTTTTGTTTAATAGTCATGGGAATTTGTTACGTTGATCGCTTAAATACAATCAAATATAAAAACGTGTGTGTAGACTATAGAGTCCAAATAGTGAGGCGTCCCTTAGTGTACACACAAGTAATAATAATTGTTTATTACGAAGTTCTCGGCTCGGGGTCCGGGCAGATGTTAAAAACCGTTGCATGCACTATTGTGCACATAGGTATTGTACGTCGACTGTGATTTGGTCACCCTTTTCATTTGACGGCGACGTTAAGGAGCAAACTAGTTTTTGTAGTTTTAGTTAATGTATTCAGAATCTACTGTTATTTCTACATGTTATACAATACCGTTTGAAGATATAAATTATATTGATGATCTATCAATCTGATGAGGTTGTGATACAATTTATAATTCCTGTAAGATGATATTTCAACTTATTTGTATGTCCTTAAAGACTATTATTTTTTATTAAATTGTTATTTATTTAAAAAAAAAATACTCTTATAATTCAAATCAAACATTACACAGCAAGGAAGCGTTCCGCTTTCTGATATTAAATTCTTCTTTTATTTCAAGTAGTGATTCGTGTTTTTATGCGATGGGTTCGTAAGGCACAGGATTAATTTGTATGGATACATACAGCCAGAGACGTTCACTCATGCGGAAGTGCGTTCGAAGGTCTGTGACACCCATCAATCAATATACCTACGTATAAAAAGAAAGCTCAACCCTCGAGACATCCAACTAAGAAGAAAGACATAAGTTATAAAATCAATTCTATTGCTTTCTGTTAAATCGGCAATATTTTTTATTACATCTAAGAAAGGCTGCATACTTGTTTAGTATGCTAGATATAATTTATATGAGGAGCTATGCAAGTATCCATTTTACTAGTACATTGCTTAATTTAACCGCGAGATCAGCAAATGTAATAAATATTAATATACTCAAAGGAGGTTATAAACTTTGATTTTGGAGTCGTAATTAATTATAATAACATGAATTTATTGTACTTTTAAATGTTGTGCGTACAGTCAACCTGGGTAACTTTAGCTTTCAATGTAACATTGACTCACTAACTTGTATTTGAACGTTTAAGTTTTTCTCTTCTTACTGATACACTGTATAATAATAAGTTGTTTAATTTATGAAAGTAAAAAGTGTTTTTAAACGAAACCTGCAGTGACAATTGATATTTATCAAATATATATTTTTTTCTCACCATTCAAAATTTGGGCGGTAAACAGAGTTAGAAATATACTTGCTAAAAAGTTGTGTATAGCAATTACTACAGAAGAACTACAGAAGGCGAGTTCAGTTTTATGTTGAAGAATCATATGTTTTTTATGTAATAACACTGAAATATCCCGCGATATTGATAGATTTTTTAAAAAATCTTTAATTAATCTTGGAGCCGTTTCATTTTCAGACCATTTGGGGTAACATTAGCTCGGGGCGAGGACAGACAATGCGTGAAAATTTCAATTATGCAAAAAAGTTTTGAAGGGTGGAAGTGGCCATCAAAGCTTGACATATTTAATTGTCACCCCCGAAATATAATTAGTCGATTTGGAGGATCTAAAATCACAAAACGATGCGATTCTTATGCGATTGATGATCAATTTCTATACATGGTATGGGGGAATTGAGAGCCGATATTATGTTTCTTTTTTATATGTGATTGAGTTTGTTTTATTATTTTTTATTATTTTGGGCATTGCTCAATAATTATAAGTACATCAAAACCTGCTTAATACAATAATAACTTGATTTAAGAGGTCCATAAAATAGAAGTTGATTTCGATAAACCAGGCAGTTTAATATTGTATTAATATGGCAACCCTACGTTGCCACTAAAAAGGAGATAGTGATATAAACGAAATGTATTTTTTTTATCAGTATGACAAGCTAATCTTACCGAGGAGTAAAAAAAACTACATAAATTAGAGATTTTCTTCATCAACTCCTCATACTTATTAATGTTACCCAAATGTCAGTGTAACTTTGGCTCACCAAATTTTTGGTAATTTAAGGGTCTTTTATTTATCGTTTTGATAAATAACACAGGAATTTAGATTATAGAGGCCAATATCCCACTAGAAACACTCATTTAGGACAAATAACAATAAAATTAAATCCGTACTGCTATAAATTACCTCTAAAGTGAGCCAAAGTTACCCAGGTTGACTGTAGTTATTATCCGGGATTAAATTTAATACTACTCTTATTGTTTATAGTATTCTCTTGTGTAATTATAGTTTTAACTTTGTAGCTATGCCTTTATAATATAAAGAAAAAAAATCTACGATAAAGGGATAATACTAAATACCAAAACAACGCGTGTAAAACAATTAATGATCATTTTTTTCAACTCACTCGTAGCTTTCGAATACCATCAATTGTAATAAATATTAACCATTTCTTTTACAGACATGATAAATAAAGTTTTTTTCCAGTAAAATCATCACTCTCCAAGCATGACAATATAGACACGAGAAGCAGTTTTAAACTCGGTCAACACGGCTTGCGGTGTATGAGTCAATTACCCGAGTTGATTCACTAAATGTAACATAGCAATTATCGGTTCCTTATGAGTGTTGTAGTATCTATTGTCATAAGTTTGTAACTATTTAACTCAAATATTGTTCAATGAATAGTTTTGTCGATATTTTATTTGCACGCACAGATATGTGATAGTAGGTTTTGTACCGAAGTCCGAACTCTTAACTCCAACTTATGATACCGCATCACATAATCAGTCTTCAACAAAAAAAAATATATAGAGGGTGGTAAGGACACCATATATTATACTTCGTATATGAACATACCTATATAACAATAATAATACTAGACCTGTTTTATACAAGTCCCACTGCTAGGCACGGGCCTTCTTTACTGAATTAGACCTTAGTCAATACGGTTGGCACATTTCACATACCTTCGATTATGATTATGTTCATGTAGAGAAATTCTTAGGTAGGCAGGTTTCCTCACGATGTTTCCTTCACCGTTAAAGCATGCGATAATTAATACAACTTAGAAAAGTCAGAGGTTCATGCTCTTGGAGCTGGATTCGAACCTGCAACTTTCGTCTCGCTACTACTACGTTCAGCTATCGCTGCACAAATTAACGATTAAAGATTTTTGTACTTTTAACAATGCTGTCCTGAGAACAAAGAATTCAGTAATCGACATTTTTGAGATTTTCACTTTTTTCCAGAAATGGCATCCCAAGAGGTTCATGTACATGAAAAAAAAATATTTTCATAAAAAAATCACTCGAAGTATGTTTTTTATGTAATGATTTTCGTCGTACATGCAAAAAAAAATTAAAAAAATTAATGCAGTAACCGCCATTTTGCGATTACTGCATTCTTAGTTATGAAGGCAGAATGGATGAGTAGATTTTCTGTTTATAACTAAAAGATTATTGACATTTAACACAGACATAAAGATTTATGTCAGTAGATGTGCCACAAACTAGCCATGTAATGACAAAATTAACATTTAAACTCTAATACACATCACTAAAAACGTTGTGAAACACTGGTTTAACGGTAATTGGTACTAACGATTACTAAGTGTTATGTGGTAGTTACAAAATGTACATGATCATTGAAATGTACAATGTAAACGTCCTTTAATTTTTTTCGATATGTAATGCATAATTAATACTTTAAATAAAATAAAAAAGATCACTTCATAGCTGTTTAGTCAATAGATTACAATGATAGTCCCAACCAAGTTACAAGCAGTTTACAAGGTAGTAGGTCCCTCGTATGCGAGAGTCTGGGTTGGTACCACCGCTTTGTCTATTTCTGCCGCCAAGCAACAGTGTGTAAGCACTGTTGTGTTTCGGTTTGAAGGACATTGAAGCCAGTGAAATTACTGGGCATTATGAGACTTAACATCTTATGTCTCAGTGTGACGAGCGCAGTTCAGTGCTTTGTAATTCAAAGTTCTGTGTGGTGTTGCTTCTGTTTATGGGCAGGCGTGGCGCTAACCATTAGGCAAGCGCCTTTCTCGTCTAGTCATTCAATAAAATAAAATAAAACTAAAACGGTTCAATGCAACCTTAAAAATGTACATCACTCCCAGTCAAATCCAGTCGTAAAGTGATTTCAAGTGTCCAACAAACTGTGGTTATTGGATCGTGCATTCTGATATCAGTATGGATGTAGTGTTGTTGCGAACAAAACACAATTTATATAGTGGAATAACGTTTTTCTGAGAAAACCGCCGTCGAGTGCGTCAACGAATTTCTATAATATTCAAATGTAGGCCCACATCGTAACTGCATGCGGGGTAACGATTTTAACTGACGTTTTTAAGTCATTTGAGTTAGGACACTTATTTTTGGTTACTTTTTTGAAAAGTTTTTTTTTTATTTGATTGAATGACGAGACGAGCAAGGCGCTCGCCTGATGGTAAGCGCCACGCGTGCCCATAAACAGAAGCAACACCACACAGAACTTTGAATTACAAAGCACTGCATGGTACTGAACTGCGCTCGCCACCCCGAGACCCAAGAGTCTCATAGTGCCCAGTAATTTCACTGGCTTCAATGCCCTTCAAACCGAAGCACAGGCGGCAGAAATAGACAAAGCGGTGGTACCAACCCAGACGACCTTTGCATATGAGGGGCCTACCACCTTGTAAAGTGTATTTTGCTTCAGCATAACATAAAAGGGATAAAAATTATGCAGGATAGGCGCAATTTTTTTGTGGGGTGAAACCCAAATTTCTTTAGGGATCTCTGTACTAGAACATCCGCAACAAAACAATCGCGACCAACGATAAACATGTCTGGATTTTCGCAATTACTACGCACTCTTTTTTGATTGTCAGTCTCCAATAATATTCGATTTAATTTAAGGTGAATGTCATGGTATGGTAGCTCCACTTTATAAAATTGCACCATCGACTTACTAAGCCAAGTCAGTCAATGTTATCATTATGTAAATAAACGGTAGTTGTTGCGACCTTACATTTGCAAAGCAATTAGTGTTTTCGGATATGCATAAATAGGTGCAAAATTGAATCGTGTGACATTGTGACTCATTTATTATTCATTTCATTAATTACTAAGGTCATTTAGTGTGGAATTCAGAGAGGAGTTAGAACCTAGGTATATTATTGGTACCTCACAAAGAATCTGTAAAGCGAAAGAATAAAGGAAAATGCTACAGTATAATTTCTAGTTATTCTACTGCTCACCAAAATATGATCTGAAATAGACAAGGTTGATGAAAACGAGCTAAAGGCATACTGTATGTTTAAAATGTCAATGCCTAAACATCAAAATATAATCGTTCTTGGTGACAAATTAACTATATAATCATCAACGTGGTAGGACCCTTGTATGCAAGAGGCCGTCTGGGTTGATACCACCGCTTTGTCTATTTCTGCCGCCAAGCGCTGTTGTGTTTCGCCTTGAAGGATATTGAAGCCAGTGGAATTACTGGGCATTATGAGAAAACCTCTTATATCTCGGGGTGACGAGCGCAGTTCAGTGTCATGCCTTGCTTTGTAATTCAAAATTCTGTGAGGTGTTGCTTCTGTTTATGGGCAGGCGTGGCGCTTACCATCAGGCGAGCATGCTCATCTCGTCATACAATTAAAGAAAAAAATATATAAAATAAAATTACATCGATGATATTAACATCAATATTGGAGACCTTCGACATTATTGGTAACCTTTAGTGCAAGATAGTTTGGCCCTTGTCGACTTCCCGTACTTTCTGCCGCTACTTACGTTTGGATATGCTTCAACGAAAACAATACACGATTCACCAGTCCAATGAGTTTGACTTTGAATTTTTCGTTTATTGAACTTGAATGTAATTGAATAAGTGGATAATAGTTCCTTGCCTTTGAAAGGATTCTACAAAGAAGAAACTAAAGTTGGATACAGTAAAAGTAATTAAAAAAATTGCAGCCCATTTCTATAAAGATTTGACCATAAATGAATAATGATGCAAAAAGCTGCACTATGAGTGTGAGATTAAAATAAATCGTGAACAAAATAGATTAACATCAATCATCGACCTAAAAAGGAGGGAAAACACCATGAATCAAAGAAGACATGTTAATAACACAATCGTGAAAACCACGACGCTGCATAGATTAATTTAATCCAGCAAATAGTTATAACAAATAGAAACGCAACGCTCACGTACAAGCGAAAGCAAATCTGAAATATGCGGATAGCACATTTACCACGGTCCATTACCTATCAGTTACAGATATTTAAGGTCAAACATGGCATAGCAAATTCATTTTCTGTTTTGATGAAAATTAAAACTCGATCCTGCGATATAATATTGATAAAAATTGTTTAAAAAAATCATAATGGATACATAAGATAGTAACAATAAAACTATTAATATTTATTCTAGTGTTATTTAATGTTCCCAAGCTTGTTTATATTTTTATATTAATCATTTAGCAACATTAAATAAATCTAGAAACAATATAGTTATTATTCTATGTTTCCATTGTGATTATTGGCGCAAAGATATTTTTACCTACACCTCAGTCCTCCCCGTGACCACGAAGGCTGATAAGTCTTCGAAACGTCGGGATCAAAATTAATAAAAAACCGCGATAAAAATCCGTTTAAATTAGTTTTATTTCAATGAGTAACATTCGCGTAAACGTAAGAAATCATTAAAGATATTTTTATTGATATATCAAATAAAAAATAAAAAAAAACATTTGCTAATGCTGTAGTTCGACCATGCAGATCATTGTGATCTAATATATATTGTTACTAATTTTGGCTGGATGGCCGCTCCGCCCGCTTTAGTCTTTTTATCAGTGAAAATCCACTTTTCTCAAAATTTGAAATATAGCAGTAACACTTAGCAAAAATATACTCGACGTATTGAGAACTTCCTCCTTTGTGAAGTCGGTTAATAGTATAAAGTGCCAAGGCGCAAAAAATATAAAACGCGAGCGTTATTTGTAATGAAATGCATTGATGTGCTCCAATAAGAATCAACAGAAAGAAATACATAATAAGTATAACACACGCATTACGTCTCGTCAGTTGCTTTCATCATCTTGGAGAGTATTACAAATTATTTCTCCTTTGCCAATACCAACAGCTTTAGTATCTACATAGCTTGTTTATTTTAATAAACAGCAATCGCTAACGCGCTTGTATAATATATCAAAGTTAAGTTCCAACGTAACGCCAAAATGCAATGCACCATAGACGCAGCCGCAAAATTGTACTGCTAATAATAATGTCAGTGAATATGTAATAGTAATAATCGTTTATTATCTTTGACATACTTTTATGTCGCAATGGTTGATGGTTGGAGCTTCCTTATATTATAAGGCATGTATGAAATCTTTGCATAACCCATATGACAGACTTCTGATAGCCGCGTCAAGTGTCCGTTAATACTCTCGTCTCAGTATCACATGTTGCATTTTGACAGCAATTACACAGTTAATAAAGCTATTCTTGAATGATAGTCCATAGATTTACATAGTTTCACTGACGCCTGTGACGCGGTCATCGAAGTCTGCTTTACTCTTACGAGGATTACGTATGAAATTAAAACGAAATAAACGTCATTGCTAGTCATAATTAATCAACAAGATGCTGCAACGATTTGCTCATGGCAAAATGTTAATCCTTTCGCCAATGTAGATCCATCTTGTACATTCTATGACTTTCAAATACCACGCTTCATTTGTAATGAACAGTAGCATCATGTCGTGAATGTAAATGATGCTCTTCGGTTACACAATTTGCTTACTGCTTAGTTTGTGTTGAATGCAGATCATACAGTTCCGTGTAAAGGTGTTATTATAGCAGACGTTTATTTGGTAGCTTTGGCTGATCGAAGAATATTGATCGACGATGGATCCATCACCGATCGACGGCGGAATTCAATAATTTAGACAGTCCGGGAGCCATTTTCGTAACGATCAATCGTATATCCATAATACATCAAAGACAAGTTGAACAATCAAGCAGATCGATGTCGCGTAGAACTGTCGATCGTCGTTAACAAATCTCATTCTACCACCGATCGACGATCCATCGGTTGGTGGGTACCTATTTTAATAAAACAAGTATTAGGTAATCTCATTCGTGACTTTGGCGTTAATAGCAAGTAATATAACTAAATGAAAAACGAATAGAACTGAACAAAGTAATTAACAGCACTATTTTACTTTTTTTTGTGAATAGCTATGATGGAGATAATGGGGCGATTTTTTTTTGAGATTATTGTATAAATGGATTTACCAAACTGACATTTGAGCCTATATTTTTTAACTAAGTACATATATTTGGCGTGCCTTACAAATTGATAATTATCATAACATTTTGCACCAACGTCCGCCCGTCAAACCAATAAAGTCGCAGTGTGTGAAATACGATGGCGTGTGCACCTGGCATAACGGTCGCGTGTCATCTGCTCGTCCCATACGCCACGGTTGGCTGTACGGCACGCGTCCTGTTTGCTGGGCTCGAAAAAAATGTATGAAAAACTATTTTGTAATCGAACACTTTTTTATTCGTTTACGTTTGACGGCATTTTTATTTTTTGTAAATATAGTGGTAGAGTCATATCTCAGTACTTATTTATGATAAGTTACGATTTATAAAGAACTAATACAGGCATAACTGTGTTTGTTGTATGATTCCTGATAGTTTACTCTTACTATAATAATGTCTATGTAGCATAATTTGTCGTAACACATTGTGGCAATATTATAATTTTAATATCGTGTAATTTTTAATTAGGGATACTAGGTTTGATTAGGGTATTTGATGTGTGGATAAAAAGTTGTTTCATATTTTCACTTATAGATGATTAAAAGTTGCTCAATAAATAAAGTAATTGAAACAATACATACACGGATACGAGAGATTCCTTTGCGTCAAAATATTATAACAAGAAAACCGTTACTATTCACACGGGCCGGGCTATCGATCTGGATTCCAATAAGAATATTTTTAAAATCCCCGAAAATATGGAAAATAAACCTTGCTACCCAGAAATTAAGTATTGTGTTATTTTTTTTCTACTGTATAGTGATTTGATCTCTATGGTTACGGCCAGGTGTAAAGTTCCACATTTTTCTGCGTACGCGACCGGGCCGCGAGGCTTCCCCGATAAAAGGGTCGATTCAAGCGGCAAACATAGAGGGTGGTTACTTTTAGAATATTTTTATAGTTATACCAAAAAATAATAGAAAATTTACGTTAAAATTGGTTACGACTACCTGCTTGACTAAAAATGTCATAAAATGTTGTAAATTTATTCTGAGCTTTATATGATTCCTCTGGCACCAACTGTTTAAATAATATTGTAGCAGAAAGAATTTACACTTAATGAATCACAGTGTACATTTAAATAATAAAAAAATAGCTAATTTATAATATGCCCCACTCCTGGGTTCGTATCATGCATAGACTTTCTTTCTTTCTTTCTGCCTTGCGTTATCCCGGTTTAGTGCCAGGGTCCGCCTTCCTACTTACATGCATGGACTAATTTCCCTAATTCAAAATGAAATAGGTAGACGAAGTAAATTTAACCTTGAGTACAAAAACTAAATGTCAGTTCATGATTTATGCGTAAGTCGCAGAGAATTCGGAAACAAATATAGAGGCATCGTGGACAGTCATCATCCGGTTAAGGATTTCTCGGAACTATAATAGGCTGATCATATAATACCTAATATGGTCTTCAAATTACATATTGATCTTATTGTCTCCGTCAGTAGTAAATTAATTAATTAGATAGAGAATTGTTCAGGTTTCAGGAACGAGAAGTCGGTCGGAGTCTCACGGCTACTTCCACAACTTCCAGAACCAAAACAAATAATTGTACATCACATAATGATTCCTTTCTTGCACAATATCAAGTATAGTTCTTGCAATACTTTTAAATGTAAATTAATTACTACATTCAATACTGGTATGTTCAGAGTTGTATGTAAATATTTAAACTAGTAATACAACGCGTTAATTAGACAGTAACACTTGACACGACGTTACGCATTATGGTAATCTGTAATCAAGTTCTTTGAAAGGATATAAATGTACTATATTTTCTCCAATTACTAGTATTTTGCGTAATAAACGTGATACGTTGAATGGGTGATAAAACTAATAAATTAAATTATCTCATTTTCCCAAAAATATATCATATGGTATTGATAAATAATATATCCTAATAATTGATAATTTATTACAAAAAATATTTTATAACTCAAACTTATTTGATATTGCATGATTTTGACATCTTTTAAAGCTATTTAATTTTGTCATCACCCTATATATTCAAAAGGCAGCGCCCCATTTTATCGCACACCCCAATAGTTCCTTACCGGTCTGGTAACATCTGTCCATGGATTGTTAGTTATTACCATCCGATACATTACGGATGAGTCCACTTCCGCACCCGGAATGCAAATAACAGTGAAAGTACTACGCAACCGATGTTTGTATGTGTTAATGGTTAACTTAATGGAAGAAAGTAAGGAAAAGGAATAAAAAAACGCATGTCTGTGGCATGTATTTGTCGTTAGGAAGTGGTTTTATGTATTTCGGTAGCTACTATGAAGGATATTAGTAAAATAAGTCTGTTTCGAAATTTATTTGGGTTGCAAATTAAGCTAGAGAAGTTCAAGGCCCAAACATTGCTATTCAAAATATTTCGTAATTTTTGCTGTTAGTATTGTTTATGTTAAACAAGATCCATTAATGCGGTGAATGTTATATTTTTTTCTAGAAATATTTACAATACTTTAAATAATAATATAATGTCAATGATTTATTCTTAAAATATCAGTTGATGGCCTTGTTTGAATGTTAATATAATTTCTTACGACACCTCATTATTTTCTAATATCTATAATTCTTTCATAATGATGTTCTGATGTTACACTGTATCACTTTATTATTTATTTAAGACTTTTTATAAAATTCATGTGGTACTTATTTGTATGTCATCGAAAAAACTCTACAAACTAAAATATTCGTTTACAGTTCTTCTTTTTTATCTATGGCTTTCGCATTATTATCCATTTTACCAGTGTCAAGTTATCAAGTTATTAAGTTTTTTTCTCAAGTTATTTTTACAAGAACTATGAAACACGGGTGCGGTCGATTTCAAGGTCTTGCCGGAGTTTTGGTGTTAACTCCTTTCAGTACGATGCTTAATTCACGTATTTCAATGATTCCATACAGTATACACTGTTCATCACCGTCTATGTTTATTGTACAAATCCACACCACAAAAAACACAACTCTAAACTAGTTTATGAAATAAATTAAAATAGGCGATGAACTACACTGTCAGAATTCCCACCAAAACCCTCGTTTACAGTTAAATAAAATAAGACCCATTACATAATTAATTATCAGCCAGTATTAATATGCTGCTAGAAAGCCCTTCAACTGAGCTCGATCTTCGACTTACTCATTCCTCCGCTGTCACCCACTTCGTCTTCCGTCCATCTAGATTTACTATCAAAATAACTTTTACCCGCGGCTCCACCCGCGTGAGTGGCTTTTACAGAATAAAAAGTGGCCTATGTTATAATCCAGGTTTTGATTTACCTGCGTGCCAAAGCCATCCAGCCGTTCAGCCGTTAAGGCATGATTGGCTAACAAACACCCAAATTCACAAATATCCAAATTTTCACATTTATAATAGTAGTAAGATAAGGATCTACCAAAGTCTTTCTCCAGCTATGACGCGTATTCGCTTTTTTTTTCTAGCCCTGTATTATATACGTCCCACTGCTGGGCACGGACCTCCTCTACTGAATGAGAGGGATTCGTCTTCGCTTTACACCATCATAATGAACTGGATTTAAATCGCTTCTAATTAGTCCTTATGCATGCCAGTTCGATCTTTAGCTATAGTTTCTCTCCTCAGCCTTTTCTTAAAAAAAAATGCTAAGAGACTTTAGGTTATGGTTGGTTGAGTACACCGCCCTACCGTAGGTGGTACCGTACACGCGTCGGTGGCATATGGCAGATAACGTGTGCGGGCAAACACCTACCGTAAGGAATGCCACGTGCCCTCTATTAGGTTGGAAAAGTAGTGTGCATTTAAATATCATTAACATTTATGCATTGACACAGTTGTAATGTTTAGAAAATGCTGCTTTAATTATTTTGAAGGTAACTTCATAATTCAATTCCAAATTTCCAAATGTTTCTTTTTGAAAGTTGGAATTTGGAGTTGGGAGGTCAGGAGACTATGCTGTTGGGAAGTGTTGGGTGTTATCACTGTTTTTTTATTATTAGCTTAAATGACGGAACGAGCAGGTCGCTCGCTTGATGGTACGCGCCACGCCTGCCCATAAACAGATACAGCACCACTCAAAACTTTGGATTACAAAGCACTGCATGGCACTTGACAGCGTTCATCACCCAGAGACATCAGTTGTTAAGTCTCATAAAGCCCAGTAATTTCACTGGCTTCAATGTCTTTCAAACATCAACAGTGCTAGGACACTGCTGCTTGAGAGCACTCTTGCATAGGAAAGGTCAACCACCTAGTAACCTTGTATTTGCTTGAACATTGGTGTAGTTTAGGAAATCCTACTCCCTACTATCCTTTTAAGATAATGTATGTAAAACATTGGATGTTTGTGATTTTGTGAGTTTGGATGTTGATGATGATGATCTGAATAAAATTTGACGCACTGTTAGATCATTACCTGGATTAGGACATGGATACTTTTACCTCGGAAAAAGACAGTCACAAAAGCAAGCGAAAGCTAGTGAAATCATAAACTGAACTATATTTCAATATGTTATGTTTGTACTTCGTGACGTCAACACCTACCTGTGACAGTATTGAAGTAATATTGCTACAGTAGAGCTTGACACGTGGTCATGCATTCCAGATTAATGAATAACGCACCTTGTTTGGTGAAGATCAAACAAAGAGCATTCCGTAGCAGCAAACGAGACACGGGTAAGGGAATGTGGCATTTGATAATGAGTTGAGTTATGGATTAGACTCGAGAGACAAGGCGTGAGATGTAACATGAACAGGCATTCTAGAACACAAACTTTAAAAACTAGTCGCGTTATTTATAAATAATAAATAATCAGTGTCGGTTTTAACAGAGAAATTAGACTATATTGTTTATTTTATCGAGAAAATATTTTCAATCTAATTTATTTTGGAGAAAATCTTATTAACACAGCGAAATGTGTTATTATGCTAGTCACATTTAAAGAACAAAAAATAAATAAGGCAAACATTTAAGTAGTGATGGTGCATTAAATTGTTCAGAATGTTAAAATTGCTTGCAACGTGTTTTTCAAAAACAAACTAAGTACTACTTACTATTAAATATTCTATGGTGAGTGAACATTGAACAAACTATGACTTCATAATTTCACATACAACTAAGGAATATGACCCATGATTGTAATGACATAATGTTATGAATCATATACTGTTCATTTTCTAACTCGATAGATATGTGAAAGGAATTATAAACGATGATTTACTCATGTTAGCTGATCACTTATTAAAAACAAACATCATAATACAAAATAACAATTGTGTTTTTAAACCAGATATAGAAAACAATAGTCGACAAGTGATAATTGTATTAAGTTTACAATGAATATGTTAATCAGGCCGTAAATAATAAAGGCTTGTGGGTTCAATAACGGTCCATAGTTAACTTTTTGTTAAGATAGTATTGGCTCAAAGCCAGCTCTCAAATAGCTTGCCAAAATTTTTAGGCAACTAACCATCACAAAGAATGAAGGTGGTGGTAGAATTTATAATTATATGGACAAAGTGTAAGATTATATTTTTGTCAAAAAGTCTGTCGTATTCTTTTTGTATTTTAGACCATTCATTCGAAGCTTCATTCTATTCTCTCTGCTTAACGTTATCCGGCTATGCTTTCCTATGTAAACGCATCCACTTCGTCCGATCTTGAGCATCCTCCGTAGCGAGATCATTGGCTCTCATGTCTCCCTCTTAATTTTACTAATACATCAGGCCGCGCTTTTAGGTCGTCAATTTTAGGCCCTTTATTAATAAGAGTTTTACTGTTATCGTCCCACATTCCAAAGTAACGAGTTTGAGAACATTGTCTCATACTCATACTAGATCATTAATGATAATCGGTTCACCCAAGTCTATGTTATTGCTATTTAATCGAATTTAAACGACGCGTTAGTTATGAACGTTAAATAAAATTAAACACAAGTGCATGTTAATTGTAAACCGTCTTTATTTTTCATCGTTAAAGGCTAGTGCTGGTCTATTTATGGAAAATGAAAAAGTTAAACGGCCGGCACGCGTAGTCCTACAGGCCGTAGTTGGCGGCACATCTGCCTAAGGTTAATAATTGCGCAGATATTCGCAGCTGCCTCGCCGTTGCAGCTAAATGTCAAACCCTTAATTAATTCATTGGCAATGACAAACGGGCAAGGTCGTTGGGCTTTGTACAGCTGAATCGATACAGGTATAGCATCAAACTACAGCGATGGAGGCAAAACGACGATTTTGAATCAAATCTAACAAAATACGTCGTAAAAAGCATACGGGTCATTCCATGTAAAATCGTCTTATGGAAAAGGAATTTTTCCCGACTCATTTTAGATTTTGGTGTAACTTTGAGAAACTCTACTCTAGGGTCCCAAAGAACAAAATTTACTCGAGTTTGATTTTTACAAGCGCTTGTTTCCGCCTATTTAAACATAAAATTTAAAAAATCGATATTTTTAAACCTTATCAACATTTGCTGTGATTTTTTTCTGTTTGAAGCTATCTGCATGATCAAGACGGAATTCACAGTGGGAAAGATAGTAGTTTAAGTGTAAATGAGGAGAATTGGCTCGGACGATCCCTTTGAATAATAGCACTATGCTGAAAATGAGTGTTTTTTAGTCATTTTTCGTGAAGTTTAATCGACTCTAGCGTCTTAACTGTTGAGAATTAAAAACTCATGCTCCGCGGGAATTAAGTATACATATCATAGACAAAATTCAGCCACAAGTTGACTTGAGCAGCCCACTCTTCATAGAAAAAAACTTTGCTTCAAATATTGGAATTTTAAAAAATCCCAATTTTCAGGTTATGAAACGAACGTGTTGACTGCGAGATAAAAATCTGATACTCACAGAATCTACTGTTTTTACCTTCAACTTAAAATTACTATATCACTTGTTTTGTTATTTTAATGTTTAGTGCATGTACGAGCCGTTTTTTTTTTCACAGCAAACATCTGGACGCTTTTACTAATGGATTAAAACTAAAAAAAGAAAAATAAAAAAAAAACAAAAAAGTAAAAAAAAATAAAAAAAAACTACTAGGTATTTAAAAAAAAAATTGAGTAAACATGAAAATAACAAAACAAGTGATGTAGTCATTTTAAGTTGAAGGTAAAAACAGTAGATTCTGTGAGTATCAGATTTTTATCTCGCAGTCAACACGTTCGTTTCATAGCCTGAAAATTGGGAATTTTTAAAATTCCAAAATTTGAAGCAAAGTTTTTTTCTATGAAGAGTGGGCTGCTCAAGTCAACTTGTGGCTGAATTTTGTCTATGATATGTATACTTAATTCCCGCGGAGCATGAGTTTTTAATTCTCAACAGTTAAGACGCTAGAGTCGATTAAAATTCACGAAAAATGACTAAAAAACACTCATTTTCAGCATGGTGCTATTATTCAAAGGGATCGTCCGAGCCAATTCTCCTCATTTACACTTAAACTACTATCTTTCCCACTGTGAATTCCGTCTTGATCATGCAGATAGCTTCAAACAGAAAAATTTCACAGCAAATGTTGATAAGGTTTAAAAATATCGATTTTTAAAATTTTATGTTTAAATAGGCGGAAACAAGCGCTTGTAAAAATCAAACTCGAGTAAATTTTGTTCTTTGGGACCCTAGAGTAGAGTTTCTCAAAGTTACACCAAAATCTAAAATGAGTCGGGAAAAATTCCTTTTCCATAAGACGATTTGACATGGAATGACCCATATCTAACGTTTCTTTTAATTAGCAGCGTCAAAGTGCTAAGTTCTCTGAATTTGCATTTGGATTTTTTGCTGTTTTAATTAGTCATTGTATTTCATTTGTAGTGCTAAATCATTAAAATTCCCGTGCAAGTCATCGCCCTGGCATAGAGCATTATATTATTCTCATCAACTCAGTAAACCGTGTTAAAAGTCTATTTTTTTCCAATTAATTAAATAAATCTTCGATTACAATTCAATGTTCGTTTCCAAGCAATTCATACTGATATACCATGCGAGTTTTTCTTCCTTTACAATTCTCATGCTCTAGATTTTCTAGCTCGCGTTTAGAGTATACATGCATAGGTATAGTTCCAAGTATCCGGTCATATACCAGTTAATTAGAGCCTAGCTTCGTGGTAGATCACGGCTAAATAAATGGAATGTACCTACAACTTCCTCTGTTGAGAAACTCGATCGAGATTCAAGATTTATTGCATCCTTTTACATGGTTTCTAGTTAATATACATCTCTAAAATATTAGGCTTAGCCGACCACTGTAACGGTTGGCAGAATAGATAAATCTGTGGTGATACTCGTGCATAGTGGTTGAGTTGATATTTGAAAATAATGTTGTGGGGTTTGGTAGATGTAGATTTAAAAAATGGAGATATAATTCAAACAATTATATGTATTGTAAAAATAATAATGTTGGCGTCAGTCTTTAATAGTTGCATAACAACAAAAATACAGCTTATCTACCATTGAAAAATCGGATTTAGTTTTAGGAAGCTCAATACGTATTTATTAGTCTGTACGACGAATTGGGCAGGTCGCTCGCCTGATGGTAAGCGCCACGCATGTCCATAAAAATACAAATCCACACCGAACTTTAATTTACAAAGCATTGTATGGGCTGCGTTCGTAAATACGACACATAAGTTATGAAATCTTGAAAATACTCAGTAATTTCATTGGCTTCAATGTCCTTCAAAACCCAAAACACAACAGTGCTTACACCCTGATACTTAGGAAGAGACAAAGCAGTGTTACCAACCCAGACGACTTACTTAGTAAAACATGTATGTAAATGTAAAATAAATTATGTTCCAAGGAACATAAAAAACAAAAATGTATCACAATCAAAGACAATGTAAAACAATGAGACATTATTATTTCCCAATAACAATATTTTATCACGTGTTTAACTTTACTTCCAATACTTGAGACATTTGACAATATTTACTTACTATCTAATCTAAGAATTCCATCGAAGGTGATCAGTTTGAGATGAGATTACTATTATCTGCTTTCTGACGTTTCAAATACGTTTTTAAACATGTAAATATAAAACTACATAGGATCTGTGAAGAATGCAATTAAATTTACACAAAATATGTTTTTTATCCGGCTCGAAGGATCACATTTTTTATAACTAGGTCTTCACAAGTATGTCACAAATTTAATTTATCCTTACAGTAAACAAAAGCCGTCCGATTGTATTCCACTTTCCTACATCCAGAAATAAACCGCGTAATTGTTGTTTAAATAAATAATTGCGCACTAGTTGCGTCGTGTACTAAACGACCAATAAAACTGTGACATTAGCCCCGTATTTTCCTCCTTTGTCATTTGCTACGTCTTTTGAATAAACTGCAAAAAACATACTATATGACACATTGATCCCGACACATAAATGATAATGTTTCCTTGTGCCCGATTGGTAAAGCTACCAAACTAGCTCCCATAAGAATAGGAAAATCAATAAAATTTAAAATAGCGTGTTACTAACTTAACGAGAACGTAATAGGATTCAGATGGAATGCTACAAGCATTGGAGATCACCTGCCTCACTCGTCACCTGAACAGAATACTAACTCGAGATAGCTATCTGCACCAACCTGTGAATATGTTAACGCACACAGATTAAATACCTAATAAACGGCATTAAATGGCTATTTGCAGTGCTTTGAACTTTAGATTTTGTTCGTGTACAGTTTGCTTTGTTTCTGTATTTTAAAATAAATTCTGCTAATACGCTTGTACTTGTACATATTATTAAGTCAGTGTATCTTTTTCATTTATTCATATGAATCAGGTAAAGCGCGATTAAAGTTTTATTAGTAATGTTGGAATCATGTTTATATTTAAAGTATATATCCATATTCCATACCATTGTGGTTTTTTCCATGCACTTACTTCTACGAGTATTAACATTGTACGAACACAGTCTAATGAGAATTAATAAAAAAAACTTCTGTGACTTTTGAACGGCTGAATAGATTTTCCTTAAACATCTATCTATACATAGCTATCTATGGACTATTTCGAATTAAGAAAAAACGCTTACAAATGGGACCGTTGGTAGCCTGCGTAGCGCAGTGAGTAAGTATCCGGCGATGAAGCGAGAGGCCACTGGTTCGATGGTCATAAAAACTACAAAGCAAATCTTTCTGTAACATGCAAAATAGCATGTTGCGACCCCACTGCGAGTGGGATAAGGGAAGGTGGCAGACACACACACACACGCACGCTCGCACACAAACACACGCACGCACGGATCAAATACACGGCTGAATCCCCGTCCTACATGTAATTTAGGCATTCTAAAGGTATTGTTGAATTGTATATTTTGCTAACGCATATTTAAATAATGTCGATTAGTAGCCGACACTTCACCGGCCAAGTGACAAACCGATGATTCACTCGTACAGCATTACCTACAAATCGTTTGTACCTAACTAGAGTAATTTGTACAATTACACCTATATTGCAAGCTGTGTTCTTATTTATTTCTTATTATATATAAACAAAGCCTAGGACCTAGGTCAAGATGGTATTACATGGTACTTGATGTGATTTTTTTGTAGAAAATTTATTTTTAATTTAGTTTCCATTCGACGATATGTTTCTTAAGCGAGTCCATTTGGTTAGGTCTCGTTGCTTTATCTATTTCTAAGGCCAAGTAGCAGTGTGATTAGGGTTTGAAGGGCACTATAAGTTTTACGTCTTGGCATAACAAGCGTAATGCAATAACCTAACAATGTTTTGTAATTCAAAGTCCTTGGTGGTGTATGTTTATTGCCAGGCATGGCGCTTATCATCAGGCGAGCGACTTGCCCGTTTGCCATTTGGCAAAAATACTATCAGTTTCTTCTTCGTAATAAATATTGCTACAATTGACTATACTAATAGTAGCAGAAGAATTGAGGAAAATATCTATAGTGTAAGTGCAAAACCAAATCCAGAAGTTAAGTACCTATGTACAGGTTTTACCACATATAAACAAGTTGATTCACTGAGCCACTGTGAAGAAATAAAATTGATTACTGGCCAATAAATACAGACTTATGGGCTATGGCATATTGACACTAAAGTGTTTAGTGACTACTTAGATTATCATGTGATCAATGGTACATGGGAAGCGTATGTGAAGTTGGTACTTTTTAACCATGGCACGAAAGTCACTACACTGGATTTGATGATAAGTACAGTGCAGTCCCTATTTACTGGCAACCTTCCAGACACCTTGCATCTCTCGACGGTCGTCAGAAATATGTCTGACGTTACTGGATACGCTAACTGCTCCCGGAACGCGACTCGCTGGACCGGGCTCCAATGGCGAGATTTTCACCATATGGACTTTCCAATTTAGGTGGTTAATGCAGGTGAGTGAGATATCCGGAAGCCCGAATCCCCTTCCCTTCCCAATCCCTAATTATCCCTTTCCTTTAAGGTCGGCAACGCGCCTATGATTCTTCTGGTGGTGGGCGTACATGGGTGGTGGAGATCACTTACTATCAGGTGACCCACTTGCTCGTTTACCGGCCTATGTTATAAAAATAAAAAACAACGAACAACAAAAATCGTTCCCTAAATAAATAGTTGACTATTGCTCAACTGGATCGAGCCTTCGCGTGATAGTTGCTAGTTTCTCGACAGTCATCGTGACCGGCCAACACGCTGGACGGGTTACGATTAGGGACCACACGTCGTCAGCTCGAGACAGACTTGTCATTACGCTACTAAATTGATATATGGAGAAAATGATATATAGTGTTTGGGTTCATTCCCTCGTAATAATATCTTCTGAAAGTTGGTAGTGATAAATGTTTCTGGCATGTTAGCAATAAATTACGAGACACTTAATTTATTCTTTTGAATAAAATTGAAAACGTTTAATATTTAGGTACTGGATTTTGACTTTCTGCGGCCCCGATCATATTATGATCAACCCTTAGCCATTTCCCGGGGCGCCCATAGGGTAATGACAGAATGACTTAATAATGTTAGATTTCAGTCTTAAACGTGACAGGCGATGATAATGGCATATGCTTATTTTTCGCTCCAAGGTCTATTTCAATGCAATTTACTACAGACAAATTGCATTATTAAATGGCACCAATGATAGGCCCAACCATATTAGAATCCCGATGTAGCAGTAAGTATTCTAGTCACGTGCAGAGTCGGTACGAGCGCCGCATCGCCTCCGTGTTACGTCCGCAACATTTATTTATGAGGAAGCTTTATGAAGAGGTTCTAAGATTGCGTGTTGTTAACTAATACTTGCCCGACTGGTTTGCGATAGTTGGATTTAACTTTCTGATGTCCATAACTGTACTGGTCGTAATACAATAACAATAATACTAGCCCTGTAGTATACACGTCCCACTACTGGGCACGGGCCTCCTCTACTGAATAAGAGGGGTTAGGCTTTAGTCCATCATGCTAGCCTAATGTGGGTTGGCAGACATCACATACCTTCAAAATTCTTATAACTTCTCGGGTACGCAGGTTTCCTTCACCGTTAAAGCAAGCGATAATTATCAATTAATTATACTCGTTAATAAGAAAAGTTAGAGGTGCATGCATTTGGGACTGGTTTGGAACCTGCGACTTCCGTCTCAACAGTCCATACTACTGCCCGCTGTGCTATCGTAAAATATATGTAGTGTATATTAAAATCGTGTGGCCTTGTTCCTGTTGCTCTTGTGTATTTACACACCACAAATTAACTCTTAATTTGTGGCATCTACGTTGCAGCGAAATCACCCTACCGAGCTATAAAGGATGCTTCGCTCGAGTAAAGGTCAAGGTTCAATATTCAAGGTCGGTCAGAAGTAAGTCTTGCTTTACCCTTTTATTTCTCTTAAAATCATCAACTACTCACTACGCAGCTCGTGACTAACTCGTGACTGTGGGAGACTATCTGGTATTTACCCGACTGGATAGAAAAATGAATTAATAATAATGAATACAAAATCTATTACCACCGCTGACATGGTGAAAATCGTCAATATTGACTCGTTCCGCTGATTCGCTTAACGCGTTCCGGGGTAAGCCAGTGTATATCCAGTAGCGTCCTTGTCAAGTTAGCATAATTCTGAGCCATTGAACTCGACGGTCGAAATAATATTTAGACTACATAGTACCTACTTACCATTCAGTCACTTAGTCTTACTAGGATAAAAAATATGGCTTTCTACCACCACATTAAGCTAACAATTAATGAAGTTTGCATAAATCATAATGTGTCATTTGCATGTAGATTAAGTATGTATTAGAAATATAGGTACCATTGTTTCTCTACCTACACCATGAGCAGGGAACTTGTAGCATTGTCTTTGCCCTCATTGCAGGCAATTTCACGCCGAACATAGGACACAAGCACGAAATAACTGTCACCAGTGTGTGTATTGCATGTTTAAAAAGTTGTTTATGGACTGTGGCTCGTAAAAGTTTCCACAGATTATATAAGTGATAATAGAGAATTAAGTATTCGGCATTTAAACTCAGATTCTCCTAACAAAAGAAATAAAATTAATTGATTTCAATTATTATATAATTACAAATTGTATTCTTGTGGAAACAAGTTTTTAAGCGACACAGGTGAATGACATCGTGTCTGTATGCAATTAGAAAAAAAATAAAAACCGTAGACCGCTGCCGTGAGCGAAGAAAGTGTGTGCCGTCACGAAAATCAATTGACGATACTTCCTGTAATATTGACACCTCCGGTGATCAAAAATACATTAAGAAAATACTAGATGTTTTTATAAAGTAATAATGATAAGAACAAAATGTCATTATCGTGGGCGTGAGAATTTAACATTACTTGGCATTTGATATGGGGTTTTTACAGCACATGTAAATCTTTATATATTTTTTTACATCTAACCGCCTGAATATCTCTGGTATCTTCTTTTTTGTAACAAATGAGATAAAGATTCAAGATAATAAAACATTTTAAATCGTAAAAAGGTATCGATGACACAATTTCTAGGTTATTTCGAATTCAGTATGTGGTTTTTAATGTATATATCTGTTCTTTAAAATAAATGTAGGTTATAATAACCAATAATTCCAATTTCCATACCAATAATTCCATACGAGATGGAATTTTTGAATTTCGAATTCGAAATCCATTTGTAAACGCTACTAGTATAGTTTGAATAGTGTTCGTAGTGAATGTGTTACGGTGAATGACACAATAACATACCTACCTACTTAGTTTGCAATCATAATAGACCTCTAGCTGTTAAAAAGTTCATGTTATTCGCGTCGGTGTAACCTATGTAATTGGATCTCTTGGAATCAACAGACTGTAAGTTAAATGATTCTCACGGAAAGTTTTATCTTTCGAAGGAATGAATTAGCAAAAGAGAATTTAAACTTTTAGCTTTACCGAGATACAGATCAGTACATTAGTTTTCTAGCTTTTGCCTAATAATAATTATAAATTATCTTTTGCTCGGCGTAAGTTATTTTCTGGGATAAAATGTAGTTTTTCCATATGAAAAATTTCCACCGCCTTTCTCGTCTTAGGGTAGGATGGGGTAGGATAAAAAAAACTAAATAATATGTGTTTTAGTAATAGTTGAAGTGCACTACGTTTCAAGTGAAGACTAGAAAAGTATTACTTACGATACAAACTTTCCCACTGTTTTTTACCCCTGCTGTTTTATTTATTTATTTCATGAAACACCGTCGACAGCTATACGAGATATTGTACAAAAGGTATATAAGAATGCAATGAACAATGTGTACTGCCATTACATGTGTATTCAACCATCTTGGGTCTTTCTCGAGTATAAAATAAAAAAAAACATATTTAAAAAAAAAAAATCGACCGTCAAAAAATATAATTTTAGGAATATCTGGGAGTCATATAGTCATCTATGTTATTATATTTTGTCAAAATCACAACTTTTAGGCCCAGCGGTTTGTTCTGGACGTTGATGAATCAGCCATGTCATTATATCTGAATCTACTTGAATATAGATCACGAATACTAAAACAATAGATAGCACGATTTATTTAATCAATAATCGAATTATTATTTTGACTCACGAATACTATTGACAAAAAAACAATCTAGGACACCGTAAAAGTTGGTGAATCATCGGCGAATAGTGACGCAGCGCCATTCATAACTCCGCTCTCGTACTAACGGGGGAATGTTAAGGATTTCATTCTCAGAACTTATATCTTGAGGAACTAAACTTTATGAGATTACTATGTGGTGACTCACAAATTAAACACTGATAACGTTATTGTACTATACGCTGCGTGCATAGGTGATACTATGTGATAATTGTTGTACTGCGGTGGTTTTATTCTGAAGATTTATTTGGAAATACCTGAATGCCATGACATTATACTATTCAACTGTAAATATCTGTTATTTATTTTATCATCACGTAAAATTACTGGACCAATTTTAACGATTTTTTTAATATTGGACTTTAAAAAATGTATATAATTTATCCCGGTAGCAGGTATTGATTCCGGGGAAGAAATGTGGTGAAAATTATTGAATGTAATAATTTATCGTGTAGGGCACAGTCGCCTAGGCCCTAGGGTGCTGATTAACCTAATTACACAAGCAGAGCTGCAGACAAAAAACTAGCATCTACATAAAATATGTTTCAATAATTTCACACACCGGGAAAAATATATTATAAAACCGTTGCTTTGTTTTGTAAATGCCGTTATGGCGAAACCAACCACATTATTACTCGTAATTAATTCCTAGAAGTATTTTACTTAGGGCCTATTTTACAAGTCAAGTTATAAAAAAACACCTCAATACAAAATATTACGCTGACAAGAGTTGAAAATTGGTATTTCTTATGTTTATTGAGTTATCTGACTTATAAAAATTAAAGTGCCTCCTGAGACAGTGACTTAATATTTATGCTAGCTAATAAATCGGAATCTTTTCTGTTATTATTTTTTAAACGAAATAAAATGCGATAGGTATTATAAAACGATATTATATAAAAGCAAGCAGCTGTAGTGGGGCCACGCCTATTGTCCGTATACCAGTGATACCACGCTGCCATTCTCTGACACATCACAGGCATATTTACTTTTTATTATTGTATCGGTATTTATATGTATTTCATTATTTACTTCTATTTTATAGTTGTTCTTTTGTCAGGCACGTAGACGTGGTAGGATACTAGAGTGGTGGGCCACTGGGTCTACGGCTCGTGTACATCTCTGTCTCCTAAGACATGGCACATAAGTGACCATCTATCTCAGATCATCATCAGTCGTCATGTAATAGTCATGACATGGAAACACTGTTCCTTACTGTATTAGTGGCTTACAAGAAGTACTTTATAACTGTGGACTGTGTATGACTAGTACTGAAAAGTTTAATGTTGAAATTGTGCTGGTAACAGCAAATTTTATTTCTGACCAACTGACATTAATATATATCATATGTAGCTAGCTATAAGCGATTTTGCAAACTATTCGTTATTTTTGCAAGGTCATGCTGATGCGGACGTGATGTAAGAATAATAGATATTCAAATTCATAAAACAAATTAGACGAAACGAAAAATATTTCTGCGTTAGATACATTTCAAGGAGAATGTTAAATATCTTGAAAAATATGATATCATAAAATTATACTCAGATAAAATAAATTTTATGCACTCAAGTTTACTTTAAAGTTAATTTATTCTTCCTAATAAAATTGTCAAACGTCGAAAGTTGAAACTGTAAAGAAACACGTTAATTTACATTTTAAAAATAATTTTATTCAATAATAATAACCCTTTAAAATAAATAGTACTGAACATAGTAATCCTAAATATTATGCGCCTGTTTAAGCCCCTCCCGACTACATTCTACTTACCAAATAAATTATGACTCGATCAAACATAAGTCAAAAGATAAGTCACACTCATCGCCCATCGGCTTAGAAAGTCACACTCTGACATTTATTGGAAGTTAGATGTATACTAGGTATTTTCAAAACCACTCAGTTTCTTAATAGCAAGGCAGCTATAATTCTAGTTGTTAGACCCCGAGTCGGATGAAATATGAACTTATAACTCAATTATAACAAATATTATAACTCAGTTATTTCAAATATTGGGTTTTGTTTTCAAGTAAAAATGGTTCAAAAGTTAGAATGATGTCAGTGAGTCCGTTATAAACAAAGAGGATAATGTATTTGGTATATAAACGTAACACTTGAGTTAATATTGTACAATGTAGGCACTCAAGACGTACATTTTCGAAATGACTGATTCCGTTTTAATAACTTGTAAAATTCCCACGAGACTTACAACAAAGTGGAGATAGTTTAGTGACACAATATAATGGTCTATGCATTGGTTCTTGAATACTTACGGCCTTATTATAAACGTACGTATAATGCTTTAGCTTAATTATTCTATAAACATAAACATTCTTATTATAAAAGATAGACTAACATTAAACTGGGTTTATAACAACTGGTTACTATGGTAACCCATACGAACTGGTTGACTTAATCATAGATTAAAGTTAGTCTACGTTTTTTAATAGGGTCGTTTATGTTTAAAGAATAATTGAGCTATATACGCAGGAAAAATTTTCAAAAGCACATATGATTTTAAAATATATCATGGTATTTTTATAAAATAAATCAGATTTTTACTTACATAACTATATGTGCGTGTTTCTTAATATCAAAATAAACAAAATAAGAAATATCTCTGTTAATACACAAAGAGACAAGAACCTGTGTCAAATTGATTTTTCCTCAATTAGCTGTCTGGCAGATACAATTTAAACAGACATTGTGAAACAGACCCTATAAAAGACATCATGACACTAATTCTAAATTAGCAAAAATAAGTAAATAAATCCATCGATCGATTAACGAAATGTTTGCTTACAATTTAGTTTATAAAAGATTTCTGTTCATACAAATGTTAATGCTTTAAAATTGATTATCAAAATAGTGTTTTGGCTAGTGAATCTAATGTGTAGTGCGTTCCTAATCGGGCGTACAGTCAAAAAATTAAATGTAAGCAAAACGTTCAGAAGAAAGCGATTCGAATCGTTCCCACTTGGTATTAAATGTTTTACGGGTTACTTAAATAACTTTTATGACCATCAAAAATGTCATGTGCAGAAAGTAGGGAAGACCTAATTAAACTTTCTACATTGTCGTCTTACACGGCTTCTAGATCCCATCAACTTATGGTGTTAGTGATTTGCACACAAATTCGACTGAAATCGAACAAAGAGCGTGCACAAAAGTCGCCCATAATATTATGTGACAAGTCTATTCCCGTGTTGAAAGAGGAAGGTAGAAATAATGATGAACCTACACAGTTTTCTACGAATTTGTTACTACAGCATTTTAAGATTATAGAAGCTAGCCACGAATGAGGTCGATTAATGTAAAAAGTATTACAACGTTAACTCATGGATGTTTAAATTTCCTTTTCATAAATATATCTAGCACATGTATTTGCATTTTTCCATAAATAAAGTTTCCAGCGCATTTATGTACGGTACAAACTTGTTTGTGATTCGTTTAATCACGGTGGTTACTGCTCACCTGCGTATCTGCACTTTCTCAGGAAAGCGGGGAAGTATCACGTTCAACCTGTAGAGCAAACGTTACAAATTACTATCATTTTTTTCTTACATTTTCTTGAGCATTTGTCGATCTAGTAGCCACAGTAGGGTCTACGTATAAACCAATAGACATGGCTTGAAAAGCCTGTAAGACGGTAAGACTTGACGACGTTTAAAGGGTACAAAGAAACATAGGATATTTCTTCATGGAACCCTAATTGAGAATATCCCGAAATTTAAATATCTGGGCGGATATCTTACCTCAAATAGAATTGGCCAAGGACAGACTAACTTTATTTACCAGATCACGATGATAGTGAAGACAGTGAATTCCAATAATTGATTTCCAAACTTCAAGTCGAAGGTGGCACTCCATGAAAATGATAGACAGATACAAGCCTTAAATAATGTTCAAAATCTTAATTATTATGAATTGTGACCAGTTATACCTATGCACACTGGGCCACTCCCTAGATCATATTGTAGGATGAAAATAAGTTTGACGAACCATTGATGCACTAGTAGCACGTCTATTGACTGACAGTGACCCTAATTACACAATAGCAAACAAAGAGGTATTATGAAAAGATTTTTTCAAATGTCGAGGGAATAAATACGTGAGTGCGTACACTCACGTCTGTAATCCCCAAAAATCATTTCGCTGACCATATTACCGTCCCATGATGTGATAGAAGGCGAGCCTATCGCCATATGGGACACAAATCCATTCCGGTTTGATACTAAGCATTTCGTGATAGAAAAACCTAATACACTTTTACCTATAATATGTTAATCATCTTACAAATTGTCGATGGGTTCAAATACGCTTCTCAACATTTAATAAACAGCCAACATTTAATAATAAAGTTACAAATCAGTAATGTTCTAAAAAATACGCATATAAAGAGAACAGGAATATATTTGTAAATAAATTCAAGAATTTATGGACGAGTGCAAGAACCAGTAAGTACTGGCTATACAGGGTTATTTTTAAAACACCAGCAACCTCGCAGGGGTAGATACCTAAGGTTATAAGCTACTACTTTTGTTCTACGACTTTTGATAATTTGTTAGATTTTATTTTCATACAAAAATAAGTATTCATTTAATTTCCGTCTTGAATGTTACCTACACGCATCGCAGATTACGTAAGCAAACACGCGAAGCGTGGGGAACCGGGCTAGCGTTGAAGGTCATCGCCCGAGCCAGCTGAGCGGCGCCTTTGAGTCGCGCTCGCACGCCGAACGCTACGAAGAAAAATACGACACAACAAAAACTTGTAAAATCATTTTTTTTAAATATATTGAGTTATATACAAACTCGTAGAACAAAAGTTGTTCCGTATGGGGTCAGCTATCTGGTCCTGCGAGGTTGCTGGTGTTTTAAAATTAACCCTGTATACTATGTCATAAAACGAGGCGTTCACGAGGAAACACGACCATGTTTACTAGAAAATTACGTCATTTATATGGTATACTTGTAAAAAATATCGTAACAAATTGTTACTGCCTTAGATGCTATACAAGATCAAGATGCGACGATCCCTGATGATTATGGATTAGGAATAGCCACCGCCACTGTACCTGGTATTGTTTTTATAACATAGACCGGCAAACGAGCAAGTGGGTCACCTGAATGCAAGTGATCTTTACCGCCCATGTACGACCACAATACCAGAAGAATCGTAGGCGCATTGCCGAATTTAAAGGAAACCGATAATTAAGATATTGGGATGGGGGGGGCGATTTGGGCCTCCGGATATCTCACTCACCGTACGAAACGCAGCAGCAAGCCGTTACGTTACGTCGGTTTTCTGTGAGACAGTGGTAACGACCCGGTCGAGCCGGCCCATTCATGCTGTAGAAAAATTATCTATAGCGTGGCTCTACCACTCAACAAATTTATTTATGTATATTGTTTGGTTCGTGTTACCCGACGAAACGAAGTGAGAAGCTTATTTTTTGTTAGTTCTATATTTAGAATAATATTCCTTAGACGCTAGACTATGACACTTGTTATTAGTTTTTTTAGTTGGCGCAAAATGGAATTGCAGGCGTGACATATTTAAATAAAATAAATAAATAAATACACCCAACAGTCACAGACATAGTCCTGACCCCACAGTAAGACACGAGATTTGTGTCGTGGGTGTCAGGAACTACAGGAGACTTTCGATCTCACAACACCCAGACCACGACACAAACATTTTTGTCTCGATGCGGGGATCGAACCCGCGGTCTCTCGCTTCACAGCCGGCTACTCGCCCGCTGCGCCACGGAGACTGTCAACTACCAAGAGGCACTTTATCCCTAGTTGAGATATTTCTTTGCGCAGATTGATTCATTTTAAATAGTAAATACTATTAAAAAATCGTCACCGTTTTTTTTAATTCTGGCTCGGCAAAGTGACACTGACTACCCCACACTAAGTAAGTGTAGCGCAATCCAGGAATAGTGTCGAACAACGACAAACAGTGTGTCCTAGCTCGGCAAGATCATGCCGGCCTGCCTAACTGCTTCTTCACACTCCGTTTAAAGGAAGGAGGGAACACGTGTGTCGGCAAACTATTCCACAGCATAATGGTCCGGCAGAAGAACGAACAAAGTGACTCGTTTTAAACCCGAACAATTTCAGATCATGCATTCCAAGAACGACAAATCTTAATTAACAATTGTTGTTCTGATTTCAATTCTATTATAAAGAGGATTGGCCAACGCATACAAAACATAATTTTCTCCACGAGACGTGTCATAATGTAATGTTGATTGTATGTAAAACGCGGGACTGGGTGTGTTCATTACAATACTAGAATATACGACATTGCCACATGATGAGATTACCGGGAACTCTCTGATTAACCTTGTCTCAGTTTTAATCACGTAACGGATTAACTTTATTAGTTAGCTAGAAACTTTTTTGTGATCTTAGGCGACTTAGTAATTTATAGAGACTTGATTCTTTCTCTAGCCGGAATAAAGTCACTGGCAAATACTAAGTTGTCATGAGGACAGTTGAATTAGAAAACATAATGTCTATGGACATAATGTATTGAGCTTTTTAAAACATCAATGACTGGAAAGTAAGTCCTAAAACTACTAGTAAATGTGTGTCTAGGTATGGCAACACTTCATACATTAGTGACAGAATGTTATGCCGATGACAATGGTGTTTGCGCGTATTAAATTATAAATTTATATTGTCTAAGTGTATACTAACCCTTAATCCGGTCGCAGAATACTAATGTAATTGTGATATAGGACTGAGAAATGACGTGTTTAATACTTTAAGAGATTCCTCGAAGACTATGAGAAAATATTTCACTGACTTGTTGGAATGTAGGTATAGTATCAGTTTGTAATCTCCACTGGTATTGCCAGTTGCATTGCTAAAAGGTTTGAAGTCTAGTATTTTGCCAAATTTGTGTTTAACGTACATTGGCTATACGTGAGTTAATTAAAGTAAATTTAAAGTGACCGATTTTAAAACGGAGGAGGTTCTCAATTCAGAGTATGTTTTTGCTTTATTCTGTATGTACATTGAGTTTCCGCCAATTGTGGACTGAATTTGTTGGTATAGAGTTTGGCTGTGCTGTGATCCCATATAAATTTAGAAAAGATCTGATGACTCAATACCGAGGATAAAAATTTAAAATCGAAACTTCTTAACGAACAAAAGCACACTCATCGTGATTGTGTTATTATATTGGAATTTACATGCTATAATAAAATAAGTTATAACAAAACTTAACAAATTGACTTCAAAAAAAGAACACTGAAAAGTAAAAAATAACAATATTATTGTACTGGCAGAGGCACAGGCACCGACTCCAAAGATACCTATAGATTTTTTATGTTTGACTTTACAGTTTTTTTTTTTTTTATAATAGGTATTCACTTTATGTTAGTAAAGGAACTTGGATGTACTGACAAAATAGTCTAAGCATTTAAGGTTTAAACAAAGCCAATTAAAAAGTACTTTTTTACGAATCTTTGTCAATAATTCATTCTCGGCCGATGAATGATTAAATGTAATTTTCTTGTGAAGATATTTGCTGAGGAATGGAGATATTGACCCTTGAAGGTTAGCGTTGCATCAGACATTCTTTTGTATGTAGGTGTTTCTTGACCATTTCCAACGTGGTATCGAAGCGACAAAACGTAAGTAAGTTCAAATGTCGGGTTTATGAGTTCAAAATTCAAGCGAATCGGTTTACATTTTTATTATGTATTGTGTTAAAAATACCGTTTACTTTAGTCTATTAAATAAAAGAATACAGTTTCCTTGAGAAGATAATTTATATACTTAGTTGTTGTAGTTGAGTATGAAAAATAAAGAATTCTAGAAGAAAGTACACTTGAAGAAAGTACACTAAGAAAGTGCACTTAGTCTCCTGCAGTCTTTATCCGGTTATGGCAAAGTGACTGCACTAAACCTGATGGTAATGGTAGTATAGTCCAAAAATACAGTGACCACCGACAAACAATGATATTATCGATGGTCACCAAAATCATGCCGGCCTGTATAAATGCTTCTCTGAAGAGGTAAGAAGCAAACCGAGGGAGGGCTGCGAAAGGACAGGCGGATGATCGATGCAGGTACAGGGATACAAGGATGTACCCCAATACCCGCCCCAACCAACCAATCAAGTCCTGTCGCAATCCTCTCGGGAAAACCGAATATACACCGGCTCATCATGAAACGCGATTCACACAAGGTGTGTGGGTAACTATGGCAGATATTAACACCACGTGTGAGGTGGGCGCTATCCGGGCGGATATGAATATCCTACCACAAGCGAAGTTA
Source organism: Amorpha juglandis (assembly GCA_949126905.1). Taxonomy (NCBI): domain Eukaryota; kingdom Metazoa; phylum Arthropoda; class Insecta; order Lepidoptera; family Sphingidae; genus Amorpha; species Amorpha juglandis. The sequence continues at coordinate 4,746,410 of OX421386.1, read as the reverse complement.
CAATTAGGCATTTGAATGAAAATATCCCGTCTTGGCTATCACCGGACGGGCCCGATAAACGTATCTATTGGACACAACGACCACCCACTGCAATAACAAGAACAATGCGACAGCGAAATATAATATCGCACGTCCGTAGTTTAAGATATTATGTCATGTTATTAATGTTTTTGGTTTCACAGAAATGGATTGGTTCTTGTGGGATCAAAATTTAGAAAAGTTGGATCGTTTAAAAATACGCAAAAAGACGTATATGATGGGTTCTCAGAGGGATTGAAAGACAAAACAGTAAGAAGCCGATCCCTCTGGTTGGATGAGGCCAGACGACATATGACAAGGAAATGTTGACTGGCAGTATTGCGCTTGATCGGTAAAATTCGCGACGAATATTATTAATTTACGTACCTACGTCGTTGAAACGCATGAGTACAACAAATACGCTCAAAAGAAACTTGTATTTAAAGACATAGCACCGTATTATGTCTATGGTATGAATCACATTAGAAAAAATATTAACTAAAACTTACATTCGACACGAATGAATGAATACATGTGTGGCTAACAAACGTGATTTTCTAGAAACAACACAAATATAATATATAAAACATTGCGGAATACTCTTATTTTTATCACATTCACACGTTTGTAACATTACGCAATATGGTAATCAATATATTTTTTGAGTCGAAGAGAGTGAAGTCGCAACCTGTTTTTGGGATAAATCTTACTTGTCGAATGGGAACCAATAAAATGTTGCTTTATTTCATTGTATCACATACGATTTTATAAACAACTAGCTTTTGTCCGCGGTTCAGTCTGCGTCAACGGCTTTTTGCGGGATAAAAATCCTAATCTAGATCATGGTCTACCTGTGCGCCAAATTTCATCCAAAACTGTTCAGCTGTTACGGCGTTATTGGCTAACAAACACAAAAATTCACAAACAACATCAAACTTTCACATTAATAATAGTAATATAATGTAAACCGTGCTTAATACTTACCTAGAACATTATACTTATAAAGCAAAGATGATTTCTATTAATTTTAAGTTCTCCGATCGCTTATTGTAAAGGATTATGTTACCTATCTAGATTTGCTGTATTTAATCTAATTACAAAAAAAAATTCTACGCCATTTCCGGTTTTGGAAGATTTAATTTTAAAAAATCTGTAATATTGACAGAATCCTTGACAAAAACACGATCTCCCCATAAAAATGTCGAAGCATTCACCGCAGGTATACATCGGAACTCCCAACCATTACATTAAGGTTTTCCAGTACTTAGTGGACACTGAGTCGACTTACGACTGTCTTCTAATGGATATTAAATAAATATACCGCTCTACACTGAACACTCCAGCTTTATTTTATGGGAATAGTAAAATTTTATTATCTTTAAGTCCTCTGTTCTCTTTGGGCAATCATTGGTGTGGAGTTAATGGAAATTAAAGCGACTAAATAGTCTTTCGATTTATGATAGCGATCGCCATTGAAAATATTTTGCCCTGCTGGCAATTTTGCTGTTGGGTGCCATTTCTCAAGATCCTTATGTTTTGTGGGTCATAGAAATGTAGGCTCTAGGACCCGACCGAATCTCCGAAGTTTGTTTTTTTTTATAGCATAGGTCGGCAAACAAGATAGTTACCTGATGATAAATCATATTTACCGTTCATTAACACTCGTGGTACCAGAAACTTTGAATGGGGATTGAGAAGTGGAAGGGGATTAAGGCCTCCTAGCTTCGTATTTTAATTCTACAGCGTTAATGTAACTTGTACCTTTGCAAAATTAATAATTGACTAACATGTAGTACAAGGTCCCTCGTATGCGCGAGGCCTATTTCTGCCGCAAAGCTACAGTGTGTAAGCACTGCTGTGTTTCGGTTTGAAGGATACTGAAGCCAGTGAAATTACTGGGCATTATTGGACTTAACATCTTATGTCTCGGGGTGATGAGGGCAGTTCAGTGCCATGCAGTGCTTTATAACTCAAAGTTCTGTATGGTGTTGCTTCTGTTTATGGGCAGGCGTGGCGCTTACCATGAGGCGAGCAACTTGCTCATCTCGTCATTCAATTAAACAAAAATATCAAAAATAATAAAAAGTGTCTAGAAGTCATTGGGCATCCATCACCTTGTGAAAATAATCATAGAAAACCTCATCGAATGTCAACACTGTTATCGAAGTAGACTAACAAGTATGTTTATCTAATCGAAATTTGAGTTCGGACTGCGCCACTATTGCCCTAAATTCGACTGTTCACTATGGCATACATATATTCGACGTTGTCATCGTGAAAATCCACGAATGTAGGACATCACTGATGGATGCAGTTTGTATACATTAGGAGTCAAATATTACTTTCCCCAATATACAGTACTAGCCATTTATAGCATAAAGTCGGCAAATGAGCAAATATTCAACGGATGGTGTGATCCACCACCAATTAAGAAAATTAGGAGAAGCATGAGTGTCTATTAGGTCGTTGGTGCCTGGCATGCGAGGGCCGTCTGTTGGTACCACCGCTTTGCCTATTTCTACTGCCAAGCCAGTGAAGTTACTGGGCATTTTGAGACTTAACTCGGGGTGACGAGCGCAGTCCAGTGCCTTGCTCGTCTCGTCATTCAATCAAATAAAAAAAAACGATATCAATTTATCAAAATATTGCAAGTAGCTCATTTAATTGATCTATTTCACTGTTGATCCCTTAAATATTATTAAGTTGGTGTGTTTGTTTGTAGAGGCTTTTATCGCTATTGTCTAGTTAAATATTCTTAAGAGCACAACACAAGCAGAAGCTACGTTTATTAAGTTGACGTAACTTTTATAAATAAGCCGGTTTATACCAAAGACTCAACGCTCACCTCAGTGGAGTTACGCTACCTAAATCCCTTACATCATAGTATTTGCATTAAAGTGGGTAATTCTGCTTTGTTACGGCTTCGGGGTAATGTTCTGTGCAATACTAATGATATTACGTCAAACCTAACTAGTGCGAAATGCAAGGATTCTCACAATCTAACTATGCGATTGGAAGCTGTTGAAGGCTTTGAATGCAGAAAGGCCAACGGCTTAAGCCTTGTTAACTAGGTTAGGGATGGTAAACGTAAGCCAATTTGAGATGGATAACACTTTCGCATTGAAAAAGGAATGTCTAATCTAGATATAATGAGAGAAATAAATGAATGAATGAAATGAAAGTGATAGAGGCCGAAAAAATCCGTCGTCTCTGCTTATCTTTTATGTGAAATTGAACAACCATGAGTCTAGGTATGTATTAAATAAATTATAATTAATAATTGAGCTGCTCAATTTGAGCATATACTGGCAGTGTCAGTAATGTTAAACAAAAATCGAAAAAACGTCTACATTCTACAAAATTCATTATTGATTTGTGCATCAAAAACGTGATAAAATAAGTTGTGGAGATGAATTTTAATACAAATGGTTAGCGTTGGTAATACGTGATTAATTTGGCTAAGTAGATTTCTGAGACACAAAATGACAATTCGCGTAATATGTGGCTTCAAACAGAATGATAACAATAAATGCCTAAGTAGTGCAATTTATTAATTATGAATTCCTTGTTTTATATTAGCGGTTCAGTCAACCAACATTTTATAATTCTTTGTTGTTTTGTCCACATATCAGGAAAATTTAACGGCAGTTCCAGGATTCTTCTACACATAGTTTAAAACAAAGTCGCTGCTGTGTGTCTGTTTATCCGGATATTTCTTCAACGGATTTTGAAGCCGTTTTCATTAGCAGTTAGAGAATTTATTCTGGATGGCTTATACGTATTTTACGCTATAACCAATGAGATAAAGACAGTACGGTGTGGTGAATCACCGGAACAGCTATTTATTATTAACAAAATAGTTAGCTAGCAAGCTAATAATAATTATGATGTAAGCTGTCAATTATTTTCCTTCTACGCCAGCAGGTCTACTATCGGTGAGTTGTTATTGTGGGTTTGACATTCATATATTGTGTTATCTGCCTGTTAGACACTGTTTTCCGACATTGTTATATTCCTATTACTTATAAAGCAATATTGTTTTAGTTATACAGATGATAGTAATTAAAGATACCGGAGAGGTTTTAAGCAAGACGGACCTTGGCACTAAGCCTGGATAACATGGGAGACAGAAAGAAAAAAGCGGAAAAGCCATGCTATAGACAGTTTTGTCTACCACTATCATACAAAAAACCGGCATGATGTTACGCTATGGTGAGTGAGAATTCCAGAGGCCTAAATTACATTCCACTATCCAAACCATATTCTACCCTTTAAAGTCAACGCATGAATGATTCTTCTACTATAATGGGTGTTCAGTGTGGAGATCATTTAACATCAGACGCGTTTGTTTCTTTTGACGGCCTTTATTATAAAAAGACTCCAAGCTATTCCTTGCAAAGTGTTATTAATGATATCTAAATCCAACCACTTATATTTACTGTTGCCATATCCCAAGACCTACATTAATCCTTAAATGGATTAAGGTAGCCCTGTTCACGGCACAGCACAGGAAGCCATACCTGGGCACTCGGTCATGCAACGGTCCCTCTACGTATCAAGTGTTAAAAACTTCGCTATAAAAATTTGAAGCAGGCGCCACGTATCAGTAAACTTATAATATGAATTTACGTACGTTATTTATTGTTTCTTTTTTTGATTTATGAAGAGTTTTTGAAAATGGTGATGTAGATAGTAGTGATAAAGAGAAATGACTTATTATTACATGGATTTATTTATTATTGCATTGGCCGGCAAACGAGCAAGTGGGTCACCTGATGGTAAGTGATCTCTACCGCCCATATACGCCCATATTACAAGAAGAATCATGGGCGCGTTGCCGACCTTAAAGGAAAGGGATAATTAGGGATTGGGAAGGGGAGGGGATTTGGGCTTCCGGATATATCACTCACCGTACGAAACGCAGCAGCGAGCCGCTACTTTACGTCGGTTTTCTGTGAGACAGTGGTAACGACCCGGTCGAGCCAGCCCATTCGTGCTGTAGACAAAACTGTCTACAGCGTGGCTCTACCACTCGGTATTCTCGTGATATTTTTTGTACCGGTACGGTAATGTACATTGGTCCTGATAAGTACAGTGCAGTCCAAATATAATGTAGACCGTCAAGGGACATGCATCCGTTGACGGTTTGGTAGAAATATGCTGGCCTGAATTTATAGTGTGTGGAATTGATTACCAGTGTCAGGTATTTTATACAAAACGAATAAATGTTTAATTTAAGACGATTTTTTTTAATGTACTTATGTAACTTTTGAAATATAATTATTTACACGCGGGCTTTAGACGAACGTTTAATCCGCTTATGTCAAAGCAGTATCAAGAGTAAGAGATTAACAATAAATCATTAAATAGGTAAGTATTAAGTACTTCGGCATGTCTATTTATTGGTCGTAAATACTCATAATCCTGGGAAACACTGATTTATTATGAAAATAATCGGCTTAAGAATATTGTAATTAGGGTAATATACGTTTTCTTCAACCATGTTCTTTTGGTTATGGTTTTATGAGCGTCTACGTGCTTGAACTCATGTCTCCTGGGGAATCAGTATTACAAAACCAAAAAAATGTACTGAAATGGGTAATATTAGATGGTAGGCCCCTCGTATTCGAGAGGCCGTCTGGGTTGGTACCACCGGTTAATCTATTTCTGCTGCCAAATAGCAATGTGTAAGCATAGTTGTGTTTCTGTTTGAAGGACATTGAAGCTAGTGAAATTACCGGGCATGATGAATTTAAAATACTATATCTCGGGGTGACAAGCACACTCATTCTGGCGTAATAATGCCGGGCAGTACTTTGTATATCAAGATTTTGTTTGGAGTTGTTTCTGGTTAAAGGCTTACGTGGCTTTCACCATCAGGCGAGCGGCCTGACAATGGAAAGAAGTACCTACGTATGAAAGAAATTAAAAATGGCAACATTTTATACATCAGAATAATATGGAATCAAGAATCGATACATCTACCGTATAATCAGGGGTTTGGGAATACTTTGCGAAATACGTAGATACCATACAATTTGTAGATGTGAGAGGTTGTATAGGACTCGTTGCGTCGTTACAATAACCATTTATTTACTTATTCCTGCTATATCGAAATCTGCATAATTTATGGTCCAAACACGACATAAAAACAAAGATTTATAAATTGCGAGCTTCATTCATTTCATAATTCAACATTAAACTGGGATTTACCCAATCACGTATATCGTACGTCACGTATTCCCTTTTTTCCACTCTTTCCTGTTTATGGCACAAGTGCATCACACTCGAATAAACGTACCTTGAATGATTCATTTGTTTTTTTTTCATAATAGCGTGTCTACGCGCGCTTTGGACAAAAAGTCTATGGTAAAAACTTTACAATTTTACTGATTGTGAATAACAGGCGCGGATTTAGGATTATAGGCAATTAAGAGAATAAAAAAGAAGGACGTTTGGAGATGCGTATTTACTTTCTAAGAAGGATAAAAATAAACATTTGTTTTAAAGGCGCGGCGTCATAAGACATGCATTAGTTACCTATCTATGCCTGGATTCGCGCCTGAATTGATACTATTTTATTTGACAAGACCTGCAAATTAATTTAAAAAATTCATGTTGTCTAGAAATTTAAGTATTTAAATAAAGTTGTTTTTAACACTTTATGGGCACATATATCTTATTTAGGTAATATACTTTTTAATTGTCATGCTTACGAAGCCCGTCATGGATAAGCTGTGATTTATATAGTTATGACATTTACCAAATTTAATAATTACCTAAAAATAGTTTTGCGTAACTCCATGTACCAACGATTATAAAGAAATTAAGTATTTTTATACGTGCCACTGGCAAAATGCATAATAATGCGAAAGCCATAAATAAAAAAGAATTAAGTATATGAGCAGTTTATGTTTCAACTACATCACCAAGTCCGTCCTTGGCTTGAAACTTTATAACGGAATAAGAAAATAGTTAGATATATGCGGTCCCTGGAACCCGGTGTAACGTGATTCTTATCATAGTTTTAATTTAATTTAATCTTTAATTTTTAATACACAACACTGTATTTTTTTATTTAAACAATTCATACAACGTGGTATTTATTTTTCTCGTCCTAAAATTTTGCCACTTACCTTCAAATCTGTATAAATTCAAAAATCAGAATTCACAACACATTATCACAAGTTATGTGCATTACGTCAGTAATTCACAATTTTCTCTTGTTTATACACACACCGGTTCTCACTGTTATCAAGTATTATTATAGCGCGGTACTTAATGTCAAGTTTTTCGCGGCGCTTTACGAACTATCCAAGTACTACTGTAGCGCATTCCGAACGACTTACCTCAGTCGTTTACGTTTAACGAATACAAAACACGCAAGCCGACACCGTGCGGCGTGATGATGTATCAGAGTTGAGTCACCTTGTATTTTCCCGTATAGATGTAGCGTGCTCTGTTGGCAAATAATGGAACTTAATTTCAGTCGTCTGTCATAATATATTGATACATAATATAAGAACTAAGAACCGTCTTGTTTACTATTCGCCGGTAGATGGCCACCTCACATGCTAAAGAATACAGGAAATTTAGGTGGTGAAAAATAAATTAAATGTTTTATATAAGTTAAATGACCATTAAAAATACATAATTATATTACTTATGTAAATTAATTATTATTTTGCTGACAAGTTTAGTACCTTAGACTATTAAAGACATACTAACCAGAGGACATAACCATGAAAAAAAAACGTGTATTACTTTCTTTTTTATTTATGGCTTTCGCAGTATTATACATTTAGCCAGTGTCAAGTATAATTTATTCTCAAGTATTTTTACAAGAACGATGAAACACGGGTGCGGTCGATTTCAAGGTCTTGTCGGAGTTTTGGTGTTAACTCCTTCGAGTACGATTCTTAATTCACTTATTTCAATGTTTCCATACACTGTTCATCACCGTCAATGTTTATTGAACAAATCCACACCACTTTTATACAACAAACACAACTCTAAACTAGTTTATGAAATAAATTAAAATAAGCGATGAATTGCACTGTCAGAATTCCCGCCAAAAAACCCAACGTGTATTATTTAGAACTATATATGGCGGCTTGGCGTAGTGCTGCCCGTAACCTATTTAATATATTTATAAATATATTTGATATATTAATCGATATGCGATAAAATTGATACATATAAATTAATTGATATAAATTGACAAAATAATTGAAATTCAAACGGTATTACATACTGAGTTTAAATATTTATTTAAATAATTTGTATTAAAGCTTGTAGTTTAATATTAAGATAACTTTATGTAACTGATGAAGGTTGATTGTGCATTTTTCCATTAAAATTCTTGGCATACTAGATGTAGCACCAGTCTGGAATATATAACAATAATTTAGGATATTTTTTACACGCTTTTATTAGTAGACGTATGTTAGTATGTTTGTATGTAACGGAATCTTTGAACGTGATTTTGACCTCCTTCAAAACGTCGGATTAAATCGAAATTTGGCATACTTATGTATAACTAAATGTCCTATATGTAAGCAAATCAATCCCTATAGATTCTTTAATCTTAGTTTAGTACAGACTTTCAACTATCGTTCTTTCATCTGTACTCTATGCTTTATAATAGCAGTCTGTGGTTCTGCTGTTCATTCACTCTTTCTCTGTCAAAATGGCTGCCGTGCCGGAGGTGCGTTGCTTTTTCTCTCGAACATTTCATTGTATCTTGTTCAAATTTAATTTACATATGTGTAAAACATAATATTTATATACGATTTATACGTTTTTACATTCTTCCAGGCAAGACGTGAACCCATACAAGCCGTCCAAGTTTTCGGACGCAAGGTTAGTAATATTGCATCCACGTGTTGAGCGATTACCAGAAAGTGTGATATTTTACCGTATTTGTACTTTTATACGTAAGGATATCGGTTTATCCCAGTTTAATGTAGTTCCTAATTGATTTCGTGTGAAAAATGTTTCCTTACCTTGGTTGTTGCATAGCTACAATCTTCGTTTTGAAAGAAAGCATATCACGGTTTACTTTGTAGTAAACCGTGATATGGTACAAACCAGCCACCACGTAAGAAGAGGATGTTTGAACTAATGTACATACTTTTGCCAATTAGCCTTATATGATTAATTTTATTGTAGCTTGTTGTTTGTAACTGTTTACAATACTTGGCACATAACCTAATCACATCCACTATGCCTGACATGTATAGATTCTGGCATTGTAAGTTTCTACAAATGGTTTAATTTGTTGAAATCTGTTATTGTTGGGATTTAAACGAGTGCATCGACAATCCTAAAATTAGAAAACCAAAGTGTATATTACTCAGTGGCATATGGGCCATGTTAGAAATATAAATTTGATTTAAAATCTGACTTTGCTAGCGAAAAGTAATATTCTGCTTTATGTATGTCGTACCTACAGTGAATGAAGAAATAAAAATAAATTCATAGTAAAACTTATTTCATGTTGCAGAAAACCGCCACAGCAGTAGCGTACTGCAAGCGTGGCCATGGAGTGCTGCGAGTTAACGGTCGCCCGCTCGATCTGGTGGAGCCCCGTCTGCTCCAGTACAAACTGCAGGAACCTATCCTCTTGCTTGGCAAGGTAAGGGTGCTTATTATCAGCCTTTAACCCATGTAGATAAGTAAATATATAATAAATAAACACACACATAGTACTGATCCGATATGAAGTTAAACAGGTATCTTGGGTATCAGGTACTATTAAGAACTTATGGTCCTTCAACATGGAGACCAGAAACAAATATTTGTGGATTACACAAACAATTGTCTCAGTGCGGGAATCAAATCTGCAGCATTTGCTTCCGAGCCAGCCCAGAAGAGCACCACAGATGTTTTAATTGTTACATTGATTGTTAATTGCACTTTAGCACTTATATTTTCACAGAATGCTAATATCTGTTCCTTACATAACTTTTTTTAATAATCTCCCTACTAATACTTTTTAAAATTTTGATTGAAAGATAATTCAATTGAGTTGTTTCTTTGAAGCTATGTTTGAAAAAAATCTGTTAAAATCTTTTAAAAGTTACACATGTTTTTCTGATTGTCAGGATATTCAAATGATTAAGTTATGTTTTAATGATGAGCAACACTTATTCCGAACCTGAGTATCCTTGGATGTGAAGTCAAAAAAAATTCTGATCATAAACTTATTTTTTATTTTACAGTAAGTTTGATGATGTCTTAAGATTTCAATGTGTTTAATTGCAGGAAAAGTTCTCAGGCGTTGACATCAGGGTGACGGTCAAGGGTGGCGGTCATGTTGCACAGGTTTACGCCATCAGACAGGCCATCTCTAAGGCTCTGATCGCCTTCTACCAGAAATGTAAGTATTGTCTGTGTGTTTATAGGATTATACCCATTATAAATGTTAAATGTACTTATAATCTGGCTTCGTCAAAAAAAAAAAAATTTTGGGTAATTATTTATGTTCAACTAAATAATGCTCAATATTATACAGATAGACAATTTTGTGCCCTACTACTGTTTCGATTCTAATATTTGTATACTGAAATTCTACTAAAGTGGCAAACATGTATATAATATGTAATAGCTTTTGCTCGCATTTCCACCTGCGCTAACATGGTTTTTTTTAGGGATAATAGTAGCGTATTTCATATCATGCACCTCTGTGTCAAACTAAAAAAAACTAAAATCTCAATCTGTTCAACGGATAATTTTTAATTGATATACAATATCTATAATATGTTATATTATGAAACGATGAACAATCAAGAAAAAGGTTTTAAAAGATTTTCTACCCAGAGGGGTTGACTTCAGGCAGGCGGTCGATCGCAAAATCTACAAACCAAATATTTCTCTAACAAGTTGTCAAAAGCATGTTATGATCCTGCAAGTGGGATGAGGGCAGGTGGAATAGAGAAACCTAATCTCTAATGTTAAAGTAACGTTTAAATATTCGCGCGTAAACAGCCCTTTCTTTCCAAAGCTGTGTCGCCATCATGTGACTCAGTCATTTCGAGGAAGGGAGATAAAATGTGACATTTACCAAACGGCGTGTGCTGTTCAGTGCCACGCTTGTTTGAAGTGTACACAACAGTTCAATTAAAATATGAGGGGAGTAAGAGAAATGCTTTCGAAAAATAAGACAGGTGTTGGGGCACAAAAAAATCGCGAAGTCAAACTTATCTCCTTTTGTATTTTTCACGCAGGATCATTCATGTTCAGAAATAAATACAGTGTTTATTCATATAGTTAATATAACCATTTAACTATATTTTTTAAATAGAGCAATGTAATGCTAGTAAGAAAATCAGCAGATGCTCAGAGTTAACGTTTGACGAACGCGAGCGGCGCGTGCGCGTGCGCGGTCTTAAAAAGAATAACCAGTTTTACATGGCGATTTTTTTTAGTATCATAGTAACTGCACTACTTTCTGTCTCAGTTTTTGCAGAAGTTTTCCTAACACACCGTGTATTCATGAAACATTCAATTAATACACCACAGTCAGAAACGTCAATTAACTTTAATTGTCACTTAAGTAATTTCTTAGAATTCTATTATTTCCAACACAAAAAGATGGCAGGCCTTCTATCCGATAGTTCGAGGTGTTACCACCGCTTTGTCTATTTTTGCCGCCAAACAGCATAATTACGGTTCATTATGAGATTTAACAACTTGTGTCTGGGAGTGATCAACACAATCCAGTGCCATGCAGTGACATCTCTGAGAAATAATCGAATTTTAAGAAATGGCTAATGAATACTTAAAATTAGCTTAAGTCTCTAAGTATGGCAATAAGTGTGTACGTATGGGCTAGTTTTTACACTAAATGCTTTATTTCTCTTGTTCTAAAGAATTGTTTTTAAAAATGCTTTCATATTTATTATTCTCATTTCCTACAGATGTGGACGAGGCTTCAAAGAAAGAAATCAAAGACATCCTTGTCCAGTACGATAGGAGTTTGCTGGTGGCCGACCCTCGTCGCTGCGAGCCCAAGAAGTTCGGTGGTCCAGGTGCCCGTGCCAGATACCAGAAATCGTACCGTTAAGCCTCCGTTTACCAGCGTCGTGTGGTATCGCCTCGGTTTTTGTGGTCGTTGCGATATCATTCGGTGTTTTTAAGAATAAAAGCTAAAAAATATATTTTGTTTCATTTATTAATGAGGCAAGGAGTTCATACTCAGGAATGTTTACACCCAACAGACACATCGTCCTAACCCCCCAGTAAGAAACGAGTCTTGTGTCGTGGGTCGTCAGGAACTAGGAGAGACTTTCGGTCTCAACGCCCAGACTGTGTAACAAATATTTGTGGATGGATCACACATATGTTTGTCTCGGTGCGGGGATCGATCATCGAACCCGCTGCCTCTCGCTACACAGCCGGGTACTCGCCCGCTGCGCCACGGAGGCTGTCAAATATCATTTAGATGATATGCAAGTTAATAAGTAGCGATAGAGCGAACAATTAAAATTCGATCTTGCCGGCGGTTAAGGCGATAACCGGCTTGGCAAACGGCGCAGTGTAATTTTCCGGCATCAAGTTTTTCATCTGACCTGCCCTTTGCGCCTCCCGTCAAGCCAAACTATGTGCTTTCCTATATAACGTGTTACAAATCATCTCGGAGTGACGAGCGCAGTTCAGTGCCATGCAGTTCTTGGAATTCAAAGTTCTGTGTGGTTTTGCTACTGTTTATGAGCAGGCGTGGCGCATACCATCAGGCGAGCGCCTTGCTCGTCTCGACTCTGTGGAAATGACGCTCCAGCACTTTCTATACGCTTTATTGACACAGACGGTCATTGGGTTTGTATACGACACATGATGCACCTATAGTAAAACGCAAGAAAGAATCGAATTGTCCTTAAGGACCGTAAAGTCTAAGGAGATATTAAATAAAAACTTGTTATAACATGATTTTATTTTAAATTTAATTCACAATGTCTTCTTCACATAATTTAAATGCAATTGTCCAGATTGTTTTTCTAATTTCAAGTCATTGATATGTTAGTTTTACAATCATTTAAAAATCGATTAACATACAATTTGTGTTTTATCCAGTCCTTATTTTTAAGGACACCTATCTGTTTCATTCAGTTTTGGTACAATACGAGCAAAATAACTTGTCCAACCTGAATTTTGTCGCTTCTCAAGCCTTTTACGCTCTCCTCGTCTTTTGGCTTTATAACCATTGTATTGTATTCATATAAGATAACCGCTGCACCGCTCATAACTGAATTCTTTTCTTTATCCGAGCACAGCAAAGTGACTGCACTACCTCATGGTAAGCGTAGTGCAGTCCAAAAAACCAGCGACCACCGACAAACAATGAGTTTATCGATGGGCACCAGATTTATGCCGGCCTTTATAATTGCTTCTTCCCTCTTCGCAGAGGGCAGAAGCAAAACGAGGGGCCTGCGACAGGATAGGCGGATGACCGATGCAGGCACATTATAACAAGGATGTAGCCCTATACCCGCCCCAACCAACCATCAAGTCATGTCACAAGCACCTCGGGAGAACCGGATATACACTGGCTGATCCTGGAACGTGATCCACACAAGGCGTGTGGATCACTATGATAGGTTTTAACACCATGTGTACAGTGGTCGCTGTCCGGGCGGATATGAATATCCTATCACCAGCCAAGGTGGCTAAGTTATTTTGCGGGTATTAATGATGTATATTAATAAAAAACTAGTACACGGGCTTACTATGATCTATTAATGTTGGACGGGTTATCTATTGCTAGGTATAATAAACTATGATTAAAAAGTTATAGAGAAAGTTACATATTAAAATTATACAAAATAATATGGGATTTAAGTACATACTATTGTTGTTTTGGAAATTATTTTCGTTGTTTATGGCAATATACATTTTGTTTAATTTAAACATTTTCGATTTATAAACTTTAATATCGTAATATTTAAAGTCCATTCAAGGCGTTATTTTTTTCTTACGTCTATGTTGGTGAGATTATGCAGCAATCAAATTATATAATATTATTTCACTCATATCTAGCCTTTATTAGCACAACAAACTTAAACACTAAAATTAGCCGTTAATGTCTTTCATTTATAAACCTCAATATCCTAATATACAGATCTTCTGAGATTATAACGTTCATATAATTATTTTCCTAAGTTAGTAGTCGTTATTAAAGGTTACAGGCACTTATTTCATTTTGGCACCAATGCACAAAATTTAATTTCTAAGATTATTTATATTTAGTATCGATATTTTCAACTACATATCGTTATCATATAAAACATTTTAAAACAAATTCAATGTTAACTATGTTATGTCTTAATATGTTTATGAAGCATAGAATTTAGTTCTTCTCAAAGTACTTTCAGATCCTTTATATTATCACTAGATGACCCGGTGAACTTCGTATCACCTACAAAATATATTTGTGTAAAATGTGGTCAAAACTTAATACAAATGTTTTATTTACATTAAATGCAATTAAGTGAGGTACTGCGCCATTGCACGTGAGGTAGCCCGTCGCACATTTAATTGACTTCGACGACCTAAGTCAGGTCGTCTCCCACCTCCCTCCGGTTGGACAGTCCTGTCCCCGTCCCGTCCCCGTCCTGTCCCCGTCCTGTCCGCGTCCTGTCCGCGTCCCGTCCCCGTCCTTTCCCCGTCCCGTCCCGTCCCCGTCCCGTCCCCGTCCTGTCCCCGTCTTGTCCTGTCCCTGTCCTGTCCTGTCTCACTGTCCTGTCTCACTGTCCTGTCTCACTGTCCTATCTCTCTGTCATGTCTCTCTGTCCTGTCTCTCTGTCCTGTCTCACTGTCCTGTCTCACTGTCCTGTCTCACTGTCCTGTCTCACTGTCCTGTCTCACTATCCTGTCTCACTGGCCTGTCTCACTGTCCTGTCTCACTGTCCTGTCTCAATGTCCTGTCTCACTGTCCTGTCTCACTGTCCTGTCTCACTGTCCGGTCTCACTGTCCTGTCTCACTGTCCTCTCACTGTCCTGTCTCACTGTCCTGTCTCACTGTCCTGTCTCACTGTCCTGTCTCACTGTCCTGTCTCACTGTCCTGTCTCACTGTCCTGTCTCACTGTCCTGTCTCACTGTCCTGTCTCACTTTCCTGTCTCACTGTCCTGTCTCACTGTCCTGTCTCACTGTCCTGTCTCACTGTCCTGTCTCACTGTCCTGTCTCTCTGTCATGTCTCTCTGTCCTGTTTCACTGTCCTGTCTCACTGTCCTGTCTCACTGTCCTGTCTCACTGTCCTGTCTCACTGTCCTGTCTCACTTTCCTGTCTCACTGTCCTGTCTCACTGTCCTGTCTCTCTGTCATGTCTCTCTGTCATGTCTCTCTGTCCTGTTTCACTGTCCTGTCTCACTGTCCTGTCTCACTGTCCTGTCTCACTTTCCTGTCTCACTGTCCTGTCTCACTGTCCTGTCCCTGTCCTGTCCCTGTCCAGTCTAGACGCTATACGACCCGTCATCACGGCAAGCTTCGCAACGACAACTCAACAACTACTAATAAATTAAAAATTAATAAAAAAAACATTGTCCAGCGGACAAAATTGTGAATCTAAACCATTCTCAGATCCCCTTGAACACACACAAAAAATTTCATCAAAATCGGTCCAGTCGTTTAAGAGAAGTTCAGGAACATACACACTCACAGAAGAATTATATATATAAAGATAGGGATCAATTTAAATTAGAAAGTAATAACTCAAAATGCGAGATGCTTATATTTTCAAAAAATCTTACAGAATTTATATTAATGTATTGAAACTTTAGTAGTTTAAAAATATAAATATATTTTTTAAGAAAATAAAAATAATAGCCTCTTGTAAAATACTAAATACTTATTTCAGGAACAGTGAAAGCGTTTCCTAGCAATGACTATTGCGTTTTAACTAGCCAATGATCTACTCGTATCAATATTATTCTTTTGGGAACAATAATCATTTTATTAGTCTTATCATGGAAATATTTAACTTAATTGTGTTGTCTACCAATTTTTGGTTAATTTTGTGACGTTACTTTTAAAAAATATAGGATATAAAATAAAAATTAAACTAGCATTATTACGTAACTATAGAAGACGTCACGATAATACTTTCGTTGTAAAGGTTTCTATAATAACTGAAATTTCTTAAATGAGTGCCATCTAGCGGCAAGAAAAGTAAAAAATAAATAAAGTTATTCTCAATTTTTACTATCAATATCTTCATGAACGTCTTCGAATTTGGCGCCCATCCGTTTGAGAGCAATAACCGCTGAAACTGCCTTTGCCCACCTCTTCTTGATGACGTATCTCTTCAGCTTGGTTTTGGTCACGTGAAGTTCCGTACAAAGAGCGGATTGGATCAGCCATGGATGTCTGAGAGTCGCGGACGCTGATAGACGTTCACTGAAGTAAGATTCAATGATATTATTTCATTAGTAATTATAAACAATTATTTTTAGTAAATACATATTTTTTATTGACATAAATATTACGGACACACTACACACACAATAGCCTTTGATACATTATCAAGGACTTGGCATGTTGAACATTATTTGCACCGAAATAATAAAATAATATCAAATAAACGTCCGAATTCGACCTTCACTTCTTAAACAGATATATTGAAGTTCGTAAAAAATAGTAGGTACTTGGGGAACGAAAGTGGCAACCGTCCAATGCCGCTTACATTCAAAAACATTGCCAAATTGTTTTCCGTTAATTTAATTAAAGTTGCCATGCAATGTCTTTTATTTTGATTACCGATAAAAATAATTATGTATAATATATGCTCGGAAATCACACAATGGTGTAACAAAGAAGGACTTCATATCGGTTATAAATATTAATGTGCTTTAAAAACGGCACATAACTAATAAGATAATAAAATATTAGTATAGTGCAGACTATTATTTAAAATTTGGGCAATGAAACGACGGATTTTAATAAAGCCTTATATTTTTAACAACATACGTATTTAACAATAAATTACATATAAGTTATAAGTACAGGTTAAGGAACAAATGTTATTGTCTCCTAAGATTTGAAGGGTCTTATTTACATACAAAAAGTACAAAAAATATTGCTATTGACAATGTGTTGACGACATTCATTTCATTTCAGTCTTGCATTCCGAAAAAAATCTTGTAGAATTTTGAATTAGACTAGATTCATAAAGATGTCATTTTTGCTGCCTTCATTTTCTTTAATCTCCGTTACTTTGGTAACATAACGTGTCATGACATGGCACTGAAACCCTGTTTTTGTTACTTATGAAAAAAATCACTTCGAGTTTGTCACTTCAGTTTTCTTTCTTTTTGTCTTTTCGTCTGACGTTTGCCGTTGGAAAAATGCGTGGAGACTTGACATGGAATTTTGTGCTAGTTGATTGGAAGGTGACCATTCTAAGGATATTGATTGATGCCTGCCACCATTAGAGGTGCCGCCAGCTGTTCTCTCTGCTTCTACTTCTTCTGTTTCGCCCCATTTTTCCAACAGATGCAATAAGAGATCTTTTGTCCTATGCGCATTATTTACATCTCCTCTTCTACATGGTAACTGCCTACCATTTTCAGTACCATTTACTAACTTATCTATTTTCTCCCGTCTTTTGTCGAACTCTTGGAAAAATGTATTGCGAACTTCAACAGGCTGCTCGGGAACGTCTCGACTTGTAGTTGTTATTCTTTTAGACCTTGTCGACTTCACCCATGGCATTTTGCTCGTCATGGGTTTCTCTGGCTCCCTATCGGTTAAAAATGACGAAGATATTTTAGTAGTTGACTTTGAGGTGAAGAGTCGTTTTTCGTTTTTCGACGCGTTACCATTTAACATTGTTTTTGTTATCGTCGACTTTGAATCCCTTTTGAAACCGTTTGGCAATTTTTCTTCTGTAACTTCTTTTGTTTCGGTCACGTTTTTATCAACTTCCTTCATACTGTTATTGTTCGTTAAATCGGTATTCATAGTTGATAACATAAATAAATGGTCGGATAGTTTCTTAATTTCCTCGGCTAAGTTCTTTCTCACTAAAACATCGTGTTTCTTGTGCAAGAAACATGAGCTGTCTGAGGCTCGTCTCTCTACTGGATTGTATCTAGTACTGGGCGCTAGGAAATTATTGTCTCTCAACGGAGGCGGCTCTAAATCATCGTCATCGAAAACTATATCAGGGGAACTGCTCAAAGAACTTCGCGGGGACGGTGAGCATCCACCGATAGATGACCTTTCACAGTTTGCGAGGCATGTGATTTCATGTGCTTGATTGTCAAAGACGTAAGGCGAATTGGGATGTTCACTCCAGCGTTCAACAAAGAGCCTTAAGTTGTCTTTAGCGACGTCAAGTTCGTGTTTGGGGGACGGTTCCGGCCGGGGCTGAGGCTCTGCCTTTACTGGAGTCCTTTTCACCAGCCACTTGTGTCGGAGGCACTCCGTCGCGCTCGGCCGTGACCTGCGGCAAAGACCCCTTGTTACTAACTTCCCAACACCATATGTTATGCCATCTGATAATGGATAATGGTAATGTGATGGAAAAAGGACATATATTGTGAATTGTGAGGATGGTTACAACTTCTTAGATGGTGGCTCGATGTAATTTTGGTGCTTTTCGAACATTTATGGATAAGTGTAAATGAATGATTAATAGAAATTCAGCACATGTGAATTGAGACACCTCCTAAGATGTAATATTTATTCTAGGGGATGCAAGAAAGATGGTCTATGGTTAAAACTACGTTTCTACTAACTACGGGTCAATACAAACTTAATTGTTAGCACATTATTTCTAATAAAATACTGTAATATCGTGCAATGCTTTGTTAGTTACTGGATAAAGTCAGTGTTGGATAGCAAAAAGAGTAACAAAGGGTCTTAAACGACAGACTGGTTTCAGCAGCTTTTGAAGATCCAGATTTTGAACATTCCTTAGCAGGCACTAAACTGGGAATGCACTGTTCTAATTTAAAAGAAGTTATATCACTTTTAGCAACTATTAACTTTGTCTTTGTCTTATGTAACCCTTTCAATCTATAAACGCGACCCGTTTAATTAATAAAACAACTAGATATGTAGTACCGACTATAATTACTTTTTTATTACATATTTGTTTATAAAACATTCGATGCTTAGGACCACTTTATATCTGTTCTATCAAGTTCAAAGGACCATTCTAAACGAAGTCTTTGAATATCCATATTTCATGTATCCGAATATAATTGCTTTGTAGTCAATCAACTTAGAGAAACTAAAGTAAAACACGGTATTCATGCATATTGCAACAAAGAAAAAGCTCTGGATAAACTCTTTAATATTCTCAGGGGATATCATACAATAGACGTAGGATTCCGCCACTTAAAATATTAGAGGTGACGTGATGCGCTTTGTTGCGATGAATTCTCATTTAGCATCGCAATAAAGTAATTGTATAGATTCATTCTTGTAAATAATGGAATATTTGTGATCAAGGTTATCTAAATCTATCTTTCTATTATACAACCTGGCATAGGACCAATTTATACTTTGAATTTATTATTCCGTATAACTAATGCTATATTATTGACGAAGTGACTCAATTATATAATTAAGATTTACACCGTATTCTATATCAATATTTAGTGACTTCTTTGTTGTGTTTAGATTTTTGTATACGTGATTGGTCCGTTTTGTTTAGCGTCAAAAACGGACCAATGACGTATACGGAAATTGCCGTTTCGACTATGAGACGTAACTAAGACTTGTAAGATTTGCGAATACGAGTGTTTGAATCTACTTCTATATTTTTAAATAAGAAATCGATTCTTGGTTACAAAATGCATCACGTCTAAAGCGACAGATTTCTTAGCCTAAGAAAGTAATGTAGTTTTACTTACTCTTTGTCTTTCACGAGCAGTTTTTGTATGAAGTCTTTAGCGTCTTCTGATATTTCATTGAATGCTTCATCGTCGAAGTCATATTTGGCGACCGTGACGTTGGCCATGGTTTCTATGTCTGTTTCGCCCATGAACGGTGATAGACCTGATAATCTGAAAACAAATGGATATTTATGTTCATTGTTCAATCTTTAAAAGTGCTGTACGGTAGTTTTTGGTGACCGCAGAACATGGGCTCACACTGCCACTTGTATGTTCCTTAAGGCCGATTTCGACTGCCGCGTCAAGCGTCCGTATATCTTTCATCTGGCAACCGCCTGCCCTGCTACATTCCAGTTTGACATGTAAATTACTGTCGATATCGAAGAATAGTCTCCCATAGTTATACATAGTGCGCATAATAATTAATGCACAGCGACTATTTTCACAGCGAAAAAATTCCAAATTATTTTTTTAAGAAATAGTGGTAATAAACCTATGGAGTGTAATTTTGCTACCAAAACCTTAGGCCCAAAGCCAACTTCACATGCACATGGTAGGTACACTGATTAATGGACGAGGCAATGGTAAAACTTGGTTCCCGTTGCAGTTTGTGGGGTTCAGACTGCGGGTCGCTCCATGTAATACCTATTACCCCCAAATCATGATAGAAAAGCGGACCCCGGCATTGGGCTGGGATATTGCTAGGCAAAAAGAAAGTGGCAATAATACTATCGTTTATTACTCCAATTATGATTGTGAATTCATGACGGGTTGTTTTTTAACATAGGTATATGTATATTCATAATATTCTACAAAGGCAATTTTTTTCTACGAAAAATACTTACAGCACGTAACATATGACTCCAACGGACCACATATCGGTTCCATAACCGATTTGGTCGAAGTTCACCACCTCAGGAGCGACGAACTCCGGGGTGCCGAAGAGTACCTGCAGTTTCTTCTCTGGGTCATAGAACCTGGCCAGCCCGAAGTCTATGATCTTTATCCGGTTGCCTGCCTTTGTGAGGCACAGAATGTTTTCTGGCTGTAAGAGAGACATTCATGAATGATTTCATCAAAAGTGGAACAGTAGCATAAACATGTAATTAAAATAGTTATAAATAAGAAAAGGTATATCGAGTTCAGGATTTGTTTTTTAGGGGATTCTGGAATTCAAGTGTGTAAGTATGAGTTGTTTGTTCCTTCGCATATGACATATTTTCTTGATCTGAAATATCTCCTTAAAAATAAACAGTGGATTGAGCAACCATGTCGGTCAAATAAACAATCCTCGTCCCGCCGACAAGACAATCATAAAACTCCCGCGCATGCCTGTCCGCCATTTTGATTTACGACTTGGACGTGGACCAAGATGGAGGCATGCGAGATCCGGATCCTAACATTGTTATCATTCGTTAATTAAACATTTGTTGGATTTATTAAACATATGATGGGAAAATTCTATAGTGACGATGTAAATAATTTCTCACAGAAAACCGACAAGTAGCAGCTCGCTGTTGCGTTTCGTACAGGGAGTGAGATTGACGGAGGCCCAAATTCACCTTCCCTTCTTAATCGACGCAAAAAACGAAACATCGAGAAGTTCTCCATTAGAGTTTCGAACGTATGTGGAATCTGCCAACCGGCATTAAGCCAATGGTGGATTAAGACTTAACCCCTCTCATTATTAGAGGAGGCCAGTGAAGTCGTCAAGAATGTCAAATTCAACGCGACTGAGTAAAGGCG
Source organism: Amorpha juglandis (assembly GCA_949126905.1). Lineage (NCBI taxonomy): Eukaryota > Metazoa > Arthropoda > Insecta > Lepidoptera > Sphingidae > Amorpha > Amorpha juglandis. The sequence goes on along the minus strand of OX421386.1, from coordinate 4,724,805 downwards.
CCGAATGCTGAGTTGTAATTTAAAACATTTTTAAAAGCCTTGAGCTGTGGTATGCGGAAGTTTTATCACCAGAAAGGAATTTGGGATTTGTGTAACCTTTAGTCATTTACCTACCTGCAGGTATTATTTGGTTTACTTGAAACACATGGTATATTATGGGTTTAATGTAACTTAACGATCACTGTAATCTATATTATCACTTTTGAGTGGTAGAGCTACGCTGTAGACAGTTTTGTCTATAGCATGAATGGACCGGGTCGTTACCATGTTCACAGAAAATCTACGTTTCGTACGGTGAGTGAGATATCTAGAGGCCCCAAGCTTCCTTCCTATCCCAATCCCTTAATTAACCCTTTTCTTTAAAGTCGGCAACGGGCCCATGTTTCTTCTGGTATTATGGGCGTACATCATGGGCAGTTGAGATCACTTACCATCAGATGACGTGAGGTCATACTTGCTCGTTTGCCGGCCTATGTTATTAAAGTGTTGAGGGGCTTGGGCTTGTGCCCAAGGTGTCCATAGGGTTAAGACGGGAACTGTCATACCTTCAGACTGGGATCATCGGAGATTCTGAAGAAAATTATTTAGTTTCGTGTAATATCATTTTCTGTTCAAGGAACAGAACAAGGAAGCAGTCAAACCGACATTTGATATTCAATGTTCCATAATGACCTCCGTTATTAAAATATAATAAACAGATTTTTTGATACACAAATATGAATTACCTTCATGTCAAGATGCAGAATGTTCTGCCGGTGAACAAACTCGATCCCCTCGCATATTTGACGCATGAATACGGTACAGGCTCGTTCAGTCAGCACGAAGTCCTCGTCAATGACTCTCTCGAACAGCTCCCCACCTGTTATCCTGGAAATAAGCATAAGCGACTTTATTGATGTGGTAATTAAGTTTGTTTTACATGTTGATATTTTTGGGACTCATAAACTGCATCAATGTTCAAGACGCCTTTGAAATAACATTTTAACCAAGTATTCCAAACTTTTTATACGAATTTAAATTGAAACCTATAGTTTGGTTCGTTAAATTCATAACAGTGCAGCGTAGTATCATATCTACTAAATACTATGTTTGTATACTGAAAGGATCATTCAATTTTTTTAAACAAAAACGATAAATGTAACAACAATTGGTTTTAGTTGGTTTATTGAAAAATTGGTTTTTACAATAAAAAAAAATGCTATAGCACAGGTTTTTTTTCTTTTATTAAGGTGTATTGCCTCCACGTGCCCTTATTACAGATTTTAATCGGTTCCGCATAGATAGAATTGGGGTATTAAATGGTCTTACGGAATATTGTTCCATTCTTATGAAATCGCTGTTCTAGTGCTGCCACAACAGTGCCCATAACAATGGGCATAGGATTTCTCGCATATGCAGTTTTTTTTTAAATTGACCAAAACATGCTCAATGAGATTAAAATGCGGGCTGCATGCTGGCCAATTCATGGTACGTATCCCAACCTCTTCGCAATATTGTCGAACTTATGCAACGGCGTGGGGTCGGGCATTATCTTGTATTAAAGTAAAATTTTCGCCTATTAAATAATACAAATATAAATAAAATTCATAAACAAAAAGTAGAAGGCAAAATAACTGCCCAGTTCGCATTTGCTACGAAAGATATACTTAATAGGAAGGATATAATAAATAAAATATTAATTTGTATTGATAGTTTATCATTTTCAATCACGAAAAATCTGATCATAAACCATCCAAAGTACCTGATGATTATATACATAGTTGTTTTATTTTATGATAATATCAACACAAAACAGTGATGTAATTGTAGCATCCCTGGCGAACTGCCAGGTGCCCGACCTGTTCACGAGACAGATGTAAATACCAATTAGTTGTTATCATTAATTATTTCGGAAATGTATAGATTGGATTTAAATTAGCCGTAAATGTTTAGTTTAATTTCTGATTTGTATCAATGCTGTATCCAAAATCCATAGTCTTGGCTACTAAATAGAAGTACTGACGTTAGTACTAATAGGAACACTTAGTGGTACAACAGCAATTACGATTAAATTCAAGAGAATGCTAAGACCTGTTGACGTGGGTAAAGCTGAATGGGACAGAACTCTGAATGGGATAAATAAGGATGAACAGTAATAACAGAAATACTGAATCTTAGTAACATTTTACTCGACGTGGGGGTCGTACTCGCAATAGATTGATAGATCTACACTACATAAACTTCGATGAATGAACAGTCATAATAGAAATACTGGATCTTAGTAACATTTTACTCGACGCGGGGGTCGTACTCGCAATCTATCTGCTACATTACACAAACTTCAAAAGGAACAACGACATCAGTATTTCGGATTAAAGATTTTAGATATCTACTGAAGACAATTGCACTGAAACAACTACAGGATATCCAGACGAGATGACGCTCATTGGTCGATTTCCAGTTTTGATAACTTATCCTATACATTTTTAGTTCCAAAACTTACTACCGTAACGTCAGCTCAGATTAAAAAAGAAATTAAAAACGTTAGAAAGAATTTAAAGGGTTCCCACTAATAAAGCAAACAGAGCGTTAGTTTAATCTAAAATCGTTATAATTTCCAGTAAATTCAAAGTACATTTTATGGAATATCAGACGTATCCTAAATAAAAATGTTACAAAAAACCTGTCCCTGTAGCGAAAATAATTTATACAATGTTCTTTTAATGTGGTTTTTGAGAACTGTTCCATAAAAATGTTATTGTTTTATAAAAGCCTTTGTTGTTCCTCCCGATTTCTACTGCGTGTATGTTACTGCTTCGCTGCCATGGTTCGAAGCGTAATGTTATATTGCTATTAACCATTGTCTTGATAAAACAAATAATTATACCTACGGTGTGAATATGACCATGAATGCATGAAATGATATGAATTTATTTAAAAAACCACACAACATTGATTCAAGTCAGTTGATTGACTAAAATTGAACCGTGTGAACCGCTATAATACTATAAATACGTATATCTTTCGGTATCGGTTTATATTATTAAATCAGTGACTTTTATATTTGAAAGTGTCATATTTGTTTTCGTAATTAGAATATACTCAGAGGTGGTGAAATATTTTATATTATTTTTATGCATCGAAAATCCAGATTAGAAAGAGAAAAAAACGGTGCTCAAGGTGATTGTGTTACAATTTCAAAGGCAAGGAATGACATCATTAAAAATATTCCAGAACTTTAAAAATAGTGTGGCGAACACCTGGCAACCCTGCGTATAACTGTCAATTGGAGCGCGTCTAAAAACGCGTTTTCCGTATTCAAACCGGCAAACGGTGCGTTGCCAAAAAATCGTCACCAATCGTAATAAAGTGTATCCACGAGCGTCTACTTGTCGCCAAAATAAACCAATACAGGAGTCGTTGAGTTTTGCAAGGTCGATCTCAACACATGTTATTTGGTTGACTTTGAAACTAGTTTATAGTTCTTTGTTTTGAAGACAAAAGTTCGTTGGAAAGTAATAAATTCGAGTCATATGTTTTGTAAGCGGTAGAGCTTAAATATATATAGCTATCAAATATACTCTGTGGCTGTGGCAGTATTACTTTGACGCCACGACTTGGTACTTTCTATGTAGCTTGTGGTTGGTACCCAGTGGCGTAACTAGCACGGGTGGCACCCGGGGCGAATTTGATGTGGGTGTCGGAATCAAAACTTTAAAATGATATTTATAGTGTATTTCAGCAGATTTGAAAAATGAGGTTCCCCATTTTTAAGTATTTATTGCGGGTTATTTCAGGTCGGGTGTCCCCCCAAAGCCGGTGACAGCCTCGCATACGAGGGACCTATCACCTTGAGTTATATGACTCATCCTTTTTTGAGGACTTAAATCCTTAGAGATACTTTACCGCGCCCACAAGGAGGCGTTATCGTCCACTTTGAGAAAGACTGAGTAGATACTAGTGTGCTTTTTTAAGACACTAAATTGTATGGCAGCTATATTTCACAAAAAAAACAACTGTATTCAAATATCTGACGAGGCGACGGCCACAGTACGTATGTTGACGTATCCGATGGCATTACACAAAATAACATTTAACTTTTATATGCAATAAATGGAATTCACAATGACATTAATCGTTATTTACATTGCACTCACAAATCGGGTAATTCAATATTAAAGAACGAGGAAGTGTGCACAACAGATAAATCAGACGCGATATTTATTTTAAAGATTTTATTTTACATTTATTGTCGGTCTAAATATTAAATAAATACTTTTGTGTTGTTTGGCCTTTTAAACTTTATTAATTGGACAAATTGCCACATCGGTTTTACAAAACATTCAGCCCAACCTTGACCCATTATTCTAGTATCCGACGAAATTCTCAAGTTTTTAAAAAGATTTTATTAGCATGGCCGTGAAAATTATTTCGATCCGTTTCGCATAGTGTTTGGGCCACGGGATTTTTCCTTCAATTTCGACACGATGAGTAATTTCTTTGTTTGTTTACTTCAGCATGTTTTGTTTAAATTTAATTTTAGAACGCTTGAATGAAAATGCTGCGAACAGGAGCAGTGTTCATAGTATTTTGATATCTTTTACACCGAAGTGAAGTCATATAGATTTGGTTTTAATTTACAAAACTAATTCGTTGTTAAAATATTTATTTTGCATTCGTGAAAAATATATTGACGTAAGCACGAAGCCGGCGCGGCGCGTTGCCTAGATGGCGTCTGCGGAGTAATTGTGTATAACATACCTATTAATTGTAAAATTGTATAGTAATTTTACGTTACAGTAACACAATAGGAGAAACTTTATAAAATTACATAAATATTTTTCGTATTGTTCGTTTTCTTAGCTGCGGGTGAACAGATGTGTTTCATAAACAAACAAAGTAGTAAACGCCATCTGTTGGCATAGTCGCATGTAACCAAAATAAATTGAATTCCTTTGTACCTAAGCTATGTTTTGACTCTGGAACTTAAATTTTTTGAGTCTCTAAGAGCAACTCTTTTAGATGTATATCACATCACTTGACAGCCAGGTGCAGTACGCGAGTAGCCAGCTGTGAAACGAGAGGCCGCGGGTTCGATCCCACACCGAGACAAATGTTTGTGTGAGCCACAGATATTTGTTTCGGGTCTGGGTGTTGTGAGACCGAAAGTATCTCGGAGTTCCTGATAACCACGAAAAAGACTCGTATCTTACTGTGGGTCAGGACTATGTGTGTGTCTGTTGGATGTAAAGGGTGGGCCATCTATCGGTTGCTTTTTAACTATCGATTATTTCGGCTTTGAAAGCTCGAATGACTTTGCCAATGTGTCAAATTTGTAGTAGAAGGTTGGCGGTTTACGAAATGGTTAAGTTTACGCTCGAAGAAAATTGGGAAACGAAGCAGGAGCCGCCGTAACCGTCAATGGTGAGCGCTATCGCGGCATGTTCGAAGATTTTTTCTTTCCCCGAATGTAAGAAGAAGACATCGGCGGCATTTTGTTCCAGCAGGACGGCGCCACGTGCCACACAGCCAACGTTACAGTCAAATTTTTTCGCGGTACATTCGGAAATCGCATGATTAACCGAAACCGCGATATCAACGGGCCTCCTCGCAGCTGCGATTTGATCCCGTTGGATAATTTTTTGTATGTAGCCGTCAAGGATAAGTGCTACGCCAAGCATCCAAAGACGATTGACGACCTAAAGCGATTGAAGTCGCCATTGCAGCCATTGAGGGCCACACCATCGAAATTGTCATGAAAAATTGGGTCGACAGAATGGATTACTGCAGCGTCAGTCAAGGCAGCCATATGAATAAAGTAGACATGTGTAAGTACTGTGAGTAATGCATGACATGCTATATAACACGACCGAGTACTGAAACAGTACACAGTACCCGGCGAAATGTTGCATGGCACATGGCATGGCATGACGTGCGCACTGCCATAGTACATACACGGGCCGGGCGGCTCGGTGAAGCGGGCGCGCAATCGGAAACGTTCGGGAACGGTCGGGATTCTGTCTCTGTCACGCCCCTTAGTAGAATTTTGATTTAGAGCAGTATATAAAATACTGTTCATAGGGTTTACATTTCTATGGCACCGCCCAATAAGTAATAATAACTCAACTGGCGCGCTTTCTTTTGTCTTTTACTATTGTTTTGAATTATTTCACAATTCACATTTGTTTACGAGGACAAGGTTATTGTATGTGGTATGGTAAAAAAATTGTTGTTTTGGAAAGTGTTTGTTTTGTGTGTTTGTGAAGAAAGTACTTAATTTGTTACCTACTTAATTCCAACTGTAAATAACTAGAAAAAATATTGCTAGGTGTGTAAATATATTTTTTGGGTATTAATGTATTTGTTTATTATGGCGAATTTGAATTGTTTTTAATTCAAAGTTCTGTGTGGTGTTGCATCAGTTTATAGGCAGGCGTGGCGCTACCATCAGGCGAGCGCCTTGCTCATCTCGTCATACAATCAAATAAAAAAAAGTGTGCGTCTCGGGACGCTCGACAGAAGTGATAACTTAAACTAATGTGGGTTAAAGTGAGAGCAGAGGAGCCTGCCTACTGCTACCGTATGCGTGAGAGAAAGGGACGCCAGACAGAGTGGCGCCTTAACGCGTTACGTTACGAAGTCCGGTCAGTCATGTCCAAGTCCGGTCAAAGTCGTGTCGAAGTCGTGTCGAAGTCGTGTCAAAGTCGTGTCAAAGTCGTGTCAAAGTCGTGTCGAAGTCGTGTCAAAGTCGTGTCAAAGTCGTGTCAAAGTCGTGTCAAAGTCGTGTCGAAGTCGTGTCGAAGTCGTGTCGAAGTCGTGTTGAAGTCGTGTCAACGTGGTGTCAAAGTCGTGTCGAAGTCGTGTCGAAATCGTGTCAAAGTCGTGTCAAAGTCGTGTCAAAGTCGTGTCAAAGTCGTGTCGAAGTCGTGTCAAAATCGTGTCAAAGACGTGTCAAAGTCCATAAGAAGTTATCACTTCAAAAAAAATATAAAAGGTCTATCTCTCTAATATTGCTATTACATTACACCTGAGTCCTGATTGAACATACAGTACACAACAGTACAAGTAATGGTGGGCCGTACACATTACTTCACATAGCGTGTCATGTCAGGTCATGCCTAGAGTAATGCTATAGTGCCATATTAGTAATAGTGGGCCGTACACATTACTTCACATAGCATGTCATGTCAGGTCATGCCTAGAGTAATGCCATGCCATGCCATGCCATGCCATGCTATAGTGCCATATTACGCCGTACGAAATGACATGCCATATGGCATTACTTCATAGCGTACTGTTTTGCGCATGTCTAGAATAAAGTGGTCTTCCTATATTAAACCGCAATGTTGGGGCTATTCAATAAAATAAAAAAAAATTAAAAATATCCACCCGTCTTTTTTTTATAGCAATTTTTAAATGCAACTTTTTCGTGGCCCACCCTCTATATATTTATGTATTTAACACAGCTTCGATTCTAGCAAATTAATTATTGCAAATCAAATTATACCCAAGTAATCAAAGTTCCGTGTGGTGCTTCTGTTTATGGGCAGGCTTGACGCTTAACATCAAGCGAGCGACCTGTTCGTCTCGTAATTTAGGCAAATAAAAAAAGTACATAATGAGATGTGTCAAAATGGTGAAAGTGAGTGAAGTTGTGTAGTGACTCATAAAACGGTGTAAATATTCACCTATCATTTGGGAAAGTAACACAAAAATGTACAGTTAACCACACATGAGGTGATTCTGTTATCGCGGTTGTGTTAACCACAACCGGCGATACTGTACTTGTTTCACAGTTTTGTGTGCGGAATGCATGATGTGATAATAAAATATAAAGTCATGTTGCTCGTCTTGTCATTCATTCAAATAAAAAAAATGGATTAAAAACCATTCCAATTAAACCAGCTTTAAAAAACAATGTATTGATATTGGATCGTTTATTACTATGCGCTACGGTGCAATCGATTCATAAAGACCTATACAGACAGGCAAAGAGGCAAACTTATAAGACCCTTTTTTGTGTCGGAGGTTAAATATTAAAAACTCCATTCATTATAATGTGAGAACAATGTCTACATAACATACATAGCTAACACCTTTATCCCTGAAGGGGTAGGCAGAGAGTAGTGCACCTATTCGAAGAATTTATCTCCGTTCCATGATGGAGCGAGCCTATCGCCATACCAGGTATAAATTCCAATCCCGGATAAGTTATGGCACTTTTGGAATCGTTGTTTCAACACGTCAATAATATTAGCTATTTTATGACTCAAAACAAGTTGTGATTGAACCCAAGACCTCGGTACGCTCCGACTACACCAGTGAGACCATTCAGTTACGTTTACAAATAAGGCTGTCCGATAAATCCGTCATAATTGTGTCAGAAATCTTCGGAGTCTTAATTGCATCGGACTCATCGCGCTATTACAAACCAATATCGTATGAATAATGTCTGTATTTAGCTTCCCACGTCCACTGACGCATACGAGCAATATTAAAAGCGTCAAAGTCAAGTGCCCCCCGTAAATGGCGACGGGCGCGCAACGTATCTAATATAAAATCAAACGTGGCGTCAGGCGTCAGGCGTCAGATATTACGGCGCATAGTTGGCTCGGCGCCATCTTGCACGGTGCGTACGACACGTAACGTTTACGATACGATTGTTTCCGGTGTGGAATGGAAAATAATTTTGTTTTACGAGTTGTGTTAAAACGTGTTTTTATTGAAATACGTTAAATAATACTCGCAATTTTGCGATACTGTATATGTGTAAGTTATAGGTATAACGTTTCCGGCTTTAAAAAAGGTTATCTTTGTTTCGCGAAATATGAGATAAAATGCGATTAAATATTATGTGGCAAAATAACTGAAATTGAATAAGGGAAATAAATTCACACTGTACTGAGTATTTTTATGATCATATTTTTTATATTTTTAAATGAACTAAAAAATCCGTTCTCAATTCGACGTGTATACTTGATTTTTTCTATGTGTAACCATGCACATATTTTCACAAAGTGGTCCGATTTCTGATTATTCTTTATTTGATAAAGTATAAGTACTTCAATCGTGGCCTCATATTTTCACAAAGCTTAATATTTTCGTAGTAACCGATTTTGGTGAAAGTTGTAAAATAAAAGCTTGTAACAAAAATAAAACAGACTCCGAAAAGCTAAAATAGTAAAAAAAAAACTGAGTAGGTCCTTTCAGTCATTTACTAATTACACTTCCATAGTACCGACACAAGGTTAATTTAGTTTTAGCTTTTTAAGTAGTTATTTTACACTTTAAGATTTAAGCACCGCGACGTTTGATCCATCCTTTGGCCCCACGTCATTATAGGTGAATAACTTAAGCATAGGAACTCGATAAAAATCGTTGAGTTGTGTAGGTAAAAATAAGGAGATTGTGTGTATTAAATTAGTAAAGTAATTAGTGCAAGGTCGTCATTTAATGAGTATACAAATCGAACATCCACGTTATTAATTAAATATCTTGGCAATGAACCATAAGAAACAGTAGACTATATGTTTGATGAATTAATTGAGCTAATTGAGAGAACATACAAGTACATAACTCTTGGTCTGGAACAATATTCATAACAGATGTATTGATGCTAAAAATATAATAGACACCCTAATAAAAATCGCATGTAATTATATGATTGTTAGTCCCATATGTGTTTCTATAGGTACCATTCATTCCATTGCGATGAAACTTTATGCGCACGCCGGAAGTTAGTGACAAAAATGTCTATACTAAGTAATATGTCTAATATGTCTAACTCCATAAAATTCCATAATGTAATTATGTGTTTGCTTTATCTATGTGTATGTGTACGTAATAAGAAAAATGTTAAACACTTCAACTTCGAAAGAAATAGGTGGGTTATATTTGACGGAGATATCGCGTAAAAAAGAGATGGATTGATAACTTATGCCTTCTTGAAGTCGATTGAAAACTAAAATCCTTCCAGTAACATAATATGAAAGTAAATATGTTGTTTTTTTTTTATAGCACAAGCCAGCAAGCGACCAAAGTTGTTCACCTGAGGGTAAGTGATCTTTGCCCCCATGAACGCCCATAATACCAGAACAATCATGAACGCGTCGGCAACTCGCCATTGCCATTCTTAAAGGAAATAATAAAGAAATTGAGAAGGGGACGGGGTTTTCGGCCTCCGGATATCTCACTCATCGTACGAAACACATCAGCAAATCGCTACTTTACTTTACTTACAGAGGTAATCATTTGTTCAAGCCAGCCCATTCATGCTGTATATAAAGCTGTCTGCAGAATGGCTCTTTCACTGTGTGTGTCACTTCTTAATTAAATAAACGCGTAACAAATTTTATGTCACCTTTGCCAAAGATTCATTCATAAATCCAAATATTTATAGCATGACAAAAGCATTAAATCGGCCGGTATGAACAATCCTCGATGATTGAATAGGTCGGAGCAATGGCGTATATACTTATTTCTGAATTATTTTTATTTTAAAATAATAAAAAGAAATGTTTAAAATAAAGCGGATTAGTTGTAATGTTATTCTTAGAGTGTACGCAACTGGTTTTATTTTCAAGAATAAATTGTGATACTGGTAGGTAATATTCGTAAATGAGCAGCGAGAGGTGTTGAAAAATATATTGCAATAATAGCGAGTTCATACGGCTCAATTTTAATTGATCAACTACTAAATTGCATGAGATATGAACAGTCTGAACAGCCTCCCAGTCCAATTTATCAATAAAACCGTATAGCTGTTTGACTTCTATTGCTTCAAGTGGGTTGATCAACTAAAATCGAACCGTGTGCACCCGCTGATAAAGTTAGATAGTATGGTGGAGTGTTCCTTCCCGGATTCAGAATTTGTTCGCCGTATTTTTCTTTGAATATTGCAAATTGTTACTGAAAGTTGGAATCGCAATTCGCAAGATACGGTTGCATCCATGAAGGTCAGAATCCAATATAATATATACCGTAGAGCCACTCTGTAGAAATTTTTGTCTACAGCATGAATGGCCGGGTATGACTTGGGTAGAAGGTACCATTGAAAATCGACGTGAAGTGTGTTATTGTGTTTCTTTCGATGGGTGAGATTTTCGGAAGCCAACATTAATTTCAACCGCCCCAATCCCCATGATGACATGATTCTTCAATCATTGTAGGTATTCATTTGTTGTTGTTCTTGCTAGTTTTTTTTTTAATAGCATAGGCCGGCAAACGAGCAAGTGGGTCACCTGATGGTAAGTGATCTCCACCGCCCATGTAGGCCCACCACCAGAAGAATCATGGGCGCGTTGCCGACCTTAAAGGAATAATTAGGTAATAGGATAATTAGGGATTGGGAAAGGAGGGGATTTGGGCTTCCGGATATCTCACCGTACGAAACACAGCAACAAGCCGCTACTTTACGTCGGTTTTCTGTGAGACAGTGGTAACGACCCGGTCGAGCCAGCCCATTCATGCCAGACAAAACTGCCTACAGCGTGGCTCTACCACTCTAGTTCTACCGCTCTAGTTTGCCGCCCTTTGTCATAAAAAAAATATTGTTTTGATTTGTTGGTCAAACTTTTACATATTCGGGATAAGCAAGGTTATTGTTGTCATAAAATGTCCTTTCAGCTCTTCCGTGAGCAATAAAGATTTCGTCAGTCCATCTCACTGAGGGTTATTTATCATAATATAACCTCCTCATAATGTAACTTCTAATTGCGTTATACAAAATACAATTCAGTAGACGGCCAACATTTAAGTTTCAAATAAAAAAATCCATTTCAGTCAAGCAAGCGCCTATCTTGCATCTAAACTTGGGCCAAACATTTGCAGAACATGCATACATTTGTTCCAATACGACGACAGAAATGAGTTTGACCATTACACAGTGCAATGAGGAAGCAATTAAAGTTAATTATAAACACTTTTTACGGATGTAAATTTATAAGATCAAGCGAAACCATTATATTGCGGATGATTCAAAAAGTAAACACGAAAAATTATATTTGTAAGGGTGAAAAAGTTTTTTTTATAATAGAGTCGGCAAACGAGCAAGTAAGTCACCTTAAGGTAAGTGTTCTTTACCGAACATAAACATCTACAATACCAGAGACTAATAGTTAGTTTTTGTTTGACCAGAGGAATTAGCGGTGCATTACCAACCTTAAAGGAAAGGAAGGGGGCGATTTAGGTCTCCGGAAATCTCACTACCTCTATGAAATGCAACAGCACTTCAAACAGGCTACTACTTCTAGTCGGATTTTTATATTTATTATGACATATTATATTATATCATATTTACTACCCTGGGTCGAGTCGGCCCATTCCACTGTGAATTGATTTGTCTATAGCTTGGCTCTATTACTTCAAACCTTTACCGGACACTTCTTAGATTATGTATGTAATTAAAAACCTTGTAATTAAATGACACGACAGTTTCTTTCTGTTGGTAATTAGCCACGTTCGGAAACTGACTGACAGTATCATCAGTAGTGATGCTGGTCTTAATAGAAAATGGGTGTCCGGATTTACTAACAGACAACAGTACTACCTATACTGGTAAAATCAGTAATAATACTGAAGAGCATCCTCAATCGTACTGGAAAGTATTATTTACACGAGAATTAGTAATTGTTTAAGTATTCAGACGTGATTAAGGCTGGATTGCACCATCTTACTTTAACAATAACAAACATGTTAAAGTACCGGTTAGGCTCAGCACACACGGTGGAACGCAACTGCAACGAAACTGCAACTTCTAGTTACTTTTGAGTTTCATTTGAGTTTATGCCATAAACTCCAAGGAGAGACTGCACATGACGCAACCATTTTTAAACCGGTTTGAGACGCGTTGCAAATCAGTTGCTATGAAACCGGCGTGCAGGAAACTGGTGTTTGCGTTCGTTGTGGATTTCGCGCCTTTTTGGTTCCAAAATGGCTGACGACGAAAATAAAAACATTCAATTTGTGTTGGAAGTTGAAAATCCATGAAATTTCTATCAGTTTGTTGTAATTCTTTGGCAGCCACAAACATACGGCAGTTGATATTTTTCTCAATGGAGGGATGTATCCACATACTTCTTCTTTTACGCTTCTTTCTTTGTCGTAGGTACAAATATATAACCACAACGTCTTCGTCACTAACATTTTGTAGACGTCCGTTCTCAAAAGCGAAATGAGTATGACTAATTTCATCAGATTGTGGTTGCGGCGTGTGTGGAAAACGATTGAAACTGGTTTCAAACCAATAATTTCAAAAGGGTTTCGTTGCAGTTGCGTTTCACCGTGTGTGCTGGGCCTTAAGCAAAAAATGAGTTGCATGATTTGACAAATGTTAGATTACGTCATAACTTTAGCTGTTAACAGTAACTGCCAAAGATTCGCCGGTTAAAGCTATTGTTAAAGTTAAATATCTGTCAGATGGTTCAATATTCTAAAGATGTTGTAGAATTTAATAAGACAATAAAAAAAAATGATTTTTTTGAAGCCGTGAAACCCATGTAACCCCTTAATTTAATTACATAATTCACATACTTTACAAAAGATAGCAACATCAGTTTAAAAATTAGGACGCTACAAGTATAGGAATAAATATTACTACGCAATGATAGGTAGGCTACTTACTTTGTTTTAATGTTTCCAAACAAGTTGTTTTCCATGGTTTAAAACAAATATTACGATACTCACAATTCACAAACACGTTATTGTAAATAAAACTTTTGCAGATATAAACACAATTACATTGAGCCAAATTAGTCAATTGACAGCGTCATTTGAATTTTTATCTAGTTATTGCCATATTTAAAAATATTTCTTGTCACTGATTCGGGGTAAATAAGATCTCATTTCACTTGTAACCCTGATAACTATAACTATGCCAAAGAATACGATGGTGCAACACATTCCGCAGTCATTGTTAAAGTCAGCGTTAATGTCATCGTCAAATTTGACATAATGGTCCAGTAATTTTAGCTTAAATTAGGTAAGAATCTCGGAATTCGAGATACCCAGCTGTAAGTCTGGAAATACTTGTATACTGATACCCTAAAAGTTGTCTCAAAACCTACATATGTTAGGGTGTGCGCAACTATTAAATTTCAAGGTCAAAGGTCACAAAAATCGTTTATTTGCGCTTTTTTTGTAAATATCTCATTTCTTATGGGTTTTTTGCTATTTGTATCTATTATCAATATTGTAGAATACACAATTCTCTACAAATTTTGTTTAAAACTATTTTTCATACGGTGAACCGTTTTCGAGATAAAGGGCGGAGAGCGCGCGGTCAAAGGATCACTTCAGGTCAAACGGTGCCTCCGGTCGAAAACGCGCCATATATAGTTGATGAACTATTGATAAACCAATGATTATAAATATTTGTCAATTTTGATTAACTATTATGTTATACTAGCTTTTGCTCGCGGCTCCACCCGCGTGAACAGCATTTTCCGGGATAAAAGTAGCCTGTAACCGTCTGCAGGGCTCCATCTGTCTCTGTAGATAAATTCATCAAAATCGGTTCAGTGATTTAGGCGTGAAAGCGTAACAAGCAAACTCAGTTTCGCATTTACTTTCACCCCCTTTTTCATCCCTTATTAAATAAACTTTCCAAAATTCCTGAAACACGTATTTATTTATTTTACGTCAATAACCGAAATACAAAATTTCGTTCATGTAACTTTCAAAATGACGGACTTGTGACCGCGCGCTCTCCGCCCTCTATCTCGAAAACGGTTCACCGTATGAAAAAAAGTTATAAACAAAATTTGTAGAAAATTTTGTATACTACAATATTGATAATGGATACAAATAGCAAAAAACCCATAGAAAATGAGATATTTACAAAAAAAGCGATTTTTGTGACCTTTGACCTTGAAATTTAATAGTTGCGCACACCCTACCATGTGTAGGTTTTGAGACAACTTTTAGGGTGTCAATATACAAGTATTTACAGACTTAACAGCTGGGTATCTCGGATTCCGAGGTGAACTTACTAAAATGACTGGACCATAAACCTTAACTTTAACAGCTATCATGGTGCAATCCAGCCTAAATGTCACAACTGTCACGATTATGAAACCAACAGCGCATAAATCGCAATCACGTTTTGGTGAAACAGACTTAATTATAACACTCTCCGTGGACGTGTCTACATGTCACGGTATAAAAGGGAAATTACAATGTTATTAATAGGTTAAAGCATCCACCTGTCGTCAGATCGTCCGTTCACTGCACTAATTACCCACCTGGATTACTCACATTTATTTATACAACGCCCTAAAAACTCGCGGAAGTGTGGATTCCTCATTATGAGTGATGACAACCCGTTATGCGGTTGAAATGTGAGAATATTTTCGCTTTAATTATGCTTTTGTCACTTGCAGGATGCACTGGATAAGGCAAAGGAGGTTAATGATTGGTAGAGCCACGCGGTGCAGAGGCGTCTCTAGCCCATGTAGCGCCCGTGTGCAATCATTACCCTAGCGCGATCTTTTAAACAGAAAATATAACACGGGCACCTGCCATTTGAAAATGCCCGGCCAGCGTGCGAGTGGAGCTCGGCCGGCGCCCCCTAGAACGCTGCGCCCGTGTGCACCGCACACCCGGTAAAGACGCCTTTGACGCTGTAGACAGTTTAGTATATAGCATGAATGGGCCGGCTCGACCGGGTTTTTACGGTGAGTAAGATATCCGGAAGCCGAAAACCCTATCCTCGTCCTAGTACCCTAATTATTCCCTTCCTTGAAGGTTGGCAACGCGTCCATGGTTCCTACGTTCATGGGCTGTGAAGACCACTTAACATCAGGTGGCCCAACTTGCTCATTTACCGGTCTATGCTTTAAAAAAACGAATATATCTTGATAAGTATTGGAATTGTTTAAAATCTTAAACGAATATCGGAGGGGCAACGGTGACTATCCTAAAAAAGTGGTGGTATAAAGTTGCCCAGAGTGGCTACAGCGGAGGTTCCTGACCCAGACCAGGAAAATATTGGAAGGAAGTTCATTCAATGAATGGAATGTATATTGCAGGTACAGACTAAGTTAGTACAAATAAGACGATCATCAGTCCTCGTTATGCAACTGTAATAAAAAAGTGAATAAACAATCTGTTATGTATAAAAAAAAATGTGTGCGTGTACTAGTGTACACACGTAGGAAGTGAAACTTCTTTATGACCTTATTTTTCAAAAAATGATCTACTATATTATGCAACTTTACAGAAATTGGCCTAATAAAGTTAAATTAGATAAAGTTAAACTTATAATAAAAAGGCTTTTATTATCATAGACATGAATACAAAAAAAAGTGTGCGTCTCGGGACGCTCGACAGAAGAAGTCCGGTCAAAATCCGGTCAAAGCCCGGTCAAAGTCCTGTCAAAATCCGTCAAAGTCCGGTCAAAGCCCGGTCAAAGTTCGGTCAAAGTCCGGTCAAAGTCGGGTCAAAGTCCGGTCTGTGTCCGGTCTATGTCCGGTCAAAGTTGGGTCAAAGTCCGGTCAAAGTCGGGTCAAAGTCCGGTCTGTGTCCGGTCTATGTCCGGTCAAAGTTGGGTCAAAGTCGGGTCAAAGTCCGGTCAAAGTCCGGTCTATATCCGGTCAAAGTCGGGGCAACGTCCGGTTAAAGTCTCGTCAGCCCGGTTAAAGTCCGGTCAGAGTCTGGTCAAAGCCCGGTCAAAGTCGGGTCAAAGTCAGGTCAAAGTACAGTCTGTGTCCGGTCTATGTCCGGTCAAAGTTGGGTCAAAGTCGGGTCAAAGTCCGGTCAAAGTCGGGTCAAAGTCCGGTCAAAGTCCGGTCTATATCCGGTCAAAGTCGGGGCAACGTCCGGTCAAAGTCCGGTCAGCCCGGTTAAAGTCCGGTCAGAGTCTGGTCAAAGCCCGGTCAAAGTCGGGTCAAAGTCCGGTCAGTCAGGTCAAAGTACGGTCTGTGTCCGGTCAAAGTTGGGTCAAAGTCGGGTCAAAGTCCAGTCAGAGTCTGGTCAAAGCCCGGTCAAAGCCCGGTCAAAGTCCGGTCAAAGCCCGGTCAAAGTACGGTCAAAGTCCGGTCAAAGCCCGGTCAAAGTCCTGTTCCGGTCAAAGTCCGGTCAAAGCCCGGTCAAAGTCCGGTTAAAGTCCTGTCGAGGTGCGGTCAAAATCCAGTCAAGTCCGGTCAAAGTCGGGTTAACGTCCGGTCAAAGTCCGGTCAGCCCAGTTAAAGTCCGATCAGAGTCTGGTCAAAGTCCGGTCAAAGCCGGGTCAAAGTCCGGTCAAAGCCCGGTCAAAATCCGGTCAAATCAAATCAAATCATTTATTGAATCATTAAAATGTCAAACATCATTTAGATTCAGTCAAATTTTAACTCTACCGCCAGTTCGGAATGCTGATTCGTTAGAGAAGAACGGGCAAGAAACTCCAACGTTGCTCTTTTCTAAACTTATTACAATATATATTAGCACTACATACATTGAAGTATTATTTATTTGAGTTAGAGCAGCTCAATTTATGCCAATGAGGAACGTCATAAAGTAAAATAATTAGCATAATATAATAGTTTTTTGTGCATCAAGAACTATATGAATAAATCAGCTAAACACGCAATAAGAGCTTGAGCAGACCAGTCCACACAAGCAGCACCCGTTCACGAGCATGACGCATGTGCCAGCCATCGGCCTCCTCAACCATCAAAGCCAAGGGTCAAAGCCCGGTCTATGTCCGGTCAAAGTCGGGTCAACGTCCGGTCAAAGTCCGGTCAGCCCGGTTAAAGTCCGGTCTGAGTCTGGTCAAAACCCGGTCAAAGTTAGGTCAAAGCCCGGTTAAAGTCCGGTTAAAGCCCGGTCAAAGTCCGGTCAAAGCCCGTCTAAAGTTCGGTTAAAGTCCGGTCAAAAACGGGTTAACGTCCGGTCAAAGTCCGGTCAGCCCGGTTAAAGTCCGGTCAGCCCGGTTAAAGTCCGGTCAGTCTGGTCAAAGCCCGGTCAAAGTCCCGTCAAAGCCGGGTCAAAATCCGGCCAAAGCCGGGTCTATGTCCGGTCAAAGTCGGGTCAACGTCCGGTCAAAATCCAGTCAGCCCGGTTAAAGTCCGGTCAGAGTCTGGTCAAAGCCCGGTCAAAGTTAGGTCAAAGCCCGGTTAAAGTCCGGTTAAAGCCCGGTCAAAGTCCGGTCAAAGTCCGGTTAAAGTCCGGTTAAAGTCCGGTCAAAGTCGGGTCAACGTCCGGTCAGCACGGTTAAAGTCCGCTCAGAGTCTGGTCAAAGCCCGGTCAAAGTCCGGTCAAAGCCCGGTTAAAGTCCGGTCAAAGTCGGGTCAACGTCCGGTCAGCACGGTTAAAGTCCGGTCAGAGTCTGGTCAAAGCCCGGTCAAAGCCGGGTCAACGTCCGGTCAAAGTCCGGTCAGCACGGTTAAAGTCCGGTCAGAGTCTGGTCAAAGCCCGGTCAAAGTCGGGTCAAAGTCCGGTCAAAACCCGGTTAAAGTCCGGTTAAAGTGCGGTCTGTGTCCGGTGTATGTCCGGTCTGTGTCCGGTTTGTGTCCGGTCAAATTTGGGTCAAAGTCCGGTCAAAATCCGGTCTATATCCGGTCTAAGTCCTGGGTCAAAGTCCGGTCAAAATCCGGTCTATATCCGGTCTAAGTCCGGTCAAAGTCGGGTCAACGTCCGGTCAAAATCCGGTCGAAGTCCGATGAAAGTCCTGTCAAGTCCAGTGAAAGTCTGGTCAAAATCCAGTCAAAGTCAAAAACGTGACGCGTGCCGCGTAACGGAAAAATGTGACGATTTTATTTTTCTAACGCCGATAAAGAAGTTTCACTTCAATAAAGAGGTAAATATTTGTTATTTCAAAGAGTTGTCATCACTGATATCATTAATATTTCAGCACGGCAGAGTTAAAGTGCTGCGAATTTATAGCTACGGCGTTTGATTTTTTAAAATTATGCTACTTCCCATTATATATTGTCATAATCTCTGTATTCATAATGAGATTTGGACGTCTTTTTACGTTACGATAGAATTTGGTGTATTTTTACGGGCGTCTGTCTGATATTATTACAAATAATCAAAACGAATAAAAATATATAAAGTTAAAATTACGAAACGCTGGCCTCGGTGCGCGAACCCAATTCGCACTTAGTCGTTTTTTTATTACCATTCTGCATGTCGTCGATCGTATTTGGAAATATTTATTGCTATCCTCTGCCAAACTGTTGTGTGTGGTAAATGCCACATGTGTACGCGCGGGCCGAAACATCCCATGGATTACACTGTAAAATATTACCACCCGCGTTGCTCTAACAATATTGATGGTAAAATGTTTTTACAACGCCACCATGTCGATAAGACTCGTTCATATAAAAAAAAAACCATGTTCGTTTATAGCCTTTAATTGTGATTATGTTTTTAGAAGACGATGATTACCATCAAACTGATATTCCATCACTTAGTATGAATTTTATCTGACAGTCTTGAATTGAATGAACCAAAAAGGGTAGAGGTGGACACTTTTCTCTACATCATAAATGGGTTTCGTTTTTGCTTCGTTTTGTTTTTTTTTTTGGTTTTTTTACTACCACTGTTTCACTGAAAACAGACGTGAAGTGGCAGCTTGCTTTTGCATTTTGTACGATGAGTGAGATTGCCGAAGGTCCAAATTCACCCAAATCTTCATTTATTCTTCAATCATTCATTCTTTCCTTAATGATTGCCAACACATCCATGATTATTGTATTAAGTATAGGTATTTTGGACGGTCGAGATCATATATCATTAGGAACCACTTGATCGTTTGCTGGCTTATGCTATAGCTGGTGGGAGGGTGCCTGATATTTTTTTACCTGACTGGATATCGACCACCGTATAAGTATACCAAAATTTGATTTAATCCGACGCTTTGAAGGGGGTCAGAATCATGTTCAAAGATTCCGTTACATACAAACATACTAAGATACGTCTGAAGCTAATAAAAGCGTGTTAAAAAATGGCCTTATGATCAAAATGAGCTAGCAATTTATGTTAAATTAAATCATCGATAGTACAAACAAGCTGCAAACGACATAGTGTGCGTCAATTACAACCGTCCTTAACCCACATGTGGCGAAGTCAAGAAACGAGACATTTCCCAGATTTTGCGCTTCGGTGACTCACACGCTGGCAATGGAATCTTTAGAACGTATTTACTATTCGATTACAGCGAAATAGAGCACGATTTTGCAGAACTCCTGTTCTGGATTCCACCACATTTCATAATATATTAAATAGATCACAGAACAGCGTTGTTATGCTTTGTTTGGAATATTGTTTGCCAGAAATCTTGTTAATGTTAATATTGCAAGGTCAGGTTCAGATCGAGTTTTCATTTAAGTCAAAACATACCCAAATATTTTGAGAACATACAATATACGATTTCTGTACGAGACTAGATAGGTACTTATGATTCGATAGCTTCGATAGAGTTAATTCTTAAAGCTATCGTAGTTCATGAGTTTATTGTTGTAGCCAAATGGTGTATAATCGTTTCATAAACCTTATGGTGTGACCGTATGACGCTATAAGTGTATTATGACCATGGCCTTTGAAGCTGAATGTAACTATGTCAACATTGAATATAATGAAACAAAATTTCCTTTACCATTCATTTACCACTCACACTTCTATTGAAATCTCATTGGTCATGCCAAGAATGAAGTCAAGAGAAGTTCTCGCCACCTAAAACGTGAAAGCATTGATTCTCGATTTATTCAATCGAGATACCTACTTTTGTCTTTACGATTCGAAATATAAATAATTTCGTCGCGTACCATACATGTGACTTAACATACGTTCCTACGTACGCAGAATGATAAATTATAATTCCAACATGTGTGAATAATGTTCGACGTTAGAAATAAACCAGTGTGACGGAAACGTTTCGTTGTTTGCGAGTTGCGGCCGCATGTCTATCGGGACTCGTGTCGTGTGATTTTGATGCTCGAGATGCCTGCTTACGTTTCCTCGTTCATTAGTCTTTTAAGATTGAAGTAAAGGTCGTACGGAACGAATTCCAACACACGGTTCTTAAAAAATAAACCTTCTTTTTCCAATATCTTGATATCACGTAGGAATAAAAAGCCAAACGTGGCTCGGTTTCCTTTGCTCATTACATTCAAAGAAATAAAACTGAAAAGCAAACGTGGCGCATGTGTTGTATTTTAATGTACCGACATTCGACTTGTACATATAAGCTATGCGTCATATTTTAATGAATTGCTTTGTTGAACGTGAAACATTTTGTGTGGAACGTAATGAGATATACTATTAAATATATATTAAATTCTTCGAACTAATTAGATGATCAGATGAATATAATAGCCAAAATAATTAGGCTTTATGACACATAAGTTTCCTCTTATAGCAATGAATATAAACACAATAAATTATTTACTTATACAAATATTATTATTTTCCATATCTTCACTACCGATATTCCTAAATTATTTGCATATATTTCATTATTATTTGTGCTTCGTTATTGAATACAGAAAATGCTTTATGCTCATTTACTGTTTCTGTGTGCCAGAAGCAACCTAAAACATCTGTATTTTTAATTATTGTCCTTGCTCTTTCTGTATCTAAAAATTCTTACGATCATAAGGTTGTCTGGAAGAAATCGCCGGTTGCGATAAAACCATACTGTATGATTTTTGTTTTAAGTTACTTTATTTGGCGTGCAATAAAGAATATTCTATCTATCAATCTATTGTCTTATTTTTTTTATTGCCAAGGTAGACAGACGAGCAGGCGGCCCATCCGATGCTAAGCGGTTCTTGCCGTCCATGGGCTTCAGCTATGCCAGCAACAGCCAAGCCGTTAGTGAGAAGCAGTTTGACCTATGTATATGTTTAATCCTTCATACCAGGCACACCAAATTCTAAACGATTGAAATAAGGAATTTCTAAACACGTTCTATTTACGCCTGAGTCGTCTATTTGATGAATTATATTAAATTACTCACAGCTCAAGGACGACGCACATGTATTTGCCCCAGTCGTAGGCATCATACAGTTGTATCAAGCGAGGATGGCGGAGTCGGCGCATCACCTCGACTTCTCTTTCCACATTACGCCTCTCGTCTCTTCTGTTTACGGACACGAGTTTGGCCGCTAACTCCAGCCCTGTCCCCTTCTCCCGGCAGATATACACCGTCCCGAATTTGCCTCTGGAACAAAACAAAAGGTGTCGGTTACCTTTGCTCATGAATAATGCGAAAGGAATTCGATTCAGGAACTCGTTTGTTGCATATTGCAAAAGTGTGCAGGGTTTCATCGGAATGTGACTTGATTTTTTCTTTGGTATTGTAATATGACATGAGATGGACAGTTTGTAAATGTTATCTTACTGGCTCAAGTATGTTCTAAAATTAATGATGTGGAGGATTTTCCTATAATATTAGTGGATTGGGCTGTAGTTATAATACGCGTAAAATAACATAGCCTGCTCGAAATTAGCCTCTTCATCTGCCACTTACCTTTCCCACCCTAATCTCTTTATATATTTCTTTATACTAATTTGGCAGTAAGTATATTAAAATTGATGGTAAGTGTAGTGCAATTCGAAATTAATTTCGAAAAAAATAGCTACAGCGACGATCGTGATTAACTTCAGGGTGGCCAAATTAAATTGTGCGTTTTGTACTGAGTGTAGTATACCGGAGGCTAGATAGAGGAAAAGTTTGGTTATCTACCTATATAGCATCGAGAGACTATATTTTGATAGAATAGTCATACATTATTTGGGTTTCAGTTCTTCGAAACTGCAGCATTCTAAAATAATGATTATGGCTGTCAAACAAGGCATTAACTGACTGGAAAATAATGAATATGAGTCATATTAATCGCATGTTATTTGACATCCCGGTGAAGTAATAATATCGTGAAAGTTATTGCTTAGCTTCGGCATGAATAATCCTTGGAAAGGATGTCGTTCTAAAAACTATGAATAATATCATGCAGGACGTAATGTTACTTTTTTATGGTAATTGCGGCCATTTCTTTGTTACCATACTAATATTATTTAGTATTATTCACTGCTTCCCGCTAAATCTTTCTCTTTTTATTTCTTAGTACTTTTCCTGCGTGTTGGAGAAATAATATAATTCATATGCGTCACTTTTACAGCCAATATAAAGCGGATTATAGGACCTGTTGTTGTGTTGTGTAAGTTTAGTTCAGTCCAACAACTACGACGATTAGAAAAAGCGTCAGTTTTATCTGTCACAAACGTGATTGTATTTATCACGTCAGTTTCTTACGAAATACAAATTTACTAGGATGGACACAATCATTTCTAGCATAAAAACCTGCGAGACAAGGACCTCACATCGTGTTAGGAGTATATAAGTTCCTAAGTCGCCTACCTATTTTATCCGTTTTGTTTCCATAAGTCGTAGGATCACGATTACTGCCATTTACGTAATGTAAGATACAAAACCCAAACACAATAACTTACCGGCCAATCTCCGAGAGCATTTCAAAGAACTCGTTAACATCCGTGTTCCTTTTAACGGTGACATCCCGATACGGGAATGGTGGTTCAATCTCTGTAACAAACAAAATTATGGATCAAGATACGCAGCATGTAGTAAATCAGTGGTTTCGGACACCATTTGTGATAGGGTCAAAGATTTTCTTAAGTAGCAAAAAATCAGGCAAAGTAGAAAGATTAAAGTGACTGGTCGAAAGGACACTGGGATAAATAAACCCTTTTACATAAAGACAGATAATGCCAGAACTTTATGAGGTTCAAAGTAATCTAAACTAGCTAGGTATCAACCCTTTATTGAAGTGCATACCCAAATGTATGGAAGTCCTTCAAAATTTGTAAGATTAGTTTAAATATTCCGTAAAGTATCCAGTAAGGAGGACCGTTTTTCGTCGCTTATAATTTGTATTGTAATTGATAAGACTCTTAAAATCCATTAGAAGAATTGATTTGGTTTTCATGGAACAGATAATGCGCTCTTAATGTGTGTGTCGAGAATCCATAACTTAAGCAAGACGTCTGCTGGATATCCTTTCATCTCTACCGATATGCAAGTAAGATTCTCTATATACCACATCTTCTAGCCAACTTGTTGGATTATTTCTTTTAAAAGCTAGAGAGGAAGCCTTTACTACAGTTAGATTAGTCTCACTAAGTATAGATGCAGAAGTTGCAAAATCGCATTATACAACTCTTTGTTACGACATGGTGTTTATTCCAATTAAGATAGGTCACGCTAATACTTGGGAGAAGTGCCCTTGAGCCACTCGCTTTGACTTTCATTCTGAATAGGGCACCTTAAGTGCATGTTCAACCGTCGATAGAATCTGATAGGTCATGGAAACAAGTGTATTCGATTTACGAAAGGGTTTTCTTATACAAATTGACAGTCACTTATTTTAGAGTGCCTATTCTGCACAGCGTTGGAAAAACAAAATTATAAATCGCTTTCCCACTTATTATACTGATGAACTTCTGGGTCTGCACTCCAATACTGCTTTGCCTCATAGGGCAGCATTTCTGCGGTATATGTGGCCTAACCCCCCTCTATTTCCTTCAAACTACAGCCGTGGCCATGTCTGTGAGCCTGGTCCGTTTCCTTATTATTTTATCAATATATCTTCGGTAAATATAAAAATGTAGACAACCCATAGCTACTATTTACAATTATTCCATTTGGTATTGTGTTCTGTATAGTAGTTTGTACCGCTGTCGATGTAGCTACAGAATAATTCCTTACTTATAATGTGGCTCACGAATCGACCCAGATACGAAGCTGACTGAAGCACATTTCGAACGGTTGGCATTTTATTGTGAAACACCTCGCCGTTTACTCAAATAACTTTGTATCTATTGGTGGATTTAAACTTCTATTTTCATTATATATAATTTCCGTTTTAACTAAGTATTGTGAATTATTTGCGCGCCAAAGAACACCTTTCTCATACACATTCATTCATCCTCAGTACAGATCCTTTCTTCATTGATAGCATAGGCCGGCAAAGGAGCAAGAGGGTCATCGGATGGTAAATGATCACCGCCTATGACTACCAATTTTACTAAAAGATCATCATCGTTGCTGACCATAAGAGGAAATAAATGGGGATACGTGCGTGGATTATTTTCCCTTTTTTCAAATGTTCAAACAACTGTCCATTGCCATCCACAATGGCAAAAACTTTAAATCTTACTGCGAAGAGAAACAAAGGTGTTCTTTTAGTTACTTTGGGACGCTGGCAGTAATGGTCACTTTGGTAGATATTACATTTATGCTATAAGGCATATGTGTTAGATACTGAGACTGGCCTTTGAGAATCAAGGTTAGAATTGTTACTACGAAAGGGGATTGAGTGTATTGAATTTATTTGTTGCTATAGGGATATACAGATAATTCTCGCCGTGGTATTCACTGTGAGGGTTCCATAACCCTCACACATAATAATATTATAAATCCATATTTATTATCATTTTTAATTGAGGGTTACACACTGAGTTTACAATGGTAAATTACATTAATTAAGGTATACATGTTTATAATAAGTGATGCGATTGCAACTCTAGAACTAGTAACCACAGCATTTGCCAAGGACAATACACGATACAATACATAAACGTCTTTATTTATATTAAAAGAAGGTTCAGAATTTTTTGGTAGATCTTCAAGTTACGTTAGATCTACAAGCAAAGCAACCAGTATCATCGTCACGGTAATAACAACTGCCAATATTATCAATAACCTACGTCATATACAAACACGCTGAGGCTGTGCAAATGGAACTTCTGTGTGCATCACATAAATATAATTTACAAATAGTCCTCTCTCCGTATGTCTTTTTATGAGTCTTGAATATAATTAAAACGGCAACAACAATGGTTTCACCTGTACCAATAAGTACAAAGGTATTTTTCCATTAAATTTCTTCGTTATTATAATAGTTATGCGTCGGGTGCATCACACTTTTGGCAACTTGTCAAGCCGATATAAAAAGCAAGTGCACATGTCTGACCTTTGAAATTGACTGTTGTTTAGTTTCTGCCGCAAATTTTGATAAATTATATTAAAGTTTATAATTTACTGAGCTATTGTGATGCTTGTTGTAAACTATTGTACACCTTATTACAGTTTTTTTACATTAGTGATTATTACAGCCGTTTTTAGGGCATAAATGTTGAAATGTTGTATCGGCATCATACCGTATGGGCCTCCTTTACGAATGAAAGGGATGAGGACTTAGTACACCACACTGAGCTAATACGGGTTGGCAGACTTCACATAACTTCGAAATTCTTATGGAGAACCTTTCAGATATACAGGTTTCCTCATGATGTTTTCGTGACGGTTAAAATAAATAATAATTAATAACGAATACACACGTAACTTTGAAGTTAGAGGTACGCTCTTGCGGCAGGTTTTGAACCTGCGACTTTCGTCTCGGCAGTCCGTACCACTTCCCCCTGAACTATCACTGCTTTCAGCTATGTTAAAGTACCTACATACTTTTTTAGAGAACCAAAAAAAACACCAAGCTTCCTTGTTGTAAATAGTGCTGTGATACATTTTAAGTACCGCAATCCATACCAATATTTGTATAATCGATTTACTTATAGTTTTTAAAGTTGTGTCTACCTTTGATAAATATTGACCAGTTAAAATCATACGAGAAATCGTTTATTAACTTACAAAACCCAATAAGTAACAACCAATAACCGAATCAATTAATCAATTTCGAATTATAAACTAAATCGATAACCAATTAAGGAATTTGAAATTGTAAAGTATCGATAAAAACATAACCTCAAGCGGACAACGTGCCGAGTTGAATGCACTTTGGGCAGCCGTAGTTCGTCCACCTTTACTACTGAGTACATGAGATTCTTATTACTCATCGATTTATTATAGTAAAGATCTTTGTCTATTGACATTTAAACGCGTTACCTTCTTGTCTTGTTTGTCCTTGATTAGGTACATGATAAGCGTTGTCTTTTTTTTTTCTTTTATAGCATAGGCCGGCAAACGAGCAAGTGGGTCACCTGATGGTAAGTGATCTCCACCGCCCATGTACGCCCATCAACAGAAGAATCATGAGTGCGTTGCCGACCTTAAAGGAAAGGGTTATCCCTTTCCTTTAAGGTCGGCAACGCACTCGGAGAATTGGGATTGGGAAAGGGAGGGGATTTGGGCTTCCGGATATCTCACTCACCGTACGAAACGCAGCAGCAAGCCGCTACTTTACGTCGGTGTTCTGTGAGATAGTGGTAACGACTCGGTCGAGCCGATCCATTCATGCTGTAGACAAAACTGTCTACAGCTTGGCTCTACCACTCGTATAACGTGTCTATGACTATTTTCAGCGCTATTTGATTAAAAGCTTATAGGATTTTGTTCTATGTTTACCGTTGTAAAGTTGGTTTGTATTTAATGTATACTTTATAAATCCGAAAGTACATTAAATGTTTTTTTGTTTGTCCATAAGATAGTTTATATTTATATAGGCTACTTTTTACCATGGAAATACGACTGGAAAGACTTCCACGCTGGCGGAGCCGAGTAATAGCTTAGTATGTCAGTAAAACGATTTTATATTCCAACCATAGGTTATCACATTCTTGAGCAACGATGACGTTTCACCAGTGTTGGACTATTCATCTGATTGATATACAAAGCAACCTTGATGTGTCTGTTATTAGTGGCAAAGCAGCCAGTATCTATGCAGTCTATCAACCAAGCTTACACAAAGGGCGTGTTCGGGCGAACAGTTCTGAGTAATGTATAATCAGAGTAAACTAAAACAGAATATTATGTAACTTAGTTTTCGTTCGTGACACCTAAACTTGCGTAGTATCATCTGTATTCGTAATTATATTAAGCAATATTTAACAAGACAGCGTAGCAGCAACTAAATTACTTGGTGACGTTGTACTTTGTTTCAAACATTCGTAATTAGTAGCAATGTTTTACGAAATCTACAAGTTTTTATTTATTGTAAGAAATCATTTGGAAGTAATAAAATAATAACAATAAATAAATAAATATACCCAACATTCACACACTAGTATTGAAAATAACCTTTAGATAGCTACTGAATCGCTGCTGTAAAATTTAATTATGCCTGATGATTTGACAACCAACTCAATTTTTATTCAACGGTAGTCAAAATCATAATCAAACATAAGATAACAAAAATGAAATGGAAATTAGAACAAATCGAATAGGTACCACCTACGCAGTGTAATTTATTCATTGATATCTGAAGAATATGTTCTTTGTTATTCCGTACTTAAATGGGTAAATATCTGGGTATATAATTATGGGTGGAAAAGTTTGTTCATAAAATAATATTTGTAGCCGAATTAAAAAAGAGAGCAGACTCTAAATTGATACTAGCCATACTCTTCAACACAATTAATAAAATTATAAAGAAAATATTATTCTTCGTGGAATGAAGGGGTTTGGAATGTTTTATCGGAAAACTACTTTGTGTCTCAAAAACAGACTTAAGTCGGCGAAAGTACATGTTAATATTAACTTTGACCTGCTGATATGGCTTAATAAGTAAATTTTTATTGTAACACAGCGAACTTTCTCAATAAACAATACTCAAAAACTTGACCGGCATTGATTGCGCAAGTAATTTGCCATCAAAATCTTTCCGAAATGCTGTGTACAAAGAAAGTACACGAAATCGATTTAACGACGTATGTCAACACAGCTAACGGTACAGCCGGCACAGTTTTGCATAATTTTAAACAAAGAAAGCATTGCTTAAAACATTATAACGTTATTCAGAATTTTAGCATACGCTTCTCAAACGGAAAACATTGGAAACTATATGATAATTGATAGTGACATAGTTTGAGCAAGCGCTTTTTATGTTTTTTTTTGAGTTTATTTCTGCCGTCAAGCAACAGTGTGTAAGCACTGTTGCGTTTCGGTTTGAAGGACATTGAAGCCAGTGAAATTACTGGGCATTATGAGACTTAACATCTTATGTCTCAGGGTGACGAGCGCAGTTCAATGCCATGGAATGCTTTGTAATTCAAAGTTCTGTGTGGTGTTGTTCCTGCTTATGGGCAGGCGCGGCGCTTACCATCAGGCGAGCGCCTTGCTCGTCTCATCATTCTATAAAAAAAGAGTTTCGTACCCAAAAGTTTATATTACTAATGACAATGTGCCTGTATACAATATAAACATAGCAAGCACCTTACATACGGTAAAAAACCATTACTTACAGTGACTCGACTCAGTAAGTCGTGCTTCAAATACAAATATCTTGCCATTTAGTGGGCTGATATGAAGATTACAACTTGTACAATAATTTTACATCACGTTAGTCATCGTTTTGAGGTTATTGCTCCGAAAATAACGCTTTAAAATCATCCTTTTGTAACATAAGTATCATTATTGGTGGGATACAGGCTCGAGGTAATGTTTAAGTATGTAAAAACAGTCATTATGCAACATTAGTAACTTAAATAAATAGCTTAGCCTCTCAGAAATTGCATGCGATATGTTAATGTTAATCAAGTGCTAAATGAGTTAGGCAATACTAACCTACCTAGACTTAGTAAGAAATAATTTTCACAGATATATCGCCAAGTAACTGTATGTCGACATCGTGACGACTTCCTTTTACTTAACCCAAACTAACCTACATTTTGTGATGATTCAACGGCTGCATCATCTCAGCTGATTTTAATAAAATATGCTGCATTATACAGACCCAATGAATAAATTATTTTTATAAAAACAAAATGTTTTGCTAGCAAGTTTGCTTAAAAACAAATTTGCTAGCTTTTAACTTTTTAGTATTTGCACTTTAAAATGAATCATTATAAAATCATATTAGATATTAGGGGTCTCATTACAACAAGTATTCTATCTTTAAACTAGGGGGTGCAGTAGTGGGACAGAAACAGCTCAAAACGAAATGAAATGATATTTTAGCTTAGAAAACTAAGTTAGAAAATCAGAGGCTAACTAAGATTCCTCAGAACTTTGATCGCCCGATCACGCACACATTGATTACTCTTAATATTATCATTCATTCGAATTGTCATGTAAACAAATCGTTGTTATAGCACATTCCGTTTCACTCGATTGCTTTATTCTACATAAATACCACTGCATTTTATATTGTTCCTTATCCGATAAGAATGCATGGGCGCGTGAGCTTACACACGTCGAGTGCTGATTACATATAGTCATATCGGCTTAATTAAAATCCTTCAACCTATTTAATTACAATGATATAATGAGCATACCGCTAAGAACTAACATTTACACCAAGTATATATTTCGCAAAATATCTTGGCAAAATATAAGGCTCTATGAAGTGTGTAAATTACGTCATATACGTAAAAGAAAGTAGAATTTAAAAAAAAAACATTCTTTTGTTTAAGGCTCCCGAACGTATTTCCAAATGCAACCCTGACACACTTTGTAGTTTCAGACAATTCATGTAAAATTACTAATATTGTGTTTATTTTCTCATTACCGAGGCAAGGAGCCAAATATGATTTTTCTATTGCGTTGTTACCCGAGAAATATATTAAAGTTTTAAAAATAAAAACATATGAATGGACGGACGGCCAAAGGCTCGCGTAACCTTCCCACAGAGCTAACTGTCCTACCGGATACTTGGCGACGATACATCCAACAACACGTGCTCTCAAATCATATTGTTTTAATGCGTCTAAAATAAATCTAGCCAGAACGTGACAAATCCTATGACTAACATTCAAAGATTGAAAAAGGAATGTCGCATAATCATAAATTAAACGACATTTATATTTTAGTTGCAGAGAAAATTCATATTTTAAATTAAGAACACATTAGACGCACAATATTTTAATAATATAATATTTTCAATTTAAAAATAAACAGACACCTATCTCCTCTCTAAAATAAAACACGAAAGCTTAAAAATAGGTAGTTACAGCTCACTATTAAAATTATCTTCAATGATTCATTACTTTTATTACTACAGGCCGGTGCAAAAAAATTACAATAAATCAATAATTTATTTCTCACCTCATTTAATCAGAACCGTTGCTAGAATTATTAGTAGAACAAATGTCGACCACTTTTGTTGATATAAATTCACTAGCCGCAATTATGTTTGACATGGCATTTGTA
The DNA here is from genome assembly GCA_949126905.1 of Amorpha juglandis. NCBI lineage: Eukaryota > Metazoa > Arthropoda > Insecta > Lepidoptera > Sphingidae > Amorpha > Amorpha juglandis. The sequence continues at coordinate 4,693,724 of OX421386.1, read as the reverse complement.
CGAACGAGGTTAATACGGCCATAATATCGGCACAATAACACGCTAATATGAGTTCGATGACATTTCGTCGTGTGCAAACCGCAGCATTTTGAGTCAGTAATCATGATTGGACCGTTAGCTGTTTGGTGATGACCCAGAATTGTGGTAGACGATCTTATTGTTATGTGCCTTAATTAAGACTGTGTTTATTACAGTGTTTATTTGAGTGGTAGAACCACGCTGTAGACAGTTTTGTCTACAGCATGAATAGGCTGGCTCGAGCGGTCGTTACCACTGTTTCACAGAAAACCGACGTAAACTAGCGGCTTGCTGCTGCGTTTCGTACGGTGAGTGAGATATCCGGAAGCCCCTCCTCTTCCCAATCCCTAATTATCCCTTTCCTTTAAGGTCGGTAACGCGCCCATCATTCTTCTGGTGGTGGGCGTACATGGGCGGTGGAGATCACTTACCATCAGGTGACCCACTTGCTCGTTTGCCGGCCTATGCTATAAAAAAAAAGTGTTTTGTTTAGCGTATTCCAGTTGCTTAATTCAGTCGAACTGTTATTGACAGGTTGATTTGTCATTAATCTTTTAGCGATTTTCATGCTATACACCTAAAAACACTCCGATGATTTTATGAAAAAAAAAATCTAGAATAAATGTAGAAATGTCACATGTCATGAAAGAAATACTGTTACTTAAAGTAAAATTTTGAAATATAAAATAGAAATCCTTCGATACGGCTCTGTAACACCGCGCAACTTGTTCAGCTGTACTAAAGGCTTCAAAAATACTTTGGTCTGACGTAACACTAAACGCTATACTTAGCGATAATATGACGTTATTTAAAAGACAAATGGTCATCAGTTCAGAGACTGTCATCAGCCGGCGTCGCTGTCCACGACGAATCGAAATATTCGGTCGAGTCGCGTCGAAAATAAATTTGAATTCCTTGGCACTGCCAAAAATTGCGTATTTTGTTTATTTTTATTTATTTAATGGGACCTGTTGGGAACGCTAAGTCTGGCCGAGTGTTTTTGTTTGTTCAAAAACTTTGAACTAAAATAGTTATTTTTTCTTTTTTAAAGTTTGTACAGGATATATTGTTATACAACTGAACATGATATTTGAGAAAATAGAAGAAATATATAGTAACTGTCATTGCTTGGCTCTAAGCAATTATAGAGTTGTTGCCTATAGTGCATATAATTATATGCATTGCCCAGCTCAATATGGCTAAGGCTAAGGCTTGACTGTATGCACATTCAGTGATGTCAGTGTATTAACATCAACATTAAAATAAATTCTATCGATTAACAATTAACGTTTTATTAGCAAGCTCCGAGGTCTAAATCAAAACTGAACTTACCTCCGACTGGATCCGTTTCGTCAACGTGGATCATATCTGATGATCTGTAACAAACGCAAAGAAAAGATAAGACTGTGATAACAATGTTATCATATCGTTATGGTGATACACAACGGTTTAATCACTGTACACGTTTGGAAAGTTTGGATATTGTATTTTTTTATAGCATAGGCCGGCAAATGAGAGACTGGATCACCAGATGCAAGTGATCTCCACCGCCCATGTACGACCACAATACCAGAAGAAGCTTGGGCACGTTGCCGACTTTGAAGGAAAGGGATAATTAGGGATCGGAAAGGGGAGGGGATTTGGGACTCCGAATATTTCACACACCGTACGAAAAGCAGCAGCAAGCCGCTAATTTTCATCGGTTTTCTATGAAACTGGTAATGACCCGGTCGAGCCGGCCCATTCATGTTGTAGACAAAATTGCCTATAGCTTGGTTTTACCACCCATAAACTATACAATAAAAAGATTTTATTTCATACCAAAGCACAGATAAAAAGTTACTGACATTATTCAGAGTGGGAAAATGAGTTCACCTTCAGCACAATTCCTAATATAGACGTAATCTCTTTAAGAGAATATAATCTGTCTCAATTATTATTGCGCCTTTTTTAATTGTTTAAATGACGAGACGAGCAGGTCGCCCGTCGTGGTCAGAGCTACGCCTGCCCACAAACTGGAGTACCACCAGACAGAACTTTAAATTAGAAAGCACTGCATAGCACTGGACTGCGCTCGTCACCACTAGACCAGTTGTTAAATCTCATAATATAAGTGTATTCGATGTCCTAAACCAGAACACAACAGTGCTTACACACTGCTAGACAAAGTGGTGGAACCTACCCAGACGGGCTCTCATATACGAAGGACATACCGCCTAGTAAAATAGCTAATAATTGAATAATATCTATGGTGTTATAATTAATAATACAGCTAATAATAAAGTCGCTAATTATTAATAATAATTACTGACATGTGGGATGTGGATTCGAAGATTATTGTCCCGATAGTCATTACTGCTAATGGGTTGATAGCCAACCTTGCTGAGCCTTGAGGATGAGCCTTGACCAATACCTCCAGAAGTTCTCTATTGGCCGTTGGGTCAAAGGTCAGATTCAGAATGCGGTGTTATTGGACACGGCACGCATTGTGAGGAGGTTCATCACTCTGGGGTCCAAACCACCGCGCCAGTGGCTTGGGTCCTAGGCCTCGCCATGGAGGGTGATAGATTTTATATTTTAAATGTTTTGCTTTTTGAAAATATTTAAAAATGTATAAATATCCTTTTAAAATAAAGAGTATGTACTATCGCTAATAATAATTATTGGCTTTATAATAAAACCGACTTTCGATGATCACGGTCGTCAATGACGCCGCGTTTGTGCGTATGACTTATGTACTTTGTAAATATATGAAAGACCATTCGACGATAGTGTTAATAACTTCAAATATAAGGTGTTGACAGACGAGAGCGTCACTGACGCCAGCGTCTGACGCGTTAGAAGTCAGTCTTTTTCGATTAAAGTACTGCCGTGTGTACATTGCATCTTAAATTGAAACACTAAGAATTAATTCTCTGATACTTTTGCCATTTAATAAGAGTGAAAGTGGCCCAGGAGGTGTGTAAGGATCGTAGGAATTGGAAATCCATTGTCTCTGCCTACCACTATGGGAAACCGGCGTGAATCTATGTATATATGTATACTTTTACCATTTGCCAAATAGTAGTTTCTAGTTCCTTCAATAAAGCATGTCAAATTATCTGCAATAAATTATATTGAACTAGTTTCAGCAATTTATTGTTCTGTTATAACGTATTTTGCTTTCTATTTGTTATATTTTTAGGCTATTTTGTCCTTGTTCTAAAAACTTTATGTGCACTTAGATTAATTTAAAATAAGATAATGGAAATATTTAATTATTTTCTGTTGGCTTTTGTTGTACTATATTACAACAGCAAGATTTGTACGGCACGCATTTGCTACAGTCGATTTCATAAATTTCCTTTCGATATTATTCTTTCGCACTGAGCGTAAAAAATTGACTTGGGCAGTTGCGGTGCTGCACCGCAACGCTTGGCGCATAAATATATGCATTGTCCGCTTTAGTATTGTAAATACATATTACATAAATAAACATATTGCAATGAAGTAATGTTGCATAAAAACGTGTGTATTTCACGCTGTCCCGACATCATTATAGTCGTTAACCGGTCCATAAAATCGAGTGTGAACTTGAATAATTCCTTTTAACCAATTGGACCATTGTACGTTACATTATTAAAACGGTGAAACGCAATACTTTTCATTTGTGTTAACATTTTGCGTGTGGGCCTCGGCGACTGCAATTTTAATTCACTCGTGGCGCCAAATCTTCGACCCTGAACTTTTATAATATGTCTTTGTTGTGTGATTATTTTGGGGTCTGCGTTATAAGACAATTTACTTCACCCGGATTGGTGGAAGTTAGGTCTATAATCACCCACTTTTCGCCTTTTATGTTAGCAAAATTGTTGTTCATAGGTTGTTAGGCAGTAGGCGCTTATTAAGGTTGTTTCGGAGTAGTAGCCTGTCTTGAATGTACATAATATATTTGTCAAAGTATATTTATTATGTCGATTTCTCCGCTAATTGTAGACGGACTTTGTTAGAAAAAAAAAATCATTCGATAGAGCTAAGTTGCGGTGTGGTCCCACATCAATTTGGTTCAAATGTGATGACGATAAAATAAATTAACATGCCAAAAATATGAATTAATTGATACAATAATTAATAAAAAAATATATTGTGATATGAAAACTCATCCAAATGTCAAGCCGATAGATCGATACTTTTCTACGATATATCAAAATCGATATTTAAACTTTTAAAATAATCGAATGAATATAAATTGATACCTTTTACACTTTCGTCATGTCTACGAGCATCACGTAACACGTTGTATCGGTCAGATTTCATAACAATTATTTAAAAAAAGTCACGCTGGACTCATTATCAATACTTACAAATAATCGTAAATCTTCTATAATTAACACGTAAAGTTCGTGTCTTATTCTGGGCGTTTCATAAAGAGAAATCTTACGAACTTGTTTTGTTTTCATCACCTTTTTGAAGCCGCTGTTTTCTTATTTTAATTATTACCTAAATGCACGTTCACACTCACGTGACATTTAATTATCGTGTAACACTTCAACGATTGGATCCTTGAATCACTTTCGGTTTATCGCATGGACGAATATAAAAAGATAAGCACGAAAATAAAAAGATAACAAAAGATAAATGCAACCATGTTTAATACAAACCGACGTCAGTGTTTCCTGGTTCAAAGTACTTCAGAATAAAAGTTGTTTTTCTCGATTTATTTTTAATTGAATTATCCATAACGATTTACTTAAAAAAATCACGCTTTTTTCAATATTTTTATTTATATCTTTACATAGTATAAAATGAAGTCGCTTCCGCTATCTATTAGCTTAGATCTTGTAAACTATTTAACGGATTTTAATGCAATTTGCAGCAATAGATAGAGTAATTCACGAGGTTTATATGTATAATACATACATATTATAGTACAGAAAAGCCGAAAAATTCAAAGATTTGTAATGTGATGTCGTAACAAACATATTTTTACCCGTGCGAAGCCGGCGTGGGTCGCTATTTTATAAAACCATGAAGTCCATGCGTTAGAATTTTTAATTCGAAAAATCACATGTAGGTTTTCCGGGATTAGAATTTATGCCTCATAGGATATACTTCTCCCCATCACATCATGGATCTACGCTCGCCAAACCGTGTATGCACTAGCAGCATCTCTACCCACCTCTTCGGGGATAGCGTGAGCTTAGGTGATGTATGGTACAAAGTAATGCTTTTTCTTAGTACATTGATATACGATCGACAAGGAATTATAATGGATCGCACGGTTCACAAATAGACGACCCACATACGATGCCCGCTGGACATTGCAACTACATTTACTATTCGTATTTATTTACCTTTTGATACGTAACAATTTTCTTAAAATTTTCTTATTATAAATAAACAATATTTCTGTGACATTATATATTTTTTGTAACGTGATAAAAATCATGTTGCGCCGACTGCGAGTGGGATAAAGGGCAAGTAGAAGAAGAGATAATTATCCTTGGGATCCGCGACGTGGAAGATAAACTCCGGGAATATCGCTTAAGGTAGTTTTATATTTATAATTTTTATATTTAATTATGTACTATTATTTATTATTATTTTATATATCAAATACTATTTTAAACGTGAAAGTTTGGATGTTTGTGTGTTTGTGAATTTGGATATTCATTAGCCAATCATGCCTTAACGCCTGAACGGTTTTGGATGAAATTTCTCACACAGGTAGACCTTGACCTAGATTAGGAAATAGGCTACTTGAATTATTAAGGTATTCCGCACGGGCGGAGCCGCGAACGAAAGCTGTTGATAAACGACATTCAAATAATTATGCAGAGCTGCGACATTTTGCTAATGTAAACCGCATTATGAGCTTTTCAAGATAAGAAGAGAAAGTAGACAAAAATTATACACGGTGGTATAGATATGTGGTAGAGCCATACCGCGCTGTAACCAGCTAATATGAAATCACTGCTGTTGTATGCTGTGCGGTCAGCAAGATAGAAAGAATCTAGTACCCCCCCCCCAATCTTCATTCATTTTAAGGCAATGTCAGTGTTATGTGACCAAGCAAGTCAAATTAACTCGCTCCTCGCAGTTCATCAGAACTGCGAGGAGCGAGTTAATTTCGTTTACGTTTATTGATATAAACGTATAACGAAGTATCTGATATAAAGGCGCGGCGCCTATAATAGCGCCACTTCACGTAGAAAACGTATATGGCCTCGGATACTATATAAAATGCATATTACTCGATCCCAGTTAGTTTAGTTGGTAGACCTCAAATACGATTGATTTGTTGTAGCTCTCTTAAGTGTGCAAGTCTCTTCACGATGTTTTCCTTCACCATTAAAGAGATCTTTAATTAATAAATATACACATAGCTTCGAAAAGTCAAAGACAGATCCTCTGAGGGCTAGGATTGAACCCATAACATAAATCTCGGCAGTTAGTTCGTCTTCGCTAGCTCATTGCCGGTTTCTCACCACTTTGCCAGTTGCCACTTACAACCGTAATTTAAAGTCCGACTTAAAAACGTGTAAGTACATATTCACACATTTCTCCAATGAAAGGAGGTCAGAGTTTTATCATATTTTACCACGCTGTAAACTTAGATACATATTCTATGGTATTCAGGTTACTCCACATCCTTTACTGCATCTAAATATATTTTATAATGTTTCCAATGAAAACTCGTTTAACTAATTTATGTAATGGGTTGTAACGAAGAGATAAAAAACAACGTAAACAGAACTATTTGAAATGTATTTCTTACAACTTTATTCAATTTATTGGTATAATTTTGTGCAATTTGTTTCAATAAAAATTGATACGACATTCGATTGGATTTTATTGTCTAAGCATAAAATAGTTTCTTCTTTATGTAACAATCCAAATATTACAATGAAAAGTTTCTAAATCAGATTATTGTAACTCATTACAATGTAAATCAAGTTCCGATTCGTCCTAGTATATTTTAGAAAGTTTAATGTTTATGCAATATTTCAGACTTATTTTAGTCGAGAAACTACTAATAAATAGGAGTTTCAGAATCATAGACTAGGTTAAGTTAAACGATGTTGACACTAAACTGAAAAGAGTCTGTCGTTTGTCACAATTGCTATGTATGCTATGACAATAATTCTGTTTTTTTTTTATTTGATTAAATGACGAGACGAGCAAGGCGCTCGCTTGATGGTAAGCGCTACGCCTGCCCATAAATAGAAGCAACACCACACAGAACTTTGAATTACAAAGTACTGCATGGCACTGAACTGCGCCCGTCACCCCGAGACATAAGATGTTAAGTCTCATAATTTTTTTTTTTTTTTTTTTTTTAATAGATCCACCAAACTGGACTACACATAACTTATATACTAGCTAATAACATGTATGAAAGTGGGATTACACAAATGTGTATGCCCTTCTGGAGGTGAATACAACATGTTTATTTTAATTTAGTCCGAATAATGTTTTAAGTGAAATTTTAGTGAAAGAAAATATTTAGATAGAAATTAACTTAACAATAAATACTACAAAATACTATATAATACTATAAACTAGGTATGTTCAAAGCTTTGAGTCATGTGACGTTTTATAGAAGCGGTTGAGGTATTGAAAATATCACAATCTTGACAAATTTTGTTGTATGAAGAGCACATACGGTACAGAGGTGAGTGTTGGCCATAATTTGTACGACAAAAGGGGAGGCAAAACGTTTTTCTATTGTGAGCACGGCTATTCGGTCGCGGTATGGCTATATTGAGTTTTTCAAGTAAGTACGGACAGTCTATTTTCCCATTTATTAATTTCTGCAGAAAAGCTATATCAGCGATATTGCGCCTATGATAGAGTGGGAGTAATTTAAAATGCGCAAGTCTGGAATTATAAGATGTAAGACTACGGCAGAGATTGTTTGCGTACGATAAGTGGTACAGGAATTGTTTTTGCAGTCTTTCAACTCGAGTAATGTGCACCGCATACGAGGGATTCCAGATTGGACTGCAGTACTCTAAAAGTGATCTCACATAACAATTAAATAGAATAATTGGTATTTCGAAATCTTTGAAAAATTTTGCTTGCCGTATTGCGAAGCCTGCTAGACGCGCCCCTCTTTTAACTATAGTGTCAATATGTTCTCGGAAACTAAGTTTAGAGTCAATTATGACCCCCAGGTCGCGTATGTTGGAAACTTCAGTTATGAGTGCATTGTCGATTTGGTAGACAGTGGATATAGTGTTTATTTTTCTGGTAAATTTAAGATGGTAACACTTCGACGCATTGATAGACATAAGATTCCTTGAGCACCATGCGCTAACACGGTCAATATCTTCTTGCAAGCAAGTTGAGTCTTCCCGATTTCGAACTACTCTATACAGCTTGAGATCGTCAGCGAACATTTCGTACCTAGATGATACATCTGCACACAAGTCATTGACGAAAACCAAAAAGAACAAAGGCCCGAGATGTGAACCCTGCGGCACTCCAGATGGTACTAACTTAGCATCGGATTTGAAGCCTCTGATTTTGACGAGCTGTGAACGATTCTTAAGGTAAGATTCACACCATCGCAGCAGTGAACCACAGATGCCTGCGTGACCTAATTTTTGGATGAGTAGGTTGTGGTTCACAACGTCAAATGCTTTAGAAAAGTCCGTGTAGATGGCATGCACTTCGTGTTTGTCTTCCAACGCGTCAGTTATGTCACTGACATAGCTCAAAAGATTCGAGGTGGTTGATCTTCCTGGTAGGAAACCGTGTTGATGGGAATCGAATAATGTCTTCAGGTGATATTGAATCCTTTTCTGGACCAAAGATTCGAACAGTTTTCCCATGGAAGATAAGATCGAGATGGGCCTATAGTTCGATATGTCACTTTGATCACCTTTTTTGTGAATAGGAGTGATATACGCTAATTTCCACTTCGTGGGAAAGTATCCACATGCAAGCGATTTATTAAAAATGTAATGAAGAGGTTTTGCCAGTTGGGCCGAACAAGTTTTTAAAAATAATGGCGGTATAGAGTCAGGGCCAGGTCCTTTGTTGATATCCAAATGGCTGAGCGACTTTAGTATGTCGGATTCAGGAAGAAGACATGTGCCCAGTGCTTCGTGGTGATATGTGGTTTCACTAGCGACTGAAACGGACACTCTTGGTTGATTGGTACTATAGACGGAGTGAAAGTATTCCGAGAACAGATTGCTTATTTTTTGCCCACCATGGACTGTTTGTGCATTTAAGAACATTTCATTCGGGATTTCGCTGCTGTTGCATCTAAGTGATTTAATAAACCGCCAGAAATATTTTGGATCCTTTTTTATATGTATTTTAGCCTCATTCTTAAGCTTAACGAAACACTCATTCATCATTTTGTCGCATCTCTCACGAAATATGGATAATGCCCAGTTATTTCACTGGCTTACACACTGTTCCTTAGCGGGAAAAATAGACAACGAAGTGGTACCAACCCAGACGGCCTCTCGCATTCGGGGGACCTACCACTTGTAAATAACATAAAATATAGTAAACGTTTTGACCAAATGTTGCCATATACAATTGTAAACATACCCCAATTTACACAGCGCCTTGTATCGCATGTATTAAGAGCTGTTAAGTATCAAACTTGTTGCGAGACTTTACAGAGTGGGTCTGCATATTCAGCTTTCCAGTTTCAAGGTGAAATTCTTTTCGATATGTTATGTTCGTGCTGAGCGCTATGTAGGTTTCGTTTTATACAACTGATACCTACGGTTGTGATGAAATATTTAACAGTCGTGAAATTACATGTTGTATACATTTTGTCAATACTTAATGTCTTATAAATGGATGTAGTCTAGATTTCGGCTGGGGGCATTTAAGATAAAGATTAGTTGGCGCTTGACGTGTTGAAGGAATGGAGAGTCATCGGTCGCGTAATCTTTGTGTATGATCAATGATATGTTGCAACTTGGTATCATTAATTGCTGTGCAGATGATAGTACAGTGCATGGGCATGAAATCTGTAGTAAAAAAAAGAATTCACACACGGCAGAAATGAAACTTCAGAAAAGTAGCCTACAAGATGAGATAAAAATAGAGTATCAGTGGTATTAGGATAATTAAATTGTTTATTATTTTTATAATACTTTTACCAAGCTTAAAAATTATTTAAAATTTTAATGCGAAATATTACATTTCATATATTTACATACTTAAGATCTTGTTTCTTTCCAACCTCTTTAGTGACGCCTTTTTCGTTTCATCAAATATTCAAATAACAACGATTCTAAAGAAGTTTCACTTCAAAAAACTGCGGGTTTGATATTGTTATAATACCTCTGATACAGCTTTTTGGTTATGGATTAAATTTTTACCTATGAAGAAGGAAACAAAGTTTAACGCGCCAAAATATTCCGTATTGGTGATGAATATGACTAATAGTTATTGTCCGCACGTTTTGCGGATAATTATATGAATTTTAATACAGGATTAATAATAGGTACGCAAACATTTTAGTTTGAAATACTGAACGTAGTAGGTAATTGAGATTTAATACCATTATAACAAAATAAACAACATGATATTGTTGTATTCAATGACGTCGCAATGTTCAAATGTTGTCTATGGTTTCTGAAGCCAATTCAAAATGGACACGTATCTAGGTGTCTCAGTCACCGTAGAATACGAAGCGTAATAGCAAACTAGGAGCTTCATTACGGTTTTCTGCGAGACAGTGGGAAAAAACCGGTTGAGTCTAAGTTTTTAGAGTGGTGGAGCCACGCTGTAGACAGTTTTGTCTACAGCACGAATGGGCTGGCTCGACCGGATCGTTACCACTGTCTCACAGAAAACCGACGTAAAGTAGCGGCTTGCTGCTGCGTTTCATACGGTGAGTGAGATATTCGGAAGCCCAAATCCCCTCCTCTTCCCAATCCCTAATTATCCCTTTCCTTTAAGGTCGGCAACGCGCCCATGATTCTTTTGGTGGTGGGCGTACTGGGCGGTGGAGATCACTTACCACGTGCTCGTGTGCCGGCCTATGCTATAAAAAAAAAGTCGACCCATTCATACTGTAGAAAAACTATTTTCAATCGTTTTTTACCACTTAGATGTTGTAAAATCATTATGTTATGTAAAGTTCATCCCAAAATAAAGAATTTCTTCTTCGTCAGTGTATTACCCTTGAAACGGCGAGTGTATTTTTAGATACAATAAATTTATTTCTACGCGGAAGTGTAATCAAAGACCTTTGTACAGTCATTCGTTAGGTTACTCATTGTTTTAAGTTTTGTTTTTAGTAAAGCTACGGAGAATTTTCATTTTTATGGATTTGTACCCAAAGGTTGTCAATCTTTATATATATAATTCTTCTGTGAGTGTGTATGTTCCTGAACTTCTCTTAAACGACTGGACCGATTTTGATGAAATTTTTTGTGTGTGTTCAAGGGGATCTGAGAATGGTTTAGATTCACAATTTTGTCCGCTGGACAATGTTTTTTTAATTAATTTTTAATTTATTAGTAGTTGTTGAGTTGTCGTTGCGAAGCTTGCCGTGATGACGGGTCGTATAGCGTCTAGACTGGACAGGGACAGGACAGGGACAGGACAGTGAGACAGGACAGTGAGACAGGAAAGTGAGACAGGACAGTGAGACAGGACAGTGAGACAGGACAGTGAGACAGGACAGTGAGACAGGACAGTGAGACAGGACAGTGAGACAGGACAGTGAGACAGGACAGTGAGACAGGACAGTGAGACAGGACAGTGAGACAGGACAGTGAGACAGGACAGTGAAACAGAACAGAGAGACATGACAGAGAGACAGGACAGTGAGACAGGGCAGTGAGACAGGACAGTGAGACAGGACAGTGAAACAGGACAGAGAGACATGACAGAGAGACAGGACAGTGAGACAGGACAGTGAGACAGGACAGTGAGACAGGACAGTGAGACAGGACAGTGAGAGGACAGTGAGACAGGACAGTGAGACAGGACAGTGAGACAGGACAGTGAGACAGGATAGTGAGATTGGACAGTGAGACAGGACAGTGAGACAGGACAGTGAGAGGACAGTGAGACAGGACAGTGAGACCGGACAGTGAGACAGGACAGTGAGACAGGACAGTGAGACAGGACAGTGAGACAGGACATTGAGACAGGACAGTGAGACAGGACAGTGAGACAGGACAGTGAGACAGGACAGTGAGACAGGACAGTGAGACAGGACAGTGAGACAGGACAGTGAGACAGGACAGTGAGACAGGACAGTGAGACAGGACAGTGAAACAGGACAGAGAGACATGACAGAGAGACAGGACAGAGAGACAGGGCAGTGAGACAGGACAGTGAGACAGGACAGTGAGACAGGACAGTGAGACAGGACAGTGAGACAGGACAGTGAGACCGGACAGTGAGACAGGACAGTGAGACAGGACAGGACAGGGACAGGACAAGACGGGGACAGGACGGGGACGGGACGGGGACGGGACGGGACGGGGACAGGACGGGGACGGGACGCGGACAGGACGGGGACAGGACGGGGACGGGACGGGGACAGGACTGTCCAACCGGAGGGAGGTGGGAGACGACCTGACTTAGGTCGTCGAAGTCAATTAAATGTGCGACGGGCTACCTCACGTGCAATGGCGCAGTACCTCACTTAATTGCATTTAATGTAAATAAAACATTTGTATTAAGTTTTGACCACATTTTACACAAATATATTATGTAGGTGATACGAAGTTCACCGGGTCATCTAGTAGAACTATATTACTAAGCGCGACGTCTGTAAAGTGTTTTATCTGGTTGAAATTATAATGATTTATAACTGTTATATTTATTTTAAAACAAGGAAGAATTTTATATTTTGGCAGTGCGGATTGTGCTATTGTCCAAGTTTCTTCTTTGATAGCGCCCGTGGCGCAGTGGGCTGGGAGTAGCTAGCAGCGAAGCGAGAAGCTGTGGATTTCCGCACAAACAAACATGTTTGTGGATCCACAAATATTTTTTCAGGTCTGGGTGTTCTGAGACCGCAATTTTCTCATAGTTTCTGATACCCACCATACAGATTAACCTAATGTGGGTTCAGTACTACGTGTGACTGTTGGTTGTATTTATTTATTCTACCCTAATGAGAGCCGCTGGAGTCATTTTAGTATCTTTGTAATAATAATAATAACTTGTGCTTTAAAATTAAACCTCATTACGACCCTTATTAAGACAAGTGTAGTAATAATTGAAATAGACCTTTAATTAGGAGGTAGCTCTCTTGAATACGAGAGGCCGTCTGTGTAGGTATCACCGTTTTTTTTCTGCCGTCAAGCAATAGTGTATCAGCAATTGTGTTCAGTTTTGAAGGAAATTGAAGCAAGTGAAATCACTAGGTAGGATTCAGTGCAGTACCATGCAGTACATTATAATTCTATATTCAGAGTGGTGTTGTACTGTTTATGAACAGATGTGGCGCTTTCTATCAGACGAGTGACCTACTCGTCCCATCATTCAGACTAATACAAAACATCTGTGAAATGTTTATATGAATAAAAACTATAAAATAATACCTATCTACTATCTACACTCTACATTATCAGAAGTATAACTTGTTGAACTATAATATGGGCTGGGCATCGGCTCACTTCATGCTAAGTAATCTTCGCCGCCCATATACGTCCACTGTGCTATAAGTTTATGGACACGGTGCCGATCTTGAATAATAGGGAAAGGTAGAGGGAATTGGACCTTCGGATATCCGGGCCTCACCGTACGAAATGCAACAGCAAGCTGCTACTTACTTCAAATAGTTTTTCTGTGAGATAAAGCAACCGGGTTAAGACGACTCATTTATGTTGTAGACAAAACTGTCTTTGCTAAAAATTCAAAAGTTTTTTTTCAAACAAGCTACTTTATAGCAAAATGCCGTCTCCCGTGACCTCTTCACCAGAAACAACAAACTGCTATGCCTGTAGAGATGCAGTTCAATTTCGACTTAATATATATCCACATAGAGCACACATTCCATAATCATCACAAGTTTCAAAAAGTTTTAGAATGTCCAGTCACCGCACGCGAATTCGGGCCTGCGCTACAACCATTTAAAATATAACAAAAAATCGTCCAAAACTGGAGTCACGAGCTGAGTCATGGACTTGATCCGGAATAATCTAAAGAGTGCTTTGTAAAAAACACACGTTCACATTTTAACACAACGATTAAATTAATAATTAAACGTCGATTAACGCGCTGCGGGCATTTGATATATGGTTTTGTAACAAGATCAGAAGAATATGGAAATGGACACAGACAAAATAATAGCCATAAAGACATAGAACTGCCCTGTAATATAGTATAACTATAACCCAGTTGCTGGGTTGTTAGTAGTCTCCCCTACTAATAAGAGTGATTAGGCCTCAGTCCACCACGACAGCCTAATGCGGGTTGGTTGACTTCACATACCGTCGAAATTCTTATGCAGATTTCTCGGACATGCAGGTTTCCTCACGATTTTTTTCCTTCACCGTTAAAGCGAGCGTTAATTAACAATGACACGCATAGTTTCGAAAAGTCAGAGGGTCGTGTGGTTTGGAACCTGCAGCTTCCGTCTTGAAAGTCCGTTATTTCATTGGCTTCAATATGCTTCACACCGAAACACAACAGTGCTGACACACCTTGACGGCAGACATAGACAAAACGTCAGTACCTACCCAGATGGACTATTGCATACGAGATACCTACCAATAACAAAGGACAAAGAGGTAACAAAGAATTGTGATATTTGTTAAAGAAATATTATACTAACCATTTTTGGTATGCAGCCTGTGAGTGTGGTTTTCGTAATTTCATATTTGTACATATATACGAAAGAGTGCGGTCATAATACGTGGGTTTTCCTTGTACGATAATATTTGGGACATGTCAAGATTTAAAACGAGTGATACTTAAAAATAATTTCGTTGTCATTAAACACAATAATTTTGAGTGGTAGAGCCACGCTATAGACAGTTTTGTCTACAACAATGGGTAGTCTCGATCGGGTTGTTACCACTGTCTCACAGGGACACATAGAACAGACATAGAGTCTTACATATTTTTCATTACAATAGTCACGAAAATTAATTCAACGCCACATTTTCAATAGTGCTCCATCTAAGATTTCTGTAATTTTTCATTACAACTTACATACTAGTTAACTACTTTAGATATACTTACAAAATAAATAAGAAATTCTAAATTTATCAATGTAGTGAGAAAATATACCTAGACAGTAAAATCTTACTAGGTACTAAAAAAAGGTGTTTTTGGAAACTTACACGACTTGTTCTTTGACATTTTTGTAAGAAACATAAATTTTGAAGAAATTTAAACTTGACAGATGAGTTTAACAGTAAAACATAAGTCAAATTTAAATTCTGTTTTGCATATGTTCACAGTAAATTTAATTCCTAAAGTTTTTGCAGTCATAAATAATTTTTAGTCATAGTTATTCTACGTCAACTTTTTTAATTCTGCCAAAGCACTAGTCAATCAAGGAAGTGACGATCAAGCTAAATCGATACAGAGATGAATCGTTAAATTGGCATCGATGTACGTCGGCCAGTGGGAGCCAATTTCGTATTCAATCGTCATGTCGAGTAGGTATGTAGACAGCGCGCACGGTTTACTATTGTTTGTATGCATATCCGGATGTAATTGTCTGATGACGTGTTCAGGTTATTTAATACGGGTTATTTTTGTTTAAATTATGATTGTTACAGGTGTTCTGGATAGTAATAGCTTTTCATTGATGGCGATGATAGAGTTTGCGGACAACTTATACATAGATCGTGCTCGCGGCTCAGCCCGCGTGAATATTTCGAATTAACATAATCCCTTCCCATCATATCTCTTAATTTTTTATAGCCTGTAGCACTTAGAGACAATGTAGCTTTTTACTATTGATAGAATTTTCAAAATTGAATCAGTATTTCCAAAGATTACCCAACTCACAAACTAACTACATACATACCTTTAAAAATGAGTTCAGATTGGATTCCAATTTCCAGTTTAGTAGCCTTTATCAAATTAATGATTTTAAAATGTATAGATGAAATACTTTTCAGTTAGTGTTAACATTAGAAGAATTTAATATTTGCATGGAAATGACAGCTGCTTAAGTAAAGTCACATGACTGCTGCAAAACTTGGTAGGTCAGTCGTCAACATTAGCATGAGCAACAATGTCCTGCTTGGTTTTTGTCTCGACCCCCATATTGTGCTAATAGAAAATACTTTTTTAATTTGTCATGATAAGTCAGAGGAGTCAAATCTTGGACCCTTATGTAACTACGAGATTTTTTTAATCAGCTCTGTCGTAGTTTCATAAACTTCAAATACTTTTGTATAAATTTGTCACTGTAATTCAATCATCAATCTAAAATTGAAACTAACGATACGAGCACTTTCTCATACATTAAAATATTTTATCATTTTCATTATTCTTTAATGGATAGAAGAACTACATGGCCATAAGTCGGTAGATATCACTTTTTAAAAATTTGAGAGCTCAAAATGTGTTGTCACAAAGCGACTTCTGATATGGAGAATGTTTACAGGTTCATCGACCGGAATTCGCTTTCCAAACTCGTTTCTCGATAAAGCCTCTCGAACACAGTACGGTCATGTTACACATATGTAGGATTGCCATGTTGATAAATTAAAATTCAGGGTAATCAGGTTTTTAAATAGGTACAGCTGTTTTAAATTAACAAATAGTACTATTACTTACTTTTTTTGCATAAATACTAGAGGATTTTGGACAAACGGCATCTACCATTTTTATTTATTGTTCAATTTCTTGGCAATTGTCAACGTAGTACAAATGTATTTCCTTCGTGAAAGAATTAACCTTTTGTTTTTATTATTTTTGGCATAATTTCTTTTACTTCTGATTTGATTTAAATTTTAAATAATATTAATTTACACTAGACAGGTGCTAGAGACAATAAAAGATGTAAAATATATTTGTAATTTATAAACTGGAGTAAAAGAAATTATTTTTATATTTCTAAAAACCTTTAGAGCTACGCGGTATTCTTCTAGTTGTAGATATTTTTTTAATAATCTGCGAGATTCCTTTTAGTTGGCAAGCTCATGCCTTTATGATAGGTAAGTAGTTTTTTAAACGTCAACACTTGGGCACAATGGTGGACCAAATATGGCGTCTGCCTTTTACGGATCAAACGTGAAATAACAGCGACAATAATAATGTTTAGGGACACCAACGCTCTTTTATAACTCCGTTGTAAATTGCATCAATGGCTTTCTTAAATCTCAATTGTATTGTAAAAATACTTGTGCGAATTCAAACTCAATTGTGTTTTGGATTATAAACTGCGATTTATTCTATTCTTTTCTTTCCTTTGTACTTACTATAAATGGCAAAAATAAACCTTTGTAAACTATAGCCACAATTTGTTGAATTATTAAATAAGGCTAATATTAAAGATAAAGGTTATTGAAAAATGTCTTTTAAGAATTAAGAATATGTAACTTGCGCTATTCTTACTATGCTCTACTTTGCGAGGCAGACAAAAGGCGCCATAGCAAACAACGAAATAATTGAAATGTGCGAATTATTATTATAATAACATGCATATTTATATGTTCATATCTCGCAGTTAACTAACACTAACAATATTCCATATTGAATTAACTCTGATATTTTATCAACATCGTAGCTGAGCTTGTTTGCGTAAATTGGCATTGATTAAAAACGAAAGCATAAGCCGAGTGTCGCCGTCATCATTCTAGAACGTTAATGTCTCTTTGATCGATCACCGGTCAGAGACAATAGGTTCTCGATTCAAATTATCTGCAGATAAGAAAGTTCTGCCTATTAAAATAAGTTTTACATTCACTGGCTGCTTCTTGGAACTAATAGCGGAAATAACATAGCGTCGTTGATAAAGAATAAAAAGGCTTGTGACATTTGCCTTATCAAAGACAGTTCAGTTTTCTCAAAGCAAAATCTTTAAATTATCTAGTGATGTTGATAATTCTTTCTACTTGGCATTATAACGCTTAGTACTAGGGTCTGCCTTTTATACGATAGGCTCACAAAGGGAAAGGATAATTATGGGATTGTGAAGCGACCCTACGAAACCCTACTTAAACGCTACCACTTCGACCGATTTTGAGCATCAGCCGTAGTGAGACCGTTCGTTTTCATGACTTCTTTTAGTATATCAAGCCAGCGCTTTTTGGAACGAGTCTGGGATCGTACCCCTGGTTCAGGCATCTACCAGATACCGATTGCAGACCTAGTCTTGAGGTTGCGGTGTTTTCAAGCGTTCTCATCCACAGATTTATTCTTTGCTTTAGACTCTAGAAGCTGTTCGTCCTCCTTAACCAGTGCTATTTCATCGGCATACTGAAGGACCCATGGCGGCTGCTCCAGTATGTCCGCCGTGACAT
This sequence comes from Amorpha juglandis, assembly GCA_949126905.1. Lineage (NCBI taxonomy): Eukaryota > Metazoa > Arthropoda > Insecta > Lepidoptera > Sphingidae > Amorpha > Amorpha juglandis. Next base: position 4,675,299 of record OX421386.1, on the reverse strand, counting down.
CAATCACAACTTGATTAAAAATAAAAAGAAAAAATAATATCTTTGATGGTCTATCTAAAAACGGCATCTCGTCTATCTTTCGCTTTTTTGATGCAGGTTCTTGCAGCAATTTTAGTCCAGGATTATAAAATGCTTCTTTATCAAGGTATTCTTGTTTGAAGATTGAACAGTTCTAAAAGAACGATAATTTACTTCAATTTGTCTTTTACAATTGCCACTTTAATTGTAATGGTAGTCGAAAAAACAGCATTAGCCTTATTTTTCAGCTATATTTAACAATCTTGGAATGGGATCAAACGAATACATCTCGCCAAAACTGTAGCCATTCTGTTAAAATTATAGTAGATGTTATTACAATGACACCACTTATTTCAAGTATGACGACTGCACTTGAAACTAAAAATAATTCTCGTTCTAAAAATCTGGACAGAAGCATGACAATGTGTAACTGTAATGTGGAATGGTTCTTTCTAATGTTAAACGGTCCAGACGGCCGGCTAGACAGTTTATTTTTGAACTTCAGTTCACTCTGAGATGTCGCAAAAAGTTGCATACTGACGATGTTAATATTATTTTGCTTTTTATATACGTTTTCGATCTGAAGATCAGTTATTAGATGCTTCTAAAATAGAAATGGTCGCGCATATTTCCTGTAGCTTTTTTATGCCTTTTTGTTTGTTTTGTTTGATTCTCTTTTTCCAGATCGTGAAAATGTTTATAGAAAATTATATCTGTATTCGCTATATGCTCTACTGCTTCAATAAAGTTGGATATGCAGCATAGTAATTTAGCGATCTTAATAAAGTTTTTGGCGAAGGAACAAATAGCAAAAGCCAAATTGAAAGTTGCTTCAAGTAGTTCAAATCATGCGATACAAACCTCGCAGTTGAAGACCACAGAGTCACCGTTCCTTTTGCCAGTCGTGAAAGACTAAAACACGACAACCACAATGTTGGCCAAAGACTTGAATGTGGACCGTTTGACCATTGAACGTTGCGACCGGTGGGTATATAGTAACTTTAGACCGGCATAATTCTGTCGACCGTCAAGAGACGCAAAGTAAATAAATAATGTTTTAATGTAAATAAATAGTGTAGTCACTTTGCCACTGTGCCAGAATAAAAAGACATATCTATGACATTTGAAATCCATTAGTAATAATTGCTATTAAATGAAAAAAACGATACGATAAAACAACGAAGATAAAATAACAGTGGTTTTAATTAGGTTTTGATGGAATTTTCATTGTTTTATTCTTGTTTTTAAAAATAACCGCTACGATGAATCCATTTGAACATATTTGAGTTTTTATTTTTTAACGAAATTATTGTAGGTGTTGTTTATCATATACGGCTTTTTATTTTTACATGCAGAAATTCGGCACGAATCTTCTGTGTTGATTAACGTCTGAAGTTGACAAACAATATTAATAAAAATCTCCAGATACGATCTCTATCCTACAAAATATGAAAGTTTTTACATTTATGATTTTCGATATTTGTTATTTAATCACTTTCTAACGATCTAACATATTTGGATGAAACCGATAACACAGATAACCCTTGACTGGGTGAGGGACTGTTTTTTCTGTAATTAAAGTATTCAAGCGGGCGAAGTCGAGAGTACAAGTTAGTCTGAACCAACCTGGTGACGAGAGTCGAGATTTAATTCTAACTGCAGATATTGATGTATTTGGATTAAGTTCATTTATTGCTTTCGGTTGTATTATGTTGATATCCACAGGCATTTAGCATACGTCAGTACTTAGGTATGTCCTATACAGTTAATCAAATACAGCTAAATAAATAACATTCTTTCTTCAGACGCTCGCTGACGATCCACCGCATAGCCTCGCGTATCGTTTTACTAGATACTTAATATGTTTTAAAATAATCATTATTTTTATTTATAACTAGTATTTGTGGTAAGCATTAATTTATATATGTCACAATTTTAAAAACAAATGAAGTGTCCAAGGATATATCTCCTTGTTTCTATTACTACGCCTATTCGTAGTCAATAGTTGTCGAACTTGTGTCACTTAAGTCCCTACGCTATTTTTTAACTATGTATTATCGCATCCGATATTTGCAAATTTCTACAGCAAACCAAAAGCAATTTTAACTCAGTTTTGCTGGTAGGATATTTATGTACCCGCATGGATGGGGATCCCGAAAGAAATAGAAGAAGACCCGCTATAGTTGCTCGTTTAGGCGAGTGGCGTTCCGGGGTCAGGGAATATACATCCAATAACATCAGGCAGACCAGTATAAAACTATCGACTATTATGGCACAGACCTTCCCGGTCTACATTATATTTAGACTGAATTGTATTCATGCTATCAGGTCCAGAGTGTAGACACATCGTCGTGTCGGGATAAAAAAAACCATTACTCATCAGATGACCGATAAACATATCTTAGCCGTTCTATTGTTTATCCGTGCAACTTTCTAAACAATAGTTACCACTCGCATGGCATCTGTCAATCATGTTTTGTTCATTGAAACAATACAGTTACTTGCTATATGGCGGTCACATGTTTTCTGATTTATTGATAAGGTTACTTGGTGGTAGGTCCCTCGTATGTGTGAGGCTTTGGGTTGATACCACTGCTTTGTCTATTTCTGCCGTCAACAGTGTGTAAGCTCTGTTGTGTTTCGGTTTGAAGGACATTGAAGCCAGTGAAATTACTGGGCATTATGGGACTTAACATCTTATATCTCGGGGTGACGAGCGCAGTTCAGTGCCATGCAGTGTTTTGTAATTCAATGTTCTGTATGGTGTTGCTTCTGTTTATGGGCAGGCGTGGCGCTTATCATCAGGCGAGCGTCTTGCTCGTCTTGTCAATCAATCAAAAAAAAAGTTTAACTGCTTTACTGTTGCAATGGTCATTGGTCATTACAGCCATGACGAAAAATATTAATGAGTAATGTCATTGGAAATCCATTATGCATTTTATCAACATCCGCATTGGCGGCGAGGCACTCACAGCCAGTTGCACTCATCGGTAACAGTTAGCGAGTTAAGCAACCTTTGACGTGTCCAGTCTATGGATGAGTGACCGCTTAGGCGTATTCTGAGCATTTCTATGTTTCAGTGGGCACGTTAAAAAGTTGGTTCCGGATGTTGTTAAGCCAAGTTGAAGGCCTTCGGCTTGATAAACTTTGACACTAGGTTGGCCCCTACCATTTTATATAGAATAGACGATCTGCAGACTATTGTAGAGTACTGGCTGTAGTATTTTATACGGGGAGGTGGGTTTTCTTCAGAGCCCCGTTGGGATCAAGACATTTGCGGACTCTGGACTGGACTATGAATTGGATTTATCAGCGGGGAGTGTTGGTAACAGCCTGGGATCTCTTAGTTATTCGTGTCAGAGGTTGTGTTTAGTATGGCGATAGGCTCGCCCCCTATCACAGCATGGGACGGAAATAAGCTCAGCGATTAGTGCAGCACTAGTTGCCCCTCTGCCTACTCCTTGGAGGATAAACACGTTAGCTTTGTATTTTATGGAGTGATCATGTTTTCTAATAAACATAAGGATGAGTATATTAAATTGGAGAGGCGCTGAATCCCACTAACAACCTCCCATAGATCTATTAACCTCTAATTTTAGTAACCGGGAGCAATAATTTAAAATCTGGCCCACCCAAAAACTAAACAAGACTGTCTAAATTCATTCATTGGTTTAAATAGAGAGTAGTGAAAATATATGATTTTCTACTTCTCTCCATAGCAAACATCTCTGATGGGAACTCTTCCTTATAGGTACTTGTGTTTGTCTGCGAATACTTAGAAGAATGCTATGATTTTAGAGCCAGGTAGGCTAGATTTTAAAGCCTTAGCACTCGTGCTAATCGTATTCAATTCAATATGTTGCCTGAGGCAGGGCAAGGCATGGCTCTACATTTTTAGGCATTGCCCGACTCTTCCTCGAACTGGCGGCGCCGCGACCGTGCCTCGCCTCTCTAATCTATCAACGCCAGTAGGTACATTTTATTTCAAAATTGACCGAAAATTACCGGTCAGTAGCTGCCTCGATTCAGCCACGACTCGCCTAATAGCGACCTGCCTTATCAATGAATAAAGTCGTTTTCCCCCGATATCTGAATTTACGTGACATTGTCTACAGTGAAAGAATTTGTAATAGTAGGTATAAAAGACTTATGTTGCAATGATACTTTAAACAAATGTTATCTAATCTACTTTAAATTCATTGTTTTGTCATTTCACATTTAGCTGATATTTTTTATTGCATTTTATATAGGATTTAATTAAGGCGATTTGTTTAACTTTATGGATGTCATGATGTATTTTTTTCCTTCCGTAGAGTCATGGACACGTAAAAGCATTAAATAAGATTGTGCTAGTAACATACGTATAGCTGTTAACTGCGTACATAAATGATTTTTGTAAGTAGATCGGTTTTTAATTTACTGCTCCATTAAAAGAGAAAGATAAAGACTTTTGATAGACGGTTAGCGGGATTTTGAGGTGGGCCAACATGATTCTGAGGAGGACTACACTCACCCAGACCACCCTTTGTTACGTCCATGTAAGCTGAAAGCTACAATTTACAAATATCAATTCACCTTTTTTACTTTTTTTTTATCCTGGCTCGGCAACATGACTACGCCACGCCTGATGGTAAGTGTAGCGCAATCCAGGAATAGTGTCGACCAAAGACAAACTTCAGTAGAATAATCAAAGAATTTAAGATATTAAATAATTTTTATTACTGCATTCCTACCTGTATTTTTTTCATACAAATTAAATTCATGTTATCTGAATAACCGTGACTAACAACAGTAGTAATCGATTTTCTTCAAAATCGATTACGATAGTAGCATGTAACGTTTTATCATATGTTATTTTACAAATACTACTTAGCAATATTGATAAAATACTGGGTTAATACGTTTAAAGTGCGGTTTTGAGATACCTGTTGTCACAGATAAGCATGGAATGGCATGCTAGTTCACTATGTCCTCGACAAACGAATAGGTCCGATTTGACAGTATGTATTTATCACTTTAAAGTTTAAAGTTGTGTATAGAAACGATTGTCGAAAGTATGGTGCTGAAAATATTTTATTTATTAACGTTTAAGCGTAACAATCAATTCTATTTTCGAAAATTAAACATTACGGTAAAATGTTTTAATGTAGAGTAGGTATGACCCGTATCAATAAAATAAACTTTAGTTCAAAATAATAATGTAAAATAGCAAAAAAAAAAACATGTAATTGTGCATAAGTTCCTCAACTTATAATATTTACTCTGTATTTCTGATTTTAATTTTCTATGTTTTTTCCGATTTCCCACAGCTCATGTATCAACGAGATCCATTTTGTCTACGTCCGAGTACGAAAGTGACCCAGTGGCTTGTAACCGGATGTAAATTTTTAACCACTATTTGTAATACTTAAGCGGCAATTACAAAAAAAATGGGTGCGTGTACTTATGTACGCGCGTGAGAAGTTATACTTCTTTGGCATCATTAAAAAATAGTTTTTAATTGCATGCAAATAATTGATTACAATAATAATAAGTATTTAACATTAATAATTTAATAATATTTAGTGTTAATTATATTAAATAAAAGTATTTTAATTTATATCAATAAATAATACATACGGATAGTTAACCTCAATTATATTGGAGCACTTGAAAAAGTATATAAGCACAAATGTTTTCACTAATATTCACAAATAGTAAGTAATATCAATCAAAATATTCAATTTAAATCACTACTGAATATAATTTATTAGCACATATATAAATTATAAAGGACATTGTCAAAAATGGCCTATGAATCAACACGCATGAAACATTTACTATAATAATAATTATTATTTATAATGTACATTATAATTATTATTATAGTAAATGTTTCATGCGTGTTGATTCATAGTTTCAATAGAACGGACACTTATTAATTTCGAAAACAATTTAAAAAGTATTCACTTCCGTCATAGTCCTCGGTATTATAATTTTTGGTTCAAATTCGGGTTTTTAATAGGCAAAGGTATTGTAGCTCATACAGCCAAGTCTTTGTAACAACACTCTTAAGCTTCGCATTGTTATGCATTTCGCCAAAGACAAGTGTAATTTATTCTCAAGTCTTCACAACAACGATGAAATATCGTAACATTAATAATTTAATAATATTTAGTGTTAATTATATTAAATAAAAGTATTTTAATTTATATCAACATATCCACTCGACATGATAGAAGTACATTCTACTCTCTTCGCGTTTATGCGAGCCTGGTACTTTTTACGGCAACATGTTCCGAATAAGAAAAAACCTAAAGAGTTTTTCTTTGTCTAAATCGTCATTTGTTTATTAATTACGGCTACTTTCACTCTCATCATTTTTTCTTAACGCGCCTAACTTCATACTGTTAATTTTTTGTGTCACAGGTGCGCGCGCATCTTAAAATTTCACTCTCATCATTTTTTCATAACGCGCCTAAAGAAGTATAACTTCAATTAAAAAATAACTCACCTTTGACAACAACAAATTTACATCACACGAAGCACGCGCATGCAAAATCCTTGTTATTTAAACAACACAAAAGGGGCTGCACATCCACTGTCAATTAGCACTGGCACAAAATATATGTTTCATAACACATTTGACGCACTTGAAAAAAAACAAAAGAAAACAAAAATTCTCTATGGTTGATGTTTTAAATTTAAATGGGTGTGCGCTGAGTATTCGCGCGTCGCGAGTGCTTGATCGCGACTGAGGTGGCGCGCCGGTGGCCGCTAGCGTTTCTAATTTTATCGTGCCAGTAATACGAGATAAAGCCGGTCTTTATTAAGGAACCTTTTTTTATTTTATTTCATACGTAAAGGCACCGAGAGCTCTCAACTGCACTGCAACTGAGATTTACTAATGAGACGCTTTAGTCAGTAATTTAGGAGATAGCCCTGTACCCCAAAACCAAAACTACGTATGAAAATATAATATTAGTAGGTATTCAATGTCGACATTTAAAATGGTTTACGAGGGCTTTATTAACTTCTGAACTGCTTGAACTGTTTGCTCATAATAATATTGTCTAAAATTTATTTCAAGAAAAACTTTACATAATTGTTTTCTTTACTTAACCTAATTTATACCCTTTTACAACCAAATTATTGCTAACTCTGACATGAAATATGATGTTTGAGATATATTTATCAATGATTTAATCATTAACTCAATATAATGTGAATTGGGGTGTGCCGTATGATTACAGTATAATTTGTTTACATACGCGGTTTTAAAATGCCTTACCAAACAATTTACACATTTAAATTACAAATATAAAGCATATTTTTAAAAGAACAAAAGTTGTTCCTTATGGGGTTAGCTATCTAGTCCTGCGAGGTTGTTGGTGTTTTAAAAGTAACCCTGTATAGCAGCCATACCACAAGCCGTAAATTGTGGCCCAAATCAAAGTAATAAGGCCTGTGTAAGCGTTCTACAGCATTAGGTATTACAGCTTTCTTCAGCAGCTTGTTGCTGTTAATCAGCTTTGTTTGTGCTAATTGGGTGTTATGCCGATTTATAACAATGAATATAAACGTCTGAAAAACATAAGTTTCATAGTACTGTAAAATACCGTACTACGTAAGTTTAAATTATTAATCATCATAACTTTAATTTACTAAACAATAGTTTGATAGTGAATAATTTTCCTTGACGCAATTTTGGTTCGTGTAGGTTATGTATCGTTGGTATTAGTCATGCGACCTTCTTGTTATATTATTCAACTAACACATTGACTTTATTTTTAACGTTTATCGTTTTTGTAAAAGATTACACGTGATGTGTGAAAAGATTTGATAACTTGAAAAGGAAATACCAGTAGATTACATGCATATATATATTTTTAATAATTACAGAAAATATTCAGTCATATAATTTTGTAAGTTTGTAATTATAAATACCTACATGTTAAAGTATACTCTTCTGAGTAATAGATGTCTTTTGGAACGTTAGGTATTATTAAATATCTTAGTGTAAGATCACGACAATTTACTTTTTAGCTTTAGTCATTCTATTAAGCGTAAGTTTCAAGGCTAGACACAGTATGAAAGGCATGTTTTAAAAGCATGCAGGCGATTAGGCGAAAGTAGAGCGAGGTACGAATAAACGTTAGGTACCCATCACCGCTAGATATTTGCTTCGTGACGGTTGCCAGTCTGTCTCGGAATTTAGATTCCTAGGGCGTTTGTAGTCTAGAGTAATTTATTTGTATTGAAACTTAAATATTATGAGCTGATTTAAAACGGTTTTTATTCGAAAGGCACACTCACGCAAATTTGTGTTTAAAATATTATTTTAACATTGTAAAAATATGCAAGATTTATCGGAGAAGGCTGAAAAGATTTCGAAACATCGGGACAAAATTAAAATAAAAAAACCGCGATAAAATCCGTTTAAATTTAGTTTTATTTCAATGTGTAACATTCGCGTAAACAAGAAATCATTAACATAAATAATATGAAACTTACATCGTAACGTTTAAGTTTTTTTTTGTCTAGTCTTTAGATCTAGATACATAATTACCTAATGTCACGTTTTCTGTCTGCAGTAAAAACAAGTTTTAATCTACTAGCCTTGTATAAGTTGGCTTTTTAATACACTATTTGTGCCGGCAGCGTCGTTCGCATTGAGAGCATATTTCCATAGTTTTTAGTTAGAAAAAAATTAGACACGCTGCTTTTGAATAGCTAAATTTTATCTATCGACACCAAATCAGGAAACAATAGTTTTTGTTCTAACAACACCAGAAATATTATGGATGCGTTGCCGATTATAAGGTAAAAGTATGGGGCTATCCTCATTCTCTATAGAAGGGTATGGGGTATTTCGGCCTCCGGCAAAAAACCGTACTAAACGTAACAGCGAGCTGCCTCTTCACGTCGATTTTCTCTGAGAGAATATTACCACCTCGGCACCACAGTCCATTCATGCTGTAGACAAACTGTCAACAGCTTTGCATAAACTATGGAACCGACATTGAGATCATAATAATATCTAAACTAATATTATAAAGAGGAAAGATTTGATTGTTTGCATTGATTAGGCTCTGAAACTACTGGACCGATTTGAAAAATTATTTTACCTTTAAAACCCATTATCATACATTATCCCTGGTGAACATAGGCTTTTTATCGCAGGAAAAAATATTCACGCGGGCGTAGCCGCGGGAAACAGCTAGTCTCTAATAATAGGCGGCCCAGCTTGACCATAATATCCTCGTGGTTGTTATATACGCCGAAAAAATCCTCCATCGCGCTGAGATTTCAGAGTTCTCCTATACCACTGTATCTTCCTCCTCTAAAAGAAGGGATTAAAAGTGTAGAGCATAATAAGGAATAAAGCCCCCTCTACACATCATAAGTTTCTATTTCGTTTATTTGACATAGTAACTTCGTAACCAATACGTAGGTACCTAAAACTGTCTCGGCCAATATGTAGAGCAGTTATCTTTCGTATGACGTTGTTTTTTCCTCTATTTTACAATAAAAAGCATTCATCTACTATTTTATTTACTTAATTAGGCAAGTTTGTAAGATACCTCGCTGGCGGACTTTGTTATTATAGGTACTTAAAATGGAATAGTAATTATGTATGTGCGAGGTGCTAATATCGCTGTTAAGTTTAATTAAAACGATAAAATAATTGTAATTGCCATATATTAATTAACGAGCATTGTGTTGCCAAAATACAATTGTAGGATGTTCTTAACGACTTCCTAAGAATGTATGTACTTGTATTATTACAGGTAGGTATGTAAGGTACAACTAAGTCTTAGTCATACTTCGCTTAATTATGAATTGAATATTATTTTTTATAACATTTTCTAGCATAGTAGAATAGTGGGATAAATTTAAATTATTATATCGATACCTGCTTAGTTGCCTAGTTGGTATTTCTCATGAATACCTTATTTAGAGAGAAGCCTATCACAACTATTTACAGGTAGTTAGACAACCCAAAATTCCAACTGATCAAGACACCGTCATCTTTTCTGCGTAGATCGGACCACTAGCTTTTAAAATTTAATTTCATACGTTCATTTTAAACTGAAGGTAGGCAAAGTAACATGAACGTTGCGGGATAACCTAAATCTGAATCTATCCCGTGATACGAAAGCTAAAAAGATAGATAGATAGAATATTCTTTATTGCACATCAAATAAAGTAATTTAAAAGCAAGGCTCACATATTCTGTAAAGGTGATATAATTTCTTCCAATCATAAACGCGTTGGGAAAAAGTAAAATAAATCGCGATAAGATCCGTTTCTATTAGTTTTATTACATTTCGTGTGTGAAACCCCTAGGTACTGTTTATATTAAATACATCGTTGGTTTGGCTTTATTGCAATGTATTTTAAATAATGTGATAATTTGCATTGCGTTGCGTAGAAGTGATCCAATTCACAAAAGACCAGTGGGTTCGATATTTCTCACAAAGCGGTCATTTCATTGTATTCAAATCAAATTATTGCTCTTTTGGGGCGTGCAACTGACTGTGTCCATTGTGTAGCGTTGTCCTTTGGCGTTGTCATGGAAACAATAAAATAAACATAACCAAACTAAAGCGTAGTGTATAAATTGGTTGATATATTTTATAATATCAACCAATATAAATCGAAATCGGACATATCTACTATTCAACCATGGACCTAAGGTTAATGGACAAATTACGTCTTTTGAAAATAGACTCGGAACTAAGGCCCCAAATAAAAATGAAACCGATGAGTCGTTACTATTTCATCACTTCGACGAACCCAAATGAACAATTTTTTGTGTTTGCGTCCACCGCTGCTTGGCTCATTCGAAAAACGGGTAAAGAATTTGAACAACCGAATGAGGAAGACGACCCAAATACCATTATTGCGGCAATTATTGATGTTTTACGCCAAAAGGATATTGCAAGCGATTTCTCCTCTCACAAACTCAAACAAGGCTATGGTGACCAGGTTTGTTATATTCTAAACGCATTAGCTGATGAGGCTTTGAAGACAGAAAATTTTGAATGGCAGAAACCTATAGTAGATATCCCAGAACAAGAAGAATCAAATGACGACATCGATCAAGTAGAAGATGAAACAGAAATACTTCTAGAGAAAGTTGAAGAGGAAATGGCAATTTACTCTGAAGATTCAGAAGGAGATTGTAACGAAGAAGAAAAAGAACCAAACATAGCTCATAAAGTCCACGATTGGGAAGCATGGAAGCTCGAATTGGAGAGAGTTGCACCAGCGTTAAGACTTAAGATATCAGCCGATGGGCGTGACTGGAGAGCTAGGCACAATCAAATGAGATCTTATAAAGACGAACTATTTGAGAGATTTAAAACAACAGGATCTCAGTTAAACAAGTTACATAGTGCCATATCTTCCGTAATGGACAAAATAGCAGCGCGAGAGAATATTTTGAACGATCAATTTGAGCCTTTAGTTAAAGAATACGGATCCTTATTGGACGAATTAAATAAAGTAACGAATGAATATAAAGAGGTGAGCGTAGGAGTGACAGAAAGGCAAGAGATGTTAAACGAGGTTACAGCTAAAGTTGAGAGTATTAAGCAAAAGACAGAGTCTAAAGGATCGTCTATGAATGATAATTCTCCTTTAGTAACTGCTAAGAAAGCTGTGGCAACGCTAAAGAAGGACATACAAGAGATGGATTTCCAGATAATTGTTCTGCTTTGGTTGTTGACGACAAAGGAGAATCCTAATAGTAACAGCCTCTTCACTAACAATGAATCAAGGATGATAAGTAATGAAGTTTTTTGAATTTATAACTAATAGGAAGGAAAAAGAAAAAAGAGGAAGAATTTGTTTTTCAAAGACGACACAGGTACAAGCGACACATCAATAACTTTAATATGCTTAAATATCACGCAGTTGCATGCCGTGGACGCGAATGAAATGACCTGTGGAGTGATGGAATCACTGAATTTCATAGAAATAGTGCAATTTCAACAAACATGTATTTTAAAATTATCTATAATATTTCTTCTGTTATAGCAGTTTTATAATTACAGAGAACTGTTTTGTATTTTCAAAACGCATTGGATATATTTTGTACCACGAATTATACGTTCATGAATCATATATGAAATTAGAGTCAAATTCATGCCTTTATTTGAAATGGACGTAGCAGGTAAATTCGTATTTTTAGTATCGGGACGTGTGCATTACATCCTTTAGAGCGGGAAAACAAACAGCGGGAAAAACCGCAGTGATTTATAAAAAAAATTAGAAATAAACAAATGAAAAAAATATGAAATCGTATTTGCGTTTATTTTATCCATCAATACTAATAAATTGCAAGAATAATTATATGATTCAATGAACGCTCAACGTAAGGTTATAACATGTCACGTTCATGAATCATATATTATACAATTGTTTTTGTTCATTATTGAGCAAAAAAAATTACGTGGGTACTTTCAAAACTTATATCTACCCTCCAAAAATACATTTGAACAATTTACTAAGAAAAGAGTGGGGCATATATGATGGAAAAAGTGGTTTGTATGGGGACAGGGAACCTGTTAAAAGTGTAAAGTGGAATAAAACTTCGTTTTTGTGCAATGTTTTTATTTCATGTAACATGTCAGTTTTAATAAAATACTCGTATTTCAGAGCGTTAGGTACAACTTTTGCTCAACAAGTCACTCTCCATTTATCACGTTTTTTCATAACTAGGATATTTTATCATTAGTCATTGTTTCTGTTAAATCAATTTTAGAATCGATTATTTAGGTCTATACATGAGACTCGCTCTGGGATTGCTCAACTCATATTTAGCATTCAAAGATTGGTGTAATAACCTGCACGAAACGTGACCATAGTATCTAATAGGCGACGAGCATCGACTGACGAACCAATCGCGTGAAGGGTCGGTGCATCACGCTCCTTCATTCCGCCAATCAGAACTATCAATGAGCTACTGCACAGTAGAAGTTTATGCTCATGACTCGTACCTATAACGATTATGGCACTCACGACGAGCATTCGCTCCATTAGTATGTTCCAGTAACTGGTTATATGCTTAAAATATCGTCGATAAAACTATGAATCGATAACGATGCAATAAAACAATCGATTCATGTATAAGCAGTCTAAAACTTTTGGATCTCTTCATATCTATAACACTTTACTATTTTAATTATTACCAATTTATTGCCAATTATATTTGCGTATTTTGAGCATAATTCACATCGACAGGATTTTAGCATCATCCAAGAAATTGCCCAACGTATTTGTTACTACAACAATAGTCCAGAATTTTCTAAAATATTGTCATGGTTTGACTACTCGACCAAATCATTTAAGCGCGTGGCAAATTTGACGTTCTTGCGATTAGGGAAAGGGAGTATAACATATTTATATTGATTTACTCCATTAGGTGCTAACAAAGACTTCAATATAATTTCTACTAGACGGGCTGTTTCGAAGTAAAATAGCGCCACATAATGCAGGAGTTTCACAGCTAAGCTGGGGAAGTGAGAGGGGAGCTACTGCAGTAAATAACCTAATCTATAATAGTAAGCGAGATGGTAATATTGAATTGCGGTTAATTGACCGTAACCTAGTGTGCGATTTCTGTGTACCACATAGCCGGTGTAGTAGTATACATTGCGAAATCTTAACAAATTATTGTCTTAAGTCAGTTGTATGGGACAGTTACGAGGTGCGAAGTGATGTCGCGGTTGTACTAATTGTATTCCTTCCATGCAGCTAAATGTTTTGGTCGACTAGTAAAAAGTTTGATTGGTCTAAATTAATTAAAATTATCCATAAATATATTTAATATCTATAAACAAATATTTCAATATGATAGAAACAATAGACAAGAATACTGATGACTGAAGACACATGCGACCTCATTCTAATCACAATCTCTTTGGCTCCAATAGGAACTATACAAATAAAAAACCTAGCTAACACAATATTTCAATAAGTGATATTAAAAATAATCTAATGATAATAACTTTAAACAATGGCATATCATACTGGGATAGATCTTTTTAAAAAGATCATAGCAATGATATTGTGTGATGAAATAACCTCAAAAGAAAAATAGTTTATAACGATACGGTATAATTAACTAGATACTTAAAATTAAGAACGATTTAGGACATATATTATGTTTTACAACTCGTAAAATGAAATTGACGAAACAACCTATATTTAATTTACAATATTAATAAAATATTCGAGACCGTTTACACTTTCTCTTCTGTGTTTAGTACAAACTTGTTTTTATTGCTAGACAAATTAAGAGGTACATAACCTCTGGAAAACTGGGGTTTTGTCCAACAATTATGGTCCTGAGTATCGACCCCAAATATAGATTCCGAGTAGTTATTCTGTATCGGACGCCACGGTATCGAGTCTATCGGGAAAAATGGAATGAAGTCAGTTTTACTTTACTCAAGGAGATTCTAAATGCATATAATCGATATTGTATAAATATCGATATTTGGCTTCTATGTTTGATCGGAATTTATAATTACTCTTTGAAGCTATAGCTACTTATTTTGATGGCCAATTTAATGTACTTAAAATAGCTACAACTGTTAATACTTCCTCGATACTTTTCATTTTAGTATGGAGTAAATAAAATAAATACACCCAACAGTCAGTCAGTCATACATAGTCCTGACCCCACGGTAAGATACGAGTCTTGTGTCGTGGGTACGAGAGACTTTCGGTCTCAACACCCAGACCCCAAAACAAATATTTGTGGATCACACAAACATTTGTCTGGGTGCGGGGATCGAACCCGCGGCCTCGCGCATCACAACCGGCTACTCGCCCGCTGAGTTACGGAGGCTGTCAAGAGAGTACCGATGGGCTAAAAAGTAAGGGTGTGACCCCACATGTGTTCGGTGACCATACAGAACCTTATAAAATAATATATGCATAACACATTACTGCGATTACACTTTTACACGCTTAAGGGCGTATAATTACGACCGTATATGCCGCAGACTTAACCGCGGTAAGAATTGATTATTATAAAAGAATATAAGTTTATTTATAACTGTAACGGAATGTTAAAATATCGTATGAATAACATTATTGACAAATTGTATAGAACCTTTGTCTAAGGGCTGATGTTTCAATATCACATACGTAGAATAATATATTAAACTGGTACTTTCAAAATTATTCTGTTTAGTGTTTAGAAAATAACGTGCTTTACATATTTAATAATTATTGATAATTCGAATAAAGTATAGTGCCACTAAAATTCACTTATTTTGTACGGAAAATATAATTTTTTATTTATATTTAGTAGTACTTTTGTTGTTTTTATACATACTAATTGGCTTGAAATGGCGCATAGTTTTTAAATGTGCTTATGTCAGCTGTATAACGAAAATTATTAAGGATCGTTAATTATTATCGAAATTAGTCTCCTCAACGCTACTACGTTCGCTACACTTACACATAGAGCAATGCTGGTATGTGGAGCAAATATTTACATATTAACTATGGAATGTGTCTATTGAACACAACAGTGCTTTAGTACGAAAATATCGAATATTGTCGATAACGATTGCTTAATATGTACAGATTGATCACTGTATTCATTATTAAATTATTAAGACAATAATCACAGAATTATGTATACAGATGAACTCTTAAATTGCAACACTGATGATCGCAATATTGATTATCGATAAACGAGTATCGATATTTGCACATGTATTTTTTATCGATTATATGACTATTTTATTTCATTTTGAACGGATGCTGTTTTGATCCGGATTATAACTTATTTTATAACGTATAATACTAATTTGGTACTTGTTTATTAGTATCTTTTGCTTGATTTAATAATAAACTCTTTGCTTGTCCTAGATAAATTGACTCTGGTTTCGAAGGTTCGTCGAGAGACACATTGTACTTCTTCTTGAGATCTTCCATGAATTCTTGTTTTAGAAGAGCTAGGCAGCTGAAAACCAAATACTTTACATAAGTAAAAGTATTAAAAATTGTGAAGGATTGGAACAATCTTGAAACCGGCTCGTTTCGTCATTCAAACTTATCTATCTATCTATATGGTTGGTGGTCAAATCTACTGTTAAAGCTTTTAAGCCGCCCGAAGGCCTCCGACTTGGCTTAACGACTGCTGTCAGTTGATAACAGCCGAGATCGAGATATTTTAATATTTTTAGTGAAAATATTTTTAGGGAAAAAACTTCTTAAAATTTAAAGAGGGTTCACTACCGAAGTAAACCTTATCAGACACAAAAAGAATCATCCAAATCAGTCCATATTTTGCGGAGCTATGCGTGACAAAATAAAAAAAAAATACTTATACAGATCGCACGTTGAAAACAAAAGTGACACTAAACGAAAAATGTATTTATGGGAGATTAAGTTTAAATGTTTCATAAAATAGCGGTCATAATTAAAAATTGTCAATTTTCGTTATTATTACTTTTTACTTTACGTCGGCCATGTTCAGTTTACAGTCTTTATCAAATTATGTTGACTAAAAGGTGACCTTTATTATAATTATTTAATTAATTTAGGTAATTATTTTAGTTCTGTCAAACTAAAATAAATAAATAATGTTAGCCCTTAACTGGTGACATAAACATTTTATAACACTATAGAGGACATAGCGTCTTACAGGCTACTACTTTTAAATTATTTTTTGTTGGGAAAATCTACTAGCGTGTTCCAAAATTGTAATGATATTCAATTATCGGTATATAATGAAAAACTCATCACTAAACCAACTTTGTTTATAAAATATAAAAAAAATGCGTTTTAACACTTAGTGATATTTTTCGACCTTAATTGGTATGAGATCCTCATTCTACGTTTTAATCGACTATATGCAAGGAAAACGATAAAATTAACACTTTGGCCAATTCTAAGAGTTCGCAAAATGCGCGACGCCTGTGAGACTCCATGTCACTAGTTAAAGGTTAGATGTATTATGAAACTTTTTTTTTTAATACTGACATCCGATAGTGCGGGTCGTTCCGGAACGCGTTGATATCCCGGGACGGGGCATGCGGCGTGTGCACCACAAATGCCCCGGGCAGCACCACGGCACGGAACCCGCGACCGCGCAGCTCCACGCTGTGCGACACCTTGTTCCAACCGAACCCCGAGAAACGAGTGTCGTACAACGGAACCGAACGGTGCACCACCAGGTACGGCTCGTAATCCGCCTGCCATTCCACCTGCGAGTCATAAACACATATTGGGAATATCATCATCATCATCAGCCACAAGACGTCCACTGCTGAACATAGGCCTCTCCCAAAGATTTCCAGACCGACCTGTTGGAAGCGGCCTGCATCCAGCGACTTCCTAACTTCGTATTGGGAATATACAGGGTTATTTTTAAAACACCAACAACCTCGCAGTACTAGATAGCTGGTTAGCTAAAACAAAACAAACCACCTTGCAGGATTAGATAGCTAACCCTATAAAGAACAACTTTTGTACTAGGAGTTCGGACATAATGTATAAAAAAAAAGATTGAATGATAGACGACTGGCGGATAGATAAATAGGTCAAGTTCAAAGGCGTTAGCGCTGCACCCACTTCCTCACGCTTCGCAGGGTTTTTTTACGTAATCTTTGCGACGCGCGTAGAGTTATAAACATTCAAGCCGGAAATTAAATTTATACTTATTTTTGTATAAGTCGTAGAACAAAAGTTGTTCCTTACGGGTTCGTAAAAGTTTTAAAAGTAACCCTGTATACATATCTCTGTATAAATATCCTTCATAGCGGATTCACACGGTTCGATTTAATGCCAATTACAACAATTGATCTTGGTTCAATTCTCAAGATCGATCCGGAACTAAGTGATTTATATTCGCGACTTTCAACCTGTATTCTTATTGGCTCATTTACGGGATCGACCCGGAAATTCAATCTGAGATCGTTTATTGAAATCGCTTTTTTTCGGAAACCAAAGAAATATATAAAGCAGCTATAGCTCAGCGGGGAGTGGTACGGACTGTCGAGACGAAAGTCTCAGGTTCGAAACCAGCCCCAAGAGCATACACCTCTGACTTTTCTAAGTTACGTGCATTGTTAATTATCGCTTGCTTTAACGGCGAAGGAAACATCGTGAGGAAACCTGCATACCTGAGAACTCGATAAGATTTTTTGAAGGTATTAGGTATTAGGTGTAGTCTGCCAACCCGCATTAGGCCAGCGTGGTGGACTGAGGCCTAACCCGTCCCATTCAGTAGAGGAAGCCCGTGCCCAGTAGTGAGATATGTATAATACAGGGCTAGTAAAAAAAAAGAAATATATTCAAACAGCCGACATACATCATAGCAAACTTCTAGAAGCGAAATTTACCTCATAAGGCTTGGTGGCTGTGGCCCATTTCTCGTAGTTAGTGGCTCTGTGTCCCCGCGGCCACTCCCTGGCTCGGAAAGGTGCGACATCCGCGGGAGACGCTGCGAGCCGCGTTAATAAAGACGCCTTACTGCGCGGTACTGACGCGCGGTAACGCTGCGTCTCGAACGCCGCCACAACCAGACACTGCAGCGTAGATAGATAGTTAGATAGTAACTTTTTATTGTAGACACACACATAAAAAACAGAAAACAATAATAGACAAAAACAACAAGTAAACAAATGTGCCACAAGTGGCGGCCTTATCACTAAAAGCGATCTCTTCCAGGCAACCATTGGATGGAGAGAATTATCAAAAAAACATGAGACGGGGTGTAGGTACAACAAAGCGCTAAAATTATAATATATTATAGGAATATTACTACCACATTACATCATCAAGCTATTAGGATATTGTAATATTTGTTTATTATTCGAACAATAAACAAACATAACTCTATAATTACGGCAGAAAAAGAAATTAGCAATTTCATAATTGACAAATATAAATGTTTTAAGACTCATTATTAGACAGATAAAAAAAATAACAACTCATGTCTTTGAAAGCAAATTTATGATGTTTTGTCTACGAACTCTAGCATGGCGACAAAGATAAATTTTTATCACTAGTTTTCTCACTCACTCGCGAGATATCTTATCGGCTCATATTAGACCCTTGATATTTTCAAGTCCAGTTTAACCCCCAAACAAAAATGAATAATTATAGAATAGTATTTTGTTCATCCCATTTCTTCATTGCAATGCTGTCACTACCCACTATTTATAAATCGCTATAATTGCTCTACAACGCGACGTGTAACATAAAAGTATGGTCACGTAAGTAATGGTCGGTACCTAAGCGTCGTTACATATACCCGAAAGTCATTATTTATGTACCGGATCATCAAAATCACAATATTTTATAATTACAATTATTACGATCTATAAGATCGATCACTTTCTTATAAATTAAGAGAAATGCGTGAGCAAGAATAACAATGTTGGAGTGAGACAAAAGCCCAGTTGTTTATTATTTAGTGATGTCCAAGGATGCAAATTGAATATCGACTAACAAACATGTCGTGACATAGGTATGCAGATTTGGTACACTGTAAGTTGCATGAGTTTTATGAGTGGTAGAGCCACGCTGTAGACAGTTTTGTCTACAGCATGAATGGGCTGGCTCGACCGGGTTGTTACCACTGTCTCACAGAAAACCGACATAAAGTAGCGGCTTGCTGCTGCGTTTCGTACGGTGAGGGAGATATCCGGATGCCCAAATCCCCTCCCCTTCCCAATCCCAAATTATCCCTTTCCTTTAAGGTCGGCAACGCGCCCATGATTCTTCTGGTGGTGGGCGTACGTGGGCACACACATTATATAATAAAACTAGCTTTTCCTTCACGGCTTCGCCCGCGTGATCTGCTTTTTCCGAAAAAAGTAACCTATGTTATTCAGTGATAATGTAGCTTTCTAGCGGCAAAAGAATTTTTGAAATCGGTCCAGTAGTTTTTAAGTTTATTCGTTACATACTAAAATACAAATCTTTATAATATAATATTAGTGTAGAAATGTATACACATTATCCCTACCTGTTTCTGCGGATACGGGTTGATAAGTTTGATGGCCGACCGCAAATGTTCGTACAGGCCTGCCATCGGAACGAAATCCACGTCCATGAGGAATACGTATGGCGTATTCACGTTTTCTAAAGCCACGTTACGTAGGTAATTTACAGGGTAGTGTACCTGAATCGATACAATACATTATATAGGATTCGTAATTTAAAAATATAAACCTAACGAATTAACTGGCATAACCGTCTGCGTCAACGGCCATTTCAGAGATAAAAAGTGGCCTATATCTTATTCTAGGTTATGATCTATCTGTGTGTCAAATTCCATGTAAAACTTTTTAGGTTATAAAGTCGTGAGTGACTAACAAACATCCTAATTCACAAACTCACAAATATCCTAACTTCCACATGTATAATAATAATATAATCGATATGGAATCGATTTTGATTCAATTGGGCATAGGAACAAATTGATTTAATCGATTTATAAATTATATATTTTTCTGGACTCATTTATGGCCTATCGAAATAAACGATCTTAGATTGATTATTCGGATAGGTCACGGAAATCAACCAATCAAACTTAATAATTAGTACACGTGACCTTTAAACTGTATTCTGATTGGCTCATTTGTGCCATCAGGAAAATAATATGAAAGAACGTTTATTGAAATCGGCCGTTATAGTGTGTAAGCATTTATAATTCAATCCCTAGTTTCGGGATGGAATCTTTGAATCGAGACATTTTAACAGAACAAATCAAAAATCGATTGCTTCATGCTTAAAAATCGATTTTTTTTTAACCCGAATGTCGAAAAGTGTATAAGTGAAATGAGTAATGCTACTTACCGAATCATGTTTGAAGACAAGATGGTATGCGACATTTTTCCTCGCGCTCAGCGTGTCCGACCAGTCCCTAATAAATGTTTCTAGTTTACTCACTTCACAGTCGGATAAATATATAGCGGCACTCATAGGACCTGTAAAAATAATCATCTAAAGAAAGTTTTTCGTGTAACTTAGATTTGCGAACAAAATCATATTTGCTTAATTTTGAAAAATATCATTAACAGATTGAAATAAAACTAATTTAAACGGATTTTATCGCGGTTTTTTTAAATTAGCTTTATTTCAATGAGTAATATTCGCGTAAACGTAAGAAATCATTATCATTAACAGATCTATGGATATTCTATTGGCTGATAAAACATATCATAAGCACAGTTTCCGCTTGTATTATACTAGCTAATGCTCCTGTCTACCCTCATGTGGAAGTCTTTCCCATCGTATAAGCTATTTCTGTGCAAAAAATCATGTCATGCTTTTGGTACGCGAATTATGGACAAACATTTTTGCATTTACAATAGTATACTTGGACTACCAAGTATAGTATTGTAAATGCAAAAATGTGATCGCGTAATTTTTTTTGAGCACGGCAAAGTGACTGCACTGAACCTAACGCGGTAAGTGCAGTGCAGTTTTGGACAGCGACCACCGACAAACAATGTGTTTATCGGTGTTCACCAGAATTATACCGACCTATATTAATACTTCTTCACCATCCGAAGGAAGAATCAAATCGAGGGCCTACGACAGGACAGGCGGATGACCGGTGCAGGATGCAGGGACAGGGATACAAAGATATACCACTTTACCCGCCCCAACCAACTATCAGTCATGTCGCAAGCCCCCTATATGAATATCCTACCACCAGCTTCAATCTAAATCTGACCATAAACTATTAAAACTTTTCAACAAAAGTTTATAGTCATATTTTTTGTTCTATATTGCACCACCTGCGAGAATTGACATATACGAGTATATAGATTAATTAGTAAATATTTAAGCATATTTAAGCAGCGATAGCTCAGCGGGGAGTGGTATGGACTGTCGAGACGAAAGTCGCAGGTTCGAAACCAGCCCCACGAGCATACACCACTGACATTTCTAAGTTAGGTGTATATTAATTGTCAATTATCGCTTGCTTTAACGGTGAAAGAAACATCGTGAGGAAACCTTCATACCTGAGAACTCGATAAGATTTTTCGAAGGTATGTGAAGTCTGCCAACCCGCATTAGGCCAGCGTGGTGGACTAAGGCCTAATCCCTCTCATTCAGTAGAGGAGGCCCGTGCCCAGCAGTGGGACGTATATAATACAGGGCTAGTAAAAAAAAAAATATATTTACCTTCCCAATGCTTGACCAGTCTCTCCAAAAACTGAAGTCGATCCATAGACAACTGTAAAACTAGTGTGACGTCGAAATCGTCTATGTATGTGTAACTATAGTCCATGTAATATAAATGTGTGCGTAACTTGACGCGTTGAGCCGCACGAAAACTTAGACACAAATCTGAATGATTCATCTGAAAAAAAAAAATGAGTGCGTGTACTAGTGTACACACGTAGGAAGTGAAACTTCTTTATGACCTTATTTTTCAAAAAATGATCTACTATAATATGCAATTTTACAGAAATTTGTCTAATAAAGTTAAATTAGATAAAGTTTAAACAAAAGGCTTTTATTATCATAGACATGAATACAAAAAAAAGTGTGCATCTCGGGACGCTCGACAGAAGTCCGGTCAAAATCCGGTCAAAGTCCGATCAAAGTCCGGTCAAAGTCCGGTCAAAGTCCTGTCAAAGTCCTGTCAAAGTCCGTCAAAGTCCGGTCAAAGCCCGGTCAAAGTCCGGTCAAAGTCGGGTCAAAGTCCGGTGTGTGTCCGGTCTATGTCCGGTCAAAGTTGGGTCAAAGTCGGGTCAAAATCCGGTCAAAGCCCGGTCAAAGTCCGGTCAAAATCCGGTCTGTATCCGGTCAAAGTCGGGTCAACGTCCGGTCAAAGTCCGGTCAGCCCGGTTAAAGTCCGGTCAGAGTCTGGTCAAAGCTCGGTCTAAGTCCGGTCAAAGTCGGGTCAAAGTCCGGTCAAAATCGGATCAACGTCCAGTCAAAGTCCGATCAGCCCGGTTAAAGTCCGGTCAGAGTCTGGTCAAAGCTCGGTAAGAGTCGGGTCAAAGACCGGTCAAAGCCCGGTCAAAGTCCTGTTCCAGTCAAAGTTCGGTCAAAGCCCGGTCAAAGTCCGGGCAAAGTCCTGTCGAGGTCCGGTCAAAATCCAGTCAAGTCCGGTCAAAGTTGGGTCAACGTTCAGTCAAAGTCCGGTCAGCCCGGTTAAAGTCCGGTCAGAGTCTGGTCAAAGCCCGGTCAAAGTCCGGTCAAAGTTAGGTCAAAGTCCTGACAAAGTCCGGTCAAAGCCCGGTCAAAGTCCGGTCAAAGTTAGGTCAAAGTCCTGTCAAAGTCCGGTCAAAGCCCGGTCAAAGTCCGGTCAAAGTCGGGTCAAAGTCCGGTGTGTGTCCGGTCTATGTCCGGTCAAAGTTGGGTCAAAGTCGGGTCAAAATCCGGTCAAAGTCTGGTCAAATCCCGGTCAAAGTCCGGTCAAAGTTAGGTCAAAGCCCGGTTAAAGTCCGGTCAAAGCCCGGTTAAAGTCCGGTCAGCCCGGTTAAAGTCCGGTCAGAGTCTGTTCAAAGCCCGGTCTAAGACCGGTCAAAGTTAGGTCAAAGCCCGGTTAAAGTCCGGTCAAAGCCCGGTCAAAGTCCGGTCAAAGTTAGGTCAAAGCCCGGTTAAAGTCCGGTCAAAGTCGGGTCAAAGTCCGGTCAGCACGGTTTAGTCCGGTCAAAGCCCGGTTAAAGTCCGGTCTGTGTCCGGTCAAAATCCAATTAAAGTCCGGTCAAAGTCTGGTCAAAGCCCGGTCAAAGCCCGGTCAAAGTCGGGTCAAAGTCCAGTCAAAGCCCGGTCAAAGTCCTGTTCCAGTCAAAGTCCGGTTAAAGTCCGGTCAAAGCCCGGTCAAAGTCCGGTTAAAGTCCGGTCATAGTCCGGTCAAAGTTAGGTCAAAGCCCGGTTAAAGTCCGGTCAAAGTCGGGTCAACGTCCGGTCAAAGTCCGGTCAGCACGGTTAAGTCCGGTCAGAGTCTGGTCAAAGCCCGGTCAAAGTCGGGTCAAAGTCGGGTCAAAGTCCGGTCAAAGCCCGGTTAAAGCCCGGTTTAAGTCCGGTCTGTGTCCGGTCAAAATCCAGTTAAAGTCCTGTCAAAGTCCGGTCAAAGTCCGGTTAAAGTCCGGTCAAAGATCGGTCAAAGCCCGGTTAAAGTCCGGTCAAAGTCCGGTCAAAGCTCGGTTAAAGTCCGGTCAGAGTCCGGTCAAAGCCCGGTCAAAGTCCGATGAAAGTCCTGTCAAGTCCAGTGAAAGTCTGGTCAAAATCCAGTCAAAGTCAAAAACGTGACGCATGCCGCGTAACGGAAAAATGTGACGATTTTATTTTTCTAACGCCGATAAAGAAGTTTCACTTCAAAAATATATAATAATATTATGATGATTTGTTATGTTTACGCGAATTTTACACATTGAAATAAAACTAATTTAAACGGATTTTATCGCAGTTTTTTTATTAATTTTTCTAAACTAAATTATTAAAAATTAATAAAAAAAACGCGATAAAATCCGTTTAAATTAGTTTTATTTCAATCATATCATGGTTATGACACAAAATAATATGTCTCAACTTCTTCTCGGTTAAATTTGACCAATTTCTTGCTTAATATAAAACCCCACAGAGGAAAATGGAATCTCTATAGGTATAAATAATATCAAATGAAAATTAACATATTTATTACATCCATAAAATAAATAATAAATACACCCAACAGTTACTCACATAGTCCTGACCCCACACTAGGTTAACCTGTATCGTGGGTATCAGGAACTACGAGAAACTTGCGGTTCCACAACACTCAGACCTAGAAACAAATATATGAGGATCCGAGAAACATTTGTCTCGGTGCGGGAATCGAACCCACGGACTCACGTTTCACCGCCGGCTACTCGCACACTGCGCCACAAAGGCTATCAGTTATATGTTATTTAGATTCTGTCAAATTTTGACCTCAACCGCCAGTTTGGAAGGCCAAATTTACGTCACATGTGGGTAGATGATTGTGATTTAAATAATTACTAGCAGACCCGGCCACGCGTTGCTGTGGCTAAGGTATATGTTAAATTATATTGTAGTAAACTATTCAATACAGTATGCGCCATCTATTATTATACTTACTTAATCTATCCGATAAATTACCTTACACCGCCATCTGTTAGAATCTTATGAAACTTACAGATAATTATAACTTTTTGTCATTATAATTTGCAATAAAAAAATATTGCGACTATAAATCGAGATATAAACTATCCTATCTCTCAAGTTGGATCAAACTGCACACAGTTTGCAAATTTTGATTGAAATCGGTTCAGTAATTTAGGAGTTCATCGCGGACAAACAACGTGACACGAAATTTTATAAATATGTACCTTATAAGTAACAACTTCAGTTTGCGAACATCTATGTAGTTTCTCCCTCAGTAGATTGCCATCGAAGTTCACGTAAGCTTGGTGGATGGTCCTGAAGTAGTCTGCGTCACGTGTCCTTATACTGTATTTGGATGGAGAGTTCCAGTGTAATATCTGAAACATTATTTACGTGAGTGAGATATCCGGAGGTCCTAATGTGCCTAAGGCATTAAAGTCCGCCTGTATACCATGTGTACAAAGCTTTAATAAATAAATAAATAAATAATCGCCCCTCCCCCTTCCCAATCCCTTAATTATTCCTTAGTTTTAGGGTCGGCAACGCGCCCATTCTTTTGGTATTGTGCGTGTAAATGGGCGGCGGAAATCACTTACCATCACGTGACCCCATTTGCTCAATCGCCGGTCTATCATCAACATCAGCTACAGGACGTCCACTGCTGAACATAGGCCTCCCCCAAAGATTTCCAGACCGACCTGTTGGAAGCGGCTTGCATCCAGCGACTTTATCAGGTCGTCTGTCCTTGTAGGCGGACGTCCAACGCTGCGCTTGCCAGTACGTGGCCTCCATTCAAGAACCTTTACGCCAGTCTATGCTATAAAAAACATACCTTAACATTATTCTTGTCTTCACCATAGCAATTCTTCGCTAATGTTTTGGTAGACATCTGCACATTGTACTGACAGCTTATATTGTATATCAGACGTGGATTTTTCTTTATAATCGCATTTATTATATCTTGATCTGCGAGCGTGGTTTGTTTCAATCTATCTATATTCTCGTACACAGCATCATGCCATAAGGTGGTCCAGTCGTTATTTTCCCGAATTTTATTGAGATCTAATAACATGACTCCGGTATTGTATCCTCTGCCGAGTGCTGGCCATCGTTTGGCTGTGTCGTAGTACCAATTGCTTTCATTCTCCACTAAACCTAAGACCTGGAAAATTCATGGAAAAATGAAGTGACATTTTGTTATATTTGCAAAATAACTTGGCTGCACTGAAGTTAGTCACGACTCACGAGCGTGATAAACATTTTTTTGAGGGGATTCTTTTATTTACTGTGCTGGGATTCAACTTGATTCACTTTGAAATATTTATAAGGCACATATTTTTAAATGTTACTATAATAAATAACATATTGTAGCGATATACTGTTTTTTTTTCAATAAAATATCAAAATCTGTAGATCGGTATCGATACAATTCGGTTCTTTTTTACACTTTCGACAACCTTATAAGAATCATGGACGCGCCGCCGACCATAAATTTCTGGAGACAGTGGTAGCTACCCGGTCGAGCCGGCTCATTCATGCTGTAGACAAAACTGTTTACAGCATGTCTCTACCACTTCTAAATAAAATCTAAACTCACCTGATCATCACTCATATTTCTAAACATGCTCCATAATTCGGCTACATCGCTCAAAAATGTCAAATCGGAATCCAGCACTATAACATGGGTCAGTGTATACGGCAGTATATCGGGAAATAATAATTTTACTAAAGCGTAGACACCAGAATAATGACTGTTGGGTATCCATCTCACTTGGGACAGTCGACTTTGTGCGTTGTAGCATGTGTACTTTACTGAAATATAAGTTGGTTGCATTTTATCCATAACTAACTAACAAGTTATATATAACTAACAAGTTATATATAACTAACAAGTTGTATATAACTAACAAGCTGTCCTACGCGGTTTAACCCGCAACATATTAAAGTATAAGCGCCACCTACCGGATCCAATTGTGAATCTAAATCATCTGGGACTCACTCAAACACACATTAAAAAATCGAAATCGGTTCAACCGTTTTTCTGACAATACTTTAATGATATTATTCAGAACGTAAATTACAAATTATATTACCAAAACAGATACCTTAATAAAAAAAAAAATTTAATCATAAATTAATAGGATTTGTGTAACATATTATTCCAGAGCTGAACATAGCCATAGTCCTGTATTATTTTCTATTCCACTGCTGAGAAATATTCTCCTGTACTAATGAGATGGATTAGGCTTTATTCTAGTATGCTGGCCTAATGTGGTTTGATGGAATTTACACATCACTGATTTCTATTTCTTCTCATTTATGTAGGTTTCCTTATAAGCAAGCAATAATCAATATTGAACACATATATAATTACTAGTCAGAAATGTGTACCATTGGGGTTGGATTCAATACCACTCTTCACTTTGCTATTGCCACTGAACATGTTTATAAATAGTGACATAAAAATACTTGTGAAAAAAACCACAGTATGGGTCACAATAACCCTAATTTAACTCTTCCCATTTAATAAATAAATTCAACTCACCATCAGGTAAGTCCCAAGTGTCAAAAAGTTTAGTAATCGTATGTTGTGACCCCACATCCACTATCATGTGAAAGTGCAGAGGATTCTGGCGATGATGCAGCATGGATTTTAGCATGGGTGTTATCAGACGGGTACATTTACCCATGCACACAAGCGCTATGTGTATTGTTTCACACAGTGTTCCTACTGCATCTGGAATCTAGAAAATAATGGACAATGGTTTAATTCACCCTAACATCTGAATAGTGAAACACTCCCTCAACTGTCTGATAACTGGCTCATGACTGGCTAACAGCTACTAATTTTAACAACAAGGAGGGCATCAAGATTTTTTAATCCTTAAGCCTGTGTGTGTCCCATAAGGGCAACAAAAGGTGATGGATTTTTAATACAATCAATATATGTCAGCTTAAAATATCTTGAAATAAAAAAATGTAAAAAAGGATGTTTATAAAACATACTTACAACAGGAACTTCGTAAGTAGTGGCTGAATCAACAGTTATCTGTCTCATTACACTCTGAGATAGCCGCAGTTGTGTTTTGAATACTTTATTCTGAGTCTCCAGTACATTTATCCTTGATATTAACCACCAATAGTACACCACAGACACAGCTATCCATATCCCGAACGGTACGCCTAGCCAGGGTCGAAGAAATAAACAAGACAACACATTTCTAGATCTTAAGTTCATTTTTATTTTTTGTACATGATTTATAGAATAAAAGAAACTACAATTCCATGATATATGTAGCTATTTAACCGCCTTCACTATTAACATAACTATTTTTGATGACTATACGTCTGCAATGAGAGAAATTAATTAATGGCATGTGCGAATACTTTAAGCTGTAAATATTAATGTTTTTAATTAACAACCTTCAACTCGCGTGCTCCATGACATGTTGAATAGTACTTTGTGAGAAATACGAAGGTGCACTTATTTATACATGCATATTTATTATGACAGCTGTTGTGTGTATTTACAAATTACATATTTTTATAATCCCCTAATGATCACTTTTATTTGACAATTGACAAGGCCTTTATATTTGTCAACTTTTTTTTTTGTTTTTTTTTTTTTTTTTTTTGTGGCTCTGCCCTTTTGGACAATTTTGCCAACTTCAAGTGAGGCAAATACTGTTAATGGCATCTGTTAGACATTATGCCAGTGTCAAGTTGTCAAACTGACAAATGTCAATTCTATAGGGACGTACATACAAAAAAGTAGTTTATGTAAAATATATATGTAATTAAATTATTATTTACATCTATATAAGTTTACACCTGTATGCCTGAAGGGGTAAGTGGAGGTGCAACTAGAGCTGCATCCGTGTTTCGCCGAGCTTATTTCCATTCTACGTCATATTGGGCGAGCCTACCGCCAAATGGGACTCTGATATGTCGTGATAAATACAAGGAAGAAACCTCGTAAATTTTTATGGCCACTCTGAAGTTAACCACGAGTAGGCATGGAAGGTATTTTCTTCAGGACATTAATGGGTGACATATAAGATAGAAAGCGGGTGAATGACTAATTTCAGTTCGGCAATAAAGATTTACAAAGCCTCTACGAAGGTTACAATCGTTATCGTTGTTAACAATCAATTATTTACTGCATTGTTGGTCTTGAATGAGTTTTATTTATTAATTAGTGCCTTTTGTCACTTAAGGGGAATTATTTATGAACAGTTATTGGTGCTATTATTTTTTTATCAGGTATACATGGAGTTATCTCACTCTATTATTATCGAGTCGATAATATTCAATAATCGCTCTTCCTTATTTTATTTTTTTATGGCATGGATGAAGGAAAGGAACTTAATCCGTACAGCCTCAATATATACATGATGGTATATAGTATTATTATTGTTTGTTCATAGTTAAAATGCATTACATTGTAACGTTTGCTAAGGGTGGTGACCCGCGTACGGGCACAATAAAAAAACTACGTCCACAAAAATTGAAGAAATCGTATATTTTTTTTTTATACAGGGGGTAGGTTCTGGCCGTCTGGTTTCTCTTGCCACGTTCAAGTACCGTCCTTGGGTCAAGGCGAAGGAAGGCCGGGCCGGAGCTCGTGGCACGGTGACCCGAAGGCGGCCACGTGGACTGATCCCGCGGACGGTGGCGCAGCGGTGACTGGTTGGCGACCGTCGACGCGACTCGCAGGGAATTTATATATCGTTGTCGCAGCGGCAACCCCAGAGCGTAGACCTCGCAAGGGTAGGGCTTGCGAAGGAAAAAATATTCGCAAGGGTAGGCTTGCGAATGTAGTACTTGCACCCTGTAATTCACATACAGGAAAATAGATGAGTGCCGGGAACCGAACCCGCACCAAATCCCCACGGACGGAACCGTAAGCAGCTGGTGCGGTGTTACGCTACACTCAGAACGGCACCAATTAAGTTTAAGTACATTTAAATTATGTAACGGCTACAATTTCAAACGTGTCGGTACACAAAGAAAAAAAAATGATGCTACGAATTACTATTTAATTTACATTGAATTGCTTTACTCCTTCGAGCAACGATACACTTTTATAATACACTTGTTTAACACGAGGAAAGATCTAACATTAGAAGAAATAGTCGGCGGTTAATATTTGAAACTACTACTTATAATTTGTTCAATTAACTTACCCGATTGGGGTGCTCAGGGAACGGGAAAGTTACGTAGTGCAATACACGCTGGAATCTCCCGGATTGCCACGTAAATGGTAATGGGACAAAAAAAATCTATCCACGGCACACAGACACAGTGGAAGCAATTACGACCTGTCGCTTGGGCGATTCACGACGAAATGACAGAGCGTCAGCCGTCCCGTCGCCGCCTGCGGCCCCAAGCCTATAACGGTGAATTACTATACAAGTAATTTCCCCCGGTGTGCGCCGTGCGAAAAATATATTTAATTTTTTTTTAAGGATTTTATACAATATCTTTTGCTAAGTGTTCTAGGTAACGTACAACGTTACAGCATATGTACATACATCCTATAAAAGAAAATGGAATAAGAAATACATACATATTAGTTACTATTTCTAACATTGAAGTTAGAAGTATAGGAAAAAATCAGCTGGTTAGTAATCATACCTATTGGAAGGAGGGGCTTCCAATAGGTATCGATAACGAGGTCATAAGAATGATTACTAACCAGCTGATTTTTTTGTATTTACTTAGTTTATATTTATATAATTTAACTGTCATATTGTCCTACAAATAAAATAATAATTTTTTGAGTATCATCAAATCGAAATATTCTATCCTTGCTACCTCTGTTAGCTACCACAATAGAGAATTATCGCATAGGGAATAGTTGGTCGTCTCATCGAAACGAAGCTACTCACGGAAAATGAGCTTGATAGTAGTCAAGTGGATCAGTTACCCAAGGGCTCCCTGTCTATTAGTAATTAATATTTTTTATTGTTGAGAATTTTTTTTAAGCTTTCCTCTTATCGTAGTGTTTTCGAAATATTCAAAAGTTAATTCAGACCCTGTTAAAAAGTAAATGTAAGGATGGATGAAGGTATAAACATTGACTATTTATATTTTCATTCTCAACACTGAACTTAGCGCACTCTGCTGGTGCACTAGAAAACTAATTCACGTTCCAATTAGCAATTAGCACACTTCGGCATTGTGCGCCATTGAGTCGCATTATGCTCTGTAATTGGAAAACAGGGTCTGTATCGCTATCTCACGCACTGTCAACAGCAGCGGGAGCGCGAGGCCACAGATGCTGTTTATCACTGTTTATCAGTCATACTTTTTTTTAATTTGCGCAACGGTGTAGGTAATAAAACAAGTTGCTAATAAAATTATTTTATGGACTTTATTTCAACACTCCAAACAGTTTACATAACTAAAGATATATGTCAGTTCAAAACCAGATTGTAATGTTTAATTTATATAAGTACGTTTTTAAATAATTTATATCATTTTGTGAATTTCATAGATAATCTTTTATTAATCCGAAATTTACTTAAATAATTTTCTGTATTATTATTATAAGAAATTGTAAACTCTTAAAATTTTATTCGGTATGTGGTGGGATTTAATTATTACTTACAAGAATTAATGTACTAAACTACATATATAAAAGATGTAGAAAATATAATTCGTAGAAATTGATCAAAACAGAAATGAGCTAGAACTACTTAATTACTATTATTCAAAATAATATTACAAATATTTACTCGGTAAAAGAATTATTTTCGCAATGCATACAAAATATCTAGACTACATACATAAACATACACAAGCGTACGCCTTTATCCCCAAAGGCGTAGGCAGAGGTGTAACTAGTGTTGCACCCACGTTTCACCGAGCTGTGATAGGACTATCGCTATACTGGGCACAAATTCAAATTTTGGCCGATTTTTGATTTTTTTGAATCGGATACTCCAACACAAATTGTGATTGCTCGACCTAGGAATTGAACCTAGGGACCTCACGGTTCTCAGCCTTAGTACGCTATCACGAGACCAATAAGGCGATACTATACCTAGACTAAGTTGTACGATTATTAAAACATTTAAAAAACACAAGACATTGACTGTTTACATTATAAAATATTGCTAAATAGAAAAAAAATATATTTACTACATTCGTTTTTGCTGGAAATAAAATGATCCCAGCGATTATGCAATTATAAAAAAAATACAATCTGAACTCTATTACGAATTGTCAGAACACACTTATGCAAAGCGGTAAGAAATTATCTTCTTAGTCTTAGTTGCAGTTGGGTAAAAAAAAACAATGTATATTAAGGGCCTAATAATACTATTTCTTGTGCTATTTTTACCGAGCGAGGTTGTGAAATGAATTAATTTATTTCAGTTTCGCCTCCCCACTGCCTTGCCTGGGGCTGTTGCTCTTGTTGGCCGTAGGGTTGGCCGTACGCGAAAGCAGGGTCGGTATTGTCAACCACCCTGACCGGGTCAGTAGGTACAGGGCTGTCTTCTGTGACATCCTTCTTGTAGGGTATGCTCTCATCATCAGAGTTAATCTTCACTGACTCATCGGGATCGATGGGCCGAGTTCTGTAATGAGAATTATGGTGATGTGCATTGTGATATTTGAGAAACAAGGTTGTAGGTCCCTCGTATGCGAGATGCCGTCTGGGTTGGTACCACCGCTTTGTCTATTTCTGCCGCCAAGCAACAGTGTGTAAGCACTGTTGTGTTTCGGTTTGAAGGACACTGAAGCCAGTGAAACTACTGGGCTAAACTAAGACCTCATACTTCATCGCAGCACGTAAAGTAGTTGCACTTGCGATGTCTGTGTAAATCTACGTAGGTGTTACAGACCCAAAACATTCTGAATTTTCTCCAACTTACTTGATTGTGAGGAAGTCGTCCTCTTCTTTCTCTTCGGCCTTCCTTCTTTGCAGTACCCTCCAGCCGATGCAAATGATCACCACGATGATGGGCACCATTACGGCACTGATGATGCCCCAAGTGGCACCGAGTGTTCGCGCCGAGTACTCCTGGTTGCCTGGATATTTGAAATCATGGTGATATAACTACTTTTTCCGACTTTTTGTGGTGAGATATATTATCATGTTCATAACATCAGCCCTGTAATATCCCAATGCTGGGCACGAGCTGGGCACGAGAAATGAAAGGAGTTAGGCCTTGCCTTAGTCCACTACGCTGGCTTAATGCAGTAGACTTCAATTACCTTGGAAATTCTTACGAAGAATTCTCAGGTATACAGATTTTTCTCATAATATTTAGCTAGCAATACTTAACAGTTAAGGCACACGTAAAACCGATATGTTAGAGGTATATTTGAGAGGATTGAGATCGAACCCGCGATGTCTGTCTCAGTAATCCGTTTTATTGCCTACTAGGCTATTACCACATAATCGTATCATGCTTCGTAGGATAATATTTGAATGTCTGGCTGGTATAAAATGATGACCAATAAGTCATCACCAATTATTTACATGATGATTTCGTAGCAGATATGTAAAATTTAAAATTACAATGTTCGTTATTTCGAAAAGAAAGTTTTTAATTGAAGGTGACAAAATTTACTAAGTAAAGGCATCGATCATAATATAGATATAACATTTTGTTTGTTTCATGAACAAACAATTATCCAGGCATAATATGTACGAAATAACAGTCTCACAAAATTAAAGTAAATAACTGTAAGGTAAACGTTATTTCGCAAATTATCTAAACACCAGCAGATACGCTATCTGTAATCGCTCATCGGCCCACACTATCTACGCACAAGCAAATAAAAAAAAATATACTCACCGACCGTATGACCCCAATTCTTTTGTGTGCACAAGAGATAAGAAAGCAAGTAATAATCTCATAGATTAAATGGGAAATAGCAAAATAAAAACACATCACAAAATTGAGAAAATTTCCATTCCACTTCAAACGTGGTTCACATTATTTCAATTTATTTTATTTCTTGCTTTCTTATTAAAATAAACAAACATAAAACCATAGGGAAGTTATTCTACCACAGGAACAGAAATTTCCTCTTGATGTGACATACAGACGATGTAAAATAATTTTATTGCTAATATTAAAACTACATAATATAAATAGTACAAAGACATTCAACAACGATGGGAAAGCGTCACGAGACATTTGTATAGAAAACACTTACTATCCAAAGATATAAGAAATCAATAAGTGCAAAATACTAATATACCGTGTATTCTTAAATTATAATATATACACCCAGAAATATTGTCATAGACAAGGGCAGTGAATATAAACTTAAAATGTAAATATATGCAACAGCAAATTGCCAAATTTAGACCATCGTTGATCGACTGCTAAAAGTTGGCACTTCAGCCGCCGGTGGATCTATAAGGGTTTCCATGGATTTACCCTTCTGAGGAGACGTGGTAAACGTCTTTATCTCGTCAGCTGGCGCACTCTTAGGAGCCTCCGGAAGACCAGGATTATTATAAGTATTCCTGGGACTTGCTTCAGAAGTAGGACTAATAGGGGGTGAATAAATTTCGGAGTAAGTCGGCGAATAGTGCGAAGGTACGGGACTATACTGATCTTCGTATTTGGGGGCATAAGGATCCTCCGAACCATCTTTAGTCGAGTAACCTGAATCAGATGGTAGAGCGTGACGACCAGTTTGACGTGGTCTGCTCAAGTATTGAATATCCTTTGCAGGACGGGTCAAGGTGGAATCTTTGTTAGATTCAGAATCAGATGGGGATGTTATTGAAAGCAGGTCTTCTTCGGACAAATCCCATGGTTTTTCTGGGAATTCGACATCAGGAGCATTGGGAAGAGGCTCATTAGTACGATATGATTTGTTATAATTGCGACGTTTCTTTGGCAAAGTAGAGCTCTTGTCTGATTTACCAGATTCACTTTTTGCTGAATCAGGGTACCCGATGCCTGAGCTTTCACCGTCGGTAGGTGCAGCTGGGGCGCTCCTAGTGACAACTGAACGAGTCATAGGTACTTCTTCGGTGGGCGTAATAGGTAATTTAGGTTTCTCGTCAGAATCCTGACTACGCATGGAAGATTTCATAGTGTCTGTGATATTTCCCATCGATGATGATCTTAAATTAAGTCTAGAGGCGGATTTTGAACGTGGTATGTCTTCGAAACGGAATCCCTCTTTGCCCTCGGACCTGGGCTTGTGCCAGCACCAGAACCAGAGCAGGCAAATCAAGAGGCCTAATGGTAGAATAACTGCCACTATGACGCCCCACGTTAGGAACAGGGCGCGTTGAGAGTACTCTTGGTTACCTGGATAATTAATACATAACTTAGTCAAACATTTCACCCTAACTGCTGTAGATCATTATTCCATAAATTAAACTAAAAAAATAGACTTCCCTTGTATAAAATACTTAGGTGCTTGCATAACTTCAAGAATTTAATCCTAACGGCATTTAATTTAATGAACTGCAACTCTGGATTTCAAGTTTTATAAGGCAATACATTTAAATAAAGTATCCCTGTATAGCACGAATGAAAGAATATTAACTCTATAATAAATAGACTTTATATCAGCTTGAGGTAATGAGAAATGTATATGTACTAAAATGAATAAAACACTCACGCAAGCACTCGGTGTATCCATAATCGGGCAGATTCCATCTCCCGTTGTCCTCACAAATGCGCCTGTTGTCACCAATCAGTATGAAGTTCTGGTTACACTCGAAATTCACCTACATGAGGACATTAGCAAGTTAATAATGAATAATAAACAAGGAAAACGGAACATTCTATTGGGGACAAAGCGGGGATTTAGTAAAATTATGAGTAAGATCGGTATTTGTCTAGTGGCAGCGTAGTTAGGCTGTAAAATTAATGACACCCTGGTCAATTTCCAGGTTGGACAATCAAAAATATATGGCTACGTAAAGCTAGGAGTATTTGGCACAACACATGAATAGGTACGCAACAAAGTAATGCTTAAATATTTCGATAATGTTAACTTTTTGTAGATTTCAGAAGCCTGTTAGCATTATGATTGCGAAAGTTTAGAAGTTTGTTTCCCTTAAACATCGTAACGGTTGGACAAATTCAGAAAAATATGTCGCTCCGAAAATTCAACAAAGGGCCACGTGAAAAACCTTTTCAATTGTATTTATTTCCGAGTTTTGAAATTATTCCTCATTGAAGTTGCGTAATGCCCTATTTCATTTGTTTATTTCCTTTAACTGTATACGTTTATAAAATTAAATTCTATATACTATTTAAATGTGTTATTTAAATCAGCTACATATACTATGTTGCTCATAATGGTAGCAATAAGTCTATGAATTTCAAATAAAATTTGTACTTACTCGTGTCCCAGGAGTGAAGAAGAAGTTACTTTTTCTTCCAAATCTAGGAGTTTCCAATATACCACAACTGATGACACGTCGTGCGTTCGTCTCCTTTATATTGGTCTGAAAAAAAAAACAATTTAAATTCCCACTCAGAGTATGTTGATCACATTTATTGAACTTAATAATTATGCCATCAATCCGCAATGTCATATGCATTAAATCAATACACAATGTGACCGCAATGTAAATAAAATAATGTACTGATATAAAACTATCGTGGATCATCAACAAAACCACAATTTATACTTGGCTATTAATATTAACAACGCAAATTATATAATTTAGTATTGCAAGTAGTAAATGGGTTATCCTATAGTTATACTAGATGGTAGAACTGTAAAAGTAATGGTAGGCTCTCAGCAAGCCAACATAAAATTAATATTTTTAAAATCCAAAATAATATATTTATTACAAAAAGACTTACTTAGTAATTGGAATATTCCATTAGTATTAAGTAAATGAAATGTTTGTCACGAGAACTGGGCAGATACTGAGGCTTTACCATAGATGGTCCTAATGTCCTTGGCAGGTGCATTATAATTAATAGAACAATAGACTGCCGACAAGATACTTGATTACACGCGAGACGTAGGTAGCAAAAACTAAATCCTAGATAATAATATGCAGAAAGTTGCAGTTTGTGTTCTAACAATTAATGCAATTATTAAGAATATACACATTGTTACGTATATTTTATGAAACGTGTCAAAAGCTGAAGTGGGTTTCCATGGAGAGTCATAAAAATGAAATATCTTCAATTATTTAGAGTGTATTATTTACAGAATCTGGATTTTATACAATGTGTGATCAAATTTAAGGGTTGTTACATTCATCTGTCAGTGGGTGTTTACACAACTAGCAGATTTTATTAAAATCTAGATATCCTAAAATTTCACACATTTTAATCACTTGTTTTATGATAGATAAGATCGATTACATCATACATTATTTGCATTACATAAAGTTCATTCGTATCTGTTAATCATTTGTGTTGCGCAAACTTGTAAGACAAATATGGAGGTGCTACTATACTCATTCGATAAAAAGAAAATTCTTTATGTCTTAGTAATGCAATCAGATTTACTCAGATTTAGTACTATTAAACGTGAAATATACAATATACGTTGCTTAAATTTGAGCTCACCATTCTGTCCATTGTTGTTTAAAGGTTATAAATATTTCATAGAAGTTAATCTTGAAGTAAGGCTGGATATAAGATACAATACTAATCATCAAAATAAATCCTAATAGCATAATAGGCTGGTTGCCGATAATTAAATGTAAGTATATAATAGAATGGGACCTATATTTCGCTTGCCTTGTGGGAAAATGTCATTCTGTTTCCATGATGACGGCAGCCATTGTGTATGAAGTCACAAATGAGTCATAATTGCAACTATAGTCATCGCAGCGGAAAATCCAGCGGTCGAGTCGAGATATAACGAAGTAGTTTCAATAAAATACCAATCATAATCACCTCAAGGCTCTAGTCCCAGGCCAGGCCATCACAAGTTGTGTTTGAGTATCGATTTGAAAGATTACACATGAGTTGCCCGGGTTTGGAGTTTGTGCCCAGTATGGCGATAGGATGATTAACATAATGAATATAGAAAACCACAATGCTACTTACTATAGAAGCCAAATAGTTTTTGGTGAACTCGGCCATGTCTCGATCTAGCGTCATGCCGTAATCGTATCTACATTGATAAGAATCTTGGCAGATTTCTATGGCACGAGCCACGTCGTGAGATCTGTTCGCTGGTAGGAAGTCGGCTGGTTCTCGTATGAAGTTCGGTATAAATTGATTATCGTTGAAATAAGCAGCTGTTCGACCATATTCTCTTACGAACATGGCCACGCCTATATATCGTTGTTCTCGATCAGTAAGTTGCCCTAGAAAGCAATTAGAAGAATAAGACCCGATTGTTTAATGTTCGAAATATTTTATGTTCCAGGTAATGCATTAAACAATTAATTTAGGTAGCACCAATTCGACATACGGTTCTCTGTATATTATTATATTGATAACGTTAAAAAAATGTATGTAGATACATACAAAATTGTCCAAAGTCCCGATGTGCTGATTGAAAGTTATTCAGGTCGACAGCAACTCTTGTCCCGTCCGGTCGTGTGAAATCGTCGTTTACATCCAGAGACCAATTACCAAATAGGCCGCGGGTTTGATTCTGGGGAATGATAAGAAAATATTACTCCTTAAAAGTAAACAAATGGGTTCTATTAAAAAGCTTGATAACTTATAAGGTGGCAGGGTACTTCATACATATTTGTAAGCAAGGTTCTTTCACCTTGCTTACCTTTTCTACCTCTACCTCACCTTTTCACGTCTTTACGTGCCATAGTCGAGAGACGTGTTACGCGGTTAGCCATTGGATATCCAGTTATTTCAGGACAGTAAATTTTTCGACCATCGGAAGACGCAACATCTCGACACTATATCTGGACTGCACTGTACTTACCAGTAGGTGCAGTGTAGACATTTTACCGAGCCAGCATGAACAAGTTTGATACAAAGTAATATTGATGAGATAGTTTACCATATATGTCCAAGGCAGGTAGACCCTGGCAGTCATGAAGCCTCTGTTCTCGACCACCTCCACGCCAGCACCCGATGAGAACATGATCACGATCTCCGACTGGTTGAGGATATACATAGGCTGGTATACAGTCACACCTGATAAAAGCAAATTTAAAGATGTGTGTTTAGGATAATCACAAAGAACTGTATAATAAATTAGATCATATGATGTCGAAAGCTACAAGGGATTTTTTAATAGCAGAATATACTATTATACGAGTATCTTCGGCAATATTAATGCCTGATGAGGATCATCCACAAATCTGAAGAACGCCGAATCGCATAACTTCTAATCTATGATTGATTGTTTGTACGATTTTGTAACATCGTCTTTCTGCTATTTTTGTAAATAACTAGTCATAATATCGTTAAAGAATCATTAGCGTCTTCTATTTGTTTATCCTATAAAATCAAGGAAGTGGCAGAAGGACGTCTTTTGATTTTTCGCGCCCAAAGTCTTATTAAAAACATACAATCTTCGAATTTATTAGAAGTGCGTTAGGGCAATTATTTTTAACAAATATTTAGGAATCAAGTTTGGGTTTTTTTTTATGGCATAGATCGGCAAACGAGCAAGTGGGTCATCTGATGCTAAGTGATCTCCACCGCCCATGTATGCCCATAATATCAGAAGAATTATGGGCGCGTCGCCGATCCTAAAGGAAAGGGATAATTAGGGATTGGGAAGGGGAGGGGTATTTGGGCCTCCGGATATCTCACTCACCGTACGAAACGCAGCAGCAAGCCGCTACTTTACATCGGTTTTCTGTGAGACAGTGGTAATGACCCGGTTGAGCCGGCCCAATCATGCTGTAGACAAAACTGTCTACAGCGTGGCTCTACCACTCATAAAGGAGTTTACCACGGAGACATTATGGGATTAAGTGAGATTATCTTACCTGGGAAGTATTGTACTCTAAGTGCTGGTCTGTCGAAATAGACTCTTTTGCCGTCAGCGAATACGTCGAGCCTGTATCTCCATTGCGCGTGTTGGGGACGAAGACGGACCTGACAAAAATATATGTGATTGAAACTTTTGTTTTTACTAAATTAATGAAATTTTGATCATTAATTGCCGTATTTGGACTCTATTTCATTTACAAAAGGTGAATCAAACTACTAGATACAAAGGATCTACTTGAAATTAAAAAAGAACTTTATTAGATGTAGTAATAAACTGTCGTATAGCCGTATAGTAACAGCCTTTCATTAGAAATAAAAATCAATATATCATTAAGCGCTCCATATTTTAATCGTTTAGTGTTCGCGCACTGCATCCGTTCTGAATCGGAGAAATCTCGGTGCGAAGTAGAGTTTGTTTTTGTTTGTTTTTTTTTTGTTTTTTTGTTTGTTTTACTATTTGTATGAAGGATTGGGCATTACATCCAAATTTAGTGCATCAGAATTCAGTGTTCCGAACTCTCGAATATCCCCAGTTCGGATCATATCTCGAATGCTTAATGGTTGGGATCGGATGCAGTGCGAAAATACTCTGATATTTTAGCAAGGATCTTTTATCTAAAAACATATACTTTTTCAATAGCTTACCTCAATAGGAACTGAGTTGTTAGAAGCAGCAACAATGGAGGTAAGTTGGGTGGCATTGACGGGTCCGTGCCTGTTTCTAGGGACTTGTTCGAATCTGCCCTGCACGTCCAGTCTCAGCTGTGGATGATCCACGCGTACTAGCACGTATTCCCCTTGATAAATAAAAAAAGTATTTTCTAACAATTATCTGTAAATACAGTACAGTCCAAACA
This sequence comes from Amorpha juglandis, assembly GCA_949126905.1. Classification (NCBI taxonomy): domain Eukaryota; kingdom Metazoa; phylum Arthropoda; class Insecta; order Lepidoptera; family Sphingidae; genus Amorpha; species Amorpha juglandis. The sequence continues at coordinate 4,634,450 of OX421386.1, read as the reverse complement.
TAATGTCTACCGTCGAGAGACGTTACACCTCAGAACGGACACCAGAATTATGCCGGCTTGAAGTGACTATGGAGCCAAAATAGGGTTTTTTACCATATGTACGGCAGTGGCCATCCAATGTAATTAAAAAGACAAGCATCTATATTTTTCCATAACAACACATATTATATTTTAATGCGATTGAAAAATCCCTGGCGCTATTTTTTAAAACAGCTTTTATAGGATGAGACACAGTGGGAGGCTCTTTAATAATAAGGTGCAGCATAACAAAGCAATTTTCAACATGGCAACTGATTCTTACCTTTTCCATTGAAAGTGTACTGAAGGTCATCAAAGGTGACAATGTGAGGATCTCCGAATATGCCAGCAACACCAGGGGATTGGTAAGCGACGCAATCTTGAGATGGACGACGTTCAAACCTGATCAGATAACTTATATTGTAGAAACATATTTTTTTTTTATAGCATAGGCCGGCAAACGAGCAAGTGGGTCACCTGATGGTAAGCGATCTCCACCGCCCATGTACGCCCACCACCACCAGAAGAATAATGGGCGCGTTGCCGACCTTAAAGGAAAGGGATAATTAGGGATTGGGAAGGGGAGGGGATTTGGGCTTCCGGATATCTCACTCACCGTACGAAACGCAGCAGCAAGCCGCTACTTTACGTCGGTTTTCTGTGAGACAGTGGTAGCGATCCGGTCGAGCTAGCCCATTCATGCTGTAGACAAAACTGCCTACAGCGTGGCTCTACCACTCAAAAAAAAAGTTATATGATAACTTACAAAATAAAGTCTAAGCCTCGGTGTACCACGTCCAACATTTGTTATTTGACCGCATAACCCATAGGAATAAGTAGTAGAAAAAGAGTATTCAAGTCATTTAGTACTTTATATTTTAAACAGTAACATTGACAAATGATCATGAACTCCTTAATAGATAGTTTTAAATGCGGATTAAAAAGATATTTAGGATTTTTAATTGATTATTAATTTTTCGAAAAGAATATGAGATTATATTGTATTAATTTAATGGAAATGTAGAGAGTTTGTAAATTACCTTAATGTTTCGCACCCGACCGCCTGTTCTTCTTGCCATAAGCAGCACTGGTAGTACGGAATCATGTCATGGAACCAATTGGATAGCGACGGCACCTGGTAGCAATTGAATTGAATTTTTTGAATTGAGAAATATCAACTGGCATATTATTTATAGCTTAAAGAAAGGAAGTATATAAATAAAGAAGGAATCCCATTTTGTTACGAATGTTTGCGTCAGTTTCACCATCTCTAAATAAATGCTATTTATCAAATAAAATATGACACGTTCAAATACAAGTCAACATAAATATTGGAGGAAAGATTTCTACTAGGTACTTTCATAAATAGCTAGGTAAATCTTACTCGGACATTGTGACATTCGTAGTAAGTAGTAGGCTGTAAAATGAGAGGCTGCGGTTGAGATTCCCACCCGATTTTTTTGTGTGATATACAAATGGGTGTTCCATAAATATTTGTTTTGTGTCTGGGTGTTATGATACCATAAGTCCCTTGTAGTTCCTTATGAACAACAAGATTTCTTCTTTGTGCGGTGTCATGACTATGTGTGATTACTTATTAGTTGTATTCTAGTACGTGTGTGGTAGAGCCACGCTGTAGACAATTTTGTCTACAGCATGATTGGGTCGGCTCAACCGGGTCATTACCACTGTCTCCCGCAGAAAACCGACGTAAAGTAGCGGCTTGCTGCTGCGTGTACGGTGAGTGAGATATCCGGAGGCCTAAATACCCCTCCCCTTCCCAATCCCTAATTATCCCTTTCCTTTAAGGTCGGCAACGCGCCCATAATTCTTCTGATATTGTGGGCATACATGGGCGGTGGAGATCACTTACCAACAGGTGACCCACTTGCTCGTGTGCCGATCTATGCCATAAAAAAAAAACGTGTACCTACCTTGTTAGCTTCGTTGTAAGGTGTGAAGCCGAAGTCGTGCGACCTGGCTGGTCTAGAGCCCCACTGCTGGTCGTAGGTTAACATGAGGAAACCGTTCTTATCATAGCAACATTGCTGGCCAGAACCTTCCGCACTAAACGAGAAAAATAAAATTACTGACATAACTTTGTGTGGGTAAAAAAACAATTCAGCACTGAAGCTGACATAATTTTCCCATTGTTGATTACGGAATTTGGGTGGAAATAAATAAATACACCCAACAACTACACTACAACTAAACGACTACATACTTCAATTTTGTAAAAAAGGTAGGATGCGTTGTTGAAACCTTTTGCATTTTTAATAATTTTCTAAAGTGGTAGTTTATGAAATCTAAATACATAATTATTATTAGGTATTGTTAGTACCTACTGAAAAAAAAATTAGACAACATCTATATAACGTGAACCATTGTTTCCTCTGAATGGTGTTACAATTGCAGATATTTGACTCATCATCATCATCATCAGCTACAAGACGTCTACTGCTGAACATAGGCCTCCCCCAAAGATTTCCAGACCAACCTGTTGGAAGCGGCTTGCATCCAGCGACATCTTGGGACCTTTATCAGGTCGTCTGTCTACCTATATTTGACTCAACTAACGCATAATCATAGGCTGCGCCATACCCCTATGTCTAAGCTCAGTACTTTTAGATTTAATCTAAATTGAGCTTCCACATGAAAGGAGTTGCGAATATAAATATGAATGTAAGTTGAAAATAAATATTTACCTTGGCCCACCACTCTTAACACAATGGACACTGCCCCAATGATATCTGCAAGTAGGGTTAGTGTCCTTGTCACAAGCAAGGTCTGGCATGAATCTGCCTTTATCCAGGAGGGCGTGTTCGAGGGTGCAAGGACACACCCATACTTGCGACGCGAAGTTCTTGAGAAATCTGTCTGTTCTGAGCCAGTTGTTACACATAGACATGGACCAGCGCTGTCCGTGGATCCTTTCCCATTGCGGTGCAAAGTACCAGCCGAGAGGAATTGGCCGACTCCAGAGAATTCTAGAAAAATCATAAAATACAGCGATATTTAATTCTAGAAATGCAATAGCCGGCAAGTAATACATATCTTAGAGTAATTCTCAATGAAAAAATAATTCATGTTACTTACGGTGAAATAGATATACCCTTATATACTTCTGGTGTAGTTAAATTGATTTGTAAGAAACCGAACTGCATGTCGTTGTGCATGATATTCTCCCTGTTTCTGTAGTTTTGAGGGTTAATGACGTATTCTCCAGTGTTTGCAACACCAACCTCTATCATATCAATGTACTCCAATTGCGGCCTAATTGTGACCTCCTTGTAGCCCCACAAGCTTATCTGTAGTTGTACATTAAGGTTCGTGGTCAGGTTAAATCGGTCCCATGTTATCCTTATCTCTGGTGGGTATCTCTCGTGGACGGAATTATCGGGGAAGAAGATTTTCTCCGACGCTGTAGCGGGGGTTTCTGAAAATTAAGATTTTATGCTTATTAATTGTAAATCTTAGATGAAATCTCATCATGTTCTCTGTCTCTTTATAACTTAAAAGATTGTTCAATATACGGCCAAATATTAAATACTAAAATATGTCCAAAATATGAAAGTGACAATAAATTAATGACCCTTACCAACAAAGAATCTTCCCTTCCATTTATAAGGTTCGTTGTTGATGGCAATTTCGAATCTAGCATATCCATTGTGATAGAAACGCGGTTGTACACAGATAGCTCTGTTTACGTCTACCACGGCACCGATGACAGCTTCAGTGTCGAATCTGCAAGATATCCTGTCATTGGGGCTGAAGCAAGGGCCCGTGATGTTGACGATGGTACCACCGAGCATGTTACCACTCTCAGGAGCGAACATAAGTGGGAGGTTTGCACCGTCTGAAATTAAATTAAAAAGGCATGTAATATACAAGTTTGTGAAAGATAATTGAAACCATATTTTCCAAATATAACAACGTTTACTAAGATTACTGATGATTCGTACAAAAAAATATCTATATAAAATAACTCTAATCGCAATCAATTACTATTGTTAAAAAATTGTAGAAAATTGTTTTACTCACCAATATCCTTATTACATGTGCCCATAAGTATATTCTCGTCGATCCTAAATATATGTCGTCCTGGGAATCCATTTGCCCATCCTCTTCCAGTCAAGTCACGAAGGACGGAAGCTTGAGAGTACGGTTTGTATTCGTAGCTTCGAGTGGCATTACCGGCATTGAAACCAATCTAAAAATAGTATTCGTAGATAATTTCTTATCTTTAAAATAAGACAAGGTATTGAATGTAAATGCATAGTCCCTGCTTTCAAATAATAATTTGAAACAACTTTCTTTGGAACGTCTTTCTACATAGCGTTAACGTTGTCCTGGCTTAGTGCCCGGGTCCGCCTTCGTACTTAAACGTTTCCACTTTGCTCCATCTTTGCATCTTCCGTAGTGAGATCATTGGCTATCTAGCTCCCTCTAATACGTCTATCCAGTGCTTTTTTGGCTCATGGAATGACTATTTAAATAATTTTCAATAATCTTATTCTAACAGATTACTAGTTTTATAACGAGGAATAATACTACTTGTGTAGGAAGAAATTATTTAATTATCTAGGTTGCTGCATTCTAATAAAAACAGCGATGAAATGAATAAGAAGATTTAAGAAGAAAATCTATAAACACTTACGTAAGCCGGTACACCACCCTCTCCAGTAGTCGTATCGCCACCAGCTTCGGTGTGAGAGCTCCAGTTGATCTCCAAGTAGTTGAAGATCGCGTATGTGAACACTTCGTCAGTCGCCAGTACCATTTGGAATGTATTTGTCTGAAAATTATTATGATATTGTATCGTTCTGGATAGAAAATCATTTTCAATATTGGTCATTATTTGTATATTCTTATTTCAACGAAAAAACATAGATTGCCGAAGCATGTAATTTTCACAATAGTGCTTTTTACAATAATTTGGTTAAAGACACATTGTAGATTAATATCTGGGGAAGGAAAACAGTAGATTTTCTATTTCTAACACGAAATTAATATCTATGACTAGAACACTTACCATGAAAAGAGAGTTATCAATACCGCCAGCGAAAGACATGTTCTTCCACGTAATGGTAATAACGTGCTTGGGGAAGAATGTTTCAGAGCCAATCACACCTTCACGGATGTCCCAAGTTACTCGTTCACGCACCTCTACACCCAACTGGTCGGTACGAGTCTAAAAAGATGCACAAAATCATAATAAAACTAAAGACTATCCCGCCCACACATCTGCAACTATGACTTATTACTGCCGCCAAGCAACAATTGGTAAGTACTATTGTTTCAGTTTGAAGGATATTGAAGCCAGTAAAATTACTGGGCATTATCAGACTTGACATCTTATGGTTTTGGGTGAGGAGCACAGTCCAGTCCAGTGCAGTGTGTCCTATGCAGTGTGAGTTTTTTTTTAATCTAATGTCCTTGATCTCACAGTTTCTAGTTCCCCGTAGTGAAATGTTGATCATCTCATGTTATAGGCCCATAAGATTCCATGCCAAACTACTTGGCGTGGTTAGCTACCAAATTGTATTGTTTTGTGTTGCCTTTCTTGATAATAAGGATTAAATAAATAATTATGATGGAACATCTAAAGTCCTGAGACCAATTTGTTTTTTTTTCAAGCTTTCCTGAATGTTTTAGAAATAAATTTACCTGTAAATCCCTGTCCAATCTGAAGTAAACACCAGGACGTCTCTGGTCAGGTTCTTCGGGCCTCATGCTTCCAATACGGCACTTGCTGAAGAAGATTCCGATGAATGAGGGGTCATTGACGGTAGGCCAGTCTCTTACGGGGAAGGATAAGGGGTAGGTGTAGTGGTCTGGCGGGTCACTGAAGTAAATGTATCCATTCATTGACAGCTGAAAAAAACCATGATATTTCCTCATTTATAGTAATTATGATAGGTAAAATATAATATTAACTGTGAATAGTTTCAAAAAGGATCCAAAATGTGTTAAGCGACTTCGTTGAATTACGAATGCTCAATGAAATAACATTTAAAATATTTTTCATATCAATGGTACAACCATATACAACCATTGATAAAACCACCAACTTACCATACATTACTAACCATTGCAACTTTAATTGCGAATTTTAAAACACATTTTATCATAAAAGTCATACAAACAGGTGCATCTGATAAATAATTTTCTACTCACCCTAGTATAGTTAAATCTGAATCCAAAGAACGGCAGCTGGAAGTTAAAGTTCTTATGGATCTGAGGGGTTGAGGTATGAATGTCGCGCTGGTAGTCTCCGATGTTCTCATTACCTCCTTGGTCATAGAACCAGTACATAAAGTTCGAGCGGATCTGCGTGAGCCGCTGGGTTGTGATCACGTAAGGCTGGCCATTATTCTGGTAAGTTGTCGATGGTAGTACTCTGCCGTCAATGTGGGCTGGAATGATTATAATTATCCTGATTCATGTTTTTTGTTTGTTAATGGTGTTACAAAGGGCGAGTATAATTGGTAGTCACGATGTAGAGATTTTAGTTTCAGCTTGACCAGTTTGCGTTTCGCAGAAACCCGACGTGAAGTAACAGCTTGCTATTGCATTTCGTATAGCGTTTCGGATATTTTATCTGGAGACCCAAATCCTCCTTTCCCTTCACAATACCATAATTACCCTTTTATTTTAAAGTCGGCAATGCATCCATGATTTTTCAGGTATTGTGTTTATGGGTGATGTAGATCACCTACTCGTTTGCTAGCCTGTGCAATGAATATAGCTTGCCGTGAAATAAGAAGCCACGTTTTTAATCTCCATACCAAGATAAATGTATGTGTGATCCATTGTTTCGGATCTCAGTGTTGTGAGACTATAAGTCCTTTGTAGTTTCAATACCCATGATATATGTTATCCTAGTCCGTGTTTAGGCCTATGTTTATGATTGATGTATTTATTCATTTTTTTTATAGTTGATCAGTACTTAATATTAAATGTAGGTAATGGCTAAAATGGGGATATGTTTATATTATACCTAGTTGGCATTCTACTATAACTACATTACACTATAAATCTACAGCTCTGCCGGGTAATTACCAGTTAAAATAATGATTATTGTCTGCAATCTACCTATTGTTCCGTGTCTCTACTGATTTCTATTCTCGGTTCTCACCATATATTTCGATAAGTATCAAACTTGCATGTTTATGTACCTGCTAATATTTTTGTTTCATTACTTTCATTAAGACAATGTTCTAATCCAACATTGTTTTCATCAACTTTATTTAAATTAATAAAGTACACATGGTGTTTCTACAATATAAGAACAAGGTGTGCAAATATGTACATAGGTTTTGAAACACACTAGCTACCTCGTGTATCAAGGTCCCGAGCCGAACTACCATATTCATAGATAGTGTCTACGTTGACAATATTAATGACTATGGTAGCAGCTATAAAATTTACAGAATATATATTATGTTAAATTATCTCTAACAAGGGCGAAATCATGATGTATTTTTTTAACTTTGCAGTATCGTAAGAGCAATGTTATGTTAGACTTGTTAAGTTTCTCCATTCACCGGCATGCCCGAGAGGTTTTTCAGCATCATTTTAATTCTTCTTAATCAATATATCTACAGGCTCACCGTCTATCATAATCATATAGAAAATCTGTTGGCAAAAGTAGAAGAAACTGCTGCTCCTATTCATAACTTTATTATTATATATCATACAAAAATATTCATTGACGCTACAATTATTGATATTGTACAAGCGATATCGACGTTAGCCCTGATAAGTGATAAGCTATCGGTTTATATCGTACAGTTCGGAGGCTATTCCTAGGATATTGGTGATGTCAGTGCCTTTCGTCTTTGTTTAAATTCCAATGCGATATTGTAACAAATGATTCTTCTTTCATTATTGTTTGTATCCCAATCAAGTAATATAATAGGTATGTGAATTTCACCGATTATTCTTTATACTATTTATTTCATAATTTAAGCGAAACTCACTCACTCACTGACTAATAAATCATAAAATCTTAAAAACTACGACTATCATCATGAAATTTGGCCAGATGATATGTTGTGTAATGTGTATGCCGGATAAAAAAGATTTTTTGAAATTGTATATTTTATGTGGGAGAACCCGGGTTAAGCCATTCAAGTGGGCAGAACCGCGAACAAAAACTTGTCCATAAATAAGTAATTGTCTTGAACGTTTTTTATAGATATACTAAATTTTGTGCTAAAATCACTATTTCAAGTTGTCTCTTCTTTCTTTTAATTTTTGTCAGTGACAAATATTGCATCAAAGTACCGACCACGATGACAGCATACTTTGACATTCTCATTGAAAATAATTGTTAATGAAAGAAAAATTAAGGCATATGTTCAAAATGCGTCGTCAAAATGTGACATGCACACATGTGAACACATATTGTGTGCATGTCACAGACTCTGTGTTAAATTACATCTAAATCCGTGCAGTGCACGAATTGCGTAATATCTAAAGTCAGAATCATCCAAACTTTCACATTTATAATAGTAGGAAGTATAAGTTTATGTTATAAATGAAATTATAACATAAACTTATACTAAATATTTTAAAATATTCAGCGAATATTATGTAAATATTCACTGAATATTTTAAAAAAGTAGATTACATCCAAGATTGTTTGGGCTCTGTCGAAAATATACAAATTTATAATTATCCCCTAATAGAAAATGAAGTACATCTTCTTCTACCACTTGCCCTTATCACACTCGCAATGGGGTCGGCGCAACTTGCTTAACTAAATAAACACATGATTTATTAATTTCTTAGTCATCTTCAAGCTAAAATGGTGACTCAACTACTTGATGATTGTGGATTTAATTTCATAACTATTACTGCAGATAATGTCTAAGGAAACCCATTGGGTAGTTTCTAGAAATAGTTTTTAAAATAATTTGAACCATAACAGCATACTTGTTTTCCAATATTATGCCCTCATTTTTTTTCATAAATCCCAAAGCCCACAGCGAAAGCGTACAGTTTAATGTAATTGTGTTTTAGTTTGCATAAGGAACAGCCTATTCTCATAGCTATTCTGATCGCTTCCAATGGCGAACATTAATCTTCCACCCATATCCAGTTAAAATTCATACCGGAACCTCTGTTACGTCAGTATTAATGAAGGGGATTCATTCGGACAACCCACAAACAGCTGAATTAAGGGCCCACCATTCCATATTTTTGAACTATTGACCAAAGTAAGTATTGTTAGATTCACCCTAACATTTGCAGATTCTCAAGTAAACATGCATTAATTATCATCCATTATATAGTAATAATGTGCTTTTATGTCAGTATTTACAGATCAACAGTAAAATATTACTTAACTGGCTTTTGCTCGTGTACAGCTTTTTCGGAATAAAAATTAGCATATATTTCGGTACCAAAGTTCTTTAAAATCAATTTAGCGATTTAGGCGTGAAAACGTAACAAACAAACAAATAAACTCACTTTCACATTTATAATATTAGTTAGGATTATTATTTAAAAATAGTGTTATAAGTATTGATCAAGTTAATGTTTTGGTCAGTAGGCAGGATTTGTTACCTGCTTGAAATTTTGTTACGGTAGAAATATCATATTGCTGATAAAAGTGATATATGAGTCGGCGATTTTTTGTTAAAAGAAAAAGTTCAGAGATCGTAAGGTATGAATTTGTTGGTGAATTCTTTTTTCCTCCTTATTAAGTAGATAATCTCTATGTTTGTGTTTCTTTATTAAATTCAGGGCTTAAGAGTCATAATTAACTTATAAAATGACTCCTTGTAGACGGGAAGCGTGGTGAAACACTAAATACTTTTTTCTGACCGGTGTTATTCCGACTTATTGCCATGATCCGCGTTTATATTTAGACTATTCCACTTTGTTCGCTCCTAATAATCCTCTGTAATGAGAATATTTGCTCTCATATTTCTATATCATCATCAAGCTGGAGCTTTTGGGCCGATTTGTGGGATTGTTCACCTGGGTCAAACTGGCACAAGCCCTTGCGAGCCACATACTCCAATGGTTTCCATAACCACCTTATGTGACACATAAATACTAATAAAAATGTATAAATATCTGCTTATCTTTTTAACTTTACCGAAAGTATGTCAAGTGCTTTTGTATACGAATGCATTGAAGCTAACGATGTTGAATCTCATAGCGCATTTGCTTTGACCTAAAAACGTGTGTCAACTTTGCGATGTAATCATTTTAGTTACAACTAACATCAATTTTATAAGATCACGTTTATCTGCGCTGATAATATTCGTAGCCCTTATCTGAACTTAATTGGTCGTAGTAAAGTTTCCTGTGTTACATGACTATTTTAAAATGTTACTCATATCGTCAGTGGAATGTAATATGGTATGTTCTTTATTAATTGTGTGTATAAAAGGCGCCTAGGTGTGGCTCTTATCAAAGATTGCTACACCAGTTGATATTAAGTAGTAGGTCGTATTTTTGTGCTAAGTAGGTGGAGTTCGTGGAACAGAACTATAATTGGTGGATATGTTTTAGGACTAGAAGATATTTTATAGGACATAATAATAGAAGAGTATGTGAGACGTCGTGATTCAAGATTACCACAATGTAGTTGTTCCATGCTACATTAAAATAACATGTAACGTCGGTTATCCATATAATTACACCTGTAAATAGCTGGATCATAATATATTATCACAGTAAGTGAATGAACGCACTTCGTTTATGTACATAGTGATTTGTTTTAATGACTCATTTATGATTCATCTCCATAATGGAGTAATCTTTGTCTCATCCAACACACCCACTACTGCACTGTACAATGAAAACAGTGTATAAACAGAAAATCAAATTAAAAAAAAAAGGGTTTAAAAAATGTTGTAAAAGTTACTCATTTTTAAAAAGACATACTATCGCTAAACGTGGTATATAAATATGTTGCTTATAATTATAATAATGCTAACCATGTATTACCTATACGTCATGTTCCATTGCTGGTCATGGACTGCCTCTATTGAATGAGTGAGGTGCTTAAAATGTATGCTTTAAATATTTGCTAATTCACAACGGATTACAATACAATGAGAAGAAATCAGTATTAACAAGAACACAACAATACAAGAATTCAATTTTAAATTGCGAGTTGCCGAGGTATTTGTACATGAGTGCACATATCATGCTTTTAAGACAATCACGCCGTATGAAACATATTATAACGTATGTACCTTAAAGAAACATCATTATACTTGCGATATATTATGCAGTAGAAAATTCATATTTCCAAATAATAGAGCCTGCAATTGCAAACATAATTTGGCTTCTGGCAGAACGGCAAACTAATTGAAAACGAACAAAATAATTAATCGAAATCCAAAATATATTTTTTTTTTATGGCATAGGCCAGCAATCGAGCAAGTGGGCCACCTGATGGTAAGTGATCTCCGCCGCCCATGTACGCCCACCACCAGAAGAACCATGGGCGCGTTGCCGACCTTAAAGGTAAGGAAAGGGGAGGGGATTTCGGGAGGGGCTTCCGGATATCTGGCTCACCGTACGAAACGGAGGAGCAAGCCGCTACTTTAGGTCGGTTTTCTGTGAGACAGTGGTAACGACCCGGACGAGCCAGCCCATTCATGCTGTAGACAAAACTCTCTACAGCGTGCCTCTACCACTCAAACATTTCATCAAACATTTGTTTAAAACCTATCGGTTTTAAACAAATGCGCCGCCGATTTTTGCCAAATGTACCTCAATTTGTATGGAATTGATGGTGAGATAAGTTACACAATTTAAAACTTACCATATTCGTTGTTTGTGGTCCCCGTAGTAGGAGGAAGCATCAGTTGCTTCTCGCTCTCAGCATTATTGGAGCTGAAGTCAACAGCTTCTAATTCTACGGGTGCCTCGCCAATCAAACCATCGTTTAGAGTTTGATACTTTCCGCTTCTTACATGCAGATTTTCTGCTTCCGTTAATATTTCTACCGGAGATGTGTCATCGAGTAATTCATCCTCTTCAACTTCTTTATTCGCTTCTTCGATTTGTTTTGTTTCGGTTACCACTTCTGGTGTGACGTCACTCACAGTTCTTTCTGTATCAATAACGGTAACTTGTCCAATTACACTTACACTTATAGCTAATACTAGAACTAAAACTACGTTGAATTTAACACTCATTGTTCCTAAATCTGTTGCACTGTAGTGGTCATCACATTATTTGGTCGGGTTATCAGTTTTTCAACAACGACAGGTGCCTCGCTATTGTATGAAGCAACTGAAGTGCCGGTACATTGTGTGCCCATTGATATCGCTTTATCTCTAAAAGATATGATAAGATAGCAAATAGGATCGTTAGGTGTGCCAAATTCTTTTTACTAATCGTAGCCCTATGTATTTAGGGCTTCATTAAAAAATAAGCGATTTGTATATGCGATATATGCGTCTGTAAAATATCTGTAATTCACAAATATGTACTGAAGGTTTCTCATCGCTTAGGTGTTGTCATAAATTAGCTATAACAATCACAATAAGTTAGGCATAAATATTATTTTGAATATAATTATTTGAAGGTATCTACTATGTAGTTTCCATCTGGCAATATCTGATCGCTATTATTTTTTCTAGAGTTCCTAGAGTTCTATAGAGACTATTATCCGCATTTACACCCTATCTCATGTTTTAATTTTAATTATTCTTGAACTCTAAATCATATTCCAAGGTCATCATAGCATACTATTATTTTAAAATATTACTTATTTTCAGTTAAAATATGGTTACATGGGGTAAAGGATCTAGGAGGCCTATGTCGTTAAAATGTCCTCTCCATTATGAGGTTATTCCAAGCGATTGGTGGTTCCGGACACACGTTTTATCGGCACTGTAATCAATAAGTACTTGGTTTATCATATGATAACGCTTGTTTTCTACATACAACGCAAGTTGTGTGAGCAATAATGAGTATCACTGACTCACTAAATTAAAGATTTTCAGTAATCGAGCGTTTCCTGTACGGAACTTATTAGTATATCGTCATGCCGGATGTTTGTAATGTGGAAGAAGAAATTCGTTAACCACATACCGATATCAACAATATTAGTGGTAGAAAACTTGTAAGTTATATTAGTTCTTTAGCAAATATGGTCATTTTTTTAAATATCTGAAGCTGGCAAACGAGTAAGTAGGTCAGCTGATGGTAAGTAATCTCCACCGCCTTTGAACACTCACAATACCAGAAGAATCATGGACACGGATAATAAAGAGATTGGGACTAAAACTGAGTTTTGAGTTTTATAAAATTAATGCTAAAAAGTCATAAACAGTGTTTTTTTTATTGCATAGGCCGGCAAACGAGCAAGTGGGTCACCTGATGGTAAGTGATCTCCACCGCCCATGTACGCCCACTACCAGAAGAATCATGGTCGCGTTGCCGACCTTAAAGGAAAGGGATAATTAGGGATTGGCAAGGGGAGGGGATTTGTACTTCCGGCTATCTCACTCACCGTACGAAACGCAGCAGCAAGCCGCTACTTTACATCAGTTTTCTGTAAGACAGTGGTAACTGTAGAAAAAACTGTCTACAGCGTGGCTCTACCACTCGTAATCTAGTGTATGTTGTGTATGAAACTAATAGGGTACAGTTTTGTTGAAGTTAGTGTCGTTACGAACGAAGCATACAAGCTACCACTGCCTAACGGTTTCCCGTCACAAGCGATACCAACTTGGTCGAGCTGGCTCATTCATGTTGTAGACAAAACTGTCTAATGTCCCTCCCACATTCTTGTAGTTTGTAGTTCTTACAAATTATAAAAAATCTTTCGAATTTCGCTAGTTCACAAACATAACTAGGTGGTAGGTCCTCCGTATGCGAGAGGCCGTTTGGATTAGTCTATGGGTTAGTACCACCGCTTTGTCTATTAATGCCGCCAATCACAATGTAAAGCATTGCTGTGTTTCATTCGTTCATATGTTACGGCTCGCGGTGAAGAGCTACCTGTTTTTCTCGTCATCCAAATTGATAAAAAAAAGAATTTCGAATAGCCTTTATTTTATAAATTAGACTTTATTTGTACCCACTTACTTTTCAAAAGGTATTAGCAAAGTATTAGATCACGATGTTGCTTTTTTATATGAAAAGGAGATTCTAGTATGTAACTATTGATATTTTATGTTTTTTTATTGAATAGGCCAGAAAACGAGTAAGTGGGTCATCTGATTGTAGCTGATGATCTTACAAAACCGGCCATATACGCCCATAATACCATAAGAATCTTAGGCGCGTTGCTGACCTTAAAGGTAAGAGATAATTAAGGGATTGGAAACGGGAGGGGGATTTAGGTCTCCGGATATCTTACTCACCGTACGAAACATAGAAGCATGCCGCTAATTTACGTCGGTTTCCTGTGAGAGTGGTAACGACCCGTCGACCGGGCCTATTCATGCTGTAGATAAAATGTCTACAGCGTGGCTCTACCGCTCAATAAAGTAATAAACTGTTTCTATATCGTTTTTATTAAACAAATATATTTATTCTTTATCTCTCTCTTCTTTTTCCCTGTTGTAATTACTATGCATAACTGGTAGAAAGGAAGCATAACGCGTGGTCATCTAAGTAAGAACATTGTAATGTTTGTGTCCTAATTTCATTTAAATACAATTATTTTCTGCCCCTAAGACTTCATTTTGGCACCATTTTTGATTATATTACCACAAGGATATTTTTTTTAAGCATAGGCCGACGAGCAAGTGGGTCACCTGATGGTAAGTGATCTCCACCGCCCTTGTACGCCCACCATCAGAAGAATCATGGGCGCGTTGCCGACCTTAAAGGAAAGGGATTATTAGGGATTGGGAAGGGGAGGGGATTTGGGCTTCCGGATATCTCAATCACCGTACGAAACGCAGGAGCAAGCCGCTACTTTACGTCGGTGTTCTGTGAGACCGTGGTAACGAGCCGGTCGAGCCAGCCCATTCATGCTGTAAACAAAACTCTACAGCGTGGCTCTACCACTCAAACAAGCTATATAGAAAAGGTTTGTTTACAATAAAATCCTACTTTGTCTGCTAGTTATCGTATCCATATTGTAGTATAATCGATAAATAAGTTATTGACAATGGAAATATTTCTCAAAGAACTAATTATGATCCATTGTTCAAGAGCTAAATAAATTGGACGCGCAGCCCTGTCTACACAATTGAAACACTTAAAACATTCCAAGATTTATATTTGTACTCAGTCTAGTACTGTTTTTCTTTAAGTCTTTTAAAGGTCGTGTGAACATAATTGGTAATGGTGCTGCAAAATTGTAAAAACTAGTAGAATGTTCGGGAATACCTTTCTAGCGTATGAACAATGTAACTTATTAACATTTGTACAATGCTCGAAGGATAAGAAGGTAGGTACTTTAAGGAACGTTCTGAAACGAAGTTTATTTTTGAAAAATATAATATATGTATTATCTATTGTCGTAGTCCAAATTTAAAATATTATTGTGTTTTCAACCGACTTTAAATAAAGATCTACTCATTTCGTCTATATTAATTATGTACCTGTTATGCGATATCTCCGAAAAAAAAACCACCAGGTTGTTATCATTATTTAACAGGAACTGTGAATTAAATCCGGAGTCACAAGTCCCATAATTATCACTTTCGTTTAACGTCGGCAACGTGTCATCATTCTTCTTGTATTTTAGGTCTTCATGGGGAGTGGAGATCACTTACCATCAGTTGACCCACTTGCTCATTTGCCGGCGTACTACTGATAATATACTGCTGCCTGTAATAATTGTCTTCTATTTACGTAGAAGGCCGATGATTTGAGAACTCACTGGTTACTTGCAATAAATACTTTTGTTTGGTCCAAATCCCACTATCCAAAGCCCTAAATATTTCCAACTCCCTAAACTTCTATCTGATTAATTTCGTTGCGGGACAAAGACATTTAGGCATCCCAAAGACTCGCCGAGCTTCACTGCTCGGTGTCAACAAAAATGCGTGCCACTGTTGATCCTGGTGCACAGGAATTACATTGGTGGGTGTGTGGACGGAATAGTCTCTTATCCAAGACCCTGTGTCAGGCCAGACTGACTGATGTACATGTTTTTTTGTGTGCTTAATGTTCAAACACACCAACAGACTCTCAAAAAACTTTACGCAAATGCCATCAACAGCGATAAACTCAATAAGATGAAGCGCGACGCATAGAAGTCGAACAAACAGACAAACAAACGAATATTTATTATTATTTAATAGCTGTTATGACACATTCGAGACGTAGCGGTTGGTCTGTTTTTTTTAACATTATTTATCCAAGTGCTCTATTTCACATTTAACCACATTGCCATGACATAATACATATTATATTGTGAATTTAGAATGTAATATTTTACCAAAGGCCAATTCAAATTAATTATAATAGAAATGACATTCACGTTTGAATAACAATTTAATAATAATAATTAGTTTTTTCTTTAATTCTTCGCAGTGGCAAAGTTGTAATGCGTACGCGGTACGACTGCTGTGCTAAGGTATCGGGGTCGATCTCGTGTTCGGGGGAAGCAATATTTGGTTTTTCTCTCACAAAATGCTCTGTATCAGTCCGGAATCTAGGATTGTACCCGGTATCTTTTTTATAGCATATGCCGGCAAACGAGCTAGTGGGTCACCTGATGGTAAGTGATCTCCACCGCCCATGTACGCCCAAGAAGAATCATGGGCGCGTTGCCGACTTTAAAGGAAAGGGGTAATTAGGGATTGGGAAGGGGAGGGGATTTGGGCTTCCGGATATCTCACTCACCGTACGAAACGCAGCAGCAAGCCGCTACTTTATGTCGGTTTTCTGTGAGACAGTGGTAACGACCCGGTCGAGCCAGTCCATTCATGCTGTAGACAAAACTGTCTACAGCGTGGCTCTACCACTCAAAATATCGCCATAGGCTCGCCCCTATTCAGCTTAAAAGAGCAATTTTTTTATATTCTTTAACCCAGCCCTAATAGCTGGAGGGCAGTTATTTCTAATATTGTGTGGATCGAGTTCTAGGATCAGCCAATGTATGTCCGATTCTCCCGAGGGGCTTGCGGCTTGCGACATGATTTGATGGTTGGTTGGGACGGATGTAGGGTATATCTTTGTATCCCTGTGCCTACATCGGTCATCCGCCTGTCATGTAGCAGCTCGATTTGCTTCTTCCCTTTTCGGGGTGTGAAGAAGCATTTATACAGGCCCGCATGATTCTGACCATCAATAAACTCATTGTATGTCGGTGGTAGCTGGTTTTTATGGTTTGCACTGCGCTTACCATTAGGTGTGGTGCAGTCACTTTGCCGTACTCGAAAAAAAAAAAATTTCACGTATAGATGCAAATAAATCATTATTTAAGTGTGTGCTGACCACTATTTACTTGTTTCCAGCATAATATATTATTATAGGTTAAAATCGCCCTCAAAACCTGAATGGAGATGCATTTGACTGTTTTCCGTTGAGCATTTTCTTATTTTCCTTCATAGTCCGTCATCAGATGTTAATCACCTAATTTTATAGATATATACAGACGAATTGAGAACCTCCTCGTCCGAAGTCGGTTAAAAACTGGAAAACATCATCTAATCCCAGCGCCGGGTATTGACGTCGCGTTGCCTAATCTCATTTTGTTTTATTTTCATGCGTTTCTGATAGGTTTGTGCAACTTTATGAATGGACAGACTTTTGATCCTTAGTTCTATGTAGACATATTTGCACACGTTTCAGAGCGTGTTGTTGAGTTTATCGATACGTGTGTAATGTATATTAAACAAGCAGATGGTTGTACATCTTTCATACGAGTACTGGCATCGAAGCTAACTTGTCGCGTCCTTATTTTTTGAAATTCATTAAAACTCAACAATGCCTTGCGGAGGTTGCGCCGATGGTAAGTTTAATATATTTTATTATGTAACTTTAATTAATGGGGTTATAATATATTAATATTTTATTCGATAGATATTGACTCTAAATTTTTTGTTATTTTTATACATGAGATATTGAGTTCTATTGTGGAATCAACTTAATTATCTGATCTTAGTATTGTACCAACGACTATGCGTTATTTTTATTTAGTTTATTTTATATAGGTTTATTAAAATTTGATAGTCGTTATGTTTTATTTACAGTACTCTTTGTTTTATAAGTATTTTTTTTACGTTTTTAAATATTAGTTACAACAACAAAACAAAAACATTTAAAAACATCAATTCATGTTGTAACACAATTTTATTCTTTACACTGGAATAATATAAAAAAATATAGTTTTTTGCTTATATTTGGTGTGATACATAATACGTTCACATTGACATGCTATGAGCAAATAAAATATTCCAGAGCAGGTGCATTCATAAGACCGCCCTAGCTTGATCGACTGCTTTTTGCAGGATACCATTCACATCATACTGTCTGCAGTAATATAAGTACATACATAATTTACATTTATTATAAATGACTAGCGTTGGTGGAAAGATAATCAGGGGATTGAATTTTTATCTAGATATTAATTGATTAGGACAATAAGGCGATAAATTAAGGGGAATATATATTTGTATTTTATTATAATAATTATGTTCCTTCTTTCATTTTGAATATTCTAATATTTTTTTAATTTATGAAAACAATATGTTTCTATGACTGCTGACATTAAAGACAAAGTTATAATTTTTTTACATTCTAACATGATGAAAATATATAGGTATTGTATAATAGGTCGGTAATGTTGTGATGAAAAAACGTATTACTTAATTTAACTATAGGAAAAAAAAGCGCTACGCATTAATCTATCGAATACAATATTATATCAAGGAACTGAGTTTCTAAACAAATCCACAAACACGACGTGAATACGTCGAAACGACTCATAGTTTATGTTTCTTAGCAAAACATTCCATGAAAATATTGTGTCTTCCATCGTTTTTGTAACTTTTAGACTATTATACCACGTTTGTGGATTTACTGTACCTTATGATATGCACAGTCCTGATCTTTACATAGTATAAAATGAAGTCGCTTCCGCTGTCTGTTCCCTTAGATCTTTTACACTATTCAACGGATTTTAAAGCAGTTTTCAGCAATAGATAGAGTGATTTGTGAGGAAGGTTTATATGTATACATATTATAGTACAGAAAAGCCGCAAAATTCAAAAGATTTGTAATGTGATGTCGTAAGAAACATATTTTTACCCGTGCGAAGCCGGCGCGGGTTGCTAGTATAATATAAACAAGAGTCTGTCGCCAGAATTATGCCGATAATTAACTAGATGAACAACGCTCCAAACGAGTCACTATGGCGGGTTTATCAACAGCGTGGCTTTACCACATAAAAACTTAACATTGTCTTCTTGAAGTCTCTGCGTGCTCTTTTATTTTTCAACGGTCTTATTATTAGCGAAAGTTCGAGAAGCATTGAGATTCTTGTTTTGATTGCAGAATGCAAATGCAGCACATCCCAGTGCTGCAAGACCTGCAAGTGCGATGCGTCCTGCTCATGCACCTGCAAACGGGCGACCACAGGTGAATCCGGTGACAAATCGACCAAGAACTAATGTCATGTCGATTGCAAAATGAAATGTAACAATATTTCAGTTTCATTTATACATTATATCCATTATTTAATATTTTAATACCAATAAAAGCATAGCTATGTGTTAAAATTGTAATTTCGCAATTGTTTTATTTTACAAATCATTATCTACCTCATCGATGGATATTTTTATCTAACGTAACTCTATAGTGGAGAATCCATATTTTAATAAAAATAAAAATTGAATTAAATTAATAAAACAATGCATTACGAATAAATAAATAATTTAATTTACACAGAACCAATTAGTAGTCGTCTTCATATCATCGTATATTATTTGCACAGATAAAGAATTGTACCCGATTTGTATTACATAATATTTTGTGTTGCCAATCATTTCATTGCTACATTCAGTAGATCCATCTTATTACTTGATACAGGAATCTGAAAAAAAGTTCTAAGTTTTAATTTTCATTGTTTGAATATGGTAAGGTATGGGCTTTTTATTGGTACCAACCTTGTAAACTTTATTTTAACTTTAACTTTATGGGTATCATAAATTTTATAAGGACATTAATTTTAAACAAGAACAACAATATAAATAAAATATAATGTATATGTCGCAGGCAATTTGGATGATTCCGCCGTTTACATACGGCGTCGTCAGTTTATAAACGCTTGCTGTTATGTAAAATGCCGAAGGCAAAATGACAACTCGTTCAATTGTTGTAATTTCAACGTTGGTTGTAGTTTTAGGGTGACCAATACTCATTACCTCATATTTTTTTGACCAGTAATATTGTGCAGGGGGGGTTGGCTTTAGTATCCATGTGTGGGATTCGAGGCTTATGCACGCGTTAGCGAGTAAAGCGAGCTCGGGATTTGGAGCACCCCGACTCGGACAATTTAGGTTATTTTTTTTTTAAACCACCCAAAAAGTAAATATTAGTGTGTTTACAACTGTAAAACAAAACCTAAAAAAAAAAACAAAACTTTAAAAATTAATTTCACAAAAACTGACACGGCATTATACATTTTGCCTTCGGCATTTTACATAACAGCAAGCGTTTATAAACTGACGACGCCGTATGTAAACGGCGGAATCATACAAAATGCCTTCGACATATACACTGATTAAATTAATTATGACTAATTGTAAGTATAAAACAATAATTCACTAGTTGCATTACTGACTAGAACCTACACCTTTGCGGATACAGGCGTAAGCTTATGTATGTATGTAGTATACTAGACCCAAACCACGTCGCCAAGCCAAGTAGGTACGAGCTCACAATTCAATTGTCCTTATCAATTTCCTTTACTAAAACTTACTATCTATGTAGATGTCGTGGCAGTCACAGCCAGGCACGCAATCTTTGCTCCAAGGCGTGTCGGGCTTTAGATCTGATGATAAAATAAATGATTTACCCTCCCTTTATTCTAACACACAAATTCTATTGTGATTGATAATTATGGGGACTGCTTGAATTATAATAACGTTTTATGGTAGCATTAGATGGTATGTGATGGTATTATGGAGTAGATTTTTGTTTGGTATAAGTTCTGGATTTGTTATTAGGATAACTGAATCCGAGAAAGAGTGTCTCAAATAAGACAAATTATGAGACTATCGCCCGAATACTGAAACGCCACTCAACAAAGGCCTGTGTGTCGCATACTTATTTCTATAGATACAATTTTGTCAAAAAAGGGATATTAGCAAGTTTAACACGATCATAAATGCATCCGTTACATTTCAGTATTCGGGCATTAGTTGTTTTTAAGTGGTAGAGCCAAATTGTAGACAGTTTTTGTCTACAGCATGAATGGACTGGCTTAAGCGGGTTGTTACCACTGGTTCGCGGAGAACTGACGTGAAATAGCAGCACGCTGTTGCGTCTCGTATGTTGTAAACCCTTCCCAATCCCCAATTCTTTTCTCAACGCATCCGTGATTCTTCTGGTGTTGTGAGTATTTATGGATGGTGAAGATCACTTACCATCAAAGTCCCAATTACTTATTTGCTGACCTCTATTATAAAAGATTAAATACAATTGACAAACTTACATGAGCGCCCATCAATAACCTTCATTCTAATAAATAAATGAATACAACAGAACGAATTATTAAAATATTGGGAGCAAATACTGTTATGTTGCTTTGGCAATATTTATAGTTGCAAGACGTGTTATCCGTGACAAATTTATGATAACAATGAAGCGTAATGCACCAATAAATTGCATAACAAAGACCAAATTAAGTAAAAAACCTACCTTTTTACCGAACATTTGACATTGATGCAGAACGCCAACAAAAGGTAAATGACTCGTGACGAGCAGATAATCGATTCCAATTAGATCAATGTTCAAAAAACAGTTAAAAGAAACTTGAAACGAGCTGGTATTCCAGAAAATTCACGCAAATCCTATAAGGAAGAAATAGTCAGTTTAATCAGCGAAAAGATTTAAGACAGATAGTAGATAACTAGAACAAAATGAATGTTAAGTACTTGATAAAAATGTTTTTTCCGTTTCCTCAGATGAAACTGTTTCCTAGTATATAAACCGAACCCTTCTATATCATTGAAAGTTATATTATAAAAAACAGCAAGCCAGATGAGAGCGTTTCAATAATATGCAGTAGTCCGAGATACCATGCTAAAACATATATATTGCAAAGCAAGCATTGCTCTCCAGGGACTTTCTGAGGATGGGTTTCTGTCTAATATAGCATAGATAAGAATGATTTCATGAAAATAGTTAGTGCTGGTTTCTTGTATACTAAAGTCTGTCGGGGTAGGCACCACCGTTTTGTTTATTTCTGCAGCAAAATACTAAGCACCAGTGTGTAACCACTATGTTATTAATTGAAAAACATTGACGTCAATGAAATTACTGGGCATAACATCTCATGTTTCTTTTACTAGCTTAAACGACGAAACTAGCACATTACTCGCATGATGGTTACCACCACGCCTGCCCATAAACAGACGCAACACCACGCAGAACTTTATTTGCTAAGTCTCATAATACCCAGTGGTTTCACTGGCTTTTATGTCTTCAGGTCTAAAAACAACAGTGTATAGACACTGCTGTTTGAAATGGAAAGCGGTGGTACCAACCCAGGCGGCCTTTCACATACGACTTACCACCATGTCTGGGTGTGACGAGCACAATGCAATGTCATGCAATACTCTATAACTCATAGTTATCGGTAGTATTATTACTGTTAATGGGCAGGCGTGGTGTTTACCATCAGGCAGTTGGCCTGCTTGCTTCCTAATTCAGACGGATAAAAAAAAAGATGGCATTAACACAGAGGGGTGGCTAAGATCCTCGATATTTTAGAATAACCTAAATTCCAGAATAAGAGCAGTGACTAAGGATTAACTTCTCTAAAAAACTCTACTACGGATCTAGAAAGTGCTTTGTCGAAGAAATAGACTCAATATGTAGAGTAACAAATATATCTTAACAATGCAGCATATTATTATGCTAATCACGATAAAATATGGCATAAAACAAATATGTCTTTGATTATTTGAGTATTGTTTCTATAGTGTAGGTGCAGTTTTTATGATCCTTGCAGTTAAAAAGCAATTAATGTGAAATAAGTCTTCTGAAACTTCCTTTTTTATAATGGCAGAGCATTTCTTATTATTAACTTTCTTCATAGCGTATCAAAAGGTACCAACCTTCATAACATGGTAAGTACCTTTACTTGATTGTTTATGATAAACTTATTTGTTTAAGCACCGTGTGCAATTCAATTAGATTGTATTATCAATGAAGCGGTAAATTAGTCTCAATAAATACAGTTTCTCTTTAAGGAATTATGAATCATACCTATTTCACACTTTTCTATTATGTAACATCATATACTTCCTATTTGATCCCCATTTTTTTTCTTATTACTAATCTAACATACCACAGTACACATGGCCGTAGTAGCTAAATCTGAAAATGTAGTCTTAAAAGTATCACAACAAATGTGATCTAACAAATTTTATTATATAAAAACAACTACAAAGAAAATCGATGTCCTTTCAAATGCACAACCTTGCACTTCATTGTTTTTACCACCTTCCTAAAGTGTATAAAACAGCACAGACCGTAACCAAGTCATCAGTCACCACTGGTCTTCTACTTTCAACTGTTTAGTAACCAAAACAAATTAAATTGAAAATGCCGGCTCCTTGCGAACCCTGCAAAGGTAAACGTATATACCTCGTTCATTAATTTAATTCATGTGATATTGGTGTAAAGTTGTTTATTTTGATTTGATTATTATCTTTTTTAATGTATATTGGTTTGTTACCCTAGATTCCTGCAAAGATGGTGACGCAAACTGCCAGGATAACTGTAGCTGTGAACCCAACTGTTCCGACTGTTCCTCTACCAAAGGTAAGGTTTCTGTTATTAATTTAAGTACATATATGAGTGTTATTTTATAGCAAAGGTCAGCCAACGCGCAAATGGCTCACTCAATGGAAAGTGATCACTACCCACAGGAACATGGCATAAAAGACAAGAATTATGGATGTGTATTGTCGTGCTGACCACAAAAAAGTAATCGGGATTAGGAAGGGGAGTTGATATTCGGGCCTCAAGTAATGTCGCTCATTATTTAAATTCTGGTTTAAATGTATAATCATGCTAAGAAACGCAACAGCGAGCTGTTACTTCATGTAAGTGTTCTGTGAAATAGTGGTAGCAACCACCAGTTGACCAGTTTATGCTGTAGACAAAAGTATCTACGGCGTGGCTTTACCACTTATTACTTACTTGTACTTAGATAAGAAAAGCCTTTCATGATATTTTACAGCTAGTTTTTTAAATTATGTGTTCATATCAAGGAGATATTCTCAAGAAGATTTCTCTATAAAATAATCAATTAATAAGTAGTTGGAGTATTAGATAAGTTAGATATGTATGATATTGATAATAAAAATTCTATGTTTCAACCTCATAAAATGTCATCTATTTTTCCAAATCATTTTGATTAGTTATAGTAATGTATTATTTATGTATTTCAGACGGTTGCTGTTAATAACAATCCAAGCTGACTCCACGGACTTTGGCTGATTTAAACCAATTTATGTTGTTATTGATATGATGATCATGCAATAAATAATATTTACTACTAATGCACAAGTTTTGTTTTAAATCATAGCTAGTTGTAATATACCTAGGCTCATCTGTTGAACATCAATTAAATTCAAATTCTTTGTAATGATTGAGGTATGTTACTATTTATAAAATGTTAAAAACATATTTTACTTTAACCGAATGGAAAAGAAGTCTCCATAGTTTTATATTCACGCATGATTCCGACATACACCAATTTATATGATTATATTTTTGTTTAAGAGTCACTTTAAGAGTTGTTCCTTGGTGACATATGCTTAATATCTAATGACGGAATAGGAGAACAAAGGAAAACTCCTCAATGGATACAGAAAACTCACCGAGATTTGGATTTAGAAGTTTTAAAATTACAACTTTCTGATCGTTGTCTTGCTGTCCTTTTCTTCCATCTGTCCTTGCACTGGCAATGGGGTCAGCGCAACATGCTTTTTAATTAATACAGAAAGATTGGTCTTGTAGTTTTTTTTACGACCGGCCGCCTGCCTGAGCCAACCCCTCTAGCGAGAGAACACACCCGCTGCAAATAGTTATTTAGTGGATGCAATAAACATTTGTCTTGATACGAGATTCGAAACCGCGGTCTCTCGGCTCACAAACGGCTATTCACCTATATGAGACATGATCTTGTTCTACGCAAACTAAATAATTACTTATCATAACAATTATTCCATTGTTTGATTCGCCTGATGAAGATGAACCACAAATGCGACGATTTGTATGAGATAGTATATGTAACGAGTGTTTTAATGTGATATGGCTATATCTTGCGTTGAATATCGTAGAGAATAAAGTTCCAAATGCGCAACTTTCTCTTCTGAAGATATGAGCAGACAAGTATAAACAGCCGTGTCCGGCATAAAGTAAACCAAAATAAGTCCAATTAATAAATCAGAAACAACTATTTCGGGCATTGCACTTACATTCGATGCTTCAAAATTGTGACGAACATTCTTTAAACGATGGTTTGATTAATATCATGGCTCTGGACTTACTAATATGTCCACAAATCTATACATATCTTACTCAATTTCCTATTCATTTGGATTCGGTGCAAGTATTGCATCCTTTTTTGGCCAGTCGTTTTTCATATACCGTCCCCTTCTGTTCCGTCCATATTTTACTTTCTATCACTTACCTTCCATTTAACAATATATTTGGAATAATATTCACTACTGTTCCATTATCATGTGTCCAAACCCATTGTAACACGGCATAAAGTAGTCGATTCTTTTAATTGAATTTATTTTAAATTATAGTAGCGGCATACAATGTCCATGTGCTATGCATACAATATCTTGTGTCAATTGTAACTTCGATAAGGTTCATTTAGGTCTACTTGGTAGGTTCCTCGTATTCGAGAGACCGTTTGAGTTGTGACTACCGTTTTGTCTATTTTTAGCAGCACAGTAATACCCCCACTTACGCTACCCCGTTTTACGCGAATTCGGAGATACGCGGTTTTTATTTTTGGCCTCGTGCATCAGCTCTCCCACTCTGACCTGTTATGGCCGGCGCTCATTGACGGCATGGCACGGCATGGCACAGCAGGTCATGCTGCGGCATCCCGCGGCGTCCCGTGGCATGCCGTGGCATCCTGCTGAATGCCCAGCCACTCTCTCTCTCTCGCGCACCGCGGCAATCCGTGGAATGAAACGGCATGACACGTCTGGCCGGAGCATCCCGCGGCGCGTCGCGTCATGCCACAGCATCCCGCGGCACGTCGCGGCACTGTGGTATTGAAATAAAGTAACGTGAATTCTAAACTCGTGGCAATATGATTCAAAATAACTTGATTAGTAATAAAATCCTTTGCCATGCCATGCCGTGCCATGCCGTCTATGAGCGCCGGCCCTTAGTGTTCTGTTTACGACAGGTTCGAACGTGTTCCGTGTGGAATTGTTTTACGTACGTAGTTATGCATCATGCACCTGTTCATAACAAGATAAATATTTGCTGACCATTCAAATTAGCTTTTTTCGAACGTAAGGACTTTATGTAAGTCTATCCGTTGAAAACATGATCATATTTCGCTGACCAATGAATTTTGCACGTGTTCTTGTTTAGATTACATTTCTTGGAACTATATGAAAACATGTTGACAGTAAAAGTGCTGACCTGGTGTCTAGCCGGTGGCTTTGTTATGATCAAAATTTCTAGAACTGAATACGCATTGTAAATAAGTTAAGAGTATAAATAAGGATTATTGTTAATTTTAATTCAGTCTTAAATAAATCTTCATCATGAAGAGTTGGACTCTACATTTTTTGATTCAAAAACCTCCTTGCGCTCCCGCGTAACTTTTATCTACGTTGCGTTTTATTGATAGCCTCAAATTATGTAAAAACAAAAAATGTGTCATTTGAACCTATCAAGAAAAGAAAAACACTGTCTTTTGAGCGTAAACTGAATATTACCAAAGACTTCTAAGCAAAAATAAAAATTTGTGATATGGCAAAGGAAATTGACCTACCGAAATCGACAGTCCGAACGGTTATAAATAGTAAAGAAAAAAATATAGAAGCTGTGAAAGACTCTCAATTGTTGAATTCAAGCATCATTCGTTCCTCTAAATTATTATTTTCTTTAGACTCTAGTCCCGATTAAACATACTTTATATGTATTTACATGCAAAGTTGTACCCCGACTTACGCGAATTCGACTTACACGATTACCGCTCGGTCCCACCTATCGCGTAAGTCCGGGGTATTACTGTATTCACTGTTGTGTTTCTGTCTGAAGGACATTGGAGCTAGTTAAACTACTGAGAATTATGAGACTGAACCATATATCTCGAAATGGCGAACACAGTGCATAATTCAAAGTGTTGTGAGATGTTGTTTCTGTTTATGAGCAGACGTAGCGCTTACCATCAAGGTTTTTAGTCCCCTATTTTCTACAAAATATAAGTTGCTAGCTTGACTGCTGGAGTAGTCATTAATATTTGGTCTTGGTATAATTTCATGAGGTATAAAAAAAAAATGTGCTTAATCTAATAAATTAGCACAAACTAAACTATAATTAACTTCCTGTTACATGGATGGTAGCGAACTAAGATTAACTTAACGTAACAAATTTTAGTTAGACAGGACCGACATACACTGTAGATTTGCTAAATCTGAACTAAAACAACTAAATTATGTATTCCTCTTCATCTTTTGCACCTAATTTATTCATCTCTGCATCACCCTAAGGTAGACTGTAAAAGAATGCTTTTGGCATTAAGTCCGTCTTTATACACTTAAGTATAGTAAAGTGTAAATAAATAAACATAACTCAATTGGTTTTAGTTTGGTCAACAGTTACAACAGAATTGATACTATTATGTAAAACATGAATTTAAAAAATAAACATCTCAAAATATGGAGTTAGGTATTTTGTGTTCAGCAATATTTTGCGTTAAGCACTAATATTCTGAAATGCGTATTGTTTCGAGTATCCATTTATTATTAAAGGCGTAGTACTCATAACTGTTTTTTTTTTGTGGGGCTCTACGCCCCACTCTCGTCCCTCTGATATTATTTTTCAGAGTTATTACCCATCTATAAAATTCTCAACATTTTTTAATATTAATATAAAAACCCCGTAATAATGCAAACTCATAACTGTTATCATTAGAACAATAATCAAGAACTTCTAAATATCTACGTACCGTATAGATTTCTTCTTAAAACGTTTATAACTGTCTGGGCATAAATGTCGATAAAATAAAATAAATCATTAACTTCAACGGACCATATAATTTAAATAATGCAGTAAAACAATATAATGGTTATGAGGAAGACAACAGAAAAGGAGATAGGGAAGCAGGTCTCTAATACTTTGGAGATGCGGGTACAGCGCGATGGCCGCCGGCCGCTGCCACGTGCTCGGTCCATTGTAAGCTAACAACAGCCGCCTGGAAAATAATAGAATAGCTGAAATATTTAATAGTTTACACAAGCTGTATTGTGTCTATTTATTGTGCAGTGTAAAGAATCGTTGTTATTTTTTAGATTGTCTTGCTATGTCTGGCTCTTGACGATTCAAATTAAAGTTTATATTATCAGAACAGTTGTTTACCTTAGTCGAATTGCTCAATTGTTTTCACTGAAAATTGTCTGACTTACCTTTAGATGAACAGTCGTTGCAGCCCTTGTCCTTGCACGAGCAATTGGTAGTACAAGCGCCGTCCTTGCAGGAATCTGAAAAGAGAGCAGTGTGTCAGCAAAATACCTTAGAGTTTTAATCTAATACAACATGAATTCTAGTAAGACTGTAGGCTTTTTATCATCTGTTTTTTTCTAATGATGGAAATTAGTTGCTCATTTCTTTAAAATTTTAATAAATAAATCTGACGATAATAAGCCTTTTTCAGACAATATTGAAAAATTAAGATAGCAAAACAAACTATAAGTGACAATTCATTCGATTTAAAAATTGTAATTCAAACTATTTATACTTATAAAATATTAGGAGTGAAGTGAAGAATGATGTAAAATTTACCTTTGCAGGGTTCACAGGGGGAAGGCATCTTGGTTGTTGTTTCTTGGATGTTTATTACTGAACTATGCACCAACAGCGAACCAATGATGTTTTATACGGCAAAATATGTACAAAAACCATCAGATCTGGAGCAAGGCTGTTAAAAAACTTATCTATTATTACGCTTAAATTGGCCAATATGATATTCGATATGAATAAAATACTTATAAAAATATATCTTATTAAATTTGCATTCACTGAAATAAAAATGTTTTGCACGTATGCGGCTGACGTGTGTAATTAATTGTATGAAGAAATACCTAAGTTTACTTAACAAGATAATCGACACGACATTATACTTATGACATATGAAGATACGGTAAAAGAAACGAAATTTTGTTCTAAAGCCTATTGTAGCTACATTTGAGTAGTACTTATAATGAAAGTTAAAGAAATTTTCAATTTCATTAAAAACACTTGGTAAGAACATAAGTTACAAGGTTCCAAATGTCCAGTGTTTCGCTCTATATACTACTTCTTGCTCTATGAAAATGTTGTAGATTCATAACTAGAAAGAAAAACAATTCATTTGTTATTCACGGACAACGGCATACATAGATAAGTATCTACTTATGCAGATATAAATCAATATGAAATACAAGATTATCTAAATATTACGCAGTTCCATGTCGTGGCCATGACAGATTGGTCACCACTCATCATATTCTTGTACTGTGGTGCAAACGCTAGCACTGTATTGATTTCAGTGGTCACCCTATAAATAATCATCCTAATGCTATTGATTACGGTAGGTGAATATATAGTGAGAATGGTAAGATCAAGAATATCTTTTATCTAATGGGTACAAATAAAGATTGTATCAATGCAACTTATTTGATCAAAATTGAAGCAAGTAACTTTTTACTTGTTCCGGAAGATTCTGCTATCGCGTTCTGCACGAATTGAGTTGATGACACTAAAGGAAACAGCTTATTGAATCGAATCAGTTCCTACATTTTTGTGTATCGACCTTCAAATACTCATTGCGGATAATATTTAAGTGTTAAAATTGTATTTGCATCAAGTCATTTCGAACCGGAACACCAGGAACTGTAGTTATGGCGACGATAACTCAAACCGTGCAAGGTAATTGGTTTGTTTTTTGATAGTCAACAGAAATATAATTATAATAATAATTACCCGTAATACTTACTAACAACGTAATGTAATGGATATTATTGCTCGTGTTGTTGAAAATGGAACAGCGCCTGTTTTAGAACTAGCAGCAATTTATAACATAACTGCGACATGGTTAAATAAAAATGTACTTAAATTGTGTATTTACGCCTGCAAACCCCGAAAGGATAGGCAGAGATGTAACCAGTAAAACCACGTTTCGCCGAGCGTATATCCGTCCCATGAAGTGATAGGTAGCGCCAGTATCACCATACAGGACACAATTCCAGACTCCTGGCTGGTACTGAGTATTTCGTGATAGAAAAACTGAATATAATTTTACCAGACCCGGGGATCGAACCCGAGACCTCAGCTTAGCAGTCGTACCGCGTGCGTAACAGCGCCACCGAGGCAGCCATTAAAAAATTTGAGTGAAATAATGGTTGTATATAATTAAAACAAGATATAGAAGAAGGAGAAGCATTTATTTAATCATTTATTATTTTTCAGAAACCGTAACTAAGAATGAAACACGACTTTTGGAAATGAAGCCGAAGAAAGTGACATTTGCGAAATATACCACTTGCCCTGCAGATTGTTCCTGCAAGATGAAGAGTAATTCTAAAACATCGGCGCAGCTAATTTTTAGTATCATTGGAATGATAGTAGCTGTGTTTGCCACATACCTCATTGTGAGCACGGATTCAAAGTTGTACCTCGTGTTTTGGGTTGGGTACTCGATTTTGCGAAGGATGATGAAAACAAAGAAAATTGGGAAGACGGAGAAGATAGAATAATTGATCAAATTTATTTATGCAACTATTTATTATTATCTTTAGGTATTTATTTCGCTTAATGTAAATATGACGGGTATTTAATAAAATTTTAGGCTTTCTGTTATTTAGTTATTTTATTATTTTTTCTAAATTAAAAGTGAATGATTATAGCAATACTGTTTAGACAGTAGTTTTTAAATTTTTCTTATATGTTGAACAAACACACGAACTATGTTTGCTAGACATAAAATAACATTGTAATATGTTTAAAATGCCACCTCTAGATTTAAAAGTAATGGCAACACGATAGCTAGATTTCTAGTAACCGTTATTCCATTTTCTATTTAGAAAGGCTATATTAGATAAATATCAAATGTTTCATGTCTATTGTTTAATAATAGTTTTCTTATTGTTAGCAATTCAAGTTAGATGCCTAATTCAATAGTTTTAGCTTTGATTAATTTCCTACATTTTGAGATTAGTTTTTGCTCGTACACATACATACCTTGCATTCCAAATCTGAAATAAATCTATCAGAAAAAGTCTTGTACCGTCTTTATGTTCTTTTCTCTAAAATCTTTGATCAACAGTATTCAAATTCTTGTAATTTGGGTGGAACAAAATCAAAGTATGATTGGAGCAATGCGATTGTTGTGAATTGCACAATTTATCGGGATGCCTTCGGCAGCCGTCGTGTCTCAAAGTCACGTTTTCTCCAACTCCCTGCCGTCGGAATGCACGCCTAATCCTACTACGACGTTAAAAGTAGAATATATTCTGGG
Source organism: Amorpha juglandis (assembly GCA_949126905.1). Taxonomy (NCBI): domain Eukaryota; kingdom Metazoa; phylum Arthropoda; class Insecta; order Lepidoptera; family Sphingidae; genus Amorpha; species Amorpha juglandis. The sequence continues at coordinate 4,602,553 of OX421386.1, read as the reverse complement.
AATATTTAGAAATACAAGTAGAGCAGAAAATGATGGTTTATGGAAAGATATAGCAAAATCAAAATATTAATAAAATGTTACACATTAATGTTACATTTTACATTCTGGAATGGAGGCCAGGCACTGGCAAGCGCAGTGTTGGACGTCCACCTTCAAGGTGGACAGACGACCTGATAAAGATCGCAGGAAGTCGCTGGATGCAGGCCGCTTCCAACAGGTCGGTCTGGAAATCTTTGGGGGAGGCCTATGTTCAGCAGTGGACGTCTTGTGGCTGATGATGATGTGACACATTGTTTATATTCCATATAAAACTCATCCACCGAAAATTTACATCCACCGAAGAAATTCTAACGTTGCCGTTGCTACTATATGCACTGGCTGACCCCGGAACGCGACTCGACTAAACGAGCCACTGTGTCGGATTTTTACCATTTGTACCGAGCTAGCAATACAGTCGGGTACAAAAATATAAGCAAATATAAACCAGCTATCACATTCGTCATATATTATGAATTTGTAGATTGGTATGGCGATATAATTATGTATAGTTATTTGTATTGCATTCTTATAAGAGTTCAAAGAGTGTCGTCTATAGATAGTCATGCGCGCACCGAGCATTCGAGACTCGGACTCTGTCTATTATACAGCAACGGATGTATTAATTGTGTTTTACATTTACACACATTATAGGAATACATATTTTCTTTTTATTTCATTAAATGACGAGACGACCAAAGCCAGATGCCTGCCTTCAGCCTTGCCTGATGGTAAGCGCCACGCCTGCCCATTAACAGAAGCAACACCACACAGAACTTTGAATTACAAAGCACTACATGGCACTGAACAGCGCTCGTCACCCCGAGACATAAGATGTTAAGTCTCATAATGCACTGTAATTCCACTGGCTTCAATGTCCTTCAAACGGAAACACAACAGTGCTTACACACTGCTGCTTGGCGGCAGAAATAGAGGGCGCGGTGGTACCAACCCAGACGGCCTCTCGCATACGAGGGACCTACCACCTTGAAATAGCGTGATGTAAGTAAAAAAGTACTCTTTCCATTCTGTCATCACAGTAATATAATGATAAAAGGCATTTTAATTATGATCAATTAACTCTAATTGGGTTAAAAAAACATCGAAGAGTGTGTCCAGGTAGAACCACTGTAGTAGAACTATATTTTTTATGATGAGAGTTTTAATGACTAATAAATTCACGGTCAAGGTTTAATGGCTGTTAACATGGGAATATGAAGCGGTTCCATTAACGAGCATTAGATCAAGCATTAGAGTTTGAGGCCGAGTGAATGAAAACCGGATTACATAAAAAATGTATTCAAATTAAAAAAATTGAATATACAACTAAAAGTTGATGAAAATAGTAACACTGCACTATATTATTTATTTAATAATCTGTAGCAATAACTGAAATTTCCTTTTCCAGTGTTTCTTATTGATCTTTACTTGTTGCATTTAAAGTATGTTGTAAAGGTGTAAGTCTTGTATAAATAAAATTAACATTAGTAAAAATATAGAATTTGATTTGCAGTTTATTTCATTGTTATTCATTATATTTTTGTGGAACGTTTAAACCAGAACAACAAAACTTATTACAACATAAAATAATATATAATAATGAAATGGATAATACATATACAGGGTTATTTTTAAAACACCAGCAACCTCGCAGGGGTAGATTCCTAAGGTTATAAGCTACTACTTTTGTTCTACGACTTTTGATAATTTGTTAGATTTTATTTTCATACAAAAATAAGTATTCATTTAATTTCCGTCTTGATTGTTACAACGCGCATCGCAGATTACGTAAACAAATACGCGAAGCGTGGGGAACCGGGCTAGCTCCTTTGAAGGTCAACGCGCCGCTCAGCTGAGCGGCGCCTTTGAGTCGTGCGCGCACGCCGCGCCGCGCCGCATACTACGAAGAAAAATACGACACAACAAAAACTTGTAAAATCATTTTTTTTTAAATATATTGAGTTATATCCAAACTTGTAGAACAAAAGTTGTTCCGTATGGGGACAGCTATCTACCCCTGCGAGGTTGCTGGTGTTTTAAAAATAACCCTGTATATGCGAAAAAAAAATAGAAAACTGCTGTCGTAACACGATTCACGACACTACAAATACTTTTACAAATAAAACATATCTACTATTTAATATAAAGAGGATGATTCCACACAGTTTGCCTTACTAAATATAACAAACTTTGCACATACACAAACTCACGCCTGTATTCCCAAGAGGTAGGCAGAGGTGCAGCCAGTGCTACACGCACGCTCGTCGATCTTATTTTCGTCCCATGAAGTGTACGTCGCGCGCCAATTGCCATTCCGGACACAAATTCCAGTCCGGGGCAGATCAAGTACTATTTTTCGTACCTATGATAATAGAATTTGAATCCGGGACATCACGGTTTCTCAGTCTAAATCACCTGTCACTAGACGAATAAAGTAAATAATTGATAGAACAATAAATTGATAGCAAAACAATCTAGGTTCTAGAATTCATTTTTGCATCGTTTTCTCCACACAATCCAAGATTTGCGTTGAAATCTTACTAACTGCGCAAAAACTTAGTATGGTTAGAAAGACCGTTGACCTGCTATGGCGGCACTAATTGTTGCAAAAAATGAATTTGTCCGACGGAAAGATACAGTCATTAAATAACTCAGAGTAACGTTTATGTTTCATATTTCGAGATCGAGATCTGATAGTCCAAAAATCGTGACGTCGATACAATTCTGAAAAGTATTGTTTCGTATCTGCTCTATACAATATTGAATTTAACAAAATCATGGAGAAATATTTTTTATGTGTAGGATTGGTACAATATATTTATCGAGAAGGTCCGAAATGATACGTATAATAAGTTTACAGTACGAGTTCTAATGGAACAATAACTACATAAGTACTTGAACCGACTCAGGATCAAATCTAGTTCTTAGCCATTCCTATTAGTCTACTGGCTACTTATGTATTTCAATATAATTGCATGCGAAGCTCCTGTCAAAAATAACATGGGTATAGAAGTATACAAAGAAGGTAAACAGACGACCTGATAAAGGTCGCAGGAAGTCGCTGGATGCAGGCCGCTTCCAACAGGTTGGTCTGGAAATCTTTGGGGGAGGCCTATGTTCAGCAGTGGTCGTCCTGTGGCTGATGATGATGATGATGATGGTGATAGAAGTATTAAAAAAAATATCACGGTAATTTGAAGTTAAATATTACAAATATTTATAAGAGCATGACGTATGCTTAAATTGCGCGTGCTTTGGAAATACAAACAAACATAAATGAGATTTTTATATTATTAGTGGCTGGTAAAAAAGCCACTCGGTTAAAGTACGATTTGTAATAAAACGATGAATCACGACAAAATGATGGTGCGGTCGACGACTCCGCGACACCCGTTTTATACCATTTGGTAGAATTAAAAAAATCTGATAATGATAATTCTTGTTTAGTTGCGTCATGATATTGTAATGTATGTAATTAAAATAAATAAGGAAAATGATCTAGATTTTGTTTGAAGATACGTAAAGATACTTGAAGATAATAATTACCTACGGATTAATACCGTGGTTAACTTTGAATACCTATTTCAATAACAGAACGCCTATTTTTAATTTCAATCAGTGTTTCATTTTGTACATCGTTATTTGGAATGAAGTATTTTCTATTAATATTACTACTTGTAATATTTTAACGAATGTGTAAAGCTTGTCTGTACTTACAAAGGGACCGATAAAGAAAGTCCTCTATAATTTTCCATCCATCGTCGGTATAATGTCTATACACAACGGCTGTGGCCGTATCGAATCGTCTTTATTTTATCCCGAGATTGTAAATCCGAGAACAAATCAAAAAACTATTAGCTATTTGTAAAACATGCCATGTCATGAGTGTACGAATAAACATTTTATGAATTGCCATTATTTACTAAACACACAACTTTCTAATTTATTTCTGGAATGTTGTTATATTTTGTACCTATATCGAGTTAAAAAAAGGAATTAACGAGAAATTCCTTTTAGGGTCGGATAAAAATAATTTCTTTCTTTTTTCAAAGTTATATTAAGTACAAATTTCAAAACCTGCCTCTGCGCGTGTTATGCCCCTATAAAGATCAGAAATATGGATTTTTAGGTTCTCCGTACGTCGGTAAACATCACATCATTGGACTCATTTGGACTTTTGGTGTGCGAGGACATCGGGTTTTTTTTAAAGCATAGGCCGGCAAACGGGCAAGTGGGTCACCTGATGGTAAGTGATCTCCACCACCCATATACGCCCACAGTATCAGAATCATGGGCACGCTGCCGACCTTAAAGAAAAGGGATAATTAGATTTAGATTAGATTAGATTTCCATCAGTAGTTCATAAACATTCGTTAGCTATGTTAACTGATCTAGCAGTCGCTTGGAGGTTTATAACTTTATTTCAACATATTGACCAAATTATCTGTAACCTCAACACCACATAACTAAAATTTGAGTTTACTTGGGTAAAGGTAGGAAAATGGTTTAGGATTTAGAAATTACGCTCCTCTTCCTTTAATTGTGAGTATCGTTTCAAAAATGTACTGCAGAAACTAATCAATATGGTCGCTTGATATTGCATTTCTTGGCTCCGTGTCAACTGACAACTGGCCACAATGTGCATTAGCTGCATTTTATTCAGGCGTCTGTTAAAACTTTGGCTCCCCGTTCCAGACATGCAGTTATAAGACGGCTGGCAATTCGGCCAAAATTTATTCTGATACATAAAACTTTTTTGTTACATTTACAACCTTTGTGATATGAAAAGGAAACACATTAAAACAAGTAAGTTCAATATTCTGAATCTACCACGCGAACTAATTTATTTTGTGCATGTGGTGTTTGCCAGTAAATGGCTGTTGCACTTAGATCTTAAGATAAGTTTTCTTTGTATATTATTATTTGTTGAATTAGTGTAAACAACCGTTGGTGAACCTTCATAAATAAATAACTAAAAATTTTACCTCAACTGAATTTATTATTATATATTGTATACTGCAGCAGCCTTAGAATTTGTTTTAGATAATTTATGTAGTGTTCGTAATCTTCAAGATGCTTTCATAGATGGCTTTAAAGGTTACCGTGGGAACTTTTAAACACATCTACGTATGGACATAGGAAAAACTAGCGTCGGCTCCTCTCGTCATTAGTTGTTGATAGTTTATATGCTTTCATTGAGAATATGTTAAGTCTAGTTAATTCATTTCTCCAGTCAAGGACAACTTAGATTTTCCAAACTTGATAAGCTTTTTGAATTAAAATATTTTGAATTGAATGTAAACTAAGACTAACGAGGATAGTAGTTAGAAATATCCATAAAAGTACCTAATAAAACTTATATAACATGATGAAACTACTCATTTCCGATTAGTTCCTACCAGAATTCAAAAGTAAAAAGGTCTTAGGTCATTAATCATACAAAGAATACGTAATCATTGCAATTCCGTACAAATAACGTTGATATTTCCTCTTGGTACATAATTTAAGAGTGAGATAACAGGAAAAGGTACCATAAAACCAGTATTATCAAAATAATATCGACAACAGATCGATACCGACAACTTTATATATCTGAGACATAGATATTTTTTTCATAATTTCATATATTTTTTGTTACAACTAACAAGTAGGTATTTTTCACTCTGAATCATTTTTATTTTAGGCTAACATAATACTGCGTCTAATTAAAATTTTTGGTAGATTGCGCCATGAAAACTTGATCTCTCACAATACACGCAGTCATATACGTCCCAATAAATACGGAGGCCATTTTAAAGTGGTCCATGCCATTTAAGAGTCGCAAGTCGCAGGCAAAAACTATCAAAATAACATTGGCAAAGTGACCACTGCACTTTTTAACTCCGATTGATCGCATTGGTCTCCCGAGAGAGGGGATTGCAACCGGTTCCCAGTCGGGACAGCGTCGTGTTTTTGTTTACGCTCCTCTGATCATTTTATTATACCTATGTATGGTATAAGTTACTTAACTATCTTATTTTAGTCCCGGAGCTCGGGTACAGTTTCACTGCGCAGTCGCACTTTCACTCTGCGTGTTTTAATGAACTTTATGCGTGAACGATTAATATTGTACTCGTACATTTGCGGAAATGTTAAGTGAAAGTTTTAAATGTTCGTCATATTCGAATGTAAAATTGCATTCTATATGAAAGTTGGACATGACTTTATGGCACATTCGGCAAGATCATTAAAGAAATAGGTGTATTCCAGAATGATAAATAACGTAAATAAAGCGACTTAAGGTGCGTCTTCACTTTTTTAATAGCTTGAATGACGATAAAACATACTATATTCTAACCATATACATGACTATCGTTCGGTCTATGCACCTGTATCGGTGCGAGACGTGGCCTACCCTTAGTTGCCAAGTCAATGAGATCCACGTTGCGAAGATGAAGATGCTGAGGTGGATATGGAACGTTACACCGTTTGAGTTTGAGAGTTTGAGTACATCCGCGGCAGCCTTGGTGTTCGCGACGTGACAGACAAACTTTAGGAATATGGCTGGAGGTGGTTTGGTCACGTTTTGATGTAACCACATGAGTACATCGCCTATCATTGCCTGAGCCATGACGTATCAAGAAGGGTACTATCACGCAAACGGCCCAAAAAGCGTTGGCTTGACTTAGAGAGCTAATGAAAAAAAATTCGCTATGGAGAATGCTGAAGATCAGGCGAACTGGAAGCGTTTAAGGAAAAAGGCGGATGCTGACATTAAGCCGAGATAACGCTAAGCAGAAAGAAAGAAGTTTCAACGATGAGACGCATAGGTTAAAAAAAGGGGTCGGTAGGGTAGAGAGATCAACTTCGACAGCCTCTCGCATACCATGGACTTACCACTTTGTTATATTTCGCCACTCTGAAAGGCGCGACTGACAAACACGCGTAACAAACTCTTAAATATAAAGATTCCCTATGTTCCTTCACCCCAATGAAATGTGAAGAACAATGTACGGTTCGGTTTTAGTGTTGGTCTAAAGCCAAACTTCCATTTCAGGAGAAACAGTACAAACTGAAGGGAGACCTAAAAATTTAGTTTTGATTATAGTTTGAATACACCATTGATCAAACGTTACTTCTCCAAGCTGTTGGCCTACGACAGCAATCGTCGTCTGATTCCCCCACGTAGCAACTCAGTTATTGACCCGCGGCGCGCTCGATTCTAGACGTTCGCCGAGCACCGCTGCGCGCGCACCCTACCACGAAACTCGCCCGGGCTTAGTCTACCACCATGCCTGCACCGTGCGACTCGTGCAAAGGTAATATATTCGCTTTTATATTATTCAAAAATATATTGCTCCCCGTGTTTATACGACTTTAGCGCTACTTTTCTCGATGACGCAATGTACGCAATCATTGGGTTGAATGTGTTTGGTAATTGAATTAGGTGTTGCGGTTTTTCGATTTGTATATTTTTTTTTTAGTTGAGTTAATTTATGTGGTAAGAATGGCAGTAACAAAGACGCAAAAGTAATAGGGCTATTTTCAAGTTTTGAACGATGTATTTGTGATTAAAAGCGATTCGCTTTAATACAAGTAATGTTTGTAACTGGGAATCAAGGGACATATTTCTGGAAAAGTCGCAATTTGTTCTCATTATTTTTGTTCTTTTTTTAATTAATATTTTTTTCTGTTTAAAACCTCTGTTTTAAATTTGCTCATTTAACTCATTATTGTTTATGAATTAGCTCATCACGGGAGTTATTTCCACACACCTATACGGTGCATTTGAATCCAAATGCATGCTGAATTAAAATTCACTTATAGGAATGCGATACAAACCCGACGCTAAATTTAAAAGTATAATTTGATGGGAATCATCCATATTAAGGCCTCGGAAACATCATTAGTGGTCTAAATACCCGTGTTTTGTATGTGTTGCAGACACTTGCGGCGGGGGCACGGCCGCCTGCGGTGCTAACTGTAGTTGCGGCCCCAGCTGCGCCTGCGGTGATGGCAAACCGTCTGGTTGGTATCCACTTATAATACAACCTATACGCTCATCCAACTTCTTTTTGTTATCCCACCGTGGAGATATAGAGAGGATGCGATACCGATAAATTGGAAGATTAAGAAGACCGAAAGTCTCTCATAGTTCCTGATACCCAAGACACAAGAGTTGTATCTTACTGTGAGGTCAGGACTATGTGTGTGACTGTTGGGTGTATTTATTTATTTAACGAAACATAATTTTATAGCTTGCTTTAATCTTGATACAATTTTTATCGAACGAATTAATGGTCGTTTAAATACTGTATATGACGTTAAAAGTCACATGTTACAGAAAGATTTGGCTTAAAGTTTTTACGACCGGCTGCCTGTCTGACGTCAACCGCTCTGGGGAGAAAACACACCCAAACCCGAAACAAATATTTATGGATCACAAAAACATTTGTCTCGGCAAGGGAATCAAACCCACAACCTCTAACTTTTTATTTTAAGATAATAAAATGTATTTTAACGTTTCTTTTACAGGTGGCAAGCCTTGCTGCCAGGGTGGCGAAAAAAAATGAATACTTATAAAATAAATCTTTTCCCAAATGATACTCTATTTTAACTACACGTAATGTAGAAAATAAATAGCTGTGTAACACGTATGATGTAGTTGATTTTCTAAAGATTATAAATTTTAGTATTTAAGGAGGAGGATAATGTTGTGGTGTCATGAAATGAATGTAAACTAAATATTTAGCGTTTATCATACTTATTATACTTAGCTTATTCTATTAGTGTAGTCTCTGCTTATTGCTAAGTAATTGTGTAATTTTATCACATTCAGTGTTTATACTAAGCTTGTCTCGTATTTTAAGGGAGAGTCCCTGGTACATATAATACTCATTAATATAAGTGTAACGTGGGCACGCACACACGCATCGTAATTTGTGTAGTTTAACTATATAGTAAAGTAAGCCTGTAACTATTTGTGTTTCATTTTAAACTGTAAGTTCTAAGTACGACGTATCCTGGTTAACAAGTCAGTAGGGAGATAATTTTGACGTTAGGCTAGGGAATAAAAAAAGTCACAAAAAAATTACTAACTAAACTTTTCTGTTAAATAACACTCTGGGTATAGCCTTAACAATGCCCTAAATGCACACCCTTAATGTAAGAAATAACCAGATCTTGAATTGATAAGCTCAATCTAACCATATATCCGGAAATCCGCTTCCCTTCTCCAATCCTTTAATCATTCCGCAAAGTGTCAATGATTCTTCAATTATTGTGAATATTTATAGGCCGTGAATACACCTTACCAAAAGGTGACCCACTAGCTCGTTTGCCGGCCTCTGTATAAAAAATGTCAAGACAATTTACAAGGTGGTAGGTCCCTCGTATGCGACAGGCCGTCTGTGTTAGTACCACGGCTTTGTCCATTTCTGCCGCCAAGCAACAATGTGTAAGCACTGTGTTTCGGTTTGAAGGGCAATGTCCAGTGAAATTGCTGGGCATAATGTGACTTAACTTGTCTCGAGATGACGATTGCAGTTCAATACCATGGAGTGCTTTGTAATTCAAAGTTCTGTGTGGTGTTGCTTCTACTTATGGGCAGGCGTGGCGCTTACTATCAGGCGAGCGCCTTGCTCGTCTCTTCATTCAATAAAATAAAAAAAAAGGTTAGTCTTTTTATTATCATAATATTGATAATCTTCCATTCGGTCTATTCGAAACCAAAGTAACGGGTATAAAAAAACACAAAACATTTCATTAAAACATCTCTTTATTGTAAGTCCAATGTATATGAATACAATATGGAAGCAACGAATGGGACTTTACATCGTTATACACTTAATTATTTTTTTTTATCCTGGCTCGGCAACATTACACTGGACCAGGTATTAAATACAGTGCAGTCCGAATACAATGACGACAGTGACAATGACCAGTGTTTCCCAACCTTTTTTAGGCCATGGCTCACATTAACATTTTTTTGTTAAATTTGTCACCGATATCTAGCATTGCATTTTAATAACCCAAAGCAAAAGGGTTCAAGTCGTGTCGAGTCCATTTTTAAATTGCCCCCCTTAACTATCAAATTGCCGCCCTATGGGGCGTGGGCCCCACGTTGGGAAACACTGGTCTAGACACTGCGTGTCAGTAGAATCATACCGACCTAGTTACTGGATATACACTGGCTGATCCTGGAAACCGACTCGCCTGCACTAGACACTATGGAGGGTTTTCCACCATGTGTACGGTGGTCACCATCTAGTCGGGTACAAAATGATTAGGCATCTTACCAGCGGTCCGTCCTATACATAGGACTACTTAAATCTAAGTTTCAGAAACATTGCGATACAAAACACATACAGCACGTAAAACAAATTGAGGCCGCTAGAACCAGAGTGGCCTAACTGCATTTTGATGAATATTGACCTATTTGTATTATCGTCAATTTAAACCACGGCCGAAATGGATTTCTTCTTTTTATTGATGGCTTTCGCATTATTATGCATTTTGCCAGTATCAAGTATAATTTATTCTCAAGTTCTTTTTCCAAGAACGATGAAACACGGGTGCGGTCGATTTCAAGTTCTTGCCGGAGTTTTGGTGTTAACTTCTTTCAGTACGATGCTTAATTCACTTATTTCAATGTTTCCATACACTGTTCATCACCGCCAAATTTTTATTGAACAAATCCACACCACTTTTATACAACAAACACAACTCTAAACTAGTTTATGAAATAAATTAAAATAAGCGATGAACTGCACTGTCAGAATTCCCGCCAAAACTCCGAAATGGATTTGTACTGCCATCTATGTCAAGATGGTGTTACAAATTTTAGGCCGGTCTGGTCTTATAGATTAACATTTTTAAATTACGAAAATACAAATAGGTCAAAAGTCATCAAAATGCTAGGCCACTCTGGTTCTAGCAACCTCAATTATAAAATGAGATGAAAAAAATCACACCAACGAAATCAGTCTGTCATCAGCGGCCATATTCCATTTTATATTTTTTCTACCAAAATGGAAGTTGGGTGTTGATGCTGCCAACATATTAATACAAATTCATACAACGAATTACACTCGATGTCAAGGCGAAATGTTATGTCACCACTCCCACAAACTTAATCCTATTTTAGGCAAAACAGAACATGGCTTTCATTAATAAACATGCATTGTATTCAATATTTAGAAATGTCTATTTTATTTTTGATTGAATGACGAGACGAGCAAGGCGCCCGCCTGCCCATAAACAGAAGCAACACCACACAGAACTTTATGTTACAAAGCAATGCATGGCACTGAACTGCGCTCGTCACTCGAGATATAAAATTAAGTCTCATAATGCTCAGTAATTTCACTGATATCAATGTTCTTCAAACACTGTTGCTTGGCGGCAGAAATAGACATAGCGGTGATACCAACCCAGACTTCCTCTCTTCTATTCGGCCGGACGGTCTATTGTTCTATAGTTCAGAAATAATTCGATACATTATCTTATTTTACTTAGGAATATCTCCTAGGAGTGGCGACATAAACAATTATTTTATACTCTTACATTTAAGTCCTAAACGTTCGTACCACGTGACAAAGATAGACAATCAACAGCGACATTAAGAAATGATTATAGAAAAAGCGTTTCTACATCTAATAATATATTTAGCTGTACAAGCTAACTTTACCTCTCTTGTAAAAGTGTATATTCAAATGTAAATATAATAATGAATCAAATATCCATAAAATATATTTTTGTGTTAGGTACCACTATTAGGACGCATAGTTACTACAGGTACCCGGAACGAAATAACAGTAGCCATCTAATTTAAGTATATATCTCTTCGTACACTACGTCAGAATAAATAGGACTCGATCTCGCATACAATATCTCAAATTCAACAACATTGAAAAATATATTTCATTAATATTAGCAGACTATAACAAATGCACTTTTTATTCAATTCCAGTTATACGTGAGAATAAAAAACGTACTATTATAACAAAAGATTGATCAACATGGCAACCCTGGACAAACATAACCTCAAAATAAAGCACGCTCTCTTACAACTTACATACTAATACATCAACATTTCAACGTGTTATATACTTCATCACAAGTAAAACAATCACTGAGTAATCACAAATCGTTCATTATACACGATCTACAATAAATAGCGACTTTATATCGTGTCGCGTTTTGGCGGGAGATTTGACAGTTGTCTATGGCACTGGTTCCTCCTCCGTGTCTTCGTCCGAATCATAGACCGGCGCTCCGTTCTTCATCTGTATCACAGACTTCTTCCTGTGTCTGTGCTCTCTTTGTTTCTGGTCAAAATGTCTGTAAATACAACAAAATTATTACATATTAATTTTTTTTTAATACTTAATACTTGACTACTAATTTTGACATAATATGGAAGATGATTAATTAAAATGATATTGTTATAAAATATGATGAGTGGTAATATAGATGTGTTATTATATCGCACCATGAAAACAAAACTGGCACTAAACGAAAAATGTGTTTATGGGAGATTAAGTTTAAATGTTTTAAATGTTTCATAAAATAGAGTTCATAATTAAAAATCGACTATCTTCGTTTAGTGTCAGTTTTGTTTTCAAGGTGCGATATATATTTCTAATACTACATCTTTACAAGGTGATAGGTCGCTCGTATGCGAGAGGTTGTCTGGGTTGGTACCATCGCGCCGTCTATTTCTGCCGCCAAGCAACAGTGTGTAAGCACGGTTGTGTTTCGGTTTGAAGGACATTGAAGCCAGTGAAATTACTGGGCATTGTGAGACTTAACATCTTATGTCTCGGGGTGACGAGCGCAGTTCAATGCCATGCAGTACTTTGTAATTCAACGATCCATGTGTTGCTTCTGTTTATGAGCAGGCGCCTACCATCAGGCGAGCGCCTTGCTAGTCTCGTCAAATAATAAAAAAAAATGTTATTCTATAGATACTATAGAAACGTAAAGTAACGGCTTGCTGCTGCGTTTCGTACGGAGAGTGAGATATCCGGAAGCCCAAATCCCCTCCCCTTCCCAATCCCTAATTATCCCTTTCCTTTAAGGTGGGCAACGCGCTCATTATTCTTCTGGCGTACATGGGCGGTGGAGATCACTTACCATCAGGTGACCCACTTTCTTTTTTGCCGGCCTATGCTATAAAATGGAGGCCACGTACTGGCAAGCGCAGCGTTGGACGTCCACCTACAAGGTGGACAGACGACCTGATAAAGGTCGCAGAAAGTCGCTGGATGCAGGCCGCTTCCAACAGGTCGGTCTGGAAATCTTTGGGAGAGGCCTATGTTCAGCAATGGATGTCCTGTGGCTGATGATGAATGAATGAATGCTTTAAAAAAGATACTAACCTGCCACTAATTAATGGGTGCAGTGCATTCTTGAGACTGGCGAATAAGTACGGGTAGATGTGCTCCTGGGTGGCGAGCAAGTCCCTGACACAGTCGAGGGGATCCGCCAGGGTCTCTGACAGGGGCTCCTCCAGTGAACGGCTGGACTTCACTGACGCAGGCTTCTCGGATGAACCGCACGGTTCTGACGTGGATCTGTCCAGGACGGACTCCTCGCTGCTGCTGACAATATTGTAAATAAGGATTATGAAAGCAAAGGAAATAAGCTGGAATAACGCTAGCAGAATGAAGGATTATAATTGAAATAAAACTAATTTAAACGGTTTTTATCGCGGTTTTTTATTTTAATTTTGGTCCCGACGTTTCGAAAGCTTTTCAGCTTTCGTGGTGGCGTGGGGTGAACGAAAAATCCGTTTAAATTAGTTTTATTTCAATGAGGTTATTATAGCAGCACTATTGCGTTTCGGTTTGAAGGACATTAAAGCCAGTGAAATTACTGGGCATTATTCATAATGTGTCAAACTTAACATATTATGTCTCGGGGTGACGAGCGCTGTTCAGTGCCATGCAGTGCTTTGTAATTCAAAGTTCTGTGTGGTGTTGCTTCTGTTTATGGGTAGGCGTGGCACTTATCATTACGCTAGCACTTGGCTAAAGATAAAACTCACTAAAGGCTCATAAAAATATTCGTGTAGCGCAAAAGGATTAGGTTTTTAATGGATAATAAAGCTCATTGCGTTCACGAGAAAAATATAGAGATATATATAAGGAATAGCAGCGCACCGTGTCCGTGCATCAGTCCGCATGTCCGTCTGTGGTCGGTCGTGTTGCCTGAAGTCGGGCAGGCCGCGAGCACACGCCCAGGCCTGCAGCGCGCGCTCTCGCACGTAGATCAGCGGCCTGATGATACGTATGTCGTGCTCTCTGCGAACAATCATACCAACAGTGAGTAAAAAAAAAATACGGGTTGCACTCCGGGACTGCCGACAGAAGTGAAAACTTACCAAAGAATATGCGAGAATACAAAATTACGGCAACATGTCCACTCGACATGATAAAAGTACATTCTACTCTCTTCGCGTTTATGCGAGCCTAGTACTTTTTACGGCAACATGTTCCAAATAAGAAAAAACCTAAAAAGTTTTTCTTTGTTCAATCGTCATTTGTTTATTAATTACGGCTACTCGCCATGAAAAATGGACATTCTACTCTCTTCGCGTTTATGCGAACCTGGTACTTATTTTCCAAATTATAAAATAAGTAAAATATATTTTATTATCAATATCAAAAACAAAATACGGTAACATGTCGTCTACTCGCCATAAAAAAACGAACACAGTCCGGTCAAAGTCCTGTGAAAGTCCGGTCAAAGTCCGGTCCAATCCGACTGGTCACTGTGTGACGTCACCTGGGACTTTGAAATTATCGAAGTTCCAGGGAAGTCGGCTAGCGCTGGCTGGTCAACTGGCCAGCGTGACGTCTCACGGAAAGTTCTCGAATATTCTGGAACCTTCCGCTCGCCGCCGCTCGCGTTACGGAACGTTTCGATTCACCCTCCCATAAGAAGTTATCACTTCAAAAAGTGTGCGTCTCGGGACGCTCGACAGAAGTGATAACTAATGGCTTCTGGCTTCCCTTAACGCGTTACGTTACGAAGTCTGGTCAAAGTCCTGTGAAAGTCCGGTCAAAGTCCGGTCCAAGCCGACTGGTCACTGTGTGACGCCACCTGGGACTTCGAGATTATCGATGTTCCAGGGAGGTCGGCTAACGCTGGCTGGTCGATGGACCGCTCGCGTTACGGAACGTTTCGGTTCACCCTCCTATAAGAAGTTATCAATTCAATAAATACACCCTTCTCTCTCTCTTCTTAGCCGTTCTCGACCATATTGGTGTAGGCCTCCTTAAATTGTCGCCACGCTTCCCGATCCTGCGCTGTTCGCATCCAGTTCGATCCAGCCACCTTCTTCACGTCGTCCTTCCAACGCATCTGCGGTCTCCCCCTGGGGAGCTTTTCACCCCAGGGCCAATAAATACACCCAACAGTCACATATATAGTCCCGACCCCACAGTAAGATACGAGTCTTGTGTCGTGGGTATCAGGAACTACGAGAGACTTTCGGTCTTACCACACCCAGACCCCGAAACAAATATCTGTGGATCACACAAATGTTTGTCTCGGTGCGGGGATCGAACCCGCGGCCTCTCGCTTCACAGCCGGCTACTCACCCGCTGCGCCACGATGGCTGTCAATCATAAGATTATATCATTTTCGACTGGAAGAGCCACGCTGTAGACAGTTTTGTCTACAGCATGAATGGGCCGGTTCGATCGGTTCGTTACCATTGTCTCACAGGAAACTGACATAAAGTAACGGCTTGCTGCTGCGTTTCGTACGGTGAGTGAGAAATTGTGAGGCCCAAATCCCCCTCTTTCCAATCCCTAAATATCTTACCTCTCCTTTATAATGCTGGTAGGAGGATACTTGTATCCGACTGGATAGCGACCACCGTACACTGGTGTTAAAATCTGCCATAGTGGCCCACCTTATGTGGGTCGCGTTCCAGGGTCAGCCAGTGTATATCCGGTTCTTCCCAGAGGACTTGCCCCCTGATCGTAATTCTTTTCTCATGCCTTTTTCCTTCCCCTCCCCCTTGGTCCTGGGATGAGATACTGCGGGGTTACCAGTATTTCATTAGCAGGAACCCTGTAGCTCATTCCAGGCATATTGGCAGGCCGGCATGATCTTGCTGATCTATGTTGGACAAATTGTTTATCGTTGGTCGACACTATTCTTGGATTGCGCTACACTTAGTTACCATCAGATGTAGCGTAGTCACTTTGTTGAGCCAGGATAACCTAGGAGGAGTTGGCGTGGGCACGGCAAGCGTCGCAACGCCAACACTCCAGTTTATATTTGCGCCTATAGATGTTTCACAAGGTGCAAATACAATAGTTTATTTGTATTTGAAGCACCCATCCCGCCTTCCCCCTTCTACCATCGGAGCACCAGACGCACAGCAGGATATCATCCCTACTTGGTTAGGGATTCATTATTTATTTTATTTATTTATTTATTCATTATTCATCACATTAGCCCCCAGCGCTATAAATCTTCCTTTATAATGCGCACAGCCAAGCAGTGGAATTCCCTGCCTGCGTCTGTCTTTCCGAGTGCGTACAACCCGAGTGTCTTCAAGACTAGTGTGAATCGGCACCTTCTGGGTAAGCTCGCTCCATCGTCGATCTCATCTTAGTCCATGCGGCTAGATTGAGGTCAAGAGCAAACCCATATTTAATAATAAAAAAAAAAAATTACGGATTGCACTCCGGGAGTGCCGACAGAAGTGAAAACTTACCAAACAAGATGCGAGAATACAAAATTACGGCAACATGTCCACTCGACATGATAAAAGTACATTCTACTCTCTTCGCGTTTATGCGAGCCTGGTAGGTACATTTTATACGGCACCATGTTCCAAATTATAAAATAAGTAAAATATCGTCATTTTATTATCAATATCGAAACAAAATTACGGTAACATGTCTTTCGTCGTTCGTAAAAAAAACGAATACAGTCCGGTCAAGTCAGGTCCAATCCGACTGGTCACTGTGTGACGCCATCTGGGACTTCGAAATTATCGAAGTTCCAGGGAAGTCGGCTAGCGCTGGCTGGTCAACTGGCCCGCGTGATGTCTCACGGAAGGTTCTCGAATATTCTGGAAGCTTCTGCTCGCCGCCGCTCGCGTTACGGAACGTTTCGGTTCACCCTCCCATAAGAAGTTATCACTTCAAAAAAAAAAAAATTTGAAGCACCCACCTGACCCTACAGTGCGCCTTCACTGTGTTCAGCTCGCCCGCGTGCATGGCGGCGGCGAGGAAGGCGGCGGCGGCGCGGTCCAGCGAGGTGGCGAGCGCGGCCGCGCCGTACCCGTGGTGTCGCGCCGCACCGTACGCCGCGCGACGCACCCCCCGACCCGACCAGCGGGACATAGCGCACCGACGCACGCCTGACAACAATACATTAGTTCACATCTATCTATACTTATAAAATAACATGTCCTGACTGACTGCCGGATTCATCATCGCCGAGCGCAAAATATCAAGCCTACAAGCATGAAATTCGGACTGAACATTCATTTTGTTATGTAGGCACCAACTAAGAAAGGATTTTAGAAAAATGGTCCCCACCCGAAAGGGGTCAAAATAGGGGATGATAATATGTATGAATATCCGTCATTTTGAAAGTTACATATAAACAAAATTTAGTATTTCGGTTATTGACGTAAAACAAATAAATACATATTTCAGGAATTTTTATTTAATAAGGGATGAAAAAGGGGGTAATAGTAAATGCGAAAGTGAGTTTGTTTATTACGGTTTCACGCCTAAATCACTGAACCGATTTTGATGAATTTATCTACAGAGGCAGATGGGTCCCTGGAGACGGTTACAGGCCACTTTAGTCCCGGAAAATGCTGTTCACGCGGGCGGAGCCGCGAGCAAAAGCTAGTTTATTATACATGAAAAATGGACTTCATTCTTTGCCAAAATTTCGTACAATCATATTTTCAATCTTCTCGTGTCTTAGTTGAAACACTTGGAAGTGTGCAAACACTCCCAAGTGTTTCAACCAAGACTCTTGGATATGAAAAAGTCACTACTTTGTAACTGAATATAATAATAATAATAAATACGCCCAACACTCGCACACATAGCTCTGGCACCACAGTAAGATACGAGTCTTGTGTTATGGGTATCAGGAACTACGAAAGATTTTCGGTCTCACAACATTCAGACCCCGAGACAAATATTTATGGATTACACAAACATTTCACAAAACGAAATCAACATGAAATGCAATAGCAAAGTTTATATTTTAAGTTGGTTTGTAAGACAATGTACTACTAGCTCAGTCTAATTAATTCCTCCTGTACAAAAATCTACCACTAACACATTTTTACAATTCACAATTTAACTATTAGTACAAGATCCGGGGGAACATTGACCTTCACCCATCTGTTTACCGGATGAAACTAATATTTTAGGGTATAAAATGTGTGGCTGAACACATACCAATAGGGTTGCCTAAAAAAATATGGTCAAGGATATGATTAATTAACATTTTAAAAAAATAATATTTTTTTATAATTTCCCTGACTTGCTTACCAAAATTAACCTTCAATGAAAAGTGTACAATGTATACTACCTGCAAAAAATAGGTTGCCTGCCTTTTTCTGGCCACTACTACCTGGTTGCCGTGTGCAAACAGGTAACTATAAATTGGTCATTGCGCTCATCTAGCTCCTAGCTTTTGCAGGTAGTATACATTGTAGGTTTTCATTGAAGGTTCATTTACTTGGTGAGCAAGTCAGTGAAATAATATCTTTTTTTATTTTTTTTTAAATTCGTAAAACCTATCCTTGACCATATTTTTTTAGGCAACCCTATTGGAATGTGTTCAGCAACACATTTTATACCCTAAAATATTATTTTCATCCGGTAAACAGATGGGTGAAGGTCAATGTTCCCCGGGATCTTAGACCATATGGTTATACATGTAACTATTCTATATGTATACTCACTTTGGCACTCGTCTTCTTCCAGTTTGTCTTGATATATAAATTTAACACCGAGGGTTTTGCAATATGCCATCAAATGCAAGGGATCCACTTGAGCCGAGGGTTCATGGACGTATAGAGCACCTGAAATTATAACAATACATTACAATTACCTCGTATGCGAGAGACCGTCTGAGTTGGTACCACCGTTTTGTCCATTTCTGGCGCCAAGCAAGTGTGTAAGCACTGATGTGTTTCTGTTTGAAGGACTTTGAAGCCAGTGAAATTACTGGGCATTATTAAACTTAACACCTTATGTCTCGGGGTGACGAGCGCAGTTCAGGGCCATGCAGTGCTTTGTAATTGAAAGTTCTGTGTGGTGTTGCTTCTGTTTATGGGCAGTCGTGGCGTTTACCGTCAGGCGAGCGCCTTGTTCGTCTCATCATTAAATCAAATTTTAAAAAACCATTACTTAATTCGCGTAAATTTTCTGTGATACAGTGACATCTTTGGTGGTCTAGACAAAAATATTTACAGCGATGCTCAAACACTTAGAAAAAAAGTTAATGTGCTTACCAATACTGAAGTGTATTCCTTTCGACCTGGCGTAGAACTGGTACTGATGCATGGTGTGGAGCAGTGCGATGGACTCGCGACCCCCCGACAGACACACCAGCACCTTATCCCCCGGACGGACCATGTTGAACTCCTGGATAGCCTGGGTAACAACAATGTTTTTTTATAGCATAGGCCGGCAAACGAGCTAGTGGGTCAACTAATGGTAAGTGATCTCCACCGCCCATGTACGCCCACCACCAGAAGAATCATAAGCGTTGCCGACCTTAAAGGAAAGGGATTGGGAAGGGGAGCGGATTTGGGCTTCCGGATATCTCATTCACGGTATGAAACGTAGCAGCAAGCCGCTACTTTACGTCGGTTTTCTGTGAAACAGTGGTAATGACCCGGTTGAGCCAGCCCATTCATGCTATAGATAAAACTGTATACAGCGTGGTCTACCACTCAAAAGTACAAATAACTTATATGGATGTTGAGCAGTCAGAAAATTGAAATAAAACTAATTTAAACGGATTTTATCGCGATTTTCTATTAATTTTGATCGCGATGTTTCGAAGGCTTTTCAGTGGTCACGGGGTAGACTCGGTCAGTTTAAATCAGTTTTATTTCAATGTGTAATATTCGCGTAAACATAAGAAATCATTAAATCAGACAATTGTTATATCTCTAAACTTTGACTATGGATATTGTTAACTGTAATTTGAAGTATGGCATTCCTCATAAACAATAAAATTTGTTTAAATACAATTCTGACGCTTTGATAACTTTTTTCCTTTGATTTTTTAACTTTGATACTACACAATTCATATTCATATGCTTGCATATGCTTCTACGAACAATGGATGCAGATTTTTATAATTAACTAAGTAAATTAAAAGTTCCCGCAAACGACGCTTATTTGGCTCAAATTTAGACATTTTTGGATATAAAAAAATATATGATGCTAATACGAAATTAATAATATGATAGGATTATGTTGTTCTTGAATGAGCAACCTGATTTTCAAGCCGTTTATCATCTGCGAATTCTAACATAAGCGTCATGTCATGCCATCTCTATCAAAACGGAATCTTATTAGTAGTCCTAATATTATAATCAATACCATCCAGAAATAGAAATTTTCGATTTTCGCAATACCTATGCAGTGCCACTAAAAATTTGGTATTTAATTAAAAAACTAATTAAATACCAGACATAACATCAATCTTAGCAATAGAGCTATAGATATGAAACCTGACTCTCACCTCAACAGTAGCCTTCCAGATAGGTTTCGGCGGGCATTGCCATATGCCCTCGTCGTCGAATGTGAAGTCAGTGAGGGAATTATCACTGCAAGCGCTACTATCGTCAGGTTCCTCCTCCCAAAACTCCGGCTTGAAGGAACGGCACTCTGACATACTGCAGAAGAAATCATTGATATTAGAAGTTTACTTAACACTCATTTTGATGTTAATATAACTGAAAATGTAAAAAAGGTAAATAAAAGAATTGCATAAAATTATATTGCAAAGCAACAACATAGCGTATTTGATGATGCACAATACAAAGTTATGGAATGTAAACAGGCAAAATCAATGAAAAAAACCAGCTTGCTGGCATGCAACCGTTACTAATATTAAATAATGTACATGAGACTGAAGTATGAATTTGTAGTATCGGAACGTTAAGTCACTGTAACCTACTCTTTTAGTACTAGATTCTAATCTAATTGAATATTTATAATTGACTCTGACTATCAAATATCAATTGAAAATAAGTCTGATGATGCTACTTTGTTCCCATTTATTAACTACTAGCTTTTCGTCGCGGCTCCGTCCGGGATAAAATAAATAGTAGCTTGTTACTTAGTGATAATGTAACTTTCTAACGGCAAAAGAATTTTTGAAATCGTTCCAGTAGTTTTTAAGTTTATTCGTTACACAAATACAAATCTTTCCTCTTTATAATTTTAGTGTAGAAAATCAATAAGGTAATGTCTCAAAAAAAGATAATCCTCATGTTCATATGTATGATGTTACTGAGCGCTAGACTAACCTCCGATCGTAAAAGCGCTCGTCATTCGGCCTCTGGTCGGTGCCATAGCCGCTGGAACGGGAGCTGCGGTCTGAACAACTGGACGACGCGTTCGACGACCGACTTGATCGCTTCGAATCTACCACCGAGCTCACCTCCCTGAACACCAAATTATATTGTTACTACATTGCCCTCAATGGTATTTATGAATACTCTAACAACATTCTGGCCTTCTGTAGAAGCGTCTGAGGTACTATAGCCTCGTAAGGTTTATTAGTACTGACAAGTATTTCAATTATGTAATCATCAATTTCTTATTACTGTAAATGCTAGTTATTTTTAAATTTCAATTGATATGTAGCATAGTTCTAAAATCATGTCACTTCACTCATAATATCATAGGCACATGTCCAGATAAAAATAAGGATATGACAGGCTAAATTTAGTCACAACCGGGTTTCTAATATGTCACCTATTAAAATTAGTTTTGTGAGCATTTTACGCCAACATGTCTGAGCGTTGCGTTGAAAAATTGCTTTTGTGAGTAACGAGACGTCACTCTGAGACATTTGAGTGAATGCCAACGCAAGCCAAAAGATAATTTACGCCCATTAAAAAGTTCATCAAAGAACTAGCCAAGAGGATGTTTCTGCGATATATTACAAAGTTTATTAACCTCTAAAATGCGGTTATATGTTTGAATGAATATGTTTACGCAACAAACGATGGGTTTACATTCATTTCCAGTAGATGTTAATGTATTATTTTGATGGAAATGGTTATTGGTTTTGCATAATTAAACTGGTGCATTGCGCAATGACTTATCTTCGTGAAAAGTTAACAGATGGCGTTAGGAAATTTAATGTTGCATGGGAATATATGGTACAAAGACCATTTATGATAATCAATTTTAATTTAAATTTCAACTTCAGAACTGAGCGAACAATACCAATAATTATTGTTTCCAATACCAAACACACGAAGAAGTCCGTGAAATGACATTCAACATACAAAAGCAAACATCATAACAGTAACTAACCATAATAAGCCCAAATACGCCGATAGTACATTAACCAAGTGATAAGTCACGTATAATTTTATACATATTTGGTAACTTTATATTATTAGTATAAACAGTGACTGTGTCTAAGCTCGGTGGGCAAGGATACTCTGTAATGTGGTATTTGTAGTTTTTTATATATTTATTTTTCTAAAGTTCATTTGCTTCATCTACAAAAAATAATTAAACATCGTTCATTTAAAGAATTTACCTGTTCTGTCTATCAGCATCATCTTGCATCGTGAACACGATCCTGGCAGGATCAGTAGCTGTGTCGTACCTCTTGGTAGGTCTCGTTATGTGGTCTCCTGAACAGACCGGCACACCTTCTATGATGTCTGGCACTTCATTCTTTTCGTGCTTTTGGCAAATCCTCAGTCTTCCCTGAAGTTTTCTCCCTTTGTGCGTCGAATCTGAAGAAATATATATTATTGCATTGATTTACTTCATCTCTAAATCCAGGTTTTATATGAAATACGAGATTAAATAAAATAAACTATGTACATAAAGCAACTGGATGCAATTGATGATTGCTGGAAACAGCGAGTAACTTTAAATGGGAAAGCGTATATTTTTGGACCAGAACAAATAAATTTCTCGATGACAAATATTAAAAGGTGATATCTAATTCTAACAAAATACTTACCAAAATCTAAATACGAGTCTGTGTCTGTGAAAGTCATGTTAATGCCGCTATCTTGAGAACTGACCGAGGGGTTTTGGCACCAAGTTTTCTTAGTGGAGCAATGTCGACAATTCATGTCATTGCAACTTGTTTCATCGTCAGACAATTTATTTGAGCTTAAGGACTTGGGGATAATTGGTGAATTCTGAGTTGTGACAACCTGGATGATTGTATCTGGAGTGGAGGTTTCACTCGAGTTGAATGAAATACTGTTTGGTCCCGACGCTTCATGAGAGGGCGTACATTGAGATGATTTCGGTGATTGAGGTGAAAGCTTGCAATAACGACCATCCTCTTCGTCGTATTGCGATGGAAGTACTGGACTTGTTGGACATTTTCTCAAAAATTGTGTTGTTTTATTTAAATCTAGTCCTAATTCTGGTCCTGAACCAATTCTTCTGCGTCCAATTCGATGTGGAGAACCCTTCCTTGCACAGTTTCCTGTGTAATCAGGAGAAATCATTTCATCTACTTGACTAACCATCTCTCGAATCTCATGCTTTACTTCCGAAGCCATCTCTCTCGACATACCCATTAAGTATTCAGCCACATCTATCACTGATACCGAATTCTTTTCATTTTGACTAGATATTGAATTTATACTTAAGTTCGATTGTTCAACCGCATCGGAGTTCTCCAAGATATCGTCTACTTTTGATATTACTTCCCTTATTTCAGACTTAATTTCTGTCGCTATTTCTTTGGTCATCTCCTTGACATAAGCATGGATATCCTCAGAAGTTTGAGATGTTAATGACGTTGTAGGAGATGCGCGGCCAACTTGGCTACAGTCAGACATTGACGTACTGCTTTGTGTGCTGTACGGAAATGATTTTCCTGGTGAGATCATAGGATCATCTAACGAGAACAAATCAGTCTGGCTTCCGCAATTGCAAAAGGTATTGGTTTTCTCAATCACATTATTCGGACTTGTTTCCTTCAAGCCCAGATTCATTTTAGTTTGAGCACTGAGATGTACTGGGGGGCTGTCAGACCCTAAGCTGTAGCACCGGGATCTTACTAATAATGGTTGCCTTGATGAAGGCCCCAAACGTAATGGTGAGACAGATTCTCCAACAGCAAATTGTACTGGTGGTGAATTAGTTACGGCGCCTTCCTTGTGCGATTCTTTAAGACTTGACTCTCTGGAGTAGAACTTTGTCTTTTGTTTTAACCTAAATATATGGCAATCGTCTATGGCAGAAAGACTGAAGTGTCTTGCTGACGATCCAAGTATTGGCGACGAGGTTATGGAAGACCTGGAAAGGTGTAAACTTTTTCTTGCCCCGGTGTAGCCTGATGGGTCAAATGGCACAATGTGTTTAACATTCGCTGAACGTCCTAAAAGAAGGTCATGAGCTTCTTTTGGCAACATGAACCATCGCAAATAGTCTATTCGTGGATTGAAACTGACTTCCGGTTCAGCTGTTGAACATTTCATTGCCAACTTTCTAGCTCTATTGAATAAGTTTCTTGCAGTCTGCAAGCACTCCGTGAAAGTTTGAGGGAAAATTCCGGGCCCTGTAATGAAGTTTGTTTAAAGAAAAATCAATAAGAGTACAGTTATTTTACAGTTGTTTTATAATTTAGGTTATTTTTTGGTTGGATACATTAATAGACGTCTTTGTTGATATTTAAATATTTATTTGAATATAAATAACTAAATATAAATGTTGCTAAGTTAATTCATTACGTTTTCAAAAGGCATAATCGTATTATAGGTAAAACAGGTACTCAGTGTAAACAAGCAGAAACTGAATGAACAGCATAATCTCGATCATTTTACATCCAAACCGACTTGTTCAACGAACTTTAAATCATAGTTTATCACTTAGCATGTTTAAGAAATATCAAATCGTATGAAAATTTGACATTAAACATGTCGATTAGGAATCGTCGTGCAAATCTGCCCTAGTGTGTCTTTTGTCTGTTAGTGGTTAAGTCTTTGTTTCTTTCATTGAGCAAATTTTAGTGAATTGATTTTGCAAGTCCGTTTTGTGGTTTTTAATATACTTTCTATAAGTCGTAGTAAGAACTTGTCATTGGCTTTCTGCCAGATAAATTATTGTTCTTTTTAATTTTATTGTCTGTAAGTTTACTATGCACTAAGTAAATGAATAAAAATGTGGTATAAAACTTACCTGAAATTCTTCTCTCACTCATAGTAACTTTTCCATTATTAAATCTGAGTGAGTGTAAAGACTTTCTGTCTCTCAATATTGAGCAACTATGGTGTCGCCACTGGCCTGTCTCAGGGTTGACCACATACTGTGGTAGGATCTTCCAACCCTCAGTCGCAACCATCTTCAGCGCTTCCAGAACAAACGCCAACTCAGAATCAGACATGAAGTACGGCAAAGATACCCTGCAGAACCCTGGCCTCAAATGCTCATTGTGGATCGGCACCTCAGGCGCTTTCACATCGCTGAGTTTCCTAACTCGTGCGATCTCCTTTTGTCTGCAATACAAATTGCTTTGATTTATTATCACGTAGAGTTTACGACCGCCTGGCCTTGGTGCGCAATTAGCACTTGGGCATAACAAAACAATATTTTAAATGTTCTTAAGCGCAATAGCGTGAGGAATGTGAATGGATATTTTGCAATGGAAATGTCTAACGATCAAAACAAATTTGATAGTTTAATCATGTGTTGTTCGCAATACCAATTATGTTACCACTTCAGAAATAAAAAACATGTTGCTGTTTTCTATACTGTGGGAAAAGATTTATTTCAATCTACATGATGATCTGAACGATGACTCAACCAAAATGTAATCTATGTTTGTAGAGTCTTAAGGCTACTTTGTTATGACCTAATATGTAGACACTCCAAAGTTCTTGAACAGCAGATTGAATTAACTAATATTGACATAAAAATTTGTGTCCACTACAATCCACACGAATCTTGAATTTGACCTCTAAATCTTTAACTAATGCCTAACGCTTCATGAGGGTTCTTTCTATCTAGCTAAAAGAGGTATAGATGAACGATAATGATGAATAATGTATATTATGATTTAAGTTATGCACTTCGACATATATTAGTGACGATCTAATAAAGACATGTTACAAGATCATAAGGTTTTTTCTCTTGCGTGGGCTTGGGCAGCCGTATAATAGTTGAATATTTGTGCTAATTCGTAAAAAATAAATCTCTCGTAGTGCATTAATCAATCGTGTTACTGTACTGCCTTATAACCAATTAAATAAGTAGATAATATAAAGAAAAAAATATTAGGTACAGTTAGCATGAACATTTGTTGAACGCGCCATGATTTTCAAAACACCTATATATCATAGGATACATAAGTTGCATAACAAGACTAGACTGCCAAAATTATATTATCATCGTAAAATGGCAAAATTCGCTGAGCGCCAGATTTTCAAGAGTTGCTCAACACTATCGCATTGAATTGAAGCTGGAAAGCAAATTCAATTTTAATTGTCAGCGGCGATAAAATGAAATTGATATTTTCTCAAAATACAACATAGATGTAACTGTAACCCATGCTCGTAAGCATAATGTACTGACTACTTTTAACAATGTAACTAAAACTAAACTGTACATGAGATATTGGGTAGCCTCATAAAAGTTGCTTATCTTTATTATTCTGGAGCCAACTATTCATCTCGTAGAATGTATCATTAATGAATTATTGTTTGAAGTTTGATACTTACGCTTCAACATCCAGTAATTTTTCATATTCTTTCAGTAATTGGTCATCAATTCCGAGAACATCGGAGCCATAGTTGAGATTACTATTTAACCCGCCTCTAGCTTGAATGCCAAAAACATCATTGAGCACAGCACAGACAAAATTGTGGTGCAGGAATGTTCCTCTGGGATGTTTAACCATGAGCGAGAAGATGGGCAGTCTCCGAACTGTGGGAGACACGTTGCCGAGAAGAATCAGCTCTGGAATATTTTTAATGTGCGATAGGACTTGTCTGAAACAAAATAAAAAACGATATTTATTGCAAATAATATATCAATGAACGTAAAGGCCGTTTAGTTTGAGTTGGATGAGAAACATTTTAATTAATTAGATTGCTCTGTAAACCCATTTAATAAAAGACATGCTGTACGTTGTAGTACTATATGATTACCAGTACTATTATTAAAAAATAACTGAACGATATCGATTACGGTCAATTTGACATTTCTAGTAAAATTTACTTAAATCTATTTAACCATTAGGTCAAGTGATGTTCAAAACGGAACTAACCATTGTTATTTTAGTGCTCTATAAATACTTCGTATTGTTTTCCTCAATTGCAGCCTTACTGTGTTTTACTAGTTGTTACCATGCCATGTTTACTACCACAACGACCTTGCGCTAGCAATTCATAGCTAATTCACGAAATACGGCAATATTGACGCGAAGTTTGTTTGAAGCTTCAACTTAGTCGACAGATGATAATTTATAAGCAAATATTGAATCTGCTAGATCGATAATTAGTGCTAGTAGATTGTAACAATTTACTCTATGCAAAAGATGAATTTATTTATAAGTATTGACATTTAAATCGGCTGTTTAGATTACCTATTTCGCTAAATAGGTACTTCATATTTCATAATACTGTAAATCTGTAAATTTTTAGTTAGTGCCAAGTTACAGTACGTACTGTTATAACGTCCAGAGCACTTGGCACCGCTGTGCAAACTGAGTTTCAGGAAGTCTTAAATCTTTTACCATCAGACGTTTTAGACAAGGATTTATATAATAAGCATAATATGTATAAAAATATAGGTTTTATATATTTTTTTGGCAAAATATTCCAGATACAGGAAGAAAATACATATGAAGTCTATGTGGGTGTTTTTCAAATAGCTAGTAAACGCCACAGTGAAATTGTGGTCAGTAATAAAAAGCGCGTTCTTAATAAACAAAGATTTACTTTATTGGTATCATTTGCATCTAATACTAACAGAACAAAATCAATAAGCACGTTCATGAATATAAAAACAATTGACAACAAATCTACGACGTTCATAGAAATATATATTTACTATTCAACGATGACTAATATGTTAAGTACTTAATTATTGTATTCAAATGTATTTAAATTTTAATTTTGTTGCCGTCGTGAGCATAGTTAAAATTATTCTGATTTACGACATGACTACGTTTGTCACGCACTGTTATCTACCAACTAAAGTTGACAAAATTCAAAAACAATGGTTTTAGGAAAGTCGATAATAGTTTCACGAGAAGAACCTACGATATGACATAGTAAACCATGTAGGAAACAGGAATCTTCGTTTAATAATAAGCAGAATTATAGGTCTCACTATAGTGATCCTCTATAGAGGATGCTCAAGATCGGGTGAAGTGGAAGCGTTTGAGTAGGAAGGCGGACCCTGGAACTAAGCCGGGATAACGCAAGGCAGAAAGAAAGAATAAGCAGAATTACCATAAAGACTATTAAGAAAATTATGGGTTAGCGGCTTAGCAAAAATGTTCAAGAACTGCACTATTTATAACTCATAAACCAACGCTGAGCCCTGAACTTTAGCATTCCGTTTCGACGTCTAATTTCCATTGATTGTCATTCAATCGATCCATGTTCCGTATTTTAAGCAGGAAAATGAACTGAAGGACATTTAAATAAATGATGAGGTATTAAATATGTAAGGTGAGGTGGACCATACCAGCCAGACGTCCATGAGAATTTTTTCCGTCATTGCTATATGATATCTTCATTCGAGTTAAAGTCTCGACCTTAATGCTATCGGACTAGACAATTTCTCAATACCGAATGATAATTTGAACACAAGGATAAATAATCATATCAGCATTTGATTATTTTTAATTACGAATATAAGACTTAACCAAAACCTTGATAAACAGCGTTTATGCAAATAGGTCATTAATAAATAATTGACATAGATTATATCATCTACGAATGAAAGGTCTTAGTCAAAAAATGCGTTTCAAATATCATATTCGTAACTATGAATAATAAAGCCTATTGTAACTATCTATACATGTATCCTACAGGCAAAAAAGCGATGATTCCAAATATTTTTGAAAAAGAACAACCAGTTTTCCTCCTACATAATGTATAGTAATTTTAAATTACCACATTTGAATATAATAGAGACAAATACTAGTGTGGGCGTTTCTTTAAATTTTAACCACCGTCTTGTTTTTATTAATTAAGCAGATATCTTGCTAGAGCAGCATTTAGTAACAAATTCTTAGAATCTACATCATTAGCTGCGAATTATGAATATAGGAAATTGATTTAAAAGTCTAGTGATATTAATTAATGTATTTTTTAAATCTAATGACTGAATCTCATGCCTAAAATCTCAGATATAATGAGAATAAAAAAAATCGACGATAGTACCATACAGCAGTAATTTATACAAAATATTCGATGTAGTAACATAAACCACAGACCTTTTCAAAAGTATTTTAATCGTTGCCAATAGAATCTGTCGACACGATCATTCAACGGTACCAAAGTAGGTCGTTCGGGACATAAAGCTATCGATACAAGAAGTGAGGTCTCAACCAACCATCGATGTATGCCCGTAGACGTCTGGGAGGTTGCCAACGCAGATTATTCTCGCAACGGCAATGTTTATTACCTATCCAATTAAAGTTTAGGAAGACTGTTTCCAAACATAACAATATTAAAGAACGTTCTGGAAACAAGGAGACAAATAAACATAATAATGTGTATCATCATCATCATCAGTCACAGGACGTCCACTGCTGAACATAGGCCTCCCCCAAAGATTTCCAGACCGACCTGTTGGAAGCGGCCTGCATCCAGCGACTACCTGCGACCTTTATCAGGTCGTCTGTCCACCTTGTAGGCGGACGTCCAACGCTGCGATTATGTGTATAAAAGAGTTGTATTTGTATTGACTTAAGATTTATGTGCATTAATGCAAATGTAGCAGATCGTGACAGATAGTATTTTTTATGCAGTATTACACCATCGAATAATATTATTTTGATTGCTCCATAGAAATAAGTTAGGCAGATTATTTTACCTACGAATTAACATGTTGGAAAATATTTTGGTAAAAATCACACACCATAAAAATAATACAGCAAACATCAAACTGATTCAAATAAAAGTTTGAATCTAGACTTACTGATGACTTACTAAATGTGATAATGTGTTTACAAGTTATGTACAACCTATAGTTTTGCGTGGGGCAACAAAGCTAATTTATTCGCAGCTGTGATGGCATCATTAGTCCCTCCCAAAAGAAGTTTTGGGTCACACGACGGCATACTGAATTTACGTCAATACATTTTACGAGTTTTACAAGGTGGTAGGTCCCTCGTATGCGAGAGGCCGTCTGGGTTGGTACCACCGCGCCGTCTATTTCTGCCGCCAAGCAACAGTGTGTAAGCACTGTTGTGTTTCGGTTTGAAGGACATTGAAGCCAGTGAAATTACTGAGTATTATGAGACTTAACATCTTATGTCTCGGGGTGACGAGCGCAGTTCAGTGCCATGCAGTGCTTTGTAACTCACAGTTCTGTGTGATGTTGCTTCTGTTTATGGGCAAGCGTGGCGCTTACCATCAGGCGAGCGCCTTGCTTGACTCGTCATTTAATCAAATAAAAAAAGATTTGACTAAGTGGTAGGCAGGAACAACAAACTTTGCATTATTAATAACTAGCTTTTGCCCTCGGATCCGCCTCCGTGAGCGGCCTTTTCCGGAATAAATAGTAACTAATAGTCCTAATCTAGCCCTTAAGGTGTGATTGATTCAAATACTTAAAATCACAAACTCACTAACATCCAAACTTTCACATTTATAATAGTTATTTATATATAGTAATTAGCTGCATGAAACATAAATTATATTTTAATATTGAAATAAAACTAATTTAAACGGATTTAATCGGTACCGGTCGGTTTTAACCGGTAACCGGTCACGGGTTGGAGTCCACCCCGTGACCACGAAGGCTGAAAAGCTTTCGAAACGTCGGGACCATAATTAAAATAAAAAACCGCGATAAAATCCGTTTAAATTAGTTTTATTTCAATGAGTAACATTCGCGTAAACGTAAGAAATCATTACATATATATTTTAATAGTTTCTTGTTCTCAAAATCGACTTAAATCAAAGTGATCCACATATTATAGAATCAAACAAAAGTTTTAAGCAAAGCAAAAGGTTTAAGCAAAATAAGGGCGAAAATTTAAAGGTATGATTTAATGATCCTTTTGAAAATAATGGATATTCTCACCTTTCTATATAATTATTTTTTTAACATGCGAAATCTTTACATTTGTTTTAAAAATACATTTTGATTCATACAAATAAATAATTATTGGCACCGTGCTACTGTAAACAAGTTCCGTTGGCAATGACATATTTTCTATACAAGTCAATAAAGAAGGGGACATCCATCATTTTACTCATAATATGTCCCCTAATGTCGACCATGAAATGGATATAACATAAACGCGATTATGTCAACAATGACGTCATAATTCACTACTGCCAACAACCCATTCGCTCGGCTACCGTTCCAGTATATGCACTTGTATAGAGGGACGTATATACCGAGACAAGTAACCTAATTACAATAAAGGTTCTTTCAATAGCATACAAAGCTGTAGATATTGTTTCTGATAAGGAATAGCGGTCTTCTTAGAAACTTGCGACTCTCTTTTATTAAAAATCCATCAGAACTCGATAAGATTTTTCGAAAGTATGTGAAGTCTACCAACCAGCATTAGGCCAGCGTGGTGGACAAAGGCCTAACCCCTCTCATTCAGTAGAGGAGGCCCGTGCCCAGCAGTGGAGTGGGACATGTATAATACAGGGCTAGTAAAAAAAAATAGTATAAAGAGGGTTCACAAATATAATGTTAAAAGTTTCAGCCTACACACAGATAACTCAAAGATAACTAGATGACAATTGAAACAGAACCGGATTGTTTAAAATCCTTTTAAACAGCAAAACTGCATGGTTTTTTATTTACACCTACAACCAATTGAGATGCGGTAAAAGTTATTCCTGATATATTTTGTTTATTATAACGTATTCATCATAACAATTTTTAGGATTGTTTTTCTTACAAAATAGACCGAGCCAACGCGACGCCATTGTTTTCCCCAACTTATGTAAGAGAATTTCCTTCAGTTAGCAGGGTTGTTACCTGCTTGCCAATAAAATTTTCATAACTCTCTTTACGGTTCTCTGCATAATATGGTTTGTTCGAGTGCTGAAACGCCTGGCCCCAATTTTTATTGGCATTTATATCCGTGAATTTTCTATAGATAAGTGTTTTCAATGTCAATTGTTTTATAAGATTCGTACCACTCCCAAGATCGATAAATACACTGACTTAAATTTAACTTTATGCACTCAGAAAAATGGATTGATACTTTTTTAACTCATATTTTTACTCTAAAAGCATTGCGACACAAACGAAATAAAATCATATTTCTTCAATCGAGCACTTCCGTAGTCTATTTCCCGCTTATATTTCACCATGAAAAATGCTTTCGAAAAAGGCAACCATAACAATAAATTCGTGTCAGTTCACATGACTCATTCATGTGCATTAAGGATGTCTGTTCCGGCATTGCGTTTACAAAGCTTTGTCTGTTTGAAGGCGCCTGTGTTATTGCTGGTTTACGTTTCTTTACAATAACATTCTTAAAAAGTGTTCAAGTTGATATTTCGTTTTTAAAGATTTGAGTCTCTATAGCATATGAGAAGTCTCTTCATGCTTTAATAACATTTTAACTCTATTATGAATGAAAGGGAGGAACTTAAAATGATCACTTATCGTACGATGCAAATAGTTGAGAAATAATTTTGCAATAAAGAAATTTAGTTACTCGTACTATTTTCAAAACCTATACAACAGTGTAGGGAATATTGCAAGGACCATTGAAAATGAAAAGCAAGTCGTAGAATAAATGTTTAACATAAACACTTTGTTTACATAAAAAACATATAAATGTAAATAGCTACTTTTACTTATTGTTGCATTTTCAGTGGGGGGGAATAATGCAAATCCTAAATGTGATTCATGTGATGTATTCAATTTCGTATGCGAAGTTAACCTATTTTTATTTGTTTGCGTTTATATGATTGATAGAATATTCTTTCCAATGTATTTGTTTTATTGATATCTTAGAGTCTATTGGAACACTATAATTCTCTGTATATTGTATTATTTCCTTGTGATGTAGTATTTCATACTGTCAATCTTGAATTTGCTCCAGAAGTGCAGGGAAAATAGATTTTTCACGGTGACATATTATTTAATTTTTGTTTATTGTAACCTGTAACTGTCTGCAGATACAAATTAATTTAGTATTTGTACTTTTCTGATTTAACGTAAAAATCTCACTTAAATATGTTAACAAATAATAAATTACCGTTAAATCATAATATCTCATAGGTATTATTACATTTTACTTTAAACAGTTATTTTTTTAAATACCTTGTTTTTCAACAGTGCCTCATGTGGTTCTTTCGTAATAACATTTTGTTTCATATATTATTTATTTGTTTAAACAAATAAATTCATTAATTCATTCATATTAGATTGCTTTTGATCAATCAATACAAGTTCTGCTTTTGAAACTCCATAAAACAATTTGGCGAGCGCTTTCAAAGTTCTTGCCAGAGTAAAATTTTAATGCAACGGCTTAATGATTCCTCTACGAACTTTGCAATAGCCGTTCAGAAAACTACTATACTATATTAAATGTTACGAGATTTATTATGACTTAGCCGTATCTGAGCCTTGAAAGATCTGTTCTTACAAAGAAATAGAGCTCATTAGTCTAATAACTTGGTAAGGTTAAGTATTACAAAAATATTATTTTATTGCTTTCCGTCAAAGAGTTAAACTGTGTCTTTGACGTAGCACAGGTACACAATCTAGCACGTTGACTGTTTCTCGCCTTGTGCCATTTCTTTTGAAATCGTGTCATTTGGCATTTTTATGATGGATTAGATTCTTTTAAACGTTTAAACTGAGCTAGCTTTAATTCTCAGAAGTATGAAATTCGTCAGTTCGTGTAGTTTTTCTTTTGTTGTAATTAGGCCGTTGTGACACATGAAATTGTGTCGCGGCACAATTTGTTCATGAATCACGGCAAAACATTTTTTCCTGTTATTAAAACAGAAACGGAGTTACGATTGACACAAAATCATTATAAACTCTTCAAAGAGAGTGGATTAGGGCAAGGGGTTTCAAATGTTAATTTAGAACGAATTTTAGAGCGTCTACTTTGTGACGAATTTATTATTTCAGAGAATATAGATTTAAAATAGAAGCGGTTTCGTCATCCGCGTAATGAAAATAGGGGTTTGAACAATATATTTCCGAGGTTTAGTGTTTTTGTTTTGACACCTTTTAAGTTTCGTTTTAAACCCAAAATGGGCTGACCTCATCTGCTTAAATGATTAGACGGAGTAGGCACAAAAATTTGCTAATTAAAATACTAATCACGCTCATCTTTTAATTTGCACAATAGTACGTAATGACATTATGTTTATTGCACAATATCCGCAAATCGCGTCCAATACATTCCGGTCGAGTGCGTGCAAATATTGCATCTGACAAGCAATTAGTTCCGAGCATCCGCGTCTCAGTGGCGGGAGCACGATCTATTTACAACGGACATTTAATTTGTAGGATACAGCTGTTTTAAATCAGCAATGAAGTTCTGGTTCGACATTATACACAAACGCACAAGTTTTGTTATCGGTATACACTAGACGGTCAGGCGCTTGGCTTGTGTCCATCATTTCGTGTTACTGAAGATAATAATCTTTTTTTGCTAACCTACTTTGTAGTTCACAATACAGTATCCAATACCTGCAGCAACGTTTAAGGCCGTCTATAAATAATCGCCGGTTGAAATTGTCGACCATAAAGGATGTAAACAAACGTTAAACGTCAATATCCACGTCACTCATGCGTGAACTCCATTTTATTTCCAGCGGGGGCTTACTCAGTATTTAAGTTACTTGATGGTATTTTGTATGCGACAGGCCGTGTGGGTTGATACCATCTCAATGTATATTTCTGCCGTCAAGCAGCAGTGTTGAAGCACTGTTCTATTTCGATTTGAAGGACATTGAAACCCGTGAAATTAGTGGGCATTATGAGACTTACCCACTTATGATTTGGGGTGCAAACGCAGTCCAATGCCACACCGTGCTTTGTAATACAAAGTTATTTGTGTTGCTGCTTCTGTTTATGGGCAGGCGTGAGTAGCGCTTACTTACGCAAGCGACATGCTTGTTTCCTCATTCAAGCTAATAAAAAACTTTAAAATAACAATTCATAGTTCTCCAGCTAAAGAACATTCACACTTTAAATAAACCAGCACAAGCATAATACAATAAAACGCTTATATCGATGTAGAGCACTCGCTGCAAATTGAGTTATTGGGCGACTTGCACCGTGGCACAGCGGTCCGGTGACCCATATAACGATATTTGGAGGGCGCACGCAACTGCAATGACCTGAATTCAACTCCGCGTACACGGGTTTGTCATGTGCGACTCGAGAGAGCTACTTATTTACGCAGTTAGGTTATTAGTTTTCCGTTAAATATATTTCACAAATATTGTGGTCCAATCTATATAATTATGTATTTTCACCAAATAATTAGTCACGTATAAATAATTAATAATTTTATTCATATTAAAGCTTACTTTGAGATAATTACGATACTGGATACATTATTGATTTAAAATCGTAAAAGTCAGAATTTTACGCCAGATTTTAGTTTAACTTATCACACAATAAAATTACTCTACAATCTACATATTTTCAGAAACCAAAGATTCAAAGTACTTAAACCTATCATTATTATTTAAAACCCGTCCGTGCAATTATGTCAAATTGCAGTTCAGAATAAATAATTCTAAATGAGGGAATGACTCGGCAAAAGTTCGATCGATTGAATAACAGCGTTCGTTCCGACCGACAACGCACCGGTCATTGAGAAAATTGAAGGAAATTGTGAACTCATTCGATGAACTTGTGGCAGTGTAAAAAAGGTACTGACACACTTTTTTTTTTATCCTGGCTCGGCAAACTGACTACGCTACACCTGATGGTTAGTGTAGCGCTATCAAAGAATAGTGTCGACCAACGATAAACAATGTGTCCATCGTAGGTCGGCGAGATCATGCCGGCCTGCCAAAGGGCCAAGGGGGAGGGGAAAGAAAAGGGATGGGAAAAGGGTTAGGATCAGGGGGCAAGCCCCCTGGGGAGAACCGGATATACACTGGCTGACCCTGGAACGCGACCCACTATGGCAGGTTTTAGCACCAGTGTACGGTGGTCGCTATCCAGTCGGATACAAGTATCCTCCCACCAGCAAAACATTTCTAAACTAATATTACAAAGAGGATGATATGATTGTTTCAATTGAATAGGCTCTGAAACTACTGGACCGATTTGAAAAAATATTTCACCATTAGAATCCGGCATTAGCCATGATGAACAAATGCGATATCGATAATATAACAGTGCAGAATTTCACGCAAGCGGAGCCGCGAGCGAATGCTAGTTAGAAATAAAACTAACGCCTACCAAAGTGTACAATAGAGATAAGTGGAACGAAAAAAAGAAGCCATTACAGATGATTATACTTTTATAATGGTCATTAATAGTAAGAAACTAGGGACAAAAGAAGATAATTTATGTCCAATAGTTTGTTTTATTTCTCTTTATATTCATTAATTAATGCATTATAGTTTTAATAAAAGTAATAAGTGTTGGCGCAGGAATGTCGCTTATGATCGTTGGTCACGTTTTGAGGAAAGACGTTTTGAGTTATGAGTAAGTCGATCGTATAACTTAATGCATTTGCCAAATCGTACCAGAAGTAAATTTAAGCGATTGGCCCGAAAAGCGCTGGCTTAGAGTGACATGAGAACATATGATCTCACTACGGAAAATACTGAATATTGGGCGAAGTGGAAGCGTTAAAATAGGAAGGTGGATACTGGCACTAAACCGGGATAGCACCAGGCAGTACGGAATGTAAATATCTGTCAGTTATATGCTTTATTTTCATTTGCACATTCATATTATATAAATATAAGTATAGACGTTCGTGGCAATCCTCAATGGGTGCCACTATCTTTTCACTCAGTTTTCCAATGTGGTAGGCCGTCTGGGTTAGTACCACCGCATTGTCTATTTCTGCCGCCAAGCAACAGTGTATAAGCACTGTTGTGTTTCGGAGGAGAAGGACATTGAAGCCAGTGAAATTACTAGGCATTATGAGCCTTAACATCATATGTTTCGGGGTGACGAGCGCAGTTCAGTACCATGCACTGCTTTGTAATTCAAAGTTCTGTGTGGTGTTACTTCTGTTTATGGGTAGGCGTGGCGCTTACCATCAGGCGAGCGCCTTGCTCGTCTCGTCATAAAAAAAACATATTATGAGAATATTCCTTTCTTCCTTAACAAAGTTTGTAAGTAAGGCTCTTTATGATAAGACCAATCATTTTACCGGGTTTAATTTCCTCAAACAGGGACACAACAATGCTTACACAGTACTGCTTAGCGGCAGGAGCAGGCAAGGCGGTACCTTTCAAGACCTTATGCATACGACCTACCGTCTAGTATATCGGTTTAACTATACCATAGTTACGTGTAGCAGTTTATTAAAAACTATGACGGCACAAATATATTCAGGCAGTTTGTAAAATTGAAATTTAATAAATTCTAATAAAAAACGCATTGTATAATGTAGAATTGTGATTTATAGAAGAGCTATTAATGTGCTGATTATACTCGTGATGTCAATTGGATGCCATCAATTTTATTAATGGACCATTGCAAATTTTATTATGCGGAAATGCGTTGTGTAATCGTTTTCACCAATCGAATGTTTCGAAGTAATTGTATGTTTTGAATAGGTTCAAATTCGTTGTGCTAAGCTAAGAGTAATCGAATTTATATAATTGTTTATTTATGTTTCTATATCGCTCTCACATCCACTGCAACGTTTGTAAACCAGGACCGATAGTTTTTTTTTTATTTGATTATATGACGAGACGAGCAAGGCGCTTGCCTGATGGTAGGTAAGTGCCACGCCTCCCCATAAACAGAAGCCACACCACACAGAACATTGAATTACAAAGCACTGTATGGCACTAAACTGCGCTCGCTGAGACATAAGATGTTATGTCTCATAATGTGCAGTAATCTCACTGGCTTCAATATCCTTTAAACCGAAACACAACAGTGCTTACACACTGTTGCTTGGCGGCAGAAATATACAAAGCGGTGGTACCAACCCAGACGGCCTCTCGCATACGAGGAACCTACATCGATACATAAACATTGGTTATACGTTTAACTAATAAAGCGTTTCGTCATCCGTGTGCCCTTTTCTCATTAAACACTGGCATGTTATAGTTGAGGAAAATATCTAGCTTATCGCTTTACGACCGACCCCATGTCAAACGTCAACTCTCTGGGAATGCCTGTTAGTATTATAATAGGTACCAGGCACTTGATAGAGGATGCGGGTGGATTGTATTAGACAGCCAAAGGAGTTGATTCATTGTGGGCCCGGTCTTTATACAGTACTAGCTTTTGCTCGCGGCTCCGCCCGCGTGAACAGCATTTTCTGGGATAAAAGTAGCCTGTAACCGTCTCCAGGGTCCCATCTATGCCTGTAGATAAATTCATCAAAATCGGTTCAGTGATTTAGGCGTGAAAGCGTAACAAATAAACTCACTTTCGCATTAACTTTCACCCCCCTTTTCATCTCTTATTAACTAAAATATCCAAATTCCTGAAATACGTATTTATTTGTTTTACGTCAACAACCGAAATACAAATGTTTATTTATGTACTTTCAAAATGGCGGACTTTCATACATATTATCATCCCCTATTTTGACCCCTTTGGGGTGGAATTTTCTAAAATCCTTTCTTAGTGGGTGCCTACATAACAAAATGAATATACAGTCCGAATTTCATGCTTGTAGCCTTGATAGTTTGCGCTTGGCGATGATGAATAGTCAGTCAGTCAGGACATGTTATTTTATAAGTATAGATAGCAGGAATTGGAAAAACGGGAAGTGGAAAAATACAATTACATTTATTTAGCAATTAATGAAATAAATAAACCCAAAAGTGACATACATAGTCCTGACCCCAGAGTAAGATATTTCGAGTTCGATTCCCGCACGGAGACAATTTTTTGTGTGAGCCACAAATATATTTTAATACGAGTCTGGGTGTTGTGGGACCTCAAGTCTCTCGTAATTCCTGATACCCACGATACAGGTTAACCTAATGTGGGGTCAGGATTATGTGTGTGACTGTAAGGTGTATTTATTATAACTTATTTATTTTTTATATTTTATTTTATCATTGAATATTTGATTATACTGGCAATAGCTATAGAGCATTTCATTTATAATTTTGGGTTTAACCTGGGAGAGAAACCCAGAAGGCATGACCTCACGCTGCCAAAGACAAAATAAACAAATGCGGATGAAACACGAGGCGTATTTGACGAAGCGCGAATTAAAGTGTAATGTTGCACAATAAAAAAAAGCAATAAAATCTGTTCCAGCATCGTGTTGCGATTGTTACGCAATTGTAATGGCCAGACTTCAACCATTTATCATCCCGAGCGAGAAGAGATGCGGAATTTATAGCACATTCTGCACTAGTAGCTATGTGATGAGGTGATGCGATCACAAGGGCGCGTACCTAGCCGTTGGTCTGACCAAATAAAAACACTCACGGGGATCTCAGTAACAACAGCAATGAGACATGCTAAGGACAGACAAACCTGGAAAGAAATAATCCAACAGATGCCAAGGAAATTTCAGGACGGACACGACCTTCAGAAATGAAGAGGACAACCAAGAAGAAAAAGAAGATACTTTTAATAAAATAGTTTCTATTAAAAATAGAAGTATTAAATATGTGTTGAACTCTATTTACTAAAAGCTAATAAATGATTATTTGTAATACAATATACAATAAATAAATCCATTAAAAAGACAAAGTACAATATTTCGTGTCACTAATTTATATAATAAACATAATAAATCCCCAACCTTACATTAAATCACGACAACTATATTTTTCCTGAAACCCTTATCTGTAAGCAACAGGATAAACCGTATATAATTAAGACTAGCTTAGGTAAGATGTTTGTAATCTCGGTGGATTACGTATACAGGGATATCTTAGTAAAGTAGAAAGTCTCATGGGATTTAATTAAGCTTGGTTACTCTTGACACACAACAATTCACCGAGGCTAGTCTTGTACAACGAACATTTTAATACAAATTTATAAGTGGTAGAGCCACGCTGTAGACAGTTTTCTCTACAGCATGAATGGGCTGGCTCGACCGGGTCATTACCGCTGTCTCACAGAAAACCGACGTAAAGTAGCGGCTTACTGCTGCGTTTCGTACGGTGAGTGAGATATCCGGAAGCCCAAGTCCCCTCCCCTTCCCAATCCCTAATTATCCCTTTCCTTTATGGTCAGCAACGCGCCCATGATTCTTCTGGTGGTGGACGTACATGAGCGGTGGAGATCACTTACCATCAGGTGAGCCACTTGTTCGTTTGCCGGCCTATGCCATAAAAAAAAAGAATTATAATTCTACTTTTAATTCTTAACCATTTTGAGAAGTATATACGAAATATTAAAAAGGATACGGATTAAGACAAGATAATGTAATTTTAAATTCATAAGCTATACGAGGCATTAGAAAATCCTCGACGACATCTTAATAAGAAAGAAAAAAAATCAATACGAATTCATTAAAATTACCAACGTAAACTAATGAAAAGATATTTTTGTTTAAAAAAATATAATCATATAACCATAAACACTAATTTTAGTCGCGGTGTTATATTTCATCGTGGTACATAAAAATAAAGTGCTTACGAATGTATGGGTTGGGCCTACGCACATAATGACGCAAAATCACTTCATGTTGGCATAGCGTGGTCTCAGGCGCCTTCCGCGCTTGTTTGTGCAAATTATAAGCAAACTGCAAGCCAACTGACCAACATTGACATTACTAATTTATCAATGGACTATTAAACGGAACCTCGCGATTTACGACATCCAACAGTTGGACTAATGCCACCATCTCACGACAGATAAAATTGTATTCGCTTTCATCTAACATTCATATAAAAACTCTTACATGTATTTATACATTAAATAACAGCGATTTTTATTTGTATTTGTCACAAACTAGGTTAATTTAAATGTGTGGAAATATTAATAGGTGCTTGTTTATTTATATTTACCAATATATTAAATAGAAGGGGTCAAATTGCGGGAGAAAAATTTAATAATCATAATCTCATTCTGATAGCTTTATTGTATTATACTTTATTAAATACGATTAGTGGAATAATTGAAAAGTCAAAGATTATGGCGATTATGCAGAATTCAAAAAGCATGCTTCAGATTTCAAGTGTAGTGTGATAAAAATTAAACGTAATCCTAATATCTAAACTAAACACATGTACGCTTACGTCAAATCAAATTCCAAAAACCACTAAGAAACGTAATACGGCAACACTGCAAACATATTATTACTAAATATTTCAACTACAACCACTGTAAAATTAAGACTAAACAATAAAAAAAAGCAAAATCACAACGAAAAATAAATAAGATATTAAGGTACATAATAATATCCAGCGAATTACTTTATGGTGACAGAAGTCACGTATTTTTTTGGGTCAAATAACCCATTCGGAAGACAAAAACATTATCTGAATACGAAGTTGTAAGGTTATATCAGAGAGAATTCGTTTGCGGAAATCAGTTTGTTTCGCGACACTCATTCAGTATTTTTCCTGAACGAATCTTTATTTATTGGATTGTTTTTACTACATTTATACGTTCTTTAATTGCTCATAATCTAGATATAAATGTTGGTAAGTGGAAAATATCGTATCAAATAGTAAAATTTTTGTTCAGTTTCATTTTCAGATGAAAAGAGATTTAACGTTACGGCAGATTACGAGTGTTTCAACATTTACCAACTGCTTTCCTTCATAGTTAATCCTAGTATAATAAATTAATCCAGTTGAAGATCCACTGCAAGATATAAATAAAAACAATATTAGTCACACGTCATCCAAGCTTTAAATAAGAACTGTTTTAAAATAAATAGAATCGACATTAAAACGTCTTGGTACGAAATTGCAGCTCATACGAAACGCCCACCAAAACTGCTCTGAACTATCGTATTAAGTGCAAAACACAAATATTATCCCCAATTAACTATGGATGTTTATCAAACAGACGTGCACACGACGACACAAGCTGCTTTCAAACATCCACTATTTGTATTTAGTCTGTAAACAAAATCTATCGGAGTTGATACTTTGAACCGTAACGTGTGGTGATTTTCCTTCGCACAGGTCAGTCGTAGCTACCGATTCGCAAACATCATGTAATTTACGCAAACATTCGGGTCTGCCAGGCCCGCTGGCTCGAGATTGGCGCGTTTGTTTTAACTCTTTCATTTGTTTATGTTAACGCCCGATTGTTGTTTAGAAATAGGCATGCAAAATATTTTTTCTTCAGATTAAAATAAATTACTTACGCATTTGCGAACATTCTAAGGGAGAAGAAATTTCGAATAAATTTCGCCGATTGATTGCGTAACATCACAAACGTAAATACAAATTACACATCAACACACAAGTCTGAAAGCTACGCTGTTTCCGTGCCCAATATTGGCAACATTTACTGGTATTGGTGTAATAAAAATTGCTTTGAAATCGTATTAGTGGGAATCGTCGTCACGTCGCCGCCTATAATCTCGGGACTCCATCTCGGGTCTATCGGATGCAATTTTCCTCGCGAGCAAGTAAAAGACAAACATTTCGTTATTGAATAAAAACGTGCTTGCTTTAGCTAACAAGCGTGTCTCCAACCTTGGTATCTTATTAGCTTTTAATATTTATGCACAAAGAGCACTATGCAGACTATAGTTTCGTTTTAACTGAATCTTCTTTGTTCTTTAATATAGCAGACTGCAGATCCTTATTGAGAAAAATTCTAAAGTACATATCACATTGCACTCAAGTATCTATACGTTATTTGCCAACATAATATCTTCTTCGCTTAAGTATTGTAGTGAAAATGTAATTGAAGATAATTCCAATGTAAATTAATTTATGCTCAAATTTTACAATGGCTCAGAGACGAAACTTACTCCTATATTTTCTGCGGTTTCAATGTCAGTAAGCAACATAAATTCCACCTACTTGGTAATATTATCCTGTCTCTCAACTATATTCTGAAGTCCGACAGCATCACGCAGTTGCATCACAATAGCTGCTCTCACAGCTTCAGTTGATTTCATCTCCTCAATCCTCTCACTTAGAACCTGACAATAAGTAATATCACGGCGTTATATAATTAACTAATGTAAAATTAAGCTAAAAGCTCCATTAATACCCGTCATTTTATGATTATAGATAAAATATTACAAGTTTTAATTGCTGCAACTGGCAGAGCCACAATGAATAATGTAGACGTTACAGAGTGGTTTATATTAGTTAAAATGCAACATAAATGCCACCGCATTATGCACAAAGTGTTTCTTTACAGAAAATTCTAATTCAAAACGTGAGGAAACTTAAGTTTGTTCCATTATGTACAATAAAAAGATGGCATCATTATTCTCATTTTATATTACGCACTAAATACTAACCTCAACATCTTCAGAAAATACTGGAGAATTTTTAAATACATCTTTCTTCACCACAGCCACAAACGGAC
The DNA here is from genome assembly GCA_949126905.1 of Amorpha juglandis. Taxonomy (NCBI): domain Eukaryota; kingdom Metazoa; phylum Arthropoda; class Insecta; order Lepidoptera; family Sphingidae; genus Amorpha; species Amorpha juglandis. The sequence continues at coordinate 4,558,493 of OX421386.1, read as the reverse complement.
CTTGAACTCCACCAACAAATTTCTCACAATTGAAGAACATTGCGTCTTTTTTCACCATTTCTTCATCAACTCCTGGGAAAGTCGGATTCATATCCACAGTTGATGTCGGTGCCACCAATGTGTAGTCCCAGAAGGACCAAGCTCCATACTGATGAAGAAGTAACGTCGTAGCCACATCATCAGCAAGTACTCCTGTCAGCTTAGATGCAGCTGGGAAGAATCCAATCATTCGTTTGCCAGTGCATGCATTCTCTTGTAGTTTTTGCTCAAGATTGTTTAAATCTATAAAACCTTCTTTGGTTTCAGGAATTTTGATGATCTGCGGACAAAAGAATGACAATGGTTAGTATATTTAACAAAATCATTTTGGGAACGGATACCTCCGTCCGAAGGTTGACGACAAACAACTCAAATACTTTCTGGTCGTAGGTAGGTCTCTAGTACGCGAGAGGTCGTCTGGGTTGGTCCGACGGGTTTTCTATTTTTGCCTCCAAGCAGGCAAAAAAAAGCGTGGGGTGCGTGGTGTTAATAGTTATAAATATTGTATTGACAGATATGAATAGAAGGATTATCATTTAGATAGTATCTTAAAAAGCACCCCACGCTTTTTTTTACAATAAAATACATTGTTTTCATAATTTAAAATATTAACACTAGCATGTATCCCAAATATGCATTTAAAGCAACAAAGTTATAAGAAAAATAAATGACTCCGTAGTACAAACCATCGCCATAAAATTAAAACTGTGCCAGCAATAAAACTGACATTCAATCTAGGTAACGACATAAAAAATGTAAAAGAACAGTTCTATTGCCGATCAGTTTATAATAGAACACAAAAATGCATTCTAAATGTTAGAACACCCGAGGCGATACAGTCGGGCAAAGAAACCTCGCAAGTAGGTCAATGTTATCGGACAACTGATTTTACTAGCCGACAGCTTCAAGTTATATTTAAAAGTTTCTCCACAACTGCAACAGCATTGAGCAAAAGGATAAAGCTAGCAAAAATGGATGAAAGGACCTCGTCAACCAAATATGGCGGGTAACTAGAACGTTGGTAATAAAAACGGAACCAGGAAGTCAGAATGCGTAATGGAGCCATAGATACAATTTTAATTGCAATACAAGGTGAAATATTTTGCTAGATAAATTTTGTTTCGACTAAAACTTTAGAAAAATTGTAGGTAGCCTTGTTGGAGCCTTTTTACAAAGCAATGCATAGCACTGAACTGCGCTCATCACTCCAATACATAAGATGTTAAGTCTCACAATGCCTAGTAATTTCACTGGCCTCAATGTCCTTCAAACTGAAACACAACAGTGCTTACACACAATGCTGCTTGGCGGCGGATATATGCATAGTGGTGGTATCAACACAGACGGGCTCTCGCATAAGACGAACTTACCACTTGGAAAAAATAACTTAAATTTCCTATTTCAAGTTTTAAATACAGCTATATTGAAATATAGTCTGAAATTGCAAATATTCAACGACACACTAAAAAAATAACCAAGTTCCAACGAATAGGTCCCCTGACAATTCAGAATGTCAACAACGACACAAAACTAATTTTTCATGCTATTATTTTTAATCTAAATGTACTTCCTGTAATAATGCTCATGGTCAATAGGTCCCATAAGTCAGAAAACAACAAGGACGCGGTTTATTTTTGCAAAACACGCTATTTTTTTGCGACGCGTGGAAATAATGATGTCATTGGTCGCGCTCGGAAACAAAGATCACTTGTTATGCCCAAATTCTGGGAATATGTTTTAGTATCACTGCCTTTGAGGAAATACTTTAGTATACAAATGGCTCAACATGTTTTAAAGTAATAATGCACATCTAAATAGATTAATTACCGTAGCAATAAACTTATGTAGTAAAAATGCCTTTATTTGTTTACATGTTTTATCTTGTGTTGACATTTCATAATAACGCATTATTATAATAACAATGTTTTTTTTTTGTTATCTCCATATGCCTTTAACTACATTACCTACACTCTAAACAATGTCTATTAATTTTAAATTAATTATTACCACTAGCGTTCGGTTTCTGATCAATGTTAAAATTAACTAATCATCTGTCAAATCTAATGTCAAGTCAAAACTGAGTTGCTAAAAGCGTGTTCAACGCTTTTGATTTAACACAAAGGCTTACAAACTAAATATAAAAAATCGTATGTCAAACGCTATTTTGGGTGTCTTGAAGATTCATAGATAATTCTATCGTCAAATGGTGTGTCAATTGTGGCGATTGTTCGCAATTTAGATCAGAGATAATTTTTTTTTTCTCCAAATAACCTATCAGAAACTCGAATTGATTTGACAGTGCTGTCACAATCAAAGTTTTAGTCGATTGTTGATTTGATCAGCCTTTGAGAAACCGGGTGTAAATAAATAAGAATAAATTTATTATTTTACAATATCCTCTTACTTCTTTGATGTCTTATAATGTGCTATACCGGTACAGTTGGATTGTTGTGTGCTAGATTTCTAACAGTCTATCAATATACAGCAACATTACAAAGTAAAAAATTGAGCCGTGGAAAGAATTGAGTAAACTGCAAACGAGCAAAGATAGTGATGACTTAGAAGAATGCCTAACTGTATTAAATGTACATATTAGGCAAAAAGAAGTAACAAGCAAAAACGAGTTGCATACATGTGTCGGGACATATATCTCAACCTTGACAGCAGCAACAAAAAATAAATACATACTCAAACCACAGAACACATCGCCAACCTTGAAACGACCCTTTGCAAAAAGAAACATACGAAGTCGTCCTTTTACCGTTTACGGATACATAATACATTCAATAATGATGACAAACAAGATTGTAAACTCGAAACCCAAAATATACCGGACACACTAATGTATATTTACATGCACTAAAAACGTCAGATGTGGTTTAAATTATTTGTTAACTGGTTGTTTATAATATTTATATGCGTTTGTGAGACGTGGCGCTATGTAAACAAGAATACTGACTTGAATTTGTATTAATTTTGGCCTGAGCACGTGGCTCGAACATAGATTTAGGGATAGAGGTATCAAAGGTCGGGACTGGGAATGAAGAACATATTGAAGTTTCCAACTAATGGAGTTAGAGCTGGTTCCCACTTGTCGGGTGTCGGATCCGAATATTAATCGGAGGTTGTAGTAGCACAGCATTTTATATGAAGCTATTCACACTTATCGGAAACCGATTTTGTGTCGGCGCCGACAGTAAATGTCGGGTGTTTTGCCAGCCCTCTACGCCTGGAAAAAAATCGTGTCGGATCTCGCTCGCCTTTAAGTAAGAATAGCGCTGTTCACACTTTGTCGGGTGTCGGGGCCGACTCCCCTCCCCCGCTTCCCCTTTTGGTAGTTTATGTTCACTGATATTTGAGCCAGTAGATCGTTGAATGTAGATATTGACATTCTAAAATAATTGAAAAACTTAATTTCGTCACTCCTCAATTCTGTTATTAAGTTCTGGAATGTTCCCAAACTAAATCGTTCCCTCAGGATTGGGTGCACCCAATATTTTCTTTCCTTCGCTCTCTTTCTTTGATTTCTCCTTAAATAATAATACATAACAACAAGATCTTCGTCGACGTCCATCGTGCACACTCACCTCGCGTATAGTGCTTAAAATTGGCACTAGCTTCGGCCGCGGCCGACATCCGATTATTAACCGAAGTGTGAACAAAGGCGCCGACGTCCGATTAATATTCGGATCCGACACCCGACAAGTGGGAACCAGCTCTTACTGAATGGGCGTTCCAGACTAGATTACTATGCTAACTGAATCTGGGTTGGTGACCAATAATAATTAGCAGCTTCCGCCCTATTGTAATAAGCGATTTTAATTTAATCTCACAAATGAGCCAATCAGAATACAGTTTCCAGGTCACGCGTAAAAATTACTTAATTTAATTGGTTGATTTAAGAACCGGCTCTATAACCCGAATTAGCTCTTCTTCATCATAATCCTTTGTGGAGTTTTCTAATTTGTTACATTCTCCGTTATCAGACTTTTATCAGTTGATATGGGACCTTTGGGGTGCACATTTATCCGGAAATATCTCGTAACATACAAAAGGCATCAAATAACAACATAATTTTTAAATATTTTAATTCTTAAAAAATCCGTCAACAAGCATTTCACCTTCTGTACCATTACATTTATTTTATTCAATGACTTCAATGTATACTACGAGACCGATTGAGTGGTACATAGAAATTGCGTTACTATGTTACTGTTAGTTGACCGTAACTCAATATTACCATCTCGATTACCCTTAACTAGAACCCTTTTCCCACAGCTATTTGTCAGCTATCGAACGCGCGTTACGTGTCACAAATTTACTTCTAAATTATACATTGCAGTCTTAGGTTTTATTAGGTATTACGTTGTTCATTAATTCAGTTAGTCTCCTACTCATTAATCATAGTTTGTATCTGACAGGTGGCTTAACCTATACTGCGGTAAATCCAATACACTACATAATAATACATGTACAAATATATTTATGTACCTACAGAGTAAAGTGTACTCAACATCTATTGTATCTTCGTGCACGTTGAATTATTATGTATTTGTGTGAGCATCGTATTTGTCTAAAAATATACACACACTGTGTAGTGTGAAAATTTATGTAAATTCTATTCCATATATTACCAGATCAACATTATTTGTATCAGTGTTGTCTGCTGCTACCTATTCGTGTCATTGTTTTGCAAAGCGGATATATTTTTATCCTTTTGTATTCAAATTACAACCAGAATATATTGTGATTCTTTTTCGAAATTTGTTTCCTTTTTTGCTTTCATAACTAGGCGAACAGATTGCTCTTCTGATGTTACTGGCATACACACATATACACCGCCAGTAGTGGGACCATTCAAAACTTTAAATTATAAAGTTGGTACTAGATGGCACTACACTGCGCGCGTCATCCCTCAACCTTGGAGATGTTATTACAAAATGTTGTCTTACTTTAAACTAGGTTTATAATGTATTGACTGCTATAGTAACCTATAGTATTCTTTTGATATAAGCCTAGTTTAAAGTTAGACAACGTTTTGTACACCGTTAATTTTTTAAGGCTTATGATGCCTTGTTATTTCACTAGATCCATTTCCTTTAATTTGCCTTTTGCTGCTCACTGGCAGAAATAGACAAAGCAGACGGTCTTTCACATATGAGAGAACTAACCATAGAGCCCTGATTTTATAACATTTAATATAGCCCACAAACAACTCTACCAACGACGATACTATAAAATATTATCTCCTTACAATAAACATCATTCAATTATGGATATGTGTAGCCAGCACATCATGTTTCAATTACAGGGACGGAATACCACAAGGCTGAAATAAGTAAATCACGCCTCCCCGTATACCATACGCATGATTATCATGCATATTGTATATGCATACAACTTCGATAATACAACACTGCAATAATATAAGGAATTTGCCGATCGTAAAACGTTGCCATTTGCATGTCGCGGTGCTCACATTATGCTCTCCTTAAAAATGTCTAAAAATAACCACGCCCTCTGTCGACCTACATGAAAGTACAAATTCGAAATTTAAATGTCACCGTTTTGTCGCTGAAGTTCTTTGAATAATTCTTATTGCTGGGGTTTCGTAGTAAGTCGTATTACATTTATGTGTTTGTTTTCTCCTATTAATCTCCTAAGCTGTAGTTGATTGATATTACTCATTTTCTGTATTCTTTTCTCATTTTTGATCCTATATTTTAATAAAACATAGTATTTAACTTGCATTCACTGTTGCTCTTTGCCCTAAGCATGAAACAGCTCTAAATTTTAACATTGTTGGGGTATCAACTCAAATTCCTTTTTTTAATATAGACACATACATAAACTCATGTCTATATCTCCGAAAAGGTAGGCAGAGGTGTAACTAGTGCACCCACGGCTCCCCGTTATTTCCGTCCTACAATGTGATAGGTGGCGAGCGGGCACAATTTTCGATTCCAGACAACAAATATGTCCACCTATATTTTGAACCAAAAATTCAAATACCAACATCAGATTTGAACCCAGGACTCATCGGTTTATGTGTGCTGCCCATGCCATTATGAGAATGAGGCGATGCGTCCGTTACTTTTGTATTACATATTTTCTATTTCTCTTATCTACTAGTCTATTTTGAAATGGTCTATATTGACACAAGCCCGCTACCTTTATGCACAATACAGCTGTTGTAGGGCGATTACGTAATTGTGTTATTTCACGGTCAGCTTCGAAGGACGCCTTACTTAGAGCCTCCTCTATGGTTACTTTTCTGACTTATTTAACGTTTGTATACATGACATGCAAGTTTAATGACACATATTTTAAAGCCTTTGTGTTTGGTTTCATAGAAACTGGATTAAAAAGACTAGACCGTTTTCGTAAAAAAATCCAGTAATACTATTTGTCTATTTCTGCCGCCAAGCAACAGTGTATAAGCACTGTGTTTCGGTTTGAAGGACATTGTACATAACATAACATGTTAAGTATCATAATGCCCAGTAAATTCACTGGCTTCAATGTCCTTCAAACTGAAACACAAAGGTGCTTATACACTGTTGCTTGGCGGCAGAAGTAGACAAAGCGATGGTACCAACCCAGACTTCCTCTCGCATACGAGGGACCTACCACTCTTTGACAAAATCCAGTCACTTCCACAATCGAAGGACAAACCAACAATCTACATCATAAATAAATACCCTCGTGTGCAAAATAAAGAATTACATGCTATGTTCTAAATCAAACAAGATCAAACGAGCACTTGAAACATCTTCAGTGCACGTGTTGAACACTCGACGCATATTAGTTAGGTACAAGAAAATTATTTTGTTTATCCAAAACAATAGTGTTGAACATAAGCTCACGCCTATATTCCCGAATGAGTAGGCAGAAATGAGGCACCCTTGGTTAATAGAACTTATTTTCATCCATAGTGATTGATGGCGAACCTATCAATCATCACCATCATTAGCCACAAGACGTCCACTGCTGAACATAGGCCTCCCCCAAAGATTTCCAGACCGACCTGTTGGAAGCGGCCTGCATCCAGCGACTTCCTGCGATCTTTATCAGGTCGTCTGTCCACCTTATAGGCAGACGTCCAACTCTTCGCTTGCCAGTACATGGCCTCCATTCCAGAACCTTTCTGTCCCATCGATTATCGGTTCTGCGAGCTATCAATAGCGGGCACAAATTACAATGCCAGGCAACTTAAATGTGATTTTTCCAATCGAAAATAATGTTTACAAAGAATTACAACCAAATGTGTGTACTACTGTTACGACATTCTAACTGAATTATTTAATGATTTCTTATGTTTACGCGAATATTACTCATTGAAATAAAATTAATTTAAACGGATTTTATCGACGGACGGCTTTTTATAATTTTGATTCCAACGTTTCGAAGACTTTTCAGCCTTCGGGGTCACGGGGTGGACTGAACTGAACTGTTATTGCCTGTGGACTGTTATTAAAAAACCGCGATAAAATCCGTTTAAATTAGTTTTATTTTTATGATTTATTTAACTTTTCCAAGATAAAGAACTTTGATACTTTACAATGTATAAACATAACCTTACAACAGTATTTGTTTACTATTGGAATTCGATCTCATATTATTATCACTCAAGCGTAATTATCAGTGACATCCTTAAACTTAAGAGCTACCTTTCTGCTACCTTTCTACTAAATTCTATACTTTAAACGAGCAATTCTGGTAAACATTTAAATGTAATTGGTTTCTCAGAAACGTCTCAAACGATTTGATTTAGGTATTGTATTTTGTTTTCAAAGTTTACTTAAGCGTTTTCTTTTAAAACGCCGAGCAAAGCTAGATCTCCAAGGTATTTATTTATTAAGATTTCTACATTTAAAATATCTCAGTATATTTCTCAAAGGTGTTTTTTGTCGGGACGCCATCATTCTTCATCAATTTTAATGATTGAAACACTATTTTAAAGCTTATGTTTGACGATATTGATGAAAAATAGACAAATGTTTCAGATTTGGCAAAAAATATGAAAATTTAACACAGCCATCTGTTGGCAGTATAATCAACTAATTTGTTGTAATAGTTAATTTAGGACTACTTTATTATATGACATAACTGACCACTATCCGTGCGCAGTATTCACACGGGTAGGTTTATTTAGTAAAGATTTATGTCTATAGCAATAAATAACACTGTATCCCTTTACCCCCTTTAGTAGATTCAGGGAAATATGTTACCTATGAAATTTTATGACATTATGTCACTAAAGGAATTTACCTTAGTGTTAGGGTCCGGGGTGGGTACTTAACCAACATAAACATCTGGAGTATCCGTTAAAACGTCATAGGGTCTATTTCTTACCTCTGCATTACATTCACGCCATGGAGTGAGTTGGGTTTCCGTCTCCCGTGAGGACACGAAGAGTGTGACCCTCTGCGGTTTCATGGCACGCAGGAACCTCGGCAGCGAGGATCCTAGCACGACCACATCTTCGGGACACGCGCCCACTGCATTACGAATTATCGTTTTGGATTCTGACCTGTATAATACAAGAACAATTAGACTTCCGATAAGTCTAAGTGGTAGAACAGCGGTCAGTTTTGTCTACAGCATTAAAAGTGTGGCTATTGGTAGGTTTATGAACCGGCGTGGCACCTACCATCAGGCGAGCGATGTCCTCGTTTCGTCGTTCAGGCAAACAAAATATAACTATTGTCGCACAGAACACCGACATTGATAGATTTGATATGTGTTGCATAAGGTCAGTAAGACTACTGGAGGCCCAATAAATCTCTCCGTCCTCATTAGATTAGACCTATTGCCATAAAAAATATAGGATTAAGTTAAAACTTCAAGCGGGAATCGCAGTATATTTCCTGCTATTCCATTGATTCGTCATTAGATCTCATCCAACTTCATCGTTATTCGAATGTTTTAACTGATGTTAAGCAGTCTTAATGATTTTATTGTGATGGCTTGTTCAGCCTAGATTAAAAGTGACACTTGCATGGTTTTACATACCTGTAAATCTCACTTTGGCCGGAGGTGTGCGAGAGGGCAGTGCAACGCGTCGCGTGGATGGGCAGGACATCTCTAGTGATGAACTCTTCGATCCAGTGCAGAGCACGTCCCGACCCATTGTAGTCGCAATACACAACTGAAACAAAAGAGATATATTTTACAATCTATGCTCCGATACTTCGCTATATTATTAGATATCCGAAATTGATTTGGTTGATAGCATGACTGAACTTATTTTGATAATATTTTTAGGGACATAACTTGAACTTTGAGAAAGGCCATAGACTACTCAAAAAATGATATAAACGTAGACAAGGTTGTGAGCAGAAGTGATTTTAATATAGAGATATAGCTTTAAATAAAATCGGTTTGATTGTTAGCAACATAATAGACAAATAGTATAACTACTGAAATTACTACTAATATATTCGTTTGTAAAGTCGTTTTTGCAGCCACTACTAAGACGACCTCGTTAGTGACAATCGGTTATATCTGCAAGCTCATAAACTGTCCACTTCAATAAGAGAATTAAAAAAATATCGCTATTGTTTCAACTCATTTGCTGACTAAGGGCCGGCGCTCATTGACGGCATGGCACGGCAGGTCATGCTGCGGCATCCCGCGGCGTCCCGTGGCATGCCGTGGCATCCTGCTGAATGCCCAGCCACTCTCTCTCTCTCGCGCACCGCGGCAATCCGTGGAATGAAACGGCATGACACGTCTGGCCGGAGCATCCCGCGGCGCGTCGCGTCATGCCACAGCATCCCGCGGCACGTCGCGGCACTGTGGTATTGAAATAAAGTAACGTGAATTCTAAACTCGTGGCAATAAGATTCAAAATAACTTGATTAGTAATAAAATCCTTTGCCATGCCATGCCGTGCCATACCGTCTATGAGCGCCGGCCATTAATTGGATATGGTGGTTTTTACTGGAGAATTTGAAATAAATAATGTCAAATAAATAGTACTTTTCTTTAAGTTTCCTTAGCAAAGATATACTCAAGACGAATAAAGTGCGAAAAAATACCAAGAAACTAAATTCTCTTATATTTTGTATTCACAGTTCGTGCCCATTGTAATTGTTTAGAGAACAACAAACAATGGTTGGCTTGCGATAGAATTGACATTCAACAAGCCGGTCACCAGATAACATCAACCGGTATATGATACGAGTATTATTTCGCGTCACATTTTAAAACGTCTGACATTGGAGTCAGGGTTCAAAGACCTGTGATATTTCACAAAGATAAAGATCTAATGTCATAATATCAAGCGTATTTATTGTTATTGCAAATTATTGAGCCACTGGAACGGAATAAAGGGATTTATTTATAAATAAAAACAATATAATCTGACTTATTGCAGCATAGTTTATTTATTTAGTTTAGAACGGTTCGTAAAACCAATTGCACTAAAACGTACACAAACAGAAAATAAATCAGAAAAAGTAAAACAAGTTGGTATACACAACAAACATACTTACAAGTGAAGATCTACATAATGGAAATAACAATTATGTATATTGTAATGAAGTATTCATATATACGATAAAAACAATAGTTACTTAAGTTTATAACTCAGGTGTATATCAAGACACTAAGTTTACATAATTTCACAACATCGAAGGAATACAGGTATTAGTTGCGAATATGTATCCGCAAACAAATCACAATCTGGATTGGCCTCTACGAATGCGGACAGCGTGCGAGGTATGGGTAAAGCTGCGCGAGCTACTGTGCGGCTCTCGGGCACGGCCAGCAGTCTATATGGTCTATTCCGGGTATAATTATTGAGGACGTACAGCCGAACCAGCTCATTGAACAACCCTGGGGTTTCCACTATGCCACGCCACTTAAGCTGATGCACATTTGATCATACGACCTTCTGGTTTTTAACGTATTGTATCTCAGACATCCTACAAGAAACATGCTACGATACAAATATGGATAGCACCCAAACGTAGGCTTGTACAAAAACTGCAGAAAGACTTTTTGCACTTTTGGTAATATATGAGTGTGGTTTACCTTATGCGGGTTCCAAATGCACGCTCTCGCATCGAGTTTACTCCGGATGAACGCGCCATATAGTAAAGCGTATTACATTGAGATTCCGGAAATACTTTGCGTTTCTTAAAACGAAACCCAACCTTTGATAGGATTCCTTAGCGACAGTGGTGATATGGTTAGTATGCGTCATATTATATAAAGTTAGCTTACGCAGGTAGCTATGTACTTAGCGCCATCTTTTAACTTTCCACCATCCAACACCCATTATTAAGAAATACTGTCAAATATACTGCTAAAGGAAATAATATATGCCTTTTTTGTTCTGGCACAACAAAGTGACCACACTGGCCCTAAAGATAAGGATAGTGTAGTCCGAACCGTTGACGGTCCCTAGAATTATGCCGGCCTGAAGTTACTAGATATACATTGACTGACCCTGAAATGTGACTCACCAGATCGAGCCGCTATGATGGGCTTTTCACCATGGACACGGTGTCGTTATCCAGGGTACAATATTTCAGATACCGTCTCAGCCTTTTAATATTAATGTACTAGACCTGTAGTTAATTTTCAGTTGGTGTTAGCAAAACGGACAACAAAACGGACTTGCAACCTTCAAAACCAGATGTATCAGATTTATGTGCCAACTAAAGACAAGGAAATATGGTACATAATGTAAATATGAATGAACTGAGTCACATAATCAGCTTTGTTCAATGCAATGCCGTCAACAGCAATACTGTTATGAGATAAGAACGGCTTTCTGTTTCTAAGATCAAGGTTATAGAACGTGATAATGTGCAAACTGTAAATGAAAATCTTATCAAGAATATTGAAACTAACACGGCAATATCAATAATATAATTTTTGGAACAGATTAAATGCGATGTTTAAAGAAAACTAAAGTAGTAACAAAATCATTCCCCACACCAATATTAGTTACCAATCAACTTTATCCAAAAACCAGTATCTTTAATAATGTTCTATGACACTACATCATAAGTCTCCCTCATCCTCTCTGTATAGATTGGGAAAATCGACATATGTTTTAAATCATCTTAATTAGATACATACGAGTATACACTAACTCCTGTCATCTCCGAAGGAGTAGGCAGAAATGTAACCATTATACCGAAATTTCGCCGAGTTTATTGTCGTCCCATGATGTCATAAGGGATGAGCCTTTCGCACTAACGAACACAATCCCAGACTCCGGGTTGATATTTAGCATTTCGTGATAGGGAAACCCAATATGTCTTTCACACGACCCAAGAATCGAACCAGCACAGCAGTCGTACCGCCTACGCAATACGATTGCGTCACCGAGACAGTCTTAATTATAAGATAACAATCCAAATTCATGCGTATTTTTCCACATGTCGCCCGCCGATATCTTAGTGTCAAACGTACTTAATAAATTAATAAATAATAACAAATGAACAGACAATACAACACTCGTGACCTACATACTGTATGGGCAATTGGCTATGCGTCAGGTCTTACCGATAAAAGCTGATGCGAAGAAAAAACATTATGTTAAAAGGATTTTGCGTTGGATTCATTTCACCTTTCCTTTCCATTTTTCCCACATTTTATTCGGACAGATTCGTTTATGGAATTTATCATTACTTTCTACATTTTAAGATACATATTTCTTAATAATGGTATTGCTAAATCGCGTTAAATCAAATTACTGTTAAATACTTCTTTGCTTACAAGTAAAACTTTAGAAAAAATTGTTTTCTTTTATGTAAGAAGTCTATCTTCGATATCATTTTGACTCTGAGCATACTTTTTAAGTGTTACTACTACTTAATACTTGATTCTTACCTTTCCCAACTTTGAGTTAAGTTCTTTTAGAAATGAAACACGTTTGGATACTAGAGCAGCGTACCACGCTTGTCGCTACCTCATCAAATTAATTAAAACATTGATTATAGAAGTACATTTTTATCATCTGTATACAGGGTTAATTTTAAAACACCAGCAACCTCGCAGGACCAGATAGCTGACCCCATACGGAACAACTTGTTCTACGAGTTTGTATATAACTCAATATATTTAAAAAAAAATGATTTTATAAGTTTTTGTTGTGTCGTATTTTTCTTCGTAGACTGCGGCGTGCGCGCGCGACTCAAAGGCGCCGCTCAGCTGGCTCGGGCGTTGACCTTCAAAGGAGCTAGCCCGGTTCCCCACGCTTCGCGTGTTTGCTTACGTAATCTGCGATGCGCGTAGGTAACATTCAAGACGGAAATTAAATGAATACTTATTTTTGTATGAAAATAAAATCTAACAAATTATCAAAAGTCGTAGAACAAAAGTAGTAGCTTATAACCTTAGGTATCTACCCCTGCGAGGTTGCTGGTGTTTTAAAAATAACCCTGTATATTTAAATAATGTTTATAATCATTGTCGTGTTTAGCGCTTGTTATCCAATAACAATTGTATTAAATCATCACGGGCTTCGATAATTATGCAAAAACAATGTCCTACACTTTTATCCTCATTGTAATAAACACGTGTTTGTAGATTTATAATAATGTTTGCTAAACTCATTAAAATAAAAATTGGAATAATTAAATTACCGCATTTGAAATTACCGGCACGGTAATATTTACCGTGTTACCGGTGAACATTAAGCTTTAAATAGCAATAGTAATAATATTAATGGTCTTTTATAAGCCAATATCTGTCCTCTGAAACTTTTTACATAAACTCTCTATATGCTTTAAAATAGAAATGAGATAAAAACTTCATATTAGAAAAAATAAACGCGTCGAATTGAAATCCTCGACCTTTTTTTCGTCGGTTAAAAAAATTATGTTACCACATCGAAGAGAAAAGTTTTCATTTGTCGTAACTTAAACTGTCGATATACAATTTAGCTTATTGGTAACTTTAGTACCATCGCGTATGGAAAACGAGGTCTTTAATAATGGAAGAAATGAGGTTACCGCGTTCTTATGGAATGCCAGAGACAATTTTATTTCGTATTTATTTTGTAAATATATAAAACAATCTAATGATACTAATAAATTGAGTTTTGGCGGGAATTCTGACAGTGCAGTTCATCGCTTATTTTAATTGGAACGAAGTTCCTTACGGCAGGCTTGGAGGGGATAGGGATTTCGCTGCGTGACCGAACTGAAAAAAATGTGATAGTAAAACCGTAAGAAAAATGCGTGGAATAAAAACCGTTAAATGAGACTTTTTTTAACTTAATTTGATATCTAGCACACAAAGTTAAAGTCGAAATTCCGTTAATAAAACAGATGGTTGTGAAACTTATGACATTTGGAAATGTAGACGCGGTTTGAAATTTGAATTTGAATTTTTGATTATAGAACACGGCCGTCCACCGTTTAGTAGCCAGTCTAAGTCTAAGTTTTTAATTAGAGTTGTTACACTTCGGTAGTGTTTTGGGATGAAATATTACTGAATAAAAGTTTATTGGAACGAAGTTCCTTACAGCAGGCTTGGAGGGCATAGGGATTTCGCTGCGTGACCGAACTGAAAAAAATGTGATAGTAAAACCGTAAGAAAAATGCGTGGAATAAAACCGTTAAATGAGACGTGCGCAGGCGCGACAGTCGCATACACAGAATTGAGCACGACTTTTTTTGCAATTTGTGTCGATTCTACATTAGCCGAAGGAACTTCGTTCCTACCTGGTGTCCCACGACACCACTAATTTTTTTATTTGATAAACTAGTTTAGAGTTGTGTTTGTTGTATAAAAGTGGTGTGGGTTTGGTGTAGACGGTGATGAACAGTGTATGGAAACATTGAAATAAGTGAATTATGAATCGTACTGAAAGGAGTTAACACCAAAACTCCGGCAAGACCTTGAAATCGACCGCACCCGTGTTTCATCGTTCTTGTAAAAATAACTTGAGAATATATTCTCAAGTTATTTAGTATATCTACTTGACTCTGGCAAAATGCATAATAATGCGAAAGCCATAAATAAAAAAGAAGAAGATACTAATAAATTGTAAATATTATTTTTTACGTTCCGAAGACCGCGTTGTAAATATGTGGCAGTATAATCAGCATGTCACGTGTCACCGCACGCCTCAACAGAAATAGTTATATTATGTTTACTAGACTTGTGGGTATGTGTGTTACGCAAAACGTGATAGCAAAGCCGATAGTTGCTGAATGTTTAATACTGGTTTTACATATTTTATTACCACGCAAATGGATTTAATGTTTAGCATTTTAATGGTATTGTAGACTATTTTGGGCGAGTTAAAAATAGTCGAATGGAAAATTTTAATCGAATTGATTGTATCGAATTCGATGTTTAAATTTTAACATCATATTTTCTGTAACTATTTTGTAGTTATTTTTCCGAAGGATGTATATCGGTATAAATATGTATTTAATATTTCTTATCTTTACTCTTTGATGCTTTTTAAAACATTTTCCTACTCATTTATTCGAAAATTAAAAACATATAACATCAAATACTATTAAAATGCGTTAGATCTGTCTATTCATATCTTCCTCGAGTTTATTTACTGACTGATTTATTGGGTTATAAATAAAAAGTAGACG
Source organism: Amorpha juglandis (assembly GCA_949126905.1). Classification (NCBI taxonomy): domain Eukaryota; kingdom Metazoa; phylum Arthropoda; class Insecta; order Lepidoptera; family Sphingidae; genus Amorpha; species Amorpha juglandis. The sequence continues at coordinate 4,542,873 of OX421386.1, read as the reverse complement.
CCAACCGCTTCATTTAAAACCCGGAAGACGCCACATAAACTGAACATTTTAAATGGAACCTGGTGTTAACCGGAATAACACAAGTTAAAAGAAGAAACATTGTGTATATCAATTTAACTTAAGTGGTGGATTCTACATTTTTTATTGTTCCTTCCCATATTTTTTTATTGTTATAATGGACAATGTTGAATTATGATTCTTCTTTTCTTGGCCTTTAGATCACTTAGCTCCTAAGCATAGACCTTTTAAAGATTTACTTCTATCGCTAGCGTAATCAAGACTGCACAAGGTAAAGAATATGATAAATAAAATGAATCATAAAATTGAGGAGAGAAATAGAACAACTAACAAATTACTCAGAGCTACTATTGTTCTTCTAATTTAAATCGTGCAAGTAATATTTAGTTATTGCCGATACAACTTTAAACGTAGAAAGAAAGAAAGCATTTATTGGCAGGTGTAAGGGGGTACATTTATAATTTATGTATAAACATAAGTATAGTATTATAAGTAGTACCTATGTGGGGGGTGCCCAAATACCCTCCCACTGTAGACGGTATATGTCCCACCACGACGGCGCCAAAAGGATAGTGATAGAAATGTATGGCTATATTATTGTCTACAAACAGCGCTATCCAATCAAATTTTATTCTATGATGAGTACAGTTGTATCTAATTTTCATCTTTTTCTTCCGCCTGACCTTATCCCGGCCTTTCGCCAGCATTCGGCTTCCTACTTAGATGCTTCTACTCCGTCGAGACATGCATCCTCCGTATTGGCTCACATATATTCCTCTAATACGGCAGCGCTTTTTATGTCATCGGGTACCTCTGATACGATATTTAATTTCAATCGATTATTACACAATTTCGTATCCGTGTCAACTAAATATGTTAAAGTCACAATGTTTATTATGTCAGATTAGGTATTACTTAAAAAGATTTATCTTTAAGGCAAATACTACAACCGCACAAATACGCGGGCCGTATTTGCTAAATTTATTTTAAAAGTCAACATTTACTTCGTCGAGCCGCAAACAGGAGATCATTTGCGGCGTGCGTGATTTGAATTCGCAGCTTTGTGGATTTAGTAATGAATTATTTATAGTTAGACCAATGTTTTAGCCATTTTTGGCTATGGCACGTGGTCGACTCCAGGCACCACTAATAAAAAGTATGCTGCGTTTCGTGAAGTTACCGTAGAATCAACAAAAACTTCAACTTTCCAGTTCAAGTAGCCACGCGTCAGTTTTCTGTGAGACAGTGGCAACAAACCGATGGAACCGGCCCATTCATCCTATAGACAAAATTGTCTACATTGTGGCTTTACCACTCAAAAATCTTTTTCACATCACATAGACAATCTCTCGTAATTACGTAATAATGTAGTATTATATATACATGGTAGACATATCACATTGTCAATAATATTCATAATAATAAACAAATCAATGATTCCAAGTGTTTGTTGTACCAAGATGCTTTAGTATTAAGAGCGGGATTTGCAAATGGCGTGTCGTGATAAGATAAAACACGTGTTTACATGTTATATTATCTAATTAGTGAGCGTAATTTAATATTGCTCGAATAGATCATTTCAAATCCGACGAATTGTAGCGTCCTATGAATTTTTAATATACAAACATCACAAAGGTTCTGGAATGGAGGCCACGTACTGGCAAGCGCAGCCTTGGACGTCCACCTACAAGGTGGACAGACGACCTGATAAAGATCGCAGGAAGTCGCTGGATGCAGGCCGCTTCCAACAGGTTGGTCTGGAAATCTTTGGGGGAGGCCTATGTTCAGCAGTGGACGTCTTGTGACTGATGATAATGATGATGATGAAACATCACAAAGCGTTGTTTACACGAAGAGTTTTTCATAAGGGCGATTTTAATATACGATCTTATATTGATTATCCGGATAGATCACGAAGAGTTATTTGTACGCGTCACCTTCAAACTGAATACTGATTGGCTCATTTGTGTTAAATATCTGGAGAATCAATCTAAGATCGTTTATTAAAATCCGCCGATATACGATAATAAAACAGAAAACTCTGGCATTCAAGCCATCGCCCCTGTAGGGCAAAACTTATGTACTTAACATATAAATAGTACATGCCATGAATAGTTTGAAGTCTCTATAGTTTTGTAAGTCTACGCGTAAATATTGTACTGTCATGTATACCAGTACTTAATAATAAAATAAAAAAAGCTATATTATAGGTATGTATAACAAATTATGTAAGCATTACTGCATCTTCCAGGGTTAGTAGATGAAATGACCTCACCAGGTCGCTGCATCGTCTGCGACGTGCTTTAGGTGGCGAACATAAACCTACTTCGGGATAAATCAATACATCTGGCGCCATTCGGATGTACTCGTACATGCAGTACCAACTCTTTTTCAAACACATATGCATATGTGTCTCTAGAATTGTGAAAGTTGGAAGACATGCAACTTTTGAGACTATATCCGTCGCATGAAGGGCTGCCAGCCCATCGCCATGTCGGACACAAATTCCAAATCAAATATTTATTTCTAAATGTAGGTACGTATTTTACAATAGATGGTTATAGCTGGCCCCATGCGATAAATGCTTGTCCAATGAGCAATTCATGGGTGATTTATTAAATCGTACACCTCAATCGCTAATTATTATTGCTTTATCCTTTATCCTTATGCCTCGACAGCCTCCGTGGCGCAGCGGGCGAGTAGCCGGCTGTGAAACGAGAGGCCGCGGGTTCGATCCCCACACCGAGACAAACATTTGTGTGATCCACAGATATTTGTCTCGGGGTCTGGGTGTTGTGAGACCGAAAGTCTCTCGTAGTTCCTGATACCCACGACACAAGAATCGTATCTTAGTGTGGGGTCAGGACTATGTATGTGACTGTTGGGTGTATTTATTTATTTATTGATAGAATATGTATTCCGATATTTTTCTTGTATTTTTTGTTCTGACTTTTTCATAAGCGTTATTTGAAATATAAAAGATTTCATTTCAAAACTAGGTAGGCACTATAATTTATTCATGTGCCTAATATTTCATTATAAATAATGAATTACCCTGTATAATTTGTTTACATACATAAATATGCCTTATTAAAGATAATTACTAAGTACCTACTATGTAGAAGGTACTCCGTGTGCTTGAGTATCAAGAGGCACTCTGATATTCTTGGCAAGATGGCCTCTCAACTGAAGGGTATTCGTCTATCAACACAATATACTTGGACGATATAACTGTCTAGTTCATATTCTTCACACATAACTGTTCTAGGTAATATAGGACTAAAAAGGTATAAACATATTTCTGTACACGTGTACATACACGTGTATGATTTGTCCCTAGTAATATAATCGTTTTGGAAATATTACTAGAACAGTAAGTATTGTCTGAAGCTTTAAAGAATTAAGTGGGCGGTGTTCATGCTTTTAATTCGATACCAAAGAGAAGAAAATAAATCAACTAAAAGTAAATGAGTATAAAGATTTTTTAGAGCATAATAGAAGAATCATGGACGCGTTACTGTCCTCAACCAACTATCAAGCCATTGCGGACGGCCCTCGGGAGAACTGGATATACACTGGCTGATCCTGAAACGCGAACCACACAAGGTGTGTGGGTCACTATAGCAGGCTTTAACACGGTGTGTGCTGAACGGTGGTCGCTTTCTGGGCGCTATACTACCACCAGCAACCAGCACCTTTTGTGGGGGTTAGACAGTGAATCGCGCCACTTAATACCAAAACATATTCCAATATTTGAGTGGCAGAGCCACGCTGTAGACAGTTTTGTCTACAGCATGAATGGGCTGGCTCAACTGGGTCGTTACCATTGTCTCACAGAAAACCGACGTAAAGTAGCGGCTTGCTGCTGCGTTTTGTACGGTGAGAGAGATATCCGGAAGTCCAAATCCCCTCTCCTTCCCAATCCCCAATTAACCCTTTCCTTCAAGGTCGCCAACGCGCCCGTGATTCTTCTGGTGGTGGGCGGACATGGGCGGTGGAGATCACTCACCATCAGGTGACCCACTTGCTCGTTTACCGGCCTATGCTATAAAAAAAAATCCACCGTTAAATCATGATGGCAATATGTACCCTGGTATCTAGCCTAGATAATACCAGACAGAAATAAAGACGCGGTAATTAATTTCAATAAATAAAGACCCTTTATGTAATTGTATAAATGTTTGTGTAAGTACTCGTATATTGGATATTCCAAACTTGTCGAAGAAGGACATCCAGCACATTATTGGATACTAAAGTATTATCCCCGTACGTAAACATACCGGAACCGCAATGAGATAATTCAGTTATGTTACCGCTTTTTACAGCAGTATTAAAACATCTTCACTGGGATATCTGACAAGTATGTCATAAAACTTTTGTTTCTTTTATGATTAATTGTGGAAAGTTGGCGTAATGTTTTTCGTTGAAATAAAACTAATTTAAACGGATTTTATCGCGGTTTTTTATTAATTTAGATCCCGACGCGACGCGTTCAGCCTTCGTGGTCACGGGGGGGACCCCCCAGTATAATTAGTTTTATTTCAATGAGTAACATTCGCGTAAACGTAAGAAATCATTATGTATATATTACGTTTTTCAGTTTTATATTCATGTTACTTAAAATAATACTATGCTTCAAGCATGGAAAATAAGTGTATGATCATGTCTATTTTATATCATATTTTTAACCGACTTCAAAAAGGAGGAGGTTCTGAATTCAATGAGCTTTTTCTTGGTCACAGTTGTTCTTTAATATGTATATACCGATGGTACATTATGCCACAAAATATACCCAAAACTACTGTCGCAAATCAAAGTTGTCGCAAATCGCAGTTTAAATTAGTTTTATTTCAATAACATTGTCTTTTTTATCCACTACAAATAAATTATAAAATTAACTATGTTATTATTGAATCCACACCTTAGTAAGATATAAGAACACATAGTCATACTAAATATATACAGTATAAATAAAATCGTCAAAACTTCACACTATGATGTTTAATTTTTATACAAACTTAAATTACATAAATAAATAGTATTTAACGAAATCGCTATCTGCGTCTGTCTGTCTGCATGTTCTACTAAACTACGCAGAAGACTTTGATGACATTTTAACTATTGTTTAGACAAATTCTTTCACAAGGTTATATCGCAGTTATAATGCGTACGCGGTACAACTGCTGTGTTGAAGTCTCGGGTTGGATCCCCGGGTCGGGTAAATGTGATATTGGGTTTTTCTATCACGAGATGCTCAGTATTGTTCCCAGTATGGCGATAGGCTCGCCCCCTAATATGAGACGGAAATAGTCTTGGCGAAATGTGGGTGTACTTGTTACCCCTCTGCCTACCCCTTCGTGTATTACGTATATGTATATTACGCCATGATCTAAGGGAGCGGAGTAGTAACGTGAAACCGCGAGTAACAGCTAGTAAAGAATATTGTAAAATAAGCAAATGTAAATGTTTACAAACACCATTTTTGTAATAACAATAATGTGGATATTTTTTACGAGTAATAACAAGGTGTCATATTTATTATTATGGATTATACATAAAAATATAAAATAAATACACCAACAGTCACACATATAGCCATGACCCCACATTCGGTTAAACCTGAATCGTGGTTATCAGGAACTACGAGGGCCTTGCGGTCCTACAACAACTAGACCCGAAACCCACATTTGTGAATAACCACCATTTGTCTCAGGGCGGGAATCAAACCCACGGCCTGTCACGTAGCCGGCTACTCGCCTGCTGCGCCATGGTCACTGCGTCACTATCAGTTTTTTTCGGTTTGCGAACCGTCTGAATGATACAAGGTGTCACCAAGTGACTCCAGATTTAGTTTGGTTGATACTATAGATTAGTATAGTCAATTCAGGGTTTTTAATTTTTGCAAAAGATGGGCCGCAATTTTTTTACCACCGTATAGAATGCTGCATTCTACTGAGTGATAGATCCACACTGTAAAGAATTTTGTCTGCAGTACGAATGGACCGGCACGACCGGGTCATTACCACTCACTCATTGAACACCGACGTAAAGTAACGGTTGGCTGCTGCGTTTCGTACGGGGAGTAAGATATCCGGAGCTCCAAACCCCTCTCTCCTTCCCAATAACTTAATTCTATTTTCCCTTTGAGGTCGGTTTGGTATTGTGGGAGTACATGGGCGGTGGAGATCGCTTACCATCAAGTGACCCACTTGCTCGTTTGCCGGCCTATGCATTAAAAAAAACTAAATAGTAATTTGACGACCTCTTGACAATCTTTGAGAACTGGTACCCTTTAATCGTAGAAATTCTAGATATTTCTCTTACAATAAGCATAGTCTGTTATTTGTAAAAACTGTTGTATTTTTTCACAATTGTTACGGCGGCTCATAATCACTTGTTATTTTCTAGTATAAAACCATTGTGTTGATAAATATGGATTACTCACATCACACATGTGATCAAATTATTTTTTGCGCGGTGTATACGATACGACGATGATTCGCGAGCCGATACGAAAATAAACCACGCGCTGGCCTTGATCGCTCTCAACTCGCAAACGCCACTTGTGTTTGTGTTATGAAACCCAAGTATTATATAACTCAGTTTTAATTAATATTCATCGTTGTTTTTGTTCTGTTAAAGGGTCAAAGACTCGTATGGGTCTAAAATTATTGGAACAAAACAGCGTATATATCGTATGACAGAAGTTGATAGGTCCTTCATAAACGAGAGGCCGTATGGGTTAGTACCGCTATGTCTATTTTTACCGCCAAACAACAGTATGTAAGCACTGTTGTGTTCGATTTGAAGGAGACTGAAGCTAGTGAAATTACTGTCCATATCGGAATCACGAGCGGAGGACAGTACATTGCTAGTCAAATATCTGAGTGCTGTAGCAACACTCATAGGCAAGCGTAATGCTGGCTGATTCGTTTATTAATGTGGAAAAAAATAATCTCGTAGATTTACAGACAACCTGTTTGCGACTGTGGTTTTGTCCCAATGATAATAAGTATTCGGCGCTATCAAAAATAATATAGGTTCATAACTTTAGGCGCTGCTATTTATAATGGAATACTCCATAATCTGTTTATTTTATTTATGGCGTCGTACTATTATGTTTTTCGCCAATAACAAGTTTCGATATGAATAACAAAACACAGGTGTGGTTCAATATGTTGTCGGTTGTTATGGAGCCAATTCCTTTATTACAATACTTTAGATAAGGTTTTCAAAGCGGATAGAACGCCCAATCCATTTATTACAATGTTTCTATACACTGTTCATCATTGTTAATATTTTATATACACACCACTTTTATACAACAAACACAAATTTTAACTAGTTTAGGAATTAATTAAATTAAGTCACCGAACACACTGTTGGAATTTAAAAGCGTAAACGAACAGAAAGATTAAAGGTGTATTTAAGAATAAAAGTGAATGATATAAGGTATTCACGTTTTTCAGAATGTCCGAACGCTGCCAAACAAGAATGCAATGTTGGCAAACATTGAAATCTCAATTCTTAGTTGTAATGTTCATAATACAGAGATAAAACTGCTTCTTTACAACTTAAATTTTTAGACAGCCTTATCGAACACTTTAGTTCAATGGTCAGCTCCATTTTAAATGTCAAAAAAGTAACTGCACTTCAAAATCCTTTCAATCAACTCTGATATTATGTTTTTTTTTTATTTCACACGTGGTTCATGTTAACACTCTGCTAACCGATCTAATTGCTGTTAAATCCATTATTATTTACTCCAAAGAGATAAATAAATAAATAACACCCAACAGTCACACACATAGTCCTGACCCCACAGTAAGATACGAGTCTTGTGTCCTGGGTATCAGGAACTACGAGAGACTTTCGGTCTCACAACACCCAGACCCCGAAAAAAATAAATGTGGATCACACAAATATTTGTCTCGGTGCGGGGATCGAACCCGCGGCCTCTCGCTTCACAGCCGGCTACTCGCCCGCTGCGCTGCGGAGGCTGTCAAAATGGTTCACTAATACCTTCCCGCCAAAGTTCTATATTTTCTTTAAACTTGAAGCAGAGGTTTTTGCATTATACAGCCAACATAAAAGTTAACGTAGATCGCATCTATACATATTTTTATCTATTCGAATGACCTAAAAAATTAAAGAACTTATCATGGTAACAGCGTTACTGTCTATATAAATAACTCATAATATGCTGCCCTGTATCGATCATGTGACAAGAGTGTGCCCGATTTCGCGCGCATTTTATAAATAAATACAACCATTTTATCAGCACCGCAGAGACTACCGGGGCCTTGATTTAGAACAAACATGACACGTGGAGTTTAAAAACATAAACAGGATTTTTTATATTTTCGGGACAGGAGGAATTTTGGGATAAGATAAGGAAAGTCTACTAATCTAGCACATATTACAATTTTATTAGTTGTAAATATACTTACTTCTTACGATTTATTTGTATACCGTATTTCTTAAACAGACTTAGTAGCAGCTTAGAATATTTTATAAATAAATACACCACATTGTTTTTACAATACGAAACTCCATTAACTAGAATGTTTAATATGGAAACTGGAAAACTGGGCCAAAATATTGCGACGCAAAATTTTACAATAACATTAAGTCATCGTTTAAGCAAAAGGTTAAAACATTTATATAACGTATTCATTACGATTATGTTGATTATCATAATTTTAGTCATCTTTAAAAATAACTCTTGTTTACATTCTTGTTGCTAAGAGAACGTTGTTACGTAAATCGTAAAGGATTCATAACACCGTTTCCTTTCGCAATGACTGTATAATAACATTAAAATTATATAAAAAAGTGGTCAAAGAACTGTAATTAAAATATTAGCATAATATTTTAAGTGAAACAAAACGTGCTACAACCATTACGTTTTATTTAATTCTGGCACGGCAAAGTGAATACACTGAACAAATTTTATGTAGATTTAATCCCAATAGCCACCGCGGCGCAGAGGGCGAGTAGCCGGTTGTGAAGCGATAGGCCGCGGGTTGGATCTCCGCACCGAGACAAACATTTATGTGATCCCCAAATATTTGTTTCAGGGTATGGGTGTTGTGAGACCGAAAGTCTCTCTAAGCACCATTTTTCACTATGCATACAGCGTAGCGGTCATTATCCAGTCGGATATGCAAAAAAGTTAATAACCAATAACAAAATATGTTATCGTTTATTTGTATTAGTTTTCAGATAAGAAATTGATAATAATCGATAACATATTTAAAAATAAACATCTCAAAAAGTTCCGTTCAACCACAACCTTGAATCGTACAATTTATGCTAAACACGTGCGTTGTCTTTATATATTGCCATGTTGACTATTGTTGGAGCCTCCACATACTATTTCAGGTTCTTGGTATCGTAGGTATTGATATAAATTTATTTTATATCTGATTTTATAATCATTAATATTATCGCACGTGAGCGATATGCACAATAAAATTATTTTATCATTTGTATCATGTTTTTCTAATTATTGGTCGTTAGAAGGTTAGTGGCGCAGTGGGCGAGTGCTGTGAAGCGAGATGCAGCGTGTTCGATCCACGCACCGAGACAAATGTTTGTGTGATCCACAAATACATGTTTCTATCTAATGAAATAATTATAGTCTTACTAGTTTTTCTCGCGGCACCGCCCATGTGAAGTCTTCTTCCGAGGTAAAAAGTCCTAATCCAAGTTATAGTCTATATCAAATTTCACCCAGATCTGTTCAGCCGTTAAGGGTCTGATTGATTACCAACATCTATTATTTATTTTATTTATTAAACACAAAACAGGTTACAATCATGTAAAAATATACATTATGAAGATACATTTGATGAACAATAATTATAACCCAAAACATGTGTTCCAGAAAGTAATATATAAGTACGAGTAGATATTTATTAATAATAACAATTACGTTTGAAAAACTTACAAATAACAAATAGGCATTAAAAATGTGAGTTACGAATCTTTGAGGATATTATGAATTTGTCGTTTATACAGGGTGTCCAGTAATTAATGGATAACCTTGAAATGTCTTATAGCAGAACAAATGGCCGTTCAGAGAAAAATACGAAAAAAAATATAACATAAGTAGTACCTGAGGTACGTATTTTTTTTAAAAAAGTCGTAATTTTTTTGGTTTATTTTACTTTCTTGGACACTACGACCAGAAATGAAGGAAATCCATCGGTTTTTTGTTGTTTTATTATTATACACTAACTATACTAATAGATAGATAGTCAATAGTATGACAAACTATTGCACTTTTAAAAAAAAATAAACATTCAAATCCATTTCTTTAGAAAAAATAGCAAAATTTTATTTTTAAACAAAGTTTAAACCTCTTGGGTATAAAAAAAATGTATGAATACATGAGTGACCAAAATTTTTTAAATAATGTCGGTTTTAAGTAGATTTTATAATGGTATAATTCATTATTGTATCTACTGTAAATAGCGATTTATTGCTATTAATGTAAGAAAGGAGCTAATTTGACCCAATAACAAAAACAATATAATATAAGATACTTTTTAAAACAAAATTGTACTTGTCTAATGAGGTTTATTAAAACTAAGATTTGATGTTGATAAAAGATAAAAATGGCTTATTTAAACAAATTGAAACCAAATTATCAGAAATAAATTAACTTAAATTTAATACTCATAATCTTTAAAATGGTTACTTCATAAGCGTAAAATGTGTCATATGATCTCCATATTTGCTTCCTGCGCGCACGACATTCCCCCCGTTTTTTGTGTTATGTTAGACAAGAAGGGTCTAAGTTGGCTATGTGCGAGTGAAAGGAAATTAAAGTAAAAAAATCCAACCCTGTCAACCAACCAACCCAACCAATCCAACCCTGTATTTAAATATTCCTGAACAGACACAGCATAATGCGCAGGGCAGCCGTAATTTTGCAACCAATGCGATTCCCTCAGCTCCTCGGATACTCCTTCTCTAATAAAGTCGGCAGATCATTTTGAAGAAATTCCAAATAACTTTGCCCAGTTAGAGTCCCGGTAATTAAAATGGGCCAATTATTTGTCCATTGGGTTGTCCATTGGGTTGGATGGACAGGGTTGGATTTTTTTACTTTAAGTTCCTTTCACTCGCACATAGCCAACTCAGACCCTACTTGTCTAACATAACACAAAAAACGGGGGGAATGTCGTGCGCGCAGGAAGCAAATATGGAGATCATATGACACATTTTACGCTTATGAAGTAACCATTTTAAACATTATGAGTATTAAATTTAAGTTAATTTATTTCTGATAATTTGGTTTCAATTTGTTTAAATAAGCCATTTTTATCTTTTATCAACATCAAATCTTAGTTTTAATAAACCTCATTAGACAAGTACAATTTTATTTTAAAAAGTATCTCATATTATATTGTTTTTGTTATTTGGTCAAATTAGCTCCTTTCTTACATTAATAGCAATAAATCGCTATTTACAGTAGATACAATAATGAATTATACCATTATAAAATCTACTTAAAACCGACATTATTTAAAAAATTTTGGTCACTCATGTATTCATACATTTTTTTTATACCCAAGAGGTTTAAACTTTGTTTAAAAATAAAATTTTGCTATTTTTTCTAAAGAAATGGTTTTGAATGTTTATTTTTTTTTAAAAGTGCAATAGTTTGTCATACTATTGACTATCTATCTATTAGTATAGTTAGTGTATAATAATAAAACAACAAAAAACCGATGGATTTCCTTCATTTCTGGTCGTAGTGTCCAAGAAAGTAAAATAAACCAAAAAAATTACGACTTTTTAAAAAAAAATACGTACCTCAGGTACTACTTATGTTATATTTTTTTTCGTATTTTTCTCTGAACGGTCATTTGTTCTGCTATAAGACATTTCAAGGTTATCCATTAATTACTGGACACCCTGTATACATTAAGGTTATTGTGGAATATGTCTAGAGAAGGATTGTCGTTGTTTAGTGCATTGTACTGTCTACACATACGTACAATGGGATTATAGTAAGAAGTATTATTACGAAAGATATCAAGGGCAAAAACATTTGGTTTGCGGCATCTAAGATTGATATTAACATTTAGGTTAGAAAGTAGGGAAGGTGAATCAACCATTGAGTGTAATAGTTTAAATAGATAGATGAAATCACTTATTTTACGTCTGTGTTCTAATGATGGCACATCAAAGTGAATCAATCTGTCTTTGTAAGATTTTAATTTTCGGTGAAGGTTAAGACGGAAGCATAATATTTTTAAACAGTTACGTTGAACCCGCTCAATCCGGTCAATGTGGAATTGGTAAAAAGGAGACCAAATGACCGCGCCATACTCTAATATAGTACGAACTAAGGTTTCAAATAGGTATATAAGACTGCGAGGGTTTTTAAATGGTTTGGCTAAAAAATAGTAACACTTACTTACATCCACAAACATTCAAACTCTGAAACTCACAAACATCCAAGCCTTTACATTTACAATATAAGTGGAATTGATTGGAACGCTCTACTGAAAGCTAGAGACCTTGCAAATACGACTTTGTTCTACATTAGTCACTTAAAACATAATATTATACTACATATTTCATCTATACTAATATAATAAAGCTGTAGAGTTTGATTGTTTGTTTGTTTGTTTGTTTGTTTGTTTGAACGCGCTAATCTCAGGAACTACTGGTTCGAATTGAAAAAATCTTTTAGTGTTGGATAGTCCATTTATCGAGGAAGGCTTTAGGCTATATAACATTACGCTGCGACCATTAGAAGCGAAGCATCAGTGAATAATATTGCAAAAACGGGGAAAATTATTCATATTTGAAGGCTTCCGTTGCTAAGCTACCCGAATAATATTATTTGAAGGCTTCCGTTGCTAAGCTACCCAAATCTATACTAATATTATAAAGCTGTAGAGTTTGATTGTTAGTTTGTTTGTTTGAACACGTGGGCGGAGCCGCGAGCAAAAGCTAGTTTATTATAAAACGTAGATAAACTTTGAACCACATTTATATCGGTCGGTTCATATATGTTACCATGGTAACTGGTAAGTTCTTTGTTTCTGTCTAGCCACAGAGTACATTATTATATAACTAGCGCTATTCCGTCCTAATGCACGGGTCTACCCTTCATGATTTGACTGTGGGTTATCTGAGGCGACCCGCCATCAAAACCCTACAACCCACTTCGGAATCCAAATTTCATTTTACCTTGCTAACTAATTGATATAATTCCGTTTAAAGTTGGTCTATGTTTTATAAAAAATCCGTTTCAGTTGAAATTATACGCAATGAGAGCCATGCTGTAGGCAGTTTTGTCACATGATTGACGCGACCGGGTCGTTACCACTGTCTTACAGAAAACCGACGTAAAGTAGCGGCTTGCTTGTTGGGTTTCGTACGGTGATTACTAGCTGGATAGATAAGATAGATACCTGGAAGCTCAAATACCCCTTCCCTTCCCAATCCCTTACCCTTAAGGTCGGCAAGACACTCATGATCCTTCTGATATTGTGGGCGTACCCAGGTAGGTAACCCACTAGCTCGTTTGCCGACCTATGCTATAATAAAAACATTTTAAACAGTGAAACAATAATTTAAAAAACCCTAAGCGAGTAAATCAACCATATTTTGTAATACATTATCTTTGCTGATACACTGGTACTATCACATCACTATCAGTGACGTAATGGAATAATGTTTACAGATTATTCAACAGAACGAATGGAGTGAACGAACACGAAAAACAACCATATAATCAATTAACTAAATGATAATTTGCAGATTAAAATATTATGTATGGCGACACATTAATAAATTTAAATAACACTATGAGACAAGCTGAATAATAACCTACATATAATACATGTATGTGCTAATTTTGTTTATTATTTGCGATTTTTGATAGAACATCTGTTATAAGGTGGCAGGTCCCTCGTATGCGAGAGGCCGTCTGGGTGGGTACCACCGCTTTGTCTATTCCTGCCACCCAGCAACAGTGTGTAAGCACTGTTTTGTTTCGGTATGAAGGACATTGAAGCCAGTGAATTTACGGCGTATTATGAGAGTTAGCATCTTATGTCACGGGGTGACGAGCGCAGTTCAGTGCCATGCAGTGCTTTGTAATTCAAAGTTCTGTGTGGTGTTGCTTCTGTTTATGGCGTTTTCTGTTTTTTTTTTGTAGCGCTTGTCTTTGTCATTATGGTAATTTTTTTTATGACAAAATAGAAATAAAATTGACAGTTCAACAATCACTCATTGACACGACGCAAAGACATTGTGTTATTACTGTACCATGATTTCGATATGTTGTAAGTAGCAAAAGTCACGACTAAGTAGAAACTGAGATAAGACAACACTTAATTGTTAGCCTAGGACATGAAATAAGTCTTAAAATCCATGTTAATGTCAATATTACGTGACATCGAGGCAAGAAATAAACAAATGACTATATACAAAGAGCCGTCGTCGTTTCTGACTTGTGTTTTGACATGTGACACAAAGATTTTATATAACAGACTTAAAGGCCGACTGGCACAACCATACTGTTTTTTTTTTAATTATTATTTGATTGAATGAGGATACGAGCAAGGCGTTCGCTTGATTGTAAGCGTCACGCCTGCCCATAAACAGAAGCAACACCACACACAACTGAATTACAAAGCGCTGCATGGCACTGACCTGCGCTCACCCCGAGACATAAGATGTTAAATCTCATAATGCCAAATAATGTCACTGGCTTCAATGTCCTTCAAACCGAAACAACAATGCTTACACACTGTTGCTTGGCGGCAGAAAAAAAAACTATGTCGTGTTTGTTTTTTTTTTTATAGCATAGGCAGTTAAACGAGCAAGTGGGTCACCTGATGGTAAGTGATCTCCACCGCCCATGTATGCCCACTACCAGAAGAATCATAGGCGAGTTACCGACCTTAAAGGAAAGGGACAACTAGGGATTGGGAAGGGGAGGGGTTTGTGTCCATGTTTAGTGGTTAAACCTGAATTATCATTGTGGTGCAGGTCGGCCTTAGTCCTACTTTTTGACAAAACAAACCACATTATATGTAAATGTGACATACATGGGGCATTTCACGTCAAGCGGACAACGAAAAAAAAGTGAGGTCGTGAATTTTGTTTATACTCTGGTCAGTTATAGTTCTAGTAGACATGGATGTGTACACACAATTTTTTTTCGTATGAAGCTTTATTGCTGAGTTATGAGCTTTTAAAAATTTACTAAGTATGAAGTCATGAATTTTTGGATGCTTATTATCTGTACCAATTAATTAGTAAAAAAAACTACAAAGTATTGTTTCTTAGAGTTCAAAAGTAGAAGTTTTTAATTTTTTTGTCGAATTCTAAATTTAAATTGTTTTACGTATAGTAAACCGGAAGTGAAAATTTCAAATCGATATTTGAGTAACTTCGACCGGTTTTTTTTTTAATATTTTAACCTTGAATTAAAGCCTTAAATGTACTATTTCTTCACCAAAAAAATTATAATGGGACAGCCAATAGTTTAAGACTTAGAGCATATAGAGTACATACACATAGCTATGAGCTCTTTCTAAGCAATCGCGTTTATGCTCAAATACTGCGCTATTCATATTTTATTCCTTTATTCTAACATGCAAAAATATAAAAAACGATTTCTTTAATTCTTCATAAAAAAAATTGAAACGTGATCACAAAAAAAAAAATAAGACTAAGAACGATTTCATTTATTGAGATTGAAACAGTATTAATTGAAAGAGAGAGATTTGTATTGTAATTTTTACAATTTTACTATTTGCTCTAGCATTAATTCTCTTTACACATAAGCCCTCGTTGGTTGGAAGAAAAGCATGCAGTTTTTTAGTTCCTAGTTCCTGGAACAGTGATAGCGTAAGCAAAACAGACTCGTAGAAAATCTCACTCTTGTTCAATACCTTCCTTCGAGCAGTAGTAAATAGAAGTCTCAGTTAATGATGACTTGGCCCATTCATATAATCTTATAGGTGTCTGGTGTAGTCATAGCGTTATTAGCAGACCGTACACTTGCACGGGATACCAAAGTTTTGAGGTTTCCCCCAAGACCATCACATGGCCGTCTTCTATGAGCGGTGGCATGGAAGTGTAACTGTGCTTCTTTCTTAAAATCTTGTTTGTTGTAGTATAGGTTCACTAAATTTAACCTATTCTTAAAATGTTGGGGAGCCCAACTACACCAGACACCTATAAGATTATATGAATGGGCCAAGTCATCATTAACTGAGACTTCTATTTACTACTGCTCGAAGGAAGGTATTGAACAAGAGTGAGATTTTCTACGAGTCTGTTTTGCTTACGCTATCACTGTTCCAGGAACTAAAAAACTGCATGCTTTTCTTCCAACCAACGAGGGCTTATGTGTAAAGAGAATTAATGCTAGAGCAAATAGTAAAATTGTAAAAATTACAATACAAATCTCTCTATTTCAATTAAGGGGTTATATACAGTTAGAAGGCCGAAAAAAAGCGAATTTTCCAGATTTTTTTCTGAGGAAACTCTTAAACTTATTGATCTAAAAATTTGTACACATATTATGGTATCTTTTAACTGTATTTTAAGACTTAGTATTAATAAAAATATTTATTTGGAAAGGAGCTACAGCTGATCTCCGGGAGCTCCTCTCAAAAAAGACGTTTTGCGGTGACCACTATATCTCTGAACTGGATCCTTTGAAATTAAAAAACCAAACAGATTTCGTTAAAGTAATGATAAATCTAGTAATTAATCGAAGGAATAAGCAAAATATTTTTTTTTGGCAAAATGGCGGCTTCTCAAAAAAAAATATCGATTTTTGACCAAAATTTCGACCTTAAATTGCTTATAAAAAAATATATATTTATCGGTGACAAAAAATCTTCGATTAATTACTAGAAAATATATTTAAGAAGCTCGTGTTAAAATTTGACACTAATCGGTTAAGCCGTTTTCGAGTAATGTTGGTCACCGCCTTTGAAAACACCATTTTGAGAAAAACGCGTTTAAAGTTTGAATAGCACTAAATATTTTCCAGTTTGTGGAGAGAAAAATAAACTTTTACCTTTCAGGTATAAAAAAAACAATAACACACTGTTGCTTTACGCATCTAAATATATTAGAAGAGATCATTTACAATAGGCAGGTGCATAAAAGGGACAGTGTAAAGGGACAGTTAAGCGCTTTGAAGCTTTGGTAAGCTTTCAAGCACTTTGAAACGCCTTTTCAAATTTGCGTGTAACTTCGAAAATATTTACCGAAACGATATGAAATTTTCTGTGTGTATTCTTAAATATATGTACATTAAGAAAATAGAATAAAACAAAAATCGATTTTTTGAAAATTCTAACTGTATATAACCCCTTAATACTGTTTCAATCTCAATAAATGAAATCGTTCTTAGTCTTAATTTTTTTTTTGTGATCACGTTTCAATTTTTTTTATGAAGAATTAAAGAAATCGTTTATTTTTATATTTTTGCATGTTAGAATAAAGGAATAAAATATGAATAGCGCAGTATTTGAGCATAAACGCGATTGCTTAGAAAGAGCTCATAGCTATGTGTATGTACTCTATATGCTCTAAGTCTTAAACTATTGGCTGTCCCATTATAATTTTTTTGGTGAAGAATTAGTACATTTAAGGCTTTAATTCAAGGTTAAAATATTAAAAAAAAAACCGGTCGAAGTTACTCAAATATCGATTTGAAATTTTCACTTCCGGTTTACTATACGCAAAACAATTTAAATTTAGAATTCGACAAAAAAATTAAAAACTTCAACTTTTGAACTATAAGAAACAATACTTTGTAGTTTTTTTTACTAATTAATTGGTACAGATAATAAGCATCCAAAAATTCATGACTTCATACTTAGTAAATTTTTAAAAGCTCATAACTCAGCAATAAAGCTTCATACGAAAAAAAAATTGTGTGTACACATCCATGTCTACTAGAACTATAACTGACCAGAGTATAAACAAAATTCACGACCTCACTTTTTTTTCGTTGTCCGCTTGACGTGAAATGCCCCACATACATCATGAAAATAACAAGCCCAGTATACAAATATGATTAATGAAATGTGGAAATACGTAATGAAGCACTGTGTGATTTCGATTTTTACGAAGACATAAACACTTTTTAAAGATATGTCCTGTACCACTTGTTATTGTGTTGGAGTTTACATACCATAGCTGTACCTAATACGGAAAATTTAAATATATTTTATTTTATATGTTTCTGTCTTGAAGTGAACCTTCTTTAGGATCGTTGTGATTTGAAACTCGATGAAACGGAAATCCGTTATAATGACAAAGATAAACATATTCATAAATAGGATTTAGCCTGCAAGAGAATGAGATAGATTACAAGTATGCTATCACGTGTCTGCGCCGGCGTACAACGAAGCCTTCGGAAAATGTGTCGTAAACAACGTGGTGTATTTTGAAGTGTTTTATTTTTTCTTGCATTTGCATATTAAAATTTGTTGGCTAATTAATTTATTATCATAATTCTGAAGTTTAACTTCTGCCGTGTGTGAATTGCACACACACACTTTTTTTATCAATATATCAGTAAGTAGTAACGTTTACTTAGGCCCCCTAGCATCATGGTCCTCAATCGGTTTTAATCACTAAACATGTTTACTTATGTCAAAATTTCATACGAACTTAACTTAACTTTAACTTTTCTTAAACAGGTTTATATGTTAAACCCGATATAATATCGTCATGCAAATTCACCTTAGACAAGACGTTTAACCTTCAAAATTTAAAAATATTTAAGTTTCTTTTTATAATAGTACAAGTTGCTTCTTAGTACGTGGTATGAATAAATCTTGATATGTCCGTGGAATGGATTGCTGATATTTATGCCGCCGACGTGCCACCCGCCTTGAATGACATTTCTTGAGAGATCGTAGATTTTTATTTGCTTTTTTTGCCTCCGTTGGAGTAAATACATTACCTAGGCTACCTACCTGTGATTTTGTATTTCGAAGCATACAACAGCTGGATTTAGATTAACTCCAATGGAAAAAATGATAATTAAATTAAAATGAAAGTAATGAAAATAAAAGAACAATTAAAGTATTATAGGATAACAAATTAAAAACGGAACTGCGTTTAAATGTAGAAAAAAATCAATACAATTTAAACAGTCTGTTACTCAACAAACAAAATATTTTTGTGTTATATTTTTAGAGTGCATTATTCCTACCGTTTATTATTATTATTTATTTATTTCAACCGTAGTTTTAAACATCTTTAATATTAGCAGTGTTCGTAAGAAGCCATGGTTCGTAAAACAAACTGATTATGCACGTCTGACTATATGCTAGTACAATTCCACTTGTGTGCATTTTAGTGTGTTCCGGCCCATTCATAATGTAGACAAATCTGTTTACAGCTTAGCTCGACCACTTTTTTGTTTCGGAAAAACACACATTAATTGCCTAAGATTGGAATTTGTGTCGGTGTATAGGCCGGGATATAGTGCTCTCTGCGGTTCCTATCACATCATGGGACGTAAATAAGCTCGGCGAAACGTAGGTACACTTTTTATACATTTGCCTACCCCTTCGGGGATAAAAGCGTCAGATTATGTATGTATGTACATGTCATATAATTCGTATAATTAAGAAATATGAAGAATTAACACGTTTCCAATGCAATGGACGGGCGCTGTACGGCTCAGTATACAAATTTCCGTAAATAAATATGACGTAACTGATATAGATATCTAACTTGCATTAGGGGAGTTAAGATAAATAAAACAACTTTTAGATAACGTTAACCATTGCTGCGTCTGAATATTGTACAATTACAGACGGTTGAAACGTAGCAGTGGCTTGAAATTCTGATTTAGGGTATAACTTATAAACTACAATAACATTTATAACTTACAACTACTTACAATAATATTTATAAATAAGGCCCTAATAAGTTCTGAAATGTCAAGAGAAAGCAAGGAAAAATATAGTTTGAGATAAAATTACTAACAATAGAATGTTTGATTGTCTTTTTCATATAGATTGGAATAATAATTATACAAGTACTAAATCACAAATTCAAGATAAATAACAACAAAAAACTACCTCAAACAATGCTTCAAATGGCTATTTTTATTATTCCTATAAAAGAAATAAGAAACCGTAGTGAGTCCGTGTGGGAGGCACGAAATGAGAATATCACATTTTTTGTTCCCGTTTTTTGTTTACCATTATAGCGGTACCGAGACATGAGGCAAGTTTTTGAAAGGTTTCATACACGGGTTATAAATGAGCTTAAAAAACTATTTTAGAATAACGACAAATTGTTCAATTCATTTCGATGGTTTCACGTGTGTAATGCTATATATACGGTTAAAAACATTTATTTTCTCAAAAGATTACAATAATCACTTATAAAGAAAATACAATATTAAACAAAAACGTATTCTAAACCAATTAGCGTAGTTAGGAAAAGAAAGTCAAGTTATTTGCATTAAAACTATTAAACCTATCTATGATACGGCAAATTAAAGAAAATACACAATTTATATTTACAAGTATTACCCAGAATGTCAACAAAACTGGGTAAAGAATATCTAAATAATGATTACGTTTATTTATAGACAAACAAGGCTGACATTGAATGAAAGCGAAGAACAGCTAAATCAAGAAAACAGACGTTTATGGAGTACGTTTAATAGGGAACTTTTTTAAAACCTTTGTCCTAGTCAAAATCTTTCCTGCCAATGACCTCTCTATAGATGTCGACTTTACACAAATCTTATAGATCCCAGTAGACCGTGCGTCGCTTCGAGCCAAAAGTCGTTTAGATACTTAAAGTTGTTTCATTGTCTAATAGCATCGTATAATACATTTTCTTCTTTTGCAAGATTGAACTCCACTATAACTTGTAAATGCAAAACATCACAAAGTAATTTATTTTATTGGTGGTTACTTTTGTTGTAAATAACTAGAGTCGATTATAATTTAAAAACAAAATTACAACATGGATTACTGTTTAGTAAGTTAAACACACAAAGAAGGGCGTTGCTAAGGAAAATCAAGAAGATCCCCTATTTACTCGTGTGAATTCAGTTCAAAGGAGGGCAATGTCCCCTTTGTTTGTTAAGCTATATAGGACACACATAAAGAACCATCTCAGCACTTCTTATTGGTAAACCCTCATTCACTCCTTAGATACGGGTACCCTTTTACTCATAACATTCAAGGTGATTTATTTTTGCCGAATACGCTGGGTCATGAGTATAAAAGGTTTTATTTCTTTCGTTCATTTTTGCTTTCTTCTCCGTTTTACTTTCGCATTGATTTATCATCTTTATCATCATTGTCCAAATATACAACATTCTTCAAAAATTCAACTTGTGAAAAAAAACAATACTTTGAATTACTAAAACTATGAAAAATCTCCACACCATATCTATTGAGTCAGTGTCAATTTAATTAGATTTCCATTAAGTATTACTCTTGTCTCTATGTAGTAGAGTTCTTTCGAAATTGATGATATTAAATATTATCTAATGAGTTAAAACTGAAAACAGTAGCCTTATACTTCTCATATACCTTAACGTAGATACATTATAGTAATAGTGTGTCACAACATTCAACGATCGTTCTCCCTGCGAAAACTATGACAGAGAGAAATGATTCCACAGATGATTACAAAGGTTTCCTTCAATAACTGAATGAATTTCTCTAGCTACAAGGTTTCCGAATGACAATTACTACGATGACATAAAAACGCAATTGACAGACCAATCACCTAGCCTTTACGTAACTCGGCGTCGTATCGTCGCAGCTCTTTGTCCCGAAACTGTATTGATCCACCGGCAGTAGGTCGAGTCACTACGTTCAGGGTCAACTTTGTTTTACACCCTCCCTTTTCTAATGCATAATGCCGTCCCTTTTTATCAGGCCCTTGGCAACGACCGAGCCCTAAACCCGGAAACATGGACTTCCTCGCATAGTGACCAATGATCAGTACATGACGTGTTTGTTGTGCATAAAAGTACTTATAGCATTAGGGCTGAATAGATGGTGTTAGAACTAAATTAGATTAAGTGTATTTGCCGGTGTTATCTTACAAATGAATAGGCTTTGTTGTCTGTGTTGATACAATGATAAATGATAGCGATTGCCCTAACTTTCAAAAAGATTACTAAACCATTTTGATATTTCCAAAAGTAGCGTGAACCTGAAACTATAATATGACGTCAAAGCATTTACAGCTATGATAATAGTTCTGTTTTTCGGTAATCGTTATCGGTAATCGTTTATTTCGGTAATACGAACGCGTGATGATAATGATCCCGCAGAACAGTAACATTAGATTAAGTAGTTATTACTCTCTTGACTGACTGACCAGGCTGACATAGTTTTCAAATTCGTAAAAAAATAAAACTAACTCTATAATATTATCTAAACTCCTAAAATAAAATTAGACTATTATGAGCCGATGGTATCAATCATAGACCATTAAACTGCAATTCCAAATATATTTTAATGCATATAAATGGAATCGTTATTGTTAAATTATAAGTAAATAAATGTAGGCGTTTTACTCTTTTATTCCCAACTTCATACACCTGAGGAAGCGATTTTTCCATCAAATTTAAATTGGTTACCACCGAAGTAAGCCCTATCAAATAGATAATCACCCAACTCAGTCCACATTATTTCACGAAGAAGAAAAAAACTGGGTGGTTTAAAACTACATTAGTAAGAACAAGAAAGACCTGCATGCTGCAATGCGACGCAGAATCTATACATATATGTACACTATACCGTATTTATAAATTCAGTATCACCCGTCAAATTATCTAGATTTTTCTTTGTGTCTAATTCATGAAAAGCTTCTATTCCTTTGGCTTTATCCTCTACCTAGCGTATTATATATGTGTCTTTATGATACCTTTATTTTTGTGGCGCAGTACACCCGTATCCAGCTGTGAAACAAGAGGTCACGAGTTCGATTCCAACACTAATAGTGGGTTCACACAGTTCTATTTTAGTTGATTAACTGACTTCAATCAACATAAGCTGTATAGTTTTGTTCATAAATTCGATTGAGAATGTTAGGACGTTTTAAACCACATGCGATTTAGTAGTTCATAATCTAAACCGTAAACTTATTGTGTGAACCACAAATATTTGTTTCGGGGCTGGGTGTTGTGGGATCGTTACTGACGTACTGACGACCCACGATACTGGTCATCCCGGTATCGCGGGAACCGTTTCTGATATCCAGGATACTGGATATCCCGGTATCGCGTCCAGATGTGAGTGTTGGTTCTTGGTTGTATTATACTTATTATAAAAACTATTAGCCAGCCTTAATAACATTCACAACTTCAATTACATAACTATAATATTTCGAAATAATTTCCTAAGGACATAAATGTATTACTAGCAAAGGCAAATTGACCTAGTTTATTTTATGATACATTTGCAAATAATTATACTGTACGTATTTGTAACTGCACTTAAAGTATTACCGTCCTTTGAACAGACTACTTTATGTGCTACAGTTTATGGTCTCGGTTTATATTTGTTACATTAAGCCCAAAAAGACATACGGCCCCTCTCGTTCCATTAATTTAGATAAATAAAATTTATGTTGTCCAAATATAGTGTTTCCCATTAATTTAGTTCTACATCCCTATGCTGGAGTGTGGCCAATATATACCAAAACGAGTCCGCAGCAACAAAAACTGGGATAATTTTAATTTAATGGTTGGTTTGATTCGGTTTTATGTCCAACAGAACTAGAAATAAATATTAATACCCAAGACAGGAAATGTACGCGTGTTTGATTCTTAATAATTTGTTGTTTGTTGTGACTTTGTAAACTTTGTTACATTTGTGGGTTTCCATTATCAAAATTAATTGTTGCAACACCGAGGACATTAAGTGTTGTTAATCTGCAACGCATGTTATATCGAGACTGAAATAGTCTATGGCACATATCTTATGTTAAGTACTTTTATTTTAATTTATAAACTGACATATAATACAGACATATATACTGGCACAAAGATTCTTAAGCCCTATTTAAATGCAAAAAGTTTCTCGTACAACATAGGCGAGAATACAAAGGAAAAATCTTTAACGCGGTCGCGTCATATAATTCTATTTTGAAACTCTATCTAAATCGTGTTTAACCACTAAACATGTTGTACCGTATGATTTAACGTTTCGGTAACATAGTTCGTGACTAAATACGATTATGCTTCGTTGTCTAAATCAGCCTGAGAACACGATATTTATATACGCTCTAAAAGTAAATAATAATCTTATAACAATAATTAGAATAATAAAATAGACTGATTCGATTACTGATATCAAATTAATTCGCAACACAGTAATCCAGCCCCAATTTTCTCACTTCGGCAATGACCATGAATTACCTGTATAACGCAGGCACTTTCCGATACTATAAACAAAAGCAACTCCTTAATGTTAACCTAATTACCCATTTGTAGCGAGCTGATCGTATAATACGACGTGTCCTGGCATATTTCCATCTGGCGCCAAATATCACATGTGATTTTCCGCTTTCCAAAACTGCCGTCCGCGTATTTACGAATCACATAATTATTCGAAGTCGCACGTATTGGCTCTTAATCAATTAATCATTTATTACAGCTAATAATGTTCGTAATAAAATCTAACAATGGAGTTTGCAAAATGTAAACAAAGACACGCTTTCTAATACAATGAGTAAAGAGTAAAAATATTGAGCCATTTTACGTAAATATAGGAGAATAGATAATAAAAAACAATTGTATACTTTTTTCAAATTACTATTTTGTATGATCCGTGTACTGAAAATTGTATCTGTCATTGTATAAAAAACATAACATTACGAAAAATTTACGCATAATAAAATCAGCAAAACGAAAGACGAAATCGCTGATTCACTGATATCAATATACATATCGTAAACAAATAGATTAAATGTTATTTGTAAATACTACAAATTATAGTTTTCCATTACAAGCTAGACCTAGATAACAAACAATGTAATAAACCTACATGAAGTAATGTTACTGCCAACAACAACAAATATCTAAAGATAGAGAAATTCAATTTCAAAAAGTGCATTAAACTTATTTATGGTCTTGAATTTTTATTATGTTTAGGAATCGAGGCCAAAATTACAGTAAAAAAATATGCAGCAAAATTATGAACTGCAAACGTCTATGCCACGAAAGTAGGATTTTAACTTAAACCTTTTAAAAATATGACAATAAACTTGCGCCTCGTCCTTTGGTTTAAAAAATATATATGTTTAATTAACTGCTAAACCAACAATAAATTCATGCCACAGCACAAATATATGTTGATGGCAAATAGTTATTCAAAACAATGAACCGAGCCATTAGATTGTACAACGGCAGTGCTATTCAGATTTACCTTGATTTAAAGTCGATATATTATGAAGACAAACACCTGTTTAGCAATTAAATGCCGCGGAGGGAACGGCTATTACTGCCTAATGATATATAGCTATTCAGTCCTGCAATGTGGAATATGCTTTTTGTCAGTGCTATCGACGAATGTCTTTGACTAGCCTATCGACGTCCGAGTTTACTGCACCATATTAATTACTGATATTCTGACATCTAATTTTATCTACATCTACACTAATATTATAATGAGGAAAGATTTGTATTTTTACTAACAGCTACATTATCACTTAGTAACATAGGTTACTTTTTATTCCGGAAAAAGCAGATCACGCGGGCGGAGCCGCGAGGAAAAGCTAGTACTTAATCATTTATCAACCTTGTATGTACACGGGCCTTCTCAACTACTGAAAGGACGACTACGCTGACATAAAACAATATCGTGATTTCATTTCTTTAAAATAATTAGTAGAAAGAACATCCAAATAACAGTTAATGTATGCATAATATGAATGATGTTTCATTTCGCGTGACAGAAAACAATAAAGCATATAATTTATTCTTCAACAAGTCAGAAATAATAGGGTAAGCTAAGGCACTTTCATTTTCAAAACGATTTATTGATCGCATAAACTTGTAGGTACAATGTGACAAATATTGGTGGAAAGGTGGTGGTGGTGGAAAGGTGATGCGCTTCTGCAATATTCGTTGTTTACAAATTAGTAGGAATATGCGACCGATTTCCGGAAATCCAAGTCGATAAGAAAAAAATCTAGAGAAAATAATATAGTGGTGTACTAAATCAACATCATCACGTATTCCTATTGCCGAAATAAAGGAAGATTTCTGAAACGTATTACTTTTTATCGTAGTACGTTTATTATGATTTTAAAATTAGTTCAGTTTTCGAATTCGTACTGAATTACTTATCGAAATTTCAAACTAGTAACTCGGAGTAATAAAAGCAAAGGATCGTTCTAAATCTAGATTTTCACGAAAGATAGATTTTTCGCTAGTAGCTAATACTAGTAAACGTATACAGGGAAAGATCAATCTCAATCAATTTGTCATCATATTATTATCCCTTTCCTTTAAGGTCGGCAACGCGTCAATAATTCTTTTAATATTTTAGGCGTTCATGGACTGTGGAGATCACTTACCATCAGATTACCAACTTGCGCGTTTGCGGGCCTATGCTGTAAAAAAAATTGGCTATTCACGTTTCTAATGCACGTGTATGCGACATAACAAAGTTATCGACGCTCGCTAGTCGTAAACAATCGTTTAGAATTTCATGCCTTTCCACCTTAAACATTCTTTGCATAGACCAATTTGTGTTGGTCAAATAAAAGCAACGTTAACGAAAACGCAATTAATAAACTCGAAAATATTTACTTTACTTAAATTACTATTACGTTTTGCAAAAGCATTGGCATTATAAAATGATTTCTTGGCTTCTTAATGTGGTACAACGACTATAAACAGTTCGCTTTGTTTTGATTTTGTATTCAATGTTTTTCTTCGTTTTGTTACTAGTTTAATCGGTTTTGGCTTTTAGGCGTACATAAAATTATCGTTGATTGGCTGTTAATGGACAGCCCATATCCATCGTTAGACATATTACTAATTATCTTAATCTTAAATTAATCCATGCGATCGTTCCGATTTTTTACTTTGTATTTATTTTCTGTAAAATTTGCAACCAATAGCTACTTTTACAAAACATTAAGACGAAAATAGGATAATAAAAATGGTTTCCAGAAACCTATCGTAAAGTAGCATTTGATAAGGTAATGTAGAACTGTAGCTTACCACAATGTTGCTAAAGATACTTCGTGACTAAAATAAAATCATAAATTTTAATAATGCGCAGAAGTTAGACACAGTATATTGTGTATGTGAGGCTACTGAGTAACATAATAAGTGAAAAGGATCCCGTGTGAATTCCTTGTGGTATTCCCGCGTTGGACCATAGGGATTCATTCACCGCCTTATTGTATCATCATTAACTGTACTAAGAAACCTGTAAAAATATGAGGAGTTATAGAGCAACGATTATCAGGAACATTAATATGGCTCTATAACTCCTCATTAATGTTTAAATATCAACAGAAAAACATGTGTTATCATTATTTTCAGGTTATTGATCGATAATTTTTTTTTTTTTATGGCATAGGCCGGCAAACGAGCGAGTGGGTCACCTGATGGTAAGTGATCTCCACCGCCCATGTACGCCCACCACCAGAGAATCATGGGCGCGTTGCCGACCATAAAGGAAAGGGATAATTAGGGATAGGGAAGAGGAGGGGATTTGGGCTTCCGGATATCTCACTCACCGTACGAAACGTAGCAGCAAGCCGCTACTTTACGTCGGTTTTCTGTGAGACAGTGGTAATGACCCGGGCGAGCCAGCCCATTCATGCTGTAGACAAAACTGTCTACAGCGTGGCTCTACCACTCATAAAAAAAAAAAAAAAATCTGTAACAATATTTAACATTATCTTGATACTTTTGAATTAAGAATTAATTGTGCATGGCCTTAAAAGATGTTACAATAATAACTTTTACATTACAACTCATTCCTTCAGTACCACATTAGTACAAAACCTTTATGAAATGTGTTCTCTAAGGATACAAATCCTCCCAACTCTTTGTAAGGAGGTGAAGATACCTACGTATACAAGACCATTAAGCTTTAAATAAAGCGACACAGAATAGACAACTACAATGGTGATTCACAAGAATTGAGAAGCAAATAGTGGAAAGTTTCTCTTTTGGAGGTTAGTACTGCATTCACAGCCATTGTATAAAATAAACAAAGAAATAAAATACGTTTTGCAAATATATCTGCGTAATATTTCATTGAAAATATAATATATCAGTTGGTCTGTTTTTTCTTTATTGTAACATCAAAGTTATTAACAAATTTTATGTAATAATGCCGCAAAAGTAATGATGATACCATGAGGAAAAAATATTAAGATTATAGAAACCATCAAATATAAGACATTAACTCCTCTGGGGGAAAAACATCCAGGCGCCAAACAAATATTTGTGGATCAGATCAGGAATCGAACCCGTTGGTTTCGCTGCCTACTCGCCCGCAGCGCCATAGATATTTTTGTCTTTGTCGTAATAAGCACACTGTTTGCATCTCAATATAAAATATACTTTACTGTAATCAGATATATAAAAATATGCTAATGAAGTACCATCCACATAACTAATCTGAAATAAACACGATCACAACGAACAGAGTCAAGTTACTGTTTACATCGGGCTTCTATTTTTTCAGAAGCGACGTGGTATGTAAACAACTCCTAGTACTTCGTGTTTACATCGACGACACGTGTAGACCATAAGCGGTAGTATTAGTAATCAGTTGTCGCTAAACAGTTCCCAGTAACCCGATACAAAGAGCCCTCTCAAATGGCTCTGTAGTAAACAAAATCGTAAATCTTAGAATTTAGATAACCGAAGCACGTTTTCCATCGCGAGATTTGAACGTTATGGTTATTTGACCATATTATAGCTTTCGAAATTGCACTCTCCATATTAGTTTGTGGAGTGCATTGAAGTCTCTTGAAACGAGTTGATTTATGGTGCCTTCTAGAATATGGGGCAGATTCTATATTTAGAAATTGCATTAGTCATACTCAATTGAACTTTGCACTAAGTGCTCGGGTTATTAATAAGGCGTATAAAATGCATACTTACTTTCAAATAATACAAAGAATGATAATGGAATCTTTTGGGACATTTGCATTCATTGGATGGTGAAACTTTTTCCCGATGTAACCATATCCTTTATCATATAGTTACCTACATATAGTTTTATTAGTAAAAGTCCACATTTTTAAAGGGATGAATGAATATCACACTTTCTTTCTTTACATTATGAGCATTTAAATGGAGAATTTCTTTTACAAATTAGACGAGAATTTAAACGATACTTTTTTCCAACTGTACGACGCGACTTCGTAAAAAGAGATTCTTATGAATGTTGACTGTGTTGCGATAATACGCGGTCCCGTAAAAAGATATTTTGTTATTCTCAACTATGTTATACGATAAACTCTCTCCGTCTAAATGGGGCTTTACGAATCAGTACTTACACGTTTCTTACTATGTCTCTGTCTCTTACATAAATCGAGCAAGTTACTGCATCATTACACAAATCGAGAAAGTTACTGGATTACCGACGCATTCATTATAAATAATAAAAGTGGCCTTACAAATTCACACATAAATTATTTACACATGAATTTCACGATCATTTCGATGGCGTACACAAAAATACCATTGTGCAAAAGTGTGTTAATTATATCGAGTACAAAATTAGTAACAGAGACATCGTCCCGCGCCAGAGTGCCGCAAATATTTACATTCCGAGACGTTAATGGATGACGGTAGTGTAAAAATTATTCAGACGAGGCAAGTTTTGGTAACCGAATCCATGTATGATCAACGTGAGTAAAGATTGAATCATGGCCTGTTCGGACTGGTTTATGATATTATTTTTTATTTTATGATCGTGCGTCGACAGCACCTAAAGTTCGTGAACTTGTTAGCTCGAGATAAATTTGCTTGGAAAGTTTTTAGCTGTCCTGAAATATTTCCACTAGTTGCCAGACTACGATGTAATACAATGTTGTTGCAGGATTATCACTTACGATAATGATAAGAATAAAAATAGGCATAATATACGAAATACTTTCCTAAGTTATCAAAAAATAATATGAATTTAAAAATATTCAGTTTTCACTGTATTTTTCAATTCACAGAATACATTTAGTTTCTTTATAAATGACATAAAACCAATTACAATAATAATAGATCATACCACAATTCGAAACAACATAAATCAGGTAAAACAAAAATAATTTAAAGTAGTAAGCATAGAAATCTATTTGAAGTAGCGATTGACACGCACATCTGTGTATTGATCGATGACTTCTCTATCAACATTATACTGCACATACTATATTGTACAACAACACCATAATAAAATAATACTTCAAAATATATAAATAAAATTATCAGCTGATCTTCTTTTCGATCATGAAAATATTACTTGAAACACCAATTCAAAGGCGAGAATTTTAGATTTGTGTAATCTGACTGCAGTGACTATGGGAGGAAACTAAGTAGTACCGCCCCTAAATGCGAGCCAAAACAAAAACATAATTAAAGAATTAACGGAAAATTAAACTGGAACTAAAATATGTAGACGAAGAATTAAACCAACTTTGCCTATTTAATTGTAAACGAGAATGACAAAAAACTAATTTGAACGGTTATATTTATTTATTCAGTCCACCGCGTAACCATGAAGACCGAAACGCTTTCGAAACGAGACCAAAATTAAAATAAAAAACCATTAGTTATATTTCAATGAGAATGACAAGTATAA
This sequence comes from Amorpha juglandis, assembly GCA_949126905.1. Taxonomy (NCBI): domain Eukaryota; kingdom Metazoa; phylum Arthropoda; class Insecta; order Lepidoptera; family Sphingidae; genus Amorpha; species Amorpha juglandis. The sequence goes on along the minus strand of OX421386.1, from coordinate 4,512,019 downwards.
TTTTCCTCCTTTCTCTATAATGTATCCTTTCCTCCTTGACATTAGTCTCATAAGATTACTAACTACACGTGTTGCAGCTCATAGCATTTATTATAAACAGACACGGAGCACTTATCCGCCAATCATCATCAAACTAGCTGACATCTGTGGTTAGCAACGTGATGTCCATACATAAAATGAAATGTTGTAATTTAATGAGCTGTTCAATAAATTACGCATTATACTTCTTTCATAAAAAAAACTACGTCTTAGCTAGCTTAGTGTTGTTGAAGGTCAATGACAATAAAGTTATCATAAAATTCAAAATCACGTTGAAGTGTTTTAATATTTTGATACCACTTCGGTATGTCCATAAAAATCACTTATTCATTTGCTTTAATGACGAGCCTGCTCCTAAACTGTAGCAACACCCCTCGGAACTTCTACTAACTTTATATTTTATGGATTCTTCTATATCCTGCTTGCAGAATTAGCTACAATCAAATCAAATCTGGCAAATTTTCTCTTAAATTCTCTTCTAATTTTTATTCTCTCTTAGCTGATACCTACCTCCAACACATGCTTTATTATTATAATGTTTTAAACAGTAAGGACAACTACTCCAACCGAGTTAGCATACTTATTAATTTGATACCTATAAAGTTTTGCATTCCTGCACCCAAAACAGATGTTTGTGTTACCGTACAATATTTGTTTCGGGTTTGGGCGTTTTGAGATCGTAAGTTTCTTGTATGTTCTAATACGCAACATCTTACTGTGGTGCCAGGATTATGTATCTGGATGTTAGGTGTTACCACCATTCATCATTTATACAAAAGGATTTCCAACAACGAAATAACTCAATCAGTAAAAATTCTCAGTAAATGGCTTTTGAGAAGAAAAATCTCGTACAACGCTTCAATACCTACGCAACTATGGTATTAAACGGTAATATCGACAAAGCAAATATTTACTTCTTCAGACCTTACGCACAATGTTTGTTTGAGACAAATATCGCCCTTTTTAAATATTTGATTATAACTGAACATAGGAAAGTAATCTACAGAGCATTTTAACTATAAAGGTAACTATGTCGGGTAGCAGCTTTTGGTTATTAGATATTTGTACAAGACCTTGCGTGAGCTCATTTAGTGAGGTATTTTCTTTTATATATAGACTTATTTGTTCTATTATAAGAAACAAAATAGCTAATTTGGTTTCTTTGCGACCAACTCATTACAACTTATTTATTACTCTCAGTGTTGGACGTGCAACTACAAGGTGGACAGACGACCTGATAAAGGTCGCAGGAAGTCGCTGGATGCAGGCCGCTTCCAACAGGTCGGTCTGGAAATCTTTGGGGGAGGCCTATGGTCAGCAGTGGACGTCCTGTGGCTGATGATGATGATGATGAAGTCGTGTAAGTTACAATACAACGCCAATGTTCCCTCTACTCAGTTTCAAAGAACATACAGTTTTCATAAGAAACACAATATTTTACAGCGTCCCAACATGTTCTCACAAAAAAATCATCAGTATGACATCTGAGAGCTGCCTCGTCCATTGCAAACATCAGATAAAATAGCGGGTCTCGTATAATGCACGGCGCGCAATACATTTCCGCGTGGCATTGAATAGAGCCGCCATTATTTTCCTGGAAACCTACACTTGCGTTCCCTTTAACTAGAAATACTTTGTGTAAGCTTGTTGTCTATAATAACACTTGAGCGATTGGCATTTACAATTCCCAATTGCTACTGTGTTTAAATTAATTTAGGACGCAAATGTTACATTCGATAAACTTTGTTATAGATGAAACAGTTGGGAAATTAACAATAATTCAACTTAACGTAGTTCAGAGTAGTTGTTGGGAAACAAGACCTCAATAATATTGTGATAATCATAATTTCAGATAAAGGAAAATTAGACTTTTTAAGGCTGTACATAAACTTACTTGTCTAAACATTAAGTTTTGCAATGTTAAGGACTATCATATTTAGGCATAGATTTTGAAATTATGCCTCACTAGTAAAAAAAGGAAAATGTAAATACTAATTAGTAATCAGAAAAATATAATAAATATTGTATTATTATTTAATAAATACACCCAACGGTCACACACGTTGTCCTGACTCCACCCTAGGTTGACCTGTGTCATAGGTATCAGGAACTACGGGGTCCTACAACACACAGATCCGAAATATATATATGTATGTGACCAACAAATATTTGTCTCGGTGTGGGAATCGAACCTACGGCCTCTCCCTTCGCAGCCGACTACTAGCCCACTACGCCATAGAGAACATATTTCAGTATAATATATCAGCGAATAATCATCAAAAATTAAATTTCAATGTACTTACACCTAGTTAATTAATTTTGCTAAAGTAATAAATAACCTGAAATGTACCGTTATCAATTTAACAATCATGTCTTTCATTAGTTTTTATGCCTTTGCCACAGCCAAATTATTCCAAATCAATAAAAAAGCAAATCCGGGGCAGACATTCTCGCCTGATGTTGACGTCACAATTCTAAGAAGTACAACGACTTTTAGACGACCTAGGTGTTAGTCAATATAAAATTGAACAGAAGCAAGAAACATTGCCACATACCTAAAATGTCTTATGTTAGATAGACGTTGAATAGAAATAAAAATATTGTTGAACTACAATCAAAAATGTATAATAACAAGAAAATAAAATCTTGTGGAAAATTATACGATGGAATAGAAACTTCTCGATGTTATCGAAATTAATTTAGACTATTATGAGTGATGTAAGATAAAAATAAGTTACAACATCATCATCAGCCACAGGACGTCCACTGCTGAACATAGGCCTCCCCCAAAGATTTCCAGCCCGACCTGTTGGAAGCGGCCTGCATCCAGCGACTTCCTGCGACCTTTATCAGGTCGTCTGTCCACCTTGTATGTGGACGTCCAACGCTGCGCTTGCCAGTACGTGACCTCCATTCCAGAACCTTTCTGCCCCATCGGTTATCGGTTCTGCGAGCTATGTGGCCTGACCAACAAGTTAAGTTACAACATAATAATATTAAATACAAATCACCAACCTGATGATAGCTTTCCTAACGTTGCCAATTTGGACCCTCAAATAAACTACCAGCCACAAGAGATAATCCCAAATACGATAACTACATGAATTAGCATGACTACGTTATTATTATTGATATATAATACCATGACGATGTTGAAATCAACTGGTTGCTAATAGTACATGATAAAGACGGTCATACCACCGCGATTAACTGTAATATTTTGAATTGTACTATAATTATTTCTAACATTATTACCTTCTTAGAATTTATTGTAAATTGAAAAACAACTATGTGGGTTAACAGTACTAAGAAATTAGAAACGAAAATGCATGTATTAGATACAAAAGTGTATGTTTCAACTATATTAATAATGAATCCTCTTTAAACTGAAAATGACACATTATTATTTCTGAATAAAGAGTACAAAAATAAAATGTATATGTGAAAAATACTTAGTGAAATGAATGCAGTACATATATTAAATCTTTTATCTTTATTTGTGTACTAGATGACCCGGTGAACTTCGTATCACCTACATATATTTGTGTAAAATGTGGTAAAAACTAATACAAATTATTCATTTACATTAAATGCAATTAAGTGAGGTACTGCACCATTGCACGTGAGGTAACCCGTCGCACATTTAATTAACTTCGACGACCTAAGTCAGGTCGTCTTCCACCACCCCCCGGTGGGACAGCCCTGTCCTGTCCCTGTCCCTGTCCCTGTCCCTGTCCGCCGTCTGTCGGATCCAATGTAAAACATTCCAAAATCAACAACTACTAATAAATTAAAAATTAATTAAAAAAACATTGTCCAGCGGACAAAATTGTGAATCTAAACCATTCTCAGATTCACACAAAAAATTTCATCAAAATCGGTCCAGTCGTTTAAGAGAAGTTCAGTGACATACACACTCACAGAAGAATTATATATATAAAGATGAAGGGTGGTTTGCTCCTCGTCAAATACTTTTTCTGATATCCATTTTATCAAACATCTGCTGTCAAATAAACTTGTTCAAATATAAGATAAAAAATGGCAAAAATATTGGACAAGTTGTAATTATGGCCGCTCTGAATTGAGTCGCTTTACCTCTAAGTTTCTGGTCACTCTTAGCCTGAGTGCCATAGAACAAACTTCGACTTAGTCTAAATAATTTTGTAGAAAAATGAATTCGCTAAGTACGATTTAACAAGGTCCAAGACTACGGATATGACTGTTGAGTGAACAAAAAACTAAATATTTTGAATATATCACTCGATTAAAATCTAATACATAGAAATTTTCCAAGATAGATATCAAGTTATTTTCCAACTATTACCTTGAAGAGAGTAAATTAATAATAGACCGGTGATTTTCCAATTTGAAACATAATTAAATTATAGTAGAATCAAACCCATTGTAAAAGGAAGAGAATACAACAAAATTGATAGGAAAAATAAATTAACGGCGATCTGAGGTCGGGAAGTGGGAAGGGGGGGGCTTATAAGGGTAAAAAACGGTTTATCTCGATTTCCGGAAAAACTACAAGTCCTATGGAAAAAAGTTAAATCGCAAAGTTGTAGGTAATAAAAAGATCTACAACTTTTGTATACACACTTTCTTCACATAACCTCAAAATATATGTGAAAAATTCAAATAACCAAGTTTTTTGTTTTTATTTTTATCTATTATAATAAATCATTTTTTTTTCACGAAATTTGGTGAAAACTTACCTTTTTGTATCCCAAATACAGTGTAATTTTTTTGATTTAAAATATTTATTTTTGCACCTTATTTTGACTTAATATCGAAAAAGCAGCCTAATTTTCAAACGAAAATTCTCACGTCAAAATATGAGCTTTTTTAAAAAAGTTTATTGGTTTCTTGTTCATTGAATTCTCTACTTTCTGATGGTGTAAAAAAATATATACATTACTATTGTAAATGTGCTCAGAAAATGCAAAGAAACGAACTACTAAATAACAGGTAGTAAGGCCCAGACCCACCTAGCCCCTTCCCCACTTCTTTATGATGGGCTAAAATTTTCCGTAGATCACTCAGGTATATAAGTTATATTAAAATAACAATAAAGAGGCATCTACGCATATAATTTAAAGAAGATTCTACAACTTACTCAAAATATTGTAGATATGTCTTATTAAATATTAACTTATAACTTTACATTTTCTGAGCACATTTACCATTGTAATGTATATATTTTTTTACACCATCAGAAAGTAGAGAATTCAATGAACAAGAAGCCAACAGACTTTTTTAAAAAAGCTCATATTATGACGTGAGAATTTTCGTTTGAAAATTAGGCTGCTTTTTCGATATTAAGTCAAAATAAGGTGCAAAAATAAATATTTTAAATCAAAAAAATTACACTGTATTTGGGATACAAAAAGGTAAGTTTTCACCAAATTTCGTGAAAAAAAATGATTTATTATAATAGATAAAAATAAAAACAAAAAACTTGGTTATTTGAATTTTTCACATATATTTTGAGGTTATGTGAAGAAAGTGTGTACACAAAAGTTGTAGATCTTTTTATTACCTACAACTTTGCGATTTAACTTTTTTCCATAGGACTTGTAGTTTTTCCGGAAATCGAGATAAACCGTTTTTTACCCTTATAAGCCCCCCCCTTCCCACTTCCCGACCTCAGATCGCCGTTAATTTATTTTTCCTATCAATTTTGTTGTATTCTCTTCCTTTTACAATGGGTTTGATTCTACTATAAATTTGTTTCTATTTTTACCATTTTCAACCGGATAATCACCCGTCTATAATGTATACGCGGTGGAAAAAATATAATAATCGCCTCATCCAGGTCACAGGAATCTCAATTACTGCCGCTCCAATGAATTTAATTACAATATATTGCGGCACACTGGGTTTTTTCCTTTGCTTCTTGTCAATTGGTGTTATTAAAATGCTTTCGGTTCTTGATACTTGGTAATAGCGATCGCTTGTGTAACAATCTTGTTTGACATTCCATCGTCAAAGGTTTGGAAAATAGATTTCGTAATTTTTATACATATTTCTTAATATAGACGTAATATTCAATTTCATCATTATTCCAGTTTACAAACAAAACAACTATTCATTTGGGCGCTATGATGACAGACAGATTGACTATCTGTCTAAATTATTACGGAAATTACACTGTATTCAAAAGTAATCGACATTATTACACGACATTTACTGGCAACAATATTAACTAACAAAGCAAACTTACTTGATAAAAAGAACCTGAATGATAACGATCAGGCAAGTATAATTATCTAGCACTTATGAATAGTTCATGTGATTGGTCATTGTCTTCCTGAATGTCGGTGTAATTGCCTTTGTTATGTCGGCCGCCATGACATGCGCCACGATACAACCGAATATTACATTTAAAATAAATTTAAGTCAATTTAATTTAAATCGTTGGCTTTTAAGAAATTTTCGAGAAATCTTCCGACTCAATCACTATTTGAAACTTATATGTGTTGTATGTGTGTAATCATTACGGAACTTTCTGTCGAAGAAGAATTTGTATGAATACATTTATTTTTCCTTAAAAAAGATTTAATTACTGCTATTTTATAATTATATAGTATATCGGTTAACCAAAAACAAGAAACAAAGAAGGAAAAAGAAAGAAAGAAAAATGGTTCAATGGTAACAACTGAAGACAATAGTCTTTTTAGTCTTTTTAGACAATAGACTATTGTCATCAGTTGATACACATCCAATATATTACAAACTTTTTTTCATAAAAGAACCTACACCGTAACAACTAGGTTGCTAACTCAGCATGATGTTGTGTAGCGGCACAAACCACAACACAGAGTTGATTTTCAGTAGCCACCTAAACAAAGTTATCTCATAACAAAACGCAATCATCAACATAGCTATTAAAATCCTAATTCTAGGAAAACGTGCATTTTTGTTCTTATTAAGATAACATACATACGACTCCAAAAATCTTAATTCTTTACCTGAAACAAAAATAATCTCGATTAATTCATTTGAAAGCATTGAAAACATTCAAACAACATTGAAGCCAGTGAAATTACTGGGTATTATGAGACTTGACATCTTATGTCTCGGGGTGACGAGTTCAGTTCAATGCCATGCAGTGCTTTGTAATTCATAGTTCTGTGTGGTGTTGCTTCTGTTTATTGCCAGGCGTAGCGCTTACCATCAGGCGAGCGCCTTGCTCGACTCGTCATTCAGTCAAATAGATAACAAAAAAAAAACAACTTGACAATTTGGCAAAACCTCATGATTGCTTTCGTCATAATCACGCTGATTAGTAATCAAAATCTTCCTTAAAAACAGAATGAAAACATAATTCTAATGTAATCCAACATTGACTGTGTAATGCACAAAAGGAAACTCCAATTGTGTGTTAGATCTTGGCATGAGGACAAGGCAAATAGCGGCGTGCGACACCAGGTGCCAGCTAGTCTGTTGACGGCTTCGAATGCTAATCGTTTTAGTTCAGCCATTTTATATTATAGTTACTCTCTGTTATATTTGGCGCTTTCTAAAAGTGTATTGTAAAACAAGCAGGAAAACTGGTGGTTTAAAAGTTTTACTGCAATTTCGAATAGGAATTAATTCATGAATTTGTGTTTCTGTTATCTACATTTTCAAAAAACAATTTTAATGGTTTATTAACGTAACATAAGCTCACGTCTGTACCCTTAAAGAGATGAGCAGAGATGCTAGTATTGCACCTTCGGTTTAGCGAGGGTGATTTCCATCTTGAATAGATGAGCCTATCGCCATACCGGGCAAAGACTCCAATCGTCAACCAATTTGTAACACTAAATATTAATGATAATAAATGTAAAATAAAACTAGCACACGCGATATGAATGTGGTTTATGCAAAAAAATATGTAACCATCGTATTTTTCCATATTTCGATAAGGCCATTGACACATAGAAGAAATAATAACCTTACGATCATAACTACAAACAACTAAGCAATCTTCACATTTAATGTAAAATACAAATAGTAATAGAATTTCTTCTCTGACTATAATTTATCGTATAAACAAGTAAATCCATCACCCATCGGGTTATTACAAATTTATGATATATCAATAACTATAGTGCTGTCATATACAATTAGTGAAATTTACTTTGGTGTAAATTACGTAATGTTTTACAATACACATTTTCGATCTGTCGGACACTCGCAAATTTCAGAATTTGGGCTCCCAAATGTAACAACGCAATCAAATGTCGACAACAACCTTTCAACCCGGAAAGATTACTACACTACTAAACTTCCACGAAACATAAAACTGGTCAAAACAATGATCAAGAACCAAAACAGCGACCCAAAGGAAAAATACTGTATATAAACTATCATGTTACAACATAAGTGTACTAGAAAAACATTCATACGTTTCCAAGAACTGCATACTCCCGTTTCCTACACAAATGGGGTCACAAATGTTTACGAACGAAGTCCGATATTGGCAGCTAGCTGTTTTATACTAACAATAAAAGGCATAACATACTTATTTGAGGTAAGTTTTAAAAATAACAATGCGACATAACTGAAACTAGGTGATGTTATTTGGGAAACTGCGTTAAACAAATTTACAGCTTTATATATACTTGATATTTTATATGCAAAACAGTATAAACGTATCGGAGAGATGCCAGTATTCCAAATACCGGAGAAATAAATACGATTGCATCTGAATACATGAATGTAATTAATGTGGTTGTAATTTATATAAGTGACTTCTTATTCCACCTGCATGTTATCCCACTCGCAGTGGGGTCAACGCAACATGCTTTTAAACAAATGTAACAGAAAGATATGGCTTGTACTTTTTACAACCAACTGCCTGCCTGACGTTAACCCCCTTGGAGAGTATATGCCTATACAGTGTTAATCTAGAGAAACTATGTTTAGACGACTAAGGTAGTAGTAGTAGTAGTAGTACTAAGTAAACGCTTATTTACACGAAGAGTTACTACTACGAAATAGGTGGGAATATATCTAAAAAGCCTGGTTAACGAGGCCATATCATACGATTGTCGTTGTCAAATTGCATGCCACGGTCTCACATTGATAGTTTTCTATTATATTACGCGTAACAGAATTACAGAGAGACGACAGTTCACGTAGGTTGCATTATAACTAAGCTGACTATACATCCTTAAAACCATAGCTTAGAATAATAATCACAATGCTTTCACGTACTCAAATTGTAGTCACACTTCCAGATCGGAGATAACCAGAAATAATCATTTGTAAGCTAGTCAACGTTAACACAATGAAGGTCGACGAACTCTAGCACCATAGGCGGCAGGCGGTCTGGTGTTGCGTTTTTTCTATCTACCAGACCAAAATCAGTCGCTATTTATAACTTACCAAGGAGATTGACCTGAAAATATTATTAATTTACTATTTCGGCTAACGGTGCTGGTCATTTAATCTTTATGTGTACTTCCAAATTATAAGGTATGTGTGCAGTTTATCATTATTGAAGAGGTTATTATGAAATTGAACTCCAAAACTAACGATCGTAAGTGGTAAAGCTTCGCTATAGACAGGTTTGTCTACAGCATGAAATGTGCGGCATAACTGGATTATTTGACGTGCAGTAGCAGGTTGTTAAAGTATCTGGATCCGTGATTTACTCCTTCCCGTTAAGGATTCTTCTGGTATTGTGGAGGTTCATGGGCAATAGAAATTACTTATCATCAGGAGACGCTCGTTTGCCGACCTGTGCTATAAAAAATAAAAAGGAAGAATAATCTGCTTTAATCAATCACTATAACATTCAGAGGCACGCCACCCGATATAAAGTATAGTATACTAGTTAATTGAATTTAAAAGACCACATAAAAGTATTCAAACAAGCAGGATTAACACTAAACTTTTCGATTACATAAATTTCTGTAAACATAAAGTAACCCTCTTTCTTATTCACAACGAAAACGATGAGTTGGGAATTGGATACTTTTTCAGTTTTTCTTTGTGGTTTGTTATTGGAGTTAAGCTTACTGAGCTGCCTGGATAAGAGTTTTGAAGAATGTTTTATATATAAACGTGCCACAATGGCACATTGGTCTTTGTGAACAAGACATTAATTCTGAGTTATTGTTGAATGAAATTGCATTGATTCTGGATCGTGACTAATATTGAAGCGCTATCATTTCACTCATTGTTAGAAACTACGTTAAAACATATTGAAGCGTTATATCTTTATAACTATAGGTAGGCACAGGTTTTCTGCCGCCAAGCAACAGCGTGTAGGACTGTTTTGTTCCGGTATGAAGACCACTGCAGCCAGTAGAATTGGGCATTACGATACTTCTTCTTACACCTCGGGATGACGAACACAGTCCAATGACATACAGTACTTCATAATTCGTAGTTCTAATTGGTGTCGTTTCTGTATATGGACAGGTGTTACGCTTACCATCAAGCGAACGACGGACGACCTGCTCATTGCCTCATTAACACTAATAAAAATATGGAAGAAAATGTTACAAAAACGATAAAATAAGCAAACATGATGTTATTAGGAATAATAATCCTCTCATGACGCAAAGCAATTCAAAGGGGAATGCCCATCTCCCATACAAAAAAATGCCTAAGATGAACAAAAATGAATTATACACCAATTTGTAGTTAAAATCAAAGTAAATCTATTACAATTAAAATGTCTATCCAAAAACTTGGAGGAAGCTGGTTAAAAACATTTTGCCAAAAATATATTTCACGTGTTGAAATATATGGGATCTGCCAAGTGCAAATATCGGTAATTTAAATAGGTTAAGGATACATCATAATTCATAGATAAAACAATGAGGTATTATATTGGAGCGGACGTCGAATCGGAAGTAAAAAGTTTGGTACATACGAATAACTTAAACAGAAAAACTATCTGTCAAATACGATTTGTATTTACGAATGTCAAATTCAACATTCATGTACATTTACGACAATCAAATTAAATACTATAATAATAATTAAATACTTTCCCCCTAGTGTGTAAAACTTGAGAATAATACAACTATTCTTATTTTAATCTAAATAGATTTTATGACTATTTGAAGTTTCTGTCCATTTCCAGGCATTTTATGGGCATTCCCCTTTCATAGTAACATTTGTTCGCGCTCAGTGTTTTGACAAACAGATGTCCAAAAAGGGGTAATTAAAAAGAATCACTCATAGACATTAGAAAAGCGATCCATTAATCTCACTTTGCAAGTTCACTAAACTCCAGGCGGCATGCCGTCTGTCAGTACCTTGTCTAATCATGTTTTTTGCCAACTACCAAAAACCATGTCACAATTAAAAGTGACGTGCGTCTGGTGGGACGTATTCGGTGTCATGGCAGGAAGGTGAACGAACTAGCTTCACTAATTAATGCTTATTATGAATGGATTATCTATGTTTTTGATGGACTGGTCAGAGGGATTCCGGTTTTTGATCTGTGCAACTAATGCGCTGGAGTGACGTAAATTTGAATTGCAGATAATCATTTATAAGTCATTATAACGTTTACGACTTAAATAATAATAAAACTAAAAATATCTTTGTGTCCTGGGAAACAAGTTATGCACTTAGCAAATACCATTTTATATTAAGCCATAACAGTTACTAATGATGGTAATTACATGGTTAATAAATTTGACTATAATAAAACAATAAGTGAAAAAACAAAAAGTAATTCTGGTGCTACAATTGTACTACTAGTGAAATTAACGAATATGTCTAAATATAAATTATGATTTAGTTGTCATTTTTTACAAAATAACAATAAAATAAACTTTATTGAAGAAACGTTCACGGTTGCTGTTGCTGTTACAAATGAGTTGTTCTATAAAATATACGAAGACTAAAAACATACTTTAATTACACCTTAACATTATTTGATGAGCTCAACATTAAACCTGGTGAAAATTTTACTCTTAGAATTTTGGATGGCAAAAACTTATCATCAGTAAACGTGTCAAGACTTAATTCTTCGCTCGCATTTAATTCTAATGTAGCGACAAACAGTGGTATCTCACACTAATCGTTCATTAGTAGTCATGTTCCGATGACAAGCGGGTTTCCTTGCATTGTTTTCCTTAATATTCCGGGCATGACATTCAATTGAAATACACTATTGGTTTAGAAGGTTGTATAAATTTACAAGCTTGTTCGACTATATAAAGAAAGTATTTTGATTTGTCGATGGCAAATTGCCACGTTATTGAACGAACATTAGATAATTTTTGTCAATGATTTTCGAGATTTTTCGCTGCTGTTTAAATTCTCTAAGCATTAACAGATTTAGAAACTTAAATAGTTAGAATAGAATTTACATGCTCACATTTGGTGTGCGCCGTACCATGTAGCCAAGGTCATGACCAACTCTTGGATATTTTGTGTCCATATTCAATGCAACATCATAATTGCATAACAGAATATTCTCATATTATATGAATATTATGTATCTATCTGTAGATACAAGGAATTTATGTGGGTGCTACACTGGAGGCGCCATTAGCCAGGTAGGATTTTCTGTGACGATACTGACTCGGTATTAAATGCAAGTCCAAACATATAATACATGAATGTATAAGTAGCAACACATAGTATAAAACAAAGTCGCTACTGCGTCTGTTTGTCTGTTACTCCGCTTTTTACTGACTCCTAAATGCAACGGATTTAGATGCTGTTTTCGCTATCATTTAGATAATTTATTTCAGAACTTTTATATGCATATCACACTATGACCCACGGGAGCAGAGGAATAATATTTCTGCGATGAAACCGCGAGGAACATCTAGTAAAATATAATTTGAGAAGAGTATATTGTAGTTAGTAACAGCGTGTATACTTAAAACAATGTAATAATGTTTTAATTCTTGCGTAATTTCATATCCGGACAAATATATCTGAATTGTATTCGAATCAATGGTACAAATAAAATATCCAAGATATCAGAAAATTCCCAACGCTTTACATAGCGAGTCATCTGGGTAATGTTTGACCGGTAGTAAAGCCGACTAATTCCGATCAATTGTACGGTTAATGCCCTGATATCCTGGAAGGGTACGGTCCACGTGTATCAATTGATTAAGATTAATGTTATGCTTGTGGTCATCTACCCGGTTCTAACGTATAGTATTTTTATAATGATACTAGGTTCGACCGCGTATTTCTTTCTCGGGATAGAAAATAGCTCATGTCCTTATCCAGATCATGGTCTACATTGTGCGAAATTTCTTCTAAATCCATCAATCAAACATCAGTATACCTTCACAAAAATCTCAATTCACAAATATTCGATCTTTTACATTTTATTATTGAATTTTGAGGCATGTCTTGTCACGAAAACTTTGTTTCATCTAAATACAGAAATACAAATATCTAATCGGATAGCCTTTCAAATATATCAACAAACGTTATCTGAGATCTTTTATTTTTAAACAATATTGCGTGTAACATTTTTTCTGTTGAAACGTGATCAAATTTAGTACCAACACGAAGCAGACTGGTTAAGCAAGACTGTTAGGGTTGCGAAAATAAAGAGAAAGATAAAGCTGAATAACGGGCTTCGTAATTAATTAAAACTAATAATCAAATAACTCACATTCAGCGACGACCAGACTATAGAGTTTCTTTAGATCTATTTTAAAGTCCCAGAAATAGAGAATGAAGATTGTAGATAATAGAAAAAGGCATGACAGACGCTCTTCACTACAGACTGATAAGCTACGAAAAGAATAAATAACAAAAATATTCGTAAAATGTAGCAACACAGACCTATATTTGTCCTCAGATTATATCAAACGTTCAAAAAAGTTTATCTTGTAACCCTGTATTTAAATGAGGTTATTTAGAGCCAATGGCCACATCGCACGCACAGTAGTCCTGCACGCACACTACAAAAGCACTGGATAGTAGTGTAATGTAACCTAATAATGGAGAACTGTTTCTACTTCTTTATGGAATTTAAGGTTTGTATAATAGGTGTGGTAAAATAGTTTTTGGGTTAACATCTTAAATACTTTATTTGGTTAATTAACTTGTATATCTGACCTCCTTAACTGTCTGCTTAAAGCCTATATTTTATCTTTAAATATATAAATAATAATGAAATGCTGTTAATGAATAACGGCGTCTTTTGACAACGGCTGGGCTGATTTGGCACTTTTTTAATTGTGCGTAATAATCTAAATAAGTTTTTTATAAAAACAGAAATTGGAAAATTTGCTGTGATTTGTTTTTAATTCGTCAAAACCTTGTCGTGATTTTTTTGTAAAATTGAGACCATAAATCACGATTCAAACGACGGATATGTGTAATACTTTCTTGTGTTGATTGTTATGATTCTGGAAACGGTTTCAGGTTAAATAAAATTCGGGCTAATCACATCCAACCGAAAATAAAAAAACTGGATCAATTTTTCGTCACTGTGTGACCAATTGGGAAGTTTTGAACGCCACGATCGATTGAGGTCATATTCACACCAAATATTTGTTTTGTCGAGACGTTGGATCATAGCTATATAGCATCAAGCCACCACCCACGGGAGCGAGGCAGTAGCATGCAAGCTGGTGAAACTGCGAGGGACAACTATTAACAAATAATATTTGATTATATAGTTATTCAATATTTTTTAACAATTAATTTATAAAAATAACACAGATTACTTAGCAACTAATATTAACCGCGGAATGTTAATTTGCCTTATTTTTAGCTAACATCGGAAGAGCTGAAACAGATTTATGTATTGAAAAAAAAAACAATATTTCTGTCAGTCCGTCAACCTTCTGTCCCAGTTAGCTTTTTCAACGAATAATTAGCAGTTTTAAAACGAAGATAATAATCACTTGACAACTGGATCTTTAAAAATAATTGTAACAAATTCCAAAAACTATTTGAGGAGAATGAAATGGAAATGGAATATGACAAAGAGAATATTTGAATTTTTAAATCATTTAATGAGACAAGGCAAAGAAAAGCGGTAAATCGTAGGTGGATAATCACACTTAGTATGAAATAAGAGTCAATGTCTATATTGATGTCTATAATAGTCGATGGTCAACCTTCTGTCCCAGTTAGCTTTTTCAACGAATAATTAGCAGTTTTAAAACGAAGATAATAATCACTTGACAACTGGATCTTTAAAAATAATTGTAACAAATTCCAAAAACTATTTGAGGAGAATGAAATGGAAATGGAATATGACAAAGAGAATATTTGAATTTTTAAATCATTTAATGAGACAAGGCAAAGAAAAGCGGTAAATCGTAGGTGGATAATCACACTTAGTATGAAATAAGAGTCAATGTCTATATTGATGTCTATAATCGTGACCTATTTACGTTAGCCTTCAACAGTCGTCATGTTTCTTTTAAATTATCTTCTATACTTATAAAATAACATGTCCTGACTGATTCATCATCGCCGAGCTCAAACTATCAAGGCTACAAGCATGAAATTCGGACTGTATATTCAGTTTGTTATGTACCCACTAAAAAAGGATTTTAGAAAATTCCACCCCAAAGGGGTTAAAATAGGGGATGATAATATGTATGAAAGTCCGTCATTTTGAAAGTTACATAAACAAAATTTTGTATTTCGGTTATTAGCGTAACACAAATAAATACCTACGTGTTTCAGGAATTCTGAAAATTTTATTTAATAAGGGATGAAAAAGGGGGTGAAAATTTGTATCGGATTTGCATTATTTTTGATCTAAGGAACACTAAACTTTGTACTTAGGCTAATGATTAGAATTAGAACATATGCTATTTTAATCTCAGAAAGACATTTACGCGGGCGGAGCCGCGGGCAACCGCTAGTTACTAATAAAAGATACATATAATACACGGTGCAAACTTTTTGGTCAACAGTAGAGCCTAGCTGTAGATAATTGTGTCAACGGCATGAATGGGCCGGCTTAACACCACCATCTCAGAAAACGGACGTAAAGTTGCGGCTTGCTGCTGTGTTTCGTACGGTGAGTCAAATATCAAGAATCATATCCGAATCCTTTAATTATCTGGAAACGTGTCGATGATTCTTCTTCTGATTCTGGTGATGGAGATCACTTATCATCAAGTGACCCCCTTGCTTGTTTGCCGGCATATATTATAAAAAAAAACTAAGGCGCCCTGAACTTATATGAGAGTTATGTTGCAAATATTATTAGTAATTTAAAATCAACATTATACAGTCTTAATTATAATTTTTCTAACACAATACCTTTCTGCAAAGAGTTACCGGTGATTAAATAGTATGGCCGGCATGACTCTAATGACCACTGATAAACTCATTGTTTGTCAGTGATCGCTGGTTTTTTGGACTGCACTACGCTTACCATCAGGTTTAGTGCAGTCACTTACCGTGCTCGGATAAAAAAAGCATGTATCATAAATACTAAAGAAATAAATAGAGAGATATATCAATAATTAATTAATACACCCACTGAAACAGGATTCCGTCATTATCTCTAAATGAAACTAGTTCAGTATCTAATAAATTGGCAAGTAGGATTGCATTCCATATGTAGAGTATGCAAATTTGTCTCACATAATAAGACCTTCAACAGTATTAAGGCCTTTACTTGTGCGATAGTATTTGATATCAACTGCGAAGTGGTCAAATTGAATAACCTAGTATTTTGATTACAACTCTAGTTCTGTATATCTATTTATTTTGTTCGTCTCATAAAATGTATAGTATTGAGTATATCACCATTGGTCATAGTTGGGACTAAACATTTGCCACCTTACTATACAATTATTATTTAATTATTCTAGGTTTTTTTTATTTGATTAAATGAGACGAGCAAGGCGCTCGCCTGACGGTAAGCGCCACGCCTGCCCATAAACAGAAGCAACACCACACATAACTTTGAATTACAAAGCACTGCATGGCACTGAACTGCGCTCCTCACCCCGAGACATAAGATGTTAAGTACCATAATGCCCAGTAATTTCACTGGCTTGTCAATGGCAATGTCCTTCAAACCGAAACACGACAGTGCTTACATACTGTCGCTTGGCAGCAGAAATAGACAAAGCGATGTTACAAATCCAGACGGCCTCTCGCATACGAGGGACCTGCCACCTTGTAAAAGGTGTAGGTTTAAGTCAACCCGTTTGTATGGGTTACCATAGTAACCAGTTGTTATAAAATCAATTTAAGGTTAGTCTGCGCATAAGGCCGTTAAAATATAGTTTGGTGTAACAATTTATCGTGCCATGCAAAAACTCCAATCAAGTAATTCAGGAACCGCGTAGTTTAAACAAAACTGAAACCTGATACTGCATTATTATTTAAATTGTCTGCATCGCAATGAGTCAGTTTTAACATTCATCCTGAGGGCCAGACGAAACGTGATCTTGACAGATATGGTCACAGAATAAGTCATTAGTAACTACATACATTATTGGATTGCCTCGGTGGCATAGTTATATTACGTACGCGGTACGACTGCTTTGCTGAGTTCTTGGATTCGATTCCTGGGTCGGGTAGTGATATTAGGTTTTTCTATCACGAAATGCTCAGTATCAACCCAGAGTTTGAAAATGTACCCGGTATGGCGATAGGCTCGCAACCTATCACATCACGGGACGGTAATACGCTCGGCGATATCTGGGTGTACTTTTTTTTGTATTAGATTCACTAAACTGGACCTTACACATAACTTATATGCTAAGCAACTAACATACATGAAAGTGAAATTGCACAAATGTGTATGGCCTTCTGGAAGTGAATACAACATGCAGATTACACCTTTACTGGTTACCTTCGGAGATTACAGGCGTGAGTGTATATATATATGTATGTATGTATATATACATCATTGCATTAAGATAATCTGCATTAGTCCGAGAACGAGTAACGCACGCACTCTCATTACCAACAACTTTTCTATTGCTTGTGACATTTAAAAAGGTTGAACTGTTTCAAGTGCATTTCCTAGTGCAATTACATAACATCAGGTTCACAAGACTCGCTTTTATTTGATCGCTCATTACCGACCTTAAAGGAAACGGATAATTAAGGGATTGGGATGGGGCGAGGTATTTAGGCCTTCAGATGTCTCATTCACCACACGAAACGCAGCAAGCCGCTACTTTACGTCGGTTTTCTGTGAGATAATAACAACGACCCGGTCGAGCCAGCTCATTTATGCTGTTGAAAAAACTGTCTACAACGTGACTCTACCGTCTCAAGCAACAGACGTTGGTATCAAGGGTGCTCTCGCCTATTAATACCCTGCTACATTTCAGCTTGACAGCTAGCTAGTGTCCGTCAAATAGGCTACTGTATATTTTCATACCAACATGCAAACGCGGCCATCGGAAGTCTGCCTTTAGCAACCAAAGTGAAATAAAAAAATATATAACCAAAATTAAAATGTTTCGTAGAAAAATATCATAAGCTAGCTTTTCCTCGCGGCTTCGCCCACGTGATCGCTTTTTCCGGGATAAAAGGAGCCTATGTTCATCAGGGATCATGTAGGATTCTAATGGTAAAAGAATTTTTGAAATCGGTCCAGTTGTTTTTCAGTTTATTTGTTACATACAAAATACAAACCTTTTCTCAACGCCATTCCGTGACAGCAAACTAAATCGGACTTCCAATATACAGTCACTAGCTTTTGCTCGCGGCTCCGCCCGCGTGATCAAACAAACAAACAATCAAACTCTACCACTTTATAATATTAGTATAGATTTGGGTAGCTTAGCAACGGAAGCCTTCAAATAATATTATTTGGGTAGCTTAGCAACGGAAGCCTTCAAATATGAATAATTTTCCCCGTTTTTGCAAAAATTTTCACTGATGCTTCGCTTCTAATGGTCGCAGCGTAATGTTATATAGCCTAAAGCCTTCCTCGATAAATGGACTATCCAACACAAAAAGATTTTTTCAATTGGAACCAGTAGTTCCTGAGATTAGCGCGTTCAAACAAACAAACAAACAATCAAACTCTACAGCTTTATAATATTAGTATAGATATACAGCAGGAATGCATCAACATGTGCTCCGCCACGTGAATTAATGAAATCACGTGACGATGACAGCTTGGAAGCTGGCTGATCGCTAATTAATGGACATCTGAAGACTGACACCGATACGGTCATAACGATGCACTGTCATGCGATAATATACCTACATGAAGTGCATTACAATGTGTAATACCTATCACACACTATTATAAATGTGAAAGTTTGTTTGTTTGGATGTTTGTCCGTCAATCACGATGAAACTACTGAACGGATTTTGATGAAATTTGATATTAAACAGGGTATGAGCTGACTGGGTGATAGGATACTTTTTATCCCGATTAAATGCTCCCTTGGGATAAAACAGGAATCTTGATATTCATCAATCACACCGAAAATTCTGAAACGATTTTGTAGAAAATTGGTATAGAGACAGGGTAAAAATAGACAGTCACTAAATCATTTGCAAATGACCTAATTCCACGCGGGCAAAGCCGCGGGCGGAAGCTAGTTTATTATAATTTCATTAAGCGACATATTAAACCAGATTTTCAACCTTCAAAAGTCGCACCTGAATACTGCATTACGTAATAAATCTTTTAACAGACCAGATGCAACTTTTCAAAAAAGATAATATTGGCATAAAGATACATTTTAAAATATTTTTAATAAAAAGGCAACAACAAGGTACTAGTCACAGCGGCGCGGTGACGAGTTGCGATGAGCAAGTGTCTCTAGTCGAGTGGTTTTTGGATTTCGTACTCAAAGACTGTGTACGGAATCCTATTACCAGGCCTAAGTCACAGCGTATCTCACCTTTAGGGATCTATCTTCTGAGCCATAAAAGGTATCGAAACTATTGCACGTTTCGTAGGCGAAAAATTAATCGATCGCCAGTAGTTTACTCGTCGGCAGTGCGACAAATGCCTTCAGGTTTGTCTCCACACTGACCTCGTAAGCCCACGCAAATCTGTTATTATTCAATAATTATTTAACCGTATGCTTATAAACGTTAGCATTGAATATGACATCTTGAGCGATCGTGAATGCAAAATAGTTACTCATATTTATTCCTTATAAGTTCAGCTTTGAAATTACTTTAAAATTTAATCATCACGTCACCTTCATCGCAAATGCATTGAATATGTCAATATTTTCTGTATTGGCTATTGTTTCAACTTATTTTTATACGTTTGTTATCATATGTTCTATTATTACAGCTTTGGCAATAGCACACAAATAATTGGAGTGATTGGATTTATTGCCTACAATTAAGCCCGTATTCATCTACTACTGGTTCATCATCATCATCATCATCAGCCACAAGACGTCCACTGCTGAACATAGGCCTCCCCCAAAGATTTCCAGACCGACCTGTTGGAAGCGGCCTGCATCCAGCGACATCCTGCGACCTTTATCAGGTCGTCTGTCCACCTTGTAGGTGGAAGTCCAACGCTGCGCTTGCCAGTACGTGGCCTCCATTCCAGAACCGGATTCATTCATTCGGATCCATTCTACTACTGGATAGGGCTTGCAATTATACGCCACCCTCGGCAGTGCCCTCGGCCTTCCTCGACCAGCCGCTTCCTTCAGGTCGTCGGTCCAGCAGGCAGGAGATCGGCTAACATTAGGATTCTGTATTTATATGATCATCACTCCAGCACTTATCAATTTGGGAATAATCATGCCGTATAAATAATGTGTTACACAAAATATGGTTTATAAAAACGACACCTGATGTCGGTTAAAAATAAATACTAGAAAATGGAAACCTCCTCCTTTTTTGAAATCGGTTAAAACACATTCAAAATACCATTTTAAAGTTTTATTCTTGTGGTGACAACCTAATCCGCCCCGGGTGCCACACGCGTTAACATCGCCGCTGTATATAAGGACCACCCAGTAGAAAAAGTAATCATACATAACAATAATATCAGCAAAGTTGTGAGTTGTTTACAATCGGCCAAGGTCGCAAACTTGCGCAAACGACCACTGATAAATCACACATGAACAGCACAAGGCACCGATAACTTATGTACCTACAATCCACTTGAGAATCTATGCGGATATAATATTATGTATTTATTTACATCAATATCATATTGAGTTATGGAGTCGTAAGAAAATTCTACAATCTAATGCATAGGCATTAGCATAGTTACAGATACAAAGAAGTCTTAATGCCTATGGTTTAGAAACCTGAATACTTAACAAGACAAAACTACAAAGATGTCATAAAATAATAGAAAGTAGCATCTTCAATATCTAGCTAAAGGACAAACAAAAAAGCGAAAACGTAAGAAAAAGAACAAGTGTCTGATGTCCTCAAACATACATAATATATTTGTATGTTCATTCTTCCACCTGCCTTTATCCCACTCGCTATGGGGTCAGTGCAACGTGATTTGTAACACATGTTTTCGAGTGGTAGAGCCACGCTGTAAACAGTTTTGTCTACAGCATGAACGGGCTGGCTCGACCGGGTTGTTACCACTGTCTCACGGAATACCGACCTAAAGTAGTGGCTTGCTGCTGCGTTTCGTACGATCCGGAAGCCCCAATCCCCTCCCATTCTCAATCCCTAATTATCCCTTTCCTTTAAGGTCGGCAACGCGTCCATGATTCTTCTGGTGGTGGGCGTACATGGGCGGTGGAGATCACTTACCATCAGGTGCCCCACTTGCTCGTTTGCCGGCCTATGCTATAAAAAAAATGTTATAGGAAGATTTGGCTTGCAGTTTCTACGACCGGCCGCCCGCCTGACGTCCAACTCTCTGGGGTGAAGACTTATATTAATTAAAAAACATTTATCTGTTTTCGCGCACCACAGCCTCCCAGCGTTATCATTCAATTGACACAAGATACCACTAATAATTTGCTATCATTAACCCGTTATCATGACAGTCGCCATATTGTCTGCGCGTTCGCAAACATTAATATCGCGATATATTTATGGTAATGTTATGGAAACGTGCGAGTTGAAGGGTTATTTATCGGCAATGTAAACTTCCATTAGATAACCAGCCATATGAATATTAAACGTGAATATTTTTTATTGTGCGGGTGTTTATTCTATGCGGTGGATAATTCCTGTATTACTGTCACTATACTTAACCTCAATTTATATGGAGAGAGTATATCGTAGGATAAAAGCGAGTATATAACAGGAAAATTTTACGACTGTAATGGTCATCATAGTTGATACCAACGCTTTGTCCATTTTTACCACGAAGTAGCAGTTTCGTAATTCTGTTTCAAGGACATAAAGCCAATGAAATGAACAGGTCGCTCGCTCCTAAGCGTAACGCCTGCCCATAAACAGAAGCACCCAGAAATTTGTATTAAAAAGCATTGGCACTGGATTGCGCTCGTAACCCCGAGATATAAGATATTAAGTCTCATAATGCCTAACTTCACTGACTGCGATATCCTTCAAACCGAAACATAACATTGCTTACAATATTTCTTGACGATAGAAATAGACAAAACTGTGGTACCAACCCAGACAGCTAATCGCATACGAGAGCCCTACCACCTAGTTATATAATAAGGGAATATTAATATTTTCATTTGAATACATAACTATTTCCCAGATCCCACACGTGTCGCACTATCAGTTGCCCTGCCAAATATTTATCGTACGTAATAAATTGAATAATTTATATAAAACCGTCGTGTATTTTAGTAACATAAACACAAACTCAGAGAGCCGAAGCCAACTGTGACACAAGATTATTACACAGGAAGAGGGAAAAGTGATAATACGTCATCTAATTTTACATTAGATTCGTGTTGGAGGACATGAGGAAATCGTGTTATTTTTAAAATCGGAGCTTATCAACGAACTTACAAGATATCGTTTTTTTTTCAAAATCAATAATATTTATCCATATAATACGAATATAACCTACAAGGTGGACAGACGACCTGATAAAGGTCGCAGGATGTCTCTGGATGCAGGCCGCTTCCAACAGGTCGGTCTGGAAATCTTTGGGGGAGGCCTATGTTCAGCAGTGGACGTCTTGTGGCTGATGATGATGATGATGATGATAATACGAATAATCTCCGAATAAAATGGCTGTATACAGACGGACATGACGAAATTATATGGGTTGTATTTTTTTTTTATCCTGGTTCGGCAAAGTCGCTACGCTACACCTGATGGTAAGTGTAGCGCAATCCAAGAATAGTGTCGACCAACGATAAACAATGTGTCCATCGTAGGTCGGCAATATCATGCCGGCCTGCCAAAGAACCAAGGGGGAGGGGAAGGAAAAAGGGATGGGAAAAGGGTTAGGATCAGGGGGCAAGCCCCCTGGGGAGAATCGGATATACACTGGCTGACCCTGGAACGCAACCCAGACAAGGTGGGCCACTATGGCAGGTTTTAGCACCACTGTACGGTGGTCGCTATCCGGTCGGATACAAGTATCCTCCCACCAGGATTTAATTACGGAACCCTAATAAGTACACGTGATGTTTGTAGAATACACGTTATCTATGTAGTGCAGTTACACACAACACATGCGATTGGTTGCATCTAGGTTGAGTTGTCTGTGGTTGCATCACAGCGGCCCTGTCCGGAAACACGTAATTAATTTCTAAAACACAACGTAAATAACTCACATGAATTTATATATGAACAATTTATGAATGATTTTGCCACTAAACGTATGACCTGAGATTAAAACCAGCACATCTAGTACATAGCAAACGCTTTCAAGTGATAGCGATAAGGCGCTGGAGGAAAAAATGCTATAAAACTTTTCAGTGTTATTTTTTGAAGTCGATTCTTAAGTTTTGTGAAATCCTTTAATTTTTTAATTTCCAGTGTTAAGTACAGCTATGGTATGTAAATTCTAACTGAACATCAAAATCGTGACGACTGAGCTGTTGTTCGTTGAGGAGTTCATTTTTTTTACTCAGTGCTCCATAATCAGATCTTAGCCAAATTTATATGGGATCACAACACAGATAAACTCTATCAAATGTTTTTTTTCTGTCAAAATCGGTCCTCAATTGGCGGAGAAATCGGTGTACATAATAAAAAAAGCAAAAAAAATAAAAGAAAACCTCCTACTTTTTGAAGACATTGTTTAAATGTTTAGCTCATTTCAATATAGAAAGCACTTTATTTATAGAGCTGAAAAGAATATGGTTTTTCCAACACATCAACGTGAAGTGGACGGATATCTACACTCAATACATTAGTAAACAAGCCATTCGTCATCTAAACGTGTTAGTGCTTTTAGTTTGTTACAACGGTGAAATCTGCACATTTGAGGGCGTCCTTTATTAGAATGCAAATCTGCGCGTGCCATGTAGACGCATTGTTACATGACCTTATAACCAACTGACTTGTATACAATACACAAACACCTACTGACTAGCCACTACCTCGCTATTCATTTATCAGTTTTTATTGCACTTTGCTGAGATATTGTAGACTACATGTTGACGAAATCCTAGTTTCTAATAAGTACAAAGAAATTTTCGATGACAAAGATTTCCCCACGTAATTTTGTAGAATTGCTTTTTCCTGAAGCGCCAAAATATAGGTCCAGCTTAAAAGGAAAATTAACAGAAGTCTGCAAACAATTGAGCAGTTATAGAGTAAACAAGCAGTAATAGCTCTTCGAAGCAATAATTTTGAAGGTATTATGTGTAAGTATATACGCTAGTGGTATAGGCGTAAATGATTTATTAGTTTGTTTATTACGCTTTCACGCTGAAATCGCTAAGCCGACTTTGATGACTTTTGATACAGAGACAGATGGGACCTTGAAGAATTATAAACTACTTTTATTCCCGGAAAAGGCTGTTCAAGCGGACGGAGCAACAGGCTAAAGCTAGTCTGATATATTTGCGTACCCACGACACCGCACGGGTGGTGTAAAACTCGCCATAGGGACTCGTTCAAGCGAGTTGCGTTCCGTTGTCAGCCAGTGTATATACAGTAAGCCGGCATAATTCTGGCGATTGTCGAAGGACGCAATGTCTCCGGGCTATAGACATTATATTTGGACTGCACTGTACTTATTATCAAATCCAGTCTAGGTATTATGATGACCTTGGCGTAAAACAAAAAAAAACAAATTGCATCTAAACATGCACAAGATAATTATTGTTATTTATTAACGAACATCTGTTAGAATAAATTGAATTTGTAATTAAATTGAATTACCTAGTACTGCGTAATGTATCAGTGATTTCATATTCATTGCAATGAACTTTGACCAGTGTTGTACAATCCACACAAACTCATTAGACCTGGCAATTATTTATTATTTATTTCATCTTTAAATCATCATTTACGGCGGGGTTTTGCGCAGTCATGGTATTTATATTATTAATTTTGTAACGAATGCACACTTCTGCCATCTCCTAATATGTAGGAGTATAATAATATGTATACTTTGTACTCACATTTTAGGCTATATATATTCCGTTCTTGTCTAATATCATCTTTGTGCATATAAAATAACATGTCCTGACTGCTGATTACCCTCAAGGACAAATTGCTTACCAATTGGACTCAAATAGCTGAAATATTGACAGCAATTAATGTATCTTGTCCATAATGAAACACGTATTGAACCATTTATCGAAATTCAACGTCTAACATAAGAAAAGTGGTTCGTTTAGAACAGATTTTCACGCAGGCAAAGTCGCGAGTAAAAGCTATTTATATATGTAATTTTATTAAATACATAGTATATTAATGCCTAGTAAAGACTGGAATAAGACAAGGTGGACAGACGACCTGATAAAGATCGCAGGAAGTCGCTGGATGCAGGCCGCTTCCAACAGGTCGGTCTGGAAATCTTTGGGAGAGGCCTATGTTCAGCAGTGGACGTCTTGTGGCTGATGATGATGATGATGATGATGAAAGACTGGAATTCATTGTTACTTCGTCCCCATATCAAATTAATTCTTATATACAAGCATAAGCGGTGTTATGTCACGTTCGAAAGACAGAAGATTACCAGTATCTCGCAGTTAATCGCGATATCCGCTTCCCGCTGGGATACCGAACTCTATATAGACTGTAACCGATATTAGTTGGCTCTCCCCCTTATTCATACGTATTCATAAATGTTACTGTTACCGAAACACAACAGTGCTTACACACTGCTTCTTGGCGGCAAAAACAGACAAAGCGATGGTACCAACACAGACGACATTTCGCATTCGAGATTGTTAACTTTGCAAGTACTTAAAAATGCGCGTATTCATAACTATTAACTATTCATTTTATAGTCCTTTGTTCTCTAGCTACTAAGTAAAATAACACTATTTTAATAACATATTAATATTTTCCTTGTTAATAGCTATACCCGATACTAATGATATAGGTACATAACTAGTAGGTATTGTCTTAAATCCCTTCAGTAATATTAAATGTAGAAATAGAACTATCTCGAATAAATGAAATACTCATAGGTACCTAATTTCGTAAACAAGATAAATTATTGCTTAATTTATGCTATATTTAATTGCTTAAACTATATGTTCATTAATAAAAAAATTCATTTATCCGATTTAGCACACAGAGATTAATTTCAGATTCATTTTAATTTATTAACCAGCACAAAAAATGAAGTTCTCAATTTTTATGTATGTTCACACATAACTTTGCCAAATGTTGGCCGATTTGAATGATTCAAGAAATAAATAGAAGAAATTTCAAGAAATAATTCAATTCTTGAGGGCGTGGAATCGGGGATAAACGCCTAAAACTTCGACATTTAGCACAGATTGAGATGATTCTTTCAATAAAAATAGTAATAATGTTGCTATTTAAAATATAATATATAAATTATAAAACCGACTCAATAAAAAAAGGTAAAAATAGTACTAAGCAACAATTTTGCATCAGTGGTGTCAAGCATTGACCATTCAACTGCAATAACACTGATTCAACATATTTGATTATTTTTAGCGTTTTAGTTATTTGCCAGTTTTTTTTTATTAAAACCTTTATTTCCTCTCAATTTTGCGTCGAACGTTAGTTGAAGCAAATAAATGTTTCAACTTTAATCAATTTTAAACTTTACGTGTCACTAATCACCTCAGTTGCTCCAGTCTAAATCATTAATAAAAACAATTGTCTTGTTTATCTTTGTATAAGAACTATTCACAGTTAACGCCTTTGTCTATGCTCATGAGAAATACATTTGTCTATGTATTTACAGTAGAGCATGAATGACTAATACTAGGCACATGGGAGTGCACGTGCAATATTTAGTTCCCTTTATTTGTAGCGCGTTTCCCTGGTTACTTACTGCCCATTAAAATTAATACTCGCGCAATTACACGTATGAAATGTGATAATATCCTGTGTGTTTGTAATAGGAAAGAGGCGAATAAA
Source organism: Amorpha juglandis (assembly GCA_949126905.1). Taxonomy (NCBI): domain Eukaryota; kingdom Metazoa; phylum Arthropoda; class Insecta; order Lepidoptera; family Sphingidae; genus Amorpha; species Amorpha juglandis. Next base: position 4,484,632 of record OX421386.1, on the reverse strand, counting down.
GGTGCAGCCAGCTGTCAGGGTCGTGTGTGACTATTATGATAGATTTATGTATGCGGGTTGTCGAAGGCCTTTATTCATATCAAGACAAAGGGACACAGGCTATCACTAGATCACAAACAGAGATATATATATATGCATTCGAATTAGTTTTTTTAATGTTGATTGCACTGTAGCCCAGTCTATTTCTTTTTCCACCTATTCTTATCCCATTCGCATTGGGGTCGGCATAACATGATTTTTAACCATGTCACAAAAAGATTTAGCTTGTAGTTTTTACGATCGCCCGCCTGCCTGATGTCAAACCTTCTAGGGAGAAAACACCCAGACCAGAAACAAATATTTGTGAATCACACAAAAAATGTCTCTGCTCAAATCGAAACCGCTATATATATCAGCCACTACGCCGCGGGTGCCCTCAGCTCAGACTATTTATTATATTTATATGTTAAAAAATATGATTGATTACGTAAAAAATACCTTCCTAATTGCATGAAGATAAACTTTTATTAAATATACGACACTGTTTAAAAATATTGAAAGCATGTTGCTGCATACAAAGTTAATAAGCGTTATAATTGAATAATTCACTATGTTTGAATTATGAATATGTTTCGACCTACAATTGTATGGAATTAATTATAATCGTGGGAAAATGTACCCGATTTCAACTTGCAGTTTATAAGTGTGGTTACCATAAACTTTCAAACGGCATTTCACTATTAATTTATGTTTCTAGTATATCCGCATTCATCCGAAAAAAAATATGGATTTATCATAGATAAGCATTTGATCGCGACTCCGCTTGCGTAAAATTCTATATAATTCGTAAAAGTCATATTTCCGGTATACTTCGACACAACCGTTCATCCCTTATTTTACCCACTTAGGGATGAAATATTCAAAAATCCTTTCTTAGTGAATGCTTGCAACATAAAAGGCATCAAAAATCAAAATTTCAAATTTGTAGCCCCAGGGGTTTAGGCTCTGCATTAATGATCAATCAGTCAGGACAAATAGTTATATATGTATAAATGTTGTATAGACATGACAGACATACAAACTTAGTAGCTAACTATTTCACTATCATTATTCAGATTTTCTATAAAACAGATATACTATCTATATTCCGTTCAGAAATGTAAAATACTTAATAATGTTATTTATGAAGAAATTGGCACCAAAATCTAACCCATGTAATAAATGCAAATCTTATTTAGCACAGATTATTAATATTTCTGACCTAACAGCTACTTAGACTTTGTATGGAACATAAAATCATGTAATGATTTCTTATACGCGAATGTTACACATTGAAATAAAACTAATTTAAACGTTTTTTCGCGGTTTTTTATTTTACATGTGATCCCGACGTCGAAGACTTATAAAATCATCTAAACTCTATGCATCCTTTCACCGACCAGGAAAATCACAAGGAAAGAAAACAGAAACAAGTTCTGAAGCCTTTAAGTCGGTAGAAAGGCATGCAAGTAATAAAACCCCAAAAAACGTCGATGTAAAAGTTTTTTGCTCCCGTCTCTCCCAGTCGCCCTTTAAAACCTGTTCGGCGGCCAAAGGCCTCGTTGGTATGTTTTTTGTTCAAAAATTATGAGGAAAAAATTCTTCCCGTCCTCCCTAACTGATGGAAAATACAACTTAAAGTTTAGTATTTCATACTCACGCCTGTATAACCCCCGTAGAGTTAGGCAGAGGTGTAACCAGTACACCCACATTTCGCCGAGCGTATCTCCGTCCCATGATGTGATAGGGGGCGAGCCTATCGCCATACCGGGCACAATTCCAGACTCCGGGCTGATACTAATAATTTCGTAATAAAAAAACCCAACATCACTTTTACCCGACCCGGGATTGAACCTGAGGCCTCAGCACAGTAGTTATACTGCATACGCAATACAACTACGCCACCGAGGCAGCCTATAGAATTTCAATAATTACATAATTTAAATGGCTGGACAGTTTATTTTAAATTCTATACAGTAACACTGACTTCCTACTTACATTCTTACATCCGTTTGAATAATATGATAGCATAATTTTTTTTATTACTTGAATACGAAACTAGTAGTGCGCTGGCTTGATGGTAAGCGAGACGCCTACCCATAAACAGATACAATAATATAGTACAGAACTTTGAATTACAAAGCACTGCATGGCACTGGACTGCGCTCGTCACCTTGAGGACATAAGATGTTAAGTCTCATAATGAGTAACAATTTCAGTAGCTTGAATGCAATGTAAGTAATACAAAGTCTTTCTTTATTTTTGCTTGGTGCATCCCGGCTTAATGTCCTTACATTGAAGCTAGTGAAATTACTGGTCATTATGAGACTTAACATCCTATGTCTCGGAGTGACGAGTGCAGTTCATGCAATGCTTTGTGATTTGATGATTGTACTGACCTCTGCTATAAAATTAATCTTCTCTATATATACAGCAATAAAACTTCTGTCAATTTTATTAGACTCAAGAATTCAAGTTTACAAAATCATTAACTCTACCAGACACAACTTTAACAGACGCGGTTGTGGAAATTTTACGCAATTTTATTTTAAACACAACATCGTCATTATTTCACTTTGGTACTAAACATTATTAAATTTATAACATCAAAACTTGGCACTAACCTATCCCATCTTTTCCTAATGCACATAACATAACCTAACCTAAACTCATAAAATGCGACACATGCCACCAGGCACCCGTGAACAATGAAACCGAATGTTTACGATATTTTAATCAACATATTGACACGACTTTTATTAGTGTAGTGGTACTCCGGTTATGGACTGTGGTGCCAACACGATACAGTATTTTGGCGCCTGACGCCCTCTGACATGTTTATTATTGGCGAAACACGATGATTGGTGATCACGTGCACATTCATAATGATTGTTTGCCGCAATTATTTGCTGATAAAAGACTTATAAGTCAATGTAGTTTGAGTGGTAGAGCCACGCTGAGGACAGTTTTGTCTACAGCATGAATGGGCTGGCTCGACCGGGTCGTTACCACTGTCTCACAGAAAACCGACGTAAAGTAGAGGCTTGCTGCTGCGTTTCGTATGGTGAGTGAGATATCCGGAAACCTAAATCCCCTCCCCTTCCCAATCCCTAATTATCCCTTTCCTTTAAGGTCGGCAACGCGCCCATGATTCTTCTAGTGATGGGCGTACATGGGCGGTGGAGAACACTTACCATCAGGTGACCCACTTGCTCGTTTGCCGGCCTATGCTATAAAAAAAAAAGTGGAGTGTTACTCCCAGGTTATGGACAGTGGTGCCAACACGATACAGTATTTTGGCGCCTGACGCCCTCTGACACGGTTATTATTGGCGAAACACAGATCGGTGACCACGTGCACATTCATAATGATTGTTTGCCGCAATTATTGGCTGATAAAAGACTTACGTAATGTGCTTCAGTTTAAATTACAATATGTGAGAATTAATCTCCAGATATTTGGCGGATATAAATAAATAAATAACAGTCGGCTACTCGCCCACTGCGCCACGGAGGCTGCCATGTTTTGGATTATTCATTGTAGTAGTAGATTCAGACTTGCAAGTACTGCTACTGTTATATGGTTGAAACCAAAATATTCTAGTCATAAAAAAGTACGATTCTGCAACCATATGAAAACTTTAATAGTATGAAGTTCTATTCTAGGAATTTATTTGCCTCTACGGAGAGTTAGTTATATGAGGACTTATGTCTTAGATAGATGATTAGGTTTGTTAAACTAATGCTGCAATTTATTTAAGATTACATTATACATATACTATTATTACTGCTTTGATAAATTATTGTTACTACTTAGATTTATTCATATTATAAGCGGTAGACATCTAAAGAAAAATAAATGCCAGTGCGTCGCCCTTTTTTATTGCAAACTTGCATGACACAGTACCATGTGTCTGGATTACGAACCTCATACCAGAGCGATAAGAAATTATAATAACCACTATTGAAAGAATATAGATGATAATGAATGGATGATGATGATGATAATGATATCAACTTATATCTCAACATTTTTTTAACCCATAAAAGTAATTTTGTTTATTATTTCTGAATATGTAGGCAATAAGTAATGCTGATGATTTAATGATTGATTGATGACTAATATTAACATCAGCTAGTTTATCTACTGACGTCAATGTTTAAAACTATAATTTGTAAAAACTTTTCCTACATGACTAATGAGATTGCAACTTAGAAGCATTACTTATAAGAGGAGAAGAAGACGAACTTAATTTTAAACCTGCATATTTAAATATATTTATTTAATAGCTCTCAATTTAACGTAATCAGCTGTTGCCTCTTGTTTTTGTATTGCAAATGCTATATTTAGTAAAAAATTGTTAATCTAAATTTGAAGTATTACTGAGACTTCGTCAAACATAAAATAACATACTATCTGAAAATAAAATATTTTTCGAAACCGAAAAAAATTGCTACATTAATTTTTACTACACTATTATAAGGCGTTCTCCTTACAGACCCAGCCTTGTGCAAATTATAAGGCACTCCCTGTTAGAATGAACCTTGTAATTAAGAAACACATAAAATAGTCAGCATTAAAAATAAAAATTAAAACGAATTAACCTTGATCGTTCAACGCAGCAGCCGGTTAAACGAAAATATTTATCAAATAATGTGCGAAACACATGGTTAAGCCAATGGTTATTTGTGTTACACGATATTTTCTAAACCTGTTGTATCATAAATTTAAGAAAGTATTACTTTTGTTTTTTTCATATATATATTTTTTAAACTATCTCCATCAAATGCTATTTTTTCTAATAAAGCTGCTTTAAACTTTTAAAAAACCTTTAAAATATCTGTTCATTTATGATTGTATCTTTCTCTTATTAATGTTTCGGGAGATCGGGGGATTTTAACACTTAGGCTACCCTAATTTAAAAAGCGAATATATTGTGCAGTTAAAAAAGAAACTCAATAAAGAAGCAGTAACGCAAAAGTAAATATGATAAAATCATGGTTTAAAACAAGGAAAAATCACTAAAACCAAATTAAAAATAAATTATTCTTACCTTTCCTCCTGCCGAAAGGCCCGCAAAAAGAGTTTCCTTTGCCGATAACATTATCATCGATGTATCTGATCAACTTTTCCGTATCTTCAGTCTTGTCCTCGTGGGAGATGAGCCCCCATCTCGTGGGCAAATCTTCTTGCATGGATTCAGATTTACCTTTTGTTCCTCTTGATTTTTTCAAAACACTTGTCATTATTTCACATTACATAAAAACGTACGCGTAATTTTTATTCTTATAAAAATACACAAATGTCACTGACACTTATTTCACTGGGCAGATATACGCAGAATGAATATTTTCGTTCATAAATACGGTGCGCACTCGTCGCGGACACACGTGCGGTTCGACCGAGCGCTGAGCTACCGAGTGAGATAACCTAGTGTTGTGCGTACTACCGAGTATGCCGACTACGATCTATCTGTACATAATCGTGCTGCCATAATAACGCACACTACCACACATCATCCGCATATGCGGTGCTGCCAACCCTCAAACTGCCAACGTAACAATACCATTTCTTCTATTGCAAAAAGCTTAGTATTAATTAAATTAATTAGTAAGTAATTACTCACTTAATTGAATAGGTTTTCTCTACGATTATTTGATCAATAAAGCAAATAAATCAGGAATTCTCATTTGTTATTTTACATTCCCATAACCTAAACGAAAAGCAGGTCAAGTGCGAATGGGACTGGTGCACTGAGGGTTCAGTTGACTACCTATAACGAATTAAAAGATAGAGAAATATCAAGGTGTAAGATACTCAAACACACGGTGTATTAATAGTAATAGAGTTCCGTTGGACTGCACTCCATTTGATGGTAAGCGCAGTGCAGTCCAAGAAGAACAGTGACCACCGACGACAATAAGTTTATTCGTGGTCACCAGTATCATGCCGGCCTGTAGAAATGCTTCTTCACACTCCAAAGAGGGAAGAAGCAAATCGAAGTGCCTGCGTCAGGACAGGTGGATGACCAATGCAGGCACAGAGATGTACCCCTATACCCCGTCCCAACCAACCATCAAATTTTGTCGCTGGCTCCTCGGGAGGACTGGATATACACTGGATGATGAACATGTGTGCGTCACTATGGCAGGTGTTAGCCCCACGTGTACGGTTGTCGCTATCCAGATATAAATATCCTACCACCAGCAATGTGTCTTCTTTTGTACTCCTTTGTTTTACAAAACAAGGAAATCAATATTAAAACTGGCCGCAATTCCCGTTGACGGTTTTCATGACAACGCCAATAATATGTTTGTTCAATCGTGTCACTTTGGTGTCACGTGTGAGTTTTGGATGTCGTTTTAAAATATTAGTATAAAAAATGTTGAAATTGCAGATCGCTAACGAGCGTGACCGGAAAGAAGCTCAAAATAGAGAAAGGAGGAGACAATGCGAGCTCGAGAGAAGATCCAGGATCTTCAATGCAAGGAATAGGAAGATTGGCGTATGTTATTTAATACTTATATCTCGGCAGCCAAAGTAGACTTACTATAACTTTTAACAGTTAGCGATTTAGTTGCTTTTAAGAGGTTCTCGACTGCATCCGAGCGTTTCAATCCATACACGTACAAATTAAAGTCGCGGCGAGCAACTCTCTTTTTGAAAGTTGATGCAGTGACTGAACGCTTAAGTGCAATTTTTACAGCACGATCACCACACACCAAGACGTAAAAACAGATAGAGCATCGAAAAAATCGTCAAAACGCGCGATTTCGATACAGTAACTGCATTCAATAAAGTCGACAAAACACGATGCAGCACCGACGCAACCGCAGTCGCTGATCAGTAAAACAGTTAGATGCTTGATATGGCGGTCCTATTATCATATTCAACAAATCAAGTTTTTCGAATTTAAAAACTATATTTCCCGGTGGGGAAGTTGCACTCTGATCCTGAGTATTCGCACCCGTCGTAAACATTTTTTATGAGACGGGCAACAGAGCAATCGGGTCACCTGATGATGTGATCACCGCCGCCCATGGACACCGATACCAGAGCAATTGACGGTGCGATGCTTTTTGCGGTACATTTGAGGGAAGAGGCTCTTTTCTTGAAGGTTCCTAAGTAGTATCGGCCTGGAAATACTGCAATCTGCTCTCTATCAAAGTACTACATCGTCGTTTCTTTAGGGAAAGAACATTATCTGTTAATAACCCTAAATATTCAGTGTAGCTTTACTTAATTTGCAAAATTCTTCAAATACCTACACCGTAGAATCCGCCAAGTTGATTACCTGTATATTAAAATCAGTTGCGGTGAATTGTGTCAATATAGTATTTAGATTTTTAATACCATTTGCAGGTGGATGTACCATTTCTGGAGCGTCAGATAGCTGAAAAGCAAGCTGAACGCGATGAACAGAGGAGAAAGGACTTGGCATTTGCCCATCAAATGATCAAAGATAGCAACTTGGCTGTCGTGTTGGAAGCTAGAGAGATTGAGGTACATAATATATACCCGCTCCATTTTTATAAATCCTATCAATTAATGTTTGCGATTTTGTAACTTTGGATGTTGTTATGCAATCACGCTCCAACAGCAGAACAGATCCGGGTTTTTTTTTATAGCATAGACCGGCAAACGAGCAAGTGGGTCACCTGATGGTAAGTGATCTCCACCGCCCATGTACGCCCACAATACCAAAAGAATCATGGGCGCGTTGCCGACCTTAAAGGAAAGGGATAATTAAGGATTGGGAAGGGGAGAGGGATTTGGGCTTCCGGATATCTCACTCACTGTACGAAACGCAGCAGCAAGCCGCTACTTTACGTCGGTTTTCTGCGAGACAGTGGTTACGACCCGGTCGAGCCAGCCCATTCACGCTGTAGACATTACTGTCTACAGCGTGGCTCTACCACTCATAAAAAATTAAATCAGCCGGATAAATTTAGCATGCATTTAATTCATGGCCTGGATTAGGAAATTGCCTATTTTTATCCCGGTAGTACGTTTCTATGGAATATGATACAAAATAATCACACTGGCGGAAGTGCATTCAAAAACTAGGCATGATTCAAAGTAGTATTGTTTTGAATGTTAGATTATCAATCATGCCTTAACGTCTGAACGGGTTTGGATGAATTTAGGGCAAATCAAATATATTCTGCTTGACCAGGGGAACGATGATGGACGGGGATCGACTCCACATAATAATATGTGATAGAATAATAGCTACACAGCCGATTAATTAAAATTTTTCCGTTAAGGAACGACGTCGCATCGGAGTAGAAATTGACGCGTTTCGAAATAACTATCAGCGAATGGAAGATCGGCGCGAATACGATCTGAACGATCCTGAGGTGCTGAAGAAACAAATGCCACCGAGAGCCAGTGACGGTGATCCTGTTGGGATGTCGAGCGCGCAAAAGTAAGTAGTAGCAGAAGCACTAGAAGCAGAAGAAGTAGTAAAAGCAATGTAGACAATTTGTATACAGAATGAATATGCTTGACCGGGGTTCTAGTATTTTCTCACAGGAAAACCACAGCTTTACTACTGCCTTTCGTATAGTCAACGAGATTTTAAAAGGCCCAAGACACGAACCTCAGTTTCCCTTCCTCGAACGAAGGGTAACCCACAACTGTTTTGTTTATACAAAGTTGTCAATTACCATCTAGTAAATACTAGGATATAGGTCCCGCGTATGTAAGAGGCCGCTTGGGTTGGTACCAGCGCTTTGTCTAATTCTGCCGTCAATAAGTTGTATATAAGCACTATTGTATTTCGATTTGAATGACATTGAAGCCAGTGAAATTACTGGGCATTATGAGACTTAATATCATGTCTCAGGTGATGAGCAGAGTACACTGCCATGCAGTTTTTTATAATTCCAGTGTGTTTTTTATATACCTACCTAAATTCTAGTAATTTAAACACACACGAAGAGGCAGATAGAACATTATTAATTCACTAAATAGATTCGAAGGCGAAGATCTGAACTACGAAGAACGTAAGAAACTCATGGCATCACAAAAGAACGCTTGGCTAGAACAGCAAGTGCAAGAACGAAAGACCGCAGAAGAAGAACGCAAGAAGGCAGAAGCAGCTTACATGGTAAAATAAATCCATCATTATTTTGTTTGATGTAAAATATAAAATAAAATAAATGTAGATCCTGGCGCTAATCCGGATAACACCAGATAGACAGAAAGGATATTATATATTACTAGTTGTCCCGCGCAGTTTGCAAATTAAACGTTAGAGTTCAACCGATAGCAGCGCCACCTACCGGGTCCAGTTGTGAATCTAAACCATCCCGGAATCCACTCAAACACACACAATAAAATTATCGAAATCGGTCCAACCTTTAGGCAGTTTTTGTGAGACTAACGGACGGCAATTTATTTTTATGCATAAGAAAAAGAAGATTAATAGAAGCAACAAAGATAGAAATATGGGAATTGTCAGCAGGAAACACATCCCATCAAAAACTGGGGACTCTTGAAAAAATTAAACTTACGAAATAACAGTAAAGAAGTACAATAGTATCATTAATAAACATATCAAATATATCAAGTGATAGTTTCATTTAATTGAATTTAGGTTTCAAAATTTTAAACTACTGACATTTTATCTTATCTACGAATTATAACAACTTGTTTTGGTGTAATAAAGGTAGATACCTAATGTTTTGTTCCCACTTATCGCTTCCTATAACAATATCATAATTGAGTCAACCGGAAAATAAATCAACTTTATTGAATAAACAACTATTATCGTATCCTGCTAACTATTAGTATGCAGGTTAATTTTTATATTATTATCTAAAATTAGTGTAACGCGCAGTTTCAGCGTCTTTGGCGTCCGTGCCAACACTATCGGATGTCCGAATATATATACAGCCTAATATCTAAACTAATATTATAAAGAGGAAAGATTTGATTGTTTGTTTGCATTGAATAAGGCTCTGAAACTACTGGACCGATTTGAAAAATTCTTTCACCATTACAGTCCTACATTATACCTGATGAACATAGGCGATATGGATAAAATAACGGTGCAGAATTTCACGCGGGCAGAGCCGCGAGCGAATGCTAGTATTTCGTAATTTAGTCATCGAAATTTAATGTAAAATATTATATCCAGATGGCGGTAAAAGCTCGCGATGCTCGGGCAAGCGAATTGGACAGATTGGAACAGGAGTGTCGCTACAGACTGGGACAGGCCAATCTGCGATACAACGAAGCACTGGTAAATTAACATATATTACATCAATCATCACTTAGTGTTTTAGGATAGGCTCCTTAAGGAATACTAGGCTTGCTATTGCTACGAGGAAGAAAGATTACTAAATACAAAATTACATTTTATTAAATGTTTTTGCTATTATATCTGACAACACAATGTGAGCAAGAAAGAAAGAGCTCCTTGCTTCAGGCTGCAGTCCCAAACCGATAATCGCAGATGTCTGCCCTCTCCCAGTGGCCGACCTGAGCCGAGGTTCGTATCTAAAGGGGGTGCCCTCAGCGTGGTCACTTAAATGTAAGGGTTGAGAGCGCCTAAAGCGCTCACCCGAAAGTCCGGTGAAGCTGTATACAGCCGACTAGCGTCAGGCTTACAGCAAGCGTCAAACAAAAAACAGTCTGCAGTTGTCAATCTTGAGTTTATCATCAGGTGACATGCTGTCAGTTGTAGTCAGTCTCCACTGGTTCATAATGTTGCGGTTAGCTAGTCCAGTTCGCGGTCCTCACATCTCAGTGATCAGTCGCCAGTCGAGTTCAATAGCGCTCTGTCACTTGTAATTTAGTTCTAGTTAGGTCATCGTTTAATCTGCAGTTGAGTTTGACGAGGACATTATGACTGTGTGTTATAATTGGTTAAAGAGCAAAATATGTAGGATCCTGACATGGGGCAGTTGTGAGTAAGGCAGTGATATTGTAAAAGTGATCAATAAACCATGACTCGAAGTGATACTCATCATTAGTGTAGTGTGCACTAGTGTAGTAATGATGAATAAAATTATTAAAATAAAATTTAAATAGGTACTCGTCCCATGTAACTTCTAAAAATATTATATTGCAGACGCCCAACAAATTCACATCTCCCCAATCCCAAATTCTCCCCTTAAATTTCAGAAATATTTCCTCAATAGCTAAGTATATTATCATCCATCTATCTCTTTCTCTTCATAATAATGATTAATGAACCGATAATGATCGGTTGACAACGGTGGTGTTAGTTCACCATCGAGTGACCTTGTTTAACGTTTACCTACCTTGTGCTATGAACAAAACTATTATTCACACATGCGGTGTATGACTGAAGTATTTAGAAATAGTCATACATCGTAGTGACATTGCAGTAATCGGTACTCACTTTTCGCTACACACTTAGAGGAAAAAACTACTCGACTGTTCTTGGAATTTTATAAATCTGTTGTCTTTAGGCGGCAGAGAAGAAACAGATAGAACAAATAATGAAAGAGCAAGAGGAAGCAGACAACACTGCCGAAATATACAACAACCTTACATCAGACATGCTCACCGAGAACCCAGACGTGGCCAAAAGCGCGCTCGGGAAGGACAGGTTACTGATACATTCGTAATTTTGGCTTTTTTAGTGTTTACTTAGCTTTGCCCATGTTTCAACTTACTACCACGTTAAAGTTAATCTAACCATCCCAGTAAATACTTTTACGCCGGAAGAATGTGTTGTACTAGCTTTCGCTCGCGGCTTCTCCTGCGCGAATGTCTTTCTTCGGGAGAAATGATACTAGCCTATGTTCTAGTCCATATTATGATCTATAAAATTTAATCCGAATCCATTAAGCTGTTATCACGTGATTGATTAACTAATGTACAAATTCACAAACATTAAAACTTTAACACTTATAAGTAAGTAGTAGGATAATAATGCTAACAATTTCGTTTTCGTTTGGGCCAAAGATCCCCACTAAGACCAAAGCAATGATATATAATATTGTTAAAGGCCAAAGTAACCCAAAATAACAACAACCATATTTGGATATCAAATTGCTAGCATGGCAAAACTAATGAAAAAAGTTGTCCCTAACCTCTGAAATACGTACTGTGCTATCGACTCTTCTTTCGTTAGAATAATATTATTTTAATTTAATTTGTTTAATTTGCTAACCTTCATTTACAACGTTGAATACAATTTCAGAGCTATCGGTTTTATGTACAAAGGTATGAATCAAGACGAGCTGAAGAAGTTTTACGCAGCACAAAAAGAACAAATGGCTGCTGCCAAGGTATAAATATTATTTCAACCTCACCTGCACGTGGTACACTTTGATGATTAACGGGCGAGGCAATGCCGAAATCTGGCTCCCATTATGGGTTAGGGGGGTCACATGACGAGTCGTTCCATTTACAAGGTGGATGGTCCCTCGTATGCGAGAGGCCGTCTGGGTTGGTACCACTGCTTTGTCTATTTTCGCCGCCAAGCAACAGTATGTAAGCACTGTTGTGTTTCGGTTTGAAGGGCATTGAAGCCAGTGAAACTACGGGGCATTATGAGACTTAGCATCTTATGTCTCGGAGTGACAAGCGTAGTTCAGTGCCATGCAGTTCTTTTCAATTCAAAGTTCTGTGTGGTGATGCTTCTGTTTGTGGGCAGGCGTGGCGCTTACCATCAGGCGAACGCCTTGAGTCTTGTCATTCAAACAAATAAAAATAAAAAATGACCAATCAATCGTTAAATCATTGTTTTTATGTGGTCTAATGATGGTTTTCTGATACATTCTCTATCAATTTGTACAAGAATTTAAATGCGACTACTTTAAATTATAGGCTAAACGCGAAGCAGAAGAGAAAATGGAAGCGGAGTGGCAGGCACTCGCCAAATCCATACAACGCGAGGTTGCACGACAGGACATCCAGGACCAAAGGATTAGAAGGTGATTTTTTTTTATAGCATAGACCGGCAAACGAGCAAATGGGTCACCTGATGGTAAGTGATCTCGTACGCCCATGTACGCCCACCACCAGAAGAATCATGGGCGCGTTGCCGACCTTAAAGGAAAGGGATAATTAGGGATTGGGAAGGGGAGGGGATTTGGGCTTCCGAATATCTCACTCACCGTACGAAACGCAGCAGCAAGCCGCTACTTTACGTCGGTTTTCTGTGAGACAGTGGTAACGACCCGGTCGAGCCAGCCCATTCATGCTGTAGACAAAACTCTCTACAGCGTGGCTCTACCACTCAAGGTGAAAAGTATAAGTTTTGAATCCGCTCGTTGACTGAGCCCTGTGGTATTTAATTTGGAGGATAAATCGGTTGAGTAACTGACTTGCGTTACAAGTGTTTCAGCAACCGCAACTTTTAAATTTTTAGCTTTTATTATGTTACGATATCAGCCATATTATGATATAAATAAATACACCCAACAGTCACACACATAGTCCTGACCCCACACTAGGTTAACCTGTATCGTGGGTATCAGGAATTACGAGGGACCACAACACTCGGACCCGAAACAAATATTCGTGGATCACATAAACATTTGTCTCGGTGCGGGAATCGAACCCACGGCTTCTCGCTTCGCCCACTGTGCCACGGAGGTTGTTAATTTTGTGGATTTTTTACAAAAATATTTTTTGTTATGACAGAGAGATAGCCCGGCAGCTCATGGAGGAAAACCAACTTATGGCATTACAACAGAAGGAAAAAGAGAAGTACTATAAAGAAGTTGTGTATAATAACACGCCCACCGACGAATTCTACGCCCAATTCAACACCACTACCCGATAAATGACTGCCCTTTTTTGCGTCAGCGGTTAAAATATAAAACTTTACTGCTGAATCGCAAATATAAAGCTAACGTCCATTTGTGTGAAGGAATGTTTGTTTACAATATGGTCTTTTTCATAATTATTGTGTCTTGCAAAATGCTATTATATCTGTTTTTTGTTGCGTAGCTATTTGCTTTACATTTATGCTGTTTTGCATTTTTACCTATTTGTGAATGTTTAAATTACGGTGAAATAAAACGATTGGTTAGAGAAAAAATAGTGTTTATTTAAAAATAAAACTGAAGCATAATACATTGCAATACCAATAAAGTATAATAAAAATAAAACTAGAATTCAAAATTCCATAACTATATCTATCAATGCTTGGCACTTTAAACTAATTAGAGATCATATTTAAACACAGCGGTATTAAAACTACAATCTACTTTTGGCACCAATTTTATTTTCTTACCGAAAAATTTACCGGCACGAGTTGTGACTTTGTAAGCGCCTACGCAGTATTTCATTTATTATTCTGTTTGGCGGAATAAACGAACAGGAAACGTTAACAGTTCAGGCGACTGGTTCGTCACTTGATGCTTATTTTTTATTTGATTGCATGACGAGACGAGCAAGGCGCTCGCCTGATGGTAAGCGCCACGCCTACCCATAAACAGAAGCAACACTACACAGAACTTTGAAATACAAAGCACTTCATGGCACTGAATTGCGCTCGTCACCCCGGGAGATAAGATGTTAAGTCTCATGATGCTCTTCCTCTATTGGACTATCAACCCCCACTACTATCCATCTGTACTCACGAATCGTGCCGATAATTATATTTGTTTCTATAGCGCCAGTGTGAGTTTTTTAATTCATCAGTGTTTACCAACTACCCTATCAACGAAACCTATTGATTTCTAAACTGGCCAAATCTCTTATCCGACTTAAATAAAGAGATCCAGCTTTTAAATATGTATCGGGCTTCAAATATATTTCGGCTTTCAAAGACATGGGCCTGAGTATCACCACTTCTCCTGTGGCTTATAACCTGATATGAAGCCCTTCCTGTTTAAATTCATGATTGAGTCCGCAATGATTCGAGCGGTTCTTCGCAAATATCCACCGCTAGTCAACATCACTATTGGAATGTGCTGCTCCTTACAAATCTCGAATACGAATTCGTCTCGTTTGATTATACCCTGGAAAATAATAAATAAATAAATAAATACACCCAACAGTCACACACATAGTCCTGACCCCACAGTAAGATACGAGTCTTGTGTGGTGGGTATCAGGAACTACGAGAGACTTTCGGTCTCACAACACCCAGACCCCGAGACAAATATTTGTGGATCACATAAACACTTGTCTCGGTGCGGGGATCGAACCCGCGGCCTCTCGCTTCACAGCCGGTTACTCGCCCGCTGCGCCACGGAGGCTGTCAAATAATAAAGTACACTCAACAGACACTTACGCCCGGTTTCTGTAAGGCTGATCAATGTCGAAATTAAGGCTGAATTGCATAATAGCAGTTATAGTTAGGTTTATTTCAAACTAGCTTTTGCTCGCGACCCTGTCCGCGTGAATGTAATTTTGTATTAGATCCCACGGGAACGGACTATCTGAATACAATATATTGTAAGTTTTATTTGGGCCTAAAAGGGGTTGAAATTTAAAGAAAGAAATACCCTATGTTTAACCCTGGGTCATCACCTATATTTGTACCAAAATTCATTGAAATCGGTTCGGCGGTTTAGATTTTTCATACAAACTTTCATCCCCTATTTAAAACCTTCAGGGGTTGATTTTTGAAAAAAATAGTAGCAGTAGCAATGTCCTATTCTGATGTATAAGCTATATTATTGTGAAGTTTAATTAAAATCCATTCAGTAGTTTTTACGTGAAAGAGTAACAAACATACATCCATCCATCCATCCATCCATACTTACAAACTTTCACGTTTATAATATTAGTAGGATTTGACGATAACAATAACGCTGATTTTAACATTGACTGCGGAATGTGTTGCACAATCGTATTCCGATAGATATTTGTTAATATTTCTGCTAATTTTTCTAAAATTTCATCCCTCTTCGGAGTGCGAAGTTGCATATATAGAGGCCGGCATGATTCTGGTGACCACCGATAGACTCATTGTTTGTTAGTGGTCACTGTTTTTTTTTTTTGACTGCCTTGCGCTTACCATCAGGTGTAGTGCAGTCACTATGCCGTGCCAGTATAAAAAAACCAGTTTGATATAAAAACTTACAATTTCACTGATCCGCATATGCCCCAGTGGATCTGAGTCCAGTACGTCAGTTCCCGCGTTATACACCAATATGTCCGGCTTAAACTCTTTCAATGCGGCTTTTAAATTCCTAAAACAATAAAAAAGAAATTTGTCGGTCATATGTTGGGTATTATTTATTTATTATTAACATTTATTCGCGGATCCGTCCACGTGAACATTTTTTTCAAGGATAAAACGTAGTCTATATCCTAATCCAAGTAATGGACTAACTGTTTACCAAATATTATCTAAATCTGTTCAGCATTTCAGGTATTTGTATTTTCGTAATTTAAAAATGTTAATCTACAAGACCAGACTGGCCTAAAATTGGTAACATCATCTTGACATAGATGGCAGTACAAGTCTATTTCGGCCGTGGTTTAAATTGACGAAAATACAAATAGGTCAAAGTCATCAAAATGCAGTTAGGCCACTCTGGTTCCAGCAGCCTCATATTACTTACTGTCTCAATTTCAGCATATACTCCAAATCCTCCACTTTGTTGCCGAGCTCGACTTTTCTCCTTATCGCTTGTTTCGCTTCCCTGTCTTTGGGGTATATGTTGCGGTTATACATGTCCATTATATAAACTTCGGGGACACCCAAAAAGTCCCTTTGGTATCCATTGCCCTGAAATACACCGCGATCATTAATAAAATCAAACATCTTTCTTATAAGACCTTTTTTCCTAGCTTTATGAGACACCCGTATTGTCTTTTATTTATTTCATTAAATGACGAGACGAGCAAGGCGCTCGCCTGATGGTAAGCGCCACGCCTGCCCATAAACAGAAGCAACACCACACGGAACTTTGAATTACACAACACTGCATGGCACTGAACTGCGCTCGTCACACCGAGACAGGAGATGTTAAGTCTCATAATGTCCAGTAATTTCACTGGCTTCAATGTCCTTCAAACCGAAACACAATATTGCTTACACACTATTGCGTGGCGGCAGAAATAAACGGCGCGGTGGTACCAACCCAGACGGTCTCTCGCATACGAGGGACCTACCACCTTGTAGGTATACCACCTTCCTTTGCTGTCCTAGTCCATAGTTTCCCTGCTGTCCTTGCTATGTTACATGTTCACATTTACGAAACCAACAT
This sequence comes from Amorpha juglandis, assembly GCA_949126905.1. NCBI lineage: Eukaryota > Metazoa > Arthropoda > Insecta > Lepidoptera > Sphingidae > Amorpha > Amorpha juglandis. The sequence goes on along the minus strand of OX421386.1, from coordinate 4,467,458 downwards.
TTAATACGTTGGCAGTTCAGTGCCATGCAGTGCTTGTAATTCAAAGTTCTGTGTGGTTTTGCATCTGTTTATGGGCACGCGCTTACCATCAAGCGAGCGCCTTGCTCGTCTCGTCATTCATTAAAATGAATAAATAAATTTAAAAAAACACAATATGTTATACCTGATGTGCATCCAGATCGACGATCATAGCGTTCTGAATGAGTTTATGTGTGACCAGGAAACGTATGAGCAAAGTGATGTCTGCGTAAGGGCAGAAACCGCCGCCTCGATCGCCGCTGCAGTGGTGGAACCCGCCACCGACGTTGATGGCCCAACCGCGCTCCAGGGCCAACTTGCCAGCCAACACAGACCCGCCTGTTTGTAATCTGGAGATTTTTGAAGTAAAAAAAAAGAAAGAAAGAAAGAAAGAAAAATTTATTATTGGACTAGACACAAAATAGTTTTACAAAGGTACATCATACCAGTATTATCTTAGACCAATAACAGGACTTCCCATTCAGCTTTGTGCTGAAATACAGCCTTAGCTGTACTACAGCGCTGGTTTTCAATGGGAAGTCTGTGTGACGTGCGAACGCAATGCAAGTACAACAAAAACATATAAAAATTTAAATCTTATAAACAACGATTAATAATCACTACAACTAAAAATTAATAATTTTAAACAAATTATTCTAAATATATAGACAACAATGATCCGAAATATGTGATAACTTCTTATGGGAGGGTAAACCGCTTTGTAACGTAACGCGTTACGGCGCCACTCTGTCTGGCTTCCCGTTCTCTCACGCATACGGCAGCAGTAGGCAGGCTCCTCCTCTCTCACTTTAACCTACATTCGTTTAAGTTATCACTTCTGTCGAGCGTCCCGAGAAACACACTTTTTTTTTTTTATGAAATGCTTAAATAGATATAGACGCTTCAGCAATCGTTATTTTTAGCATATTATAAAAACAATTGCCTGGTGGGAAGGCATGTGATACATGTTTTTACCCCACTAGCCAGTGATGGTGAAGAACCAAATACGGAGGCTCGTTCACGCGAATCGCATTTATGGGTCAACCAATGTATAATATGTTTATGCAGTAACTTCAGGCCGGCATAATTCTGCCGACCGTCGAGAGACGCAATGTCCCTTAATAGTCGGCATTATATGAATGGAAACATGCAATAACACCAAGTATATGAAGTAAAAATTTTGGGTTCTTAATTTTATTTTGCTAATTTCATTAACTTATATCGATCACCAGCTTTTGCTCGCGGCTTCGCCCGCGTGAACGTTTAAAATTGACAAAGTTTCATACAAACTTTCATCCCCTTGGGGGTAGAATTTATCAAAATCCATTCTTAGCGTATGCCTACGTCATAACATCGACCTGCATGCCAAATTTCAGCCTGATCCCTCCAGTGGTTTGGGTTGTGCGTTGATAGATCACTATGTCAGTCAGTCAGTCACCTTTGAGTTTTATATATTTAGATTGAAAGTTCTATTTTACACAATCGTACATGGGAAATGTTTTATTTATAAAATACGGAATTTAACCTACTTAAATCTAATGAATTTAGCAAAATAAAATTAATATCTCAATTTTTATTTGATGTGGGTTGAAATGTTATGGTATATTTGCATCCATATTTAGATTGCACTGTACTTAAAATCAGGCCTAGTACATGCATAAATGTCAGAAGGCACAGTGGTTCTGTAGTGTAACTGAAAATATTCAATGTCAAATAACATCACCATCATCATCAGCCACAAGACGTCGACTGTTGAATATAGGCCTCCCCCAAGATTTCTAGACCAACCTGTTGGAAGAGGCCTGCATCCAGCGACTTCCTGCGACCTTTATCAGGTTGTCTGTCCACCTTGTAGGAGGACATCCAACGCTGTGCTTCCCTGTACGCGGCCTCCATTCCTAAAACCTTTCTGCCCCATCAGTTATCGGTTCTGCAAGCTAACATCACCATAATGTGTCATTTTATAGTGGATGCCATTGGTGCTGGGGACTGGTGATCATATTATATTATACCATATACTAGACAGATTTAGTTCTACTTAAAAAAAATCCCTATCACTGTTTGTCTTTGAGACTTCAGAATTTATTATCAGGTCAAGTGATTGCTGTGAAGAACCAAACAGATATTTATGTAAGCTTGCTCTTACCTCATAGGCCTCAGGTAAGCATACTGAACCAAAATGTTTGGAAGGCAAGCCACCACCGGCACTTCGGCAATAATTGCCACTTTGGTACTCCACTGTGAATAACAAACAATATTACTGAGTAAAATACTATATCTGTAAATATAGGCAATATATCATAGGCCCTGATTAAATTTGTAAATGTTACCTACAGGCTTATGTAAGAATTGCATAAATAGCTCATATAAACATACATTCACCCATAAGCTAACATCTAGATCTATGCTTCAACTTACATAAAAGCAACTTACACTACTGTTTTTATTGGAAGTACTCTTGTAAAATTTTAATGTAAATTATGCCTTATGAACAATTTACTTACTTTCAGAGATTTTAAATATTTATTTGTATGAACCACAAGGAGATCACTTTTCTGTGCTTCATTTGGTTTGACAAGAAGTTCATCTTTTATAAAATCTGCATCTTTCAGGTTCTGCAAAACATATGCCTTGGTTCAATGGAACAATGTAGTAGAGGTAGGTCAAGTACCAACCAGTACTGTGTAAACATTGTTGTGTTCCAGTTTGAAGGAAATTGAAGTCAGCAAAATAACTAGGCATTATGAGACCTAACATTTTATGCCTCAGGGTGATGAGCACATTCAGTGCTTCATAATTCGAAGTTCTGATTAGTGTTGCTTCTTTAATTAGAAGGATCAGACAAGTGACCTGCTCATCCCGTCATCTAATCTAAATCTATTAAAGCTAATAAAAAAATATATAATTATTATCTCTGCATTACACTCTTTTGTATTTAAATATAGCGTCCGTATACTGAAAGGCAAATCAATAATTTATGATATTAACAAGAGATAGTGTAATTGATTTGAATTAAGGTAATACATAATCCAAAGACTATTTATTGCTCGTAACACTTCAAAAAATATAAAAGAAATATGTTAGTTAAATAGAAAATAATATAAAACCTGTATAATGTTGCGCCATTTCTTCGCATCGAATACATGAATCTTTTCCAGGCCTAAGAACGACACATTGTACTTATCATCGTACACTATCGGCCACTGTTCCTCTCTGATATCAAAATATAAACTGAAAACAACAATAATCTTAAATTCCAATAAAACTCGTTATTACGAATTCAATATCGCATTGCCTTATTAAATTGTATATTTCAGAAGATTATAAATGAGCAAATTACCGAATGGTGCACGTACCTGGTCATCATCAAAAATTACACATTAATTCCAAGTCATATTTTCGCGGAAAAACATAGAAATTATTTTCCGAAACATCGCAATTTCGTGATTTCGATTTTCGCGGATATGTCAGATCCTGTTTGACAGGATGACAGCTGCTATTTCGTTCAGAAATGTATGGTTAAAACGAGGATTTTAATTATTGTTAAGTACATACATACATATGTATGTATATGTACATAATTTTGATATTATGTACATAATCATTTTATCATAACTTTATAACTATATTTTTATATGATGTATACATACATATTACGTGCAAACAACATACAGTCAACCTGGGTAATTTTGGCTCACTTTTGAGGTAGTAGTACGGATTTACTTTTATTGTTATTTGTCATAAATGAGTGTTTCTAGTGGGATATTGACCTTTATAATCTAAATTCCTGTGTTATTTATCAAAACGATAAATAAAAGACCCTTAAATTACCAAAAATTTGGTGAGCCAAAGTTACACTGACATTTGGGTAACATTAATAAGTATGAGGAGTTGATGAAGAAAATCTATAATTTATGTAGTTTTTTTTTACTCCTCGGTAAGATTAGCTTGTCATATTGATAAAAAAAATACATTTCGTTTATATCACTATCTCCTTTTTAGTGGCAACGTAGGATTGCCATATTAATACAATATTAAACTGCCTGGTTTATCGAAATCTACTTCTATTTTATGGACCTCTTAAATCAAGTTATTATTGTATTAATCAGGTTTTGATGTACTTATAATCATTCAGCAATGCCTAAAATAATAAAAAATAATAAAACAAACTCAATCACATATAAAAAAGAAACATAATATCGGCTCTCAATTCCCCCATACCATGTATAGAAATTGATCATCAATCGCATAAGAATCGCCTCGTTTTGTGATTTTAGATCCTCCAAATTGACTAACTTTATTTCGGGGGTGACAATTAAATATGTCAAGCTTTGATCGCCACTTCCACCCTTCAAAACGTTTTTGCATTGCCCCGAGCTAATGTTACCCCAAATGGGCTGAAAATTAAACGGATCGATGATTAATTAAAGATTTTTTAATAAATCTATCAATATCGCGGGATATTTCAGTGTTATTACATAAAAAACATATGATTCTTCAACATAAAACTGAACTCGCCTTCTGTAGTTCTTCTGTAGTAACTGCTATACACAACTTTTTAGCAAGTATATTTCTAACTCTGTTTACCGCCCATATTTTGAATGGTGAGAAAAAAAAATATATTTGATAAATGTCAATTGTCCCTGCAGGTTTCGTTTAAAAACACTATTTACTTTCATAAATTAAACAACTTATTATTATACAGTGATTCAGTAAGAAGAGAAAAAAATAAACGTTCAAATACAAGTTAGTGAGCCAATGTTACATTGAAAGCTTAAGTTACCCAGGTTGACTGTACTGTTTAAATTCATAATTATTATTATCTTCTTACCAAAATAAAGACGGTATATTATTTAGGTATGTACATAGTCCAATCCTATTTAAAAAAGAATGTACGTTGCCATGCAACGGAACTGATTTCTACAAGGCGCGAAATGTAAACAAAGGCATGACTGCAGAAAAATGTCATAAAATAAAGTTTACTTTATTATATTATACTCTATTAGGTATTTATCTCGTGGTTATATTTGTAATTACTGTAATGCCGAGTTTTTAAATTGTTGTTATAGCAAATTATACTTGTTATTTTAGAGAGTTCTTTTATTGCGTGTAATATGGAAACTTCGACATTGAACGCTCTTCAAACCGAGGTCGAATTTTATAGGGTAAAGTTTTTTTACTTAATTATTCAGGTCAAATAGATTCACAGTGTCATGGTCAACGGATTTCTATGATAATCTATCGAGAGGTTTAACTAGTGAGCTAAATTGTTTGCCGACTGTATTCCGAAACATATAAGTGGTAGTGCCACGCTGTACACAGTTTTGTCTACAGCATGAATGGGCTGGCTCGACCGGGTCAGTACTACTGTCTCACAGAAAACCGACATAAAGTAGCAAGATGCTGTTGCATTTAGTACGCTGAGTATTAGGAGGCCGAAATCCCCTTCCCCTTCCAAATCCCTCAACTATTCCCTTCCTTTAAGGCCGACAGCGAGTCTATGATTCTTCTGGTATTGTGGGCGTTCATGGGCGGTGGATTTCACTTACTATCAGGTGACCCGCCTTACTCGTCGCACTCTGCTATAAAAAAACAACAAATCACCAACGTTATTTGCGTGATGATTTTTTTTTTTTTTTTTTTTTGATGATATTAGGAGACGAGCCTATCATCATTTTTTTTTCTTTTATTTGATTGAGTGACGAGTCGAGCAAGGTGCTCGCCTGATGGTAAGCACAACGCCTGCCCATAAACAAAAGCAATACCACACAGAACTTTGAATTACAAAGCAATGCATGGCACTGAGGTGCCCTCGTCACCCCGAGACATAAGATATTAAGTGCCATAATGCCCAGTAATTTCACTAGGTTCAATGTCCTTCAAACCGAAACACAACAGTGCTTAAACATTGTTCCTTGACGGCAGAAATAAACAAAAGGGTGGTACCAACCCAGACCTCCTCTCGCATACGAGGGACCTGCCACCTTGTATCATATCTGGCTCAATTTGATAACCTGACAAATCAGATGTTTTTTGGTACAAAAGAATCGCATTTAATTCAAATATCCTACCAGGAATGCTACCGCTAGACTTATGCCAGACCTAGGCGAGTTGTTATGATTGTTTTTTATCCAAAAGTCAATATGCCTGTGGTCGACGTAACGTTAAAAAATGTTACGATTGCGATTTTAAGATTCAAAGTTCCTAACTAAATTATATTATTTTCTTTCATGATTTTTTATGTTTTTTAAAAAGGGCCCAAAGTTGTCAAATATTATATAATACATATTATGTATGTTTCAGCAAAACCAAATCGAGGTAGAAGAAGAGATAAGAATGCTGATTGCAGACAATCAACAGTTATCGAAGAAGGTTGGGATTCTACTGAAGGAGAAGTTAGATAATGAGAGACAAACTCAGAACAGGAATGATGAACAGGGGAAGGAAATTGAGGATTTGAGAAGACAAGTTGCTTTACTGATTAAGGTTTATAATAACGATGATATATATTTATAATAATAATTGCTTATTATTGTTCGATAAAACACATAGACATCGTTGCTGCCTACATTAAATAACATATTCTAAATTATGGTCTCGACCAAAGCGCTTATTCGTGTAGTACTACTAAAGCTTCTACCACTAACTGGAGGGAGCTGGGCAGGAGGTTCTCTACGTGTCCTTTCTCAGAATTCAGACTTTCCCCAATGACATAAAAGATGCGCTATTTAGGTTTGGTTCCATTTTTTTTTTTTTTTTTTTTTTTTTTTTATCCTGGCTCGGCAAAATGACTACGCCACACCTGATGGTAAGTGTAACGCAATCCAGGAATAGTGTCGACCAAAGACAAACAGTGTGTCTATCGTTGGTCGGCACAATCATGCCGGCCTGCCTAACTGCTTCTTCACACTCCGTTTAAAGGACCCAATATTATAGGAAGGAGGGAGCATCCATCCATCATCATCATCATCCATCCTAAAACTAGCCTCGGACGGCCACTGTTTGGACACAATTATCGTTGTTGAGCTTACCTGTTTTCATCTCAGTATCTTCTTGCTCAAATTTATCCCTATTAACCATGGATTGTTAGTATTTAGCTGCACGGCCTCAGCCACCAGTTTTGTTCCAGGAAAGAGATTCGTTACATATTTTATGGCAAACATCACAAAAAACGATAGATGCATTGGAAACGGAATTAAAAGCATATCAGTACTACGATAAGGGAAAACAGGTAACACTTGCTTCATGTAAAATTGAATTTTCGATTAGCAATTTTCTATAAAATAAAATTGGAAAAAACTTTCTTCCCAGAATAATATCAACGATGAAAAAAGAGAATTAGAATTAAAATTAGAAACAGCGTTGACGGATTACATAGAGTTAGAAACGAAATACAAAGAATTAAGGACAAAACACAACGCGTTAGAAAATGATATTAAAAAAGAAGAAAAGGAAGTAGCGTCTTACAAAGAACGTGGCAAAGAAATTGAAGCAAAATTAAACGATATAACGAAAACACTGGACGAATACAAAATTAATCTAACTGTGGAGAAAAAACGCAATGAAGATTTGAAGAATCAACTAGCACAGAGTCAAAAGGAGTGTGTAGATCGGTTGAAGAAAGAATCAGAAGCTAAATCTAAAGTGAGAAATCTTGTTACCGTCGCAATTTCATACTTTGATTTTCAACTACATCGGAATATAAATTAGCTAAAATTACTTTGTCATGTTTCAAATTACAGGTTGCAGAAGCGCTACAACTTTACGATTCAGTAGTTATACAAAAGAATCAAATGTATAAAACTATTCAAGAACTTACAGGTAATTTTTAAGGATTACAAACATATCGTATTAAACTCAAAAAAATAAATGGCATTGTGAGTGAAAATTAAATTATGATGATTCTGGTTCAACTATGCTATTATTTTATTTCAGCTGAACTAGCGCAATTAAAACACACATTATCGAATATCAGACGCGATGTGGAATCCAATTGCCGAAAAGAAATGGATGAATTAAAAGAAAAATATAATGAAAAAATTGCAGATATGTTACTGCACATTAGAAATCTTGATTCAGAATTAGTTGAAAAGGGACTTTTGCTTAACAAAGCTTTACGGTCGGTTATTTCGGATTTCATTATAAAGAGAAGCAGGTATAGAGTTGATATAAAATATATTTATTTCGTTTACAGGGAAAACAAAATTCTTCAAGATACGAATGAAAATTTTATAAAACAACAAACGAAAAATTTGGCATCTGTAGATCCAAAATTGGCAGTCGCTGAACAAAGGCTAGAAGCGATGTTTCAAGAGTTGGTAGGTAAAGTAACATGTGCAATTTCAGCAGCAATTTAAAATATCCAACAAATAATTTATTAAGACATCCTTGAATATCTCCTAATAACAGAAATTCGATTACATTGTTTTAATGTAATTATTTTTATGTTGTTTTGCCACTATATTCGCCTCTATTTCAAATTTTCAAGGTTTCATCAGAGAGACGGAATATTCAACTCGTATGCGAAAAACAATGTCTCGCGATAGACATTCAAAGAATCCAAGATATACACTCCAGGGAGATCAAACGAAGAGATTGGGAAGAGGGCTTGTTGAAAACTCAGTGTGAGGAACTAAAGTAAGTTAGTTTTTATTTATCTCTGAGAATTATGAGTATCATAGATAATTATTACCTAGGTATACAAAAATAACGGCACATATTTACCGCAAGATAATTTATCCGGAAATAGACTGTTCTCAAAAAACTGAAATATCTATAACTTGATTTTTAGCTTTCTTAGGGACTAATTCTGGACTCCTTTTTTGCAACTTGTTTAGTCATTTGCGTATTTTATTCTTTTAGAGTTCAAGTTGAACATCTTCAGATATCGTTAAAAGAAACGCATCACATGGTTAATAAATTGCAAAATATGCTAGCATCAAGGTCAGAATTAAATCAAAAGTAAGTCAATTAACAAAATAGTTCATCTTATTGTTGAACGCCGAATTAAAATATTTGTTTTCATGTTTCTATATCTTTCCTCAGAATGGTGACATCTAAAGAAGAAGAGCTTATTGAATTAAATAAGCATTTCGAAAATCAAATTGAACTAAGCAAAAAGTAATATACTTGTTTTATTCTTTTTATTCATTAATTAGGGTGATAAGGAAAAGGATGTAATTCCATGTAATATTTTACAGATGGAAAGAATCTTATTTAGAAATGTCGGAAAAACTTAAGAAGAGGTTAAAAGATCTACAAAAGGAAAACAATGAATTAAGAGGACAATTAAACCTTCCACATAGTAGTAGTCAAGATAGCACAAGCAGCTAATAAAGAAAAACTCTCGAACAAAAATAAAACATTAAAATTGCACACTCGGCAAAATCGATGTACTTTTAAGTATAAAACAGGAAAGATGATGCGCGCCAAATAAAGAACCTCCATCGTTTTTAAACCTCTTTACAAAGACAAATAATAGGTATACAAAACAAATCAGGGAATTAACATATTATAGCCATGGTAAAAAGTGGCATATATTTTTACTCTTATTTGCTGTTTTCAGATCTTATTTTCTAACTATTCCAGAACTATTATTATTTTTGAGATTCGCTAAAAAGAACAGTGTGCGGTTTCTTTCGATTGATTAAACATAATATACATAGATAGAACTAAAGGCGACTTGCACGACGAATCGATTGTAATTAACCGATAAACATGTATAAAAGTGTTAACTATTCATGTACATTTCCTAAACACATTTAGTAGCAAAATTACCGCAAGATGTCTGATGATTGTGTCCTTAATGCGATTTAAGGATCGTTGTGCAAGTTCTAAATGTTAAACAAAATCAGCTGACTTTTGCTGTAATTTTTTTATAGATTAATTTTATTTACAAAACTAGCGCCAGCTTCTCATCCCCCTTAGGCACTGGTTTACAGTTTGAATACCATATCGTCACTGGCAAGGCAAAAATACTAAAGATTCAATAAATGAACTTCACAATAGTTTACTATAATAATTCTTAATATTCGAAAAAAAATATCATTCTATTAATCATCAGTTAAAATATAAGTTAAACTGAAAATTATTCAATAGGTAAATTTATATGACTTTATAACGTATAAATCAACTTCATAACGCTCTACCTTCAAGTTCACGCATTACTGTTATAATGATGATATATTCTTTTTCTTACTTTATGGTGCAATTACAATTATTTTCCCTGTTTTACTTTATGAAATGCTTAATTTTCTTTTCAGCCGAATATTATACATACGACAAATAAAATGTGTTATCCTAATTTAAGTAACTGGTGCAATATTAAAAGATATGTTATAAAAAATAAATATTTATTTAAATCATTCCTTCCTACACATCCCACCGAGACCGCATCTAATTATGGCTAAGGAAGCCGATTGTAGATAGTATAAAAGGGAAAAAAAAAAAAATCATTCCTATTTTATTACAAATATGATTAAAATATGTTACATGTATATCACAAAAGCATTGTATATTGAACTTTACTCTTTGGAAATTAAGTTGCTTATTATGCCGACACACATTCAGCGAACATACTCGGGAACCAGTATAAGGTTTCGTTTAAGTCCTGAGTGTCCACCCACGCTAGACCTTCTTTAACCATGTGGTTCAACGCATTCTGAGCTCTAGTTTCGTTCCAACTGAAAAATAAAACAATATAAATTATTTGCAAGAACAGCCTGTGTGCTAATTTGGGATGATAAGATTTTTTTAGACAAACGAGCTCGAGGATCATCTGATGGTAATTGATCTCCACCACCAATGAACATCCACATTACCTGAAGAATCATGGACGCGTTGCCGACCTTAAAGGAAAGGGATTATTAAGGGATTGGGAAAGAGAGAGGGTTTGGGCCATCAAATATTTCACCATACAAAATGCAACAGAAACTGCTACTCCAGGTCAATTATCTGAGAGACAGTAGTTTCTCATTCATGCTTGATTCATGGGTTTTGATATTCATGCTGTAGACAAAATTGTCTACAGTGTGGCTCTACCACTTATCAACACTTATTTTAAAAAGGATGGTCTAATTCTTATTAATTCATAAATCTAATATGTCTTTACATCTTTAGATAATTAACAAAGCTACTTTAGTGGGTACTTAAGAATCAATGGAAAATATCTTATGGTGTTATCACCATACGTAACTGAGTATTATAGAACAAAATGTTGCATATGGGTCATTCCATGTAAAATCGTCTTAAGGAAAAGAAATTTTTCCCGAGTCATTTTAGATTTTGGTGTAACTTTGAGAAACTCTACTCTAGGGTCCCAAAGAACAAAATTTACACGAGTTTGATTTTTACAAGCGCTCGTTTCCGCCTATTTAAACATTAAATTTTAAAAATCGATATTTTTAAACCTTATCGATATTTGCTGTGAAATTTTTCTGTTTGAAGCTATCTGCATGATCAAGACGGAATTCACAGTGGGAAAGATAGTAGTTTAAGTGTAAATGAGGAGAATTGGCTCGGACGATCCCTTTGAATAATAGCACCATGCTGAAAATGAGTGTTTAATAGTCATTTTTCGTGAATTTTAATCGACTCTAGCGTCTTAACTGTTGAGAATTAAAAACTCATGCTCCGCGGGAATTAAGTATACATATCATAGATAAAATTCAGCTACAAGTTGACTTGAGCAGCCCACTCTTCATAGAAAAAAAACTTTGCTTCAAATATTGGAATTTTAAAAAATCCCAATTTTCAGGTTATGAAACGAACGTGTTGACTGCGAGATAAAAATCTGATACTCACAGAATCTACTGTTTTTACCTTCAACTTAAAATTACTACATCACTTGTTTTGTTATTTTAATGTTTAGTGCATGTACGAGCCGTTTTTTTTCACAGCAAACATCTGGACGTTTTTACTAATGGATTAAAACTAAAAAAAGAAAAATAAAAAAAAAACAAAAAAAGTAAAAAAAACTACTAGGTATTTAAAAAAAAATTGAGTAAACATGAAAATAACAAAACAAGTGATGTAGTCATTTTAAGTTGAAGGTAAAAACAGTAAATTCTGTGAGTATCAGATTTTTATCTCGCAGTCAACACGTTCGTTTCATAGCCTGAAAATTGGGATTTTTTAAAATTCCAAAATTTGAAGCAAAGTTTTTTTCTATGAAGAGTGGGCTGCTCAAGTCAACTTGTGGCTGAATTTTGTCTATGATATGTATACTTAATTCCCGCGGAGCATGAGTTTTTAATTCTAAGCAGTTAAGACGCTAGAGTCGATTAAAATTCACGAAAAATGACTAAAAAACACTCATTTTCAGCATGGTGCTATTATTCAAAGGGATCGTCCGAGCCAATTCTCCTCATTTACACTTAAACTACTATCTTTCCCACTGTGAATTCCGTCTTGATCATGCAGATAGCTTCAAACAGAAAAAATTCACAGCAAATGTTGATAAGGTTTAAAAATATCGATTTTTAAAATTTTATGTTTAAATAGGCGGAAACAAGCGCTTGTAAAAATCAAACTCGTGTAAATTTTGTTCTTTGGGACCCTAGAGTAGAGTTTCTCAAAGTTACACCAAAATCTAAAATGAGTCGGGAAAAATTTCTTTTCCTTAAGACGATTTTACATGGAATGACCCATATGAGTTATGCCATTCTTGCTCTTGCAGCCTCAAGTATAACCGAGAAAATTCAATAAAATATTGAATAAATTCAAGATGCAATTAATTAAAAAACTGAAAACTAAACTTAAACCAAAGAGTAGAAACTTGGTTACATTTTTTGGTACAACAAATTCAATGGCATCTCCTTGCTATAATTATAAAAGAATGATACATATAAAAAATATTCAAAAACTCACCCTAAATCCCCTGTAAGTATGCTTAGTGACACCCAAGCTGTGCCCAACGAACTTGCCTTCTGCAGCACCAATGTTTGATCCAAGTTTAATTCACCTGGCACCGATTGAACCAGCCATTTGCCTTTACCTATAGGCACTACTGTGAACCTGAAAATATATTCAACAATGTTTAACAACTTTGTCTACTGGTCTTGGTAGAATTAGATTAGATAGATATTGACTGTGGTGTGCTTTCTTTCTGTGTGGCATTGTCCCAGCTTAAAGCTAAGATCCCATAGTTGGGAAGATGGATCCCAAATTCACCATCAAATCACTAGATTTGATGGTGAATTCGGTATTATGTAGGGCAATCCGTCTGACTGGCTCAACCCACATGGTGAACTTCGACATTTGTCTTCACAGACCATACAACATCCTGCTGAGCTACTGCTGCTTTTAAACATTAGAATATACAACAGAATTTAATACATAATAGTATATATATTTTAGTATATCAGGGTACGTACTGGCAAGCGCAGTGTTGGACGTCCACCTACAAGGTGAACAGACAACCTGATAAAGGTCGCAGGAAGTCACTGGATGCAGGCCGCTTCCAACAGATTGGTCTGGAAATCTTTGGGGGAGGCCTATGTTCAGCAGTGGACATCCTGAGGCTGATGATGATGATATAAGGGTACTCACCCATTTCCAAATATTCTGAGTTTCTTCACAGCTGCTAACAAGTCCTCATTGGTGATGTCTTGATGTTTCTTAGCTTTGCCTCTCGCTGCTATGAGTCTAGTTCGTAACTCGTCTAATGTGATCAAACCTCCATTTTTGTAATTAGTTGCTAAACATACTTCAACAATCTGAACACCTAATTCATAATAGAAGTCACCAATACCTGTAAGTATCATAAAAAATTGTAATTATACAAAATAATTAATAATAAACAATAATAATAATAGGCTCTCAATTGGTTGTTGCGTCAAGAGCCAGATGCAGAAGGCTGTGTTATTGGACATGACATGCTTTTTTTTATTCATTTTATAAGATAAAAGGCATAAAACACAAAACAATCAATTACAATTATTAATTTTATGCTCTAGGTTGTCTTCCTACGTATATACCCTAATAAAAGCACAATACAGCAATGTACCACTAAGAAAGAAAGAAAAATATAAATTTACACCCTACTTAGGTTTTTTTCAACATTGTGAGGGGGTTCCTCACTTCTCACAGCACTGCAGGGTAAAATTTTGAAATGTTTTATTTTATATTTTTGACAGCCTTCATGGCCGATTGTCAAACAAGAGGCAACGGGTTCGATCGCTGCACTGAGATGACACAAGACTTGTATCTTTATGTGAGGTCAGGGCTGTGTCTGTTGGGTGTTATTTATTTACTTAAATGTTATATTTAAAAATGTCAAAAAAAACCTTATTAAATAAAGAATACTGTACATAAATACACCCAACAGTCACACACAAAGTCTACATTAGGTTAAACCTGTATCAGGAACTACAAGGGACTTGCGGTCCTACAACATCTAGACCCAAAACCAATATTCATGGATCACACAAACATTGGGCTCGGTGCAGGAATCAAACCCAAAGCTTCTTGCTTCTCAGCCCATACCTAAAACCGACCAAAATCCTTTCCCCGAAGCTAAAGGATCCACGCCAATCGCCGCACACATTTCCTGGAATTGTCTTCTGAACTGAGCGTTTTTCTTTATCTCGCTCTTGTGTTTTGATGCAAATTCTTCTAAATTCTCTCTGAACACGTCCAATTGTTTGGACATCTGCTGAAACTGATTTTCTTGAATCTCCGAACCTTTCTCTCTATATTTTTCTTGTTCTAACTTTTGTTTATGAATAGCTCCAACACCTGCTCGCCGCCTCATTTTGGCAAAAAATCTTAATTTGTTTTAATTATGTAGAAAAAATTACCTATTATTTACAAAATAATACACAATTTCCCCAATTCCCCATTACCAATGTATTTTTTTTATTAGATTTTTATTGGGAAGGCAAAGGGATCTAGCCCATACAGCCTTGTCATATATGATAGGTTAATTTTTTTAATAATGAGTTTAATATGTAATTAAATTATCTTCAATAGGGGAGTATATAACAATAATAGTACATAATAATATCTTAATCGCTTTACAAAATTCGATATTTATTTTTATCAAATAAAAAGAAGCAAATATGTACTACTCACAGACAAGATGCTACGTGTGATTTGTCAACATTATTCAAATAATTTACACGAAGATCTTGTTCACCCTTAATCTGTGATAATAATGTAGGATGACGCCCGAAGTAGATACATGAATTTCAGGCTATTCAAATATTCATCATCATCATCATCATCAGCCACAGGACGTCCACTGCTGAACATAGGCCTCCCCCAAAGATTTCCAGACCGACCTGTTGGAAGCGGCCTGCATCCAGCGACTTCCTGCGACCTTTATCAGATCGTCTGATTATTATTATTATTATTCAAATATTGCTGACAAATATTATGGATGCAGGCCGCTTCCAACAGGTCGGTCTGGAAATCTTTGGGGGAGGCCTATGTTCAGCAGTGGACGTCTTGTGGCTGATGAAGATGATGATGATGAATATTTGAATAGCCTGAAATTCATGTATCTACTTCGGGCGTCATCCTACATTATTATCACAGATTAAGGGAACCTACCGCTTATTATTATTTACTACCCTGGTCCGCGCGGTTTCATTCGCCTGCATATTACTGCTCCGCTCCCGGGGGTTTATAGTGTGATGATATATCATTTATCTATAAACCATCGTCTCCACAAAAAAATATGTCAAATCAATTCAAAATAATTATTGAATCCATTAAATTTTATAGATAGATAGATAGATAGAAGTTTTATTTCGGCTTATGTAACACATCACACAGAGTAATATAAGGATAAAATAAAATAGAAAATAAGATGGTGAAAATAGATCTGCGGTACATTTCGCTGAAATCAGGCCCCAGCTCAGCAATGTACTCTACTTCGATATGATTCTTCTACATGATTTATTTACCTAAATCGTTATGATTAATACTTTCGGACTTTCATTTGCAATCTACTATAAAAAAATCTCCATGGGAGCGTCACGTTTGAGTTTTAGGGCCGACCGCCATAGACTATGCACTTATGTACGCCGATATATATAGGCCTGGCAATCACTTGTATGAAGTGGAGTGACTTGGACTCGTCCTATCATAGAACGAAAAAACTGACGCGTTGCATTGGCGAAATTTAAGCGCTCGTTTCGGCTCGGCCTACCTCTATAGACGTATGTCGATGAATATTAGTTTTGTACATTGTATATTAAAATGATATTTTCTTTATTTTGCAATGTATTGATTTTTTTAACATAAATTAATAAAATTTAATAAAATTAATACAATAGATAATTACAAAAATAAAGAAATCTAAAAAAGAATCACCATCCCTGGTGGGGATCGAACCCACGACCTTTGGATTAGAAGTCCAACGCGCTATCCTCTGCGCCACAGGGACTTACGAGAGGTATGTCAAAATGAATGTACATTACCTTTAAACAGTACATAATTCATTTTAAATTATTTTTACTTATAAATTTAACTCTAATATATTTTAATAATTAAGTCTACTATTATTATTCAACAAATACTTCGCCACGTATACATCAAAATTATATTAAAAGAGAATAATATTCACATTCTAATAAAATGATACTCATTTGGTTTTGTTTGAAGTTCAAACCGGAAATGTCAACAAATAGCGAAATGTCAACAATCAGTTTGGGAAGTTTGAAATTTTAGTGAAGAATAAAAGTATTTGCTAGGAAAAAATTGCTTGAAACGATGGTTATTAATGATATTTGTTGCGAAATTATTGACAGTGCGTAATGGAAGTTCCCCTAGTGCCTGAAGATCCTTCTGTAGTTGAAGAAACCCAAAATGTAAAGCCAACCGGCTCTGTAGAAAATTTTGAAAGATTCGTCTACGAATTATTCGATAGAAACGGCGTACTTAACGATTTAAGAGCATATTTACGCGGGCATATTATAAATGTACTAAAAAGTGCACAAACAGGTGAGTAAAACTTTCGAGCTTGTCTTGTATTGTGACTGTGTTACATTTCTAGCACAAACTTTGGGAACATTTACACGAGATCCAGGGCCGTCTTAGACCATGGTACGGGGTGCCTATAAAAATAAAAAAATCTTTTTCAATATTATACATAATGTTGAAAAATAATACAGCCGAATTTACTATTTAATAGTAATTACTTACTCACTATATGACATTTTTGTTAATAAAAAGCAATATTCTTAATTACTGAGATATAGCATTTGGGGGACTCCATTAGACTAGGGATCCTGAGATAAAAATGGCACTGATTGAGACAATTCATTAATTAAGACATTATTTGCAACATGTGAGTAGAGACAATCCAGATCAGTGAATTGTTGAATGTATGAATAAACAATTGGCACATTATCCTGGCATAATGGATTATCTCAATAAATGGACAAATTACTTTTCCTTTGCCACCATTCCAATATAAATTTAACTTGTTGAGATTGCTGTAAGTGATAAAAATACATTTTCTAACAATATATTGTGTTTTGCTGCATTATTTATGCATATATTGTACACACAATAAAAAAGTCAACTACAAATCAATGGCCTTAGTGTAAATGGTTCATTATGTAGGATGTTTAGTGAAGAAGTATGTTATCAAATGTATTTTAAAATTAGTGGCATTTTCGTAGCTCTGCCTACCTGCTTTAGGTGTAGGCGTGACTGAATATACATTTAAATTTCCATTTTTTTTCTACAATTATCACATTTACTTCAATTTATGCAATACTAGCTGTCCTTCGCGCTTTCACCTGCTTGTTACTGCCCTGCTTCCATGGCTCATAGCATGATATACATATAAACCTTCCTCATTAATCTCTATCTATTGCTGAAAACTGCATTATAACCCATAGATTAGTATAAAAGATCTAAGCGAACAGACTGCGGAAGGGACTGCATTTTATACTATGTAAAGATGACTATGTAGTCCAGTTAACTTGATTTAATAACAATGAAAAATATACATAACTGTTTTATTTCAGGTGAACCGCCAGCATGCCAAAAGCATTTCACACAACGGCTAGAGCTCAAATATCAGGCATTGAATATGTTAATAGCAGAATACTTGTTACGTTTGGTATGTGTTTAGCATGCCACCAAATATATAGCTAAATTCTTAATTTAGAAGAATGGCTAGATTAATAATGTACTATCCATGTGCTGCAGGCTTTCCGACAATCTCCCCTGCCACTTCCACCAACTGCGAACCCCGCTTGTTTGTTTAGTACCACTAATACCATTCTAAAATCTATGCATGATGATGACAAACCCTGTGCAAAAAACTGTTGTTCTGTGCCAAAACCTTAGCCAAACAACAGTTAATAGATATCAATAACAGAGCAAGATGTTACTCAAATTGTGACTGGGTAGGTCAAGATGGCTATACACAATGCCATAAAAGAAAAATCTGCATCCAAAGTCTTTTGTGCACAAATTGCCACTGGCACAGGTGGCATTCTGGAAGGATTTGATTTGGGGGTCACCCCAAGAATAAAAACTTCGAAATTAAATTTTCAATATATTTTAACCGATTTCAAAAAAAGGAGGAGGTTCCCACTTTTTGAGTATTTATTTTGGGTTATTATATGTTATGAGCAGGGGGCGAATTGGCCATCAACCACCTAAGAGCTGGATTTAATTAACAATTCTATATCCTCAGGAGTTCAGTTACAGTCTGTCAGTGTTTGTGTCTGAAATACCGCTGGCTAACATGGTGTTTGAGTTTGCAAAGAGTTTAATGCAAACCGGTGATGGGGACTTCACTGCGTTAAGGTTCCAGGACAGCGATGTGTGGTCTATACTCAATTATTTAGGTAATATAATAATTTTAACTACACGGTTATTGACTGTAAGCGGGCCACAAACACTTTAGGCTCAAAGCCAACCTCGCCAGCATGTGTTGCACTCGCAATTTAATTGCTATTGCATTGTAATTTAATTATATTCTAATTGCTAATGCTTGTAATTAATGGTCGAGGCATGAAAATTCAATACTTTCAGGTGTAAAATGTGATTCGGAACATGCCTCCAACATTGTAGAAATGTATAGGAGTGCGGAGTCTTCTCCACTGTTGCTGTGTATATTTAAATGTATACCTATGTACAATGAAATGCGTGCAAGATTGGAAGGTACGGTTCTATTTACTTACACAGCATATGAAGTATGATATCCATCATCAGCAAGCAGCGATAGCTCAGCGGGGAGTGGTATGGACTGTCGACACGATAGTCGCAGATTCGAAACCAGCCCAAGAGCATACACTTCTGACTTTTCTAAGTTACATGTATATTAATTGTTAATTATCGCTTGCTTTAACGGTGAAGGAAACATCATGAGGAAATATGCATACCTGAGAACTCAATAAGATTTTTCGAAGGTATGTGAATTCTGCCAAGCCGCATTAGGCCAGCGTGGTGGACTAAGGCCTAATCCCTCTCATTTAATAGAGAAGGCCCGTGCCCAGCAGTGGGACGTATATAATACAGGGCTAGTAAAAAAAAAACATCATCTATTTAAAAAGAAAGTATAAAATATCTTGTCTGAAACTCCATGCAAAATGCATATGATCTGAATATTGTATTAGTATCTTTAGATACAATTACACAAGAGCGTATATCGCCAGCCAATGGGCCAGAATCTATTGCGGACATGATAACTAAAGGGGGAAGGGCTCTGGTTATGAATAATAATACGCTTACAGATTGATAAAAATGTTGTAGTGCTTATACATTGCAATTTTATCATTAATTCCAGTGAACTCTTCAGACGAAAGTGTATCCAGCATAAAATCTTCAAATACACCAGATGATAAAACCAAGAGTTCTCACAGGAATCTGTCAGCTAATGATAAATGCAGGCATTATGTAATATGCAAGACATGTCAGAGTAAAATGATTAGAGTGAAGGAAAAATATCGTAAGAAGAAAAAATGTTTGGCTAAGGTAAGCTTTTGCTATGGACAATTTTTTTTAGTATGCACGGTAGGCAAAATAACTTGGCCTGATGGTAAATTAGTCCTTCGGCGTGGTGTCGCGGATTTTTTTTCAGGGATTAAGGTTCTGTTTTAGTCAGTCGGGTAAAGTGATATTGGGTTTTTCTATTACGAAATGCTCAGTATCAGCCCGGAGTCCGGAATTGTGCCCGTTATGGCGATAGGCTCGTCCCCTATCACATCAAGGGACGGAAAAACGGTCGGTGAAATGTGGGTGTCCTGGTTACACCTTTGCCTACCCCTAGGTGGATTACAGGGGTGAGTGCGTATTTACGTATAATATCGGATTATTCGAGTTAAATTCCTTTGAATCTGAATTTCTGAATTTTTGCTGGTGGGAGGATACTTGTATCCGACCGGATAGCGACCACCGTACACTGGTGCTAAAACCTGCCATAGTGGCCCACCTTGTGTGAGTCGCGTTCCAGGGTCAGCTAGTGTATATCCGGTTCTCCCCAGGGGGCTTGCCCCCTGATCCTAACCCTTTTCCCATCCCTTTTTCCTTCCCCTCCCCTTTGACCCTTTGCAGGCCGGCATGATCGTGACGACCAACGATAGACACAGTGTTTATCGTTGGCCGTCACTATTCTTGGATTGCGCTACACTTATTATACCATCAGGTGTGGCGTAGTCATTTAGCCGAGCCAGGATAAAAAAAAAATTGAAATGAACGTGTCGTCCTATAGATACAGGCACACGCAGTCATTGGTACTTAAGAACACATCACCCACATATAGTGACGTGCACAAATGAGGCGAAATATCTATAAAACAATACCTACTAATCAATATTCCATTGTTGTTACTAAGTTGCTATGGGGATGTAGTTTAGTAACAGTTCGTATTAGTCTACGTTGGTTATTCAGCAATAGTAAAATATAAATTGATTTTATTTCAGAATGTAACAGAGACAAAAATAGGTCCGTATAACATGGAATCTCTTATGAAGAATATTGGTGTGATGGAAAGAAGCCTCATTGATGAGGTTTACAGTTTAATTTTTTAGAATTTTTTAAACTCATATTACAGTATAAAGTTTTAATGACATCGTATTCAGGCGCGGATTCAGAATGGGAGACAGGGGGTGAAATTTCTTAACGATGTCTTATGTTTACGAGAATATTACTCATTGAAATAAAACTAATTTTATCGCGGTTTTTTAAGCTTAAGCTTTTCGGGATGGAGTCTACCCCATGACCACCAAGGCTAAAAATCTTTCGAAACGTCGGTATCAAAATTAATAAAAAACCGCGATAAAATCCGTTTAAATTAGTTTTATTTCGGTGAAATTTCTTTTCAATTTTCAGGCGCGGGTTAGTTATTGATATCATTCTTCCTTCATAAATACGCTTATGTCAATCACTATACAACAACATATGCGAGAATAGGACAGAAAACCTTTATACAGAGCGCCGCGTCATACGATTATTTTTTCAAACTGTGGGACGTGGCCTCGTAAACGAGAGTTTTATGTAATATTCTCGTCTGTGCCATGCGATAAATTCCTTGTCTAAATGGGGATCAATCGCAGTATCCGTTACATCACAAATCACCACCACCATAATCGTGTATCAGTCCAATGTTAGTCTGTAAATCATGCCACTATGCTTCACCTTCGACTCCTATCCATTTCGAAATTGGGGTTAAAACCATTTAAATTGTCAATTCGAAATAAAGACGCCCTAGAATCTACATTCATTTGCATGACAGAACAGAATATTTATACGGGCACACAATTGAATAGTGTTGCCCAAATGCAAGAACAAGACGAGACTTAGCCAGTCTTGGTCTTGGTCTTGCGCCAATACACCTGGTCTTGGTCTTGGTCTTTGTCTTGCGCTCCCAGTCTTGGTCTTGGTCTTGGTCTTGCAGCAAGAGTCTTGCAAGTCTTGCAATTACCTATTAGTCTATTACTATTTATTAAAGTTTACTTTAAATCTTAAAAAAACGTATTAGAATTGGAACATTGTGAGCTTGAATTAACATAGCCATAGTAAAGATCAAGCAGATTAACAAATAACTGAAGATTTAATAAGAAATTCGAAAAATTAACTGACCTATATGTCGTTTTCCATGGAAGTAACTGTTTCTTAATAAACATTTATGATTTATAAGCTTACATTTGCTAAAACATGTAAAAAAACAAATTAATTACAATAACTTGACTGTATTTTAAAGAACAATACTTATCTGTCTAAAAAGAGATTGAACCCTCAACTTATAAGAAATTTAATAAAAGAGTTTTACGATTTATCATTTATTTGAACAAAAAATAAAATACAACACTAATCAACAGCTTTATCATTAGGTTATGATACTTTATATCAATTTTTTTGACCAACAATTAATACAAAGTAACCATCTGGCTGACTCATCATTTAACCTATTTCTATGTTTTCTAATTACTAATGATGCTTTAGAAAATAACCTCTCAGCAGGTACTGAAGTTGCAGGTATTGAGAGAAAATCACGGGCCATTTTCGATAAAATCGGATACTCTGTCTCATGCGTCCTCCACCAATCTAAAATGTCTTCCGAGCTGGCAGTTCTTGGTTTTCTCAGGTACTCCTCCAACTCGTCTATCACTAAGCCTTGAAGACAAGATCCAGATGACGTCGAGGGACATTCATAGAGTTTATCAAAGTCTATTACGTCTTCATCTTCATCACATACTTTATTTTCTTTTTCTGGTAATTCCAGAGATTTGTTCAGTGAGTGTAGATTTTTATATTCTTCATAAAGTTCATTGAACTTGCGCAGACTTTCTGTTTTAAGTTGCTTCCCCCACATTGTCAGGTCAAAAGTCTGAGCCTTATGCCTTGGGTCTAAAATTAAAGAAGTACAATAAATCCAGTTGCTCTTTTTGTAATGTTTAAGCATTTTGTCTCGAGCTGCTTGGAAAGCTAGAATGAGCCTTTCATCCACTTCAGATCGATTAGGTTTCTCATCTAACTGTTTTACCATAGATTCAATTTTATCTAGCAAAAGATTGAATGATACAACGACTAGCGGTAATGTAACATATTTGTCTCCACCAAGTTTTGTACTTAAAAGTTTAAAGTTTATTAGAAATTTATGTAATTTTTCGAGTACCTGCCATTCATTAGCTGTGATTTGAAAATCATTTAATTCGGTGACAGAACTGCACAATATGTCAATGCCCGCTCTCACTTTTAAACCAAATCCAATCATATCATGTGTGGAATTCCATCTCGTTGGACAGTCAAGAATGGCATTTAGATTAGATGGCACGCCAGCTGCTTCACAAGCAGACTGAAACTTCTTCTTCACTATCTCACTTCTTTTTATTTTACTGGAAACACTGCGTAACTTTGTTACAGATGTACGCGAGTCAGCAATATTTGGTGCAGATTCTTCATCTTCCTCATCCTCAGTTTCGTCTGCATAGTCTTCGTACTGCTGATCTTGCGCGTTAGTGTCAGACTCACAGTGTAATGCTAAGGTCTTTAATAAATCTTGTACACCAAGGTTTAAAATGTGAGCAAAGCACCGGAAATGTTGATTGTCTGAATCAAAGTGTGGCGGCAGCTGTTTGCCCAGTTCATACATAAATTTGGTATTTGCAGTTGCGTTGTCGACCGTGATACCTTGTATTTTATCAATTATGCCATATTCCAATAAACATTCATGGAAAATCGTTGCAATATCTTCCCCAGTATGTCGACCGCGGGATGGTATAAAATCAAGAACTACAGATTGATACTTCCATTCGTTGTCTATATAATGAATAGTAACCCCGTAGTAACTCCTACCAGCAATTGACGTCCACCCATCAATGGTGAAACACCACTAACTCAAAAATACTTACGTAAGTTAATGGCGTTTTTGAAAGTATCGCATGAATAGCTATGCAGAGTTAAAAAAATATTCTTACCTGTCCACTTCTTCCAGCGGTTACTAAAAAGCTTGTGATATCTCCACTTAATTTTGGTTTAACAGGAAGAAATATTTCTGATTCCTTTTTGTGGAAAGATATTAGATGTTTCCTTAAGCCTGAAGTGTTTCTGTTTTTCATTTTTATTTCAATCTTTTTATGTTGGCACAATTTACAGAAGGCAGTTTGGGATGCATGAATTATTTCGAAAAACTCTTCAAATTTGCTTTTGGGTCTTTTAGATCTGTGACTCAAACTCTCGTTACTCGGACTCGAATAATTTGAATCTTCGTCACTCATATTAAATTGTACACGTGATACGTTTTTAGAAAACAACAAGAATTAGTAAAAACAATTATTAAGTTAGACTCGAAGCACAGCTCAATTGGAAATGACTGGAATTAAAATAATTCCTTTATTTATAGTACGTTTCCTTGCTTTCTACCGCGCCGCCTCGCCACGTGCCGGCTCTATGAAAAGGATGCCGCCGCAAATCAAATAATGCCGCGTGCGGCGTGCAAACACACACTAAATATTACCTACTTGTACAGACGCGACGCGTGAATAAAATATATATAAAGAATTAGTGAAAATCACTATTCTTTACATATAAGTGAATGTTTTGGCGTACATCTATACTAATATTATAAAGCTGAAGAGTTCGTTTGTATGTTTGATGACAGAAGTTTTAAAATAAATAAATAAGTCCTGAACGTCACTATACCTCCAAAGTTACTATTCCTCGTGGACGAAGTCGCGGGCACAGCTAGTAAATACTTACTCTCATCATCTCTCTCAGAGATATTCGGGCTGGTAAGTAATACAAAACTCTTATCGCAGGCTTTTTATTTTATTAGTAGGTAAGTACCTACGCTTTTTATATTATTTTATTAGTTTTGTAGAATTTTTTTACACGTTTCAAGTATATTTAAAAGTGGCTACAATATTTATTAAACGGGTGCGGGGTGATATTTGAACACTTTTTTGCTATTTTTTCTTGTAAAAACTTAAGAAATATAATGACTAAATGTACAATAATAGTACCTAAGTAATTAGTTTAAAACCATATAAGTAATCAATATTATAATATATACTTACTAGAATGAATTAATTTGACATCTACTACCTATCCTTACCATTTTATCCCAATCATAATACTACTTGCGTGATCAGTATAATGTATTCATTTTCATTCTAAGCACTCTGAAACTTATTTATTCTTTGGAACACCTGTAGGTACTCTTAAAATTCGAAATTATTTTGCACGAGTATACCTACGCCTACGCCCTATGGCGGCAATCAAATAGTGTCAAATGTTATGATTTCGGCGTGGCGGCAACGATTGTTTTAGATTTCAAAAGAAGCCGCCGGCGCGTGTATCGTAACCATGTACTTCCGAAAAGCGGCAAATTTCTTTGAGAAGTAAGTACAAAACCTTTGAAGCCGCATTATCAAAGTGCCGATGGTTAAAACATAACTATGCATGCACTCAGTTTGATTTTAATAGATAGGTCCAGTTTTTCATACCTATTCTTTGATACAGTTTTTTGCGTCTCATAGAATTTCTAAGCGTACCTACCTATACACCGAACTGTTACACCTAACTACTCAGTGAAATAGCGCTAAGTCCTAGCTGCAAGACGCAAGAGTCTTGCAGGCTATGTCTTGTTCTTGCTCAAGTCTTGCACGGTCAGTCTTGGTCTTGGTCTTGCTAAAAATACGCGGTCTTGTTCTTGGTCTTGGTCTTGCAAAAACGCAAGAACAAGACCAAGACTGCAAGACCAAGACTGAATTTGGGCAACACTACAATTGAATAATTTTATGGTAAAAAAAATCTTACTAAAACGTATTATCCTGGAATGCGGACTACTAAAACATCCCCGAACGCCTTACAAGGCGCCTAAACTAGAATCTATGCAGCAAGGTTTGTAATTATCGGATGATTATCAGACAACTACCCGAACTTCGGAGAATCAAACGGATGGCAGATTTGACCATTTGTGTGTTTATTATCCGCAATATATTTTGTTTTCAGATGTTCCAGCAGTTAAAATCAGTTTACGAGGCTGAAGTAGAAATGGTCAAAGAAGAAGAACAGAGGAAAGCAAAACGATCTCTGGCGACTCACGCTTTGCAGCTGCAGAAACGACGAAATGAGGTGAAATACGTTCATTTGTTATACAAAGTAAAGATTTTAAGCTTGCGAATATTTAATACAACGCATTTTTATGTTATTTTTTGAGATTCTTACGAACTATGAAAATGTTGTTATTTAAAGAATAATTATATTATCCAATGTTCAGTACCTATCCTGGGCTCAGTGGCGATTCTAAAAATGGATTTTATTGCTCTATGTATGCTATTAATGTTTATAGATAGAAGAATCGTTGAAAGCGCGAGAAGTAGAGTTAGAAGAAGCTGTACAAAAGAAGAAGAAGTTTCTGTGGGGTTTGGCGAGGGCACTCCGCGATCAACACCAACACATGACGCGCGCCATGCACGATGTACGGCAGGAGACTGACAGACTCACAGCCAAGGTAAGGAGACACGTGGTAAAACCTGTGTGCAGTTTTGTCTACAGCAAAAGCCTGCGTTGATCCCACGTGTAACGCGCGTCTCACACATAAAAGTATCCGCCCCTTCTTTTTTTTCTGAAATATATAGGAGCACCGAAGTACCACACAAAAGATATGGGCGGCCAGCATACTAATTGTGTCGCCCGGTCCTAGACCTTAGCCCACACGTAAAATCAAGGACCATGCTAAGGTGGGTGAGGGGGGAAGTAAAGTTCCCTTACAGCCGTCTTCATATTTTATATGTTTTTTAATAAGGTTATCCATTATAAATTGATATTTTAACTTATCGCCACTCTTTAACTTTTTGCCTTATTACACATGTATTAATAGTGAATTAGTATATCGATAAAAGTAGGTCAGCGTTTTAAGATCGTTATACACAAAAGAAATACTGGCAATAATATATTAATATTAAGTCATATGTCTTTAAAACACATACACAGGAAGATAGTCTCAAAACGCAGCTCGTGGAGGCAGAGCAAATTCTTCGGCAACGGGGCGAAGACGTGCGTTTGCAAATAAAAAACGAACTCGCGATATTAGAACAACATTTGGAATCGATGAAAACTGAAAGAGAATGTATCAATCGAGAGCGAACGGAACTGAAACATTTAAAGAATGTGTATGAGAGTGCGCCTAAAAAGGAACACAATTTAGAACACGAAGAATTGAAATCCCATTACGACCTATTGAAAAACGAATTATCGATATTGAGGAAGTACTTGGAATCGATGGCGATACAGCCAAAATGCGTTATAGAGAGGAGCACGATAACCGACTTGTACGATGTGACGTCGAAATTGAACGTCACGTTAAATAACGGGCAAGGTGTTGAGTGTCCGAAACATGATGACGTCAAATTGAGAAGTACGCAAGTTGTGAATGATCTGAAGAAACAGAAAAATGTTAATTTTAGCCAGGTAGGTGTTTTAGCTTTAAATACAGAAAATATTTTTATTGCCTAAAATAAAGCAGACTGAGACTTGTAACAGCTCTTGGTTTTTTTATAGCATAAATCGGCAACCGAGCAAGTCTCTTAAGTCTCATCAAGTCGGGTCTCTTACTTGATGGTAAGTGAACTCCACCGCCCATGTATGCCCACAATATTACGAAGAATTACGGGCGCGTTCCCGACCTTAAAGGAAAGGGATAATTAGGGATTGGGAAGGGGAGGGGTATTTAGGCCTCCGGATATCTCACTCACCGTACGAAACGCAGCAGCAAGCCGCTACTTTACGTCGGTTTTCTGTGAGACAGTGGTAATGACCCGGTTGAGCTGGCCCAATCATGCTGTAGACAAAACTGTCTACAGCGTGGCTCTACCACTCATAAAACAGTGGTGGACATTATATTTGATTGTAGGATAAACAATACGTCAGTTCCCTAATATTGTGTAGACCGTCTTCTGATGGTTGGGTCAATCGTCATACGCTGGCGTCATTCACGCTTTCATCGAACGGTGTCCAATAGATTTACCTGGTCCGTAATAAGTGCGTTACTGATGACTGAGACGCGACCATCGGAAGTCTAAAGTAGTATTACTGGGCATTGAGAGACTTAACATCTAATGTCTCAGGGTGACGAGCGCAGTTCAGTGCCATGTAGTGCTTTGTAATTCAAAGTTCTGTGTGGTGTTGCTTCTGTTTGTGGGTAGGCGTGGCGCTTACCATCAGGCGAGCGCCTTGCTCGTCTCGGCATTCAATTGTCATTAAATAAACTCTTATTGTAGTAGATTTTTGAAGCCTCACTTGCTGGTTCAGTTGTCTTATGCAATACATTTCAATAAAAAAATACAAACATGCATATAATATGGGATATTGTGTCTAGTCGAACCTCGATGAGATATACCGTGAGGCGAGTCAGGAGCGGCGTTCATCGTCCAGCGACGTGGGAGACGAGGTGCGGGATCGATTCCACGAACAGGACTTACTGCGACAACTGAGGGACGAGAATCAACGGCTCAAGACGTTTACGGCGCAGGTTGGTATCCTACTAATATTATAAACGCCAAAGTTTATAAGTATGGATGGATGGATGTTTGTTACTATTTCACGTAAAAACTACTGAATGGATTTTAATGAAACTACAATAATATAGCTCAGTGGTTCTCAAACTTTTTTGGTGACGGAACCCTTTTGGGAAGCTAAATACTTGATGGAACCCTACAAGACAACAATAGTTTTTAAAAGTGTATTCTTTATTAATAAGCATAATAAAAGTACAATGTAACAGTTACTAATTATTACTTACTTTACCACATGACAAGTACAATAATAGAAGATATTAAAAAAGAAAAAATCTAACTAATGGGAGGTATGAAATTGTTTTTATTTTTCATCAATTGGTTGATATCAGGTTTGATAGAAGACAGTTGAAGTCTCATATCAGGTTCGGCGTCCAGTCTATTGCGATATTTTTTTTCGTGGCTGCATAGGTTGAGAATCCTGTTTCGCACAAATATTTTGTTGGGAACGGGAGAAGAATATTCAGAGCCATTTTGCCAAGCATTGGATATTCATCACGGATTCTGCACCAAAAATCGTTGAGAGGCATCGCGTCGTTTTGAACAGTGACTCCATACTTGTGTCTGATGACATTTCTAAAAGAGATTCATATATCTCGTTTGACATACTTTCGGGATTTTCCAAGTTGGGTAAAAAAGGATTATGAGTCCATGAATTCAGTTTCATTTTTGTATTCTGTTATTCGGGAAAATACTTTTCAAAAGATGCGCGCATCGAACTAAGATATTGGACCAATTCTTCAAACACATCATCTTGAACCATTTCTGAGTCGTTATCGCTAACAATCTCACTGAGTGACGTAAAGCTTTCTATTTCTTTCTTACCAATGCAAATAATCCAAAAATCGAATTTTCTTTTGAAGGCAGTTATTTTGTTATAGGCCTGAAAAACTGTTGTCTGTTTACCTTGCAATGATAAATTTAATTCGTTCAGTTTTTTAAAGATATCCGCCATAAAAGACAATTGGAACAACCAAGTTTTATCATACAAAGGGTCCTTCAAATTAAAAGAAGTATCTGCTGAAAGAAACATTTTTGTAACTCGGCTCTAAGTTCAAATAGCCTTGTTAAAGTTTTACCCCGAGACAGCCATCGCACTTCTGTATGGAGCAGCAGTGTTTTATGTTTGCTGCCATAATCTTCACACAATAATGAGAACAATCGGGATTGTAGTGGTCGTGATTTGATAAAATTAATTATTTTTACCGCTTTATCCATAACTAATTTTGGATATGACGGCATTTGCTTCATCGCAAGTGCTTGTCTATGCAGAATACAATGGCTGGAACTACAATTAGGCGCTTTATTATTTATTCGTGACACTGCTCCTGCTGTTTTACCTGTACAAATGTCAATGCAATTGTACCAACTGAGATTATTTTCTTCAAAAAATATATTTATTTTATTAAAAATTTCTTCCCCGGTAGTGTTTGTGAGCAGCGGTGAACACATAAGCATGTCTTCTTCAAAAGAACTTTCATATGGATATCTCACGATAACCACCAAGATAGCCAAACCAGTGACATCAGTTGACTCGTCCATTTGCAAGGCGAATCGTGTTTTTTGTAGACGTGTAACTAGTTCTTGTTTGACGTAGCTTGCCAGATCATGGATTCGCCGTGAAACAGTATCGTTTGATAGCGGCACAGTAGAAAGATGCTTTGCAGATTTTTCATCGAGCATACATTTTGTTATGTCTAGTACACATGGCTTTATTAAATTCTCAGCGATAGTGTGCGCTTCACCTGCTTGTGCAATGCGATAGCTAACTAAATATGATGCCTCCGTGGCCTTTTCGTTGATAGTTTGTGTTACATGCATCATATTTTTTATTACAAAAAATTCTTTATTCTTGTGTTTAGACTCGGGGTGTACAGTTTCTAAATGTTAGCGCAAGTTGGCAGGTGCCATGGAACTATTAGGAAGCAGTTTACTACATAGCATGCAGAGAGGTGAGCCGTTGGAATCAACAAATCCGAAAGTGATATATGATTTATCATACTTCCTTTTTTTCGTCTTTGACACCGTCGAGCTTGACGTCGTGGCATTATTGTCTGGATCGGTGATTGCTATATTCTCCGCGCGTACTGCTTTTGAACATTCAGCGTCACTAGAAGATGTTGTTGCAACACGTTTAACACCTTTAAGCCAACGTTCCATTCTTCTTTATTTATAATGTTACACGTCAGGATGTTGGGGTCTAAATAATGCACAATCGTTACTGCGTATAAGAGACTAAGTTTAGTACAATGAAGAAATGTATAAAACTGAGATAACAGAATACAGCAGGCAGTAGAACAATGAACACTAGTTTCTCGCTAGCGAGCTTGTAAGTAGGTAGGTAGGAACTTATCGCTCCGAATACTAATCGTCAAGTTACTGTCGAGGCGCGACGCGCGATCGCCGCTTTTATACTTAGTCCTAGACTCGATCTCGAATATTCTCGAAAATACTCGAGTAAAATACTCGACAAAAAACAAAAATAAAAAGAGAAATATAAAAATTGCGTTGTAAACAATCTCGACTTTATTTTTTGAAGTTAGAATCGAAAGTCGCTTGTTGACAACTATAGCGTCTAATTCAGAGGCGGCTTTTATCAAAGAGACTGCGCGCTCACAAGTAAACAAGTATACATGTTGATACCAAACTTAAGAGATATTGTACCAGCTATTGTAACGCATGTTTATACAAATACAAATAAATAAATAAATATACCTACGCGCGGCCAAAAACGTTCGACCAGAGAGAGGTAATTTAATTTTTTTTCTAAATTCTTGTGGAACCCCTACAGAGGTATCGCGGAACCCTAGGGTTCCGCGGAACACACTTAGAGTATAGCTGATATAGCTTATACATCAGAATAAGACATAGGCTACTATGTTTTTCAAAAATCAACCCCTGAAGGCTTTAATAAGGGGATGAAAGTTTGTATGAAAGCTTTTTGATGGCGAAACAAAGTTCGCGGGCACAGCTAGTAGATAATAATTTGAACTGTACATACCGAGACTTATTAATTTAATTTTCAAAATTAATCAGTCAAGTCTCAGAAATTATAACACATGATGTTCTGAATATCTTTTACACCACTACTTGCATAGTGATGTAACATTTAATTAACGAAACAGACATCGCCGCGATTTTTTTAAAATTTCTACCATGTTATAAAAACCGACAATAGAAGGCGAGCGACAGCTGTTCCGTTCCGTTGCGTTGCAGTATGATTTGGGGGGGGGGGGGGGGGGTTCACTATCTAATCGGGTACAGAAATATAACAAGTACCTCCCCCCTCCGCAGCTTTTTTTTTGTGTTGACTTATAGCAAAGCGAGCATATATCGGATCTCCGCTGTGAGCACGCTCAGTTGCGCGCGCAGTTGACGGCCGCGCAGTTACAACAGGCGACGGTGTCGGTGACCCCCCGGACCCCCCCAGTACAGGCGGGACCCGCGGTGCCCCCCATCTGTCGCCCTAGAACCGCGCCTGCATTCGTACCGCCCTACACTTACCTCGTGCACAGGTATACATGATTCAACTTATACTTGCATGTCTTGATTTGTGTATGATGTGTTTTTATAGAGACAATAGGTTATGTTCTTGGCACTATTGATTTTTTTTTTTATTCATAGCATAGGCCGGCAACGAGCAAGTGGGTCACCTGATAGCAATTGATCATCATCGCTCATGAATACCCACAATATCAGAAGAATCATGAACGCATTGCCGACCTTAAAGGAGAAATATAATTATCGGGATTAGGAGGGGGATTTAGGCCTCCGGATATCACTTACCATGCGACGCAACAATAAGACGCTACTTTACGTCGGTTTTCTGTGAAACATTGGTAGCAACTCGGTCGACTCGGCCCATTTATGCTTTAAACAAAACTGTTTACAGCGTGGCTTTGCCACGCAATTGTAAAGTGGTAAACATAGTAATATATACGATATATACATAACAAAGGCATCATTCGTTAGTTACGATCAATTTTTCTACAAAAAAAATTTAAAAAAATATGTATTCGCGTTTAATATTACGGCTTCCGGTTGATATCAATCTAACAGGTCCAAATGAAAACCTGCGTCAAGCATTTGCGTTTGGCACATGATGATTTGGGCCCTTTTGGCATGTACCCACCTACTACCTACTTATGAAAATGTTCCACATATAATTGGTATATATACCACCTAATGCCTGCCAATAAATGCTTTTTTTCTTTCACAGAATGAGCACAAGTGCTAGTACAAACGATCTTAGCTTGGGTGTTCGTAAAGGAGCCGGTGAGGAATTGAGCCAGTTTTCCAACGCACAACCGAGGATTTTAGTACCGGGGGATACCATACCGTTCATAGGAGTGTTGAGGGATCGACATAACGACAACAGGAGGTGAGCAACCGCCAGTTATCCGGTGATATCCGGAGGCACAAATCCTTCCGATTCTCTTCGCAATCTCTTTATAGTCTGTAATGACGGTAGTCACTAACTAAACTGGATGGGCCGGCTCGACCGGGTTGTTACCACTGTTTCATAGAAAGCCGACGTGAAGTATTGCGTTTCGTATGGTGAGAGAGATATGCCCCTCAGATCTACATTTGGAAAGGAGGAGTGCAGACTGCCAATTTGCCGCCCTTTGGGCAAAGTATAGTACAAATAGCGAGGCTAGCTGAGAGCAAGGGTGCTGCCCCCCCACCCACCATTAACCGTCCGGAGCAAGTGAACCATGGCGTAAGACCCGGGCTTGGCTTCTAAATTACTTACAAATCTCAATATAAATTAGATTTAGTATTTTTTAAGTGGTAGAGCCACCCTGTAGACAGTTTTGTCTACAGCATGAATGGGGTGGCTCGACCGGGTCGTTACCACTGTCTCACAGAAAACCGACGTAAAGTAGCGGCTTACTGCTGCGTTTCGTACGGTGAGTGAGATATCCGGAAGCCCAAATCCCCTCCCCTTCCCAATCCCTAATTATCCCTTTCCTTTAAGGTCGACAACGCGCCCATCATTCTTCTGGTGGTGGGCGTACATGGGCGGTGGGGATCACTTACCATCAGGTGACCCACTTGCTCGTTTGCCGGCCTATGCTATAAAAAAAAATAAAAAAAAAATAGTATTATTAATTCTATTATCTATCTCTGTCTCTCTGTAATCTAGCTCTATAAATTAATACATATTAATAATTTATTTATTTATGTGATCAGGGCGACATCTTCACTTCAGTGAAAAAGCCCTTAATTGTGAATTAAAAAAAAAATCTGTAATGTTAATAAAACACTGAACATTATGAAAATATCATTGTCTCAGGGTGACGAGCTCAATGCTGTGTCATGAATTTTCTAATTCAAAGTTGTAGGTAGCGTTATTACTGTATATGGTGCTTGCCATTAGACGAGCGATCTGCTTGTCTGGTCACTGATGAGGTATAAAAAAATAATTGGCAGTCATAGAGATTGCCGATAGAAGTGAAAACTTATAACTGAAGTACTCACTCTCAACTCCACTCGACTCGACTCGACAGTCGATACTCGATAATCGATGTTCGATACCCATCCAAAAAGCGTCTAACGCGCACAGCACACGGTCAGGTATATACGATACTAGCTTTTGCTCGCGGCTCCGCCCGCGTGATCTTCTTTATCCGGGATAAAAAGTAGCCTATGTCCTATTCTGATGTATAAGCTATATTATTGCAAAGTTTCATTAAAATCCATTCAGTAGCTTTTACGTGAAAGAGTAACAAACATACATCCATCCATACTTACAAACTTTCGCGTTTGCAATATTAGTAGGAAGGATTTTATACGTGTATAGTCTGAATTAACATTAGCGTGTCGCTGACGCGAAATCACAAGTTTACACCCTACCAAAAAGTGCTCAACGCGGCTAAAGAAGTTTTCACTCCAAAATCCTTATCAGGCACGTGGTAAACCAATGGAGGAATCTACGGCGTCGGGCGTCGCCAGTTGGTGTCATGAAGCCAAGAAACATTTCACCTATGCAGAAGGAACGATCAGTGAAGGAGATACCCGGTGAGTTATATTAGTCCTCACGTCTCTCGTAGTTCCTGATACCCACGACACAAGACTCGTATATTACTGTGGGGTCAGGACTATGTGTGTGATTGTTGGGTGTATTTATTCATTTATTTCTCTACAGATTCATCGACCAGCAAAGAAGATCCAATAATGGGAAACCAAGACACATTTCCAGACGCACAATTTCAAAATAACACAATGGAACCTACATGGTAAGGGATTTCGATTTTTTTTATTTTTTACATATACTTTATGGTAGAACCCTCGTATGCGAGAGGCCGTCTGGGTTGGTACCACCGCGCCGCCTATTTCTGCCGCTAAGCAACAGTGTGTAAGCACTGTTGTGTTTCGGTTTGAAGGACATATTGAAACCAGTGAAATTACTGAGCATTGAGACTTAACATCTTATGTCTCGGAGTGACGAACGCAGTTCAGTGCCATGTAGTACTTTGTAATTCAAGGTTCTGTGTGGTGTTGCTTCTGTTTATGAGCAGGCGTGGCGCTTACCGTCACGCGAGCGCCTTGCTCGTCTCGTCATTCAATAAAATAAAAAAAACACAAAATTCGACCATAAAAAGCCCCTCTTATCATTCTTCATACCCCGAGCACAGCTCCTAACTAGCCCCTATTGTACCCCTCTGGCCCTCCTCACTTGGAAACATCCTTGCCTTAATATAATAGAGTAATAAACGTGGTATTGTTGTATTTTTTTGTAGTGAGAAGCCCCATCAAAGACCAAACACTGCTGTTGTGGCTGACAGAACCAAAAAGCGGGAGAAAAGTCCGAACACTGTACTGAGAGAAGTCAAAAATAAGTTGAGGACGTGAGTTTGTATTTGTTTTGTATTACTACTAGCTGTCCCTTCATAGTTTCACCTGCGCACCGTACATGTTACTTGCTCCTCTCGGGCAGAAGTGCGAAATATTACAAAGGTGACCTAAATGACTCTATGTAAAGTCCTGAATCCGCCAGTGAAAATTCCGTCAAAATCGGTTCAGCCGTTTCGGAGATTACCCCGGACAAAGTTTGAAAAAATATGTTTTATCCAAATAACCATGAGACATATTAAAGGTTTTATTTAGAGTTCACAGACAGACTATATTTATCCGTATATATGTATGGGTTAGACTAGTTGATTTATTTGCAATTAAACTGAATCGATTCAGCGTCTTAAAGCGATATAGAAAAATTGATGTAATCGTTGAAAATCAATTGCTTATTCGGTTAATCGCCCGTCTATATAATTTAAGGAAATACAGTCATTCCGGGTAACTTTAGACCACTTGTGTAACATTGGACCACACCCTGCTGAAACAATTCTAATTTTTTTATTTAAATACCGAATATAAATTTGGTAAATCTGTGTATGCGAACTTGAACTTATTGGTCCAAAGACTAAAAATAAGAATATTGACAGTTAGATGATGTCAAGTGTAAAAAGAAACAACTGATTCTTTCCCGCCTTGCAGCTGACTGATGAAAAAGTGCAGTATTCAATTTGCAATAATTTTGTGTTTTACGATAAAAACCGGTAAGTGATAGTATTTTTATGATTTAAAGTGTTTGTTTTTTTTTTATTTGAATGATTTGTTTTAACTGTTTCACACTTAGTTATTTCGTAATTACTCAAATAATTGTTGCATCCAAAATAGTTAGAAATTTGGGGTAACATTGGACCGGTCCAATTCTATATTAATCCTACATTATGTATAAAAGTGCATAAATAAATATGGGTATCTTTGTACAATGAATTAATACTCGATAATAATGTTATAATACCATCTACATATATTTTTCTCATTGCTTTTTCAAGAAGAAGGAAGTCTTTTTCCAGGGCGCATCACGAAAATCTTCCAATCACCATATTCAGTGTGGGTGAGTACTCTGAATAAAAGGTATGAAGGAGGCTGGACGTGGCTAACAAATTTATGTGTGACTTAAATTACCGATTCGAAGATGTTGAAAAAGCCGATAGCGGATGAAAATATCACTCGACATGGAAACGTTATATATACAAGATGACTTTCTATGCCTAGAGTGGGGGGATTAATTGCTTATTTTATTATTTTTAATATCTTTGTATGAGAATTAATTCCTGTTACCGAATATTTGTAGTGATTTGTACCTAATTGATCTCAATATGTCTGTTCCTATGTTAAGTTTGTAAGTGATAAAACTGATAGTTATAAAGCCATAAAAATATATATTTTTCTACATAAAACATTGATATATTTATTTTATTCTAAATTATAATTTCATTTAATATGGCTTAATGTTACCCAATATGAAGAAAAACGCAATAAAATGGATTTTTAAGAGGAAAATAAATAATGGTCCAATGTTACCCCAAAGTCCGGTTAACTTTGGACCATCACTATTTCTGCCTTTTTCTCAGGATTTGCACATAATGCATGTATTTTTCGATGTAAGTGGTATTTACAAGAACAAAAGATCACGAAAATTACAATGTATTGCATAATGATTCATACAAATTAATCATAAAATTTAGACAACTGTCTGATATCTGGTCCAAAGTTACCCGGAATGACTGTACTTGTTTTGTGTTGTTTTTTTTTAATAAAATTTGTACACATAGTAAAGACAGCACCAACCGTCATCCACCAACAAGCACACGAGACACAAGTCCCAATTCAGTACTTCGCGAAGCTAAACTCCGATTGAGGAAGTTGGAAATCGAAGCAGAAGCCGTGGAACAATCGTATTTAAAGTTCAGGAAGCGACAGGCCGAGTTGAGAAACGAAAGGACGAGTTTGAATGCAGCTACAGACGAACCTATAGCGAGAGATATCAGGAACTTGGGTGAGTGTACGTGAATTTGTTTAAATTGACAATATTTCATTTTTCAACATACCTTTATTAGTAGATTAAATTAAATTAGATCCAAAGTAAAGAGACCCATTTTTTTTCCTTTTTTCCGAAGTCGACTGTTTTCATTCATGAATTCTCTTTTGAATTGTATTTCATTCGAAACAGACGTAAACGCCAAATTACGCAAGTAATATTCATCATCATCATCATTAGCCACAAGACGTCCACTGCTGAACATATAGGCCTCCCCCAAAGATTTCCAGACCGACCTGTTGGAAGCGGCCTGCATCCAGCGACATCCTGCGACCTTTATCAGGTCGTCTGTCCACCTTGTAGGTGGACGTCCAACGCTGGGCTTGCCAGTACGTGGCCTCCATTCCAGAACCTGTAGTTTTATTTTTAACTTATGGATAAAGGACAAACGTCATTCAACCGTATTTGTGACGTCATCACACGTTGGTTTTTATTTTTTACTCCGAAAGTAACTAGTAATAAAAAAAATAAAAAATATAGTCGAACTTAGGATAGCAAAATAAAGAAACGGTATTTTTGTTTTAGGCGCGTTTGGTTTTTGAAATGTTGTCAATTTCTCAGAAAAATACATTTATTTATGCACGTTCATTCCACCGTATGTGGACAGATTTAGACGTTTCAATAGTAAACCCTATCTCCCTTGGGGTTGGGTGGCCGGTCATAAAATCTAAAAGCCATTATCTGTAACATGTGTTAAAAATAACATGTTGCGCCGATCTTACTGCGAGTAGGTTACGGGCAGAAGGAAGAAGAAAAAGATTAGTATGACAGGTTATTATAAACATTTTTAATTTTAATTAGTTTTTAAATAGTTCCAAAACTTGCCATCGCCAAGTCATATTTTGCCCTCTATGTATTTAGATTTTTGTACAATATTAGGCAGCCGTGATGACATCATCTGCGACAAAAAACAATAATATGTATTATTATTGTGGTTATTTGAAAATATTTCTCCAAAAAATAGTTATTTATTTTAAATAACTGTTTGTTAATAATTAAAAGCTCTGCTAGTCTACTATCATAATAAAATGAGAAGTTAGAAAAGTGCCGAGGCCAAAGTGGTACTAAATTAGCAGTAAGTATAATCCGGTAGATGGCGTTATATAACATGCCCACAATGTCACATCGCGATGTCAAGTTTCTCCGCTGTTTGATGACTTCGCCTCCATTCCCTTGTGTAGTTATCGCTTCTCGGCCTTTTGGCTAAGATCAAAGTGTAGTATCTGTTCTTTTCAGCTTAATATCTGAAAGTTCCCACATTGTGGGACCAGTATATTAAACTGATTTTTGTAAATCGACGGGATGTTCGGGGCTCGCTCCACTCCCGTCACGGGTCGGCCCGGCATTGCAGTGCCGCCGGGATTGGCCCAAATAATACCCTGAAAATGTTGAAATACTAAACAGTAATCTGATTATTGTTTAATTTGCTTGCTAAGTTTCTAAATTTCTCTAAGAGAAAAAAATTGATTTAATGACAGTGTGACTCTCATTACAATCTTTGAGAATAGGCTAAATGACAATAAACAAATCTAACTGTCATAAATACAAAACATAACCATAAGTCTAATAAATGTTACTAAAACAAAAAAAAAATGCAATCATAATGCTTCACACAACAAATGTAAACCACATAATTGTAATGGTAATGAAATAATAAATATTACTCGCCAGTATCCCGTTATAGTCCATTGAAAAGTTACATTTGGGGTTGCGTTTCTTAGAGGAGTCAATTTTATTTTTTTGATGTGTTGGGGGGGTAAGTGTAAAGCTAAAATCAAGTTTGTGGGGTCGCCACCCTTGTCCCACGGCCGCCATCTTGAAAATAGGGGTTGAAACGGTTTTTACGATATATCTCTTAAACTATTTATCTGATAAAAAAAAATTGTTAACGTTTTTTGTTGCTAATTAAATTCTCTATAACTTTGGTCCAGTAACTTTTTGTCGTAAAACTATAAATAAAAAAGTTATAAGTGAAAATGTAATAAAGAAAAAAATAAAGATGATAATTCTCTTGACAGCCTAAGATACAAACAATTCGCCAAGGCAGTGACAAAAAGTACATTTAATTTATCTTCACTTCCTCCAACACAAGACACAGCTCGCTTTCATACTTTCCGAGTCTACCATCAGGTCCAGTCGTGGCTTGGTAATAATAATGATCCTGAAGACTGGGGCTGGAAAAAATGTGGAAAATTATTGATGCCAGTGCAGAGCTCTAAACCTCCAGCACCCCCTGAGCTTCTTAAATTGATCTTTTGTAAATGCAAAGGAAACTGTGGAGCGATGTGTGGATGTCGAAAAGCAGGGCTAAAATGTTCCGCAGTGTGCTTCCATTGTTCTGGAGAACTGTGTTCTGTGTCTTGTGTTGGAGGAAGTACTTTTTGTCACTGCCTTGGCGAATTGTTTGTATCTTAGGCTGTCAAGAGAATTATCATCTTTATTTTTTTCTTTATTACATTTTCACTTATAACTTTTTTATTTATAGTTTTACGACAAAAAGTTACTGGACCAAAGTTATAGAGAATTTAATTAGCAACAAAAAACGTTAACAAGTTTTTTTTATCAGATAAATAGTTTAAGAGATATATCGTAAAAACCGTTTCAACCCCTATTTTCAAGATGGCGGCCGTGGGACAAGGGTGGCGACCCCACAAACTTGATTTTAGCTTTACACTTACCCCCCCTACACATCAAAAAAATAAAATTGACTCCTCTAAGAAACGCAAGGTGAGGCCTAAAAAATGTAACATTTCAATGGACTATTATTGGGGCCCCTCGGGTTAATTACTAGCAAAAAGCTGAGCTTTGTGAGGACTCGCGTAGTTTTTCTAACGGGTAATAATTTTTAGACAGTTTTTCAATAACTAAATCAAACCAACAACGATGACATATATTGCACTGTTTTAACTCCAAATTTTTCTGGGCAGTTTCAAAAATTAATGGTATATTCTAGAAAATACGAATTTTACGCGATATAAATTTGATTCTGCCTCTCGTGCTCTTTTCTAACGTTCTCTTGCCTGATTCATCAACAAACGGTTATTTTCACGTTCTTTATGACCATTTAATGTGCTTTTTCGCGGCATTTTAGTGTAATATTTGCACTCTTTGTTTCGCTGTAACAATAACATGAATATACTTAGTTAAAATTATTTACTGGTTTTCACAAAGTTATCGTTCACATTGATATAGCTTTCTCTATTATTTTTTTGTAGGTACTCACCTAATATTCACTTCAAAACATGTTGAATCTCGTAATTACTCTAATTAAAGAGTATTTCTGTTTCACGGCTGAAATAAACACGAAATGAATTGAACATGTTAACTATTTTGTTTTTATTCTGACGCCATTTGGATAACATAATATGTCAATACGCCGTTATTTTACAACCTGATTCTAGTGGTATCATCTAGTATTAAGTAGATTAATTAAGAGGTATTTAAGTATCGACTTTAGTTCTAGTGCAGCGATGTTAAGTCTTTGGTCTTCTAACAGATGGCGTTAGTAGTACAATAACTTTCTATCCAATAAAGTATTTATCTAACATTCTATCCAATGAACTTAGAAAAATGCTGAGGCTCAAGTCGTACTAAATTAGCAGTATGTATAATCCGGTAGATGGCGTTATATAACATGCCCACAATGTCACATCGCGATGTCAAGTTTCTCCGCTGTTTGATGACTTCGCCTCCATTCCCTTGTGTAGTTATCGCTTCTCGGCCTTTTGGCTAAGATCAAAGTGTAGTATCTGTTCTTTTCAGCTTAATATCTGAAAGTTCCCACATTGTGGGACCAGTATATTAAACTGATTTTTGTAAATCGACGGGATGTTCGGGGCTCGCTCCACTCCCGTCACGGGTCGGCCCGGCATTGCAGTGCCGCCGGGATTGGCCCAAATAATACCTTGAAGGTGTTGAAATATTAAACAGTAATTTGAATATCCTTTAATTTACTCGCTAAGTTTCTAAATTTCCCTAAGAGAAAAAAAACACAGATTTAGACATAATGTCAGTGTGACTCTCATTATAATCTTTAAGAAATAGTTACCATATACGCCAAATGTGATGTGAAATCCAACTATCATAAGTACGAAACATAATATAGCTACTAAATATTTCTAAAAGAA
Source organism: Amorpha juglandis (assembly GCA_949126905.1). NCBI lineage: Eukaryota > Metazoa > Arthropoda > Insecta > Lepidoptera > Sphingidae > Amorpha > Amorpha juglandis. The sequence continues at coordinate 4,425,939 of OX421386.1, read as the reverse complement.
ATGAATTGAAATCATAATGCTTAACACAACAAATGTAAACCACATAATTGCAATGGTAATGTAAATGTATGGTAACATAACTACATGGAGATTGTTGAGCGGAAGGGATTCAACTCACAATATATGGGATGGATCGCTTCGGTACACCACGCTCCATGTATCCATTATTTACTCAATTTTTTGGGCTAATGAATCTTAAATAAACATAATAATACATATACTGCAGAGGGGTCGCCAGAATTCCGTTAGCCTCCGGTTAAATATTGTGGAAAAAAAAGCAGTTTGGGTATGTCATGCTCGGTAAAACGTCTGTGCTTGCGGCAGCATCTTGTGTCGTGTCGGTCACTTCCCTGTAACATGGTTGACGAGGCTGATGGCTGGCACATGCGTCATGCTCGTGAACGGGTGCTGCTTGTACTGGTCTACTCACACTGTCACTGTTTGTTATAGTTAATTTATTCACAGTACATACTCTTGAGGATACACAAAAATTATTTTAATTTATAACATTCCTCATTGGCATAAATTGAGCTACTCTAAGCAAATAAAAATATTTCCATGTAGTGCAAAAATTGTAAATCAGTTTAAAAAAGAGTAAAGTTATAGTTAGTGACGTCATCTGCGACAAAAACTAATATGAATTGTAGTTAATTTATAGTATGTTTGACGCAGTTGCCTCAAAAAATTATTATTAAATATAAATAAATATTTAATGGTTAATAATTAAAAGCTCTTCTAGTCTACTATCATAATAAAATGAGAACTAGAAAAGTGTCGAGCCCCGAGTGGTACTAAATTAGCAGTAAGTATAATCCGGTAGATGGCGTTGTATAACATGCCCACAATGTCACATCGCGATGTCAAGATTCTCCGGTGTTCGATGACTTCGCCTCCATTCCTTTGTGTAGTTATCGCTTCTCGGCCTTTTGGCTAAGTTCAAAGTGTAGTTATTTCACTCAGGACAAAGTTATGTTCGAAGCAGCCCTCAAAGTGCAGGAATCCTTTCTGTGCGCTGCTGAACCTGTCATTAGTCACCCCCCACCTCTTGATCCTTTCGGACAGAATTGCGGTGAATAATTTGGGAACCGTATCTCCCAAGGAGATAGGTCTCCCACTTTGGATATCTCTCGCACTCCCTTTCTTGTGAATCAGGATCGTGTTGGACTCGCCCCAAGAGGAAGGGATGAATTCAGTGCGCCATACGGCGTTAAAAAGCGCCGCAAGCACACGACTTCCCGGATCAGCCTTTTAAGGTCACCGTATTTGACGCCATCCGGTCCGGGCGCCGTATTGGCCCTCCGTTTTAGACTGTTGAACACCTCTTTCTCCCTGAAGACCGCGCTCCGTGCTCTAGGGGGTGGATTCGCTTTGGCCGAGTACATTTGGCCAGTCTCCTGTACCGTCTCTACTGGCAGACAACTGCCTGAAGTAGTTTCAACAGTGGCAATATTTATGTCGCAGCGCTTGTTGGGTCCTGCGAGAACCTTCTGCATAGCTGTTTTTCGATTTCGACGGTACAGACGTTGAATTCTCCAGGCCTCCTGTACCCGGTCAGGCGGTCCAAATGGAACATTTCGTGCCGCTTGCGCCGAATTATGGCCCCGGCCCTTACAGTTTCAACCGCTCTGCTACTAAACCTTCCCAGGAAAGTCGCAACTCTTGGCATAATTTCCTCCAGTTGGGATGGGTTGGTTATAGTGTTTAGCTCCGCCACCAATTTTCTCTGCTCCGATGAGGCAAAAGGTGCGTGCTGTACTACGGTGGCCTGGGGCTGCGTTGCGGGGACCTGGGGCTGTGCTGCAGTGAGTTCGGGTTGACGAACTAAGGGGCCAGCGGAGGCTTGTGGTGCGCTGCCAGTGTCGTGCGGAGTGGATGTGCGGCCCGGGGCTAATGGCACCGAGACTATCGGTGTACTTTGTTGACTATAACTTTCGGCAGAAGCGGCCGTGCCAGGAGCTTCTACCCTTGGTCTAGGGTGTGGGGAAGTCGTCACAGACGTTGGTATGAATTCACCTTGTGACGATGAATTTATGTCGCTCCCCGTACGCTGCCGCGTTTCTGTATCAACTTGTCGAAGAGTAGGTTCCCGGTTCGCATTTCGCCGCCTACCATGCCGCCGTGTCGCTCCAATCCCTTCTACAGTCCGATCAGAAAACAGCTCCTGTCGGATGTTATTCCGTCTGGCGGTGTCTGCCCGCCCTGTAGCTGCCGGCCGCACAGCGGAGACGCACTCGTTGCAGTGTTGCTGCACAATCTTTCGTGGGTACCGTGTGTCCTCTGGGGCGGTGAATCCACAGCGCCTACAGACATACGTCATCCGTACACCGGTGTGGTGCTGCTTAACATAGCGTCCGAGATTCTCCGATCTGTTCTTTTCAGCTTAATATCTGAAAGTTCCCACATTGTGGGACCAGTATATTAAACTGATTTTTGTAAATCGACGGGATGTTCGGGGCTCGCTCCACTCCCGTCACGGGTCGGCCCGGTATTGCAGTGCCGCCGAGATTGGCCCATATAACACCCTGAAAGCGTTGAATTATTAATCAGTAATCTGAATAAAGTTTAAATTACTTCAAGTTTCTAATTTTCTCTCAGAGAAAAAAATAAAGAATTAGATATAATGATAATGTGATTCTTATTACAATCCTTGAGAATTAGTTACTATATACGCTAAATGTGAGCACAAATCCTATTATCATAAATACAAAACATAACCATAAATCTAATAAATATTACTAAAACAAATTAATTGTAATCATAATGCTTCACGCAACAAATATAAACCACATAATTGTAATGGTAATGTAATGGAGATTGTTGTGCGCAAGGGATTCAGCCCACAATATGTGGGACGGATCGCTTCGGCACACCACGCTCTATTTATCCACTGTATACTTGATTGTTTGTGCTAATACATCTTAAATAAACATAATGAATGTACTGCAGGGGCCGCCAGTATCCCGTTAGCGGGGCCCCTCCGATTAATTACTAGCAAAACGCTGAGCGTTGTGAGGACTCCCGTAGTTTTTCTAACGGGTAATAATTTTAAGACAGTTTTCATTATATCAATCAAACCAACAACGATGACATAAATTGCACTGTTTTACACTCCAAATTATTCTGGACAGTTTCAAAATTGATGGCATATTCTAGAAAAATCGAATTTATTAAATTAATATACTTAGCTACAATTTTTGACTGGTTTTCACAAAGTTATCGTTCACATTGATATAGCTTTCTCTATTATTTTTTTGTAGGTACTCACCTAATTAATATTCACTTCAAAACATGTTGAATCTCGTAATTACTCTAATTAAAGAGTATTTCTGTGTCACGGCCGAAATAAACACGAAATCAATTGAACTTGTTAACTATTTTGTTTTTATTCTGACGCCATTTGGATAACAAATGTCAATACGCCGTTATTTTACAACCTGATTCTAGTGGTATCATCTAGTATTAAGTAGATTAATAAGTATTGAGTTTAGTTCTGTTGCAGCGATGTCTTTGGTTTTCTAACAGATGGCGTTAGTAGTATAATAACATTCTATCCAATGAATACTAAATTGTTAATGTTATTTTTTTTAATGTTTATAAAATTATGTTATTTTTTGTCAGATAACACATTTAGATGGGAAGTTAAATTACTATGTTAAATTACAAATCTATAGGCGGGATAGTTTGTCAGTAAAGTGTACCAGAAAACCACTCGGTTGTGGCATAGTGCTGAGGCCCAAGTGGTACTAAACTAGCAGTAACTTTAATATAGTCCGGTAGATGGCGTTGTATAACATGGCTACAAAGTGACATTGCGATGTCAAGATTCTCCGCTGTTTGATGACTTCGCCGCCATTCCACTATGCAGTTATCGCTTCTCGGCCTTTTGGCTAAGATCAAAGTGTAGTATCTGTTCTTTTCAGCTTAATATCTGAAAGTTCCCACATTGTGGGACCAGTATATTAAACTGATTTTTGTAAATCGACGGGATGTTCGGGGCTCGCTCCACTCCCGTCACGGGTCGGCCCGGCATTGCAGTGCCGCCGGGATTGGCCCAAATAATAACTTGAAAGTATTTGTTACTGAACTTTATAGTTCTGTAACCGAGTTGAAAAGTAACTGAAGTTAAGTCGGTAGTTGTGATAGGTGGATCATTGCGAGTAGATCATCAACTTTGGGTGATGCAGAGATGAAACAAAGTAGGTGTAGAAAATAATTAGGAGTACATAATAATATAATACATACATTACATATTATAAAGACTTTATAATAAAATATATACAAATAAATCCCGATATAGAAATACAACAAAAACTAGTAACGATCACTGTCTTTCAGAAAACACTGGCGTGAAGTGCAGCTTGTCATTGCATTTCGTATGATTATTTAGGCCATACCCCTAGCAAAACACCGCGCGATAATTGATTAAAAAAATATACAATATATTTCTACAATCTATCAGCTTTACTTTGTTCGATTCAAATTCATGTTAATGTTGATATATTTTTTTAAATTGTCGTTATGGTAGGGGAGCCCACGATGCTAAATGGGGATTTACTCGAGCGTCGTAGAGACCTATTGGGATGCAAAGCTTAGATGATATGAAGAAAAAAATGTTATATGATATATACCTTTACATCGGTGGGGGAAGCGGCTATAGATTTTTAAATATGTAAAAAAAAACTGTTGCATGGACATCCTCGAGCGCGTCAGATATTGATAGCATCAATGCCCTACGTATTTTTAATAATGTACGTATGTTAATCTGATCGTTTGCATGATGCGGGTGGTTGTATTTAAGAGTTGAAAATGAAAAAAAAAAAAAATTAATCGAGCGCGTCAGATTTTCTAAGGGAGTGTTTAGTGCACCAAAAAAAAGCTCTCATTCACTAATCTGATGATTTCGATGGGACGCAAACTCGCGGCCATTTTCATAATGTGCAAAAAAAATTCGCCATTTTGAAATACTCAAGCGCGTCAGATTAAGATATATATAGTTCATCTTTATGTTCTAAACGTACTGTCTCATAATCTGACGATTATCTAGAGGGATTGGCCTGATCTGACAAAAAAAAATTAGAAAAACGGTTCACCTTAAAGGCCATCCCTGCAACTTCCCGCTAATTCCATTCCTGGGCTCTTAAAATTGTACTTATGACGTTTTTGAGCTCAAAATATAATTTATGTGATATTTTGAGCTCGCTGAGTTCAAAGAAATAATATTTCTATGCATTTGAGCTCTCCCATAAATAAAAAAAAATTTAGCTACGCTCGAGAATGTCGAGATGACGTTTTTTTTTTTACAACTTTGTTGCCCTCCGCTTTTTTTACGTCACTCTCAAATTGTCAGATTAGTGGAATATACACTTTTTAGGATGTAATTAACTCACCCTACCTTAATCTGACGCGCTCGAGAATTTCTGATGGTCAATTTTTTTTTACTAATCTGATCCTGTATCCTTCACGGGCGGCCTTATATATGGGCCTCATGTTTTGTGGAGGTACTTAACCGGGTACAAGGTATCCCCCTGTATATTAATCTGTCGCGCTTTAGTAAATCCCGAAATCCCCGCTTGGGCTCCCCTACCATTATAAATGAACCGTAAAAATGAGAAAAACGCAAAGATTCCGTACGTCTCCTTTTAAAGTACAGATTGTTTTCATATGACATTAACATCACTAGATAGGCAATTTAATAACGAATATTTTGCCCGTTTTAAATTTTCGAAAAGACCAAAACCTGATTTTTTAAAACAATTATTCGCTAAATACGTGCATATTCTGCACGAAAACTCACACTCCAAGTACGCGAGTCAGTATGGCACGAGTCAATCAAGGTCATTTGCTCACGGAAGGCCCTTAAGATTTTCTACAATAACGATTGCTGTAATAAACCCCCTCTCCCCATTCCCTCTTAAGATCGATAATGCATCTATGACTAGTATCGTGCGTGTCAAAGGCGGTGGAGCTCACTTACCACCGGCTCACATAGAGGTATTTGCACGATCTACGCGGCCAAAAGTCCCAAAAACAAAGTAACAATAACATTAATAAAATTAAGTTCTACGAACAGAGTACGAATCCGGGAACAATACCCATGCTGTATCTACCTGCTACTGCGCACCCTGCACTCGTAGCATCAGTCGGAATTTGACCGTTTCACCTAGTGTACGTATTTGTTCTCGGCGCTTTTCTAAACATTCAACATTCAAAGTGATTTTTTTATGTTATCAAGTTCTTCTTACGAACTGAAAGTGATGGATTCTGAAGCTCAAGGTAAGAGACTTACAAACTTCATAAATAAAGTTATGGTCAATTATCAAAATACATTATTTTTTTTATAATAAAAAAACTAGTTTTCATTCCGTAATTTTCTTCAAAATTTTATCTTTACTAGTGTTTTTGTTTATGTATCGGGGTAGATCAGGCTATGATTTTTATTACAGGTTATTACTTGATCCTTTTTCTTAAAACTACTAGCAAAAACATTTCCGGAAACGTCCGGATAAATACAGTTTTTAGGTATTAAAGTTATTTAATGAAATTTGGTTTAAATTTTAAAATACATTTTAACGACTATTAACAAAGTTTATGTTTGTTTTATTTTCAGAGGGTACATCAGGAGTAAGGGTTGTGACCCGACAATACTTGTTTGACTCCATGAATAAAGAAAATTTGCCTAATTTAGATGCCAAATTAAACTATTTAAAAGATCAACTTTTGTCATGTGAAGATTACAATGAAGATCAAACTATTTATTAGAAACGTAATTTTGCTCATTTCAAATCAGTCATCAAAAAAAGGTGGACCGAAGCTCATTATAAAGAAGATATTTTTTTAAAATACAACCGTTCTTGGCTAGAATGTACTGTTGAAATATCCGTTATGAAGACTTCACATAAACGGCCAAATTTAATAAATTGGACTATAAAAGAGAAGTGAATTTTGCAGCCCTTGAATTCGGCATATCGGTGTTACACCCCAGAATTAGAATTCTTGAAAGTATCCTTCATTTAGCATACAAACTTAAAGTGAAAAAATACAGGGAAAGAAAATCAAAAGAGGACAAAGATCTAGAAGATTAAATCAAAAGAGAAATACAAACGAGATTTTGCGTTGAATCAGGTCTAATAATAGATACACCGAAATCCAATTTTGGAAATACAAATGATTGGAATACCAGCAGAAGGTTTTTTAAGAACTCAAAATTAGCATCAGAAATAACTGGCATCAATTATGAGCGGATTTACAGACTAAAAGTCATACTGGAAGCAATTTCAAGCGGGTTCCAAATTGATCATATTGATAAAATATGAAAGATACTCTTTAGAAACTGCTCGTCTTTAGGTGGACCTGTATGACTGGCATCCTATCATCCCAACATGGCGCAGTTATAATTGAAAAGGCATTATTACCAATCGGACAGCTTTCCGAGGAAGCAGCTGAACCTCGCAACAAACATTTTAGATGTTATCGCCAAGATTTTGCGAGGAAATTTTCCAGGGAAAGTTGTAATCAGGATATTTTTAATCGCCTTCTGCTCAGTTCAGATCCTCTGCTCAGTAGCATGCGAACTATGAGAAAAAGGAAAGCTGAAACATTTTTACCTGAAACATTGTCCATGTTGGTATCTGCGGAATCCCATATAATATCAGAAAATTCATCAGAGAGCGACGAAGAATGAAGCTTAACATTATTATGTGGGTTTTTGTTTGTAGATTTTTTTTTATTTTTTATTGGAGAATATAAATAATATTTGTAAAACATCGTTTTTTTTATTTACGTCGTTTAGATACCAATTAAGCAAAAAAATAATTTTGGCCGCGTAGATTGTGCAAATACCTCTATGTGCGGCTGTCCCATTTGAGCGCTTTCAATAAAGAAATGGAACCATGCTATACAATTATATAGCTTCGTGGTCTCCTCCATCTCGGTTCGAACTAAAAAGTTCGCAAAATCTTACTTCTGCCGGACCATTGAGCTGTGGAATAGTTTGCCGGCACACGTGTGTCCTTCCTATAATATGGGGTCCGGAGTGTGAAGAAGCAGTTAGGCAGGCCGGCATGATATTGCCGACCAACGATAGACACACTGTTTATTTATATATTTTACATTTTTCGTACAATATATTTTTCAATGAGAAGGCAAAAATACTTTCATTTGTTTGGTTACAACGTTTGTATGAAGAAAAATGTGTGTGTATTATACGGTGATTTACACACTTAAAATAAATATTTTCAAAAGTAATGGAATTCTTACAATTACCTACGTAGCTCTGTGGACAACCATGCTTAACGAAAGGATATTCCAAAGCTAAAATATTGAATTTACATTCTTCAACGGCAACATAAACTCATGATTTTTATTTTGTGCACCTTCAAGTCGCATTGGTTTCTGAATCAAATAAATTTTATTCTCATATTTTTCCAGTTACAAGTAGCAGTTACAGGTCAAAAAATTCGCGAAATGAAGGGGAAGGGGAGTGAAATTAAACATAAAATTAATTTCGATAATGTAGTGCCCTTAGACAAAAGTACTACACATAGCGCCGTCTATTGAATGTTTGCTGTACATCTTGGCCGTGTTGTAATTACTGTCATGGTTATATTACAAGTAATAGAAATTGTATTTTTTTACAGAATTAAAAAGAAGTAATTCACTGCAAAGATTGGACGATAAGCATCATAATGAACATAAATCTCATGTAGAGTCTCATAATCTCCTAAAATCTACCACAAATGATTTCAACAAATACCTCAAAGAATATCAAACGAAATTGAATATAGGAGAAACATATTTTAAAAATAAAAATGTCGCACTTAACATAGCCAATCCTATACCTGACAGTTATTCAGAAATTGAAGCTAAATGTCTACCTGACAATTATTTGGAAACACCGATTATAGAATTTAGAAAACTTTACTATTCTGAGAAATCTAGATATTATGAAAGGAATAGAGAAAACAAAGCAGACGAAAGTAAACCCAGCGATCCAAAAATAGTTTCTGAAAAGTCCTTAGACATTAATTCTGAAAAAGTTGATACAGTAAGCAGTTCTGGATCACAGAAAAAGCCCAATGATACATTTGAAAAAACAATAACTGAATTGGAAATATTAGGACAGAATATCGATAAAATATACGATTTGCCTGATGAACCAGAAGATATTCAAATCGAGGGAGAAGAAATAAACTTACGCGAGGAACCGTCTAAAACTGAAACTGCCGAAGACAAGAATTTACTTAAACTAGAGGTCGAGAGCGTGAGCGAGGTAAACGATATCAAAGTTACAGACTCACAAACACAAGACTTGTTACTTCTGGTACAAAGTCCCATCGACATCGGAGACTATTTGGAAGCCAATTCAGATGAAGAGAAGAAACTTTTTCCGCAAATGACCATCATTGTTAGTCCCAGACGTAGTAGCCCTAAGGGGCCCAATGCAGTGGAGAAATTGGACTCCGAGAGGAGTCTATCACCAGAACGTTCCGCTAGGTTTACGAAAAATGAGGTCATTGACGCGTTATTCCGCGCAGATACTGATAACCAGCTATCAAGTGTGCAAATACAATTAGAACTATCTAAGGACAATCTAGAAAATTCTATTATGGAATCCGAAAAGGAAGAAGGCGGGGAGGAATATCTTGACGACTTCTCGGCCGATGTGGACAATTACAATAGTCGTTCTGAGTACGAGAATAATTCGCCTATCTCAATGCCGAAGACTTCTGAAGACGATAACTTCTGGGATTCATAAATTGTACAGTAATTCTATAAAAAGTAAAAAACAAACCCTTACAACAATGTATTTTTGTCAAATAAAACAATCTAATAAGAACCAGTCGTCATTTATTTTCATAACGTCCTATGTGAATCAAAACGCATCATATAAAACATACATTATATTTTACAACTTGTCATCTACTTTTTATTATGAAAGTACAAACATTCGCCACGTCCTATAACACACCGCTATCCCGCTTTTGGCATTTTGTGATGACAAAAAAAAAAACAATACATCTAACGTAACTATAAATGCTAAACAACGCAGTGAAACATTTTTATTGTCATCAATTAAACTATTATTTAGACATAAATTAATCTACAAAAGACACAAAAATATCGATTTATTTTTCAAGTGATATTAATCTTGATAAAATGCGGTAATATCAAATTATCGCTATAAAATTATTATTTCGAATACATTTTGTTACTCTCAACTGTTTCACCTTGAAAAATAATAGTCCTATTTGGTTCTAGACTACGTTGCTTATGAATTTAACAGCGATTACAAATCGATTTGACCTTCAAACAAGCAGTTATAACACGTCATGTCATGTATAGTGTCTAAGTAATACATCGTGAGTGCGGCGAATCGTAAAATCAACTTTATTAATTTAAATATTACCAGTTTTGCTGTAGTGTTGCCACTCTCACAATAGTGGCTTGTTTTTAGGTCGCAAATAAATATTATAATTGCTATTAAATTCATTTGCAACGGAGTATACATTGGAATATTCTGATATATATTCATCACTATAACAACACATCTCAATCGTCAAACGGAATCTTAAAATATTTAACAATAAAATGAGATTATCATACATTATTCTGTTTTGGAATTTACAGAATCGAATTCAAATCGATTTAATATCGATATTGCAATTCATGCAAATACCACTAAATATAATACTAAGTTTTAACTCGTCACAAAACCAAATGGAGTCTCACAAAATTTACTATAAAAATTAAATATTGTGATGTAAACTATGCCCGGTTCCTAAACATTTATAGATAGTTCGGCTCATTTGTGCACGTCTTGCTGTGTGTGTGAGCTTGTATATGTGTGAATTTGAACTGTGGCAGTAACATATCAACCTTTAGCTCTCACAGTCACTGTGTCTATACAAATATATCACGTACACACAGCACGTATGTGAATAAATAAACAATTAGTTATGACACAACCAATATTCACTTCACAATACACTAAATTATATTTATAACACTCATCATGTTAATTATTCAATACAACAATTCAGCTGCATTTGGGATCTTGTAACTAAAAGTACTACGCCATTTTCTATCGACAAATACCCTAAGAAAATATTACATCACATTATAAAATATTAGATATTCAGCAATTCTAATAATTAAAGTCAATGTCTGTTCTGTGAATATTACATAAAAAATATAATATAATATAGGTACATACATTTTTGATAGCACAATATTATGACATTGAAATACTGGCATAATCGTGTAGATTTTCACCAACTTCTTTTATTAATATACAAGAATGCACCAAGAAGTTCACTGGTTCGATATCATGTTGGTTTAAAGAAGCATATACATATTAACGTCATTAATTACATTGTTTTTTTATAGTCCTGTCCCCACACTTGTTTAACATGTACTGTTGGTTTCAAGAACCTTATGGCCCCATAACACGCAAAGCCAAATATATTGCGGATGACACTAACATTTGACTCAGTGCAGGGATAGAACCCGCATCCTCTCGTTTCACTGCAGGCTACTTACCCACTACATCACAGATGTCCGAATACTGAAACGCTACTTAGCTGTCTGACGGCTAACGGCTACTTATTTTCATACAATTTTGACAGCTAAGAGGGACTTAACTTGTTTAAAACGATCTTAAATACTTAAGTAGCGTTTCAGTATACGGGCGTTAGTCTGTTAGTTTATGCATTACTTAATTACTGAGATATATGATATTATTATATGCTTTCAATTACCACATATTATCTTTATGTATGTATCAGTATATTTAATCTTTTTAATCATAATTAGGACCATATTTTACTTTAACCAGGTTATCGAAACAGTTATTATATTTTCTTGTATAACAAACAGTTGGGTCCAATATTCATTGTCAATAAAGGCAGTGAAGGAATAGCGTCAACACTATTAGAAACCGAAGCTGACGTTGTGTCCCACGTTTTTGGACGCCAGCGCCGACCGTGGGGAGTTTGGTCCAGTCACTCGCAGCCAGTTGGAAATCTACAATAGGAAATAAATCAGATTTCATGTAACTATAAGGTGGTATGTCCCCCAGTTGGAAATCTACAATAGGAAATAAATCAGATTTCATGTAACTATAAGGTGGTATGTCCCTCGTATGCGAGAGGCCGTCTGGGTTGGTACCACCGCTGTGTCTATTTCTGCCGCCAAGCAACAGTGTGTAAGCACTGTTGTGTTTCGGTTTGAAGGATATTGAAGCCAGTGAAATTACTGGGCATTATGAGATTTAACATCTTACGTCTCGGGGTGACGAGCGCAGTTCAGTGCCATGCAGTGCTTTGTAATTCAAAGTTCTGTGTGGTGTTGCTTCTGTTTATGGGCAGGTGTGGCGCTTACCATCAGGCGAGCGCTTTGCTCATCTCGTCATTCAATCAAATAAAAAAAATGTAATATTGGGTAATGTGTTATTGTTATAACACCTTTATATGCAACTTCCGAAAGGTACGATACTATATTGGGTTTACTAAGGCCCAGAAATCTCCCCCACGCACGCACACACCCTCGCATACTCACGGACACACACGCACTCACACACACTTTTTCAACTGCCATTTCATTAATTAAAGGTCGAAAACACACCTATGACCTTTTTGGTATTGTGGGTGTCTATGGGCGGCGAAAATTATTTATCATATAAAAATGGCGGCGCACATTATGTATCATATTATAGGACAAAAATAACCGCGATTAACGTTAGTACTCTATATATATCGCTTCGATATATTTTATATTCAACGGTATGTAAAATAATAATTATTTCAATCATTATATATAAGTAAATACACCTAACAGTCACATACATAGTCCTGACACCACAGTAAGATACGAGTCTTGTGACGTGGATATCAGGAACTACGAGAGACTTTCTGTCTCAAAACACCCGGACCCCGAAAGAAATATTTGTAGATCAGACAAACATTTGTCGCAGTACGGGGATCGTACCCGCGGCCTCTCGCTTCACAGCAGGCTACTCGCCCGCTGCGCCACGGAGGCTGTCAAATGAAGGGTTGAAATGTGTGTGTTTTTTTTTCATAACATAGATCGGCAAACGAGCAAGTGGGTCACCTGATGTTAAGTGATCTCCACCGCCCATGTATGCCCACAATATCAGAAGAATTATGGGCGTGTTGCCGACCCTAAAGGAAAGGGATAATTAGGGATCGGGAAGGGGAGGGGTATTTGGGCCTCCGGATATCTCACTCACCGTACGAAACGCAGCAGCAAGCCGCTACTTTACGTCGGTTTTCTGTGAGACAGTGGTAATGACCCGGTCGAGCCAGCCCATTCATGCTGTAGACAAAACTGTCTACAGTGTGGCTCTACCACTCAATAAACTACTCTTCTATTATATATACACACCTGCAACGGTACTCCTCTCCCGTTATCATCCCTCGCTCCCTCTCTGACTGGTGTGGAACATCTGACGGCTGCGGGCGGGGTGGCGACACCGGTGGGGGTGGTGGGGGTGGTGGGACACGAGACCCCCCGGAATCGCAGTCCACGACCCACCCTCGAGCAAGGCGTCTCCATCACCCACGACGTGCACGACGACACAGTGTCTTCTGGCGCCGGAGCTGGCAGCCATCTATGAACAAAATATATATTTTTCGATATCTCATATATGATTTTTTTTTATAAATAAATACACCCAACAGTCACACACATAGTCCTGACCCCAAAGTAAGATACGAGGCTTGTGTCGTGGGTATTAGGAACTACGAGAAACTCTACGGTCTCACAACCTAACGAATCTAACCTGCGGCCTCTCGCTTCACAGCCGGCTATTCGCCTGATGCGCCACGGAGACTGTCGAATGGCTATAATCTTTTCAATGCGGAGAATCATACATAAGTTGCCCGGGATTAGTATGATGACGACGTGACTATAACCTCGCGCCCATCAATACACACTGAAATAATCTCGGCAAAACATAGATGCAACAATATTCGCAGCTTATTTTTTAAGCGAGCACGGCAAAGTGACTGCACTACAGTACTGTAAGAGTAGTGCAGTCCAAAAAACCAGCAATCACCAACAAGCAATAAGTTTTTCGGTGGTCACCAGAGTCATGCCGGCCTGTATAAATGCTTCTTCCCTTTTCGGAGGGAAGAAGCCTGCGATAGAACAGGCGGATGACCAATGCAGGCATAATAATACAAGGATGTACCTCTATACCCGTCCCAACCAACCATCAAGTCATATCGAATGCCCTTTGGGCTTACACTGGCTGATCCTGGACCGCGATCCACACAAGGCGTGGCACTATGGCAAGTTTTAACATCATGTGTACGATGTTCGCTATCCGGGCGGATATGAATATCCTACCACTAGCACCCCTTCAAAGATACAGGCGTGTGGGCTTATAATGTATTAGATTGTTTCACATCCCAAGCCTCATTAAATTTACATTATTATATACTCAATTACAGTAATATGATTTGACAGCCGCCGTAGCGCAGCGGGCGAGTAGCCGACTGCGAAACGAGAGGCCGTGGGTTCGATCCCCGTACCAAGACAAACATTTGTGTGATCCACAAATATTTGTCTCGGGGTCTGGGTGTTGTGAGACGGAAAGTCTCTCGTAGTTCCTTACACCCACGACACAAGACTCGTATCTTGCTGTGGGCTAATTGTGTGATGGTTGGGTGTATTAATTATTTATTACTATTATTATTATATACTCACTTATCCCGATCGGTTTGTGAGTAGAGCGCCACAGTGTGCCGCCACCGGTACACGTTCGGGAACTGTTCGGGACACACGGCGCACTGCGACAGTGCCTCGAACACCAACCTGTCCATCTTACTCGGCTCCTCGCTGCAACAAAACCACGTGTTAGGAGTTTTGGCGGGAATTCTGGCAGTGCAGTTCATCGCTTATTTTAATTTATTTTATAGACTAGTTTAGAGTTGTGTTTGTTGTATAAAAGTGGTGTGGATTTGTTCAATAAACACTGACGGTGATGAACAGTATATGGAAATATTGAAATAAGTGAATTAAGCATCGTACTGAAAAGAGTTAACACCAAAACTCCGGCAAGACCTTGAAATCGACCGCACCCGTGTTTCATCGTTCTTGTAAAAATAACTTGAGAATAAATTATACTTGACATTGGCAAAATGCATAATAATGCGAAAGCCATAAATAAAAGAGAAAACGACGTGTTAAACTACGCCTGCTATTTTTTATGAAGATCTTGGATTCCAAGTAATGATACTAGTCAGTCAAGATATCTTAGGACCGTATTCGCAAACAACACTTAACTAAGCTCTTTGCCAAGTGTCGATTTCCATGTACATGATTGGTCCGTTTTTATTTATCGTCAAAATTTAACCAATGGTGTTTAAAAAAATCGTCACTATGAGGCCTTATAATAACGGGTTTGAATGCGGAAGTTATATTTTTTAGACAGTTTTGTCGACAGGATGAATGGGCCGGCTCGATCGGGTCGTTACCACTGTCTCTGTCACTAAAAACAGACATAAAGTAGCGGCTTGCTGCTGATATTCGTACGATGAGTGAAATATCCGGAAGCCCAATTCCCCCTCCCTTTCGTAATCCCTAATTATACCTTTCCTTTAAGATCGGCCACGCGCCTATGATTCTTCTGCTATTGGGGGCGTCCATGGGCGGTAGAGATCACTTATCTGCAGGTGACCCACTTGCTCGTTTTCTGACTAATCGTAAGCCCCTCGGCTCTTTACTTGTTTACATTTGTGGAATAGGTTTGGTGAATATATTGTATTGCATAATAAGTGTTTGTATATACTACTGTAGCCGACGCGTATTAGGTTTATTAAATACTAGCTGTGCCCGCGAACTTCGTTTCGCCATCAATAAGCTTTCATACAAACTTTAATCCCCTATTTGGGCCCTTTAGGGGTTGAAATTTAAAGAAAAAAAAATCGGTTGTAAAGTCGGTTTACTGACGATAGTTGAACGTGATAACGTCTTAAGAAAATACTGATGGAATGGTAGCATTTTTCAAAAGAAAATTTTAATTTCATTTGTTTAATATTTGATAGTATTTATTGGCCTAATTATAACCTCAAAATCCGAAAGTATTTTATTTATTTTTCGGAATTCTCAAGTGTCCGTAGTTTTAATATAGTTTCAATCGAATATATACATTATCTAAAACCCAAAAAGTAAATTCACCTACCTTTTGGTTCTTAGGCCAACTATGTATGGACGACGAACAATGTCCTTTTCGTAAATGTAGTTTTTAAAAAGCCCGCCTCAATGTGTTTGATATAGGAGAAAATGTTCCCTTTGACGGATGGCTGGTCTAACCTGTCATTTCAGACACGTTGTTGTGATATGTGGAAGATTTAATATTTATGTTTTAATTTTTTTAAATCTCGAACGCTGCCGAACGCAAAGGCCGATTGTGCTTCTTTGTCGCTCGTTCCGCGCTCTCGCTTGCACTTCAAGCCTTAAATGGAACGTGACAGAGCGAGGTAACGACGCATGAGTCATGTTTTTTCGTGCGTGCAGCCGGCTCTATCGAATTATAAGACGTTATCACGTCAAAAATACCCTATGTTTAACTCTGGGTCATCAACTATATTTGTACCAAAATTCATTGAAATTTGTTCAGCGGTTTAGATTTTTCATACAAACTTTCATCCCCTTTTTAAACCCTTCTGGGGTTGATTTTTGAAAAACATAGTAGCCTATGTCTTATTCTGATGTATAAACTGTATTATTGTAACGTTTCATTAAAATCCAACTTTCGCGTTTATAATGGTGCTGCCACACCGGTGTTACTAACATTGTGATAAAATGTATCAAATGTTTGTAAACAAATGTTTAATAATGTTACATGTAACATTTTATAACAGCGGTGTGGCAGCACCATAATATTAGTAGGATTACATATTTTATTTTAATTAGTATATTGTATGAGTTCGATTTTTAAAAATGTAATAGATCAAGGTGGTCGGTATGCGGGTGTGTAGACTGTGCCGGGTGCCCACACCAACAACGGGGAGGCGCGGCACGGTCCGCGCGCTTCACAGAGCATAATATTTTCGCGCCAGTTCAGTTGGGACTGTATAAGTATAACGTAAGAGGGCGCTACAGTACACACCCACATATTCGCTCATCTCGAATTATTAAAAAATAATCGTCGTGTTTTATTCGCACCCTTATCAACTAATTATATCCTACTAATATTATAAACGCGAAAGTTTCTAAGTATGGATGGATGAATGTTTGTTACTCTGTAACGTAAAAACCACTGAATGGATTTTAATGAAACTTTACAATAATATAGCTTATACATCAGAATAAGACATAGGCTACTATGTTTTCCAAAAATCAACCCCTGAAGGGTTTAAAAAGGGGATGAAAGTTTGTATGAAAAATCTAAACCGCTGAACAAATTTCAATGAATTTTGGCACAAATATAGTTGACTAGCTTTAGCTCGCGGCTCCGTCCGCGTGATCTGCTTTTTCCGGGATAAAAAGTAGCCTATTTCTTATTCTGATATATAAGCTATATAATTGTAAAGTTTCATTAAAATCCATTCAGTAGTTTTTACGTGAAAGAGTAACAAACATACATCCATCCATACTTACAAACATTCGCGTTTATAATATTAGTAGGATGAACCAGGGTTAAACATAGGGTTTTTTTCTTTAAATTTCAACCCCTAAAGCGCCCAAATAGGGGATGAAAGTTGGTATGAAAGGTTTTTAATGGCGAAACGAAGTTCGCGGGCACGGCTAGTAATATTATATTGTTAATTCACCCGTATATGAATGGTTCAGCCAGCGCGCGATCACTCGCGTCTGCCATGTCGTCTGTGTCTCGCTCGCACTGGACGCACTCGTCCTCGTCAGCTGTGCCGTACGCCTCCTCATACTCGGATTCGCATGACGCCACGCTGTCGTCATCGGATATCTGTACAGATCATTATAAATAATATTAAATTTTTCGAGTGGTAGAGACAGTTTTGTTATAGCATGAATGAGACGGCTAGACCAGGTCGTTGCCACTGTCTCACAAAAAAACAACGTAAAGTAGCGGCTTGCTGCTGCATTTCGTACGGTGAGTGAGATATCCGGAGACCCAAAGTCCCAATCCCCAATTATCCCTTTCCTTTAAGGTCAGCAACGCGCCTATGATTCATTTGGTATTGTGGGCGTACATGGACAGTAGAGATCACTTACCATCAGGTGACCCACTTGCTCGTTTGCAAGCCTATGCTATAAAAAAAAATCACCTACCACAACATACATAAGTTAGAAACGGATGAGGTTCAATTCCCAGGTCTAACAATCACAATTTGTATGACAACTCCTGATTTCAAATATCAAATTAGTTGCCCAGAATTGGAATGTGTATGAACCTGATACAACTGTATCGTCATATCGGGAACAAATTATAATCCGCCCATGCTCGCATATACGGAACGGTAATAAGGTCGGCAAACCGTAGATGTCCTCTAGAAATACAAGCGTGAGCATAAGGTACAAGGTGGTAGGCCCCTCGTATGCCATCTGGGTTGGTACCACCGCGTCGTCTATTTCTGCCGCCAAGAAACAGTGTGTAAGCATTGTGTTTCGGTTTGAAGGACATTGGAGCCAGTGAAATTACTGAGCATTATGAGACATAACATCTTACGTCTCGGGGTGACGATCGCTGTTCTGTGTCATACTTCAAGCTATGTAATTCAAAGTTCTGTGTGGTGTTGCATCTGTTTATGGGCAGGCGTAGCACTTACCATCAGACGAGCGTCTAGCTCATCTCGTCATTCCATTAAATCATTGGGCGAGTAGCCGGCTGTGAAGCGAGAGGCCGCGGGTTCGATCCCCGTACCGAGACAAATGTTTGTGTGATCCACATTGATTTGTTTCGGGGTCTGGGTGTTGTGAGACCGAAAGTCTCTCGTGGTTCCTGATACCCACGACACAAGACTCGTATCTTACTGTGGGGCCAGGACTATGTAGGTTACTTTTGGGTGTATTTATTAAAAAAATAATAATAATAAATAAATACACCCAACAGTCACATACATAGCCCTGACCCCACAGTAAGATACGAGTCTTATGTCGTGGGTATCAGGAACCACGAGAGACTTTCGGTCTCACAACACCCAGACCCCGAAACAAATCAATGTGGATCACACAAACATTAGTATCGGTGCGGGGATCGAACCCGCGGCCTCTCGCTTCACAGCCGGATACTCGCCCGCTGCGCCACGGAGGCTGTCATAAATACCTCTGCTTCGACCACGTGACACTTGGCCATGTCCACGGTGTACAGGGTGTCTCCGGCCGGCGAGTTGTTACTCACTGGACCGTCTGATGCCACAGACTGCTGCTTACTGTCACCTACAGATATATACGCGGAATTTGTTCAATATTTACAATTACAAATATTTATTTTTCCTATTTGCTATATACTTTCTATGTATTATATGAATATCATAATAGCGGGTCTACTATGACAAATCCAAGAATATTATCTAAAAAAAAATGGTGTGTGTCGTGGGACACCAGGTAGGAACGAAGTTCCTTCGGCTAATGTAGAATCGATACAAATTGTAAAAAATACAAATTATCAACTAAAATAACAAAATAAAAAAAAGACGTGTAGCACTCGGAGACTGCCGCGGTAAAGCTATTGTATAGCATTTTTTATCAACTTATGTAAAATTCTTTTAAAAATCGAAGGAGATATAAAAATACTTCAAGTATAACTGGCTGAATGAATTTAATTTTAAAAACTGATTGAGCTGAAATTCGCACACAATTTTGGTGCAGGCAAAAAGGAACTAACGCTGGCTGGTTATGCAGCGCTTTTAACGCTTTTTTCTTACGCTTTTACTATCATATTTTTTTCAGTTTGGTCACGCAGCAAAATCCCTATCCCCTCCAAGCCTGCCGTAAGGAACTTCGTTCCAAAAATTTAAAAGAAAAGAAAGTTGTATAACTGCAGTTATCTATTTCTGTTACCGAAAACAGAGATAGGTAACCACATCTGGGCGAAGGTAAGCGCAATTTAGATTGAGCCATCAGGATTCTGGGGTGGAACATACTGTCCTTTACTACCCAGTTGCTACAGCTATATAACGCTTATGTTCACAAAATTAACAAAACTCATAACATTATATATTTTTTTATATCATAGACCGGCTAACAAGCAAGTAGGTCACCTGATGGTAAGTGATCTCCACCGACCATGTGGCCTACATGGACACAATGCTAGAAGAATCATAGGCGTCTTGCCGACCTCAAAGGGAGGGGATAATTAAGGAATTGGGAAGGGGAGGGGGATTTGGGCCTCCGGATATCTCACTCACCGCACGAAACACAGCAGCAAGCCGCTACTTTACGTCGGTTTTCTGTGAGTCAGTGGTAACGAGCCGGCCTATTCGTGCTGTAGACAAAACTATCTACAGCGTGACTCTGCCAGTCAAAAAAGCTTAAAAAAATTCCAATTTTATAAACCAGTTCAAAACACTACTCATTTTAAAGTAATAAAATAAACTCACCAATATCATGATCAAAGTTCAATCGTCTTATAAAACTATCGCTCTTCGGGCTCGTCGACAGTATCGATCGGTTCTTTCTGAACGACGCGTTCTTTTTGCTATTCCTCTCGAACTCGACCTTCCAATCGCATATACACTTCGCAGCCCTGTCCCATATGTCTGCACATTCGATCTCCGACACCGCTGGACCCTTCATGATATCGTTTTCGATCAACTCCTCGCATATAAAACTCGATAAACACCGCACATGCTCGTCGATGACATGCGTCATTTTCGTTCTATTTGAGCCTCTATACGGCATTTTACGTTCGTCATCCGAACTGAAAATGTCATCGTTCGGACAACGGAGTTTCACCAGAAACTCGACCAGACTGTTCACATCGTCCAAGTCGGTCGTATGTTGCTTCAGTTTGTACACAACCAGTTGCGCGAGCCGCGAATGGATTAGGGCGAAGTCGATCTTATGAAATCTCTCATCGTCCATGTACGTGAATATTGTGTGTTGAAGGTGTTTCGCTTCGGACCTGAGCGATTCGCTGGCGACGTCCAATTTAGCTGTTAGAGAGAAGTTCAAAGCGTCCGCTATCCTCTTAGCGAAGACTTGACAAGTCCTCTCTATGCATAGTAACTGACTGACTGTGTGATTGACCGGCACCGACTCTACTCTCTCTCCATTCGTAACCACTTTCACATTGGGTTGCCTGCACATCCTTTGTTTGACCGGGTCGGTTTTCTTCCAATGTGGCGGTCTGTCGTCTGATATTTTACACGTTTTTAAAGCTACACATAATTCCGATATGGGACTCATCGCATTATCGATAATAGGGCTGTGCTGCGACGAGTTGAGGCTTATCCTCGATATCGATAAATCGTCAGGCGAGTGATGTGATTGCATACAACTCTCACTGTATGCGAATGAAAAAGCACTTTCATATTTGGCTTTTAAGTAATTTTCTAATAATGTCAATCCCTCAGTGGTTCTCAAGTCCGTGAATGTGTCCAAAAACGGCCAGTATTCTTTCCAGCCAACCTTTAATTCTTCCGCCAGGTTTCTGAGAAATAGGTGTTTTAGATAAATTGTAGAAAATGATGTCCAGTTAAAATATACCTACTATTAAGTTCAGAAGTCACTTTGTTTTTTGCATTCTGGTTAAAGCTATCGACTTGGTATTGAATTACCAACAGAAAGAATCAAACTAATAACCCATGTCCTTCTTCAATCTTTGTTTTATTCATAAAATTAGGTAATGCAACCACATTCTTCAACTATGTGTCGTATTAATTTACCAGCAACTGACACTCTGGCTTATCTGGCGAACCGATTTTGATAAGGAATTTTATAATGTTTTTTTTTTTATGGCATAGGCCGGCAAACGAGCAAGTGGGTCACCTGATGGTAAGTGATCCTCACCGCCCATGTACGCCCACCACCAGAAGAGTCATGGGTGCGTTGCCGACCTTAAAGGAAAGGGATAATCAGGGATTGGGAAGGGGAGGGGATTTGGGCTTCCGGATATCTCACTCACCGTACGAAACGCAGCAGCAAGCCGCTACTTTACGTCGATTTTCTGTGAGACAGTGGTAACGACCCGGTCGAGCCAACCCATTCATGCTGTAGACAAAACTGTCTACAGCGTGGCTCTACCACTCAAAAGTTATTGTTTGTTCAATAGTTATTGTTATGCGAGCAATAAATGTTTTGTTTGTTTACCTGCCGACAGCCTCCAGCCCTTTGGTCATCTCCTTGAGCCGGAAGGGTTTGTGCGTGGCGGTTTGGTTCCTGGGCGGGGTCTTCCACCTCCGTCGGAAGCAGTCCGCGTCCCGAGCAGGCATGGGGCCCGCGTACGCGAGGATCTCCACACGGGGACTTAACGGATCGCCGTTTATATCCTGGACACAACAATATTTAATATTGATACTGTCATAATTTATTAACACCTGAAGTTTTTTTTTGAAGTAAAACCTACACATGGGAGGATAAATCGCTTCGGAACGTAACGCGAGCAGTAGGCAGGCTCCTCCTCTCTCAATTTAACCCACATGTGTGTGTGCTGGGATTGCGTGGGTAAATGCCTCGGTTGAGGTCGACTGAAAATCAGATCAAACAACTTTATGTCTTTTAATTGAAACAGGAAACGATCTGATTACAGAGCTTCCGCTTGGCGGATACGTTCTTCTTGCTTGCGTGACCGTAGCTTGACCGTTTTTCTCTTTTCCGGACGTAGCCTGGACGTTATTCTTGCTTCTGGGCGTAGCCTGGACGTTATTCTTGCTTCTGGGCGTAGCCTGGACGTTTTTCTTGCTTCTGGGCGTAGCCTGGGCGTTTTTCTTGCTTGATTCTTCTTTTTTCTTCTTTCTTCTTATTTGTTGTGACCCGAGGGAGCTGGAGCGGCGAACTGGCTTCGCTGGGCCGGCAACCCGTAATTTATTCGATTGCCGGCCCTCGTCCCTCACTCCTCTGACCCTTCCCCTCTAGGCGATCGACCAATAAGGAGACGGGATTCTATATCCTTTATTATGTTCCTTATATACTAACTTATGTACTATGTTACACAATATAACTACACATGCTACTATCTTATTACTAAAGGGGTAAAAAACGGTATATTTTATTCAATAAAACTATAAGAAAACATTGAAACAATGATTAAAAACTATTACGCTTAAAACTAACTATTTACAGGACGAAATGTGCAAAATAACGAGGATCTCTTTACGGTATTGCCGCGCGCCACTTAAGTAAAATGTATATAAGGGAGAGGCGCTCCCTACGGCATTACCCGAAGTTACCTCAGGTCATCGTAAATTCGAGCTGATCCTGCACACCACATTAGTTTAAGTTATTATGTAATATAAATTAACATTGTTGTGTACGATGGCGCAATAAATGAATATAGTATTTAACCACATAAATAATAGTACTTTTATAAATAAAAAAACTTGAGAGGTGTCAAGGGACACCCGGATGGAACGAAGTTCCTTTCGATTAATTAGTGAAGGAATTGTAATAAAATTTTATTTTTTTTAAGTTATAATAATATTTTTTTTATTATTAACAAATATAATGTTATATAAACTTAATCAGTAGGCTCAATTTTCGTAATAATATTATTTACAAAAAACCTGTATACACTCAACAAAAATAATCGTCGCGACACCACACTGTTCAATTCGAAATAGAAATAAAATACACCGGCTGCTACGTCGCCCAGCCCGTAAATCGTGTTCGATATTCAAAAAAAATTCAAATGCAAATTTCGAACCGCGTCTACATTTCTAAATGTCATAAGTTTCACACCCGTCTGGATGGGATTAAGTCCTTTTACTTTTATTAACGGAATTTTGACTTTAACTTTGTGTAATAGATATCAAATTATTTAAACAAATGTCATAAGTTTCACACCCGTCTAGATGGGATTATATCCTTTTACTTGTATTAACGGAATTCCGACTTTAACTTTGTGTGCTAGATATCAAATTAAGTTATCAATTTAAAAAAGTGTCGTGACAAATTATTCGTGACAACTTTTCGTGAGAATTTTTTCCGTCTAGCCCCCTTTCACAACGCGCGATAAGGAACTTCGTTCCAATAAATACACCCACAACAGTCACACACATAGTCCTGACTCCACAGCAAGATACGAGTCTTGTGTCGTAGGTATCAGGAACTACGAGATACATTCAGTCCCACAACACGCAAACCCCGAAACAAATATTTATGGATCACGCAAACATTTGTCACGCTC
Organism: Amorpha juglandis; assembly: GCA_949126905.1. NCBI lineage: Eukaryota > Metazoa > Arthropoda > Insecta > Lepidoptera > Sphingidae > Amorpha > Amorpha juglandis. The sequence goes on along the minus strand of OX421386.1, from coordinate 4,401,647 downwards.
ACGCTGTAATAACAGTTCAAATAAAAATAGAACTCCATGACAATTAAAATTTAAATCGCAATTACCAGATGATGTATTCGACAACCAATTTAGAAACTACCGAATTGACATATGAATTCTGTATGTACATAAACAATGTGAAGTACTTTATTTCACTGCCTATACATACAATTTTGTCTATTAGGTGATAAATAAGTATCACTTATAACTTTCAGTATTTTTGTATTTTTTTTAATTATACCAGTAATTGTTTACGTATGACATGTAGTTTTATTGTGTAAAAGTCAATATTTGCACATACTACTAGCATATAAGACTGATGATCAAAAGTCAGAATAGAGTATACTCACAGGTGGTTCAGCCGGTGTGAACGGTCGTCCGATGGTAGGCACAGTGCTACCATCCTCGCAGTGCAACACAGGAACATAGTACCTCTGATTCAGCATCGATAATATTCTACCTGCTACTTCAGGGTTATTGTTGTTCGAAGCACGCTTGCAGATTATCTGTTAGATAAATAGATAGATAGAAGTTTTATTTCGGCATTTGTAACACATCATACAGAGTAATATAAGGATAAAATAAAATAGAAAATAACATGGTAAAAATAGATATGTGGTACATTTCGCCGAAATCAGGCCCCAGCTCAGCAATGTACTTTGCTTCGATTAAGCAAAGCGCTGGTAATTCTGCTGGCACTTGGTTCTAACAAACAAATGTTGACATAGGAGCATTTTTAACACATCTCTTACATTTTTGAAGTGAAAACTTCTTTAGCCGCGTTGGAAACTTTTTGATAGGGGGTAAACTTGTGGTTTCGCGTTGGCGACATACTTATGTTAATGCAGACTATACACGTATAACATCGTATATACCTGACAATGTGCTGTGCGCGTTAGACGCTTTTTGAATGGGTGAAATCTTGTGAGCTCTGAGTATCTGTGGCTATACAGTCAGTCCGAGTCGAGTTGAGTTGAGAATGAGTACTAAATAAATATACTAAAGTTATAAGTTTTCACTTCTATCGGCAGTCCCTATGACTGGCATTTTTTTTATCCTAGAACAACCAAGTGACTGCACTACACCTGATGGTAAGCGCAGTGCAGTCGAAAAAATCAGCGACCGTCGATAAACAATAAGTTTATTGGTGTTTACCAGAATCATGCCGGCCTGTATAAATGCTTCTTTAACACTCCGAAGAGGGAAGAAGCAAATCGAGGGATCTGCGACAGGATAGACGGATGACCGATCCAGGCACAGGGATACATGGATGCACCCCTATACCCGCCCCAACCAACCATCAAGTCATGTCGCAAGCCCCTCGGGAGAACCGGATATATACTGGCTGATTCTAGAACGCGATCCACACAAAGTGTGTGGGTCACTATGGTATGTTTTAACACGATGTGTACGGTGGTCGCTCTCCGGGTGAATATTAATATTCTACCACCAGCAACTTATAATCAATAAATAAAACTCAACATTACACACGCATTTACTAGGTGGTTGGTCCCTCGAATACTTTATGGTAATAAAAACAATTAATAGAGTGGTTAGCTGGTAATTTTATTGGAAACTATGTAGATTTCTTCACTTTTGGTAAGTCTTCCGTTCAAAAACAATGACCACCACTGCGTATTGTATTATCGATACTGATTTATAGAAGTGACAGCGGCGAGTGTGAGCGGGACAGTATTATAACACTTACGTCTTTGGCCTGCTCGCCGAATTTGTTGACTGCGGTGCGGTTGCACTGCGGGAAGGACGTCAACACGTCCACGACTTGTTCCGCGCCGAACTTCGCCGCGAAGTGCAGCGGAGTCTCGTTCATCGCCTTGTCCGGCGTGTTCAGATATCTATCCACTAGGATGCTGGCGAATTCCTGGACGGAACGAGAAATTAGAAATTTATTATAATATACACCCAACAGTCACACACATAATCCTGACCCCACATTAGGTTAAACCTTTATCGTAGGTATTCTATTAATCCGAAACGAAGCAACGAAGTTCGGTACATACATAGAGTGCACTAGGTATAGAATATCCATTACAAAAATAATATTAATTTGTAACTAAAACGTATGTGAAAAATTATTGATTTTTCCTATTAATTGTTGTTTCCCAGAATACTTTTATTTAAATGATAAAAAAGAATTAAAAAAATACATAAATATTCCAACATAACACGTTGTGATAATAAGACATGTTCCCTTTATAAACATGTTTATAACGACTTTTTTTATGTTAGTCACAATGTTTTATAGTAGAAATTTAATATTATTGTGATGGATATTCTAGAGTACATTAGGTCTGCATTTTCGAACTTAATTGAAGGAACTACAAGGAACTTGCAGTCCCACAACACCCAGACCCGAAACCAATATTAGTGGATCACACAAACATTTGTCTCGGTACGGGAATCGAACCCACGGCCTCTAGCTTCGTAGCCGGACACTCACCCGCTGCGCCACGGAGGCTATCTGCATGACATTATGAAAGCATTTTATATTCTGTATTCATATTATCTTGACACGGTAAAGTGACTTAGGTAAGTCTAAGTCCTAAAAACACGCATTTATAGAAAAAAAAGTATTTTACTGTAAAAAAAAGCGTGAGGTGCATGGTGTTTTGTAGTTATCAATATTTTATTGACAGATATGAGTTTATCATTTAGAAGGATTATCATTTAGATAGTATCTTAAAAAGCACCCCACGCTTTTTTTACAATAAAATACATTTTTTTCTTCAAATTTATGATCTATTTTTTAGTTAGAACGTATTATCTTCCATAGTTTTACATAGTTGAACGCGACGGCTTTGATCTTTATTTTGCTTACCTTACACGAATCAGCATCAGCGTCCACCCCATACAGAGTCTGTACGAAGGCCGGATTACCAACCGTAGTCAATATCAGGTTACAGATGTCTGCGTTCATCGATTTTGCCGCTATATGCAACGCGTTGTACCGTGAACCCTCCTGAAAGAAATACAAGATGTTTTTAATCATATTTTAAAGGACAATATTTAGATAATGATTTCTTACGTTTATTCGCGTAAACGTTACTCATTGAAATAAAACTAATTTAAACGGATTTTATCGCGGTTTTTATTAATTTTGATCCCGACGTTTCGAAAACATTTCAGCCTTCGTGGTCACGGGGTGGACTGTCAGTCACCCCGGCAGTCAATAAAAAACCGCGATAAAATCCGTTTAAATTAGTTTTATTTCAATGACAATCTTTAGTTTCATAATCATAATTTTATTTGCATACCAAGTGTACAATTATATTCTTAGATTAGACAAAGTATGTGCTTTAACTTAGTAGCCTTTGTCAGGCATTGCAAATCTGAAGGCGCTAATCTTAATATTAAAATACATATAAATACATTCTTCATACTTTTTTTTATTTAATAGAAAGACGAGAGAGCAAATCGCTCGCCCGATGGTAAGCGCCACGCCTGCCCACAAACAGAAGCAACATCTGTGTGATGTGACATTTTAATTATAAAGCACTGCATGGCACTGCATTACGCTCGTCATCCCGAGACATAAGATGTTAAGTCTCATAATGCCCAGTAATTACAGTCTTCAATGTACATACTTCAAACCGAAACAAGGTAAGTAAACATGTTTAGTGGTTAAATCCGAATTACCATCGTTATGCCGTGGGCCTTAATTAGTTATGACAGTACCATAATATAATCATTTTAGTTAAGAGTACCTACTTACAATAAATAAAATAATTAACGAGTTATAACCCAGCCACAATATAAACGTGAGGTCAAATACGGATCAACGACCTGTTTAGTGTTCACGAGGTCAGTAATTATGTAGATTTCTATAATCGATACTGGCTGAAACCGGAAAATTATGCTTAAAAATTAGGTTTTTCCTTAGTCGTTATTGTACCATGTTGTATAATATTATGTGATGGATATATATCATCCGAACCGTGGGTGCATTAGTTGTAGGAATACAGACGGGAATTTATGTAATCTTACGATGTTCAAGAGCATATATTATTGATTGAATGACGAAAGGAGCAAGGCGCTCGCCTGAAGGTAAGCGCTATGCCTGCCCATAAACAAAAGCAACACCACACAGAACGTTGAGTTACAAAGCACTGTATGGCACTGAACTGCGCTCGTCACCCCGAGACATAAGATGGTAAGTTTCATAATGCCCAGTAATTTCACTGGCTTCAATGTCCTTCAACCCGAAACACAACAGTGCTTACACACTGTTGCTTGGCGGCAGAAGTACGTGTACGGTGGTACCAACCCAGACGGCCTCTCGCATACGAGGGGCCTACCTTGTAAAATTACTTAAATATTATTAGGGAATACATGCATTAGTGTCGCTGTTCGCTGTTCGGTGTTAAGCGATAAGTACGGTCTGTCGTAATTGTAAATTATTTGCATATTAAATGTGATGTAGGAGGGATATACTGAATTAATTTGAATGTCAATGTTCTTGACGTGTATTACAAAAATAAAATATATTATTATAAAGCATGCATCTCACATACAAGCTATGTATGTGAGTAGCATTTTATTGCAGTGTATTATTGGATAATTTAAATATTTAGGTTTACATACAATGCTTTAACTTCTCGATTGAGAACTAGGAGGGATTCGATTGGATTTCCAGACAACTCTTTGTGTGAGATTCTGAAGGACTGATGGCAGGTCGGTAATTCACAATATAAGCCAAAATTGATACATGTAAAACAATAAATCTATACATTTAAGTACAATTACTTGTCCTGACTGACTGGTTGATTCATCAATGCAGAGCCTAAGCCGCTGGAGCTACAAACTTCAAATTTTAGCAAATGATGTACAGTTATAGAAACACTCAAAATCAATTTTACCCAACCCGGGGTCGAACCCGATACCTCAGGACTGCAGTCTTTGCTGGTGCTAAAACCTGCCATAGTGGCTCATCTCATGTGGGTCGCGTTCCAGGGTCAGCCAGTGTATATTCGGTTCTCCCCAGGGAGCTTGATCCTAACCCTTTTCCCATCCCTTTTTCCTTCCCCTCCCCCTTGGCCCTTTGGCAGGCCGGCATGATCTTGCCGACCTACGATGGACACATTGTTTATCGTTGGTCGACACTATTCTTGGATTGCGCTACACTTACCATCAGGTGTAGCGTAGTCACTTTGCCGAGCCAGGATAAAAAAAGTCGTACCGCATACGCAATACAACTGTACCCACTGAGGCAGAGAAGTATTCCTTCAGATGAAATAATATTTACCTGCATAATAGCCGGTGTGTTCCCACTACTGACAAGGAACCGAGGGTTGTCCCACACTCTGTCCCGGACCGTGCACGCGAGACCAGCTTCGATCGCCTTGCGGAGAGCCACCATGTCCTGGGGGGAGGGGGCCTTGAACGGATACGGTTTCTCGCCCATGAGTGCTGAAACAAAGGGCTCAATAATTATCGTTAATTAAGGTAAGGCAGGTCGCCTGATGGAAAGCGCCACGTTTGCTCATAAAGAGAAGCAACACCACACGGAACTTTGAATTACAAATCACTGTATTGCACTGGATTGCGCTCGTCACCCCCAGACATAAAATGTTAAGTCTCATTCAGTAATTTCAGTGACTTCAATGTCCTTCAAACCGAAATGCAACAGTACTTAGACACTGTTGCTTGGCGGCAGAAATAGACACTGTTGTTTGGCGGCAGAGATAGACATTGTTGCTTGGCGGCAGAAATAGACAAAGCGGTGGTACCAACCCAGACGGCTTCTCGCATACGAGGGGCCAACCACCTCGTACTAGTGGACTTCAGTCATCTTTATGAATACCTACGGATGTTAATGTTTTACGTCAGTCGTAAACTCTTATAGCATAAAATTACCGACGAAAATACTATTGGCACCACATCGACTTAGATCAGTTTTAGATGAACAAAGATTCATGGTATGCGGTGTTGGCATACCTCATCAGTTGCCATAATTTTACCATCGATTTATAGACAACACAATAAAAGTACTATTTATCTTACGTAAGGTATTTGGGTGTCGTGGTACCGATCCGTGGGTCCTTCTTTTAGTACGCCTAATGGCAACGCATTTAGGCTTCAATCATGAGATACTAGGTTCAAATTCGGGTCGGGCAATCACAACCCGCGTTTCGAGTTTTCGATTCCCAATACAAATTACCCGGAATTGGAATTTGTAACTTTTGCTGGTGGTAAGATATTCTTATCCGCCCAGACCACCGTAGACATGGTGTTAAAACCTACCATAGTGATCCACACGCCTTGTATGGATCGCGTTCCAGGATCAGCCAGTGCATATCCGGTTCTCCCGAGGGGCTTGCGACATGACTTGATGGTTGGTTGGTGCGGGTATACGGGTACATCCTTGTATTACTGTGCTTGAATCGGTCATCCGGCTGTCCTGTCACAGGACCCTCCATTTGCTTCTTCCCTCTTCGAAGACGGAAGAAGGATTTATACAGGCCATCATGACTCTGGCACCACAGAGAAACTCATTGTTTGTCGATGGTCGCTAGTTTTTTGGACTGCACTACGCTTACCATCAGGTGTAGTGCTGTCACTTTGCCGTGCTCGGATAAAAAAAAAAAATACGGGTTGCACTCCGGGAGTGCCGACAGAAGTGAAAACTTACCAAACAACATGCGAGAATACAAAATTATGCCAATATGTCCACTCGACATGATAAAATACATTCTACTCTATTCGCGTTTATGCGAGCCTGGTACTTTTTATGGCAACATGTTCCAAATAAGAAAAAACCTAAAAAGTTTTTCTTTGTCCAAATCGTCATTTGTTTATTAATTACGGCTACTCGCCATGAAAAATTGACATTCTACTCTCTTCGCGTTTATGCGAACCTGGTACTTTTTTTACGGCACCATGTTCCAAATTAAGTAACATATCGTCATTTTGTTATCAAAAACAAAATTACGGTAACATGTCTATTCACCATTAAAAAAAACGGACATAGTCCGGTCAAAGTCCTGTCAAAGTCCGGTCAATGTCCGGTCCAATCCGACTGGTCACCGTGTGACGCCACCTGGGACTTCGAAATTATCAAAGTTCCAGGGAAGTCGGCTAGCGCTGGCTGGTCAACTGGCCCGCGTGACGTCTCACGGAAGGTTCTGGAATATTCGGGAACCTTCCGCTCGCCGCCGCTCGCGTTACGGAACGTTTCGGTTCACCCTCCCATAAGAAGTTATCACTTCAAAAAAACTGGTATTGCAACAGAACTTAAATAAGCTAAGTAAATCATGAGTACACTAGTGACACCTCTGCCTGACCTTTTAGGGATACAAGCGAGAGGTCATGTTATCAGTTATATAAATTATAGCTTTTCCTCGCGGCTCCGCCCGCGTGATCTGCTTTTCCCGGAATAAAAAGTAGCCTATGTTCATTAGGTATAATGTAGGATTCTAATGGTGAAAGAATTTTTGTAATCGGTCAAGTAGTTTTTAAGTTTATTCGTTACATACAAAAATACAAATGTGTCCTCTTTATAATATTATATGCTTAGAAAAACTTTCTACACAACATTCCTGTTACTAACCGAAAGTAGTTTTATAAACGTGTCAAAGCTATCAAGGTCCCCAATTAGAGGATAGCGTGTGAACAGCACTCGCGAGCACCGCCATTACACTTTACCGAGGGAAAATTAGTAATTACTTACGTAGAAATATTCTAGGCTAGTGTTATTTTATTTGCCTAGTGTTTTCCTATCGCTTAATAGATGTACAGCTTTTATAGGTTTCTGTATGGTTATTGTGACTGAATTATAATTAGTAAAAAAACAAATAATAAACCATAAACAAGCACACTGAGTTTGTCTAGCTGGACCTTCTCAGGGCTGGGTCGCGCCGCGTTGAATCTAGTGGGTAAACTGGTCGTAGTACTATTCACAATAATCGATATTGTCATATTGATAAGTATACAAAAAATTTCAGTTAAAAAAAAACTAAGGAAAAAGTTGAAAACCATGAATGTATGTTAATGTTTCTATTTTGTTGTAATACGGTTATACTAACTCTTTGAAAGCATGTTTATTGTATTAATTTGGTACTATCCTAATCTAACCATATTCAACCTTCTTCTACTTCAGTATGATTTATATTTGTGAAAATTGTGTTGGCTTATTTGTAAATTATGTCATTGTAACTACATGTATTATAATAATATGTGCAGTATGTTTTCCTTAATAATAAATAAATAAAGGAAGCGCACTTGAGTTTGTTTCGCCGGGTCTTCACAAGATGGGTCGTTTTGGATCCGGTGGTAGTTTTAGAAAACGTGCCGTCACGGTAATGGCTAAAGTCAATAGGGACCCCCTCCGCCTCCAAATGTTTAACAATTCTGGACACTCCCATAGTAGAAATATTGAAAAATAAATAGATTTAATTTGTGTAATGTAATTTTAAATTGTGTAGTGTAATTTCCTAGTGTATTGTTGATGATGCTATGAACACATTAGTAGTTATTAATCTCTATAGATAAGTTACTTTTATTTTTGTACTGACTTGTCATAAGCGCTATTTTGATGGCCTACATAATTATTAAACTATTTCATTTCAATAAAAATAATAAGCCAAAAGCCAATACTTAGCCCTTAATTTTAAATTGTCAAATAAATATTGTAAACATTATATTAAAATACATCATAATTGATCATTAATACGAATTACGACAATTAACGTCAAAAATGATGCATTCGCTGTCAACAATTTTACCTCTCTTATTTTTAGCTTAGTTTAGATTATGCTAATGAGAAACAGCCATTTTAGATAAACACAACCTCAGATAAACGTTGAAGCTGTCTTCTTTCTTGGAAGTAATTAATATACGACCATGTTTACAAATATACTGCATTTAAACATTACTGTATTCATACGTAGGGAAAGAAAACTCAGATCAAACCTGGTATTGGTTGACTTAGACCAGTGTTTCCCAACGTAGGGCCCACGCCCCACAGGGTGGCAATTTGATAGTTAAGGGGGGCAATTTTAAAATGGACTCGACACGACTAACCCTTTCGCTTTGGGTTATTTAAATGCAATGCTAGATATCGGTGACAAATTTATCTAATAAATTTTAAAGTGGGGCATGGCCTAAAAAAGGTTGGGAAACACTGACTTAGACCTAAACATGCATTTTGGATTCCTATGCGTACATATTCAACAATATCATAACACTATTTACAAATTGAGTATGCATACTGTATGCACGACAAAAGGACAACGTTTTCATGGGTCTATGTTACTTCAGTGAGGAAAAAAACAGGATATGTCCTTAAAACAATGAATCAACGTGTGAATCACTTCTACGCATCATTTGGTCGGATGTTGCACTTTATTATGAGAAAAATGACGAATTTATTTATTTAAAAACACATACCTAAAAGAATAGGTACTTTAAGATGTCTTTGTGGCGACTAACATAAAGTGCTCTTTTTGGCCTTAATGAACAAAGTTTTAATGATCCATTTGATGTTTTTTGATGATCCATTAAAAAGGACTTTAATGCTATAAATATGCAATATGGCGGTACAAATAAATTGTGCGTATGTATGTAAGTACATACTTACACGCACTGACGCCCGTAATACCCGAAGGGGTAAGCAGCGGTGTAACTAGTACACCCACATTTCGCCGAGCTTAGCTCTGTCCCATGAGGTAATAGAGGGCGAGTCTATCGTCATACCGGGCACAATTCCAGGCTCCGGGTTGATACTAAGCATTACGTGATAGAAAAACCGTATATCATTTTTACCCGACCCAGGAAACCGACACAGCAGTCGTAACGCGTGCGCAACACAACTGCGCTACTAAGGCAATATAAATAAAATTACTCAAATTTAATTGCCTACTGCCACACCGCATGCCCGGCCGAAGCGGCTATATCCGACTTCCATGAAATAAAACCCAACGATGTTCCTCCGGGTGCGCTTGTTCGGTCGGGGCCGCGGCTCCGGCGGCGCCCATGTAGAAGGGTTTCTCCGGTCGGTGGATGAGGAGGAAATTATCCACCCAACTTTTTGTTGCGCATCAGACGGAGTTCGCGCGGTGTTCCCGCCTCTCAGTCATCTCGAGGCTTCAACTGTCGGGTGACGAACACGCACGTGTCACCTGACAGAGCCCTGGCTTTAGGAGTGCCACCGGCATCATCGTGCGCATTACCCTTCTGTGGTGGATGGCGATCGGGGATGTGATTTCCCGCTCGCGCTCCGCCGCCTTCTTCTGCGACATGACAGCTTAGCAGAAGGCGATCACCGCGTTTCACGACTTTCGCTCTCAAACATGGCCTTAAATACGTCAAATTTAAACACTAACATAAAACCCATTAATTAGTCCATTGAAAAGTTACATTTGGGGTTGCGTTTCTTAGAGGAGTCAATTTTATTTTTTTGATGTGTAGGGGGGGTAAGTGTAAAGCTAAAATCAAGTTTGTGGGGTCGCCACCCTTGTCCCACGGCCGCCATCTTGAAAATAGGGGTTGAAACGGTTTTTACGATATATCTCTTAAACTATTTATCTGATAAAAAAAATTTGTTAACGTTTTTTGTTGCTAATTAAATTCTCTATAACTTTGGTCCAGTAACTTTTTGTCGTAAAACTATAAATAAAAAAGTTATAAGTGAAAATGTAATAAAGAAAAAAATAAAGATGATAATTCTCTTGACAGCCTAAGATACAAACAATTCGCCAAGGCAGTGACAAAAAGTACATTTAATTTATCTTCACTTCCTCCAACACAAGACACAGCTCGCTTTCATACTTTCCGAGTCTACCATCAGGTCCAGTCGTGGCTTGGTAATAATAATGATCCTGAAGACTGGGGCTGGAAAAAATGTGGAAAATTATTGATGCCAGTGCAGAGCTCTAAACCTCCAGCACCCCCTGAGCTTCTTAAATTGATCTTTTGTAAATGCAAAGGAAACTGTGGAGCGATGTGTGGATGTCGAAAAGCAGGGCTAAAATGTTCCGCAGTGTGCTTCCATTGTTCTGGAGAACTGTGTTCTGTGTCTTGTGTTGGAGGAAGTGAAGATAAATTAAATGTACTTTTTGTCACTGCCTTGGCGAATTGTTTGTATCTTAGGCTGTCAAGAGAATTATCATCTTTATTTTTTTCTTTATTACATTTTCACTTATAACTTTTTTATTTATAGTTTTACGACAAAAAGTTACTGGACCAAAGTTATAGAGAATTTAATTAGCAACAAAAAACGTTAACAATTTTTTTTTATCAGATAAATAGTTTAAGAGATATATCGTAAAAACCGTTTCAACCCCTATTTTCAAGATGGCGGCCGTGGGACAAGGGTGGCGACCCCACAAACTTGATTTTAGCTTTACACTTACCCGCCCTACACATCAAAAAAATAAAATTGACTCCTCTAAGAAACGCAAGGTGAGGCCTAAAAAATGTAACATTTCAATGGACTAAATACCGTGTATGGGAAACTGAGGGAGATATAAAAAAGACCTTACTTCATTGTAAGGGAACAAGAGAGCCTCACACTGAAAAAAAAACATAAATAAATAAAATAACACCCAACAGTCACACACATAGTCCTGACCCCACAGTAAGATTCGAGTCTTGTGTCGTGGGTATCAGGAACTACGAGAGACTTTCGGTCTCACAACACCCAGACCCCGGAACAAATATTTGTGGATCACACAAACATTTGTCTCGGTGCGGGGATCGAACCCGCGGCCTTCTCGCTTCACAGCCGGCTACTCGCCCGCTGCGCCACGGAGGCTGTCAAACATGGCCTTAAACACGGCCAGTAACAAGAGGTCGTTCGCCAATTCAACCCCGAGTGCTCTGCCCACGTGGGGCACTCTAGGCGTAAGCGAAGGGTGAAGTGATCAGAGGCTCGCCGACCAGCATGATGTCCGTAAGATTTTTTTTTTTTATAGCATAGGCCGGCAAACGACCAAGTCGGTCACCTGATGGTAAGTGATCTCCACCGCTCATATACGCCCATCACCAGAAGAATCATGGGCGCGTTGCCGACCTTAAAGGAAAGGGATAATAAGGGATTGGGAAGGGGAGGGGATTTGGGCTTCCGGATATCTCACTCACCGTACGAAACGCAGCAGGAAGCCGCTACTTTACGTTGGTTTTCTGTGAGACAGTGGTAATGACCCGGCGAGCCAGCCCATTCATGCTGTAGACAAAACTGTCTACAGCGTGGCTCTCCACTTGGATAAAAATATAAATTTCGCCAATACAGCGAATTCGATGAATGTTATTTACAGTTTCAAGGGCGGTCTGTATGTAGGCCATGCAAAATTTATATTCCGTACAGCGGTCGAGGAATATCGGTCAAGTTCTCCAAGGTGCTCGAGCTGATTCATTAACACTAAATAGAATAGCTGATTTAGATTTATGGATTGTTCGACCGGGCTAGGATTCTGGATTGTTTTTTTTTTGGAGGAAACAATTTTAACGATAAACAAATTCTCAATTTGACGCGTATTTGTTTTTTTTGTATACGTAATCACGCATAGATCTTTTGGGCCGATTTGTATGATTTGTTTTTCAGTCAGAAGAGTGCACCTAAGCACAAACTTAGTGCATTTAAAAATCACGAAGAAATTCTACCCCTAAAGGGATAAAATCGGAGGTAAAATACTAAAACTTATACAATTAACCACCGATTTTGATGACTATTTCACGAAAAATAGTAAAATAAAAGTTTTTTAAGAAAAATAAAACCAGCTCAAAGAAGGTTAAAAATAACCCGGAAATATGAGGTGGTTTCTACGTACCTATAATTTTACCTTTAGATTGAAATAGCACCGACTCAAAATATATTATTTTCATTTTTCGCTATTTCGTTTTTAGAATGAGGTTTTTTTTCATAATATCCATATTTCAGTGGACTCACATATGCCTGCCCATAAACAGAAGCAACACCACACAGAACTTTTAATTAAATAGTGCTGATGACGACACTGAACTGTGCTCGTCACCCCAAGACATAAGATGTAAAGTCTTATAATGCCAAGTAATTTACTGGCTTCAATGTCCTTCAAACCGAAACACAACAGTGCTTACACACTGGTAGGCGGCAGAAATAGACAAAGCGTTGGTACCAACCCAGACGGCCTCTCGCATACGAGGGACCTACCACCATTAAAATCTTGTCTAAACAGACTAGAGTTAAAAATTTTAAACTGGCTTTGTGTATTTAAAAACTCACAGTTATCGTTTCCATCGGTGGTATCCGTTGGTTCAGCACCTCTAAGAGCAAAGGACACAGCATCTTGTCGACTCTTGAACGCCTTGAACCTTGCCAATTTGTACCTTCTCACAAGTTCCAAGGCTTCCGACTTGTTCTTGTAGACGTGTAGGGCTTCTGTTAATTAAATTTATACCTTAAATAATGATGTTTTCTACCTCTACTTATCATCATCATTAATATAAGTAGCAGACAGTGTAATCAAATGGCAAGTAATTTTATTGATTATCCAAATTCTGAACAAATTTTTAGATAAATGGGAAATTAATTTTCATGGATTAAATCTATATTATTGGTATATTATAAATATGATTTATTTATCTTAATTGATATTTTATTACAATAACTTAAAAGCAAACTGTGAGATTGAAAATGTAGCTCAATTTTTGATTATTAGCTCTAAAGTATAATACACTAATATAGATAAAAATGTAGGTCAGGCTAATTTACTGTCTGTTTCTCATTCATGAAGTCTAAATTGATTTTATATGCCTATTTTTAAACTAATAAGAAACATTATGGTGCCAACATAAACAGACAAAACCCTTCCACTTTGCTTTATCCTACCCAGTGGGGTTTGTGCAACAGGGTTAGAACAATTTGACTTGTAGTTTTTACAACTGGCCACCTGTCTGGCTTCTACCTATTTGGGGAAAACAGAGAAATCAAAGGGTAGAAAATAAATATACAAAAAAAAAATAGGCAAAATAAGAAAACATATTAGTAAGCATAAAAGCATTAATGCTTCTTCACACACATATAAAAACATGAAAATAGAAAATGTACATAGATTATATTCTGCAATCACAGTTTACAGCTAATACTAACAAGTTTTTTCTCTTAATTATGAATACTGTTTGAAATACTTATGTCATATAGTGTACGTTGCTTAAATTTGATGACACATTTTTGTATCATGTTGTTTATTATGATAAATTATGTTTACAAACAAAACATAATTGACAGTTATATTTTGGTCATAATCAGATTTTTTTTACAGAATTATACCAATTAACTTTGGTGAATACAATCTCAAAATCACTCAAATCTTATATCTAATATCACATATTTTAAACTAATTCAATAAAATACAAAGAACAATTTAAATAATATCTACAAACAAAATACAAGTAGGAAGTAGCAATTACTCTCACTGACCCACATTTTTATCTCTTAGATAAAGATAAACACAATGAAGTTATATGAAATGAGCTAAATACCTTCATCTGGCCCCTTCTTGATCTCACAAGGTATGTATACCCCGTAGTATGTAATTGGCGGCTCCGCAGCAGTTGGACTTTCCGATGCATTGTTTCTTTTATTCCAATGCGCGTCCAATCGGAGTATCCTGCTGAACAAACTTATTGCACCATCTTTTTTCTCTGTGGGAGATATCGACAACTCCTCCTTAATCCCCCCAATGTCTTTATTACACTCGGGTATTATAACAGCCTTCGACATCTCGCGGCTCAGCTAAAAATGGTAAACACAAATTGTTTTGTTTGTGACGCACGGATCAGCTCACCTTATAGTTTATTTTCAGCTTACCTCTTTGCAATACACCCGTCATAAAACCATAGTCTCAATCTCGCTGTAGGGCGACTGATGAATCTTTTAAAACATTTTTGCCGTAAACGGATCTCACAAGCGAAAAAAAACGGGCGTAATTTTAAAACAGAAAATTGAAATGCGTTGGAGAACGGTGGGTGACGTTTTGACAGTTCGAGAGTTTTTAAATTCTTGACAATTGACATCAGTGTTGTTATGGTAAAAATGTGGGTTGCCGTAGCTATGTAATTTGCCGTACTTGTGGTATATATTTCAATAATATTGTCAGTGGTGCAAATCATTAGCTTTAGCTTGAACTACAATGTTTTAGACTTAGATATAAGCTTATGACACTAGCTTTCTTTCGATTTGAATAGCTCAATTACAAAACTAAGAAACGGTTGAATAGTTTTTATTATAACATAGCTTACGGTTCAAACAAGAAACTATACTAAAACTGGTCCATTCGTATAAGCCCCACCGGATTCTTACGTAGTATTCAAAGGGTATTATAACACGTAATGAATAATGTATTCTTACTGCGCCGGCGTAAGTTTGTTCTGTGGGCTCTACTAGGGTGCCATAAAGTTACAGACAACACCTACACACAGAACAATTATACACTGACGAAATACACACATATAAACACAAACACTTCCAAAAGTGTCAAACATAATTGGATGCAAACATTATAGATTCTTTAATCTTAGGCAAACATGCTAACATTTCACATCAAGTAAAAATTGAGATATTAATTTTATTTTACTAAATTTATTAACTTAGAGCAATAATTTAAAGTTCTATTTTGTATAATCGAACCATCAAACATAGAATTATTTTTCACAGAATTACATTATGGGCATCCCTTATGAATATAAATTAAATCAACCCTATTGATCCCTTATAATAAGTATAAAAGAAATAGGATATATGAATAAAAATATGATTTATCATACAAAATTATTTATTTCAAAATTACTTCTTCCTCTTTTTATTTGACTTCTTAATTACAGGAACAGACTCCAAAGCTTTTTGAATAGAAAATGTGTACAAATTTGCATTTATTGTTTTCAAACTATTTATTTCATTTTTCAACTTTTGCTCACTAGATTTTAAGGCGGAGTCAATTTGTTTTACTGGGACGTTGACTTCAACTAATTTTTCACTCTCAGGCCAAAAGTTAATTTTTTTATTGACTAAAACTTCAATCTCCATGACATCATCAGCATCCTTTTCTAAAGTTCTTTCTAGACTATGCAGGATAATACTTGGTGAGAAATTTTGTGCATAAATTGCTGGATAGTTGACTGTGAAATAAGCATTAGTTACGGGTCCTTTATGCCTTATTGTCCTTACCGCTTGCCGACTAGGTATATGCCATAATATAACTTGCTCATCATTAGACGCTGACATTAGAGTTTCACCATCCAACGATGCAGACAGACAAGTCACAGCTTTTGAATGTGATGAGAATGTGAGAGAATCAGTGTCCATATTAACCAGCAAGTCTCGATTTCTTGGTGGATTCGTTAAACTTATCTGATGAATGTTCCCTTCAGTAGTGCCTATGAATATATTTAGTTCTAATACATCTAATGTAATAGCAGATAAAGGAACATCAAGTACTAAATTAAGGAGCATTTCTCCAGATGTTAAATCATATATTTTACATGTTCTGTCACTTGATATAGTGAATAAACGACCATGCATTCCATTCTTACTAATACATAAATCTGTAACTGGAAGAGAATGGTCGGAGAATATGTAAATTGGATCATGTTGGCCGGCAGATATTTGTGTCACGAGGTTGACTTCAGGATGGCTAGCTACAGTCGACAAGGACCACACCATGACCATCCCATCTTCGGCTGCCGATATAAAATATTTTCCATCCGGTGTAAATTTCAACATTGTAATCTTCTGATAATGACGATTTATGATCGTCAAAAGACTTCCAGAAGCAGTCTGCCATAAATAAACTTTTTCTTCAATTCCAGCAATAATATAACATCCGTCAGTAGATATCGCTAAAGCACTAGCTTTACCCGGTAAAATGAACCGCATTCCTTGAACGGTTTGATGTGAATTCAAGGGCCAGATGTGTAGAACTGGCTTAGTTTTTTCAACAGCAGCCAAATAATCTCGCCCGATGAAAGATAGAGTCCGAGATTCCGATGTGCCGCCACCTTTGTAAGTCATCAAGCTAGTACCAGTGTGAGGATCCCATATGCAGCTATTCCATAAATTATTATTGGAATCACTCGTCACCAATACTTCTATTAATGAAGACATGTTAGTTTTCAATACTTCCTAATGCACGCACAATGCACAAATTAAAATTATCGACTTTTAAAAAAAAATCTAAGACCACGCGGTATGACTACGTTCCATAACTCCTTATTTATTTTCATTTATCAACATTTTACATTGGCCGTCGTTGTTATTTTTGTATTGTATGACCAACATAGAGATCTAAATTTTGTGCTGAAAATACCAATTTGTAATATCGTAACGTATAAAGTGTCTCACTTTAACATATGTCATTAGATAGAGACAGAGATTACATTAAAAAAAACTAGTACCAACACTGCACGTTTACTTTTCATAATATTTCGACCAATAGATGAGCTGCTTTAATAATTTGAGTATCGTCTATTGGTTGCTTTCCACCCATACTAGGTGGACATCTGTGGTTACATATTTCGTTAGTACTAAGTTGTGAGTTTGTTTGTGATTGTGGTGTTAAGATTCATCAACATGTTTAAAAAGTAAGTCATTATATTATATGATTGTACTTATATCATGACCAATTAATATGAAGTTCTCGGTTGAGATTCTTCGGTATGAAATTGTGAGGTTATAATTTCCTTCGTATGCCATCCGGCTATTGGCTAAATTATTGACGTCATATTTAGATGGCCAATAGCGTAGAGCTGGATGATCCCAAATGTCTCTCAAATAGTGATGTTCCATGCATATATATCTTTAATGAAACTGTAATTGACTTTTAAAATATAATCGATTATAAATCCTTATGCCTTAAATTGTTGACACTTTTTTTCTAATTACATATCATTACTATATTTCTTATTACATGTTCTTATTACATATGTATGTTATATAGTGCGTATTAGACAAGCGCAAAACCGTAGTCTATGAAGTAATGCCATATGGCATGACATTTCGTACCGCATAATATGTCATAGCATTACTCTAGGCATGACCTGAGATGACACGCTATGTGAACGGCCCACTATTACTTGTACTGAATGTTCAGTCAGGACTCCGGTGTAATGTAAATAAATGGATAGACCTTTTAGACCTCGATCGCACAGTTTCTCGAACTTTTACGCCTCGCGTGTGTATACTATGGCCGTGTGCACGTCATGTTTAATGTCATGTGTCATGCAACATTTTGCCGAGTAACAGGTACTATTACAGTAGGCGGTCGTGTTATATTACGCGTCATGCATACTCACAGTACTTGCACATCTCTTGTGCGTATGCATATTATTATACAATAAGTATATCTGCCGGTTTAATTGATATCGAATCATTATATACTAATTTATATAATACCATAACAGTTATCGCTTTTTCTTTACAATGAATATAATCTTCACCTCCCTATTATAGAGTGAGCGAGTCACCTGTCTAAATTGTGAGCGGGACAACATGATATAGAAAAATGGTGAATGGTCGTTGTTCGACAGTCGTTTATTGCAGCTGTTCTAGATAGTTATCGTCGCTAGGCGAGGATTTTTCGATAATTTTTGTATGTCTTTAAATTTTCGTGCTAGTGAATCAACGAACGCAATACGATAACGAAAGTGAAATATAACATTTTTTTTTACGACAAATAAAAGGCTACGCCAACTTTCGCTTTGTGATTTATTCGTGACGTAACTGGACTTGTCGCGAATAACTGTCGGAGTACCGCTAACAAAGATCCTAACGGCGAATGGTGGCCGTGTTTTTGTCGTCGCGAGATTGACGACGACAATTAAAACATGTGGGAAGTGGACTCGGACAATGGATCGCACAGCGTGTCCTCGGACGGTCTGCGTCGACGGCAAGGATGGGATCCCGAGGCGGAGAGCCTCGCCTCCCAGATGGACGAGCTCGACGAGGTGCTTGCCGAGGAGGAGGAAGGCTGCCCGCTGCCCTCCACGCCCGAGGATCAACACCTGCTCGATGCTGAAATGGCCGAAGTCCTGAAGGCTGGCGTCCTCTCCGACGAGATCGACCTCGGGGCGCTTGCTCATAACGCGGCCGAGCAGGCGGAGGAATTCGTGCGGAAAGTATGGGAAGCGTCGTGGAACGTGTGTCACTTTAGACACCTGCCACGTTGGCTACAAGACAATGACTACCTTCACAAGGGTCACAGACCACCGCTGCCTTCGTTTAGTGCATGTTTCGCGTCCATATTCCGCATCCACACCGAGACTGGTAACATTTGGACGCATCTGCTCGGGTGCGTCGCGTTCATCGGAGTCGCGATATACTTCTTGTCGCGGCCATCCATCGAGATACAAATGCAAGAGAAAATGATATTCGGTGTGTTCTTTATCGGCGCTATCGTGTGTCTAGGGTTCTCCTTCGCTTATCACACATTGTACTGCCACTCGGAAATGGTTGGAAAACTCTTCTCAAAGTTGGACTACTGTGGGATAGCCCTGCTGATCATGGGCTCGTTTGTTCCCTGGTTGTACTACAGTTTCTACTGCCATTACAGACCGAAAATAATATATTTATCTGTAGTGGTTGTGTTAGGAGTATTATCAATTATAGTGTCACTTTGGGACAGATTTTCTGAACCTCGTTTACGTCCTCTACGTGCAGGAGTGTTCATGGGTTTTGGTCTGTCAGGTATTGTGCCCGCAATCCACTACGGGATAACTGAAGGGTGGTTCAGTCAAGTGAGCAAAGCGTCATTAGGATGGTTGGTTTTGATGGGGTTATTGTATATATTGGGAGCAATGTTTTATGCACTACGTGTGCCAGAACGCTGGTTCCCGGGCAAGTGTGACATCTGGTTCCAGTCCCATCAAATATTCCACGTGCTTGTGATTGTTGCCGCTTTCGTGCACTACCACGGTATCAGTGAGTTGGCATCATACAGAGTAACTGTCGGGGAATGCTCTATGCCACCATCATCAATTGCATTTTAGCCCCCGGTCAACAAATGTGATAATAGACCATAGATAAACTTAGGAAAAAATACAGACATACAAATAGCTACACTGTGTAAAATAAACAGGTAACATTACTGGATTTTTGTAAGTTTTTTATTAAATAAAACCACACAAATTCCTAATAACATTTACATTGTAACAGAGTGGGGCTGATATGTTTGGAATCTACTTTAGAATGTTCAAAGGGGCTGTAAACGGGAGTGAAATATGTTTCTAATTACATGTAGTTACTTGTTTATTTATTTTTAAAATTAGATTTGGGAGATTTTGTAGTTATTTTTTTTTTATTGAACACAATCACTGGGATATGTAAAATTATATTTTGGTACACATAATTCACATCATTCTATTATTGTTCTCATAAAACTCTATAAAGAGCCTAGAAAAATTGTGGTGAAAGATTGTACTTAATTTATGTTTGTTTTTGTGTTAGTTCCTTGTATTCTATTCTTAGACCAGTGTTGGGTCATTGTCATGTTGGATCACATGATGCACTAAATCCTATTGTTCTTCCATTTTCAAATATTTTGGATCTTCCATTCTTCTATTGGCTACTATTGGCATAAATCTACATCCATTTTGTTTCATGTGCAATTCTTTTAGATACCACAGATATAACAAAAAAAAAATCGGTTGTCTGTAAAGTCGGTTTACTGACGATAGTTGAACGTGATAACGTCTTAAGAAAATACTGATGGAATGGTAGCATTTTTCAAAAGATAAATTTAATTTCATTCGTTTAATATTTGATAGTATTTATTGGCCTAATTATAACCTCAAAATCCGAAAGTATTTTATTTATTTTTCGGAATTCTCAAGTGCCCGTAGTTTTAATATAGTTTCAATCAAATATATACATTATCTAAAATCCAAAAAGTAAATTCACCTACCTTTTGGTTCTTAGGCCAACTATGTATGGACGACGAACAATGTCCTTTTCGTAAACCTAGTTTTTAAAAAGCCCGCCTCAATGTGTTTGATATAGGAGAAAATGTTCCCTTTGACGGATGGCTGGTCTAACCTGTCATTTCAGACACGTTGTTGTGATATGTGGAAGATTTAATATTTATGTTTTAATTTTTTTAAATCTCGAACGCTGCCGAACGCAAAGGCCGATTGTGCTTCTTTGTCGCTCGTTCCGCGCTCTCGCTTGCACTTCAAGCCTTAAATGGAACGTGACATCTAGCGAGGTAACGACGCATGAGTCATGTTTTTTCGTGCGTGCAGCCGGCTCTATCGAATTATAAGACGTTATCACGTCAAAAAAACAAATTAAAAACCTAAGTGGATTCCTACTAGAAACTATGATACAATACACATTTGGGGTTGGCCTTAGTCTTTTGTATATTTATGAAATCCTTAGTTAAACTTGGCCAGACTGAATGTTTGGCCAATTGCACCTGGCACAATAAGTGTTAACATATTAATAAACAAATATTTTTGGGTTTGGAATGATAAACACATTGCACATGAAATGAATAGACTATGTTTTTGTATCACTAATTATATTTTCAATTATGTTGAATGGAATCTCATCAAAAGTGTTGTCTTGTTACTTTCATATTTGTTTATTTCCTATTGTTTTTTCAGAAAATGTGGGTCACTTGCCTAATCATGTGGGATTATGGAAAGTACACATGGACTTGTGTATTTTTGTGTGTTTTAAAATAAATATTATGTAGACATTAATGTAGGTAAATACTTTCTGTAATCAACACATTTTAATGTTTTTGTATGGATTTATTAATGACCAGCACTTTAATTCTTAGACAGTTTTAAATAACATTCCATCATACATAGTATATTTTAAAGATTATTTATATATGACAGAGAATTTTATTTGTGTGAAACAGATTATGCGATTAAACGAGAAAACATAAAAAAATGTCTGTGGTCTGCAATAGGTTTAATAAGTAAATTAATTCAAATTATATTCTAAATTGTTATAAGTGTTCATAAGTGTAAAGATTTTACGAGAAATAAAATGTAAAAAAAATGTGATGTAGGTATATTAAAATAAAGATTGTGCTCCATTGTCACAAGAAGTACATTACATATATTCATACGTTGAGAGTAATACAAAGCTTAAGATAAATTAAAATAAGTACATAGTATGTTGAAAGTAAAATAATTAGAAAAGTTCTTCTAAAAATGTAAATGTAAAGACAATGTCTTGAGATAAAATATGTAATAATAGACATACAGCTTTCTTAAAAATATATTAAGACCTGAGAAATTCCGAGATCCAATTTGTGGCATATCAAAACAACTCGATCGGGATTGGACTGATAACTAAAGACAATATTTATCACTGTTTTCTTGTTTTTCGCAACGGTATCTTGTTTTGGAACATTTTAAACGCAGCATACGTCAGTTATAACGCGTCGTAACGAGGAGTGTAAATATAAAATCTATGAATAATACGCACTTGACACTTTTACGATGCGTTTACCACACATCACTCATATTTCGAAAGCATCTTATTTCTACAATGATTAGGTACCTACTAATTTCTAAAAGATTCACGTGTCTTAAATACATAATTTCTCTACGTTTCGAACTGTTGTGGCATCACTGAAATTGTTAAGCGCACGAGGAAGAAAAATAGATGTTGAATTGCTTAGAGAAACGCTTTCACTGTTCATTGTTCTCGATATTTGTTGATAGTTGTTTTTTCTTTGGTGGAATTAAATTTATGCAATAAAATTAAAATAAAATCAATGTTGTGTTTTGTTTTAACCCACTTTCAAGTATGTAAACTGATTAAATGTTTACTTATTTAATTGCTAATTGTCACTCGCGGTTTTACCGCAGCTGTATCGTAGGTTGGGAAATAGATAGTAGATTGGGAGAGCCATTTGCGATCCCACAACACCCAGACCTGAAACAAATATTTGTGAATCACATAAACATTAGTCGCTGTGCGGGAATTGAACCCATCGCCTCTATTCGCAGCCGGCTACTCGTCCACTGCGTCACGGAGGCTGTCGACGTCATCTTTATCTTCTTTCTTCTTTACATAGTATAAAATGTCGATGCGCTTAGATCTTTTAACCTATTCACGGATTTTAATGCAGTTTTTAGTAATTGAGTGATTCATGAGGAAGGTTTACATATATCACGCTATGACCCATGGGAGCAGGGCAGTAACATGCAGGTGAAACCGCGAGGGACAGCTAGTACGTAATAACACATTAGCCATTGTAGTTGGATCGGTCTTTAATTCTAATTTCTACTCTATGGGCATGCGGGGCACCGTCTCATGGACACGTGATGCTTCATTGGTCTAGTATCTACATAGGTTGAGTAACCGCGATGACAAAATTTCAAGTCTATTTTTGCCGCCAAGCAACAGTGTGTAAGCACTGCTGTGTTTCGGTTTGAAGGACATCGAAGCCAGTGAAATTACTGGGCATTGTGAGACTTGACATCTTATGTCTCGAGGTGACGAGTGCAGCTCAGTGCCATGCAGTGCTTTGTAATTCGAAGTTCTGTGTGGTGTTGCTTCTGTTTATGGGCAGGCGTGGCCATTACCATCAGACGAGCGCCTTGCTCGACTCAAATTACAAAAAAACACGGTCTTTGACCGTGTAAGTAACCTTCGTATGACATAGGACCATAGCAAACACGATATAATTAGCATTGGGCAAGCGTCGCGGCGCCGCGTTTACGTAACTGGAGCTCTAGTGTGTAAAACGATACGAAGCGACGAAGTTCGACAACGTAGACCTAATGTCACAGAATATACATCACAATAATAATATTTATAATATAAATCTTTTTTTCTAAGTCGATGAATATAAAATATTGTGCGTATAATAAAGCAGTCAATGCAGCAGTACAAGGTGGTAGGTCCCTCGTATGCGAGAGGCCGTCTGGGTTGGTACCACCGCTTTGTTTATTTCTGCCGCCAAGCAACAGCGTATAAGCACTGTTGTGTTTCGGTTTGAAGGACATCGCTGTATCTAAATCGCTTGGTTTAGCGACTGCTTTGATACTATGTCGCGTTATGGCTACTTGCTGCGTATGATCGTGGTATCACGCGGTTTAACGACTCATTGATTTGGCTGGCGCAGAGTGAAAATTGAGTATGTGGACACGGGCCTCTTCTACGAATGAAAAAGGTGAGACATTAGCCCGCAACGTTGGCCTAATGCGGCTTGGCAGTCTTCGCATAAATTTTAAGTTTTTATGAAAGTACGCAGACTTCTTCGCAGACGCGATGTTTCCTTCATCGTTAAACCGAGAGATAATTCACAATGAATTCACATGTAACCACAGATATGACGGATTGTTAAAAATGTTTATTGGCGGATACACATCATTAGTGTCTAGATTAACGAATATGTATGTGGACACGGAGCTCAACTTTCGCTCAGTCGGTGCGTGTAACCTTGAGAGCCCGACCCGAGAATTGAACCCAGGAACTCACCGTTCTCAGCCATAATACGCTGCCACTAGACCCGTGTAGCGAGGGTTTGTTTTTTGTTACTTGGTTGTATTTATTTATTTGTATTCTTGTATTAATTTCCCCTCGACAAACAACAGAATCTGGCCTAGCGTATTCATAATCCCATTATAACCTAACAGTCATGACTATGTCCATCGATCGCTTTCAACCTTGATACCTCAAAGGTGAAAGCTAGGTACGACTTGGGACAATTTATATTAATTAGTGGCTATGCAAAGACTTTAGGGATTTTGTCAAATATGACGTAGAAGGGAACGCATATTAAATTAGCAATGTTGGTTTTGAAGTGAGACTTGGATCCAATATTTGTTTCATACGAAATTTCGTGCAGGCTTGGCTGTTGACGGTCAGACTTTTTAATACATGCTACAGAAAGATTCGGCTTGCAGTTTTTACGACCGGCCTAACGTCATGCGTCATGCCAGACGAAAACACCCAAATTATGCTACTTGAATAATTCCGAAATATGTTTTTTTCTGTTTGCTTGGATGAAAAGACGAGCAGGTCGTAAATAGAGTGATTCATGAGGAAGTTTATGAACTATAGGAGGAGGGCAGTAACATGCAGGTGAAACCGCGAGAGACAGCTAGTTAAATATAAAATGTATGTACCAATTTAACATACACTTCTTCGTTTGTGATCATTGCGTGACAATTTTATATTTATATCTTATAATACAATTTACTGGGACAGTGTGAAACATGCCTTTCTGATGGATGAATTTAAAAACAAGGAAAATTTTAAGTAAAAGTTTAGAAGTACTTTTATCGTTTTGAATAAGTACAAAAGTTGTAGAGGTAACATTTTTGTCTATAGCACATATCGGCCGGTTCTCACTAACTACCTTGTCTTTTACCTTGGTAACTACTTGATATGATCGGTTTAAAGTTAGTCTATGTTTTATATAAACTCCGTTCCAGTTTTAAATATACGTCACAGTTAGAGTGGTAGAGCCACGCCATAAACGGTTTTGTCTACAGCATGAATGGGCTGCCTCGACCGGATCGTTACCACTGTGTCACAAAAATCCGACGTAAAATGCCAGCTTGCTGTTGCGTTTTGTAGAGTGCATGAGATTTCCGGAGGTCCAAATCCCACTCCCGTTTCCAATACCCATTTCTTTCCTTTAAGGACTGCACGCACCCATTATTCTTATAGTATTGTGTGTTTAGGGGCAGTGGAGATCCCTCACCACCACGTAAACCACTGGCTCGTTTGCTGGCCTCTGAAATTAAATAAAAAAGGGGATATTTGTACCTACTATGGTCGCTTACTTCGCTACTTTACTTACTATGCTATGTTTGTGTACTTTAGTAACTTGCTTGGCCGCCCACTGTGTTTGTCAAGTGTAGACAAGTCCGTTTTTATAGGCCCAATATAAGAGTCAAATGTCTGCAACTAATGACACTACGACCTTTATACATTTTTGTTTAGAAAAAAAATATTCTATTCGTTCTATCATAAAATTTATCATGTTATAGACCGTGGCTCAGCTTACTAAGCGACAATAAGGCCTTACATTTTTTTATAAATTGCCAAATACAGACGACCTTGTAGTAGGGACGGGAGAGATTTCGGCGGTTCGTTTGAGCTTCTCATGATTAAAATAGAGATTAACGTTAATCCAAGCACCAACTCCAGATTGAACGTTATCCGAAATGATCCTTTATTGAATCCCGATGGTATTAATTTTGCGAGATAAGTCATTTATATTGGCTTAGTCATCGAGATTAAATCGAATGCTCGATATTTTTTACTAAGAAGAGTATAGAGCTTGATTTGTGAGGTAATTTATACACAACTTTTAATTAAGGGCTGATTTAGGCGACGGGAAACAACGTTTAAAGATAATTTTGTTTTATTAAACTTTTCACAATTAAATTAATGTAAAAAACATTATTGACATAAATAACCGTAATACTCGGCAAATTATGGATATGACCTTATATTTTACCGATACCGAGACGGTTAGCTAAAATTTTGCTGATGAATTTCCGCAATCAAACTTCCGTAAAAATAAATTATTGTCAATACTCTTACATCGTCTATTAAAGTAGTATTAAAATTGAGTCTTCCGGTGTGCAAAAATAAGGATCGACTTCCAATTTTGAAATTGATGGTAATAAAACTGACCGGAAATGTTTTGTTTCCTGATTCAAATTGGTTTCTTTAAATAACTTACAGTAAGAATGCGTCACTAAGATTAGTAATTATAATGGGTGTGTCTATATTTTTTTTGTATATTTTAGATTAGTTTTCTTACAGTCTGTTTTGATTATAGATACCTACGATATTTTATAGGTTATTGATTATGATAGGCTCTGTGACTTAGTGGGCGAGTAGCGAAAGGCCGCGGGCTCAATCCCCGTACCGAGACAAATGTTTGTGTGATCTACAAATATTTGTTTTGGGTCTAGTTGTGTTTTCTCCTCAGAGAGATTGACGCCAGGTAGGTCGGTTGAAATAATACAAGCCAAATCTTTTTGTAACATGTGTCAAAGAGCAGATTGCGACCCCACTGAGTGGGGTAAGGGCAGGTGGTAGAAGAATATTTGATGTTTTATTTTTATTTGTATTTGCATTTTCAATCCGAAATACACACGGATTGCCAGGAATTGGAATTAATGGCTGGTAGGGCGATAGGTTCGCCCCCTGTCACACCATGGGAAGTGAATAAGAAAATTTGAAAATAATAAAATAAAAAATAAGAATGTTTATTATCAGACAAGCACGATCCATTTTGTTAGTTAAAATTAGAGGAGAAATAAAAACAAAACTCTATTTTATACAATTTACGATGTTAAATAGTACACATTTTAATATCATAGACATTAATAAAGAAAAACGTGTTATATTACGTTTTATAAATGTTACATTTATAAGCAATAACAGAATATAAAATTGTGTATTTCTTGGCCCAAATACGTCGGAAAACATGTTTATCCATGTGTTATCTCATAGATAACGTTTAAAGCATGCGAACTGCGGCAGAAGGCTGTCTTTACACGGTCAAGTAGAATTCTCTTCAATATTTTTTTATATGATAGCAGACGAAATCTAAATATAGGTTTATTATGTGTGGTTGAAGGATTTTATTTAAGTAAACACCGTTTCATTTGGATTTAATAGCCGTTTTCATTAGTGGGCATAACATACGTCATCCATAATGATAGAAGCGCGACAACAAAAACCATTCTTATGAAAAATAAATAGATTAACTATTTTTCAATTTTTTTACCTCGCAGTCCTGCCAACCGTTTTCGAACGATACTCATAGACCGTTCATAGATAACCATGTATTGCCCAGATAATCCACATAAGTACGTATGTACTTGTGCGTATGTTTGGATATATTTTTTAAGAGAAGCTTTGTTTTTTAACAAGAGTTGGTATAAGTTTTATCTATCGATCGTATTTGTTACACACTCTTTTATATTGTTTATTACTCAGGTTGGAAGTAGCGATAGTTCAGCAGTGATACGGATTGTCGAGACGAAAGTCGCGAGGTTGGAAAACAGCCACAAGAGCACCTCTAACTTTTCTAAGTTACGTGTGTATTAATTGTTAATTATCGATTGCTTTAACGATGAAGGAAACATTGTCTGTCAACCTGCAGTAGGCCAGCGTGGTGGACTAAGGCCTAACCCCTTATTCAATAGAGGAGGCCAATACCCAGCAGTGGGACGTGTATTATAAACGTAAAACGGGCTAGTGTTGATTAATAATTTTTGGGTTAGTCACAGTCTACAGTCAATAATGCCATACGGTAATTGTCGGTGTAAAGACGGCTTTAGGATTACTTTAATCATAGCACTGGCTGTTCCGAACACGTGATACTTAACGACTTAAATAAAGCACTCGAGGGCTCACATGTTCCTAAATAACGTAGATTAGATTAGTTATGATTCAGAATTGATAATATAAAAAAACAACGCGATGCACTACGGGAGTGCCGGCAGAAGTGAAAACTTGAACATTAACGTTGTGCATTTTTGAATATTTTGGAATGGTTAGGGAATAAATTCGCACGAATTACTTTATTTATCAGTAGGTATAAAAGTAATATCATTTATGTGGTTAAATACAGTATTCATTTACTGCGCTATTGTACACAAAAATTACAATTTATATTACATATAAAATAATTAACACTCCGTCTTACGAATTTTCGATCAGGTCACGTGTCCTGACGCGAGTTTAACATTTTATACCCATTTCAAGAAAAGTGCTTACGACGCTAAAGGAGATATTATTAGGAAGAAGGAGGTATTTCTATAAGTCTCTTTGGAATCGGTACAATTTCAGTTGACATCGTCACATACACCAACTACAAAGAGACCTATAGAAATTGCTATTTTTGATATTTCACTGTTTTTTTTTTATAATACCAATTCAGAATCATAACTAATCTAATCTACGTTATTTAGGAACATGTTAGTCTATGGGTGGGTGAGTGCTTAGTGGTATTTCAACTGAGCGCCTCCGTGCTTCCGAGGTCATGTAAAAAGTCAGTACCGGTTGTTATTAACTGATAGCAGTAGTTAAGTAGAAGGCCTTCGGGCGGCTTGAAAACACTAGGCTGATCACTAACCATTCGATATAGACATGGACAGCCTTCGTGGCGCAGCGGGTGAGTAGCCGGCTGTGAAGCGAGAGGCCGCGGGTTCGATCCCCGCACCGAGATAAATATTTGTGTGATCCACAAATATTTGTTTCAGGATCTGGGTGTTGTAAGACCGAAAATCTCCCGTAATTCCTGATACCCACGACACAAGACTCGTATCTTACTGTGGGGTCAGGTCTATGTGACTGTTGGGTGTATCTATAAAAAAAAAGATAGACTTTAGTAACATATCATTGCGCGCTGTACTACAATATTATGTAAATATTATATATTGCCTATAAATCATAATAACATCGATAACGCTTCAAGATATTATGCTGTAACCCTGAGTACGTTATGCACGTTGTATTGCACAAGCCTCGTGACACTGCCAACTAACTTCACCTTTAAACGCCCTCACAGATATAACGTTGAGAACGATGCATTAATATTTTTATGAGAGTATAATATTTAATACCTACGGTAATAGTTATTGAGGTATTTTTATGAAAGTATTACAGTATATTTTGTTCAAAGGAGTGACTGGGGTGACCACAAATTAATAGAAGATAAATTTTAGTATATTCCGTAGAATATTTGCATGTTTCAATTTAAGCAAAAGCAATAAATGTCACACACTCCCGGTGCGTGGTGGCGTCGTTTTTTTTCGAACTTGGCTGACACCCTCCTGTGTGACTAGATAAAGCCAAAATTTTGTTTCATAAATATACGCGTACTGCATGCGATACGAATCCGAGATTATGATTCGAGACTTCGGAAAACGAAATTCGGACCTAGTGGGAGGGGATGGCGTAATGAGGGGATACAAATAGTAGTACCTATAGTGGCTTAGCACCGACATATTGTCTGAGATTTGATTCGGATGCAGCGCGAAAACACTTAGTGGCATACAAATAATATGTTACTAGAGATGTTACAACTCCTTTGTATCGCTCTATAGCAGTTTCAGTAAATTGTGTACCCAATTTGTTTGAATATCAGACGCTAACAAACTATGTAAATAAATAATTACACCCAACAGTCACACACATAGATATGACCCCATACTAGGTTAAACTGTGTCGTGGGTATCAGGAACCACGAGGGACATACAGTCCCACAACACTCAAACTCGAAACAATTTGTGGATCACACAAACATTTGCATTAAAATCCGTTGAACAGTTTAAAAGATCTAAGCGAATATTTTATACTATGTAAAGAGGAGTAGTGTGTTGGTCTGTTGAAATGCCGGAATCATTTTAACTCACTTTCTTTTACTTACTTTTTTCTGGTTGCGTTATTTAATACCCCATATATCCGTCAGTATATTTAGGTTGGTTAATCCCACTCGGGCTGTACGGCCGTGTTATCAACGTGGGCGTCGGTCATTGAAAATGCCATCGTGGCTGTTGATAAAGCGCTCATGTCGGCGCTCATGTACCGTTACTATAAAACAACGTGACATAGGCTTGTAGGTTTATGTATTCGCCGAAACATGTGTATGCAGGTGTACCCGTTTTTTTATTCTTGACTTTGAGGTGGTAGGTCCCTCGTACGCGAGAGGCCGTCTGGGTTGTGACCACCGCTTTGTCTATTTCTGCCGCCAAGCAAGAGTGTGTTAGCACTAGTGTATTTAGATTTGAAGGACATTGAAGCCAGTGTAACTTCTGGGCATTATTATTAACATCTTATGTCTCGGGGTGACGAGCGCAGTTCAGTAAAGAACAGATCGAAGCGAACAGACAGCGAAAGCGACTTCATTTTATACTATGTAAAGATAATACATGTATTGGGTATACAGTGTCTACAACAATAACACAAGCAATCGACATTGTTAGAAACTACATTATGTTCGTATCAGTAAGCTCGAATGAGTTTCTGTTAGTGAACAATCCATTGTCAGTACTCAGTGTTGAGAATCATCCAGTCGGTATGATGTTTGGCATAGACAATCCTCTCGCACTCCGTTGGCCTTTTTAATTAACACTCATTGGTTTCGTCTAGTCGCGTAATGATATCGCAATAATGAGTCTGCTTTTTTTATTTTGCATTGTAATCCTACTAATATTATAAACGCGAAAGTTTGTAAGTATGGATGGATGGATGTTTGTTACTCTTTCACGTAAAAACTACTGAATGGATTTTAATGAAACTTTACAATAATATAGCTTATACATCAGAATAAGACATAGGCTACTTTTTATCCCGGAAAAAGCAGACCACGCGGGTGAAGCCGCGAGCAAAAGCTAGTATGATATATGTTTCGACATGTATTTAAGAAACTGTTACTATAGTCTGGTGGCATATGGAAAATATTATAAGCTCATAATGTATCTCCAAGTGGTAGGCAGAGGCGCAACATGTATTGTATCCACGGTTTGTTTATTTCCCATGATGTGATGGGGGCATGCCTAACACGATACCGGGCAGAAATTCTAATCTCGAGCAACTCGTGTGGGATTTTACGTTAAGATAATTCAAACACAAATTGTGATCGCTCCATCTGGGATTTGAATGCAAAACGTGAGGCTCTCAGCTTAACTGAACCAATGAGGTGATAAAATATGCTTTCAAAACAAAGGTCAATTTTAAAGTTCAATTACTTGCATCAACCAGCATATAGCATATCATAGTAGCATAAGGATAGGAAGATTGTGTTCCAGATTCTTTTTTATCTGTTTATCGTTACCTGGGCTCAGTGCCAGAGTCCGGCCTTCTACTAAGATGCTTTTTTTTTGTCCTGGCTCGGCAAAGTGACTATGCTACACCTGATGGTAAGTGTAACGCAATCCAAAAATAGTGTCGACCAACGATAAACAATGTGTCCATCGTTGGTTGGCAAGATCATGCCTGCCTGCCAAAGGGCCAAGGGGGAGTGGAAGGAAAAAGGGATGGGAAAAGGGTTAGGATCAGGAGGCAAGCCCCCTGGGGAGAACCAGAACCTTCCACTTCGCCCGATCTAGCATCTTCTGTAGGGAGACCAATCACTCATGTCTCTAACACCCCTGGTACGATCTGGCTCAGGCATTAGCGACCGATATAGTCTTTTGGTTTGTTCCAAACGTGACCAAACCATTTTAGACGACATTCCAGATTATGAAACAAAAAATATTATCAAGCATATTGCTGGCAAGTTCTCGCTTGCACAATTTCAGTTATCAATCAGCAACGACCCTATTCCGTTACATTTTTGTTTGCAAGCGTGATATCGTGACACATTATGTTCACGATAAAGTTCATTTCACCTTGAATTGCAGTTCTATTGCGGATTTCCGCCTAGAGCTCGGTTTTTTAGTCGTCCATCCAATAGCGATAGGTTTATAGCCTATGTTGAAGGTTTCATGGTGATAATTTTCCTTTTGGGTAAACAAACCATTAAAATGAATATTTCTGTATTAAATCTATTAGCTTGCACAAGGAATAAGTTCTTATTCCTTCGTGGTATCTGCAATTGAAACCTAAATTGCAAACCTCTTTTAGTTCTATGTTTTAAGGCGCCTATAGTAGTTACTTGTTAGTGCTCTAAGTTGACTGTGTTTTCATTAGGATCAGTTTTTCTTATCAGGAACGTCAGCAAACAAGCAAGGGTCACTTGATGATAAGCGATCACCAACCATGAACACCCACAATGTCGTGAAAAACCTAATAATTATTAGATTATATTTAGATTAGATATAGGTTGCTTTGTCGACCTTAAAGGAAAAGAACAGGCATTGGGAAGATGTGGGGGGATTTACGCCTTCTAATCTTACTCAGATGATATCTAGGCTGTAAAAAATAGTTAAACATAAAATAAAAAGTGGTATTTTATGGGGATTGGGACGTGGAGAAGGCGTTTCAAGATATCACAATAACCATACAAAACGTAACAGCAATCAGCTTCAGGTCACTTTTCTGCGAGACAGTGGTGCTAACTCGGTGGAGCCGGCCCATACATGTTGTAGACAAAACTAGTCATAGATCCAGCGCGTTATTTTACATTAGAAAAGCCACGAGTATCCGAGTAAATATCCATCAGGGACCTATAAATGTGATCGGAATAAATGACAAGATTATTTACGGATGAAACACTTTTATAGCTTCGCGGTTTGTCGGTCGTAATACGAAATGAATTGGCATTGACTGGATTCCTTCATTTTGTGCGACAAGTTTTGTTCAGCCATTCTAATCACAGTATTGTCGAACTATTGATATTGATTAAAGGACCTTGACGTGACATTTCTTGTTTAAAAGTAACTACATATAATCGCAGGAACCGTGGTGGTGTGCTCCAAGATAATAAAAACAACATAGACTGCGAAACTTTATTTTATAAAAATAGTTTCGATTGCGGAACTTAGCACTTGGCAACATTCACTGTTACAGAAAATGGGACAGTCTCATGCAGATTCTAGAGGACTTTTAAAATTATCCTCATTTTCATATCGTGACAGCACAGAGTTAATTTTATTTTCAAAAGAAAATTGCAAACGATCATAAATCAAACATAATGAAAGTACTCCAGATTTTTATATACTCTGTTGCTATGATAACTGCTATTTCGTATATCTCAGTCTTATATATGATCTTATAGATGAGTATATTCACAAATAATACATTTCCTACTTTGAAACTAAAATAAACGAATACCGACCTTGAGGAAACAGGAAAACAGATAAAAATATGTCGCAATAATGCAAAACTTATAATTCAACGTTTAGGCCCATTGCCAAATGACCTTAATTTGTTTATGGTATATTATGTCCTTACTTCTTAATGCTATGCTTTTTATTTGATTGGATAGGGCTTACTCTAATGGTGGTCCGATACACATTTGGTTTGTGATCTGGTGAAGGGGTACGAGGGAAAATGCAAACTTCCTCAACGGATAACAGCAAATGCACAGCGATTCTAGTTTTGAAGCCGGATTTAGATACTTTAATTCATATAATATGCTAAATGACGTGGTGATTCCGTCCGATGTTAGAGCATCTCAGTTATCAATCACCTTTGTTTTTTTTTTTTTTTTTGGAACGAAGTTCCTTACGGCAGGCTTGGAGGGGATAGGGATTTCGCTGCGTGACCGAACTGAAAAAAATGTGATAGTAAAACCGTAAGAAAAATGCGTGGAAAAAATGCGTGGAAAAAATGCATGGAATAAAAGCGTTAAATGAGACGTGCGCAGGCGCGACAGTCAATGTGTCATTTTTAATGTCAGTCATTTCTATGTAATTTTATGTTGTCAAACAAAAATAAAGAGACATATTTAAAATGAAATTCATTCAGCCAGTTATAATTGAAGTATATAAAAATACTCCTTCGATTTTTAAAAGATTACGCTAGCTCGTTATTATTTATAATTACATAAGTTGATAAAAAATGCTATACAATAGCTTTACCGCGGCAGTCTCCGAGCGCCACACGTCTTTTTTTTATTTCTATTTTTCTATTCTATTTCTATGTAATTTTATGTTGTCAAACAAAAATAAAGAGACATATTTTGTTATTTTAGTTGATAATTTGAATTTTTTGCAATTTGTGTCGATTGTACATTAGCCGAAGGAACTTCGTTCCTACCTGGTGTCCCACGACACAAACCAATTTTTTTTTTTTATGGCATTGGCCGGCAAACGAGCAAGTGGGTCACCTGATGGTAAGTGATCTCCACTGCCCATGTACGTCCATCACCAGAAGAATCATGGGCGCGTTGCCGACCATAAAGGAAAGGGATAATTAGGGATAGGGAAGGGGAGGGGATTTGGGCTTCCGGATATCTCACTCACCGTACGAAACGCAGCAGCAAGCCGCTACTTTACTTTGAGCCTCGTCTTTTTGGATTACATTTAACCTATCATCGGATTCCGTGTATTATTGTGTCGAT
This sequence comes from Amorpha juglandis, assembly GCA_949126905.1. NCBI lineage: Eukaryota > Metazoa > Arthropoda > Insecta > Lepidoptera > Sphingidae > Amorpha > Amorpha juglandis. Next base: position 4,366,710 of record OX421386.1, on the reverse strand, counting down.
CTAATAGTTGGGTTAAGAAAAGAACTAAAGACTAGAAAAATATTAAGATCGAAACTGTCCAGGCCAGATTATCTTCTACTCAAGGACTATTAAAACACACATAATTGAAAGAAAACGCCGAACACAATTTATTTATATTTCTCATTGAATAAGAAAGTGGAGCACGCAGCCGCACAGAACGGCCCCGAGGGAATTTTCGATGTTTTGTTCCACTTTTCACACAATGTCGTGAAAGATGTTGCACGTCACTATGGCATTATCGTGTTATATCTAAAAAATATGAAAAACGGCTGCTTGCCTTTTCTTCATCCTAATACTGTTTGTTTCTACTTATATAAATATGGTATACCTACCAGGAATTATTTGGTAATCGTGACACGGTGCTGCGAGTTGTAGAGGACCCCTTTTCTAATGGAACTTTCGGTCATGTTCAGGTATACTCGTCGGGAGTAAAGCTATGTATAGACCCTTAGTTCCCAAAATGGTCCATGTAGACCCCCAGGGGTCCACGGGGGACCCGACGGGGGTCTACGTTGGCGTGACAGAAAATGGAGGTTCATAATTGGTAAGCGGGGGACCACGAAAATTTATCTGCTTTCGATAGTGAAGAACTAAAATGTTGGTAAAAATGCCTAGTTAAATCTAATCTTCACATTTTTGTCGAGTTTCGGAAATATGGTAGAAATATAGCTCCAGGTAGTCCACCAGAACCAGCTTAATTTTGAAAGGTATAGGTATATGGTATAGACCAAAGTAGGATACACAATATTTTTTGTAGTTAATAAAGTTAAGTTTTTGTAGTCCAAACACTGAGGACTGAGATTGTCTTTCCTTCTCCATTTTCTATGCTGGTTATACCTTCTGTGCCAGATTAACCATGATAGCAGATGTTCGCCTTCAAAGAAAAAGTGATAGGTTTCACTTTCACACCTTTTAAAGTGAATTCTTTTTTTACAAGCTCGCTTAAATAAGTTTCTCAATGACACTGCTTAACAAATTTGTCAAGGCACAAAGGGTCCTCTGAAAACATTGGCTAACCCCTCTACACGTTACGTTTCGTTATTTATTCTGAATTAATTATGCAACCATTCCAAACTTCCTTTTTGTAATTTTATGTTTTTATAATTTGTTGCTAGTGAATAATTTAATGTTAATGTAAATGTGGAAAACCTTTTGCTCTTCGCATTAGCATAGAGGAAAAACATTTGTTATTTCAAGGTTGTTTTGGTGAATATTGGTGGTTAAGTATATTGTTTTGACTTTTCTATTGCCAGATATATCCATATTACATTTTTATACACTTTATTTGAAGTTGGTATTTTATCACAAATCACGGGTAGTAGGTATATCAGAAATCTTACCTTGAGAATCGCAACAGCAAGCTACCGCTTCACGAATTTTGAGGTATGCAAAAAACCTTAATACCTCTCATTAGATGAGGAGGCCTCTGTCCAACAGTGGGATAGTATACAGCATAGATAGATAGCATACATATATACAGAATATAAGCTCACGCACTTATCTTCGAAGGGTTTTTTCTTTTTTTTTTTGTGTTGACGCTTGCTCTAAGCCTGACGCTAGTCGGCTGTATACAGCTTCACCGGACTTTCGGGTGAACGCTTTAGGCGCTCTAAACCCAATCTTCGAAGGGGTAGGCAGGGGTGGTAGTACAGCTAACAGTACGGCTCCCCGAACATAGATCTGCCCCATGATGTAATCAGGCGATACACTGATAATATTACAAGTGTAATGGCGTCCTTCGAATTCGAATCACATGATGGACTGTAACACATTATAAATAATATAAAAATAAGTCGGGTTTTCCTTCCTGACGATATAACTCCAGAACGCACGAACCGATTTCCACGGTTTTGCATTCGTTGGAAAGGTCTCGGGCTCCGTGAGGTTTATAGCAACGAAAATCTAGGAAAAATTTCAATAGAAAAGCGGGAAAATAGGGAAAATCATTTTTTAAATACAGCGCCATCTCTGATACATAGCATGTACTACAAACCAATATTTTAAGTAGATGGCGTCGGTGCGTGACACATTGCTGACAGATGGCGCCACTGTTAGGCTACTTTTATCCCGGAAAATACAGATCACGCGGGCGGAGCCGCGCGGGACAGCTAGTAAATAATAAAATCATTAGCTATGTCATCAGAAGACATTATGTTTGTGATGTAATTATAGATAATATTCGACGATAGAGCGCGTTATGTTGACGTAACACGAACAAATTTGCATAATCAGTTGACCTCCATACCAACATATGTTGATGGTTTGATCAAGTTAGTATATCTTATTGTCGAGTGGTAGAGCCACGCTGTAGACAGTTTTGTCTACAGCATGAATGGGTCGGCTCGACCGGGTCGTTACCACTGTCTTACAGAAAATCGACGTAAATCGCTGCTTGTTGCGTTTCGTACGTCGAGTGAGATATCCGGAGGCCCAAATCTCCCTCCTCTTCCCAATCCCTTTCCTTTAAGGTCGTCAACGCGTCCATGATTCTTCTGGTATTGTGGGCGTACATGGGCGGTCGATGACTTACCCTCAGGTGACCCATTTGCTCGTTTACCGGCCTATGCTATAAAAAATGAAATAAAACTAATTTAAACGGATTTTATCGCGGATTTTAATTTTGGTGATTGCTCATCACCAGTTTTTTCAATTACACTTGAATGACGACAAGCAGGTCTCTCGGCTGATGGTAATAAATTTTGATGTTGTATGATGCAAATAAGCAGAAAGTATTGCATTGAATTGTATTGCACTCTTCGGCCGAATACTTCAGTAAATACACTGGCTTCAATATCCTTCAAACCGGGAACACAACAGTGCTGAAACACTGCTGCTTGAAGTCAGAATAAGGTAATCGAAATCGTTGAAAGGTTAATTTGCTTGACCTTAACCGCCTTTAAAATTGAGGTTTTCAATTCACCTGTGTATATATTTTGTTATGTATTATCACGCAAAACTCCGCCGAATTTGGATTAATTTGATGATTTCCTTTTTGTATTCGGTATAGTTTACTCTAATAGTGGTCCCATATAGGTTCCGTTAAGGCCTTATAACGGACTACTACTAAACGAAGAGCGATTCAGAGTTTGAAGCCGGTGGTTAAAGTTTTTAATTCCTAATATAATAGTAATGTTATTAGTAATATGTATCGTGCTCTCGTTATGTCTGCATACACATCCAAGTCTGATTTGCGTCATGCAATATCACATTTAACTTTCTCCAGACGTTGTGTCAGTCTTGAGATGGGTACTGTTTTACATTAATAACGTGGATGTAGAAATTTAAAGATATAAGCGTGGTTGGTTTCACATTTACATTAAATACACTTATGTTTAGACATTCGACTTTAAATTGCAAAAGGACGTTGGTAAAAAAAAAGGACGGCAAACGCAACTAACTGGGTTATCTGATTACCATTTGCATCATCGTCATCAATGCCAGATCTTATATAATTATTATAAAACATTTCAACCCGCATCAAGTAAAAATTGAGATTTCAATTTTATTTTGCTAAATTCAGTAACTTTAATCGATAATTTGAAGTTCTATTTTGCATAATTGTACGTGGCAAATGACGGCCTTTATAAAAACTCTTAGTCATATTGACGATCTTTTTTTTTATTTCGATTGCTCAGTCCGGCCGATATAGATCGAGGATTCTATAAAGTAGCTCACCTCTGCAGACAATATTGTTAAGCACGCCTCTGTCTCTACTCTTAATTCTAACATCAGACCGGCACACACAACCGTCGAGGAACGCAATGTCTCTTGGCGGTCGGCATTATATTATTTGGACTGCATTCTCTTCTAAACATCAGGTCCAGTGTAGCTACTTTGCCATACCAGGATAAAAATATCTCCTGCCATATTATTGACAGAAACTAGATGGCAACTAGATTGGAGGCAGCCAATGGATGTTACTTTTCTAACCCCTGTTAAAGAGGGCTCCTATAAGTTTGAACTTTTTTGTCTGTCCGTCTCATCGTAGTATCTAAACGAATTGACTGATTACTTACTTTCTTAGAGCTATGCTTCAAGAAACATCTGTTCAATCGTTTAGCAATAATAAATCTGTTTCTAATTGACATCGGGGGTTCTAACAATTAGGTTATTAGAACTAGTGAATGACCTTTGTTAGACTTTCCTAAGCCCATGTGGAATCTACTTTTACTCAATAAACAACTATTGTGCCTCAAATAGGCAATCGTTTATGACTACTATAACCTTTTGTTGCGGTCTGAAAAGAAACATTTTCGAACCATTGTGTGCGTAAATAATGATGTTAGAAACTTTAGTACCAGGCGTGGTCGTCGCTTTGGGACGTAATTACGTACCTTGTTTACTTAAGTTTTTAAAAGACATTAAATTTAGGTCATGCTAATGTAAAACTTTAAAGTAGTTTTGTTAAATGTCATAGTCGCGCTATAGTTATTTTTTTGAGTGAATATTTTGTGGTGTAGTTAAACGACGCGTGATTCGTGATAGCGCGAGCCGAGCTACACACGAGGCACAACTTTCTGGTGCAAACTACGTCGCAGGTCGTTGTGAGCAGACACGCACCAGTAATGTATTGTCAAATCACACATTGTTTACATATCTGAAATAGTTTTGGTGAATGGCTGTAGAGATTTTCAAAACTGGGGTACGATTAACGATGCGTCTGCAAGAATATTGCAGTTTTGACAACAGGTCATTACAAATAAAGAGTGTGGGGCGTCGTTTATACAAGTAGGTTGTGGTATATTCTATTTCTGCCGCCAAGCAACAGTGTGTAAGCACTGCTGTATTTCGGTTTGAAGCACACTGAAGCCAGTGAAATTACTGGGCATTACGAGACTTATCTTATGTCTCGGGGTGACGAGCGCAATTCAGTGCCATGTAGTGCGTTGTAATTCAACGTTCTGTGTTGTATTGCTTTTGTTTACGGGCAGGCGAGCGCCTTGCTCGTCTCGTCATTCAATAAAAAAATATTCGTGGCTGGGCTCGCGCCTCGCGGTACACGCGTCATTTACCTGGACCATTAGAATAGGCTATTTCTTAATCGCACGGTAATACTGTTTTGTTAAATGCACACTATGAATGTAGCTTAACAATCTAGAAATACGCACATTTATCGGCAAGGTGCTATAAAAAACATCCTTTCGAATGAACAATACAAATATTAGTCACCGGCAGTACATTATGTAGAACTAAATACCTATACCCGTGCATGTTTATCTTGTCGAACAAGCGTGTCAGTAAGCGGAAGCAATTATTACTGCCGCTGCGCTGTCACAAAAAACATTTAGCTGCGTACAAAGTATACTTTGTAAACGAACGTGTTTTTTTCGCGTATCGTAATTGCTACAGATAAATGATTCACGGTGAAATGTTCTGCATTTGTAAATCGATAAACAATGCGTTTTCTTTCGACTTATTATTTACTTAAGATTTATTTGATTTTCATGACATATGAATATACGTCTCGCTCGTGTTTGACGAAAGTATAGTTGTATTTCTTGTAGATTTGAGACTTGAATAGATACATATCAGAGATAGAAAGAAATAAGGAGGCCAAAGACAGACAGAGACAGCCTTGGTAGCGCAGTGGGTGAAAAGCCTGCTGTGAAACGAGAGGCCGTGGGTTCGATTCCCGCAGTGCGACAAATGTGTGTGATCCACATATATTTGTTTCGGGTCTGGGTGTTGTGGGACCGAAAGTCCCTCGTAGTTCACGATACTCACGACAGAGGTTTAAACTAATGTGGGGTCAGGACTATGTGTGTGACTGTTGGGTGTAATAAATTGGGTGTAAAGAGGTGTGTAAGGATCGTAGCAGGTGAAAGTCTGTTGTCTCTGCCTACCCCAATGGGAAACAGGCGTGAGTCTGTATGTTATTTCAGTATTTAGTCGTATCCAGTTATATTTACATCGATGGGCAGCTTTCTCCGCAGACTTTGTTTTCTTTCTGCTTATTGTTTTCTTTCCAAGATGTATTTGATTTTCATGACAGCATATGAATCCACGCCTCGCTGGCGTTCGACGAAAGGGTAGGTTTATTTCTCATATATTTGAGGCTTGAATATAGACATATCAGGGATAGAAAGAAATAAGTAGGCCAAAGAGGTGTAAGGACCGTAGCAGATGGAAGTCTGTTGTCTCAGCCTACCAGGCAACAGGCGTAAGTCTATGTATATATTTTTTTATTTCATTGAATGACGAGACGAGCAAGTCGCTCGCTTGATGGTAAGCACCACGCCTGCTCATACACATTAGCAATACCACATAGAACTTTGAATTACAAAGCTCTGCATGGCACTGAACTGCGCTCGTCACCCCGAGACACAAGATATTAAGTCTCATAAATGTATGTATGTATTTTCAGTATTTGGTCGTATCCAGTTATATTTACATCGATGGGCAGCCTTCTAGACGTTATCTATCCGTTGGCTAAATACGTGAGTGGTGTCGCGCCAAGGTTTCGCCTTAAAGTCTGTTCGCCTCCTTACGTCAATACGTTTTATACGGATTCAGAAGGATACATTGCCTGCATGTCATGTCAATGTCTACTCTATAGCTACTCATTTTTCAACAACTCTGAGTAAATACTATTTACTAAAATATGTCATTTGACATGTTTAAATAGTTACAAAAGTCGCACTCTTAAACAAAGATGTCTACTAGAAACAGGGTTCGAAAATATCCGATATTTATTATAAATATCAAAATATCGGATATTTATGATACATATCTGATATATATCAAGTTTGATATATATCCATTTTGTATGAAAGCCATATTATTATTTTATTGTATTATTTATGAATACTGTTTGCATATGTTTTACATACACATACTAAAATTATAAAATAAAAAGCTCAACAAAAATCAACTAAAAAACATAAATTCTTCTTTTAGGGCAGAAGTGTTGCCATTTATGGATTATAACTTACCATTAGGGAATATGTTTTAACACTACTCCCACGCCATCTATATTTGGGAAGTAGAAATACAGTAACAAACTCTAAAAATTACTTAATAACATTAATTTTGTAAACCATTTTTGTATTGCAATATAATATAAAAAAAAATATTGATATATATCGTCAAACCCAGCTTGATATATATCGGATATATATCGGATATATATCTTGATATATATCCATTGATATATATCCTCGAACCCTGACTAGAAACAACTTATAGATTTGTACTAGGTACTTCTTTATATGGATATCTTCTGGGTACTTTCTTATGTATGGATTGGTGGTTTAATTTGATTTGGACATTGTGAAATGGGCCCTAAATCATGTAGTAATATTTTTTGTACACTAGCATTTGTGCATTTCGTGATAGAAAAATACAATATCACTTTTACCCGACCTGGGATCGAACACGAGACTTCAGCGCACAGTCGTACCGCGTATGCAATACAACTGTGTCACTGAGGCAGTAAAACACAAGTAAAAATAGTTTTTATTGTAAATTATACCTCCAGATGGTTGTACTAAACTTATGATAATAAATATGAGTTAAATCTTTTTAAGAAAAATGTAAATGAAACACAGCATTGTCCAGCACTCACTGTTTATAAGTGGACTGACTTTTGGGTTTATTATCTTTTTTTTATAGCATAGGCCGGCAAACGAGCAAGTGGGTCACCTGATGGGTAAGTGATCTCCACTGCATATGGTCGCCCACCATCAAAAGAATCATGGGCGCGTTGCCGACCTTAAAGGAAAGGGATAATTAGGGATTGGGAAGGGGCTTCCGGATATCTCACTCACCGTACGAAACGCAGCAGCAAACCACTACTTTACGTCGGTTTTCTGTGAGACAGTGGTAACGACCCGGTCGAGCCATTCATACTGTCTACAGTGTGGCTCTACCACTCAAAGTGCTTGAGTGTTATAAAAAAAACATTTATCTTCGATTAATTCATGGTTCACATTAATTTACTAACGTATAATTAATACGTTGTCATTTAATTCATGGTCACTCTATAATATTGGACGTGAATCGATCAATATTACCATCGCAATATTATTATCAACATCAGCATAGCATTGCTTTGACCATAAAATATGCACTAGTTCCGTATTTTACTGCTTATTAAATAGCTGTTGCTAGCGGCTATGTTTTTTTCTGAGATAAAAGTATCCTATGTTCATCAGGGATATTGTAGGATTCTATTGGTGAAAGAATTTTTCAAATCGGTCCAGTAGTTCCAGAGCCTATTCAATGCAAACAATCAAATCTTTTCTCTTTATAATATTTGATTATGAAGATCTTATTAAATATATATAGAGGACCGTAGGTACTGTAGTTACTAGATGGCAGGTTCCTCGTTTGCGAGAGGCCGTCTGGGTTGATACCTAACACGGCATTATCTATTCCTGCCGCCAAGTAGCAGTAAGCGCAGTTGTGTTTCCGTTTGAAGGACATAGAAGTCAGCGAAATTACTGGGCATTATGACTTAAAAACTAAATAGAAATAATAAACCCAAAAAGCTTTTTTTATTTAATAAAATCTTAATTTTATATCAAAGTAGCCAATACATTTCATAAATCATGCGCTCAAAGTCATTCCATACGAGACACGCACTTATAGTTTTTTAGGTACATCATTTCATTTATAATTTATCGAATTCTAATCATTTATTCTGTAAATGGGATTGGTCTAAGATCCCGGGGAACATTGACCTTCACCCATCTGTTTACCGGATGAAAGTAATATTTTAGGGTATAAAATGTGTTGCTGAACACATTCCAATAGGGTTGCCTAAAAAAATATGGTCAAGGATAGGTTTTACGAATTTAAAAAAAAATAAAAAAAGATATCATTTCACTGACTTGCTCACCAAATAAATGAACCTTCAATGAAAACCTACAATGTATACTACCTGCAAAAGCTAGGAGTTAGATGAGCGCAATGACCAATTTTTAGTTACCTGTTTGCACACGGCAACCAGGTAGTAGTGGCCAGAAAAAGGTAGGCAACCTATTTTTTGCAGGTAGTATACATTGTACACTTTTCATTGAAGGTTAATTTTTTTTGGTAAGCAGATCAGGGAAATTATAAAAAAAAAAAAAAAATTAAATGTTAATTAATCATATCCTTGACCATATTTTTTTAGGCAACCCTATTGGTATGTGTTCAGCCACACATTTTATACCCTAAAATATTAGTTTCATCCGGTAAACAGATGGGTGAAGGTCAATGTTCCCCGGGATCTTGTACTAGATCATAAATATCACTTGTGTCTATCACATGTCAATAATTTTTTAAACTATATTATATTTACACTAGATGACCCGGTGAACTTCGTATCACCTACATAATATATTTGTGTGAAATGTGGTCAAAACTTAATACAAATGTTTTATTTACATTAACTGCAATTAAGTGAGGTACTGCGCCATTGCACGTGAGGTAGCCCGTCGCACATTTAATTGACTTCGACGACCTAAGTCAGGTCGTCTCCCACCTCCCTCCGGTTGGACAGTCCTGTCCCCGTCCCGTCCCCGTCCTGTCCCCGTCCTGTCCGCGTCCCGTCCCCGTCCTGTCCCCGTCCCGCCTCCTGTCCCGCCTCCTGTCCCTGTCCTGTCCTGTCTCACTGTCCTGTCTCACTGTCCTGTCTCTCTGTCATGTCTCTCTGTCCTGTCTCACTGTCCTGTCTCACTGTCCTGTCTCACTGTCCTGTCTCACTGTCCTGTCTCACTATCCTGTCTCACTGGCCTGTCTCACTGTCCTGTCTCACTGTCCTGTCTCACTGTCCTGTCTCACTGTCCTGTCTCACTGTCCTGTCTCTCTGTCATGTCTCTCTGTCCTGTCTCACTGTCCTGTCTCACTGTCCTGTCTCACTGTCCTGTCTCACTGTCCTGTCTCACTGTCCTGTCTCACTATCCTGTCTCACTGGCCTGTCTCACTCTCCTGTCTCACTGTCCTGTCTCAATGTCCTGTCTCACTGTCCTGTCTCACTGTCCTGTCTCACTGTCCTGTCTCACTGTCCTGTCTCACTGTCCTGTCTCACTGTCCTGTCTCACTGTCCTGTCTCACTGTCCTGTCTCACTGTCCTGTCTCACTGTCCTGTCTCACTGTCCTGTCTCACTTTCCTGTCTCACTGTCCTGTCTCACTGTCCTGTCCCTGTCCTGTCCAGTCTAGACGCTATACGACCCGTCATCACGGCAAGCTTCGCAACGACAACCATCCGGTTTATACTAAAACATTCCAAAATCAACAACTACTAATAAATTAAAAATTAATTAAAAAAACATTGTCCAGCGGACAAAATTGTGAATCTAAACCATTCTCAGATCCCCTTGAACACACACAAAAAATTTCATCAAAATCGGTCCAGTCGTTTAAGAGAAGTTCAGTGACATACACACTCACAGAAGAATTATATATATAAAGATTGGCATTTCGTGGCTAGCGAAGTGAAGGAGAAGGAATGCTAAAACAAATTCATGGGTTATATTGTAGCCACTTTTAACTTTACTGAATTACGCGAGTCTCATGTACGGAAATTCCTGGATTGGTCTTTTGAGGAGATAGCCATGAGTATACCTGACATACTCGTACATTGCACTCGCAATCAGAATTAAATTAATATTTTATTTTATCTACTCACTGCCTTCATAAAAATTGTCACGGAAACCGGGTCAAAGTCTATTTGCGATTAGACATACAGCTGCGTATTGTACACAACGTATTACGTCACAGTTCTTACGTCATCTATCTCTTAGAAGGACCTTTTATACGAAACGCAAGGGCCTTGCAAATTAGATTGGTAGGCTCAGCTGACTACGCTACTTGCGAAATTGTAGATTATGACATTGTCCATCGTTTATAAGGGTCGTTGTGAGGTCATCCGTGAAAGTGGATAAGTAGGCAATACTCTAAGCTCACGCTTGTATTCTCGATAGGATAGGCAGAGGTACACTTACAAGTTTACAAGGTGGTAGGTCCCTTGTATGCGAGAGGTCGTCTGGGTTGGTACCACCGTTTTGTCTAATTTTGCCGCCAAGCAACAGTGTTTATGGGCAGGCGTGGCACTTACCATCAAGCGAGCGCTTTGCTCGTCTCGTCATTCAATTAAATGAAAAAAAAAGGGCGCAAGTGTACCTACAGTTACGAGTTCCGGTCCCGATAAAAGACGAGCTTATCGCTGTGCTAGTTCCGAATTTCACGAGCAATTCACATGTTTTCAAGACCTTAACCGGTTTGACATGTATTCTTTAATGACATCGCTCATACAAAAGAATAAAGACTTAATTGCGTTTTATTAATTACGGTCGGGTAAAGTGATATTGGGTTTTTCTATTACGAAATGCTCAGTATCAGCCCTGAGTCTGGAATTGTATCCGGTATGGCGATAGGCTCGCCCTCTATTACATCATGGGACGGAAATACGCTCATCGAAATGTGGGTGTACTGGTTACACCTCTGCCTACCCATTGGGGTATTACAGGCGTGTATATATGTATGAATTTTGTTTCTTTTTTATATTACACAGTACAGGCCATACTTTCCGTGATTACGAGCCATTAAACAATGTCCAAGCAAACTCTATTTAAAGTATTTTTTTCTTTTCCCTTTTTGTTTACCTTTAAATCTGTGTTTATGAATATGGCCTTACGGAGAGGACATCAGCCCTAAAAGCCTCACATTTTACACCACATTTCCCTTGGTATCTATTCTTTTTTCAGGCCCTATTTGCCTGTAACCTTGGCCTTGTGCCGCGACTTTACCCGTATACGGTAAGAACACAAACATATAATTTGGTGAAATTAGAGGCCATAATTTGGGTGTTAAATTTAATATACAATTAAGTATGTATAAGGTATGTGTGATTTCTAGGTGTGTACAAAGTATGTGTAGGAAAGGTATTTACCTACTATATTTAATAGGTGGTATCATTGCTTTGTCCCTATTTTTGCTACCAAGCAGGAGTTTGGAAGGACGGTTGTGTTTCGGTTTGAAGGACATTGAAGTGAAAGTAAGTGAAGTTACTGGGCATTATGAGACTTAACAGATTATCCCCCGGCTTCTCAAACGCTGATCAAATCGACATTCAATGAAGCACATTGAAGTCAGTGAAATTACTGGGCATTATGAGACTTAAAAACTTATCCCCGGCCTTTCACAGGCTGATCAAATTAACATACAACTAACAGAACTTTGACTTTGACAGCGTTGTCAAATGAATTCGAGTTTCTGAAACGTTATTTAGTAAAAAAAATATTAATCTCTGTTCTAATTTGCGAATAACCGCTTGTTTGTAATTGACACACAATTTAACGATAAAATTATCTATGAATCTTCCAAAAAAACAAAATAGCGTTTGAGCTACGAATTTTCATATTAGTTTGAAAGCCTTATTAACATCTAGGATAAATAAAAAATATCTATGTTCCCTGTCGAGATGGCGTCTCGCATACTAGAGATCTACCACCTAGTTAATGAAATGTTTATCTAATACTGCCGTCATTGCTACTTGTAGACAAGCGTAGGAGGCATCAAATTGAAACGAATGTGATTTAAATTGAAAATGTTGCCGAGTTTTATTTATATTATTGGAAGTAAAGTGTTGGGTACGTGGATAGATTTCAAAGCGACATGCTTTGCTTGTGAGTTTAAAACATGTAATTTTTGTGAAATGTATAGTGTTTTTGACTCGACATTTTTTTAAACACAGTCTTGACACTACTCTAGGTAAACCTGTATCGTTGGTATAAATATGAGATTATCCAATTTACAGAATAAATTATTCAAATTAGAATATTTTAATTACTTCAAATAGTCATGACAAATACAAAAACTCTTTATTGTATAACCAATGATCACTTAAAATAGTTTAGCATAGGACTACTTAATTATTTGACTTGTGGTGCGTAACCGGCTTGGCCTTAGGGAAAATTATTTCACCACATTTGCTTAAGCAATAAACAATGGTTGAAATTACTTTGTAGGTAATATAAAACGTTTGTAAACACATTTATTGCTAATTGTGGTTTTCAAAAGAATTGTTTTTACTGCTTCTATTATTAGTCACTAGCTGTCCCTCGCGGATTCCCGTTGACATGTTACTGCCCTGTTCTCATGGGTCATAGCGTGATATATTATAAATAATAAATACACCCAACAGTCACATACATAGCCCTGACCCCACAGTAAGATACGAGTCTTGTGTCGCGGGTATCAGGAACTACGAGAGACTTTCGGTCTCACAACACCCAGAGTCCAGACCCCGAAACAAATATTTGTGGATCACACAAACATTTGTATCGGTGCAGGGATCGAACCCGCGGCCTCTTGCTTCACAGCCGGCTACTCGCCTGCTGCGCTACGGAGGCTGTAAGTGTCTAAGTGAAAGCTATTTGATTAGACTATGGTATCATCATCATCAGCCACAGGACGTCCACTGCTGAACATAGGCCTCCCCCAAAAAAATGCCAGATTGACCTGTTGGAAGCGGCCTGCATCGTCTTCGTGCGTCTTTCCACCTCGTAGGCGGACGTCCTATGGTATGGGCTATCTTTATTCCGGTATATACACATCAAGACCTAACGTCAGTTCAAGGTTGACATTATATATGGACTACAGTAAAGTCTGTACTTACCAGACACTCAGGTGAAGTGTAGCCACTTTGCCGTGTCAGGGAAAAATATTATAATATTCATAGGCGTACTTTAGGTTTACGTACTCATGTATTAAACACTAAATCTTTCCTTAAACTATATAGTTTATGTTACTGAAACAATCATTAAAATTTATTCATTTGTTTTTGTAAAATTCGCATACATCTTCCATTTTTTAAGTCGGTTATAATATACAAATACGTCACTCTATTGGCCATAAAATTTATTATATTTTTGAATGTTTTCATCCGAGCATGAAGTAAATTATTAAACGAACGTGTCTAGCAAATAAATATTGAAAGTATTCTTCTTAACTCATAAATTGTTAAACTCAACGAAATTATGACGTGAGATAAAATATCTTCAGTCGGAGAGAAACTAGTTAACATGATGTATTTTTATGTGTTTACTCGTCTTTGAGCACCAGATGATATATATTTACTTTGAACCTAAATATAAACGTCCACCTACGTAGAAAGATTTTTTAATTACGATGCCAAAACTAATACTCTTTGAACACGTGATTTTTAAGATGTAATTGTTAGTCATACATAGACCTTTAAACCCAAATGTGTAGGTAGAGACGAAAATAAGCTTGGGGAACTGTGGGTACCTAAACAAATTGAAACTCTGCACATCCCTTCTGAGGTACAGGCGTGAACGGTACGGTAAAATTAGAAGAGTGCTACACGCTAAAATGCTTTACTGAAACATCGGTGAAAAACTAAAAACTGTTAAAAATGCAAGGAACTGTGTGCATTTCACTAATCATATATTATGCTTATGTGAACTAAATATGATTAGTTTTTTTAAATAAGAGAGCGAGACATCAGTTTATCATTTTAAATACATATCTGTCTTTGACAATAATACGCTCTGTAACTAAATACGTCTTACAGAGTTCAGACCACACTGCGTCTTGTTTTACATAATCAAACACTACCAGAAACCAGTCTCAAGGAAACAACAATAAAGCACATGCCTCGTGGACACCGTCTGCCCCACTTCCCATATCATTGTCCCCTATAAAGATTATTTCTGTCGTGTTTCTAAAAATTAACACTTCACCTAAGCCAGTACTACGCACGTGCATAAAATGGCCGACGTAAGTGGATTTACCCATAAACCTGTTCTATTTCGACATTAAAACTGGTTCTACTTCCATTGCTGTGTGAATACAAACAGTTGTTTAATAAGGATGTGTCGAAGCGTCAATGGAATTTATAATATTGATAAGTGGGCTAGATAGTGTGTTTATTCTAAAAACGTGAGCGATCGAACACGTGTGTGACATTGAGCGCATTATGCGAAGTTGTGTTATGCGTAGGTCGAATACTATTACAATACACTAGACTAAACTAACCTAATTAAGCATTGTAATATACAAATATGTTAGCTTCCTTGCTCTAATAATTAAAGTGAATAGTTTTTAACAATCGACAAAGAATAGTGGTATACCTACTAAGATTGACCTCTTACGCCCGGTTTCTGAACATCCGATCAATGTAAAAATTAACTAATGATCTGTCAAAACTCATGATATAACAAAATTGAGTTTTCATTTATATCAACTTTCTGAATCCCATTATCCAAATAAGAAATAACAAGATCGTTATAAAGTGGTTTCTTTGATTGTTCACAATGTTATTCGAAACTTATTGATTAATTTTACACAGAGAAATCACTACTTTCGGTCAATCTGGGTTTGAATCCCACATAAGGAGCAAAAACGTTTAGTAATTAAAATTGTAGGGCTCAAGTGAGTAGTAGAACGCATGTTTTTATACTTTCTCGATCCTGTAGTGTTTTTATAGCTGTGGGCTGCAAAAGAGCAAGTGGCTGATAGTAAATGGTCTCCACCACCCATGAACACCCATAATACCAAAAGAATTATGGACGCGTTGCCGTCCTTATAGGAAAGGTATAACTAAAGGAATAGAAAGGAGAGGGGGTGGTTTTAGGCCTCCGGTTACTCGCCGTAACAAAAGCAACAAGATGTTACAGCTACTGTTATGGTCGCGTTCTGTTCATGATGTAGACAAAACTGTCTACGGCATGGCTCTACAATTCAGATATTTTCAGCCAAAAATCAATAGAACCACTATTCACCATACAAACCGTTCATAGGAACGTGAATAGTTTGAAAAAGTCTGGTACTCAAGTGGCAATAGCGCCGGTCTTAAACAAGCTAATAAAACACACGAGTGGCTGGAAAATGTCAATAAAATGGCTACCAGCGTAATAAATGCCCGTTGACTTCGGCCATCAACCCCCAAAGGACATTTTAGTAAAGTGATCCACGCAAAAAAGTAGTTGTAGGCCATTGCCCCTGACGCCTCAACTTTTATGTAGTACCTATTCTTTATTTCAACCTTATAACGGTCTTTGTGTTTTCCTTGAAAGGCATTTTAACGGGATCTTTACGTAAAACACGCGTGAAGTGGAATTGAAATTAATCGGCGAACTGTATCTCCTTACACGGTTAGTGCCCTTCAGATTATACGGAGAGAGTTCGTAGCACAATAGGAGCGAGAATATTACAAAGAATTATCGTATCCAAGGCCGTGTCATGCAATTGACAACGAGAATTGTATGATGCGGTTTTGGTAACAGATTTTTCTGTCATATTTATTTGTACATACTCGCCTATGCCGTAAGATCCATGTAATGTAAATGGGCTTTCTTGTTTGGTTTAAAACTGTACCTTAATCAACGGTTATATCGTGTAGTAGTATTTGCTCGCGGCTTTGCCTGCATTAAAGTATTTTTGGATGACCCTCTTTCTCCCCTTGGAGCATAAATTTTGACGCCTGAATGCGTGCTTCATTTGTGTTGTAGAGCACAAATTATCATTTCCCGTAAGTTTTTACACATTTTAGACAACATTAAATCACCTTTTAGTTATGCTTTTTTTAACTTCAATAAAAATTGTGTTTAGTCGTAATTCTATAATTTCAGTGTCTGCACTTATTTTATTCTTATTCATTGTTGTATCTTGACAATTGTCCCAATGTAATAAAATGGATTGGTCAGACGCATTTTAAGTGAAACAAATTGGTAGAATATTGACCGTTTTAGTTTTTTAGCGTACAGGACCGTTACATATCAACTCAATGTGGGGTACACTCAATGTACCGTATGATTGACGAGGGCAGACTGGATACAACGCGAGCTACGGGCGAACTTTATTCAAATTTAGTACAAGGTTTTGACAATTTGCATAAGAATATGAGTCCGTCTTTATTATCCTTATAAATAATATCAGCTCTGTATTATACAATATTTTACTGTATACGTACCTTCTTTACTAATAAGAAGGTTATCATACTGGCCTAATACGGGTTGGTGATCTACCAATGGTGATCTAATATGGTGACATACCATCGAAATTTTACATAGATTACTATAGGTATCGTAGTATGCAGGTCTTCTCATGATATTTTCCTTCACCTTCAGCCAGCGATAATTAGCAATGAACACATACGTAACTCCGAAAAGTCTAAGGTGTGTGTTTGTGGAACGAACCCGCGACTTTTGTCTCGGTAGCCCGTTCAAATCCCCGCTCGGTTATTGCCATATATTACACTAGCTTTTGCTCGCGGCTCCGCCCACGTGATCAAACAAACAAACAAACAATCAAACTCTACAGCTTTATAATATTAGTATAGATTTGGGTAGCTTAGCAACGGAAGCCTTCAAATAATATTATTTCGGTAGCTTAGCAACGGAAGCCTTCAAATATTAATAATTTTCCCCGTTTTTGCAACATTTTTCACTGATGCTTCGCTTCTAATGGTCGCAGCGTAATGTTATATATCCTAAAGCCTTCCTCGATAAATGGACTATCCAACACAAATTGAATTTTTCAATTCGAACCAGTAGTTCCTGAGATTAGCGCGTTCAAACAAACAAACAAACAATCAAACTCTACAGCTTTATTATTAGTATAGATTTATAATACCAAATAGTATGTATTAAAAGTCGTGTCAGAATAAAATAATCTATAAGAGAAGATAAACAAGGCACATTTTCACAAAGCAAACGATATAACTCACTTAATACCTATTGCTAGCAGTTACAAAGAATAAACCTACTACTTACCGTCTCGTTTCTAGATAAAGTCAAAGGAATATTGGTATTAAAGAAAACACAAGATATTCGATGGAGCACACTCATATATTTTTAGTCAACATCCAGAACACGGATACGTACTTGGTGATCGAATTGGGGACCACAAGGATACTTTAGAAAATTGGTTGGGATAATTTAATTCCATTATCCCTATAGTATAGTGGATTTCTAAATACTGTTCAATTGTTATGTTAGTAATTTTGATTTTGTGTTTCAATAAAATCTCTTAATAATAGCTTGATAGTGTGCTGGACCTCGATGATTGTTAATGCAATTATCGTAAAGTTTGGTCAGTATTTAGATCAGTCGTTCCGTGAGTGCCCTAATGACGGCAAGCAATGCGGAGAGCCGACTTTACTAGACATAAAACCTTTAAATATTTCGGTTACACTAGATTCCTGAATCTCAAAGGTTGGAATTGGTATTTTACGCAGCTAATGGCTCGCATGATTTCAAACAGTCAGTCTCACATATACTTTCAAACAGTCAGCCTAAATATTCACACATACTTATTTGGGCATTGTGGCAATTAACTCTTGTTAGCATTTTATCAATATGGCTCTTATGTCTAATGATAGAACACCTTCACAGAGGACGTCTAGGCTGCAAAGTGTATAAAAAACAACAGATATTGATATTGGCATATTCGTCTGGATGCGCTCCTGCATTTTATATTTCACTAGACATCCACTAGTCATGAAATTCTTTATATTTGTGTTCTTTGAGTATTTCAAAATTGTGTATAACGATTTCGCAGACGTGTATTTTATATTTTATTTATCTTTGTTATAGATATCAACGTTTAAACAGAATTTTTCATAGGTACCTATAATACATTTTCATTCTACGGTGGTTATGATACTGATACCTACTTCCATTTATTGTCGGAATGGATAACACATTCAAAGAATCTACTTAAATGGAAAAACTAGTTTTTCCTCGCGGCTCCGCCCGCGTGGTATGGTTTTTCCGGGATAAAAAGTAGCCTATGTTACTCGGTGATAATGTAACTCTCTAACTGCAAAAGAATTTTTGAAATCGGTCCCGTAGTTTTAAGTTTATTCCTTACATACAAAAATAAAAATCTTTCGTCTTTATTATATTAGTGTAGATAAAATAGGTGATGCATCTACATCACCGGTTTATATAATTATATCGTTGATAAATGTTCTAGTTTCGAGACATATACATTATCTTTGTATTTCCCGTAAGGTGCAGTATGACTTCACATTCTTGAGCATAGCGATTTTATCGTTGGTGTTATATCAGTGGCACCATAAAATATGAAATAGTATTTTTTGTTGGCTGCTCCGCCCGATTATATCTGCCCAATTCTTAGACATGTATAATGTCTTGGCAATAATAATGTCGTATAAAATGGTGTTCCCACGATAAAAAGTAGCCTAACATACTCTCACACAGTTTTAAATCTTCCAATGAAAATACGGTTAAAATCAATTCAGCCGTTGTGAAGATAAGCTCGAACAAACAGACAAAAATCTTGAAAAGGCATATCTAAGTTTTGGTAACTTCCGAATAGGTTTGGACCTTATGAAAAAATTCTTATTTAAAATCACAGACAGACGCTTCAATGTTATTAAATAATGTGTGTGATTATGTCAATAATGCCGGAGCCATAATACGGAGTACATGATATCAGTGGTGCTCCGGAAGACCTAGTATAATCTAGGTACGGCCCGGCTATAGACTGATTTAAATAGAGGTCGTAGGGGCGTTGAGTGAAGTGTCAATTTAGCAATATTTTCATATCCTCCGGTTCTGATATGGAGTACGAAGCATCGGCAACGTTCACCAAACAGATTTTCAGTTACAGCTGGCGGGAGTGAACTTGAAACACATAGTATCCGACTGGATAGTGACCATATACATGAATAAATGCCAGTCATAGTGGCTAATTGAGGCGGGTAGTGTTCCGCGGTCAGCCAGTGTCAATTATCTGCAGGCGGATATGATTCTGTCGACCGTCGAGGTACGCAGTGTCTCCATGGTGAACATTATATTAAGAGTGCACTGTATTTACCACCAGGTGTGGTGTAGTTGCTTTACCATGCCGGAATAAAATGCTAACGCTATTATAAGAAGCTATCGTCAATTAAGCATTATTGTAAGATTTATAACATTTCAAGCAGTTTGTTTTGTCTTCAAGGGGTCTACGTTATGCTACCAAAGGTTTTCAGATAGACAAGATGGAATCTCTAGATATGTAACAATTCTGTAAGTGTGTTGATTAGACTATATGTAGATGGAAAGTAGTAGAACGTGATTAATGTCTAACGCACTTTCCATATCTACATTATCGTTTGCCTCAACTGCTGCCAATACATTTACTAGCACCTAGCACTTACGTTTCATAACACATTAAAGCTGGAAGAAGCCCAGAACAATAGTTTAAAGGACAACAAATTCTCAATTTCGACTCATGTTTATGATCTCAGATTTTTCCAAACCATACCAATGACCCAGCCAAACCTCAATTATTTACCGTTCTAACGTTTTAATTTAAGGTAACACCGAACCATAAATTCAATATCGTAAGTAATCCGATAGGCGACCTCGTAAATCTGGCCCCTGTATCATTAACCCCCATACATCGATGGTAAATTGGAAGGCGGGTTTGAACTACTTACGGGCCGACACCACCTCTCGACCCCTGAGCTCAGAGCAAGGTCTAATCAATAAATTACTCTTCAGTTCGTTTTTGAACGCTGCTAAGGAATATTTAAGGAATCAAGACATTGAATCATGAATGAGAATCGTTTGCATGGCACGTTTTGAAAGAAAAAAGTAATCAAAAAAATTTATAAACCGTCACATAATAATGCTAGAAATAAATACTCAAAAGCTTCGGGAACAAATTTCAGTTAATTTTATCTCAATTATTATTGTTCCAGTAAGTACGTGCTGTATATTAGTCGATACTATAGTACCTACATAAACTCCTATGAATATCAGTCATACCCGAGTAAACTTTGTTTTTGAACTAATAACGACTTGGTCTCAGTTCCGGGAATCATTCTGGAATTAAGAAGTAATTTGTTTTGATTGATTAATAAATAAAATTAGTTTCAAATTAAAGTAATTTCCTAACTTTGTCAACCGATTTTATGCAGTACATAATTACAAATAACTGTGACAAAATCCAATTCGGGACATAATATTATATATATTAGAATTAAACCGATTATTTTTGTACCCTGATAGCATGCGCGTTATGTGCCTTAACACAGAATTATTATTGACAAGCTTTTTGACAATGATGTGATCAATACATCTGTAAAGTTTTAGTTACATGAGAATTATTGAAACTCACTGGAATCTCATCATTCTTCTTGTTGGCAACACAAACAACAATTTATATAATGTAATATTTTATTGTGCTTACAAGTTACAATAGTTGAAAAGAAAACATGGCGTAAAGAGTCATAATTTTCATCATCAAAATTAGTCATATTTTTTATGATTCTGCTCGTGTTTCAACTACCTAACTAGTCCTTAAATCTTGCCCCAAACACTTCTGATCTGGTCTTAATTTATTTGGGGACAGCGCAGCGTTGTTTTTATCATTCATTCATTCATCAATCTTCATTTCATAATTCACGCCTTTTTTATTATCAACTTCTTCCAAACAGAACATCTTTGTTTTATTTAGGTTTCATACATTCTCTATCCAAAAACAACATCTATGTTCTCTCATTTCGTGATGTCTTTGTTATTTAATATTCTATGAAAAATGGTTAATAAAGTTTTGTTAAATAAATAATTAAAGTCTTTAAAGTTAGGTTCGCGTGTTATGTGTTTCAACAAACATTTGTTTCAACAACAAAAATAATATATTAGATGCCTCATGTTGCTTCACTCACGTGTGAATTGTATCGGTTTTAATTATTCATCTTTACTTGTACTTAAAATAGTACTTGCTTTATTATTTATTAGCTTACTGTTCCGGCATTTGTTATGATTCATTTGATACATATTGATAAAAAAAACGTGCTATGAAGTTGCGCATAGTTTACTGTTTATCCGTCTGAGTAAATTGATTATTGATATATTATTGATCGTATTCGATTCATCATTGCTTATCTTGACATGCCCCTTATTAGTGTTTCGATGCTCCATCGGAATAATGTTGAGAATTATGAATATATCTCATATTTCACGTTGCCAATTGGGTTATTCGGACAAAGCTGGATTATTTTTCCGTGGATATAGCTTGTTAACGTGTTTAATGTGATATTCACTGGGTTTCGGCTGTTGTGAAACTGTAAACAGTTAATTTACTTCAAAGAATTGTCTGTTTCCGTACATATTGCATTAAATTAGCCGCAGTTGCCAATATTTTGCGCCCGTTGTTATACGACCCAATTTTACGTACGTTTTATTATTCCAAGTGCCAACTGGTACTATTAATACTCGTTTTAAATGAACAACCTATTAATAGCTTGAAGGATTTTAGATTTTTGTGAATTCTTAAACTAGTGCCAGCAGACATCACCAGGAGGTAGTCTTTGTAGAACTAGATTTGTAAAAAAGATCTTGGCAATTCTTGGTAGTTGTAACGTGTACCTTTTGATGTTAGAATAATGTATGGCGATGAAGAGGTTAAGGCTCTAAAATTAAGTCGACGTAGAGTTGTTATGTACGTAGCAGATATGTTCCAACACAGACATAAATTATTGCTTCATATTATACAATACACATTATATAAGAACGTATTCAAATATAATAGTGGATGTACCCATAGACGCGGCCGGCACCAACTGATGTTTTGACTGTGTCGTTGCCTGTTTGTAGATATGAATAAAATAAATAAATACACCCCACAGTCACATATATGTGACTTTTGGGTGTATTTATGGGTCCGGGCTATGTAGTCCTGACCCCACAGTAAGATACGAGTCTTGTGTCTCGGGTATCCTGATACTCAAGTCCATACCCTTGTTCATTGTCTCATTCCATCATACCCTAGTTCCTGAAATACGAGAGACTTTCGGCCTCACAACACCCAGACCCCGAAACAAATATTTGTAGATCACACAAACATTTGTCTCGGTGCGGGGATCGAACCCTCGGCCTCTCGCATCACAGTCGGCTACTCGCCCGCTGCGTCACGGAGGTTGTGGCAATTGGGATTATATTCCTATTTCGAAGGTTAGTGTATGGCATCAACAAAAATACCATTTGCTAATTACCGTAGCTACAGATACCCGACTGATGGCATTCAAACGACATATTTATCGCTGTTATTGGCTAATTAGATTGTAATTGGCCATACACGGCGACGGACTTTGCCCAGTCTGCGTCCGTTTTTAATGATTAAACTAATGTCGTTAGTGAACCCGTAATGGTCAGGGGTCCCTCGACCAGCTGATCCACTTGATTACTATCAAGCTCATTTTCAGTGAGTAGCTTCGTTTCGATGAGACGACCAACAATTCCCTATGCGAAAATTCTCTATTGTGGTAGCTAACAGAGGTAGCAAGGATAGAATATTTCGATTTGATGATACTCAAAAAAAATATTATTTAATTTGTAGGACAATATGACAGTTAAATCATATAAATATTAACTAAGTAAAAATAAAAAAATCAGCTGGTTAGTAATCATACCTATTGGAAGGAGGGGCTTCCAATAGGTATCGATAACGAGGTCATAAGAAGCATTTAGTGCCTCTAGTTGTTTTTGAAGGCACTGTATTAATCATGAAGGTCTTAAACAATTTTTATTTGGTTTTAGATGAAATCTATAAATATTAAAATGTTATTTTACATTATTCTTGCGTGTAATACTTATTCTGCCGCGCTCGCCGTCTCTCTGTACTTATTTAAACGAGCCTTTTTTATCCTGGCTCGGCAAAGTGACTACGCTACACCTGATGGTAAGTGTAGCGCAATCAAAGAATAGTGTCGACCAACGATAAACAATGTGTCCATCGTAGGTCGGCAAGATCATGCCGGCCTGCCAAAATTCCTGGAGTAAACTACGGGGTCCCTGCTAACGGAATACTGGCGACCCCGCAGTATCTCATCCCAGGGCCTAGGGGTAGGGGAAGGAAAAAGGGATGGGAAAAGGGTTAGGATCAGGGGACAACCCCCTGGGGAGAACCGGATATACACTGTCCGACCCTGGAACGCGACCCACACAAGATGGGCCACTATGGCAGGTTTTGGCACCAGTGTACGGTGGTCGCTATCCGGTCGGATACAAGTACCCTTCCACCAGCAAACCTACCTTTTGAGCCGTTAAAGGTAGCCACCTTAAATACTCAATAAAAAAACTATGGCACGGAACCCTCGGTGCCGGAGTCAGACTCGCATTTGACTGGTATTTTACTGGAACAACTTACTGGACGACAAATCCAAAATTCTTCGTTCAATGAGACGACATTCATCATCGCAGTTAATGGCTGATGGCGTAAAATTCCAGTCTCCAATGGCTAATTTACGAATGGTGCAATCAAATACCAGACGGAATTAAAACCGTATTTGAAATACTACTCGCAATTATTTTTCGATATGCAATTAATTCGCGTTGGAATTTCTCTTTCTATCGATTGTTTTCCAAGTACGTAAATACTTTAGTGGAGTATTGACTCCTTATGCTAACATAAGAGGGTAACGGATTTAAGAACTGTTTAGGGGGTTAAGACCTCACCTAGAAGTTTTTATTGATCCTCGACAAAAGGTGTTATAAATTTGACCCCATTGTCAGTGTGTGTATGTCTATCTGTCTGTCGTAGTTCCTAAACGAATCGACCTATTTGAATACAGTTTTGTTTGATAGAAAGCTGGTTTAATGAAAATGGTTCATAAATATGTCTGAAGAAAATCTGTTAAGCCATTTATAAGTTACAAATGTGTTTTCTAATTAATGTCGGATTTCTTCTGTAATCGTTTTAATTTTGCACCATATAATGTTCACCATAATATATCTTATTGACTTTATGTAGTAAAGTCAAAGTGTTTCGTCACACCTTTGTTCTATTATTGTATGTTATGTTCGGATACCTACTGCATACTTTGTGTAGATATAGTTTACATATCTGCGTGAATATCATTAGCCTACTAAACTACCATATTACTGTTGATGGCCTGATGCCGTTATTTCAAGGTTATACATCGCTGATATTTCCCCGAAGAGTTATTCTGGTTACGTGTAAACTATTAGTTGTTGCTGTGGCCATGGTAACTGGGCCGGTTCAGTGGCCTGGTGGCCCGACGAATTGCAGTGCAAGCGTTCTTTCTATTTGGTGTGCAAATACTGCGACAAACGCTCTGAGTTTTTGGTAAATATTAAGTGAAGGAATGTTAATGATGGATAGTACTGCTTTAATAAAGATAAATATTTGCTAAATGTGTATAATTTATATGCTTGCAGTAAATCTTCGTTCTCATTCCTTTAAGGAGCGACATGCTATGATGGAACGAAACTGACCATACCGGCCGACGGCCGTTGATGGACTTCTATTTTTAAATATGGGAAAAAATGGAACATCAACGATATTTATTTTGTCCCGTTTCATATTAAGTGACGGATCTTTATTCTATTCTACGTGATAATAAATAGAACATCTAAAAAGGCATTCTATGCCTTCTGTGGTATAGAACGCCATACTTGTAAATTCGTATAATCAAGCCAAAATACGCATTACATATTGTCTTTAGTCTTTGGTTTGTAAAAACTATTTTTCTTTCGTCATTGGTAAAAACGCATGATACGTGAATTAAACATGTACAAATCCTTACCAAACAGTCTTACGTGCGTGCAGTATGAATATATGAAGGCAATGTGATTATGACATTCTATATCATGTGTAACATGGCCGCTTACGGACTATACAATTACAAGCTTTTGCCCGCTACTCCGCCCGCATGAGCGGTCTTTTTTTATAGCATAGACCGGCAAACGAGCAAGTTGGTCATCTGATGGTAAGTGATCTCCACCGTCCATGAACGCCCGCAAAACCATAAGAATTATAGGCGCGTTGCTGACCTTTAAGGGAAGGAATGATTAAGGGATTGGGAAAGTGGGGTGCGGGATTTGAGCCTCCAGATATCTCACTCACCCTACGAAACGCAGCAGTAAGCCGCTCCTTTACGTCGGTTTTCTGTGAGACAGTGGTAACGACCCAGTCGAGCCGGTCCATTCGTGCTGTAGACAAAACTAACTACAGCGTCAATTTCAAATTATTTTCATTCTGCAATCCACAGTGAACATAGGTGGTATGTATAATTAATTGTAACAATTGTGAACCCAACTGGGAACAGCAAGAATATAATATTGCCGCGTGAAATTCTGCACCGTTCCCTGATGAACAATAATGTAGGATTCTAATGGTGAAAGAATTTTTCAAGTAGTTTCAGAACCTATTCAATGCAAACAAACAATCAAATCTTTCCTCTTTAGTTTAGATTTTTGTATTGTATGGGCTACAGCTATTAAAAATTAAAAAGTAAACCTGTCAACCGTCATTGTTATTTCAAAATATTTATCAAACATGTTTTCTAAAAGCATTAAAAAAATAATATTATTATGATACTTATGCCTTACCTTATTTAATCCCAGACTCGCTTTTGTTTGGAAAGTAAAAATCCATGATTTAATAAGTATAAAGAAATAAGAAACAATATAAAGAATACGTTAGTATGGAAAAGCGCGGCAATCCACAGTGAACATAGGTGGTATGTATAATTAATTGTAACAATTGTGAACCCAACTGGGAACAGCAAGAATATAGGAGAGAGCACGATAATATATATTTGATAATATGATATCAATTTCTAATTGCCATAACAATCAAATTATTATTATTATTATTCATATTTTATTCCTCTATATTCAATTCCAAAAATACTAGAATAGTGAAAAATTACGTATATGATACTGAATGTTATTATGCTGTATGTAAAGTATCTACTTAGTTAACTAATGTTGAATAGATTTTTATTTAGTTTCATAAAAACGTGTGAAAATGTACTTGTTTTGTTTATAGCAGAAATATTAAATTACGTTAATTAATTAATTATTTTATTACGTAAATTGTGATGGAAATAAAGAAGTCTAGTAATTTCTGTTGTAACTGCGTCAAAGAGAAGGCTGCGGTAGTTTGACCCCTTTGGTTGTATGTGTATTTATAGTTTGGCGTCGCGTCGTCGTCGCGTTTAACGAATGGACCGATATGAATGTGTTTTTTATAGTCTTCTTCTTCTTTTTTATGTTTGGCTTCGCATTATTATGCATTTTGCCAATGTCAAGTATAACTTATTCTCAAGTTATTTTTACAGGAACGATGAAACACGGGTGCCGTCGATTTCAAGGTCTTGCCGGAGTTTTGATGTTAACTCCTGTCAGTACGATGCTTAATTCACTTATTTCAATGTTTCCATACACTATTCATCACCGTCAATGTTTATTGAACAAATCCACACCACTTTAATACAACAATTATAATTCTAAACTAGTTTATGAAATAAATTAAAATAAATAATCGAATTCCCGCCAAAACTCCCTTTTTTGTAGTCTACTATTATATTCTATATCGAATGGTTAGTGGCCAATCTAGTGTCAGAGTTTTCAAATCGCCCAAAGGCCTTCGACTTGGCTTAATGATACCGTTTTTACGTGCCCTCCGAAGCACGGAGGCGCTCAGTTGGAATACCACTACCACTGACCGTGTCAATGGTTGCTTAACTTGCTAATCGTTGTTGATAATGTGACCCGTAGCTATGTATGAAGAAAATCTGTTCAGAAAAACAATATTGTTATTTTATTTAATTGAATGACGAGACGAGCGAGGCGCTCGCCTGATGGTAAGCGCCACGCATACAGTAACAGTAGCAACATGACACAGAACTTTGAATTACAAAGCACTGCATGGCACTGAACTGCGCTCGTCACCCCGAGACATGAGATAATGCCCAGTAATTTCACTGGCTTCAATGTCCTTCGAACCGAAACACAGCAATGCTTACATACTGTTGTTTGGCTGCAGAAATAGACAAAGCGGTGGTATCAAACCCAGACGGCCTCTCGCATACGAGGGACCTACCATATCGTACCTTACCTTTCTTTAACGATAACTAATAACATCTTCCGTGTGACCGCGTTACAGATTCGACGAGAAGGAAAGCATCTCTGGTGTGCAGCAGCTGAAGTCGTCGGTGCAGAAGGGTATCCGGGCGCGTCTGCTCGAGCTCTACCCACATCTCGACAACTACGTCGATCAAATACTGCCTAAGAAAGATACTTTTCGCATCGTCAAATGGTAAATGTTTTTTTTTGTTGTCTCGGAATAGTACTAAAAAAATTAAACGTACTCTAAAAACAGAAGAGCAAAAATAAAATTATGTAACTAATATAAAACAGGTGCTATGGCAATTGAATAGTCAATGATTGGTTGTGGTGGTTTTAGTTATTTTGAGACGTTTTATTTTTGTCAAAAAGTTTGTATTTCAAAATTTTTGACATATAATCATAAAAATCGGTGTCGAAGTTATAGTCTTTCATCTCCGATTTCACTCCCTTATTCCTTACCTTATATATGATTTCACTAACTTTGGAAGCGGGACAATTCTAAAATGGTATCGCGTGAAAAAGAATAATCAAAATCAGGTAAAACGATAAACGTAGTTATATGTTACCTAGTACAAAAAATACGCATAGATTATTATTATGAATTTCCTCAGTATTTTCTATCGGACAAAAATAAACAAATGTGATAGTAGGTTTAGTGCAGTGAAAACGGTTATTAAAAGAATATCTCTTAATCATAGTAATCGCCTGCCAGCGTTGCATGCTCTAATACAAAGCAATAACTTATAATAACGCAACAGAACTTTCAAAAATCATAATAATCGATTTGGACTGTAGATTATTGGCCGTATTCTACTAAAATAGTTAAAATGAACTCTTTTCCGTGCTTTATAGACGCTCTTTAGCGTTAGAGGAGCTGTCTACTACCTATAGTGAAGGTCACTATAGAGCAGTGTTTCCCAACCTTTTTTATGCCATGCCCCACCTTAACATTTTTTTGTTAAATTTGTCACCGATATCTAGCATTGCATTTAAATAACCCAAAGCGAAAGGGTTAAAGTCGTGTCGAGTCCATTTTTAAATTGAAAACACTGCTATAGAGTATAGTCTGTCTCTAGTATTTTAAAAAGTATGCTTTGTTTATTTAGAAAAATTCATATACAACGTATGTAGTGTTTTCACACTCTTTAATTTCGCATTTTTATAATTCCCCAAATTTGCGGAATTTTTAATTTAAATACATCAATTTTTTTTTATATATTTCCAGCCATGACCACATCGAAATCATGGTGAACAGTGCCGGGGAGCTACTCTTCTTCCGTCACCGGGAAGGATCTTGGATGCCTACATTGCGACTTCTTCATAAATGTATGTAAATGTTAAATGAATGCAATAAAATTTCAAACCACGTCAAGTAAAAATTGAGATATTAATTTTAGTTTACTAAATTCATTAAATTAAATTAATAATTTAAAGTTCTATTCTGCATAATCGTACATGGGATATGTTTCTTTTATATTTTTTTAGAAAATATGGAATTTAACCTTAAATGTATTAATTTATCAAAATAAAATCAATATCTCAATTTCTTCTTAATGTGAGTTGAAATGTTATTGCATTTTTGCATCCAAATGCACATATTACAATAAGTGTACCAATGGGTAGGTACCACCACATTGTCAATTTCTGCCGTCAGGCAACAGTGTGCAAATACTACTGTATTCCGGTCTGGAGTACATTGTAGCCAGTATAATTATTGGGCATTATGAGAATTAACATATTTTGTCTCAGGATAAAAAGCGCAGTGCAGTCCCTCATAGTAATTTCAAAGTCGTGGGTTGAGTTGTAACTGTTCATGGGCAGTCGTATTGCTTACCATCAGGCGAGCGGGTTGCTCGTCCTGTCATGCGGTTGTATAAAAAAGGTAAAAAGTCCTGCCCTAAACACCACTACTATCCTGTATAGGGCTCTACCACTTTGTAAATGGTAGAGTCATATACACTTTAATTTAAACAGGCGTTGTGTCACTGTCTCTTAGAAAACCTACGTGAAATGGCAGCTTCCTATGCATTTTGTACAGTCATTCACAGTCAGTCGTTGCGTTACCTGAGTTCAAAATACAATCCCCATTCTTCTCTTGTAAGATCGATAACCCCAAACAAAACGGCATTCGTTTGGTACTGTGAATTTTCTTGGGCACTATGGAGATTACTTAAATAAATAATAAATACACCCAACAGTCACATACATACTACCAGAGAATAGTTTTAAATAACTTGTTGTAAGCAGTAGCTTACGATCGAATGACCCACTTGCTCGATCTACTATAAAAATATGTACTAATACCTAAAATACCTCGTAGTTTCTGAGATACACTATACGGACAGGTTAACCTAGTGTGGGGTGAGGACTGTGTGACTGTTGTATTTATTTATATTGTTTGTATTTATAAAGTCCACTACTAGTCCATAAAATAAAAATGAGTTTTTTTTTATAGCATAGGTATACAGGTATACCTGATGGTAAGTGATCTCCACCGCCAATGTACGCCCACCGCCAGAAGAATCATGGGCGCGTTGCCGACCTTAAAGGAAAGGGATAATTAGGGATTGGGAAGGGGAGGGGATTTGGGCTTCAGGATATCTCACTCACCGTACGAAACGCAGCAGCAAGCCGCTACTTTACGTCGATTTCCTATGAGACAGTGGTAACGACCCGGTCGAGCCAGCCCATTCATGCTGTAGACAAAACTGTCTACAGCGTGGCTATACCGCTCAAGAAAATATACAGTATAATTATTTTAACACTATCCACCTTGTTTCAGATCCCTTCTTCCTCCCCATGCAGCAGGTTGACAAGGGCGCCATACGCTTCGTGCTCAGTGGTGCCAACATCATGTGCCCAGGATTGACGTCTGCCAACGCGAGGATGTCGACCGTGGACAAGGGCCAAGTGGTCGCAGTAATGGCCGAGGGCAAAGAACATGCCCTCGCTATAGGCACCACTGTCTTGTCTACCGATGACATGTAGGTTATATGGATATATTATGTAAGAGTTCATAATACCTCAGCTCAGTTGAAGCGCGGCCATACTAGTGCGACAGCAGATGGGGACTGAGTTTGGGGCCGGGCGAACTCAGTGCCAATGGCATGCAAAGCACGGTAATTTAGCTAATTTCTTCTCACAACTTAAAAATGTTTATTTTTAAAATTAAAATTGATAGCTTTAGCGTAATATTTAGTTAAATTACTATGTCAAGTTTCACGATCTTATTTGTTAGTATAAGATCCCGGGGAACATTAACCATCACCCATCTGTTTACCGGATGAAAATAATATTCTAGGGTATAAACTGTGTTGCTGAACACATACCAATAGGGTTGCCTAAAAAAATATGGTCAAGGATATATTTTACGAATCTAAAAAAAATTAAAAGATGGGTGAAGGGCAATGTTCCCCGGGATCTTAGACCATGTAGTATATAATGACTAATAGAACCCCTATTTTTATGGAATCATGATTTCGTCCAACATGGCACTTAGCATTAACCCGCAACTTTACTACATATGTATTACAAACTGAAAGCTAGAGTCAGTCCACCCCGTGACCACGAAGCCTGAAAATTCTTCAAAACGTCGGGATCAAAATTAATAAAAAACCGCGATAAAATCCGTTTAAATTAGTTTTATTTCAATGTAATATTCGCGTAAACATAAGAAATCAGTATGAAAGCTACAGTATTGTTCATATAATATAGGATCATGCTAACATCTTTGAGGTGTTGTGGACTCTTAACCAACGAAAAAAAGAGGCTCTCAATTCAACGAAATGTGTTTAATATTCCATCCGGTTTAAATTTAAGGGTTGAATTATTTATTCGAGAGTGCGAAAAAATAAAATTGTCTTCTATTTATTTCAATTTTAAGATAGAGAAAAACTGTAAAATTATATAATGGTACATAAGGCGAATAAGAGTGAAATGTTGAATTTGTTGTTCTGTAACATTGATTCATTTAATTATGTATTAATTATGATTTTTATTTCTAATTACAGAGCCAAGATTAATAAAGGTGTGGGTATAGAGAATTGCCACTATCTCAACGACGGCCTGTGGCAAATGAAACCAGTGAAGTAAATTGCATTAAGCCAGTGATCGCGCACTTTCGTTTACTTTAATTTATTTCCTAAGTATTTTTAAATAAACTATACACCTATACGAATTGTTTTTATATCCATACAAATTGATCAGTCCAGTTCCGTCTTTACTTTGTGGGGACTTTGGCACTGATTAACGGTTCCTGACTTATTGGGGGCCTCAAAATGACAAAATCTATGAAGATATTTTTAAATTATATTACAAAATAGTTTGTATATTTCGGAGATGATATATTGAACAAAAAAACGTCTTTTTTATCACATAACACAGAATCGTCCGCATCCGCAAAGACGGTCCTGACCCTGACTTTTTCCAGAATTACCGTTGGATGTATAGCAATCCTTTGTGCATACATTTAAAATATTGAAGTTTTACAGAGTTAAAATTAAATCATGACTTCAAAATAGGGAGTAGGTTTAGCTTTTATGTAACGTTGGGAAACAAACCCTTTATAAGTACTGCCCTACCGCATGGTCGGCCTGATGTGATTTCCCGCTCGCGCTCCGATATGAGTGTTTCATAGAAAGCGGTCATCGCTTTCCGCGTCGTCACGCTTTCGATCATGGCCTTAACCAAAGCCGGTAACGAGAGGTTAAAAAGAATATAACCACTATGTTGACGAAAGATGGTCCCCTAATTTT
This sequence comes from Amorpha juglandis, assembly GCA_949126905.1. Classification (NCBI taxonomy): domain Eukaryota; kingdom Metazoa; phylum Arthropoda; class Insecta; order Lepidoptera; family Sphingidae; genus Amorpha; species Amorpha juglandis. The sequence goes on along the minus strand of OX421386.1, from coordinate 4,334,089 downwards.
GCGACAAACTTATGACGCTTCTCTGGCCACCTAAGTATGCCTAATAATATCAGTGCAGTTAGCGGCACTATATTATGTCGCCACCACGTGAATAACCATAATAAACATTTTTTTACTGTATAAGTAAGTATATATTAGGTCCTTACATATGAAATTGGCGTTTTGTATGGGAGGAACAAAAAGTCGAATATTTTTTAATATAATATAGGTATTTAATTAATCAAAGTATGAACCATTATTTTCTATGCACTTTTGCCATCTCATAGGTAGTTCATTGATCCCTTTACTAAAAAAACCAGTCGGACGGGAATCAATAAAATCTTTGAAGGCGATTTGGACTGCCCCATCGGAGTTGAATTTTTTCCCTTGCAAGAAGTTATCCAAATTTCGAAAAAAATGGTAATCTGTTGGAGCAAGGTCCGGGGAGTACGGAGGATGTCTTAGACTTTCCAATTGAAGCTCTTCTAATTTAGTAGCCGTCTGTTGCGCAGTGTGTGGTCTAGCGTTGTCGTGAAACAGCAGTGGCGTGGAGCGATTGACCAGCCTAGGTTGTTTAGCCGCTAGCTTTTCCATCATGGTTTGCAATTGCTGACAATAGACATCAGCCGTAATAGTCTGGCCAGATTTGAGAAAACTGTAATGAACAATACCGGCACTAGTCCACCAAACGCTTACAAGTAACTTTTTTGGGGTTAATTTTCGCTTGGGGCAGGATTTGGCTGTCTGGCCAGGATCCAACCATTGCGCTGAGCGCTTCCGATTATCGTAAAGAACCCATTTTTCATCACAGGTAATGATTCGGTTTAAAATACCTTCATTATTGTGCCGGTTTAGTAATGTAACGCAGCAGTCGACGCGCGTTTGCCGGTTTGCTTCAGTCAATTCGTGAGGTACCCACCTTTCAAGCTTTTTAATCTTCCCAATTTGCTTCAAGTGAATTAAAACAGTTTTATCACTAACATCGAAGCCTGCAGCTAACTCGGACGTGGTGTGCGATGGATCCCCTTCTACAATAGCCTTCAACTCTTCATTATCAACTTGAGTCTCAGGCCGTCCACGGGGCTTGTTCTGCTGGTCGAAATTTCCAGAACGAAAACGTTGGAACCAAAAACGAACTGTGTTTTCTTTTGCAACACGACCGCCATACACATCATTCACCGTTCGAGTTGTTTCCGCAGCACTAGTGCCACGGCGGAACTCGTACTCGTAAATAATGCGATAGTCCCATACATCGAAAGTGAAGTGACCCATAGTGTGCCAGAATGCTGTACGTATACGGGTCTCACGCACACACTCTCATCATAGTGTGCCAGTTTCCGCCATTACGCGACACGACCGCCTTGTGTAACGTTCACTCCAACTTGGATTTAAAAAAATATAATAATGCCGACATGTGTCATAAGACATTGTAAAAACAATTCGACATCGAAAAAGAAATATCAAGGAATTACTTAGCACAGGTAACATATGAATTTATAATCACTTTTATAATGTTTTTGGTAAAATTATTTACGTAATATTCGGAACATAAACGTCAACTTCACGTGCATGTGTTGCCAGAAAATAAATGAGGTATTTTCCCCAAAGTGTGAGTATTCCGTTGTAATTAAGAACATTAGTTCAAAAATTACTAACCGACTTTAAACCAGGAGGAGGTTGTCAATTAAGCGTATATTTTATTTTTTAATGTACGAACATATATTTTCCCATCAAATATGGACCGCTTTGTTGAAATATGTTGATGTTCGATAAAGTTTAAGTACTAAGCGGTCTCCTATATACAGTGGCGTAGCTAGCACGGGTGGCACCCGGGGTGTATTTGATTTGGCTGTCACCCTAAGAATGAAAGCTTTAAAATGATTTAATGTATTTTAACCGATTTCAAAAAAGGAGAATAGAGGAGAGGATTTCCCAATTTTTGAATATTATTTCGGGTTATATCAGGTCGAGTTCCCAAAACCGGTGACAACCGGGGTAGAGTGCCCCCCTCTCCCTTCCTAGCTATGGTACTGAATATATATTTTGTTAAAATCTGATAACGGAATATGGAGTAAAGATATTAAACTCCTCGAACAAACAAATAAATAAAAAAATAAATTCACCGAATTGAGAACCTTCTTTTTTGAAGCTTAACCGGCTTCATATTATCAAGATTACCAAAACATAAAATTTATCTTTAGAAACTCTGTGAGAAGTAAATAATAACATTAATGTCTAAAGGTATTTTTGGATTCTGTAAAATTTGTGTTGCGCGGCAGCGGCACAAGCCCCGACTTTTTTATTTATCAGTGCGTTTTGAACTTTGTTTTGTACAGTACTCTTTATTTAAAAATTATAATTATTATAAATAATAATTAAAAATAATAATAATTGAAAATAATAATTAAAAATAATAATAATAATTTCTTCAAAAGGATTTTTTACATTTTTAAATATTAGTCACAAAAAAAAACAAAACATTTAAAAATAAATATCATAACCCTCCAATGACGAGGCCTATGACCCAAGCCACCGGCGGTTAGGACCTAAGAGAGAGAAACCTTCTCACAATGCGTGCTGTGTCTCTGTCTAATCTAAAGGGGGCCTACATTTCCCGGCTGAAGATTTATACAAAGTATGTCGCATTTGCGAGATGGCAGCCAGGAGGCTCATAAAAGAAAACATTATCATTTCTAATGAAAAACAACATACGTATATAATATAAAAAATATTGATATATATTGATTCTTTTATAGCGAATAATAATATTTTTTTTAATTTGGAACTAGAACACACTCTGGCAGGCGCCGAACATAAGATCAATTTAATTAAATGTATCTTACAAAATATTTGAGCATTCGTTTCCACCACATTTCTAAATTAGAAAGTATTGAACGGTCCGTGCAAAGTAAGAGGCATGTGTATAGAAAATTAAATAATTTTAAAGGCTTTTAACTTATTTTTTAATTTTTTATTACACGAAACAATTAATTGTTTGAACTAAGTACTTAATTACTATCTACATACTTTATTCCAATAAATACGGGCCGAATATAATACCTCCTCTTAGGAGTTGGTTAAAACTGGGGAAAATTTTCATTTATCTGGTATCCCTCAACTTTCGCACACATATATCATAAACCTGCATCACTGACGATATTAGTAGCGTTCTATCCTCCTTTTTTATATATCGATGGCGATATTTTAAGTTTTCCATTTTGTAAAATGAGTGACGCAAACAGAAAAAAACAGAAGAAAAAAAACAAATGAATGACGATCATCGAAGCACAAATACATGAGTCTATAGCTGTACAAATTTGAATTTGGAATTCCTTACCAAAGAGGAGAAATTTGTGATTAAAGTGGCCAGTACGAAAAACGCCAATTTCATATGTAAGGACCTAATATCATCGACTAATATATAAATTAAAACTTCGTTATTCATGGTCAAGAGTATTGCAGGCTGATAAAATATGATAGGTATTGTCTGTTGTATACAGTCAACCTGGGTAATTTTGGCTCACTTTAGAGGTAATTTATAGTAGTACGGATTTACTTTTATTGTTATTTGTCATAAATGAGTGTTTCTAGTGGGATATTGACCTCTATAATCTAAATTCCTGTGTTATTTATCAAAACGATAAATAAAAGACCCTTAAATTACCAAAAATTTGGTGAGCCAAAGTTACACTGATATTTGGGTAAAATTAATAAGTATGAGGAGTTGATGAAGAAAATCTCTAATTTATGTAGTTTTTTTTACTCCTCGGTAAGATTAGCTTGTCATATTGATAAAAAAAATACATTTCGTTTATATCACTATCTCCTTTTTAGTGGCAACGTAGGGTTGCCATATTAATACAACATTAAACTGCCTGGTTTATCGAAATCAACTTCTATTTTATGGACCTCTTAAATCAAGTTATTATAGTATTAATCAGGTTTTGAAGTACTAATAATCATTGAGCAATGCCTAAAATAATAAAAGATAATAAAACAAACTCAATCACATATAAAAAAGAAACATAATATCGGCTCTCACTTCCCCCATACCATGTATAGAAATTGATCATCAATCGCATAAGAATCGCCTCGTTTTGTGATTTTAGATCCTCCAAATCGACTAACTATATTTCGGGGGTGACAATTAAATATGTCAAGCTTTGATGGCCACTTCCACCCTTCAAAACTTTTTTGCATAATTGAAATTTTCATGCATTGTCTGTCCTCGCCCCGAGCTAATGTTACCCCAAATAGTCTGAAAATGAAACGGATCGAAGATTAATTAAAGATTTTTTTAAAAATCGATCAATATTGCGGGATATTTCAGTGTTATTACATAAAAAACATATGATTCTTCAACATAAAACTGAACTCGCCTTCTGTAGTTCTTCTGTAGTAACTGCTATACACAACTTTTTAGCAAGTTTATTTTTAACTCTATTTACCGCCAACATTTTGAATGATGAGAAATAAATATATATTTGACAAATGTCAAATGTCACTGCAGGTTTCGTTCAAAAACACTTTTTACCTTCATAGATTAAATAACTTATTATTATACAGTGATTCAGTAATCAGAGAAAAAATTAAACGTTCAAATACAAGTTAGTGAGTCAATGTTACATTGAAAGCTAAAGTTACCCAGGTTGACTGTAACACGTTCGAATGTAAATTAAATTTTCCCGCTCTATAAGTTATATTACATTGAGATCTTACAGCCAGTGTGCTGTGTGAAAATATAATTAAAGCTATAATATGTAAGTCACATTAACAGTTTAGTAGGTAATTAACGCTAAAATATACTAGAATTGTAATAAATACCTTTTAAAAATCATTCGAAAACGATTAAATTGAACAATTTTAACTATCAGCAAACATTTTAATTTTGCATCATCATTGAACTTTGTTCCTTCACAGAATTGGAACGTAAGTTGTAAAAAAAATGGCAGCGGCGATTGTTAGTTCGGCTCGTCAGGGTAAATTAAAAACTTTTTAAACAATTACTGAAAGGAAATCTGTGCTTATTCAGTGTTTATATTTCTTGAAAATGTGATTCGAATATGATATAGTGTTAACTCTTCATACTACTAAGGTTAAAAAGTTGTTTTGTGGCACATCGTATAAATCAGCTGTTTGGAAGTTATTTATTTTTGTTTTCTATTAATGAACATAACTTTACTCCTAAACGATATAATTCATAGTTGATACACCAAGCAAAATGATTCATGGTGTATATTCAACGTAACGTTACGCAATTAAAGGCCAAATATATGAAGTTCAAAGTTCATCATTGCAGGCATTTGTTTTGATTTTGTATTTTTATGTTTGCGGTTATTATTTTTAGTGGGGAGGCTAACAAACGCTGGCAGACGACTTTATTCAGATGTTTACCCTAAAATAACCACACATTATACAATATATCCTAGAGATAAAGATCCGAGATGGAAAGGTAAGTGATAACCTTGTGTTGATATCAAAACCAAATTGTTTATTTGCGTCATAATGAGATATTAATTACCCAACGATGTTATCTTCAGTAAAATATAATTTTGTTGTTACACCATAATATATATTTTTTTAAGCTTTATGCTATGCCAGCCCAATTAAATAAATTAGTGTTCTATGATAAAAAAACCCGCCAATTTTTTTTTATTTTTTTTATTTTACTCTGAATTGTAACACCTATAATATCCCAGAATTTCAGTTATAATGGATTTTTTTTTTTTTATAGCCTAGGCCGGCAAACGAGCAAGTGGGTCACCTGATGGTAAGTGATCTCCACCGCCCATGTACGCCCACCACCAGAAGAGTCATGGGCGCGTCGCCGACCTTAAAGGAAAGGGATAATTAGGGATTGGGAAGGGGAGGGGATTTGGGCTTCCGGTTATCTCACTCACCGTACGAAACGCAGCAGCAAGCCACTACTTTACGTCAGTTTTCTGTGAGACAGTGGTAACGATAAAATGGAATTAATAACTATCTTGAAAAATAATTGAAATGGAAATATTTTCAGAGGTAAACATGGAGCGTATGGCGGAGGAGACGGATGTCCTCATCATAGGTGGTGGTCCTGCGGGTATGGCTGCTGCTATACGAGCTCGACAGATCGCCGAAGAAAAGGGAGCTGTAAGTTACCATTTATACCCAGATATGTATATCATGATGCAATAAAACTGATAACTGAGTTTACTGGGCAAGTATTCAAAACATTACTATCGGTAATGTTATGTTTTATTCACTTACTTATGAACAAACATGGCTCTTTAATACTTCTTTGTATAAAATATTAACTATTAAGTTGGATTTTTAAGCACCGGTTACAATGGTAACCCATGCAAATTGGTTGGCTTAAACCTGGTATAAAGATAGTCTACATTTTATAATAATTAAATTTAAGGGCTTTTCATAACATTACATATCATCACAACAATATTGATAATAAGTGTTATCTTAACAATAATTATATTATCAAAGGAAAATAGCGGATTTTGAAGCTTATATTTTACTTAATTTTGCGCGCGACTCAGCCTGTGTAATTGTCCCTTTCTGGAACAAAAAATCCTACACTCTAATTCATATCATGAACCTGTGTCCCAATTAACAATCAAATATGTTCAGCCATTAGGTGTGATTGATTAAAAAACATCTAATCCACAAATCTGCAAACTCATTTAAACAGAAAGTGGAATGATTTGTTTTCAAACTTAATTAATTATCATCTTCCAGGAAGTAAGAGTAACTCTTCTAGAGAAGGCAGCAGAGGCTGGTGGCCATATACTGTCAGGCGCATGTGTAGACCCCATTGCATTGAACGAGCTGATCCCTGACTGGAAAGACAAAGGGGCACCCATGAACACTCCAGTCACTTCTGATAAGTTTGGATTACTCACCAAGAGCGGGAGGATACCAATCCCTGTATTCCCTGGTAAGTATATTTAGTAATTTAGTTATTATAGTAAATAAGGAAGATCTTTTTTTTTTTATAGCATAGGCCGGCAAACGAGCAAGTGGGTTACCTGATGGTAAGTGATCTCCACCGCCCATGTACGCCCACCACCAGAAGAATCATGGGCGCGTTGCCGACCTTAAAGGAAAGGGATAATTAGGGTTTGGGAAGGGGAGGGGATTTGGGCTTCCGGATATCTCACTCACCATACGAAACGCAACAGCAAGCCGCTACTTTACGTCGGTTTTCTGTGAGACAGTGGTAACGACCCGGTCGAGCCAGCCCATTCATGCTGTAGACAAAGTGTCTACAGCGTGGCTCTACCACTCAAAAAAGTTCAGGCGACACTGTTATATAAGTGTATCAATAGTCAATTATTGTTCGATTTTAATATGAATGAATTTTTTGTGAGAAGACCTGTATAACTCAGAGTTTTACTCAAGAATTTCGAATGTGTACAATACGCAGTAAAATAAACAAAACTAAAAAAAGGACTAACTTCAGTCTGGTTAAGTCATTCTAGAAATTAGGGAGCTATATTAAAATATGAATGATTGTTTTGTTTTTTTTTCAGGTTTACCCAACTATAACCATGGTAATTATGTAGTGCGATTAGGACATCTCGTGAAGTGGCTCTCTGAACAGGCGGAAGCAGTTGGAGCGGAGGTAAACATACAGGGTTAATTTTAAAATACACTACCACTTAAGTGTCATCTTTACATCATACTCAACAACTTTATTATTTTTAATATACTATTTTTTTAATATATCACTTTTAATTTACATTATTCGCTACAATTATCAGTCGAGCTGGTCGCTGACCTGAGGGTAAGCGTCACGGCTTCCCATAAACAAAAGAAATAATACCCACAATAAAATTATGAACTACAAAATACTGCAAAGCACTGCGCTCAACACATCCGTCAGTCTGTGTAGGTACATCTTGTTCTTTTGGTCTCTTAGGATGACGAGTGCAGTGCAGTACCATGCATTAATTTATGATTCAAAGTTCTGGGTTGGTAATGCAGTACCAAGTACAGAGACATTGACAAGCACAATAGATGTAGTGAATTCACAGATGGGTAAAAGCTCTGAAAAATAATATCAGAGGGACGAGAGTTGGGCATAGAGCCCTACAAAAAAGAAAAGAAAAAAAATGCAGTACCATGCATTACTTTGTATCTCCACCTTCTGGGTAGTTGGTACTGTTTATGAGCAGGCGTAGGGCTTATCATTAGGTTCTGGTCGTCTCGTCATTCAATCGGGCGAGTGACCTGCTAGTCTCGTCATTCAGACAAGTACACTTATCACCGTGATGGTTGTGGTGTGATGCAGGTATGGCCAGGATGTGCAGGCGCTGAGTTGTTGTACCGGGACGATGGATCACTGAAGGGCGTGGCGACAGGTGATGTCGGTATCGCTAAGGACGGCAGCCCTAAGGACATGTTCGAGAGGGGCATGGAGTTCCATTCCAAGATCACTATATTTGCTGAAGGTTAGTAATCTAATTAGTAAGTCTGTGTAATCATGTAACTTTTTAACGATTTAACCGATTGAGATCATACATTGTTAATATTCACACTATTTTATATTTTGTCGAGACAATGGTTCATTGCTATGTAATATTAAACTTTCATAATTTTGCTGGTTCCGGTGGACCCCCTGCATCTACATTTTTACCATATTCCCAAAACTCGACAAAATTGTGAAGATTAGATCTAAAATAGTATCTGCTTACGTTGATAGGTGAAGTCAAGTCAACATTTTAATTCTTCACTATCGAAAATAGATACATTTTCGGTGTTCTCCGCTTACGAATTGTAACCTCCATTTTTTTGTCACGCCAAGGTAGACCCTCCGTCGAGTCTCCCGTGGACACCTGGGAACTAATGATTTAGAATATTAACACAATGTTACTACTTTACAGATTTCTATGTCAGAATGGAGTACCCTAGCAAAGTAAGTAAAAGAAAGTAAGTAGTATTAATAAAGCTTATTTATTATTTTTTTAGGTTGCCACGGACATTTAACAAAGATGGTGTCCAACAAATATAATCTGAGAGAGAAGAGTGAACCTCAGTCTTATGGTATTGGACTTAAGGAGTTGTGGGAAGTCAAGCCCGAGGTAAGGAGCATAGACAATGATTAAACGAATAATATCAATATGGACAGCCTCTGTGAGTACTGGCTCCCTAGTAAGATATATAGGGCCCAGGGATATGTATGTATCTTAGTGAGAGTCAGAATTACTTGTATTTGTGTAAATGAAGAAAAATACCCATATAATCTGGCTGTGACATTGTAATTTTTAAATGAATGGACCATATTAAGTATGGTTTTAATTTACAGAACCACAAACCTGGCCTAGTGGAGCATACAATAGGCTGGCCGTTAGACAAAAACACATATGGAGGGTCGTTCATATATCACCTGAAGGTGGAGGAGGGCGAAGCACCCTTAGTCGCCGCGGGCTTCGTCGTAGGTCTCGACTACACCAACCCCTACATAAGTCCATTCAGAGAGTTCCAGCGGTTCAAGTTGCATCCGTATGTGAGGCCTATGTTTGAAGGTAGGTGGATAAATTTATAGAAGTTTGGTCCTTCGAACCAGATTTAAGCTACCGACCATTTAAGGAAGGTTTCCATGTTGTCTGTTTATAAACTGCATTACTGGTTTGTGGTTTGTGTTTGAAGTTACATGGGGTGTTCCATAAAATGTTTGATCCTTCGAACCAGATTTAGTTCACTGACCATTTGGATATTGCCCTACAGTAGGATATTTTGGCTCCCAGTAGTTCAAATCGCATCCGTATGTCCGACTTACATTTGAAAGTACGTGAGCATTCCATATAACATTTGATCCTTCGAACGTCGAAATAAAGTAACGAAATACGTCATCTATCATTTGAAAATCGCCCGACATTGGTGTGTTCCGGCTCGCAACAGTTCTAACTACATCCTATGCTTGAAGGGAGTTGGGAGTATTTCATAGAACTTTTGGTCCTTCGAACCAGATTGCTTCATCCTTTATTTGGAAATAACCAAATAGTGAGGAGGACACTTTTTGAATGTTAGCTGTTGATTGTGATACTATAAAATGTTATAATTATGTACAGGTGGTTCCCGCATAGCATATGGTGCGCGTGCACTAGTGGAGGGAGGTTGGCAGTGTTTGCCGCAGGTTGCCTTCCCGGGTGGGGTACTCGCGGGAGATACTGCAGGCTTTCTCAACGTGCCAAGGATCAAGGGCACGCACAACGCCATGAAGAGCGGTTCGTTACTTTTTTGTCATATTTAACCAACTTAAAAAAGAGACTTGCTTCTTCGGTCTTCAGTGTGTAGAAGAATTTATACAGGCCAGAATTATTCATATTTAACCAACTTAAAAAAGGGACTTGCTTCATCCATCCACTCCATCTTTGCAGTTTATAGAAACATCTATACATGGGCAGGCGTAGCGCTTATACAAGCCGGTATGATTCTGGTGACCACCAATAAACACCTTGTTTGTCGTTGGTCGTTGGTTTGGCTTTGGTTTTGTGGACTGCACTGCGCTTACCATCAGGTGTAGTGTAGTCACGTTGCCATACCCGGATAAAAAAAATGGGGAGTTTCTTAATTCGATATGTATTTTTAATGAATGTTTTCTACAGGCATGTTAGCGGCCGAGGCTGCGATGGATCTCATTCTATCCGGCGAGGCATCTCATGATAAAGGAGTTGTTCCACACAACTATGAAGAGAAACTAAATGAATCTTATGTCTATAAAGAACTGAAGGTGAGTTATTTTTGTATATGTTGGCATGTTAAAGAGGTTATGACTGTTGGTTTATTGAGAGCCTCCGTCGCGCAGTGTGTGAGAAGCCCGTTGAGAAGCGAGAGGCCGTGAGTTCGATTCCCGCACTGAGACAAATGTTTATGTGATTCATGATTATATCCGGGCACGGTAAAGTGACTGCACTACACTTGATGGTAAGCGCAGTGCAGTCTAAAAAAAAACCAGATCACCGACAAACAATGAGTTTATCGGTGGTCACCAGAATCATGAAGTCTCGTATAAATGCTTCTTCACACCCCGAAGAGTTAAGAATCAAATCGAGAGGCCTGCGACACCTGCGACTGTCGAGAGCACAGACGGTTGACCGATGCAGGTACAGTGATACAAGGATGTACCCCTATCCCCGCCCCAACCAACCATCAAGTCATGTCGCAAGCCCCTCGATAGAACCGGATATACACTGGTTGATCCTGAAACGCGATCCACACAAGATGTGTGACTTACTATGGCAGGTTTTAATACCATATGTACGGTGGTCGCTATCCGGGCGGATATGAATATCCTATCACCAGCTCTCGAGCATCAGCTCCAAATCAGCATCTAGACCAGTGTTTCCCAACCATTTTTAGGCCATGCCCCACCTTAACATTTTTTTATTAAATTTGTCACCAATATCTAGCATTGCATTTAAATAACCCAAAGCGAAAGGTTAAAGTCGTGTCGAGCCCATTTTTAAATTGCCCCCCTTAACTATCAAATTGCCCCCCATGTGGGGCGTGGGCGTTTCCCCACGTTGGGAAACACTGATCTAGAATCGAATTATAATTAACACAGCTGTTTCACAATTGTCACCAGATATCTAAACCCTTTTCACCGCATTGTTACCGATCTGTCACATCCGATATAACATGATACATAATTGTTACAGCAAGTGCGCAACTGTCGTCCGTCGTTCCACACTAAACTCGGCTTGTACGGCGGAGTGATGTACTCAGCATTCAGTACGCTTGTTAGAGGCAAAGAACCTTGGACGTTCAGTCATGGAGGTGGGTTATTTATACAACGTGTACATATTGTTACAAGGTGGTAGGTATCTCGTATGTGAGAGGCCGTCTGCGTTGGTACCACCGCTTTGTCTATTTTTGCCGCCAAGCAACGGTTTGTAAGCACTGTCGTGTTTCGGTTTGAAGGACATTAAGGAAATTACTGGGCATTATGAGACTTAACATCATATGTCTCGGGGTGATGAGCGCAGTTCAGTGCTATTTAGTGCTGTGTAATTCAAAGTTGTGTGTGGTGTTGCTTCTGTTTATGGGCAGGCGAGCGCCTTGCTCGTCTCTTCATTCAATAAAATAAAATAAAAAATACTAGTCATCTAATGATGTCCCGGATATCCGTAACCGTATTCGCGGATACACATTTTTAACAATCCGTCATATCTCTGATTTATGTATACATAAGCTAACGCCTGTATCACTGTAGGGGTAGGCGGAGGTGCTACTAGTGCCTACGGTTGATGATATTCCATACTTATTTGCGATCATTGCGTTCATGATTATTTCCGTCCCATGATGTGATAAGAGACCAGCCTATCGTTATTACCGGGCACAAATTCCAACACCGGGTAACTCATGTGTCAGTTTTCAAATCAGAAACTCAAACATAAATTGAGTTTTCTCGACCTGGGATTTGAACTCGGGATATCACGGTTTCTGAGCTTAAGCCAAAATATTTTACCCCGACCCGGGATCGAACCTGAGACCTCAGCACTGCGTACGCAATAAATTCGCAAAAGCAGTTTGTTTTATATAAATACAGTCACATACATAGTAACATAGTAGTTTATCATTTAAAAAAACCATTTAAACCATTTATTTGCCACAATACATTTTTAACAGATTAAACAACACATTTTTAACAGATTGATACACATACTACATTATATAATAATACAATTGCATATATTTTATTATGTAATAATAAAATTAAATTAATTAAATTATCCGTGATGTCATTATTAAAACTACATTCCAGAAGCCAAACAATAGATAATGAAGATTTTTAATTTTTTTCCATAGGTGCCGATCACGCCAAACTGAAACCAGCCAAAGAGGCTACGCCAATAGAGTATCCCAAACCAGATGGCGTCATCACATTCGATCTGTTGTCATCCGTAGCACTGACTGGTACGTAAGGATCGAGCCAGTTTAGTTTTTCACCATGTGTACCGTGGTGGCTATACAGACGAGTACAAAAATATATTTGGTAGCTTTTGCCAAAAGTGCATTTTTCATTAGGTTTTTTCGATTCGCCTTAATCACGTGATTAAAATTATTTGAACATTAAATTAAAATTATTTGGACATTAAATTAAAATTATTTGGACATTAAATTAAAATTATTTGGACATTAAATTAAAATTATTTGGACATTAAATTAAAATTATTTGGACATTAAATTAAAATTATTCGGATGTTAACTTAAAATTATTTGGATATTAAATATCTTGGTATGATTCATTTTTAAATACTATGTTTATTTGTAGGCACTAACCACGAGGCAGACCAACCTCCTCATCTGACGTTGAAAGATGATTCGGTACCGGTCAAGAGAAATCTTGGAGTCTTCGAGGGACCGGAGGCCAGGTTTTGTCCTGCAGGTTTGTAATGAACCGTTAAACTTTACTATGAATTCTCATAATGACGATTTCTGTATGTGATTAGTCCGTTTTTGGTGCCAAATATGAACCGACCAATCAAGACTACAGAAATCTACTCATAGCATAGGGCTTAAAGGTGATTCTTAAGTTCAGGCAATAATGTAATCAATTTCTAAACAATTGACACCCGATGTAAATGTTCCAGGTGTATACGAGTTTGTACCGCTGGAGACAGGTGACGGTCAGAGGTTGCAAATTAACGCACAAAACTGCATACACTGTAAGTCTTTTAAGATAATACACGTAAGGTCGCCACAAAAAAAAAGATAATACAGAAGATTCTAAATCTGAAATACTGCATCATCTTAATACACTTATTCCCGCACTCAGAGACCTCAATAAACGTTAATTATTAGTAAATCATTACTTAGAATGACGTAACATCTTACGTCTCACATTTTCCAGTAATTTCATCTAATAATTGTATTGTGTTTAAAATTTTAGGTAAAACATGCGATATCAAGGACCCATCGCAGAATATCAACTGGGTGGTGCCTGAAGGCGGTGGCGGTCCTGCATACAACGGCATGTAAACCGTAATATTAATTGTATACTGACCGGCACGAGACGTGAACACAGATCGACTGTGGTGGGGACAGTTGAACTCCGCAAATATCCCACGCGCGATAATCGAATCCGTCACTTCCGGCCACGTGGCATCTAGTGCAATAACCAATAAAACACTCCCCTCCTATTTATATTGATGTCCTTGAAATGAGAGCTTCCCTTATGTTAATTGTAAAAATTGTAGTTTTATTATGCTGGTGGGAAGTTATCTGATACATTCTTGACTACCGTACACCTGACACCGATAAACTAAACATAGGGTATTTGTTTAGGCGAGTCGGGTGGTTCAGCCAGTATATCCTACTGGACATACTGGCTGATCAACGCGACTCAGTGTAAGACACACATATCAAGTAAACATTTAGATATTAATTTTACTTTGCTAACTTTATTTACTTAAAGTTGTATTTGGCATAAGCGTCCATGGGGAATGTTTCATTTAATAAAAAATACGGAATTTAACGATTTTAAATCTAAAGAATTTAGCAAAATTTAATATCTCAATGTTATTGCTTATTTGCGTCCACTACGGAGCAGGTTAAGTTTGTGCTCATGACTCGTGCCGGTGCGTGTATCAAACATCTGAATAGACATCGTATATCTTACTTCACGTGCTGACATCTTGGACAACTTTTTGGTCTCGTGCACTATATCATCTAGTGTGCACCGCAGTGACAACGTCAGTGTACGTCGAAAAACCTTATTTAAAAGCAAGTTGTCGCCATATTGGCTTTAGTGTGATGTCAAACACTTTGTGGACTGTTTTGGAGATACACGAGAATAAAATAGACTAGGTTGAATAGACTGGAGTGTTAGGCTCAAAACGTTCAACTCCTATGATATTTTAGAAAATATATACAGATTTTTTATAATAGTTATTATGTCAATGGTTTTTCTTATGTATTAAAACTCTTTATATCTTGATAGATCGTTGTCAATATGAAGTAAAATATTTTTTTATAATATAAAAAAAATAAAAAATAAAAAAAATATGTATCACATTTTATACTTATTTATAACCGTATTAAAATGAATCATCTAGCATAATGGAGTTATTGTATGAGCTATCGTGATATTCATTGTTTAATAAAGTGTTCATTGGAATTTAATATTTAATAGAACAACAATTTTTATTCCTCCTAAAATTATATATTTTGTATGTATATATTGTATGGGTGGCTGAGCCCACGACTTTATTAAATGGTCAAAATGATTATTTTAATCATGCCCTTACAATCGTTTATCATATATTTTGACACAATTATTCCTGTAGTAGGGTTCTCATTGAAGCGGAGTGAAGTTAAGTGTTACGTATAGAAATAGGCCAATCAAACAAAGAGAGAAAGAATGAATATTCTTTATTGTATACCAAATAATGTAACATAAAAGCATGGATCATTCATCAAATTGTATGGAAACGCACATCTCAGTTTCCATGGCCTTTTAGGTCGTCCAACTCGTGCGTATTAAACGCCGATTAGTTTCCCTTATCATTTTTCTATGAGTAAATTTAAATTTGAAAATAAAACATGGTTGGTGTTTAATACGTGCTTATAATAGTGTGGAGCAAGACTTTGTGTTCAGCAGAAAATGCACTTTATGTCCGCTATTTTCTGCCGGAAAATACTTCAAAACGGCTTCCAACATTTATAATGTCGAAATAGGTACTATTAAAGTTTACAGCATGATTCCTTAAATAAAAATAATTAAACTTAAATAATACTTTAGAAAAAACAAATCATGTAACAATCTATGTCGTAAATTAAATATACTTGTGTTGTGTACTGGTGTTGTAGAGAGTTGGTATAGACAACGCGTGATCAAAATAAGCGGTTATTACCTTTTGTCAACTGTCACTTTAATAAGCAATGTTTTTTTTTAAATAAGCAAGGAAATTAATTTGAATTCATAATCTTTTTTATACAACGTGTTACAGAAAGGTGACATATTTAAGAGTCTTTACTCTTTACATACACCTGACAAAGAGTGTACAGGATATTATCAAAACCTAGACAGCCTAAAATTTCACGCTAATTTTAATAATTATTTTATTACAATCGATAAGATCGATCACAATCCTATTAATTAAGTGAAGTGCGTGAGCGAGAATAAAAATGCTGCATCGATACAATAGCTCAGTTGTTTGCCATTTTAGTGTTGTCTATAGTTGCAAGTCGATATATTACTCATTCGATAAAAAAGAAAATACTTTATGACCTAGCAATGCAATCGAATTTGGTACTATGAAGGGTGAAATACTTACATATAAAATACACTTTGCGTTGCTTAAATTCTACCACGTCTTTCTGTAACAGTTGTTGTTATTTAACTGAGTAATAATAAATCTATTGAAGTTTTAATTTGTTTTTATAAATAATTTTTGCTCATATATACACCCGCGTCAGAATATCTATCTAAACTTCTATCTATCTATATAATATGACGTAATGCCATTTCTGTTCGTATTTGGACCGCGTTGTATTGATATATTTCTGCAACACCTATAATTAATTTATTCGTGAGAATCTGTGTGTGTTACCGAGTCCTTGTGGTCTCGTCACATTAGAGATTAAGTGTTAATTTTATACAAAATATTGAATAAAAATTATTTTAAATTTTATGTGTTTTATTGGAGTAGACTATATTTATATTTTGACCGCAGCGATCCGCGTTAATCTTGGACGTAGTGTCTTTCTTCTGCGTGTCGTACAATGAGTGAGTAATTATCCCTTTCCGTTAAGGGCGGCAACGCGCCTATGATTCTTCTAGTATTGCGGGCGTACATTGCCGGTGAAGACCTTCAGGTGGTTTGCCAGTATCACACTAATATTATAAATGTGAAAGTTTGTTTGTTTGGATGTTTGTCCGTCAATCACGCTGAAACTACTGAACGGATTTTGAAGAAATTTGGTATACAGACAGGATATGAGCTGACTTGGGTGATAGGCTACTTTTTATCCCGGAAAAAGCAGATCACGCGGGCGGAGCCGCGAGCAAAAACTAGTATGCTATAATAATGAAATCTAAGTTTCGTGCCGATTCACCTCTCCATTACTAACCTACCGTTTTACGGTACTTTTATTTAATTGAATAACGAGACGAGCAAGGCGCTCGCCTGAAGATAAACGCCACGCCTGCCCATAAACAGAAGCAACACCATACAGAATTTTGAATTACAAAGCACATGGCAATGAATTGCGTCTCATAATGCCCAGTAATTTCACTGGCTTCATTGTCCTTCAAACCGAAACACATCAGTGCTTACACACTGTTGCTTAGCGGCAGAAATAGACAAAGCGGTGGTACCAACCCAGACGGCGTCGCATACGAGGGACCTACCATCTCATAGATTTACGCACAGACGCGTAGACGTTAGTCTTGACGCTACTCCTGAAACGCGAGCGTTTGACATTTGACGCGTTACGCAACCATAATAAGTCTTTCTAAAAAATATTATAATAGCTGGCTAATATAATATTTTAGAGACTGAACTCTACGTGGCCATTTATCTAGTGAATTCTAGTGCGTATGTGCCCTTACGGGATATCAAAATGACATCATAAATTATAGAACAAAAATCAGGATGACATATTGCATTCTGCCAAAATGCCAAGATCGAGAATATAATAAAACCAATATATTTGGAAGGTAAATTGCCATGAAGTTGAAATGATCCTATTCATACCGTTCAGTTTTTTATGGATAATGGCGAGTATTTCATTTTTATTGGATTTTCCTAAGTAGTTCCTTGGATTTAATAGTGTACTGAACTTGAGCCATACCCTTGGTAAAGCGGCTGATCGACGTACTAGCTATAAAACCGTGGTATTGGATGGTTTTACTCGCAGTTTTTGATCAAGTCGCAAGCTACACTGTCCAGTGTTGGAATAACCTCCGTATTGTTATAAATTACTATTAGTTATTATTATCTTAGTGTTTGCGAACGCATAGTAATGACGCTAGTAAAAAAAAAATGTACTTACACAAATAATATGAATATTCAACTTTTTTGTATTAGCTTGTATGGCGAGACGAGTAGGTCGATCGGCTGATGGTAAGGCATGCCCATAAACAAATCAACGCCACACAGAACTTTTTTTTTTTTTTATAGCATAGGCCGGCAAACGAACAAGTAGGTCACCTGATGGCAAGTGATCTCCACCGTCCATGTACGCCCACCACCAGAAGAATCATGAGCGCGTTGCCGACCTTAAAGGAAAGGGATAATTAGGGACTGGGAAGGGAAGGGGATTTGGGCTTCCGGTTATCTCACTCACCGTACGAAACGCAGCAGCGAGCCGCTACTTTACGTCGGTTTTGAGACAGTGGTAACGACCCGGTCGAGCCAGCCCATTTATGTTGTAGACAAAACTGTCTACAGCGTGGCTCTACCACTCAACTTTCAATAATAAAGTACTATTTGGTATTGGACTGCGCTTGTCAACCCGAGACATGAGTTGTTAAGTTTCATAATGCCCAATAATTTCGCTGGTTTTAATGTCCTTCAAATCGGAACACAACAAGACAAGACGAGACAGGCAAGACGGCCTCTCCCATACTAGGGTCCTACCTCATAAGGGTTGTGCAAATAAGCATCATTTGGCAAAAAAAATGTGTAAAGCTGACGTCACAGACCACAATTACTATAGTACGCTAATACAAATAAATATAATAGTGTTATGTAAAACATGAAACAGTGAAATAAAAGTCGTTGTTACGTAACATTTGTTGTAGTAAGGGGCATGTATGATAATGTAATTTCATTTTTCGCGCCATAAACCCAGTGCGTGAGTCGTTTTGTGGATTATGTCTCGAGAGTATCATATGCCTAATTTTATTAAAGGCCTCTGTTATCTCTCACGAGAATATTGTGTTATGGTGCTGCCACACCGGTGTTAGAAAATGTTATATAACATTTTATAACAGCGGTGTGGCAGCATCATTTAGTAAACATTTCTTAACAATTTGTAACATTTTGTAACATCTTTTAACATTTTTTAACCGCGGGCGGCGGTACTTTTGAGAGCGGCGCCGTCAAAGAAGCCGTTAAAGAAGCCGTCAAAGAAGGGCCGATGTCATGTTTTCAAATGTTATAAAATGGTAGAAAATGTTACAAATG
Organism: Amorpha juglandis; assembly: GCA_949126905.1. Taxonomy (NCBI): domain Eukaryota; kingdom Metazoa; phylum Arthropoda; class Insecta; order Lepidoptera; family Sphingidae; genus Amorpha; species Amorpha juglandis. Next base: position 4,314,980 of record OX421386.1, on the reverse strand, counting down.
TTAGAAAATGTTTTTGTTAACATTTTATAACATCGGTGTGGCAGCACCATTACAAAAAATGATTAATAAAACGCTGTGCCAGTTTTTATATGTTAGATCCATGCTGCAGACAATTTTGTATATGAATGCACCGGCTCGACTGGGGTAGTACCATTCACAAAAAATAAAAACTTGAGAGGTGTCAAGGGACACCCGGATGGAACGAAGTTCCTTTCGACTAATTAGTGAAGGAATTGTAATAAAATTTTATTTTTTTAAGTTATAATAATATTTTTTTTATTATTAACAAATATAATGTTATATAAACTGAATCAGTAGGCTCAATTTTCGTAATAATATTATTTACAAAAAACCACACCACACTGTTCAATGCGAAATAGAAATGAAATACACCGGCTGCTACGTCGCCCAGCCCGTAAATCGTGTTTGATATTCAAAAAAAATTCAAATGCAAATTTCGAACCGCGTCTACATTTCTAAATGTCATAAGTTTCACACCCGTCTGGATGGGATTAAGTCCTTTTACTTTTATTAACGGAATTTTGACTTTAACTTTGTGTAATAGATATCAAATTATTTAAACAAATGTCATAAGTTTCACACCCGTCTGGATGGGATTATATCCTTTTACTTGTATTAACGGAATTTCGACTTTAACTTTGTGTGCTAGATATCAAATTAAGTTATCACTTTAAAAAAGTGTCGTGACAACTTTTCGTGAGAATTTTTTCCGTCTAGCCCCCTTTCACAACGCGCGATAAGGAACTTCGGGCGGATATGAATATCCTACCACCAGCCTTCCGTTCTAGAATTCCTTTTATAACGCAACGAATCCATTATCTGGTATTGCGAATGTTCATGGACGATCACTTACCATCAGACGAGCGTTCTGCTCATATTGTCGTTCAGGTAAAAAAAAAAACACTCAACCGCATTGCTAATTGCGTGGAAGGATAACCGTTACACGTCAGCGTAATTTTATAGCTGTAATAAATGGGGCGCGATAGATAGCCCATTAAAATCATTCCACCATCGCGTAAAAGTTTAAACCCATAACCCTTTTATGGTGTACTTTTAGTACACCTGCGTCTGTGTTATGGAAATTAGCCTTTTTTCATTTTAATAACCATTTTTTATATGATAATGGGTAATAAAGTTTTCAGACAAACACACGCATGTATTTGTTTTGTTTGGTTAATTAAAATATTTTTTACGAGTATAACAAAAAAGGATGCGAACACCCGTCTGGTTGGATACCACCCACCATTATGTATCTTTCTGCCGCAAAGTACCAAGCACTGCAGTTGTATTCAGGTTCATAGGAAATGAAGGGCATTGAAATTACTGAGTACTGAGCATTACATAAGTGGCAACATTTTGTCTCGGGGTGACGAGCGCATTCAGACTATTTTAATTTATCAGTGGTAGAGCCACGCTGTAAACAGTTTTGTCTATAGCATGAATGGGCTGGCTCGACCGGGTCGTTACCACTGTCTCACAGGAAACCGACGTAAAGTAGCGGCTTGCTGCTGCGTTTCGAACGGTGAGTGAGATATCCGGAAGCCCAAATTCCCTCCCCTTCCCAATCCCTAATTATCCCTTTCCTTTAAGGTCGGCAATGCGCCCATGATTCTTCTGGGGGTGGGCGTACATGGGCGGTGGAGATCACTTGCTCGTTTGCCGGCCCATCCAATAAAAAACAAAAAAAAATTAAACATTTTGAGGAATGTTGCTTCTGTTTATGAACAAGCGTGGCGCTTATCAGGCGAGGTATCTGCTCGCCATGTCATTTAAGCAAATAAAAAGAAAATCTTATAGAATTTTGCCATGCTCTTATCACAGCTTATACGCGGACTACAAGCAAAATTGTATCTAATTCTGGGGAAATTCATTAGGGTTGACGGCATAGTTGCAGTTTATATGGCAATTTTTATTAATTAACTAACAAGTTTACATACGTATTATATCAAAATGCATTAAATATAGCTATAAATAGCTTTCTGCACTGCTCCTCTGTATAAAATTCATTTAAAATTTATAACTATGCCAAAATCTCACAATCCTCTGTGCGGGCAATATTCTTCAAAGGGGTAAAAGTTTTGTCTTTACATATTAATTTATTTAAATACGCTAGGTGTCCCGTGCGAATATTTCGTACCGATAGTGGTCAGTTACCTAATATAATAAAATACTCCTAAATATTATTTTTTCACGATGGCAACCCTGTCAGGTTCAAAAAATAAGATGTGCCTAGCAAAATTTATACACGTAATAAAGTCCCCGTGGACCGCTAACATCCTATTTGTGCCTGGTAGGCCATTAACCATTTTTACGACGTAAATTTGTTTAGTTGTAGGCAGGTGGGTAAGATTGGGTGTTAGTGCGCTCTTATCCAGAGAAAGGTACTTACAAAGGATTTGGGTATATATACTTAGTTTTCGTAATGTATATTTTGTTAATGAGACGAGGTGGAATTGGTATTTAGCGTAAGAATAGGTTCAATTAGTTAATGTATTGAAGGTTATTTTTTTCTGATTTTGTAAGTATTTATCGATAATGGAAGTCGTATGTTTACATGCGTACTGTTATAAAACAATATAATAATAATGAGAAGGTCCTTAAGTTAAATTACACGAGTTATGCGTAACAAGTGTAGTTAGCATTTCTGTAAAGTGTGTAAACTTACTAAAGGCGTTTAGGCATTAGTCCACCACGCTGGTCTAATGTACATAGCTTCGAAATTATTGTGGAGAACTTCTCAAATAAGCGAGTTTCCTCACAAAGTTTCCTTCAACGTTAAAGCAAGCGACAATTAACAATGAATACAAGAAAAGTCAAAGGTGCTGCTCTTAGGGCTGGTTTCGAACCAGCGATTTTCTACTCGACAGACCATACCATCCCAAATTGAGCTATCACTCCTTCTTCAAGTGGTGTGAAAACTAATCAAAAAAAAAAATATTATTTGTATACCACATGATAAAAGTAGCCACGAGAAAAAGTTTTAATTCTTTTTACGTAACGCGAAATTTTCATAAACTCATTTATACATTCATTCGGCTTTCGTGAAGAAGTGAGAATTGAAAAAGTTTCGTTAAAATTTCATTTCAGTTACAAACAACACAGTTTGAAACATTGATGTGAGTTGTATTACAAAAGGCTGTTATAATATAAGACAGGTCGAAATTTTATCTTCTTAAATAGACTGACAAATGAATAAGTGGGTCACCTGATGGTAAGTGATCTCCACCGCTCATGAACACACACAAAGCCAGAAGAATCGTGAACGCATTGGCGGGATAGGGATTGGTATGGGGATTTGGGCCTCAGGATATCTCTCTCGCCTGATAGAAAGCAGTTATCGCCGCTCATGGACTTCGGCAATGCCAGGGCACTGCCAAACCTGTGGTGACCGATTTCTGTGATAATAACCCAGTGTATCCGCTTATTCATGCTGAAGACAAAAATGTCTACAGCGTCGCTCTACCATTTAAAAACAAGCCACACTTTGCCATTATTTCCCTAGAACTTCTTAATTACGCGAAGGATTTCATGCAGATTACATTGCATTTCAACCCCATGCCCTGGCTGGATCAGTCTGACAACTCGATCGATAAAAGAAATAAAAGAAAGAAAGAAATAATTTATTTAAACACTAACTTGAGACATGTATACTTAAAAGACATTCTTATAAAACTATGCATTATTGACAAATTTAATGAAAAGATTTTTTTTTATTAAATTATGAGTCTTGTGACAACATAATTGACCGATTGTTAAAAAACGCCTCTCCAGTCCTCAGGCCAAGTTTACTACTATCACCCGTACAACGTCTCCCGGGCCACAGTTTCGGGTATAGCGGCATACAGATCGGCACTCACACTGGATTGGATAGCCGCCGAGGACTCTCGCCAGAGGGAGCTGGTGGCTGCCTTCGAGACAGAGCCTCCGCCGCCCATCAGGATCCTCACCACCGACTGCATCATGTACGCTAGACCAGCTTCGGGAAAGATTGCTAGACTGATGCTGGAGTTATTGAAGTTGGTACAAAATATGTTTTTTCCTTTGCCCTATTCAAAACTTGGGAACGTGCACTGTTTATGTCCTATTTTTAACCCTCGACAAAAAAGAAGAGTGCTATTGGTTTGACATGTCTGACATCATCGCAACCAAACGAATGGATTCGTTTTTTTTCTTATTTATTTGAATGACAAGACGAGCAAGGCGCTCGCCTGATGGTAAGCGCCACGCCCATAAACAGAAGCAACACCACACAGAACTTTGAATTACAAAGCACTGCATGGCACTGAACTGCGCTCGTCACCCCGAGACATAAGATGTTAAGTCTCATAATGCCCAGTAATTTCACTGGTTTCAAGTCCTACAAACCAAAACACAACGACGCTGTTGCTTGGCGGCAGAAATAGACAAAGCGGTGGTACCAACCCAGACGGCCTCTCGCACACGAGGGACCTACCTTTGTTTTATTTGTTTGAAAGACGGTTTAATGCAGATGTGGATGAAAAAAATTTGGCCAGCCATTTAACTGACAGATGTTTTTAAATTGACGTCGAGGATATTTTAGCTAATTTTATCACCTTGTTCATCTTGAGGCAATGTATTTAACCTGAGACACTGGTTCAAATGCATCAGGCAACCACACAAAAATTAACCTATGAGAACCTATAAAAACCTATAAGTTGCTAGGTTTTGGAAACCATGCTTGATATTAACTTTTTTAGGAACTTGGAAGGCGATGAAGGCACCATCATATCAGAACTTATCCAAGCCCTGGTCAGGAGTAAATTGCTAGTAGAGACATCCATGTTGGAGTCGGAGCCAGATTTGGAGGCGTTGGTGAAGACTCCGGACGTGATGATGGGAGAGCCTCACACCACTTTCCCGCGGATTTTGGCGATGACATGGCTGGCTGTCACTGATCCCTCCACCACTAAGAAATACGGCTGGTGTCCTGTAAATAAGGTTGCCTTTTGTTTGATCTTCCAATGACTTATGATGATATGATATGATGTACCTGTACTACATTGACTTTATTAGGACAGGACTTGATTCCCTGTTCAGAACGAGATTAATCGAGGGGAGGTGGGATGGGTGTTGTGGGACTGTAAGTCCCTCGTAGTTCTTGATATCATACAGGTTACTAAGGGGTCTTGCCATGTGTGTATTTATTCTCAATCTGCAAAGCCCGTGGAGTGTTACCGTGGATAGTGATCGTTATCCATGTTTATAAATATTTGTGCTACCCTATAAAAATAAATTTTAATAGAAGTAGATCTACTGATCTCTTTGTAAAAAGTATGTTTTGAGGCATGTGGGAAGTTAATATTTTATGTATTTATATGCAATATTGTATGTAGTCGCATGTAGTAGATAGTAAATATTAACAAAACCCTTTCCACGTCGCCTGCCTGCTTGACGTGACCGTTGTCATCTCCGACAACCAATCCAGGATAAATCGTGTTAAAAACACACACACAAAGCAGGAACCAGGTCCTCCCTGGCCAAATTTCAGCCAAATGAGTGGTATTTAATTTCAGCCATTTTGAACGGTAGAGCCACGCTGTAGATAGTTTTGTCTACAGTATGATTGGGCTGGCTCAACCGGGTCGTTACCACTGTCTCACAGAGAACTGACGTAAAGTTACTACTTTATGTTGGTTATAAGCTATTGCTTGCTGCGGCGTTTCGTACGGTGACTTACATATCCGGAGGCCTGAATCCCCCTCCCCTTCCCAATCCTTAATTATCTCTTTCCTTTCGGTCAACAACACGGTCATGATTCTTGTGGTATTGTGGGCGTACATGGGCGGTGGAGATCTCTCATCATCCATGCTATAAAAAAAATATGTCAGTTTATCAAGGAGGTGACAAAATCTGATTCATTTTTCAGATCAACAAATATCTAGCAACAACTAAGTCTGTGAATGTGGCGAAGCACATGCGAGCATTGGAGCCCATCGTGGCGCGGGCCAGGTTCATAATGGAGGAGTTCATACAGCGTGTCACGCCGCTCAACATGTACGAAAAGGAGGCTGGCAAAAGGGTTCGTTGCCATATTTTAAATCGACTTCATAAAGCAGTACGGTCTTAATTCGTCTCTATATTTTTATATCTTCGTGCATAGCTCCGCCTAATATCGACCGATTCTGATTGTATTCATTTGAGTTAACTCCAATGGTGGTATCATATAACTTTAGTTAAGATCTGTTGACGGAATACGACGAATCGTCAACGGATCGAACAGCAATGGAGTATTTGCTTCGCGATTCAGGTTTTGAATTCGCGTTTTTAAGGTTTTTAAACTTATATTAACCATATCATCAGCATTACCCTTTGTAACTCGAATAATATCTGTAGAACTATAGTAATTTGATGATAAATAGTATTTATTACTCTGGCACGGCAAAATGAGTACATTGGATCTGGTTTTAAGAACAATGCAGTCTGAATATGATGGGACAGTTTCTGATTCATATTTGTACCTGAATGGATAGCGATCATCTCACATTCACGCGTTTCAATGAGTCTGGTTCAGCGAGTGCATTCACTTCAGGCCGGCATAATTGTAACGAATGTCGAGGGACGCGATATCTCTCGATGGTGGACATAATATTTGGACTTTTTTTTACAGCATAGGTCGCCAAACGCAAGTGGGTCGCCTGATGGTAAGTGATCTCCACCGCCCATGTACGACTCCAATACCAGAAGAATCTTGGGCGCGTTGCCGACCTTAAAGGAAAGGGATAATTAGGGATTAGGAAGAGGAGGAGGACGGAGGAGGATTTGGGCCTCCGGATATCTCACTCATCGTACGGAACGCAGCAGCAAGTCGGTCCTTTACGTCGGTTTTCTGCGAGACAGTGGTAACGACCCGGTCGAGCCGGCTCATTCATGCTGTAGGCAAAACTGTCTACAGTGTGGCTCTACCACTCAAAAATATGTACTATACTCCCTTAGGTGACTTTTCCATACCAGTATAATCTGGGTATAGTTTTGGTTGTGCAAGATTTGTTTATATAAGCGTTCATCGAAAGACAGTTTTATCAATTCGGTTGGAACTCAGACGTAATATCGAATCATGAAAGTGTAATCAATTTTGTAAGTAGAGATTAGTCATAGGTAACTTATTTTGTGCCCTTATAAAGATATTATAAAATATTATTTCTTTCACAGAGGGTAACGATAAATAGAAAATATAACATTGAAGGTAGAAAAGAGAATCCTGTAACGGTGCGTAATGAAGTTTCTGTATTTCAGTTTACCTACATATTCTTGAAATGCCTATTCATAGCTCTGTAAAACAAAATATTATTAGTTATTATCAGGATATTCCTTTGTTTCGTTGTATAAAAAACTACAGTTATGAGCTCATTAAATAATTGTTGAAATTTCAGGGTCATTCACCAGATTTACGACATGTTTATACATCTACACCTAAGTCAGCTCAAATGAACGAACTCTCTAAGATATTCGAAGAAAATAAAAGTACTGCCGCTGACGAGTTTTGTATTTCTTACACGTTTTTATTTGTTTTTACTGTTGTTTTGTTATAATAAATTATTTTGATTGATGCTGGTTTTGTTATATTGATAGAATAATTAAAATTAAGCCGTATGTATCCATGTTGATGTTATATATAAAATCCTTGTTGATGAGGAGATTAAAAGTGCCTGCGGCCTACTGCTATCTGCCGTTATTAAGTTTATTCTCCTGTTATTATATTTTTTGATATTATATAGTGTGCCGGCACCCTAAAAAGTCTACAATTAAATAGATAATTAAAAAATATATAAAAAACCCGACTGCAAATATGACAATTTAAAAGTAATGTCTTCTTCTTCTTTGGTTAATGGGGACGAGCTCATTATGTTAAGATTAAAGAATAGTCTAAGTTATTATGATTCCGGATTCCGGCGGATTGGCTATTCCGCCAATGTCACGTGGAGGGTGAAGGAGATTAGTATGTTCAAGCATGAACAGTGGTGAATAATAGATATTGTTTTTCAAATAAAATTTTGATAAGTTACGTATATTCAAGTTGAATTTTTCCAATAAAACGGACACATATATACACAAATATACACATATAGCAAAGCTAATATACTATTTTCTTTGACAACATTCCAAGAAAAAGTAATGTTTAATTATCTTTGATTCAAAGACATTGTCTTTTTTGAGAAGATGCTCAAAAATGTCAAATGTAAAGTTATGATAATATTTTAGTTTATATTCTAAATGTATGTGAAACAGAAAATAACGTGAGTGTTCGGGATGTATTGAGATGGAATCCAAAATATTTAATGTTCTCCTGTGCTTTACTATTGTGGTAAATTTAATTTCGTATTTTATACTTGTAATTTTGTTTAGAAGGTATTTTATTAATCGAAAAGAAATTATAGGTGTATCCGAAACTTGTATGCTGTTTCGTCAATAAATTAATGATTAAGGACTGGCTTGAGTACTTTCTCTTAGTCAGTAGACCTCTAACAATGAGGCGGATCAGGTCGAAGTCTACTTACCATTAGAATAGCCTAATGCGGGTTGGTAGACTTCACATGTATTCGAAATTCCTATAAATTATTCGTAAGTATGCAAATTACTTCACGATGCCTTCCTTCACCGTTAAAGTGACCGATAATGAATACTGAATACGTGTTACGTTGAAAAGTAACCGTTTCGAACCCGTAATTTTCATCTCGACAGTTCGTACCACTCCTCGCTAAATCATCACCACTTTAAGATGCTAGGTTTGATGATTCCACATTGTTGTTGCATTTTTACGAAATAAGCGAATTTGAATTTTACAAAAAATCATTTGGTTTCCTATTCTCTACCATAAAAAATAGTGCCACGTTAGATTATCAATCCCAGACGTTTTCTTTCTCTCTAATAGTATTCTGGCTTGGTACTATCATCCGCTTATCTATCAGTTGGTATAATTGGACCTAGTTTTGCAAACAGGAACCAACCCACGGAAATTTCAAATGGAAATACTGATTTTGTTTTACTTAATTCAATAATTTAAACTAATTTTATCTCGTAGTTTTTTGGAAAATCGGACATCAAATATATTCCATGTACGATTTTTCAAATAATAAAGTATTATAATCAATTAAAATTAATAAAATTTAGCAAAGCAAAATCAGTATCTTCATTTGAACTTGCTGTGGGTTGGTTGCTGTTTGCATATGTTGATTTTATAAATGCAACTCACACAGTGGCCGTCTGTGTGCGTTGACATAGATGTAGAGTCAGAATTGTCGGAAGACCGCTGGGTGTTCAGGAATCCCAAGCAGCAGGAGACGGGTGACCAAACATGTTCAGCTGTCCGACCAACTGCGAGGGACATTGTTAAACGTGTCTACGCTATAATGCCATAGTAAGTGCATACAAAACTCCGAGACGATTAAGTTTTATTAAGGGCACGAATAACCTTCCTTTAAAATCTCAACATTAATTTATTTTATAGTAAAGTCCGGCAAACGAACGAGTAGGTCACCTGATGGTAAGTGATGACCGCTCATGAACATGCATAATACCAGAAGAATCATAGGTGCGTTGCGGACTTTAAGGGAAATAAATAAGGATTGGGAAGGTGAGAGAGGTTTTTGACTTCTGGATATCTCACTACAAACCGCAGCAAGCTGTCTTACGTTGGTTTTCTAGATATTGGTGTCACCCTGGTTAAGAAGCCCATTCATGGTGTGGTTAAGACTGTCTACAGCGTAGCTTTGCCACATGTAATGTACTCAGATGTATTCTAATTGATGTCTGGGGGTCGGAAGACTGCCTCGGTGGCGCTGTTGTAATTCATACGCGGTACGACTACAGTGCTGAGGTTTGATTACCGGGTCGGGTAAAAGTAAATTCAGTTTCTCTATCTATCCCCGGATTCTCGAATTGTGCCCGGTATGGCGGGTAGTATGGTAGGCTTGCTTGCTTATCACATCATGGGATGGAAATAAGCTCTGTGAAATGTAGATGTACTGATTACACCTCTGGCTACTCCATCGGGCAGTAAGCGTGAGTGTATGTATGTAAAATTATCCGCTAATTTGTTTCAGTTTTGACAAAGACCATTCAAACGCAGCGTTCCTGCACAAGCTCCGAGGCACTGTTTACGGTATGTCGGAAGGTGCTGACTTGTTGGACAAAGAGGCCGCGTTCTATGCCACCGTCCTGTCACCACTGGTCTTCCTGCAGCAATACAGAGACACTTGGTGCTTGCTGGAACGGGTGAGGGATATTTATATACGATAGTGTTGCTCGCTAGGGGGCGACAGGCAAGCCAGCCGTGTTCGGGGGATGACGAGGGTGGTCGGTATTTCAGTGGTGAAATTTACTGCCCATAGGATCGTGTGTTGTGTTATAAGTGATGGTATAAATTAGTTAAGAAGTGCTAAGCGAATTTTCAAACATATATTTTTTATAGATTAATTATTATAGATCAATAACATGGCGTATTCCATCGATGATGATGGTATCTTGGAATTAGTGCAACATGCCAACAAACACTGTAAAATCTTGACACCCCGTGATGACAACCTTAATCAAAGTAGTATAAGTAGTAGTAAAATTGACACGATTAGCGTTAAAGTTACATCTACTACATTATTCGTCTTGTGTAACATATTCTTATTGTGGAATCCAGTTTGTACACTTATTTCAAAACCTTATTGGATATTTTAAATAAATAAATAATAAACAAACCCAACAGTCACACACATAGTCCTGACCACACAGTAAGATACAAGTCTTATATCGTGGGTTTTAGGAACTACGAAAAACTTTCGGTCTCTCAACACCCAGACCCCGAAACAAATATTTGTGGATCACTCAACAAATATTTCTCGCTTTACAACCGGCCACTCGCCCACTTCGCCACGGAGGCTGTCAATTTTTTTTTTTTTCATATGAGTTATATTTTCTAGTTTCACAGAGCATTGCGTTTGTACCAGATCTCGCATCCGACAGAGAAAAGATCAGCGTTGAAACTGTTGCAGAATCTTAGAGCGGTCAACCAAAAGGTATTCAAATTGTGCATTAATTTTGATTATTTGGACGTTACGGACATTAATTTGGATGTGGTAACAATTTTTTTATGGTTTCGTACGCAAAGCTTATCAATACAACCCTATTTGAGCCTTCGCCGTCTGTCTGACTGTCTGTTGTACTCTCTACGTGAACAATAAAAGTCTCTATTTGAACAATAAAAGGTAACCAGATGAATGTCTACAAAATATGTATTATAATAGCGGATATACTTCCACAAGATACACTTTATACAAGGTGGTAGGTCCCTCGTACGCGAGAGGCCATCTGGGTTGGTACTATCGCTTTGTCTATTTCTGCCGCCAAGCAACAGTGTGTAAGCACTGTTGTGTTTCGGTTTGAAGCCAGCGAAATTACTGGGCATTATGAGACTTAACATCTCATGTCTCGGGGTGACGAGCGTAGTTTAGTGCCATGCAGTGCTTTGTAATTCAAAGTTCTGTGTGGTGTTGCTTCTGTTTAGGGGCAGGCGAGCGCTTTGTTCGTCTCATTCAATCAAATAAAAAAAAGAGTTTGTATGGTGTTGCATTTATTTATAAGAAGGTGCTTACCATCAGGCGAACGAACTGCTCCTTTCGTCGATCAAGTGAAGAAATGAAAAGTTTAAAAGGCCTAATGTTTCTGCCATCAGATTCGAACGTTCGTGTTGGACCTTCCTGGGCCGGCTCTGTTCACCAGGCCCACGTCGCCGGCGGAGACAGATGACGAGGAATTATACGACAAGAAAGACATCAAGTATCTCAAAGAGTTGATTAAAAATCTCGGATGACTTGTTCCGCTTTTTATTTTATTTTTGTCCACAACAAAATAGTTACACTGGATGGTAAGTATAGTGCAGTCCAAATATCTATGGCTATTATATATGGCTGCCAGCCATATATAATAATATACACACACGTACACATGGTGTTAAAACCTGCCATAGTGATCTACACGCCTTGTGTGGATCGCGTTCCAGGATCAGCCAGTGTATATCCCGTTCTCCCGAGGGGCGTGCGATATGACTTGATGGTTGATTGGGGCGGGTATAGGGGTACATCCTTGTATCACTGTACCTGCATCGCTCATCCGCCTGTCCTGTCGCAGGCCCCTCGATTTGCTCACTCCGGAGAGGGAAGAAGCATTTATACAGGCCAGATGACCACCGATAAACCCATAGTTTGTTGGTGGTCGCTGGTTTTTTGGATTGTACTACGCTTACCATCAGGTGTAATGCAGTCACATTGCTGTGCTCCAATAAAAAAAAATAGTCGATAGTTGGCAGAATTTTGTTAACCTAAATTTACTGGATATGCACTGGCTGGAACGCGACTTGCCTGAACGGGTTATATGTGGTTTTCAACCGATTCCAGAAAGGAGGTTCTCAATTTGTCTGTATATATATTTTCTATTTGTTGTAGATACATCTTCGCCAAAAGTGGATCAATTTTTGGACATTTCGACGCGAAACTTCTTAGTAGTAGTATTCCAATAAAATAATAAGTAACAGTGTTTTTAAAATCAACCCTTTAAAAATAGTGAATATAGGGGAAAAATATATTTTTTCACTTTAAATGGGTTGATTTGTTCATAGATATTAAATGAGGCGGAGCCGCGGGCAAAAGCTATTAGTAATATAATAATGTAGAATTATCATGTCCATAATCAAAATGTTTTTGTGTCCCCTAATGGATAAATAACAAATCAATAAATGATTCACCAAATGTACGGCCCTCGCTATATAGACAGGAAAAACGTATTATGTAGTTACATTCCTTAGCAGCTTTATTGTTAATATTAACAAAATAATCACAGTGTGGTATGATATAAACGCTGGCTGGGTCTCATTATGGGAGTAGGACGATGACCCCACGTAAAAAGAAAGAAAGAATCATCGTGGTATATCATTATATTTAGAAATAATTAATATATAATAATAATTAGAAAAAAAAGATGCTACTAAATTAATCGGGTACTTTTACTACAATAAGCGCAAAACTTTGCCGGCCCGAAGTTATTTAAAAGCCATGTCGCAGCTGTTGTTTAAAGCAGAGCCTCCCAGACTTTTCATAGACCACCTTCAAAATTTAGCTAGTTCCGAGGGTCCATCCCTGCAGCTACATTTCTACCATATTCCCAAAACTCCACAAAAAATGCTTCTTAAAATATTATCTGCCTACATTGACAGGTGAAGTGAAGCCAACATTTTAGTTCTTCACTATCGAAAGCAGGCAAATTTTCGTGGTCCCGCTTATGAATTGTGACCCCGTCGAGTCTCCCGTAAACCCCTGGTGGTCCACGTGGGCCACTTTTGGAACTAATGGTTTAAATGGAGGCGGTAGAAAGCGGGTGACGTGCCCTTATTCCGCCTGGCCAAGGTATTTTGCACATATATGTAAACATAGAAATAAATAATAATTACAAAAGCCTGTACTGCAATTTTCGATAAAATATCCGCCAAATAACGTATTACACAATTTATCAAGTACCTATTTGACGTATGCTTTTTTCAATTTTGCATATTATTGTCTGGCACACTTGCACGAAGATGTTCAGTTATATAATAATGTACTCTGTGACGAAGATCCTAAATGGGTTTAAAAAAGATTACCTGTTTAAAGTAACGTGAAATCGTATGAAAATTTGACATAAGTGAACAAGTTTAGTGTCAAACCCGATTTAGAATGGTGCAAGCGGCCTTACATTTTATTTCATAAATAAAGTTTAATTGGTAATTGTGAAACAAGCGCTATACAGGGTTAATTTTAAAACACCAGCAACCTCGCAGGACCATATAGCTGACCCCATACGGAACAACTTTTGTTCTACGAGTTTGGTTATAACTCATATTTAAAAAAAAATGATTTTACAAGTTTTTGTTGTGTAGTGTTTTTCTTCGTAGACTGCGGCGCGGCGCGGCGCGTGCGCGCACGACATCAAAGGCGGCGGTCAGCTGCGGTCAAGGTCAAAGGCACTAGCCCGATTCCCCACGCTTCGGGTCGATCAGTCGGGTTTGTTTACGTAATTTTCGATGCGCGCTGTGTTGTAACAATTCAAGACGGAAATTAAATTAATATTTATTTTTGTATGAAAATAAAATCTAACAAATTATCAAAAGTCGTAGAACAAAAGTAGTAGCTTATAACCTTAGGAATCTAGTCCTGCGAGGTTGTTGGTGTTTTAAAAATAACCCTGTATATTATCATTTAATGCGAACTTAAATACAATAAAAATACACGAATATAACATCTTATGGCTACATTACGAAAGATTACTGTATGCGCGCCGATTTTTATCTATGTAACTAGTGTACCAAACTGCGACCAGGCCACAAGCCGCGACCACCACTAGAAGGACCAATATAGCCAATAAATTATTGTCGTCGCACGGCTTGTGGAAATTTCTCGTCCTCATAGCGCAATTAATGTCCATATCAGGGCGTAGCGTGTAGTCAACAGTCTGACGTAGGCTTACTTTATTGTTATTTACAGTCATTTTGACTATAGTTCGAGATGTTCCCCAATCTATTTTTTTAACATAGGCCGTTACACCAGACTTCAGACTCTGCATTTGTAAATTTTCTGTCAAACTCCTGTAACATAAATGTTTAGTATTTAGCTGTTTGCAATCAAACGTTGGATTTATTGGACCTCAATTACATTTGTAAACTACGTAAGCCCATTAAGGCTGTAGACAAAATAGTATACAACGTGGCTCAACCACTGGAACACCGGTGAAAATGGAAAGTGGAAAGGTGGAAGTGGAAAAATGTATATATATTTTTTTTTTATAGCATAGGTCAACAAACGAGCAAGTGGGTCACCTGATGGTAAGTGATCTCCACCGCCCATGTACGCCCACCACTATAAGAATCATGGGCGCGTTGCCGACCTTAAAAGAAAGGGATAATTAGGAATTGGGAAGGGGAGGGGATTTGGACTTCCGGATATCTCACTCACCGTACGAAACGCAGCAGCAAGCCGCTACTTTACGTCGGTTTTCTGTGAGACAGTGGTAACGATCCGGACGAGCCAGCCCATTCATGCTGTAGACAAAACTGTCTACAGAGTGGCTCTACCACTCAAAAAGCTTAACTTACAACTCCTAACTTTCTATTTCATGAATTTGTTTGCGACTCGCCGAGATTTATTGTTCGATGTCGAATTATGGGTGCCATTGTCGATCCTGGCTCACAGGAGTTACAATCGGTGGCGTAGCTAACACTGGCGGCACCCGGGGCGGATTTCATTTGGGTGTCAACGCAAGAATGAATACTTTAAAATGATATTTTTAATGTATTTTAACAGATTTCAAAAAAGAGTTTCCCAATTTTTGTGTATTTGTCACACCGATGAAAATGTTCGCATGATTTGGGTTGGTAGACTTCACGTATAAGTAACTTCGTGCCGGACTAATTCTACCGTTCGTCCCAATGTCTCTTGACGGTCCTTAATATTTTTGGACTGCACTGTACTTAGCATCACATTCAGTGTAGTCACTTTGGCGTGCCAGGATAAAAAAAAACTTTCTAAAATCAGCAGGTTTCCTTACTATGTTTTCGTTAACCGCTAGAGGGAGTGATAATTCACTATTCATATACATGTCTTTGCCTCCATATTCATAGGCTGTTCCACTCCCCGCCAGGTCTTCGAAGTTTTTGTACGGATTACCAAGCATTGTTTATAGTGGTAGAGCCGCGCTGTAGACAGTCTTGTCTACAGCATGCATGGGTCGGCTCGACCGGACCGTTAACACTGTCTCACAAAAAACCAACGTGAATTAGCAGCTTGCTGTTGTGTTTTGTACGACAAGTTAGATATCCGGAGACCCAAATCCCCTTCCCATTCTTAATCCCGTTATCATACCTTTAAGGTCGGCAACGCGTTTATTATTCTTCAGATATTGTGGATGTTTATGTGCGTCGGAGATAACTTACTTGATCGTTTGCCAGATAAATAAAACAAACTATAGTCTGTACAAGTCCAGCAAACAATAAGGAACAATTGTTTC
The DNA here is from genome assembly GCA_949126905.1 of Amorpha juglandis. Taxonomy (NCBI): domain Eukaryota; kingdom Metazoa; phylum Arthropoda; class Insecta; order Lepidoptera; family Sphingidae; genus Amorpha; species Amorpha juglandis. Next base: position 4,298,921 of record OX421386.1, on the reverse strand, counting down.
ACCTGAAAAAGGCCTGGTTGAAAGGATTGTATTCAACACCAAATTCGTGCCTTATATTGTCGTAAGCGTTCCTTATTCTTCGGATCGCTTCAATTAGAATGCTTTTGTATTCTGTATCACCATTAAAATGGATATAATCATCAAGAAAATAATCACGGCTAATGGATGGTGCTAAAGATAAAGAGTAGATATCACCCATTTCCTAAAACAAAAATAATCTTTACATAGTATAAAATGAAGTCGCTTCCGCTGCAGTTCGCTTAGACCTTTTAAACTATTCAACGGATTTGAATGCAGTTTTCAGCAATAGATAGAGTGATTCATGATATCATCAGATCATAGATAGAGTGGTTTATATGTATATCATGCTATGACCCATGGGAGCGGGGCAATAATATGCAGGTGAAACCGCGAGGGACAGCTAGTTAAAAATAAAAGAACAGAGACAGTTCTCAATTCGAGTAGCATATTTTTGGAACGAAGTTCCTTACGGCAGGCTTGGAGGGGATAGGGATTTCGCTGCGTGACCGAACTGAAAAAAATGTGATAGTAAAACCGTAAGAAAAATGCGTGGAATAAAAGCGTTAAATGAGACGTGCGCATGCGCGACAGTCGCATAACCAGCCAGCGTTAGTTCCTTTATTAAAATGAAATTCATTCAGCCAGTTATAGTTGAAGTATTTTTATATCTCCTTCGATTTTTAAAAGATTACGCTAGCTCGTTATTCGTCTTGCGATATATTATCTCTTGCCCTTTTTTATGCTTCCATTTTTGTCCAATGATATTGGTATTTATACATAGGGTCATGTATTTTTATATTTTATTGCGTATGTTATATTTAGACTATACTCGGGTGTGTGATTAGATAATTTGTTTTATTTCTATTTCTATGTAATTTTATGTTGTCAAACAAAAAATAAAGAGACATATTTTGTTATTTAAGTTGATAATTTGAATTACGATGTTTTTTTATTTTAAGTAATTTATTATTACCTAAAATACTGAATTTCCTAAATACTTTCTTGTACGTAAATAAAAACTAATCAGCAAAATTTAAGAGAAAAATCAAGAAAACCTACATAAAATTGAGCACGACTTTTTTGCAATTTGTGTCGATTCTTCATTAGCCGAAGGAACTTCGTTCCTATCTGGTGTCCCACGACACCACTAATTTTTTTTTTTTTTTATTGTATTATATAATATGTTTAAACACGCATATCTTTGCACATAGTGATCCGATTTTGACGATTCTTTTTATCCGGTAGGGTATAGCTTTCGATTTAGTATTCCTGTTTAAACTTGAAAAATACCACCTTTGAGGGAGTTAAATCGGAGATAAAAGACGGAAACTTTGTTATTTACCCACCAATTTTGACTATTTACTAGATAGGCTAGGGTAGATAGCTTATTAACAGCGAAAGCGACACAGACAATTTAAGAATAACCACTTTGATCGGGGTTTTGGCCACAAAAGTAAAATATATTTTTTAACAAAAATAAAACTAACTCAAGAAACTAAAAAAATGCCTCAAATATGCGTTGATATGGATAGCACTGATTCAGTATTGCGTAATTTTATTTTTAGCATTTTAGTTTTTCAAAGCCACATTTATTTTTTTTAGGGCCCCAATACACTACGACGGACCTACGTTTATAAATTACTAGCTTATATGCTCGCGTGGCTATCCGTCCCGGGATAAAAAGTAGCTTATGTGCTAAGGTAACATACACATACTACGTGACCTTTTTTTTAAGATTTTTCGACCCCTCTCTTCCCACGGTGACCACTCGTAGTAAATGCAAAGACCGTAGTATGGACAAGTATATTTTTTATAATTTCGCAGGCAGAAAGTGAAACAGATGAAAATAATTAAATTTTAAAGATAGGTCGAAAAATCGCGAAATTTCTCTTGGCGAAATCGACTACATTACAAAAATCTAAGCCCCTCTGTGATTGAGCGTAGAATTTTGAAGACCTTCCTCCCCCCCTTAAACGGGTCACGTAGTATGGGTATATTCCCTAATCCGGATCATGGTCTGTCTGTGTGGCAATTTTCATGCAAATCTGTTCTGCTGAAAAAGCGTAATTGATTAACCAATCTCACAAACAGCCAAACTTTTACATCCTTGGGTGCTAATATTAAAAATGCCAAAATGAGTTTGTTTGCTACGCTTTCACGCCTAAATTGCTGCATCGATTTTGATAAATTTTGGTACAGAGATAGCTGAGATCCTGGAGACCATTATAGGCTACTTTTTATCCCGGAAATCCTCACGCTGGCGGAACCGCGAGCAAAAGTTAGTTTATAATATTAGATAATAGTAGGATTGTAATAGCTCCATGTTATATCCACCTCAGTGTCCCCGGTTAATATAAAATCTCTTAAGATCCATGAACACTTTATGTTCTCTTCTTTCCAAACATTTTGGACTTGCTTTTGTATGCGCAAAGCGTTCATTTCATCTACATTAGCGATAAAAACTCTTGCGTCTGCATTTTTTAGTGATTGCAGTGCCTGTAACAAACATCGAGGTTAGAGAGCGACTTCAAATGTGAGACAGTGTGGAGCGGTGGAGACGTTGAACAACTGTCGGTTAAATACATCAACTGTACGTTGAGCCCAGTAAAATTACTGGGCATTATAAGACTTAACATCTTCTTTAATGTCTTGGGGTGACGAGCGCAGGTCAGTGCCATGCAGTGCTTTGTAATTCAAAGTTCTGTGTGGTGTTGCTTTTGTTTATGGCCAGGCGTCGCGCTTACCATCAGGCGAGTGACTTGCTTGTCTCGTCATTCCATTAAATAAAAAGAAATTGTCCGTCCTACTTATAAATCGCTGTCTTTTTTTTCAAATATAAAACGGAATAAAAAAACTCAAAATCCTATATCTAATCTAACAAATCTTAGTAAGAAGGCGGACGGTGGTTTTTGAATTATTAAATTTGAATAAGAATTATGGAAGTTATGGCTTTCTGCCAAAAAAACACCTTTGAGAAATAATATAATTATAAAGGTTACAATGCGACGATAACAATAACGATTAGTACGTTTTGTTTCCATACATATTGTAGTACTTACGTGATCTATTAGTTCTATTACATTACCTGTAGTCTGTGATATCTGTATTTCGGTATTTTTATCATCCGTGTATGTCCCACTGCAGGGTAAAGGCTTTTTATATAATTAAAGCATAGGCCGAGCAAGTGGGACACCAAATAGCAAGCAATCTTTACCGCCCAAGGTCGTCCACAATACCAGAAAAATCATGGACGCGTTATCGAAATTAAACAGCTAGTTAAGATATTTGGCAGTGGAGGGGGATTTGGGCCTTCAGATATCCCACTTAACGTACGAAACGCTGTAGCAACCCGCTACTTTACGCCAGTTTATGTATATTCTCTCCTTACCTTCTCTCCAACCGTCTCTTCAAGATAGAATTACCAATAGACAAACATCCCTAAATATATATTTTACCTCCACAAAGTTGCATTCTTCTGTGACTGTTTCGACACATCGCGCAACAGCATATGCAAATCCGTTTTCTTCCAATAAAGCCGTCATTTCTCGTTCGAAATTCTCACTATATGGTGTATTATCAGACACGATAGCCACTCTCGTCCACTTAGAATGTTTTAAAAACTCCAACAACGCATATTTGTAATGGTCACATGTAGTCAATGTCACATAGTTATCGTTCTTTGCAATGTTTTCGTCATAGCACGGGGCTTGACACAAAACAGTAGGCGCCAACGTATGATAATCTGTTTCGAAGGGTTTCGGTGTTAGTACTGCTAGAAGATTGTCTTGGTATTTTATAATGTCTTTTCCACAATCTTTGGAATTTACAATGTTAAATTCAAAGTTTTCGTTGCTTGCCTCATTTTTATCACATATGAGTATTGTTATAGAGGGATATCTATCTTCTATTCGTGGGAAATTGATAACAAAGTTAAGTAGTCTGGGATAATTTTCCACGTTTCGGCTCATTAACTTTACGTTAGGATATGAGGTAGTTCTCGTTTCATTGCAGGTGATGTTTAGGATCTTGGTGTCGGTTTTTTTGAAGTCGACAACGCAGGCTTCAACTTTATGCTGAGACGTTTCTCCCGCGTCCTCCACGTTTCCTCCATATGCCAAATGTTGTGTAACGTAGGCGAAATTGGATTTGTAGAAATCACTTACGTTTAGGTTGATAATATATTGATCTCTGAAAACAAAATGCTGTTTCATTAAATCTATATTTTATTAATCATAATATATACTTGGGAGTATATAATTATTTTTTAGAAGTTGATTTAAAACAGTATTACTAACATAATACGGACTGAAAAAGAACTAAGCGTTCGTCGGACATATGCGTTGAGAGTTCTGTATCACACCCTTACATTATTATCTTCTTTATCAGGGATAATTAACGTGTTGGGAATGACCAACAGCCACTACTTTACGTCGATTTTCTGTGAGACAGTGGTAACGATCTGCTTGAGCCGACCCTCTTATTAATATATCCGCTATAATAACAATGAGTAGTGAATAATTGCGAGCTACCTAGCATGGATTCAAAGATAGATCCGTTTAAAGATAGGATATTTATACAGACAGAGACACGGCGCGAAGTCTACGGTAGTAATAGGGATCCGTTTACAAAGGATTAGCGAGTTTGTAAACCCTTGGCGTGGTCATTCCATGGATGGATGACCGCTTAGTGGTATTTCATTGAGCATCTTCGTGCTTGAGGCATTCTTGGAGGGCATGTAAAAAGTCTGTCCCGGCTGCTATCAACTGACAGCAGTCAAATAAGCCAAATCAGATACTTTCCAGCGGGTTGAAACTTTTGACACAAGGCTGGTCATTTTTTTAAATTTTTATTTATGGCTTTCGCATTATTATACATTTTGCCAGTGTCAAGTATAATTAAGTATAATTCTCAAGCTATTTTTACAAGAACGATGAAACACGGGTGCGGTCGATTTCAAGGCCTTGCCGAAGTTTTGGTGTTAATTCCTGTCAGTACGATGCTTAATTCACTCATTTCAATGTTTCCATATACTGTTCATCACCGTTAATGTTTATTGAACAAATCTACACCACTTTTATACAACAAACACAACTCTAAACTAGTTTATGAAATAAATTAAAATAAGCGATGAACTGCACTGTCAGAATTCCCACCAAAACTGGCTGGTCAGTTTGGTCACTTATTTGATATTAAAAAAAAACCTGTTCAAGTCTGATCACACGTTAAGGCGCTTCGACACTACAAAAATAAATACATACACACAGATAGGCAATGTGGTCAAACTTAAAACAGCGTTTTTTTGGCGATGTTAAAAAATAATTATGAATATGAATAGCTTACGGAAATAATTTGGTTGCATTGATTAGACCTTCCACGCCACCAGGACAAATGTCGGGGATTATGGGGAAAATATTATCCCCGTAATGGGGAAAATATCGAAGAATTCTCTCAATGTGGTAATTTCCAATAAAGATAATAGTAGGACTTCTACTAGGACTTCTTGATAGGAAAACTTGTTCTTCTGGTGAAACTAAAAAAAGTATTGAGACTATAATTATTTTTATAACATTGGCCGGCAAACGAGCCTGTGGGTCAATTAATTGGTAAGTGATCTCCACCGCCCCTGCCCATGTACCCTCACAATATCAGAAGAATCGTGGGCGCGTTGCCCTTAAAGGAAAGGAATAATTAAGGGACCGGGAAGGGGAAGGGGATTTAGACCTCCATATGTCTCACTCACTGTACTTAAGGCATGCCGCTACTTTACGTCGGTTTTCAGTGAGATAGTGGTAACTACCCGGTCGAGACGGCCCATTTAAGCTGTAGACGAGACTACAGTGTGGCTCTACCACACAAACATTTCTATTTTTATATGTAGAACAGCAAACAAAAATGTGTACAGCTTGATTGTTTCGAATTGACCGAGATGGTACCGTACTCTCTCAGAAAACTGAGGTGAAGTGGCAGCTGTAAAACAATTTGGACATCGGCAACGAGAGTGTCACTACACTAATACTCATATTTTACTTTATTTGAGATGATATATTGAAAAAAACCATTAGTCACATTTCATTAGACAATATTGAATGCATATAAATAAAGTAAAATACGATTATACAGAATGTAGTATTTATACAGTATGTAGTGTTTATACAGTATGAAGTATTTATACAGTATCTGCGCAGAATCTGGAACTGTGCCCAAATTCCATATTCCGGGCTGATACTGAGGATTTCGTGATAGAAAATTCCTATATCACTTTACACGACCCAGGAATCGAACCCTAGACCTCAGCAAAGCAGTCGTACCGTGTACGCAATACAACTGCGCCACCGCACATTATTAAATTATGTTTTTTCCCCAACATCATTATTATGGATTTATATCGTACAAAAACACCTTTAAAATGCTCTAACGTAAAGGTTGCGTCGCTTTTAAGTTTAAATACACATTTTAAATGGAGACAAGCCTAGTTTAGCGCGACGCATGTATTTGCGACTTTACTAGGATTTTATCATTTTGATTGTTACAGAATTATGTATTTTATTAATAGCTTTGATGACGAAACGAGCAGAACGCTCGCTTGATGGTAAGAGTCACGCCTGCCAATAAACAGATCAATCAGGAATCAAACCTTTCAATTAGAAAACAATGCATCGCACTGGATTTCGCTTGTGACACCGAGGCAACAATGTCTTAATGCCCATTAATTTAGCTGGCTTCAATATCCTCCAACTGAAACACAACAGTGCTTAGACCAGTGGGCCTACACCCGACAGGGGGGCAATTTGATAATTAAGGGGGGCAATTTAAAAATGAACTCGACACGACTATCACCCTTTCGCTTTGGGTTATTTAAATGCAATGCGAGATATCGGTAACAGATTTTAAAAAAAAATGTTAAGGTGGGGCATGGCCTAAAAGGTTGGGAAACACTGGCTTAGACACTGTGGCAGTGGTTAGTATGACATTGAAGCCAGCGAAATTACTGGGAATTATGAGACTTAAAATCTTTTGTCCCGGGGTGACGAGCGCATTTGGATCCCAGGCTGTAAGTATGTAATTCGAAGTTCTTATGATTCTGTTCATAGGCAAGCGTGTATCTACCATCAGGCACGCGACCTGCTCGTTTCATCAGACTTAATAATAAAAAACAACCTGATATCAATAATAATGTTACTTACTATCAATACATCCTTCGGCAGCGGCACAAGAACACAACATTAATAACCCAATGGTGTATATATCCATTTTTACCCGCCCAAAAATACGGAGAAGGTACTCAATTTATTGCGTATTTTTTATGTGTATTCACTTGTGATGACAAACATTGAGTGAACTATAAAATTTTGCCGAGGAAAACTATTTATACTTCAATATCCTCGTTGTTTGAGGATAATGTTCATTTTAATGAAGCTTTACATTAATTTATTTGAATATATAATATTTGACTGCCTCGGTGGTGCAGTTGTGTTGGGTACTCGGTACGACTGTAGTGCTGAGGTCTCGGGTTGAATCCCTGGGTCGGGTAAAGTGATATTGGGGTTTTTTTTTATCACGAAATGCTCAGTATCAGCCTGGAGTCTGGAATTGTGCCCGGTATGGAGATAGGCTCGCCCCCTATCACATCATGGGACGGAAATACGCTCGGCGAAATGTGGGTGTACTGGTTATACCTCTGTAAGTATGCTATGAATAATATTTGTAGATTTATTTTATAACAGCGATCAGCAAACAAGGAAGTGGGTCACCTGATGGTGAGTGATTTCCACCGCTCATGAATGCCAAACACCAGAAGAATCACGGATGTAAGGGATGGGAAAGTGGAGGGGGGATTTGGGATGTCTTACTCACCGTACGAAACTCAACAGCCAGGTTACTTGAAGTCAGTTTTCTGTGAGACAGTGGTAACAACCCGGTCGAGCCGGCCCATTTATCTCCATAGCCTCCGTGGCGCAGTGGGGGAGTAGCCGGCTGCGAAGAGAGAGGTCGTCGATTCCTGCACTGAGATATATGTTTGTGTGGTTCACAGGTTTCATTTCATTCACACTATTTGTTTCGGGTCTGGGTGTTGTGGAACCGTAGTAGTAGGAACTCGTAGTTCCTGACATCCACGATACAGGTTAACCCAGTGTGGTGTCAGGTCTATGTAAATATAAATACACTCAACAGTCACATACATAGTCCTGACCCCATAGTAAGATACGAGTCTTATGTTGTGGATATCAGGAACTAGGAGAGACTTTCAGTCTCAAAACACCCAGACCCCGACACAAATATTTGTAGATCACACAAATATTCGTCTCGGTGCGGGGATCGAACCCGCGGTCTCTCGGTTCACAGTCGGCTACTCGCCCGCTCCCATTTATCATCATCATCATCATCAGCCACAGGACGTCCACTGCTGAACATAGGCCTCTCCCAAAGATTTCCAGACCGACCTGTTGGAAGCGGCCTGCATCCAGCGCCTTCCTGCGATCTTTATCCAATCCCCCTCTCATTCCCAATCCCTAATTATCCCTTTGCTTGAAGCCGCCATCGCGCCCGTGATTCTTCTGGTATTGTGGGTGCATATGTGCGGTGGAGATCACTTACCATCCGGTGACCCACTTGCTCGTTTGCCGGCCTATGCTATAAAGAAATTACTCGAAACTAAATCCAAATTTAGTAGAATCATTACTAAAAACTGTCAAGGTGTAGCACAGTTCAGCAAAATATATGTAACACTAGTTTTTCCACGCGGCTCCACCCACGTGATCTGCTTTTTCCGAGATAAAAAGTAGCCTATGTCTTATTCTGATGTATAAGCTATATTATTGTAAAGTTTCATTAAAATCCATTCAGTAGTTTTTACGTGAAAGAGTAACAAACATCCATCCTTACAAACTTTCGCGTTTATAATATTAGTAGGATAAATATAGGAAGTCTACATATTCTCTAAGCTGCCTGATCGTCTAGGCTTGGTAGATAAAATGTCCGATTTCCTACCTAGTTATCAGTGCCTTTTCACGGGTTCGAGAGATGTTTTCATGAATAGCGATATCTGCCGCCGTACGACACCGTTTGCACGTTTAATGGTAGATTCCTTTGCAAGTGCCTACTACCTACACTCAGTTCTATATTAAGAGTGAGAGAGTTTTCTATGTGGTAGAGATATGCTGTATATAGTTTATCCACAGATTGACAGGCCTGCTCGGGTTTACTGTGTTTTGTATGTGTGTATGTGTCTGTGTTCACGTGAGGTAGCCCGTCGCACATTTAATCGTCTTCCACCTCCCCCCCGGTGGGACAGTCCGGTCCCTGTTCCTGTCCGTGTCCTGTCCGTGTCCTGTCCGTGTCCTGTCCGTGTCCTGTCCGTGTCCTGTCCGTGTCCTGTCCGTGTCCTGTCCGTGTCCTGTCCGTGTCCTGTCCGTGTCCTGTCCGTGTCCTGTCCGTGTCCTGTCCGTGTCCTGTCCGTGTCCTGTCCGTGTCCTGTCCGTGTCCTGTCCGTGTCCTGTCCGTGTCCTGTCCGTGTCCTGTCCGTGTCCTGTCCGTGTCCTGTCCGTGTCCTGTCCGTGTCCTGTCCGTGTCCTGTCCGTGTCCTGTCCGTGTCCTGTCCGTGTCCTGTCCGTGTCCTGTCCGTGTCCTGTCCGTGTCCTGTCCGTGTCCTGTCCGTGTCCTGTCCGTGTCCTGTCCGTGTCCTGTCCTGTCCTGTCCCTGTCCCTGTCCCTGTCCCTGTCCCGTCCCGTGCCGTGCCGTGCCGTGCCGTGCCATGCCGTCCCGTGCCGTCCCGTCCCGTCCCGTCCCGTCCCGTGCCGTCCCGTCCCGTCCCGTCCCGTCCCGTGCCGTCCCGTGCCGTGCCGTGCCATGCCGTCCCGTCCCGTGCCGTCCCGTCCCGTCCCGTCCCGTCCCGTGCCGTTACTCATTTTTTCTCACCGGGTAAACCTTCCCTGAACTTCCACAAATACTTCAAGATCAGAATTAGCCAAATCGGTACAGCCATTCTCGAGTTTTTGCGAGACACACTTATATATATAGATAAATTAAAAATTAATTAAAAAAACATTGTCCAGCGGACAAAATTGTGAATCTAAACCATTCTCAGATCCCCTTGAACACACACACAAAAAATTTCATCAAAATCGGTCCAGTCGTTTAAGAGAAGTTCAGTGACATACACACTCACAGAAGAATTATATATATAAAGATGGGTATTCATAGGTGGTGAAGATCCCTCTTCAGAAGACCCACTTGCTCGTTTGCCAGCCGTGTACTGTAAAGATACTTACGTTAGATGTAGAGTCGCCAGCGGCCTTCAAGACCTGTACAACTGGTGGGAGTGACAGAGCAGTGATTGTAGCTCCTACATTATTGCTGCGGCTATTCAATGCGTGGTAAAGGCGCTTGGCAGTGCAGTGCTCTTCTTTGATGTGGCTAAAAGACAAGACATTGGTGTGGATTTAGTAGTTGGCCATAATTAAGATGGTAAGTGAGATGTGGGAAAACCAAATATCAACTAAATGTCTTTATCTCTCTGAAAAGCATTGAGGAAAAGCATAAATGTTCGTTTTATTCTATTCCTGGTTTGATTTAATATAAGTTAATTTATGGATGAAACTGATTTTTTTTTTTATGGCATAGGCCGGCAAACGAGCAAGTGGGTCACCTGATGGTAAGTGATCTCCACCACCCATGTACGCCCACAATATCAGAATCATGGGCGCGTTGCCGACCTTAAAGGAAAGGGATAATTTGGGATTGGGAAGGGGAGGGGATTTGGGCTTCCGGATATCTCACTCACCGTACGAAACGCAGCAGCAAGCCGCTACTTTACGTCGGTTTTCTGTGAGACAGTGGTAACGACCCGGTCGAGCCAGCCAGGTTTTGCTGTAGACAAAACAGTCTACAGCGTGGCTCTACCACTCAAAAATAATAAGGTTATAATAAAAATCGTGAAATATGATTATCTAAAGTTCTCCATTAAAATTTCAATAAGTGTACTATACCTACTTGCAATATGCGAGACGTGGTAGACTAAGGTCTAACATCTCTTATTAGTACAGACGACCTGTGCTCGGCAGAAGATACATTATTAATCGATGACTACAATTGTTTTTACCTTGATGAAGAGGTGGATAAGATGGCATCCCAGGCAGCTTCGAACTGGTATGATCTACCACCTCCTGAACATCCGCCAGATGGGCCAGCCTGTGGAAAAGCATTTTTATATTTTAGTATCACTTATAGGGGTGTAAGGGGGTCCAACCACCATCTTCCGGACTCCAAGCCAACCTCACCTGCCCGTGGTGCACCCTGCTGGTTAACGGACGAGGCTCTGGCGACCGGCTGATGGCGGTATACCCATCATATTAATAGCGTAGCTAAATGCAACAGGCTGATGATGGGCAGCAGCATCTTCAGCGCAAGAAGCTACGCCTCTGCGCTCGCCAACCCGCCTGCCAAGCGTGGCGAGTAATGGCAAAACCTCCCAATGAAATTACAGACCAAAACCAGGCCCCCAGTCCCCGGCAGTCCCGCTATTCCTAGTTCTGGTAGCAGCTACGGTAACGGCGGGGCAGGGGGTGCTAAGAATCCCCGGGTAAGATCCCGCTACCACCCCCGACGGCAACTGGCCCTGGTAACACACAACATTCGCACTATGAGGACTGACGAGAAGATCCTTGAGCTGGAAGAAGAAATGAGTAGGTTACGATGGGACATCTTGGGATTATCAGAAGTCCGAAGGAACGGGGAGGACACGATAATCCTTAAGTCTGGTAACCTACTCTACTACCGGGGTGGCGATCAACAGTCTCGAGGTGGTGTCGGATTTCTCGTCCACAAGTCCCTCGTTAACAACATCGTCGCCATCGAAAGTGTGTCGAGCAGGGTAGTTTACCTTATACTCAGAATATGTGAGAGATATTCGTTAAAGGTCATACAGGTATATGCGCCGACCTCGACACACCCAGATGAGGAAGTAGAGGAGATGTATGACGACATTAGTCGGGCCATACACACCTCCGAAACCTACTTTAATGTTGTTATGGGGGATTTCAACGCAAAACTGGGCAAGAGAAGAGAGGAGGAGTTGAGAGTGGGGCAATTTGGATATGGGCAACGAAACCCCAGGGGACAAAGGCTGGCCGATTTCCTGGAGAAAGAGGGACTGTTCGCAATGAACTCTTTCTTTCAGAAGCCGCCTCACAGGAAATGGACCTGGATGAGTCCGGACGGTTCTACAAGGAACGAGATAGACTTCATCTTGACGACGAAGAGACGGATACTCAATGATGTCTCTGTGATCAACAGGGTGAAAACCGGAAGTGATCACCGAATGGCAAGGGGCACATTGAGTATCGACGTCAAGGTAGAAAGACGTCGCTTGATGAAGTCTATGCTCCGCCCTACTCGCGCCCATATTCAAAACCCCGAGAGCTTTCAGCTTGAACTGGCAAACCGCTTCTCTTGCCTAGATAGCTGCGTAACTGTGGACGAAATCAATGACGGGTTGGTAGAAGCTGTCCACACGGTGGGTTCTAAATTCTTTAGACCCCGTCGTAAAAATCGACCTCAGAAACTCTCGGTCTCGACGCTCGAGCTCATGGCCGAACGTCGATCTATGGCGCTGCAGTCTTCCGATGACGCTGAGGCATATCGGCAGCTCAATAGACGCATATGGAAATCCTTGCGACACGACGTCGGTGCTCACAACACTGCGAGCATAAAGGAGACGATCGAGCAGAACAAAGGCTCCAAAGTGTTTGCTAAGGACCTGTCTATTGGGCACAGCCGAATGACAAAGCTGAAGACGGAAGATGGCAGTGTAGCGTCGACCAAGGCAGAGGTGTTGAGAGAGATCGAGAGCTTCTACGGACAGCTTTAAACCTCGGTTGCCAAACCCGTTACCTGCTCGGCTGACCCAAGAGCCGAGCTGGTCCGGCACTACAGCGAAGACATCCCGGACATCAGCTTGTGCGAGATTCGGATGGCCCTCGGACAGCTTAAAAACAACAAGGCGCCGAGCGAGGACGGAATTACTGCAGAGCTTCTGAAAGCGGGCGGATCGCCGGTACTAAAAGTCCTTCAGAAACTTTTTAATTCTGTTCTGCTCGAGGGCGTAACGCCTGAGCCATGGCACAGGAGTGCGGTGGTACTGTTCTTCAAGAAAGGCGACAATACCTTGTTGAAGAATTACAGGTCCATCTCACTCCTGAGCCATGTGTATAAGCTGTTTTCGAGAGTTATCACGAATCGTCTCGAGCGCAAGTTAGATGACTTCCAGCCTCCCGAACAAGCCGGTTTCCGAAAAGGCTATAGTACAATAGACCACATCCATACGCTCCGGCAAGTTATACAAAAAACCGAGGAGTATAACTTGCCACTTTGCTTAGCGTTTGTGGACTATGAGAAAGCCTTTGATTCGATCGAGACCTGGGCGGTGCTGCAGGCTCTCCAGCGGTGCCGCATCGACTATCGGTATATCGAAGTGTTGAGGTGCTTGTACAACAACGCCACCATGTCGGTCCGAGTACAAGAACAGAGTACGAAGGCTATTCCACTACAGAGAGGCGTGAGACAGGGAGATGTTATTTCTCCTAAACTCTTCACTGCCGCGCTGGAAGATGCCTTCAAGCTCTTGAACTGGAAAGGATTCGGCATCAATATAAATGGCGAGTACATGACTCACCTCCGCTTTGCCGACGATATCGTGGTCCTTGCGGAATCGCTGGAAGACCTGAGTACAATGCTCGAAGACCTCAACAGAGTTTCTCAACGGGTGGGCCTCAGGATGAACATGGACAAGACGAAGGTCATGTCGAATGTCCATGTTGTGCCCACCCCGATTACTGTTGGAAGCTCATCTCTCGAAGTTGTCGACGAATATGTCTATCTAGGACAAATAGTCCAACTAGGCAGGTCCAACTTCGAGAGAGAGGTCAATCGTCGAATCCAGCTCGGCTGGGCAGCGTTCGGGAAACTTGGCAAGGTCTTCTCGTCCAAAATACCTCAGTGCCTGAAGACCAAAGTCTTCGACCAATGTGTGTTACCAGTGATGACATACGGCACTGAGACGTGGCCTCTGAATATGGGCCGTATAAGACGGCTCACAGTCACTCAGCGAGCTATGGAGAGAGCTATGCTCGGTGTTTCTCTACGTGATCAAATCAGAAATGAGGAGATCCGTAGAAGAACGAAAGTCACCGACATAGCCCAGCGTATTAGCAGGCTGAAGTGGCAGTGGGCAGGCCACATAGCTCGCAGAACCGATAACCGATGGGGCAGAAAGGTTCTGGAATGGAGGCCACGTACTGGCAAGCGCAGCGTTGGACGTCCACCTACAAGGTGGACAGACGACCTGATAAAGGTCGCAGGATGTCGCTGGATGCAGGCCGCTTCCAACAGGTCGGTCTGGAAATCTTTGGGGGAGGCCTATGTTCAGCAGTGGACGTCTTGTGGCTGATGATGATGATGAGTATCACTTCATTGGACAATGGCAACCTACTTAGGCTATAAAACAAAAGATCTAGGATCAAATCCCGCGTCAATACGTAAAATTACGTATTAAATATTTTGGACATTATTGTACTAGTCGCACCTCTGCTTAACAGTTAACATGTCGAGGATACCGACGGGAGAGCTTCTACCTTTATCTATATTATTAACCCTAATATTCATATTCTATCAGACATATTTTAGCGCAATATTTTACGTTTAAGCGTTTCATCCATATTTCCAATTAATCTCTGTCGCGGTGCCGTGAGAAAAATCATCAATATCAATAACAATGGGGATGCAGTGCAAATGGTTTAGATTATAGACAATGTTGCCACTGACAGATGATGTATGGACCCATCAGTGGAATGATTTATTGCGTTGAACACTACAATTGCTAATGCACTGTTGCCTCCATGGAAATCCATTTTGCATACGTAATTAAGTCAGTGAATTGAATAAGTTTTGTGTTGGTATTGGAGTTTGTTTGTTTCATGGATAGTTTACTTCTGCGATTTGTTTGATAGACATGTTTATTATAAGTTAAGAATATTTTTGGACGATTCGTGTCTGATTTATTTGCTCAAATGACGAGTAGGATGTAGAAGTTTCGGTTGTTCATACACAGAAACAACATCATTTAGAACTTTGAATTACAAAACACTGCACGGCACTGTACTGCGCTCGTGAGCCTGAGACATAAGATTACTCTTAGTAACCCGTACTTGCTTTAATGTCCTTCAAATCGGAACCTTACGGTGCTCACACACTGATGTTTGGCCGCAGAAATAGAGAAAGCGGTGGTACCTTTCTACTGTCTTACTGTCTTTTGCATTTCAGATAGGTCTCTCCTAGTAACAGTTCATCCGTTAAATCAGTTAACTTTTAGTACGTGAAATTTTAATAACAGTTCGTTTCTTTGGGTAGGTAAGTTCCTTAGCCAAAAGAAACCAACAAGCGGACAAGAAACATGCAAACAAACCGGAATACTTACGGAATATCGCATGGAGCCAGGGTTGGAAGCGAGTTTCGCAATGAGCTTAAGATTACTGGCAAGCTGACGGATGTAGTTGTAGAGGACTGGTCGTTCGGAGAAGTTACCGCTCTTAACGCCGTATGCGTTGATCAGCTAACGATATAACACAAATTTGAAGATATTTAGTTAGACTTTGATAAAATAAAACGAGGAAAACGCTCTTTTTCTTCCACCTGCCTTTATCCTACTCGTACTGGGGTCAGCGAAATATGCTTTTTAACCCGTTACAGAAAGATTTGGATTGTAATTTTTACGGCTGGCCGCTTGCCTGACGACGGGGAGAAAGCAAACCCAGACTCGAAATAAATATTAGTAGATCACATATTTTTTTATATCGGTGCAGGAACTGAACCTGCAGTCTCCCATTTCACAGCCTGTTACCTTGCGCCACGGAGACTGTCATCCGAAAAATACTGAAATTAAAATATCTAGTTATAACCCTTCCTAAATGCGCTATGTCGTCAGTAGAAACCATGATACAGGTAGCGTTAGTGGGTCAAATGGTCTAGCCAATCCATAATACCTAAGCTAGTAATAATATTTGCTTACGGACTATGTTAGTTACAGGTTATTTTGAAACCAATTGTGTAGACATACACCTGCGCACATAATGGCCTAGAGGCGAATCATACTGTTCAGTAATCAATTTCTTGATTGAATTCGAGATAGGCCGCAGTCTGCAGAGCATAGAGGCCTTCTTATTGCGTATTATTTTACAAGGTAGGCCCTTCGTATGCAAGAGGCCGTCTGGATTGGTACCACTGCTTTGTTTGCTAAGCAACAGTGTGCAAGCTCTGTTGTGTTACGGTTTGAAGCCAGTTAAATTACTGGGCATTATGACACTTCACATCTTATGTCTCGGGGTGACGAGCGCAGTTCAGTGCCATGTAGTGCTTTGTAACTCAAAGTTCTGTGTGGTGTTGCTTCTGTTTATGGGCAGGCGTGTCGCTTACCATCAAGCGAGCTACTTAAATTGCTCATCTCGTCATTTAATTAAATAAAAAAAAAGTATTTTTACAAAGAAATCATTTGAACTTCCTTATGCGAATATACCTGATGCACTGCTGAAACGGGGAAGACTCACCAATCTACTGAATACATCGGACCGAATTTATATCGGACCCGTATAATGCTGAGTTTTTTATGTTTAATTTAATTATTTGTTGTTAAACTGTAGTTAGCAGCGATAGCTCAGCGGGGAGTGGTATGAACTGTCGAGACGAAAGTCGCAGGTTCGAAACCAGCGCCAAGAGCATACACCACTGACTTTTCTAAGTTACGTGTATATTAATTGTGAATTATCGCTTGCTTTAACGGTGAAGGAAACATCGTGAGGAAACCTGCATACCTGAGAATTCGATAAGATTTTTCGAAGGAATGTGAAGACTGCCAACCCGCATTAGGCCAGCGTGGTGGACTAAGGTCTAATCCCTTTCATGCAGTAGAGGAGGCCCGTGCCCAGCAGTGGGACGTATATAATACAGGGCTAGTAAAAAAAATGTGGTTGGGAGTGATTGTGTGACGCTGTTAGTTGGAATTTATTAATACTTTATGAAGTAAATTACACCACTTTTCCTCATAACTATACAAATAACTTCGCTTATTAATTCGTTAGTTTATAATTTAATGTTCATCCTAGTAATCGAATAACAAAATTATAGAATCAATATGTTTTGAAGCTAGGCGAACTGTTTTTTTATAGCATAGACCGGCAAACGAACCAGTGGGTCACCTGATGGTAAGTAATCTCCACCGCCCATGTACGCCTATAATACTAGAAGAATCAAAGGCGCGTTGCCGATCTTAAAGAAAAGGGATAATTAAGAGATTAGAATGGGATTTGGGTCTCCGGATATCTCACTCACCGTACGAAACACAGCAGCAAGCCGCTACTTTACGTCGGTTTTCTGTGAGACAGTGGTAACGACTCGATCAAGCCGGCCCATTCATGCTGTAGACAAAACTGTCTAAATTGAGGTCCCGAATCTCTAGGACCGCCAATCACATTTTGTGTTTCAAATTTAAATACCAAAAATTACACAGATTTGCCTAGGATTGGAATTCATGCTCGATATGGCTGTAGGCTTATAAACTATCACATCATGGGACGAAAATAGGTCAGCGAACCGCCGGTGTACTTGTAACTTTGTTTACCCCACGGATATACCGATGAGATACAATTTTTTTATCCGAGGATGGTAATGTGACTACACTCCACCTGATAGTAAGCTAAGTGCAGTCCAAAAAAACAGCGACCACGGACAAACAATGAGTTTGTCGGTGGTCACCAGAATCATGCCGGCCTGAATAAATACTTCTTCAGACACCGAAGAAGCAAATCGAGGGGCCTGCGAGACGGGCAGATGACCGATACAAGAACAGGATGTACGCCTATACCCGTCCCAACCTACCATCAAGTCATATCACAAGCCCTCGGGAGAACCGGATATAGTGGGCTGATCCTGGAACGCAATCCGCACAAAGTGTCTGGGTCACTATGGTAGGTTTTAGCATCATGTGCACGGTGAAAAAAAATAAATAAAAAAAAATATATCCGGGCGGATATTCAGAATATCCTACGAACATCAATACATTGTTTTAGATGATTTCATCATGATATTTGAACAAATATTTTGACACAAAATACATTAAGCACCTGTCAAATGAACAATTAAGGTAGGACACATAATTTATATTTTATGAGCGTCCCGTGTAGCCCGTATGCCGTCTCAAATGGCCTAAATTTTTCCTTAAAATGTGGCATAAAGAATGGACAGGGAGCCCTCGGGTAGCTTATCCACTTGACTACTATCAAGCTCATTTTCCGTGAGTAGCTTCGTTTCGATGAGACGACCAACTATTCCCTATGCGAAAATTCTCTATTGTGGTAGCTAACAGAGGTAGCAAGGATAGAATATTTCGATTTGATGATACTCAAAAAATTATTATTTTATTTGTAGGACAATATGACAGTTAAATTATATAAATATTAACTAAGTAAAAACAAAAAAATCAGCTGGTTAGTAATCATACCTATTGGAAGGAGGGGCTTCCAATAGGTATCGATAACGAGGTCATAAGAATGATTACTAACCAGCTGATTTTTTGTTTTTACTTAGTTAATATATATATATATATAATTTAACTGTCATATTGTCCTACAAATAAAATAATAATTTTTTGAGTATCATCAAATCGAAATATTCTATCCTTGCTACCTCTGTTAGCTACCACAATAGAGAATTTTCGCATAGGGAATAGTTGGTCGTCTCATCGAAACGAACCTACTCACGGAAAATGAGCTTGATAGTAGTCAAGTGGATCAGCTACCCGAGTGCTCCCTGTCTATAACAAAATTCGATCATCTAGACATTAATCTCAAACAAAAGATTATTATGACAGTTATTCAGTGTGCACAGGATTACTGCTGTCATAGCGCAAACAGCTCTCATACATCAACCTGTACGATTTACGGGAACGCCAGGTCATTCTCGAATACGAGATATCACGGGTAATACTGTGTTTTGGGTAAAATCTAAGTATATAAAACTCAAAGGTGACTTCCTGACTGACTGACATAGTGATCTATCAACACATAGCCCAAACCACTGGAGGGATCGGACTAAAATTTGGCATGCCGGTAGATGTTACGACTTAGGCATCCGCTAAGAAAGGATTTTGATAAATTCCACCCCTAAGGGGATAAAATAGGGGATGAAAGTTTGTAAGTATGGATGGATGTTTGTTACTCTTTCACGTAAAAACTACTGAATGGATTTAATGAAACTTTACAATAATCGTATACATCAGAATAAGACATAGGCTACTTTTTATCCCGGAAAAAGCAGATCACGCGGGCGGAGCCGCGAGCAAAATCTAGTTGTATATAAAGGGTAATCGGAATGAATTAAATAGATGAGTCGTCGGGACCAAAATTTAAATAAAGAACCGCGAAAAAATCCGTTTAAATTAATTTTATTTCAATGAGTAACATTCGCGTAAACGTAAGAAATCGTTTACGGGTTAGTTATTAACATGCGCTGAAGTTATTAACAGATAATATGGAACACACTTTCATAATAATAATTCCGATAACATTTTCATAAAAACATAAAAATGGATGGCTTTGATCCGGACAATCCGACGCGACCGCATTACATATGTATGAACGTATGTCACTCCGTTGGAATCCGAGCGCGTAAAATTGAAACCGCATCTGCATTTGACGGGTATACGTACGATTTGAGCCACTATTTTGTGTACTGATGCACGGGATATTCGCAAAATATGTACATGTACATTGTACACCCGCCACAAATTTCGATTGGTATAGCTCGGAACCTGAGTTTTTTATTTTTTTTATTTTATTGAATGACGAGACGAGCAAGGCGCTAGCCTTGATGGTAAGCGCCACGCCAGCCCATAAACAGAAGCAACACCACACAGAACTTTGAATTACAAAACACTGTATGGCACTGAACTGCGCTCATAATTACCAGTAATTTCACTGGCTTCAATGTCCTTCAAACCGAAACAAAAAGTGTTATTAAAGCTTTTATTACGAAATGCCTGAGCATTCGATATACCTCGATATATTAACTGATATTAGCTCGGAGGCTGGAAGTGTACCCGATATAGCGGTATGATCGCCCTCTATCACATAATGGGGCGGAAAAAAGCTCGGCGAAATATGGGTGTACTGATTGCACCTCTGCCTATCCCTTCGGGAATTACAGGCGTGAGTGCCTATGTATGTATTATTTTAATATATGTATCTAATCGCATATGTATGCGTTAAACTACGCCGTGAAAATATTTAACTGCAAGACCATAAATAACCAGCTCTGCTCACTTATAATAATCCACAACTAAATTGTAACAGCAGAATATGGTTAAAAGGTTTTTACTACTTCATTTAGCTATTGCAACGTTGTATTATCGCAATAAAATCACAGTTTGAAAATTGTATATTCTGTCAACGAAGACATTTCTCGGGGCTACGAGTGTAGTACAGTCCCTTTTTGTTCGGTGTTGTAATACTGTTTATGTGTTGCATTACTGTTATTGTCAGCAGGCGATCTGCTCCTTTTGCCTTTTAGCGAAGTAAATAAAAGCCGTCTAGACGGTGCGACCGAGCCGTGAGGTGTGCGGTTACGTACCCAAGTCACTTTATTCCGATGGCAAGTACAGTCTTCTTTCACCTATCCTTATTCCACTCGCAGTGGGGTCGGCGCAACATGCTTTTGTCACATGTTACAGAAAGATTTGGCTTTTAGTTTTAACGAACGCCTGTCAACCCCTCTGGGGAGAAACACCTGAAACAAATATTTGTGGATCACACAAATATTTTTGTCTCGGTGCAGGAATCGAACCAGTGGACTCTTGGTTTACAGCCGGCTTCTCGCTCACTATGCCGCGGAGGCTGTCTTTGAAGGTAACTTGACAACAAAAACGGCTTGATAATACCAAGATGTAGCCGCGCCACGGTCATAATGTAGATATGACACGAGGCTCGGAGTTATTACTATGTGTTGAAATTCAGATAAAGACACTTTCGATTTTTATTCAACATCAAACGCGTTGACACACTGTATGATTTTTGGACTGTAATAAAACTACTGAAACCAGTTCTCAGCCGTGTGACGTCATCATTCGCAACTCTGAACTAAACAGGCAATGGGCACTTAAACGCTATTGTTTTACGATCGCTTATGTTTTGAGTTATGGGTGCTTTGTCACAACACAGAATGTTGCGAATGTAACTTTGTTTAAAGGATTGTTATACTGCAGTGTTGTTTTTATATTGCATCTTGTGATGCAACAAAGTTTCAGTGAAGCCATTTCAGATACATCCTAATGCCATATGATTCTTAATTTCTTAAATATCACCAAGGTCCCATACCAGGATAAAAAAATATATATAAAGAGTCATCTGAAAATCATCAATTTATCAGTATTTAAATTATTTCGCGTGAGGATTTTCTTATTTCTGTATGTTCTACGTATGTAGATTACATTACCAAATCAAATAAAAACATTTGCTTTACAATAATGTACAAAATATCAATTGATACTTTACATTAAATAACAAACCTTGTATTAATTCGGTTGCAACTACACGATTCAATCTTATTTCTGACTTATAAATAAATACACCTTACAGTCACATACATAGTCCTGACCCCACAGTAAGATACGAGTCTTGTGTCGTGGGTATCATGAACTATGAGTGACTTTCGGTCTTACACACCCCGATCCCCGAAACAAATATTTGTGAATCACACAAACATTTGTCTCGGTGCGGGGATCGAACCCGCGGCCTCTTGCTTCACAGCCGGCTACTCGCCCGCTGCGCCACGGAGGCTGTCAAATGTCGCGAGCTCTCGTCTCGATCGTGAATTAAATAGGCCTTCTTCGATTTCTCGATTCTCAATCGCTACACTAAGACGATCAAGTTAGAAGATCAAAGTTATAACTCCATTTTTCAGGAGACCAACCATTTTACTGAGTCAGATGTAGATTTATGAAACAACTGTACAATCTACAAAGTATTACTGAAGTCTTACAAAGTAAAATTCTGATTGTAAAGGTGTGGCCCTGTTGTGAGCGAATGCGTGAATAGTTTATTGTATTTTTTTATAGCATAGGCCGGCAAACGAGCAAGTGGCTCACCTGATGGTAAGTGATCTCCACCGCCCTTGTACGCCCATCACCAGAAGAATCATGCGCTGCCAACCTTAAAAGAAAGGGATAATTAGGGATTGGAAAGGGGAGGGGACTTGGGCTTCCAGATATCTCACTCACTGTACGAAACGCAGCAGCAAGCCGCTACTTTACGTCGGTTTTCTGTGAGACAATGGTAACGATCCGGTCGAGCCAGCCCATTCATGCTGTAGAGACAAAACTGTCTACAGCTTGGCTCTACCACTCGTTTTTTATTTTATTTTATTATATTTTTTACTTGACATTATCGGCCTGGCCTTTTCTCACTCTGTAAATTATACACACTCCAGGTTTTTTTTTTTGGGAGAGTGGTATCATTTTGTCGAGCATGCTTTTAAAAAGGCCTATGTCCTGCAGTGGGCTAATACAGGCGCGTAATGATGATGAGATCTTGTCATGCTTAGGTAAAACTGGCCACATGTGGTTCTACCATGAGACGATGCTTTAATTTTTTTTTGCTATAAAAGGTATAGTGGAAACCTAATCGCTTTAATAGTCTAGTGGTTGCCTTAGGCAAAAACCTGAGATGATGTCTTGGGTTCAAATGCCAGATCTAGCAACCACAATTTATGTTTGAGTTTTCAAAAAGTACACGCATAAGTTGCCCGTCATTGGAATTTAAACCCGGTATAAAAAGCTATCACGCCATAGACGGAAATAAGCTCGGTCAACCGGTAGCACCACTGCCTACCCCTTCGCGATATAAGCGTAAGTTTATGTTTATGTCGTGGAAAGCTAATGTGGGTGTAATAACGAAAATATAGGACGACGCCCTCGGGCTTTGCTATTCCATTAAAAAATGTTATTATGCAGGGAAATTCACATTGACACAGGGTTTTTATAACAGCTTTTTATACATGAACTTTTTACCGAAAATGTTTCTAAAAGTATCTATACGCAACTATGTATACTGGAGGTTTAACGTATTTCACTAACTCTAAATAAATGCTGCTCACCAAATAAAATGTATATATATCTTTTTATTTGTTTGAATGACGAGACGAGCAAGGCGCTTATCTGATGGTAAGCGCCATGCCTGCCCATAAATATAAGCAACACATTAGTCCACAGTCCGCATTAAGTGCTGCAAGTACGTTAGACAGATATAGATTCTCAATGCGTCGAAATATCACATATGTGGAAACACCATAAATAAATATATATTTTTTACTCACACGATTTTACTGTCGGACTTTTTGTTGGCATCTGGGTGACATTTGAAAGGCCCTCGCAGAATACGAGCGCCAGGTAGTTTTAATTACTTGGCACATGCTGAGCCTGAGGCCTGTTTGGACTAACTTGAGACACAGATGGTCCCTTGTGGAGTAGAGGCTTGTGGCCATCCTACTTTATATTTTCACAAGACTCATAATTATTATGTTACATGTTTTCTTAATCTTAAATTCGTGAATAAGCCATAGTGTCATAAAAATGTTTTTTTATCTTTTCATGTCTCAAGTTAGTGATAAAATAAATTATTTCTTTCTTTCCATAACTGTTACTAATAGTTTAAGTTTGTACTGAATAAGTTCTACTGCCATATTATCAACTTCAAGATTATTTCTCAGCGTGTACTGTCGCCATAACTTTACCAAGTATAGTGTACGGATAAATCTGAAGATAATCCCGGATCCTCGCGATCCCCTTTGTGATTGCAAACGGGGAGTTCGCAAACAAAGAAACTGAAAGGTAGATACAGCGGGTGAAATTACTTTGATGTGATATTCATTAACTATTAACTCGATAGCCTAGCGGGGACTTGTACAAACTGATGAGACGGCAGTCACAGGTTTGAAACCAGCCTTAATTCCACACCTCAATTAAGAATTTACTAATTGGTAGGTTTTCCGTATACGAGAGGCCGTCTGGTAGTACCAGGTATTTCTGCCGTCAAGCAATAGTGTGTAAGCACTGTTGTGTTTCGGTTTTAATGACAGTTAAGGCATTATGAGGCACAAATTACTTTGACTTTCACACAATTATGAGAGTTAATATATTTTGCTCGAGGTGACGAGCTCCGTCCAGTGCCATGCAGTACTTTATAATTCAAAGTTCTAATTAATTGATGTCGCTTTTGTTATTTATTTAATATTATACAATTGCATAATATTTTTTATTTAACATATGTATATCAATCAATCAATCCTCTGTATAAACTTTAACTATGCTAAATTCCACATTCCTCTATGCACACTAAATCCCTTCCTTTTCAGAATCCCTTAATTATCCCCTGCCTTTAAAGTCAGCAATGTCTCCATGGTTCTTCGGGTATTGTAGGCATTCATGGGCGATGGAGATCACGTATCAGGTAAAATGTACCCAAAGTAATGATTTCTTACGTTTACGCGAATGTTACTCATTGAAATAAAACTAACTTAAACGGATTTTATCGCGGTTTTTTTTACAGTCAGTCCTCCCCGTGACTACGAAGGCTGAAAAGTCTTCGAAACGTCGGGATAGTATAAGATCCCGGGGAACATTGACCTTCACCCATCTGTTTACCGGATCAAAATACCATTTTAGGGTATAAAATGTGGTGCTGAACACATACCAGTAGGGTTGCCTAAAAAAATATGGTCAAGGATATGATTAATTAACATTTAAAAAAAAAATTTTTTTTATAATTTCCCTGACATGCTTACCAAAAAAATTTAACCTTCAATGACAAGTGTACAATGTATACTATCTGCAAAAAATAGGTTGCCTACCTTTTTCTGGCCACTACTACCTGGTTGCTGTGTGCAAACAGGTAACTAAAAAAATGGTAATTGCGCTCATCTAGCTCCTAGCTTTTGCAGGTAGTATACATTGTAGGTTTTCATTGAAGATTCATTTATTTGGTGAGCAAGTCAGTGAAATAATATCTTCTTTTTTTTTTAAATTAGCAAAACCTATCCTTGACCATATTTTTTTAGGCAACCCTATTTGTATGTGTTCAGCAACACCTTTTATACCCTAAAATATTATTTTCATCCGGTAAGCAGATGGGTGAAGGTCAATGTTCCGCGGGATCTTAGACCAGGATCAAAATTAATAAAAAACCGCAATAAAATCCGTTTAAATTAGTTTTATTTCAATGAGTACCCAAAGTACCTATTATTAATTTTGTAAGCGAAGAATCCACGAGTGTAAATCAAGTGTCCCTGTTGATCTTCGTTCCATAATCATTGTTACGTCACGCAAATAGAAGCGGATTTATTGCGTTTCACAAAATAAATTTTCTTCCGAGTGGCTTTGAATTGAGTTGGAGATAAGAACACGACAGGCGTGTATTCAGAATTTGTTTGAAATAAGTATTTTCATTTCTTTCTTCTTATGTAAAGTAAGTTTGCTCGTGGCAGGATATTCATAAATAATAAATAAATAAATACACCCAACAGTCACATACATAGTCCTGACCCCACAGTAAGATACGAGTCTTGTGTCGTGGATATCAGGAACTACGAGACACTTTCGGTCTCACAACACCCAGACCCCGAAACAAATATTTGTGGATCATACATGCATTTGTCTTGGTGCGGGGATCGAACCCGCGACCTCTCGCTTCACAGCCAGCTACTCGCCCGCTGTACCACGGAGGCTGTCAATTCATATCCGCGCAGATAGCGACGACCGTAAACATGGTGTTAATATCTGTAATAGTCACCCACATATCTTATGTGGATCGCGTTCCAGGATCATTCAGTATATCCGGTTCTCTCGAGAGGCTTGCGTCATGATTTGAAGGTTGGTTGGGACGGATGTAGAGGTACATCCTTGTATCCCTGTACCTGCACCGGTCATCCGCTTATCCTATCGCAGGCCCCTCGATTAGCTTCTTCCCTCTCGAAAGGGGAAGAAGCATTTATACTGACCGGCATCATTCCTGCAACCACCGATAAACTCATTGTTTGTCGGTGGTCGCTAGTTGTTTGGACTGCGCTGCGCTTACCATCACATCGCCATCTTCCCTCTTCGTAGTGTGAAGCATTTATACAGGTTGGTTTGATTCTGGTGACGACCGACAAACTCATTGTTTGAAAGTGTTTTTTTTTGCACTGCACTGCGCTTACTATCAGGTATGGTGCAGTCACTTTGCCGTGCTCTGTGCTAAAAAGAATTAAAATTATCACTGGAATAAACAAATATATCCGACTGTAAGTGTTTAGACCTCCGGAGATATCTCTCATCTTAGAAACGAAACAACAAAGTGATGCTGCTCGTTGATTTTATTCGAGACTTTGGTAGATATATACAGTGATTAGGGCATTGTTATAAAACCAAACACACTTTTTAAAAACAAGCTTTGCTTGTATTGCTTTTTAGATCGAAAATGTGATTAAGTGAATATCCGGTTCACCCGAAGGGCTTGCGACATGACTTGATAGTTAATTGGGGCGAGTATAGGGTTATCCTTGTATCACTCACTGTGCCTGCATCGGTCATCCGTCTGTCCTGTCGCAGGCCCCTCGATTTGCTTTTTCCCTCTCCGAAGAGGGAAGAAGCATTTATACAGGCCGGCATGACTCTGGTCACCACCGATAAACTCATTGTTTGTTGGTGGTCGTTGGTTTTTTTGGATTGCACTACGGCTATCATCAGGTGTAGTGCAATCATTTTGCTGTGCCCGGATAAAAAAAAATGTAATAATTCTCCGTAATCTGGCCCTGTCCGGCCCTCCATGCGTAAATTATTTATTAACTCGCTCCCGGACAGTTGCGCGACGCTGCCTCGCCACGATTTTTTACTCTTATTTAACTTGAAGGTTGATATCTCTAAATAACTTTTACTTGAGCAAAGTAAAACACGTAGCTGTTGATTAAAGATTTGAACGAAAGTCTCATTTTCATTTATTTATTTGTTACTGAATTTATCTGAGTGAATAATTTTATGCTAGCATAATAATAGTATAATATCACCCTTCATGAGACTATTACTGAACTCATCTACTAATGAGAGGAGTTAGGCTTTTGACCACTGTATTGGCCTAGTATGTCTTCGTCCACTTCATCACACATAACTTCGATATTCTTATTGAGAATTCTAAGGCATGTAGGCTTCCTCAAGATGTTTTCTTCAAAGTAAACAATAATAAACAATAAATGCGCATACGTAACATAAATGAAAGGCAGAGGTGCATGCTCCTTCTGGTTTTGAACCAGCTTCTTTCGCCTCAATAGTCCGTATAACACTCCGCTGAACTAACGCTGATTTTGCCAGTGGCAACAAAATAAAAAATGGAACCAAAATAATAAAATAATGAAAAAGAAATTAAATCATGTGTACTATATGTGGTGACTCGTAATTGGCTTATCCACTGACTGTATCCATTGCGTCATATGTTTTCCATATTCATCCAAGTAAAATAAATAATGAAATGTATGGCAATGTAGTCAGTCATTAGATCTAGCAGGTAAACAAACTTGTTATTACCCAAAGTTGGTTCATTAACCTGCAAAACTCACTGTAACATAAATACAGTCACCAAAATTACAGTCGTTGGCATTTGCAGCGCAAGTTGGGACCCAATTAGATATTTCCTAAGAAGCTGCAGGATGTACCGACAGTCCCAAAGGAGCGGACCAAGTAGTGTTGCCATATCCACTTTTCCAAATAGCAAGACTTTGAAAAAAACGAAACCATATTTCACCATTGAAAAAGACGGGCCAATAAAATAAATAATTTTTTTCTACTCAGATCATTCTAGCATAACATGTAAGTATTTCTGTTATTCTACCTACAGTTGGATGTAAATACGTTCTGTATTGGTGAAAAATCATTAATGAAACATAGCCCATGTACGATTATGCAAAATAGAACTTTTAATTATTGAGTTAATGAATTTAGCAAATTTAAATTATAATTTAAATTTTTACTTGATATGGTTGAAATGTTATTGCGTATTTACATCTAGTTACGTGAATGCATTAAAATGAAACAGGGTGCAAAAGCGGAAGTTTCGGCGTCCTGCTTAGGGTGCAAGCAGGCGCGTTTTGAAAAGGCGAAAACTCGCCAAATAATACACATCTGGCAATACTAGAGCCAAGTTGCTGGCTAACTAAGCGACTGTGGATTAGCTCTATTCGAGACTTCTCGCAAATTATTTCACTTGTCACTAGTTCAACGTTATTGTAGCTACGTCCAATTTGTTCTGGTTCATGCGCTATTTAACATTTAAGTTACTGTTTTGACAGCCTCCGTGGTTCAGTGGGCGAGTAGCCGATTGTGAAACGTGAGGCTGCGGGTGCGATCCCCGCACCGAGACAAATATTTGTCTGATCCACAAATATTTGTTTCAGGTCTGGGTGTTGAGACCGATAGTCTCTCGTAGTTCCTGATACCCACGACACAAGTCTCGTATTACTGTGGGGTCAGGGCTATGTGTGTGACTGTTGGGTGTTATTTATTTATATTTTCGAGTAAATTAGAAAAGTGTATTTGATTTGATCAAGTACACTTTTCTAATTTACTCGAAAATGGCGACGTCGATATAAAAAATATTTGTAGGTTTTTCGAGAATAAAGACAAAAATCAAACTAGGGATTCTATTTCATAAGATTATTCCACTAAATTCTTTTAAGGATTTTGATATTTTTATAAGTCTTCATATTCTGAAATATATTACGTGGAGATGAGAAAAATCCATTGGACGCACACTATCTGAATAAGAATTTCACAGAATTACACCTATTAGGCCTAGAACTTTCAAAATCCTTTCAACATCGGATTTAAGGCCTCGTTTAGATCAAAAGAGAGCTTCGTACGACATTGGCGAGAATATAATAGACAAGTCATTTACGAGGATAAGTATTTTTTTTTTAACAGACGAAAGAATACCTAAGGTAGGTCACTCGTATGTGAGAAGCTGGGTTGGTACCATCGCTTTTTCTATTTTTGCCGCCAAGCAACAGTGTTTAAACACTGTTGTATTTCGGTTAGAATGACAATAAAGCCAGTGAAACTACTGTACATTTCGAGATTTAAATTCAGTGCCATGCAGTGCTTTATAATTCAAAGTTCAGGAGGTACATTGCCTCACTGAGCTTCTTGTCCCGTCTTTATCATGGTGAATGCTCCGAAGAATTGTTTGACCTTATCCCATCCTCACCTTTCCTTAATAGAACCACGCGTGCTGGCTTGCGTTGCCACAGCTTCGTGGTCTCCTCCATCTCGGCTTGATCTAAAATGTTCGCGAAATCTTACTTCTGCCTGACCATTAAGCTGTGGAATAGTTTGCCGGCACATGTGTCCCTCCTTCCTATAATATTGGGTCCTTTAAACGGAGTGTGAAGAAGCTAGGCAGGCCGGCATGATCGTTCCGACCAACGGTAGACACACTGTTTATCGTTGGTCGACACTATTCTTGGATTGCGCTACACTTACCATCAGGTGTGGCGTAGTCATTTTGCCTAGCCAGGATAAAAAAAAAGTTCTGTGTGGTGTTGTTTCTGTTTATGGGCAGGCGTGGCGCTTACCATCAGGCGAGCGACTTGTTTGTCTCGTCATTCAATTAAATAAAAATATCCTTTTTCTACTCTTATCTAACTACTTCTGTAGATTCCCATTTAGACTTGTATATTTGTATTGTTTTCCAATTGTTTAACATGGTCAGTTAAACAAGACTTTTTTGTTAGTTTTTTTCTCGTTGTGTAAAGCCTTAGTTAGATGGAAAGTTTTTCGCACGACTGAGGTAATTTAACAGAAAATTATCATTTAGGAAGTTGTATCATGGGATTTGGAAATAAGAATCTTAAGAAGTGTCTTCATAAATTACAGTTTTCTGTGATAATCTCGTCTCATACGAGAAAATATCTCCATCTGTACTTGCTAATACGTAATAATCCATCATTACGTCGTTCGGGTTAAATATCCATTTTCTACATGTCCATGGCTGACTGATTCATTAACGCCCAAACCCACAATACCAAGCATGCTGAAATCTTGACAGCGTATTCCTTTAATAACATAGATAACTACTAATGGTCTAAGATCCCGGGTAACATCGACCTTCACCCATCTGTTTACCGGATGAAAAATATACCTTAGGGTATAAAATGTGTTGCTGAACACATATCAATAGGGTTGCCTAAAAAAATCAAGGTCAAGGTCTTGAGTGGTAGAGCCACGCTGTAGACAGTTTTGTCTACAACATGAATGGGCTGGCTCGACCGGGTCGTTACCACTGTCTCACAGAAAACCGAAGTAAAGTAGCAGCTTGCTGGTGCGTTTCGTACGGTGAGTGAGATATCCGGAAGCCCAAATCTCCTCCCCTTCCCAATCCCTAATTACCCCTTTAAGGTGTCGGCAACGCGCCCATGATTCTTCTGGTGATAGGCGTACATGGGCGGTGGAGATCACTTACCATTAGGTGACCCACTTGCTCGTTTGCCGGCCTATGCTATTAAAAAATGGTTTAATTATTTCCTAGCGATGCCAGCGGATTTTTGACCACAACTTTCTGTAAAACGTTGTATAACGAAGCGCTTTAACAAATTACGCGTCCATATTGTTATCATATGTAAAATAAATTGATTCGTGTTGTTTTACTGGCTCGACGCATTAAGCACCCAATTTTTCCAGTCCAGATACATTGGAAATTGAACTAAATTATCAAAGTACTATGACTGAATTTCAATTGTATGGTCTAATACAATATTAATGTGTAATATTGTTATTTGATGTAGTGATTGTGTTGAATTCAACAATAATCAATTATTAAAACACGATTTAATTTATATAAATAGGGAGTTAGTTCAAAGTCATTGAAAGGCGACTCGACTTTCACGGACACTGTTAAAATGTTAATATTCTATTCTCTTTTGGTGAGTATTTTATTTGATTTAAGTATTTTTGGTTTTCATTCTGGTTTTGAGTCCTAACTAAGGAGTATTTTTTTAGTATCTTCAAGAACATGATTCAAAGTTTTTAATTTCGTTAACAATTTTTTATATTCCAGGTAATATGCTGTGCTTTTGTTCAACCTTGGGAAATCGCCACACAAAAAAGTAAGGAATTTTTGGTTTTAGTAGTCCCAACTATGTTTAGAAAATGATATAACTGCGTCATAGTCTTGAAATTATTCTTTATCTTAGGTGTTGAATAATACCAAAATATTTTGCAGATGGCTTATCTTTGGAGGGGCAAAATCAGTTAAAAAAATTGTCGCCTGAAGGTGGCAGTGATATATCATCTGAAACAGCAAAAGTAGAGGAAACTATAAAATCTTTTATTTACCCATATTTAACACAAGATGAGAGTAAATCTAACAAACCTGGAGAAGTTAATGCAACTATAAGATTGAAATTCGTTAAAAAGAATCCGAATCAAGTCAGTGGAGGTGTAGTTGGCGCTGTCACAGCTAGAAACCCTACAGATTATTACATGAATCATGATGTGATGAATTCAAATGAACACGCAACTCACTTACTTACACAAGAAATGTCATCGCATAGAATTATACTCTATAATCAAACTCAAGAAGATACATCTGAAACATCTTCAAAGAATTTGTTGCAACAGTTAAAAAATTTAAACTGGCCAGTCGTTGATGGAAATCAAAATGATGTTAATGATCTTAGAATACGAAAAGAAGAACAATTAAACTTCGAAATTATAACACCAGTTCCAACAAAAAAAGAAGTTCCTGGGGTTCAAGTTATCGATCGAAAGGCCAAGAGAGTCAAGCCAAAACATAATCGAAACAAGCAAAATGCATTCCTGGAGCAAATTGAAAAATATTTAGAAGAGTATGACGCAGCTGTGCCTGTTGAAAAACCGATCGATAAGCGCTACAAAATATCAGGACCTCAAAAGCGGCTACTAACTCTGTTGAATAAACTTGTCCAAAAACAAGAAATCACGTATGACTTTACGAATAGATTAGTACACTTATTCTACAAGCATGGATATCAAAATCAATTGCTTCAAGTATTGTTTGATTTTATAATGGAACAAATTCAAGCCCAAGGAAATTCAGATAATCAGCAGAGAATAATAAGTAACTTAATGGAGCTTTGGAATATACTTTACCAGCTACAGAGTAAGATTCATAAGGGTGGTTTCGGCGAAAATAAGGAAAATAAACCAGATCAGCAGTCCTCTGAACAGTTAAAGATTTTAAAGGTATTGCAACTACTTAATGCACTTAAAGAGTCAAATGTGAATGATCACAATGCTTTAAGCTCAAAATATTTAATCGAATTAAAGACAATATATGATACATATGATGATAAAGATCATTTGATGAAAATTATCTATAATCATTGGAAAAACTATAGATTAAACAAGAATAAATCAGGACCGATAGAGACAAAACCATCAGACGTCCCTGAACATGCTGCAAATGAGGCAGATATAGAAAAAGTGTTACAAGCTATTGCCAATGAAAAGAGATTACACTTTAAAAATAAAGTTCCCGTAGAACATAATAAAAAAACACCCAGTTTACATAACATTGACGTGGAAAAGCCCGACGAGTTACCACGTGATGAACAGTGGAAAGTTCTGTTTGAACTCTTATCTAAAAATAAACAACATCCTAATAAGAAACAGAATGATCTTCTAGTTGTTCATAACATCTACGAAGAGATCGAAGATGACGTCAATATGCTAACACCACCGGTGATAGATACCAAGAAACGACAGAAATTTCCGAAACAGAAGAAGAAGCCTGCTTCTGGAATTAATGAACAAACAATTACTAAGAAAATATACCAAGTGCTGCTAGAACTACTTAAAAGCAAGAAGATTCATAACAAGGACGAATTATGGCTCAAAATTATTGAAATAATAAATAAAATGAAATCGCAGAACATTGACACCAATAAAAGTGTTTCAGAAGATAATTATGAAGTAGACTTAGAAGCCATTTGGGGTCTTTTGGAGAATGAAAAAACTAAGACCAAAGATGATACAGAGTGTGTAACTGGCACAAGTTGGACGAAGGATTGTGAAAGCTGCGTTTGCATGGCGGGAGGCGTACCTTCCTGTAAAGGAGTACCGGATTGTATTATTGGGAAATCACCCGGTAAAACATTTATCTCATGTCAAGAAATTATAAATAAATAAATACATATAACTGCCACACACATAGTCCTGACTCCACAGTAAAATACTCTTTATTTCATAGCAGTGGCCGGCAAACAAACAAGTAGGTCACCTGATGGTATGTGATCTTTACCGCCCATAAACATCCACAATAACAGAAAAAAATATGGGATTAGGAAGGGAACAATTGGTCGGTATAAAGTCGGCTATCGGTGCGTGTGTGTACGTTTGTCTGTTTACTTCTCCTAACTATCGCTATCAATTAGAGATTTTCCTGAAGATTTATATGTATATAGCGCTATGACCCATGGGAGCAGGGCAGTCTCTTGGCTATAGTGAAAGTGTGAGGGATATCTAGTCTTATATATCCTTAATAACTTTACAGCAAGACCAATGCAATGCAAGCCACATTCAAAATTCAAACTGGATAAATGTAACACATGCGAATGCAACGATATGGGAATACCTATATGCAGTTTTATGGAATGCACGAAGCCAGCAGTTTTAGATTCTGGTAAGTAATTTTCTGTTGGTACAATTATAAATAGTTTGTTATG
Source organism: Amorpha juglandis (assembly GCA_949126905.1). Classification (NCBI taxonomy): domain Eukaryota; kingdom Metazoa; phylum Arthropoda; class Insecta; order Lepidoptera; family Sphingidae; genus Amorpha; species Amorpha juglandis. The sequence goes on along the minus strand of OX421386.1, from coordinate 4,265,084 downwards.
GCATAGCCTACAAAATACATTCTACAAGGTGGTAGGTCCCTCGTATGCGAGAGGCCGTCTGGGTTGGTACAACCGCTTTGTCTATTTCTGCCGCCAAGCAACAGTGTGTAAGCACTGTTGTGTTTCGGTTTGAAGGACGCTGAAGCCAGTGAAATTACTGGGCATTATGAGACTTAAGATCCTATGTCTCGGGGTGACGAGCGCAGTTCAGTGCCATGCAGTGCTTTGTACTTCAAAGTTCTGTGTGGTGTTGCTTGTGTTTATGGGCAGGCGTGCGCCTGGCTTGTCTTGTTATTCAATCAAATAAAAAAAATGCTTGTACCGGATTGTCAAGTAAGAGACAAAATATGTTATTTTATCTTTTTTTTATTCGCTTCAACGACGAGACGAATAGACCGCTCGTCTGATGGTAAACGCTACGCTTACCCATAAATAGAAGCAATACCAAACAAAACTAAACTAACTGTAATATGCTAAATATTGTATTAGTACATCGATTTTGACTTGTTATGGGTTCAAATGTTTTTGCATATTTACGTTTTAAATAGTAATAATAAACAGATTTCGTTAACTTGTTTTAATCAAAGGCTGCATATATGGAACTTCTCTCCCCTTCTATTTCAAAGCTAAATTAACCTCACAAGCAAAGTCTCATTAGTATCGTAATTTTAATTTCTCATCTTTTTTTCGTTGCCGATAGATGCCATAAACAGCATATTTTTTCAGTTCAATCCTGTTTCATTCTGTACACAGGGCATTCTCTACTTCTAACAACAACTTCCCGCTGGCTACGGCTGCTTATCAATAACCAGCTAAGCTTAATCAATCAGCTTTTTTTTATAGCATAGGCCGGCAAACGAGCAAGTGGGTCACCTGATGGTAAGTGATCTCCACCGCCCATGTACGCCCACCACCAGAAGAATCACGGGCGCGTTGCCGACCTTAAAAGAAAGGTATAATTAGGTATTGGGAAGCGGAGGGGATTTGGCTTCCGAATTTCTCACTCACCGTACGAGACGCAGCAGCAAGCCGCTACTTTACGTCGGTTTTCTGTGAGACAGTGGTAACGTACCGGTCGAGCCAGCCCATTCATGCTGTAGACAAAACTGTCTACAGCGTGGCTCTACCGCTCAAAAAATAAAAAATCAGCTTTTTTAGACATATAATATTTGAATGCGATTTAGTAGACGACAAGAACATCTCGCCCGAACAACACGCACTTAAAGCGTTACTCTGTTCACCTGAGAAGAAACTGCCGAACTGTGCTCCTCAAACTAGCTGGCAAAGCGACTGTTATGACTGCGTCTGCGATGACGAAGGACAGAGGCATTGTAATGTAGTTGAAAATTGCACGTTGCCACTTGATAAGGTAATATGTTCCTCATCTTTTTTTTTTATAGCATAGGCCGGCAAACGAGAAAATGGTTCACCTGATGGTAAGTGATCTCCACCGCCCATGTACGCCCACCACCATAAGAATCATGGGCGCGTTGCCAACCTTAAGGGAAAGGGATAATTAGGGATTGGGAAGGGGAGGGGATTTGGGCTTCTGGATATCTCACTCACCGTACGAAATGCAGCAGCAAGCCGCTACTTTACGTCGGTTTTCTGTGAGACAGTGGTAACGACCCGATCGAGCCAACCCCTTCATGCTGTAGACAAATCAGTCTACAGCGTAGCTCTACCACTCAAATCTATTATCTTTTTTATCCTGACACGGCAAAGTGACTAACTGTTAACGTCATACGTATAGTAATACGTCAGCCGAACACCATGAAGAAACCCTGTGGGCTGTGGGGTTAGAATGTGACGTAAAAATGTTCGTGCTGTTTGATTACGATTTGTCGAGGGACCATGTTACGTTTTCCGATACAAATCTGAAACGACGCGATGGAACGTTTCGTTTTTGAATTTTTGCATTCTAAGGGGGCAGGACAGAAACAAATATTTGATGGCATTCGTCTCGGTGCGGGAATCAAACTGTCTGTCTTATACTACTTTTTAATAACTTAATAATTATATAACAGGAGGACCTAACAACTGCGAGCGAAACTCCACCTTCGTGAAGGAATGTAGGAAGTCTAAATGTACAGAAGAAGAACGACTTATCTGTATATTGATTTGCTAAGAATATTTGAATGAAATATACGCTTTATATGTATGTACTTATCTTTTTATTCTACAACGCTAAATCTATAATGTCTAATCGCTAAATAGTAAAAAACAACAACGAGAAACTTTTGGCCTCACCAAATCAAGCCCGACATCAATGTGTGGATTAATCAAATATTTATAACAATTTGGGGATTGAACCCAAGGCTTTTGATTTCATAGTGGGCTACTTGACAGTTTTGAAATTGACCGGTGACCGTGTCGTCATCTTACAGATAATAAACGTGAAAAAACCTTTCCTTCCCAATCCCCATTCCTTACTATAAAGATCTGCAAATAAACGTAGCGTATCCTTTGTTTATAATATTTTATTTATACTAATTCTTATAATATATTTTTTATTTGATGATATGACGAGACGCGCAAGGCGCTCGCCTGGTGGTAAGCGCCACGCCTGCCCATAAATAGAAGCTACACATACAGAACTTTGAATTACAAAGCACTGCATGGCACTGAACTGCGCTCGTCACCCCGAGACATAAGATGTTAAGTCTCATAATGCCCAGTAATTGCACTGGCTTCAATGTCCTTTAAACCGAAACACAACAGTGCTTGCACACAAGCTGCAAGCAACGGCTTGGCGGCAGAAATTAACAAAGCGGTGGTACCAACTTAGACGGCCTCTAGCATACGAGGGACCTACCACCTTGTAAACTTTGTAAACCACGTAACTCTTTTTCATTTGCTATTTTACTACTATGAAAAAATACTTTCACTTTTTGTTACTTTATTACAAACATCATAAATTAATGTTCAATTTAAGAAATATACGCGGTTGTAATGCTGAAGCAATTTTCTCATTTGTACGTTTTATGATAAATTAGTTCCACCGTGTTCTTACAAAAAGTTTAAGAATCGAATTTAAATGCATTGTGGTGTGGTTAAAATGCGTGAATTACTAGTTGTTATTATATTGGTAAGAAAAATACCATACTTTGCTTTTATTAAAAAAAATACTGGGTGGCTATGTCCTAAAACGAAACGACATAATGAGGTTTGGAAATGTAGACGTAGTGTAGTTTATATAAAATAGCTTTTGCCCGCGGCTCTGCCCGAGTGAGTGGTCGGGATAAAAAGTAGCCTATGTCCTAATACAAGTGATGGTCTACCTGTGTGCCAAATTTCATCCAAAATCGTTTAGCTGTTAAGGCGTGATTGACTATTTTGAACTCAAATCACTACCACAAATATAAAGCGACAAGGAAAAGAGTGTACAGAAAAAGCGGATTTATTGTTTTATTTATTTTTCTTTTACGTAAAAACTTTGAGCATCCGCATTAAATAATAAAATTTTTAATCTCACACATACGTTTTTACGACGCATTGATTTTCAATATCTTAATAATATGTAGTAATTGTAAAAAAACTATTTATTATGCCTTAAAAAGCAGCGATAGCTCAGCGGGGAGTGGTATGGACTGTCGAGACGAAAGTCGCAGGTTCGAAACCAGCCCCAAGAGCATACACCACTGACTTTTCTAAGTTACGTGTGTATTAATTATTAATTATCGCTTGCTTTAACGGCGAAGGAAACATCGTGAGGAAACCTGCATACCTGAGAACTCGATAAGATTTTTCGAAGGTATTTGAAGTCTGCCAACCCGCATTAGGCCAGCGTGGTGGACTAAGGCCTAATCCCTCTAAATCAGTAGAGGAGGCCCGTGCCCAGCAGTGGGACGTATATAATACAGGGCTAGTAAAAAAAATGCCTTAAATATCTACTACAATGTTTCTTTGTTGCCGGTCACAGATAGTGTAACATAAATTTCTGTCACTAAGGTATTATTCTAGGCGGCAGTCGCAGATGCATTTTATGACGAAATAGCAGATTATTGGTACCAGAATAATGATGGTAAGTTCTTTTAAACTTGTAATATTGTAGTTTCCAACCCCACATCGTGATAAATGTTTACGTGGTCCACAAATATTTATCTCGATTCTTGGTACTTTCGTAATTCCTTCGTAGTACCTCCAATAAAGACGCAACGTATGGAATATATGTATCAAAAATTTCATTATATACTTTATACTGCTAGACCGTCGGCGCGGTACATAGAAACTGCGGAAACTGCGCATTATGTTACTGTCAATTAACCGCAACCCAATATTACCATCTCGCTTAATTATAGAATTAGGTTATTTACTGCAGCGGTCAATTTATCCTATACCCCTGATTATGCCATTAAATTGCCGCATCAGTTAGTACATTTTTTTTTAAATGGCTCGTCTAGCTGGCCGATATGATCTTGCCGATCTACGATAAACACCTCGTCTATCGTTGGTCGACACTATTCTTGGATTGCGCTACACTTACCATCAGGTGTGGTATAGCCACTTTGCCGAGCGTGGATTAAATTGTCACCGCGGTGTGCACGGTTGTTATATTGCGTGTTAGTATAGACAAAGAAGGAACACTGATACAAACTACTATCTACTAGTTTCTGTTTCTACTACAAGTTTCTGAAAGCTGAAACTTGATTCTCATTGCGGGTTGTGACGGTGGATCGCCCCACATAATACCAAATCCACCTTTGAATCATGATAGGAAGGTCAACCCTGGGATTAAGCCAGGCAGAAAGAATTACCACTGATAATATTAAAGACATTTTACGTTTTCAAAGGTATTGTACTAGACAACGATAATGCTGCAGCTCTCAGATACGATTTATTTAATGGGACCAATTTTATAAGAAATGGAGATCATGAACAAGATTCTACAGCTGTATCAAGTAAGTATACAAGGTTGGCAACAGTGTGTAAGCACTGTTGTGTTTCGGTTTGAAGGACACTGAAGCCAGTGTAATGAGCCCCCTCATTATGAGACTTAAAATCTTATGGCTCACGGTGACGAGCGCAGTTCAGTGCTTTGTAATTCAAAGCTCTGTGTGGTGATGCTTCTGTTTATGGGCAGGCGTAGCGCTTACCATCAGGGGAGCGCCTTGCTCGTCTCGTTATTCGATCAAATAAAAAAAAGTATCTTTGTGATGGCACCAATAATCTGAAGCCCCGTTTATATGAAGCGATTTTCTCCTACGACAGAATACAACTGAAAACTGTCATTAACGTGGTCGCGTTAAGGTCCGTCCACACTACGGCGACAGTTCACCGCACCTATTCCCTGTACAAGTTAGCTTGATCTTTTTGACAGATGTCAATTTTTCTGATCGACTTAACTTTGCAATGACGAACACATTATATTCTTAATGATTTTAAAATTTGTTAAAATATTTATAAAATACATATAACACAAAAGTCCCTAAAGATTCAAACAGTATCCGAAAATTTTAAGACTTTTTATTGCTTCAAAGTAAAATTAGCCCGTTTGTCAAAAAAATCAAGCTTACTTGTACAGGGTATAGTGGCGTGTGGTTGTCACACGTACTTGTTACACTAATGTGGACGGGTGTCGTAATATGCACTGTATCATTTGTAAAGTCAAGTGGAAGACTTATATGGATTTAAGAAATCCAATCAAGTAATTATTGAACAAAAAACACAGAAGCAAATTAGATTAAAAGCCAGTTCATTATTTGATTCATAAAGTCGCATGCACTGTAAACCCCAATTTAGATGGAGATACTTTCTCATACGACACAGAAGAGAATAAAGTACGAGACCGCATCATACGATTCTTTTTTCAAACTATATGTCGAGGCTTCGTAAACAAGTGTTTTTGTTTTAAATCTGTATTTAAATGAGGATTTATCTTGGAATTATTATTGTTTTTTAGTTTTGGAGTCGGTGAGAGCCACCAGGCATCCGGCTGAAGGTAAGGCTTGCACTGTATTATATGCATCCACTGCTGAGTTTGCCTTCACCTACAAATGAGAGGTGTTAGGCCTTGGTCCACCATACCGATTTTATTTTTATTACGAACATGGTACAAATAAATTTACAAATATTACATTGCCCCACAAAACAATTTACACCGTTTGTCTGTGTGCACTTTTCGTCGTTTTAACCACATGTTATAATTACAAGTTATAATATCTCTAGTAATATTTTCAAATATACAATATGCTAAACATTTTCAAACAAATAAATATAACTTTAACAGCTGTAGAAATTTACCTCGTTTAGGCTCATTTCTGATTCTTTTCTCGAAGGTTCTGTCTCCAAAGTAATTATTGACACGTAGTACTTACTATTTATTCTCTTATAATGCTGCTTCTTAATTAATATTTGATATTTTTTCAGAATCATTGTGCGCAATAAAAAATATATTGCATTTTGGATGCACTGAGTGCGTGTGTATGGGTGGCCATTTGTACCTTTGTACTACTACAGTATGTCAACCGATGGCTAATAGTGAGTCACTTATTTTGTTTTATGAGTTCACACGTGGTAGGTCCATCATAGAGAAGTCGTTTGGGTTGGTAAGACCACTCTGTCTTTATTTGTCGCCAAGCAGCGATGTGAAACAACGTTGTGTTTCACTTATAAAGAAATCAAAGTTAAATTACTGGGCATTATGAAAGTTAACATCCTTTGTCTAGAGGTGACGAGCGCAGTCCAATATCATGCAATACTTTGGGATTCAAAGTTTTGTATGGTGTTGCTTCTGTTTCTGGGCACGCGTAGCGTTTCCCATCAGACGAGCGACCTGCTCATTTCGTCATTTAAACAAGTAAAAAACTGGCTTATTGTGAAATGACAATTAATTCGTCTATCATAATGATAATAATGCTTTACGCTCTGTTACCGAGTATAGAAATAATTTTAATTGGCATCTCTGTAAAATAGTAGATTTCTGGCAAATGGTTAATTGCCAATTAATATTAAATGACGTCTCTGAGTGCCGCAGATTAAATCACAAGTGATTTACTTATGTATCTTTGAAGATGAGAAAGCTTGCTAGTTGGAGGAAGACAGTTTGAGCCGCAGTAAAAATTACGTTTAAATGACAGTTTTTTTTTTTAATTTGGGATTTTGGTGATGAAATTAAAGAGAAAACGTTATGTCTAAACAGAACCGTTGTTTTTTATAGTTATCCATACCAAAATAGGTGGTAGGTCCCTCGTATGCGAGAGGCCGTCTGGGTAAGCACAACCGCTTTGTCTATTTCTGCCGCCAAGAAACAGTGTGTGTACACTGTGTGTGCACTGTTGTGTTTCGGTTTGAAGGACTTTGGAGCCAGTGAAATTACTGGGCATTATGAGAGTTAGGTAACATCTTATGTCTGGGGTGACGAGCGCAGTTCAGTGCCGTGCAGTGCCTTGTAATTCAAAGTTCTGTGTGGGGTTGAATCTGTTTATGGGCAGGCGTGGCGCTTACCATCAGGCGAGCGCCTTGCTCGTCTCGTCAATCAATCAAATAAAAAACAACTTTGAATATATTATACAATATAGATTTTTTGTGTTTACTTTTTCAGATCGTCGACAAGGTATAATTAATATTTATTTTTAAAACATAATATATCAGAAAGCCTCTGTGACGCAATGGGCGAGCAGCGGACTACGAACCCTAAAGCCGTGGGTTCGATTCCCGTACCGAGACCAATATTTGTGTAACCCATAAACAATTGTTTCGGGTCCGGGTGTTGTTCAACCGCAAGTTCCTCGTAAATTTATGTAGCACTCAAAAACGGGCTTCAAATTACGGTAAAATCTAGAAGTGCTACTTTTTCATTTCATATGTGAAAAATAGTAACATAGACATCTTTCCAAAGTCGGTGCCGGTGCTGAAAACCCATTTTCAGTCCCAAAGTGGAGTGGTGGAGCCAGGTTGTAGACAGTTTTGTCTACAGCATGAATGGGCTGGCTCGACGGGTCGTTACCACTATTTCACAGGAAACCGACGTAAAGTAGCGGCTTACTGTTGCATTTCGTGTGGTGAGTGAGATATCCGGAGGCCCAAATCCCGCCCCCCACTTTCCCAATCCCTTAATTACTCCTTCCCTTTGAGGTCGGCAACGTGCCTATTATGCTCCTAGTATTGTAGGCGTACATTGGCGGTAGAGATCGTTTACCATCAGGTGACCCACTTCCTCGTTTGCCGGTCTATGCTAAAAAAAAACATGTATTAAGTGTATTTATCATTATTCTTTACAGATCGCCTAAGATTTGTCAGCTATCGCAGTCAAAAACGCAAAGAAAAGCGAAGTGAGTTAATTCTCCGACGAAATTTAAAAAAATCTGAGTGTTAAAGTCACACTGTAGATAACGGAGGCTCTCTTATGACAGCCTCCGTGGCGCAGCGGGCGAGTAGCCGGCTGTGAAGCGAGAGGCCGCGGGTTCGATCCCCGCACCGAGACAAATGTATGTGTGATCCACAAATATTTGTTTCGGGGTCTGGGTGTTGTGAGACCGAAAGTCTCTCGTAGTTCCTGATACCCACGACACAAGACTTGTATCTTACTGTGGGGTCAGGACTATGTATGTGACTGTTGGGTGTTATTATTATAATTATTAATTAATTTCTACAGCAAGAATACGTTAAACATATTTTTTTTCATAAAAAACTAATTAAGAGACACCTTGTTTTTTGTGTTGGTTAAAAAGGAGTGTGGTCATGAAGACCATTCTCTTAACTGAAAGATATTTTTTCTTTAGTTTCAGGGAGTAAACAAAGATTGAATAAGATAGGCAAGATAAACAAAATAGGGAAGAAAAGAAACAACAGGAATAAAAACAAAATATGGAAGTCACCTTCCCCGTGTAAGTGTCTGAGTAACTTTTAAACAGTAGTACAAAAAAAATATGCGCTTTAGCAATCCTTTTTTTTCGGTTTATCACGATTAAGCATATCCCGTTTTCCGGCCTCGTGGAATATATCAGAAAATAAATGTATAGATCACAAAGACTTCCATGTATACTACTAGATGGGCCGTATAAAAATAAAATTGTGTCATTTAAATTAAACTAATTTAAACAGATTTTAATTTGCAAACTGTGCACGTATTTATTTTATTGTTATTTAATTGAATGACGAGACCAGCAAAGTGCTCGCCTGATGGTAAGCGCCACGCCTGGTAATTGAATTTTTATTTTACCATGGAGTGGACACCAAGGGTGAAAAGCTTCCGAAACGTCAGGACTAACATTAAAATAAAATACCACGATAAAATCCGTTTAAATTAGTTTTATTTTAATGTGTAACATTCGCGTAAACGTAAGAAATCAAGAAGGTTGGTTGAAGAAAAGAAGAAAGGTTGTAGTTAATAAGAGTAAGCAAGATGGTTGAATGGCTTAGTTTAATTTCTATGTACCGAGCATTCTGTCTAGTATAGATTGATACATACATATGAGATAACTGCTCCAAAATGGATCATCGTACTCTGTGCTACATAGTGACAGGCTCAGACAAGTCAAATCTCTTTCAACAAGAGGCTTGAATCAACAGAAGATAATACGGATTTGTTGATCAATTCGACTGAATGTCTGTTCAAACAATTCAAATCATTTTCGAAGTCGTTGTTCAAGTTTATAATTTTTGTAAAAACAGTTATTAAAACAAACGTCGCCACTCCTGAACCGAAGTGTAATGAAGGCGAGCGCGTGCCGGCAGACGATACTTGCAACGAATGTATTTGTTTCGATGGGAAATTCGTGTGTTCGCAACGGGATTGTGATCTTACTAAGGGTGAGTAATTCATAAGTGTAGATGATAAAAATGTACATATGCTTATAAAATACATACATAGGTTATTTACGAGTAGTAGAGCCACGCTGTAGACATTAATGTCTACAGCATAAATGGGCCGGCTCGACCGGGTCGTTACCACTGTCTCGCAGAAAACGTTTCGTACGGTGAGTGAGATATCCGGAAGCCCAAATCCCCCTCCCCTTCCCAATCACTAATTATCCCTTTTCTTTAAGGTCGGCAACGCGCCCATGATTCTTCTGGTATTGTGGGCGTACATGGGCGGTGGAGATCGTTTACCATTGGGTGACCCACTTGCTCGTTTCAATGCCGGTCTATGCTATATAAAAAAATGGTAGGCATAGGTGTAACCAGTACTACCCATATTTCACCGAGCATATTTCCGTCCCATGGTCTGATAGGGTGCGAGTGTATAGCCATACCGGGCGCATTTCTAGACTCCGGGCCGATACCGAGCATTTCCTGATAGAAATACAATATCATTTGACCCGACCCAGGATCGAACCGAAGACCTTTTAACCCCCGAAAGAAAAGTAGTGTGATCGTTTTTTTCCTCTATCTGTGGCAATGTAGCGCCTAAGCGAATCCATCCATCCATTCATCAACCTAGATTCGTCCACTGCTGGACATAGGCCTTTCCTAGATCGCGCCACCCTTGACGATCCTCTGCCTTCCTCATCCAGCCGCTTCCCGCTATTTCTTAAATGTCGTTTAAGCGATTAGACCGGTTTAAATCATTTTTCTATTCAGTAGTTATCTAGTGAAGATTTTAGATATTCAAGGTATTTTTCTAATTAATGTCAGGCGTTTTTAACGGTTAGATTATACAGACTGTTGCAAAAAGGTGGTATCAATAGAAACTGCACTTTTAGCGATTAACTAATAACTTACCCGTATATATTAAAATAACATAAATGCCACAGTTTCTGAATAATTCGAATTTATAATTATATTTATGAAAGAGCGTAGCCTCCTGGCATTTCTTATATGCTTAAAAGAAGATCCTTTAGCTCTTTAAGGAAAATTGTTTTAACGTAAATAAAGATATTTTTTTTATAATTGATATCAAGCAAACATGGGCGGTGGAGATCACTTACCATCAGGTGACTCACTTGCTCGTTTGCCGGTCTCTGCAAAAAAACGGTCCAAGGATTTAAAATTAAATTTGAAATTCATGATACCACTGTTCTGCAACACACTATACCTACATATTATTTGGATGTTAAATATGTTCTTGATATATTTATTTCAGTGCAGTTTGATAAATGCGAAATAGGCACGTGGTACAATCCGAAAGGTGATGCTAACTGTCGGTTTTGCTACTGCTTGGACGAGAACATATCTTTCTGCTTCATGCTGCTATGTTTGGCGAGGGAGAGTAAGTATTTTTTAAGAATGGGCATGTTCGTACGTAAGAAGTTCTGACTGGCTAAGTTCCGAAACTCAGCATGAGTCTACGAGACTTGTACATTACTGTCAGTGTAATTGTTGATTTAGTTGTTTATAGCTAGAATATAATTATAAATACAAATGATTCTAAGCAAGATAAGATGTTCCGGATGAAAACTAAGTTACATACTTCTGAGAGTCTAACGTAGATTACTCAGGACTTTGTTTGCCCACTTTTGTAAAAACTCATGATCTGTGCTAAACAAATACCGTAAAACGGGATGAATAGGGATGCAGGGGTGAATAGGGACAAAACTGGTGAGCTTATTTACTGATATAAACTGGGATGAACTGTACTATACTATAAAAGAATATAACCTACTATACATGTTGGACATAATTAAGCTTGAGTTAACATTTTAATGAATCCATATACGTAATATTCTCAGTACAAATTTCGTCCCTATCCACCCCACCATCCCTATTCACCCCGTTTTACTGTACGTGTTATTATGATTTTTTTAAATTAATATTTATCTTTTTATAGCTACAATATTTACAAAATCTGGTAAGTACCAAACTACACTCTATAGTTTAATATCAGCCCTGTATTATATACTGTATACAGTCCAATTGCTGGGTACGGGACCCCACTACTAGTAAGAAGGGTAAGACATTGCCGCGCGATATTTTGGCTAATGCTGGCTGATACGTTTCACATACATCCGATTTTTTTATGGAGATAGATATCCAGGTTGTTTATCAGCTTAAATGACGAAACGAGCAGGCCACTCGCCTGATCGTTACGCCTGCCGGTAAACAGAAATAACACCACACAGAACTTTGAATACAAAGTACTGCACGGCACTGAACTGAGCTTGTCACTTTGAGGCATAAGATTTTAATTCTCTTAATGCCTTCATTGCCCTTCAAACTGAAATACAATAGTGCTTACATACTTCTGGCGATATAAATAGACAAAGACTTGGTGGCAACCCAGACGGCCTCTAGCATTCCAAATTTCTTGACGATGTTTCCTTCACCGTTAATGCAACATCAGTCGTACCGCGTACGCAATACAACTGTGCCACCGAGGCAGTCTTGATCTATACTTATAAAATAACATGTCCTGACTGACTGATTCATTATCGCCGAGCGCAAACTATCAAGGCTACAAGCATGAAATTCGGACTGTATATTCATTTTGTTATGTAGGCACCCACTAAGAAAGGATTTTAGAAAATTCCACCCCAAAGGGGTCAAAATAGGGGATGATAATATGTATGAAAGTCCGTCATTTTGAAAGTAACATAAACAAAATTGGTTATTGTCATAAAACAAATAAATACGTGTTTCAGGAATTTTGGAAATTTCATTTAATGAAATGGGATGAATAAGGGGGTGAAAGTAAATGCGAAAGTGAGTTTGTTTGTTAGCCTTTCACGCCTAAATCACTGAACCGATTTTGATGAATTTATCTACAGAGACAGATAGGACCCTGGAGACGGTTACAGGCTACTTTTATCCCGGAAAATGCTGTTCACGTGGGCGGAGCCGCGAGCAAAAGCAAGTAATAGGATATGCAAATATGACATCAAATATTAAAATTGTAGAGTATTACAGAACCAAAGTGTTTTGGCAATCAAGAATTCACACTCAGCCTAAGGAATAACTGCAAAGGCTGTACATGTACGAACGACAAGTGGGAATGCTGGGAAAATTCATCAAGGTGTTCAGGTATGTAGTAATTATATTCATTACTTTATCTTTATCGTTTATTTTTAAAGCTACAACTACGCCTACATTCTAAAACGAGGTAGGGTCCCAATTTTTTTTAGATATCAGCTGACTTCAAGCGCTGTCAAAAAAAGTTTTTCTTTCTTTCTTTGAATTAATACTGCATGGTATACATAAAGAAACTGACGCCTGTTTCCTATAGGGGTTGGCCTCCTTCACTCTAATTAAATTCTTCATGCATGCACGTCAGTTTAGGGTACTTCTAACTTGGCCTTTCTGGAGAATATCTCCGACTTGATCTAAGAAAGTTCGCCGAGGCCTTCCACTCGCATCTGTACCATTCAGACTTGCCATGTATATTTGTTCCATCAATCTTCTTTCATCCTTGCTCTCTACATGCCCAAACCATCTCAGTATTCCTTTCTCAATCTTCGTCACCACATCTGTCACACCACAATTCATAATAGTCGCGATGTAGAATTTTTGGTTGAACCAGAATTTTTATAAGTGCGCGCAAATTAACTAGTGATCGATTCACTAACATACATAACCAAAATATTCCTTGTGATCGAATTAAAAAAACGAACGTATTACTTTTACAAAATTTTAAACAAAAAGTCGAAGTAAGTAAGTTTTTTTACCTGGAGTTAACCCGGACTTTTGCCGAAGTCCGTTGTCCGATTTATGAACTTCAGCATCTTCTGCAGTGAGGCCCATAACTCTCTTATTTTCCTTTAAGACTTCAAGCTACCGCTTTTTGGGATTAGGCGAATTCGTGACCGATTTACTCTTGTAGTTTCCACAAAACATGATCAAACCACCTAAGCAATTTAGGAATGCTTAAATCTCCTTAACCTCAGTACGGCAGTATATGAAGTAAATCTAACTCAATTTGTATTTCTTTTCAGACTATGGTATGTATTTAATATTGAATTGGTAATTTTGTTGTTGGTAAGCGCCACGCCTGCTCATAAACAGAAGCAACGCCACACAGAACTTTGAATTACAAAGCACTGCATGGCACTGAACTGCGCTCGTCACCCCGAGACATAAGATGTTAAGTCTCATAAAGCCCAGTAATTTCACTGGCTTTAATGTCCTTCATCCTATTGCTTGGCGGCAGAAACAGACAAAGCGGTGGTACCAGCCCAAACGACCTCTCGCATACGAGAGACCTACCACCTTGTAAATACATGGTCTTTGCATTCAAGAGCACTGATAGTAAAAAACCGTCGTGTAGGCTCAGCAGCGGGAGTGGACCCGCGAACATCTACGCTGCTGGTCGCAAACGTCGACACGTGCTCCATGGTCCTCATGACTGCCTGCGTGGTCACATAACGTGGTATAAGCGAACAGCGCGACTGGAAATATATTTTTACATGCTATTTCCAATTTTACTACTACAAGGTAGTAGGTCCCTCGTATGCGAGAGGCCTTCTGGGTTGGTACCACCACTTTGTCTATTTGTGCCGCCAAGCAGCAGTGTGTAAGCACTGTTGTGTTTCGGTTTGAAGGACATTGAAGCCAGTGAAATGACTGGGAATTATGAGACTTAACTTGTCTTGGGGTGACGAGCGCAGTTCAGTGCCATGCAGTGCTTTGTAATTCAAAGTTCTGTGTGGTGTTGCTATTGTGTATGGGCAGGCGTGGCTCTAACCATCAGACGAGCGCCTTACTCTTCTTGTCATTCAATAAAATAAAAAAATAACTTTAGTTGTGATTTAGTTCGTTATCAATTTATCAGTGATTTGTGGATCATTTTGCTGCTCAGTGTGTGCTGACAGTGGGCACATTTTTAATAAAGAATTTCCGGAAACATAAAGTATACGGGGGTTTTCAAAAATAAGTGTACCTTGTCCGAAATGAAAAGTAATTTTTAAATATTACATTACAAATGATTTGTTGATTTAGATATAATGTAGTACCCGGTTTTATGTATTGCAGATAGTCAAGAATGTCCTTACAAAAGCTTGGTAGAAAATAAGAATGGCTTCTGCAGCGCATGCTACTGTGGAGAGGAAGAAAATATTTGTGCCACAGATGTTCGATGCGCCAAGGAATTAGAACGTTAAAATAATGTATAAATGTTGTATGAAAATATAATATTTGAATGTCTGCAGTACTAATTAGAATAATTTATTTCATATACACTAAGATAGTAATAAAACATTTAGTTCATGAAATTATTTAAGCAATATTAGTGTTGTTGAACTTCCGTGCCCATTAAGATTTAACTTTTGTTATGGACACTGTTGCCCCAGTTGTTAAGATTGTAAAAACTCAGAAGAGGTTAGTGTGATTACACGGTCTACAAATTCTATGAAAATCTACATTGATTCTGATCTACATCTTTGAATACCATAGTATAGTTCGCTAAGTATTTTTATTAGCCTTAATGACGAGCAGGTCGCTTGTCTGATGTCGTCACAACAGTGTAACAGTGTAAGCACTGTTGTGTTTCGGTTTAACGATATTGAAGCCAGTGAAATTACTGGGCATTATGAGAATTAACACCTTAAGTCTCAGAGTGACGAGCGCAGTTCAGTGCCATGTAGTGCTTTGTAATTTAACGTTCAGTGTGGCGTTGCTTCTCTTTATGTGCAGGTGTGGCGCTTACCATAAGGCAATTGCCTTGCTCCTCTCATCATGACTAAAAAATACGAGGAACCTGCTTAGTAACTTCTGAAATTTTTTCTACCACTATTTACATGAAAGAGAAATTCAACTCATGCCAACGGAGTGTAGAGCTGTGTTGATAAATGGCCGCTAAATTATCCAACATTTTCACTAAGACCATTCCAGCAATAAATTACGTACAGTACTTTAGAATGGAGTGGCCATATAGTACATTGGTCTATAATGTAGTGGGACGATGCCAAAACTCCCTTGATAGCGGCACATCGTAAATACAGACGTACTATTCTAGGTCTATATGGAACAGAATTAACAAAAATTACTTTTCTAAACAACATCTTTTTTATCCGAGCACGGCAAAGTGATTGCACTACACCTGATGGTAAGCGTACTGCAGTACAAAAAACAGCCCAAAAGGCGCATGGATCACTATAGTACGTTTTAACACCATATGTACGGTGGTCGCTATCCGGACGGATATAAATATTCTACCACCAGCTAAGGAGCAAGTGGGTCACCTGATCGTAAATGATCTCCACCGACCATGTACGCCCACAATACTAGAGGAATCATAGGCGCATTGTCGACCTTAAAGGGAAGGGATAATTAAGCGGTTGGCATGGGGATTTGGGCCTCCGGATCTCTCACTCACCATACGAAACGCAGCAGCACGCCGCTACTTTACGTCGGTTTTTTATAAGACAGTGGTAGCGATCCGGTCGAGCCGGGCCATTCGTGCTGTAGACAAAAATATCTACAGCGTGGCTCTAACACGCACCGTTCCGTCGGCTCAGTACCATTACTTGTATTGCGTAATGTTTAAGTAAGCAGTGCTTAAATAAGTTTACAAGTATGCCAGACAAAATACTCCATGCAGACGACGCCCGACCCCCGAGACAACTGATTTTGTACTTGCACATCCAACAAAAGGTCGTACATGTTTTTTCATCATATTACAAGATCAAACAAATCGTTTCGCTCCCTTTTGATGCTTAACGAAGGGACGAGCAAACATAATTTGTATATAGAATTACAACAGTAAACAAAGCCAGAAACTTGCTCTTTATGAAAAAATATTTACATATTAAATATAACTTAATTATCTTAATTTCAATGGTTTTGTACTGGTCTAAGATCCCGCGGAACATTGACCTTCACCCATCTGTTTACCGGATGAAAATAATAATTTAGGGTATAAAAGGTGTTGCTGAACACATACAAATAGGGTTGCCTAAAAAAATATGGTCAAGGATAGGTTCTACCAATTTAAAAAAAAAAAAGATATTATTTCACTGACTTGCTCACCAAATAAATGAACCTTCAATGAAAACCTACAATGTATACTATCTGCAAAAGCTAGGAGCTAGATGAGCGCAATTACCACTTTTTAGTTACCTGTTTGCACACGGCAACCAGGTAGTAGTGGCCAGAAAAAGGTAGGCAACCTATTTTTTACAGATAGTATACATTGTACACTTATCATTGACGGTTAAATTTTTTTGGTAAGTCAGGGAAATATTTTTTTTTTTTTTTATTGTTAATTAATCATATCCTTGACCATATTTTTTAGGCAACCCTATTGGTATGTGTTCAGCAACACATTTTATACCCTAAAATGTTATTTTGATCCGGTAAACAGATGGGTGAAGGTCAATGTTCCCTGGGATCTTGTACTATACGATGTTTATATCTACACTAATATTATAAAGAGGAAAAATTTGTATTTTTGTATATAACGAATAAACTTAAAAACTACTGGACCGATTTGAAAAATTCTTTCACCATTAAAATTCTACAATATCCCTGATGAACATAGGCTACTTTTTATGCCAGAAAAATCAGATTACGCGAACGGAGCCGCGAGGAAAGCTAGTTTTTGATAAGGAACGTAAGTTGAGTGGGGAGTGGTACGGACTGACGCCATGAAAGTCACAGGTTCGAAATCAGCTCTAAAAGCATGCTTTTTTGGCTTTTCTTAATTGTGAGTGTAATTAAAAAAATACGTTGTTAATTATCGGTGAAGGAAGCATCGTCGCGAGGAAACCTGCATGCCTGAGAACCTCGAAGGTAAGTGAAGTCTGCCCATATGAATTAGACTAACGTGGTTGACTAAGAAGTAATATAGATAGCCTCTTATTCGTAGAGAAACTCCGTGCGCAGCAGTGGGACAGTACAATGCGGGGCCGATATTATTCTACTTGCTGTGAAAGGCAGTGAGCTTATCGCCGTACTGGGCTCTATTCCAGACTCCGGGCCGATACTAAGTATTTCATAATAAAATAAAAAACATGCTTTTATAGAAAATCCAACTTTCTTCTTTCTTTCTTTCTGCCTTGCGTTATCCCGGCTTAGTGCCAGGGTCCGCCTTCCTACTTAAAAGCCTCCACTTCGCCCGATCTTGAGCATCCTCTATAGTGAGACCATTGGCTCTCATGTCTCCCTCCAATACGTCAAGCCATCGCTTCTTGGGCCGTCCATGGGACCGTACCCCTGGTACGATCTGGCTCAGGCACCTGCGACCGACGTACTCCTGTGGTTTCCTCAAAACATGGCCAAACCACCTTAAGCGACATTCTTGGAGTTTATCAGCCACGTCGCGGACACCAAGGCTGCCGCGGATGTACTTGTTACGAATACGATCTAATCGTGTAAGATTGCACATCCACCGCAGCATCTTCATCTCCACGACATGGATTTCTCCGACATGGCGCTTAAGGGCCGGCCACGTCTCGCACCCATACAGGAGTACAGGCCGAATGATGGTTTTATAGATGAGACCTTCAAGCCTCATCGGCATCTTTCGGTCGCAGGTAACGCCTGTGAGCTCCCGCCACTTAGCCCAAGCGGCGCCAATACGGGTCTTGACGTCGGGGTATATATATTCTTTAAAACCCAACAAAAAAATAGAAAACAAATTTTAATACATTTTAAGAAAAAAATGTGTTTTTATTAAATGGCGTGGGGTGTTTTTTAAGATATTATGAAAATGATAATCCTTCTACACATATCTGTCAATAAAATATTTATAGCTATTGGCACTATGCACCCCACGCTTTTATTTACAATAAAATACATTTTTTTCTTCAAATATACTAACATACGTAAGAAGCTCATGAAAGCGTGTTAAAAACCAATATCACGTGAAAAAAATTAGAACCTCATTTATAGCGCTGCAGTTTCAGTTAAAATTACATAAAATTGCGCGTTTTATAAAAGTACATAATAGTGAAATTCACCGGTCTCGAAGCAAACTAAAACATTTAAACCGCCGCAAAACTGGCTTGTTTTACATATTCCGAATGGTGCAGCCGACGTGGGTACGAAACGAGGATATTCTATTTACGCTGGCAACTTTTATTTATTAATCCCATAATGTATTCACAACGTTAACACTATGTTTTTCTATCAAGAAATGCCCATTATCGGCTCGGTGTCTGAAATTGTGCCCGGTACGGCGATAGGCTAGCCCCCTATCGCATTATAAGACGGAACATTTTTTTTGTTTTTTTTTTACTAGCCCTGTATTATATACGTCCCACTGCTGGGCACGGGCCTCCTCTACTGAATGAGAGGGATTAGGCCTTAGTCCACCACGCTGGCCTAATGCGTGTAGGCAGACTTCACATACCTTCGAAAAATCTTATCGAATTCTCAGGTACGCAGGTATCCTCACGATGTTTTACTTCACCGGAACAATGCTCGGTGAAATGTGGGTTACACCTCTGCTTACCCCTTCAGAGATTATAGGCGTAAGTGCATATGTATGTATGAAATTACTGAGCGAAACTCGTAATAAAACCGCGTTACAACGGTATTTTTTAATGACCGCTCCATGTTTTCAAAAATTCCCTCTGCAACTCAAAGTGCATTTTTATCAGCTACTCAAACAGGCTAGAAGTGCTCGGCTCTCACTGAACGAAGAACTTTTTGTTATTTTGGAGATCCTTCACGCAATTAGCGATATTTTTACTTTGTATATTTTGTGAAATAACTCAGTGAAATATATTTATGATAATAAGCCATCCCACTTTCCTATTTTCTAGGCTACTATTAATTATATTTAATACATAAAATTAAATAAATAAATACACCCAAACCGTCACACACATAGTCCTGACCCCACAGTAAGATACGAGTCTTGGGTCGTGGGTATCAGGAACTATGAGAGACTTTCAGTCTCACAACACCCACACCCTGAAACAAATATTTGTGGATCACACAAACATTTGTCTCGGTTCGGGGATCGAACCAGCGGCTTCTCGTTTCACAGCCGGTTACCCGCCCTCTGCGCCACGGAGACTGTCGTATGGATCACCTGATGGTAAGTGATCTCCACCACCCACGTACGCCCACAATACTAGAAGAATCATAAGGGCGTTGCCGACCTTAAAGGGTAGAGATAATTGGGGGAGAGAAAGGGGGGGATCTCGGCCTCCGGATATCTCACTCACCATACGAAACGCAGCAGCAAACCACTACTTTACGTCGGTTTTATGTGAGATAGTGGTAACGACCCGGTCGAGCCGGCCCATTCGTGCAATTTCGACAAAACTGTCTACAGCGTGGCTCTAACACTGTAGACTTTTATTTGTTATTTTTTTTACATAAGTATGGTACGGAACCCAACGTACAACAGTTAGTTCGGCCACGTTCAGCATATAGTTAAGGGCAACGGTGTTCGCCCACTTTGTCTTGTTAGAGATGGTCCTGAATTATTAATAGCTTACATTTCCGTTTGTGTGGAATTATTCCGCATTCGTGCTGTTACGCATCGGTGCTTCATCAATCAATTTGAATTTAACGTAATATACCTTTTTTTATTAGTCTGAATGTGGAAACAAGCAGGACGCTCGCGCGTGTGTGTGAGAGTGTGTCTTTTTTTTATCCTGGCTCGGCAAAGTTACTACGCTACACTTGATGGTAAGTGTAGCGCAATCCAAGAATAGTGTCGACCAACGATAAACAATGCGTCCATCGTATGTCGGCAAGATCATGCCGGCCTGCCAAAGGGCCAAGGGGGAGGGGAAGGAAAAAGGGATGGTAAAAGGGTTAGGATCAGGGGACACGCCCCCTGGGGAGAACCGGATATTCACTGGCTGACCCTGGAACTCGACCCACACAAGGTTATACACTATGGCAAGTTTTAGCACCAGTGTACGGTGGTCGCTATCCGGTCGGATACAAGTATCCTCCCACCAGCAATCAGTCATCAGTGTCTGTCGAATCATAACGCTTAAACCGTAGACAGATTTGGATACATGTTGTCTGCGTATATAATTTAATATCATCATCATCTTCAGCCACAGGACTTCCACTGCTGAACATAGGTCTGTCTCAAAGATTTCCAGACCGACCTGTTGGAAGCGGCCTGCATCCAGCGATTTCCTGCGACTTTTGTCAGGTCTTACCTTGTAGGCGGACGTCCAACGCTGCGCTTGCCAGTACATGGCCTCCATTCCAGGATCTTTCTGCCCCACCGGTTATCAGTTCTGTGAGCTATAATATTATATTATATCTTTATATATATATAATTCTTCTGTGAGTGTGTATGTTCCTGAACTTCTCTTAAACGACTGGACCGATTTTGATGAAATTTTTTGTGTGTGTTCAAGGGGATCTGAGAATGGTTTAGATTCACAATTTTGTCCGCTGGACAATGTTTTTTTTATTAATTTTTAATTTATTAGTAGTTGTTGAGTTGTCGTTGCGAAGCTTGCCGTGATGACGGGTCGTATAGCGTCTAGACAGGACAGGGACAGGACAGGGACAGGACAGTGAGACAGGACAGTGAGACAGGAAAGTGAGACAGGACAGTGAGACAGGACAGTGAGACAGGACAGTGAAACAGGACAGAGAGACATGACAGAGAGACAGGACAGTGAGACAGGACAGTGAGACAGGAAAGTGAGACAGGACAGTGAGACAGGACAGTGAGACAGGACAGTGAGACAGGACAGTGAGACAGGACAGTGAGACAGGACAGTGAAACAGGACAGAGAGACATGACAGAGAGACAGGACAGTGAGACAGGACAGTGAGACAGGACAGTGAGACAGGACAGTGAGACAGGACAGTGAGACAGGAAAGTGAGACAGGACAGTGAGACAGGACAGTGAG